>CM066329.1:72800314-74032814 GCA_033807585.1 Hydrophis major
ACCCAACTGTTAGGTGACAACCAATTCCTAACAGTGTGGCCTGGTGGGCATGGCAGGGGTAGGATACTGTAAAATCTCCAGTCAGAGGTGGTATTTGCCGGTTCTCCGAACTACTCAAAATTTCCACTACCAGGTTTCCAGAACTGGTAGGAACCTGCTGAATACCACTTCTGGTTCATTTCCCAGAAAGGGTTTGGCTAGCTGATGAGAGCTAAATAGCTTGAAATAGATCTATACTTTATAGTTTCCCTTTATTTCTTTTTCAGTAAAATATCAATTCAACATAAAGGCCAACTAGTCCCAGTGGTGATTGGAGCACCCGGGATTGTGTCTCCTAAACCAAGAGAGTAACTCTAACACAGCCTAGGAATATTGTCAGAGCTCTCTATCCACAAGAGTGCAATGCTACTAAGAACCAAGATGCTGCACAGAACACTCAAACTCCAAGGCCTCTGGTGGAAAACTCAAGCTATAGGAAGGCATAGATTAAACCATAGGGGTGAGAAGGTTTTTTTTTCTTTAAAGTTTTTCTTCAGCAAAATAGTTCCCAATGCTGTTGACACTAAAAACAAATTAAGCATAATAAAAATACCAGATAGAACAGTTTCCAATCTAATGTTTTGTTATATGGTTTGTTTAACTTTGGTTTATAACTTAGTCATACAATATGGGAATCCAATATGGTGAATAAAAGATATGAAGTTGGCTGTTGTGTTCTCTATTAACCTGTAATATATCTTTTTCACTTTTAAAATATTTCTTATGTACCCTATCTCATGGTTCTCTGAGAATTGATTTTTTAAAAATCAATGAGCAAAACACAACTCATTAACTTGTTGACTTACTTGAATGAACAGCCAGACCTTAAATCCTTCAGCAGGCTATCATGTACTATGCAGTAGTTGATAATTCCAAAAAGAGGGGGAAATCTGGCCAGAAATGATACAGTAGATCTTGATAGATGTTTTCTGCATATGGATCTATGCACTGTAGGCAGAGAGCAAATGCATGTATATTAAAATAATGAGAATAGCATGTGGTTTTATGAGGAACTAGCAATATTTGGCACCATCACATAAGTGATATTACATTAGATGTCATAGAAATATGAAATGCAAAGTTAGATAATAGGCTGCAGACTTACATGTTAAGATTTAATATCCTGAATGGAATTATTTAAATTTTCTGAGAGCAAGAAAAAGAAGATAAAAGAGAAGCCAAAAAGTCCTTTGTCACAACAATATTGAACAGAGTACATTAGTGTAGTTTTAAGACTCTGACTGAACTGATCCATTTTTTTTTAATAAAGTAAGAATTCAATGATGCTTCCTGAAATAACAGTTTTTTTTCTTTGACATTCAAATCAAGAATTATTTAAATTACCCAATAGCAAGACATAAAAAAGGAAGACCTAGGATACAAAAAAGAAACCTTTGATACAGAACACTAGTTTCCATTTGAATGAATAGTTTGGTCTGGTATGCTGAAATTACATGGCAAGTACAATTCTGTTCTTGAATGTTACTGTTATCTCTTCAATTACATGAAGTTGTTGAAGTGCAGCCAGAATATTACATGACTAAATAATCCCAATCATTCATTAATAGATTGTGTCAAATCCAGTCAAAACAGCAGTGATGGAATTGTGAGATGATAAGAATGATACAAAAATATGCAAGAAGTATGTACATTCAGAAGTATGAAGAGGATATTGTATATGTTATATTAATATCTGTACACAAAACATGAACAATCATTTTTACATCTACAGTTTATCTTGAAAGAATCTTTACAGTTAAATTCTTTAAGTTCTGGTATTTTAACTTTCCTCAGCAGAAGAGTGAAATATTTCGGATAGATTTCTTGAGCCAAAGGAAATGTTAGTTTTTCTGCCCTACGAGGAAAACTTTCCTATAAAAGAAGACATAATGCAAAATAATCTAAAAACTAAATCTCAGCATATGACATTTTATAATGTCCAGAGATATACTAGAGTTTTTTGCACTGGGAACTTTCCTTCTGTGAAAAAGCAAATTGAAAATAATCAGATTTTATTTGGCACCAATGGCCAAGAAAAAAATGGTCAGTCTGCTTCTCTATACCTTCTGATTCTTCCACACTGATATTTGTATAAATATTTCAACACAAAAAGATACATGACAATAAAATGTGTTGCTTTAGCATAGAAGGTCTATAAATTTTCAATAATCCTTCCTGTGGCAGAACGTAACAACATTTTAAACCATAGCATGCAATATAACAGTGATAGAAGGACGATAAAATCAAACTAATAATTAAAACCAAACCACCCATGGATTCCACAGCATCCCACAAAGTCTTAACTCAGTGAGTGGGTTCATCCATTCTGGTGAAGCATGGATTTCTTTTAACCATGGTTTGTGGAATAAGGCACAAGACCTGGGTGGCTAGTGTTTAGTATACAAATCACAATGGTTGGTTTCATACACTGTGGTATCTGTCTTAAGGTTTGGCATGATACACAAATGCAACCAATCATTGTCCAAGGAAACAGACAAGGTCTGTAGCAATGGGTTCAGTTTGAAAGTGGGAGCCTATTTGTGTGTTCATATAATTGCTTTTACAGAACAGCCTAATAAGAGAGTTACAGGTAATATCAAAAGCACTTATATACCGCTTCACAGTGCTTTACAGCCCTCTCTAAGTGGTTTACAGAGTTGGCCTAATTGCCCCCAACAATCTGGGCCCTCATTTTACCCACTTCGGAAGGATGGAATCCTCAACTTTCCACAACAATGAAGCCCAAAATTATAGATATAGAAGACTACATTTTGAGAAAGGTTACCGGTACATTTTAAATCATACATCATTGGACTCAATTACAAGAGAAAATAGAGAAAGCCCAAGAAATAATAAAGAAAACACTTACAATGAATACCTTTTTCTACTGTCATGCAGATTCTGTGCCACAATCTACAATTTCAATTTTTTAAAAAATATAAGTGCAATTGGAAAGTAAGATTATGTAAGTACTGGATTTCAAAATAATCTTTTTTCCCCAAAGAATGCCTTTGGATTCTTTATCAGTTGATCTTAGGTATTCTTAAAACATGAAAAATGGCAATTACTTCTCATACTATTTGCAAATATGCCCCCTGCAAAGAAACATTAAAAAAAATCAAGATAAGTTAGGTATGATTGAGAGTATCTTGGCAACTAGAGAGAATGGCAGGAAACTACTCATCAGTTTACCTTTTGATAAGCTGTGATAAGACAGTGGTGATTCTAGCAGCTATTTTTATGAACAGGCAAGGGACTAGTTATTCAAAGCACTCACAACATGTTCACTCACAACATGCTCTTTCCTGCCAAAAAGTTGGGGACTTCAGAAGAAGGCATGTGACGAGCGCCACAGAAAAATATTCCTCTGGTTTTTGTAGAGCCCCTAATCTTACATGAACAAATTTTGCTATCTTTTTTTCACTGCTTGCCTTTCCAAGTTTGGTAGCTATAAAATAGGGATCTTCCAGCTTTTGAAAAATAAAGTGGCCTTAATTTAAGATGCTCTTTTCAACATGTATTCATTATTAGACTTTGAATTTTAGGATGGCTTTTAAGGCAGGAGGAGTCAGATAGAAGGAGGCATTTTTAGGGCATAATCAGAATGTAGACCATATTGGGTTTTAGCATTAGTTTACCTCAGATTGTGGGCAAAAAATGTGGAGTGGTGCCACCACACAGTTGTTCCTCCCAGCCCAATTAAAATATTTGGAAAGGAGCAAAAACCAAACCACAAATTAGCATGGAAAGAAATCTTCAAAATGAGAATAAAGAAGCTCTGTGTACCAGCCTTGTAAAAATATAAAGATTTATAATTAAATCAAGGATATTCCCTTTTTCAGGCTGTTTCTATGAAGTTTCCCAATGTAACCCTGATAGCACTCAGCAACTAACAAAGCATGTTGTACCGAATCTAATCTTCCGAGAAAAAACGATCCCATTCGGTGCTTCTAGGCACAACATACTTTCAGAAGAAAATGTTTCCCTTGACTACAGTATAATTTAACATTTCTCTTAGACAGCAGAAGGAGAGAACAAAAAGGCATAGACACAGCAGATCTGATTTGTTGTCAAGCAAGAGCAATCACTAGCCCTTAGAAAAGGAACATCAGCTAGTTGCAATTTGATTCCTAAAAGAGATGTAACTGTCATATTAAAAAGGGGAAATATAGTGGCAATCTGATCCCCCTTCTCTTTACAGGAATGAGATCGAGTTTCCAGCCTCTTGAGCAACCAAGTGACCTTTAGATTTTCTGAGTTACAATTGCTACGATTATTTGCCACTGGCCACTGTCTACATTTCATTTAAAAAGAAATAGAGAGACCCATTAATAGAATTCCACATAAAATTGCTTGTCTCATTCCATTGGAATTTTCTTATGGTGTCCTTGCTACCAGAATTTATGATCCTTGGCTTTTATACTTATAAATATTGGTTTTACTTATTTGGAGGTTCATTCCAGTTAACATCATGAACTCCTTATCAATCAAACAGCTGTATTTTTATATGAATTTGATCTTGAATTTTATGGATAATTACAATAGTCAGATTTATGCCTTTCTTTTGTTACAGAGAAGAATGTGTGTTGTTTGTCGGAGACAATGAATCACAAATATGGCTTCATGACGGGTTCCCATGAATCGATCTTTCATTCAATACCTAATTGCTTAATTTTCAGAATGGCAACTTGTCAAGGATTGTACAATAATGAAGAATATTTTCAGATTTTTACTCAGCTGAGGCAGGGAAATGATCAGTGCAGTTTATAACTTTGGAACTTAGCTACCTTGTTAAAACATTTCTGTAAATATATCAGCACATAAATTATTGCTGCAGAATAATGGTTTCTACATGAAAAAACAATGAATGTTTTCAAGTATTCTCCTTTGAATTTCATTTTCCAATTAAATCTTTAAAAAACTACTTCTGAACAATCTAAGAAATTCAATCTTTATCAATCTTATTCTTGTTCCCGTTATTGTTTTCCATTCCCCTAACTCTGTTGTAGTGTAGAGAATGATTTTTAGAGGGACAGGCATACATACTGTCAAACCTGGAGCCACCTTGGAATGTCTTCAGCATTGCCACAGCGAAGCTGAATAGACCTGTTCATCTGTGCTGTTATTTGGAAACTTGACACTTTAAATCTTTCTAAAATCACACCTTAGTGATGCATTGCATCCTAAAAAGCTGAGATCCAAAAATGATCAAATTATAGAGTCAACAAATTAAAGATAATGAAATGCAGTAGTTCTATGAGAGCCATTTTGATGTGCTGGTGAAGATGCTGAACCAACAACTGGGAGATGAGTTTTAGTTTTCCCTTAAGCATGAAAGCACTCTTTTTCTGCCCCACTTAAAAGATACGTCAAGATTAAATTGATTGTATGAATGTCTGCATCGAAATACGCAAAAACTGTGTGACACATGATAATGAGGTGATGGGTGATGATATGGAGATTGAAGGAGTTGACCTTAGCATATTTTATGTTGAGACTTATCACAAAACATGTTTCAGACATAGGCTGAGATGCAGTCTACCATACAACCTACTTCAACCTTATAAAATCCACTTTGCAAATATATTTGGCAAATATACGTACATAAGATGTGCCTATCTGTTATATGTTGTGTTCACCAGAATGCATAAACCAAACACCATCTTGAGATATGCTTTGAGTGGGAATGAATGTTTGAAGTTAAGATGCCTGGAGCTGTTCAGTGGCTAGTATTAGCCTTCTTCTGTGTCTTCTAATTTAGATTAACTAGATCACATGAGATTGGATCCCCAGGCAAAAACCTTTGCCTGCTAACTTCCCAAATAATCCTGTTTCTTATGGATAAAGCACTAGATTTTCTACATGCAAATCTGGACATTTACAATTCATATTGTTTTGGATTGCTTGTCAGAAACAGCTGCCTGTAAACATTTAAGTGGTTGCCAAAGAAATTAACGATGCACAAGGAAGCTCCCCAATTCCTGCTTTCCTTTCTGGATGGGCTTACTCAGCATTGATTCTCATGATGTTAATTAAACATATATTAAAAGGTTGAAGCTTAAAATCTACATACAATATATGTAGGCACAATACATTACAACTTTTTTTTCATTCTTGCATTTTGCCATAAGGTATGTTGTATCTTCTGTTACAAGAATCTCTCAATAGAGTACCAGTTCTAAAAACTTGACTGGTACAGAGAACATTATACTTCAAAATCTCCAATAAAGTTTTTTTATGACCTAGTTCTTATTCTATTCTATTCTATTCTATTCTATTCTATTCTATTCTATTCTATTCTATTCTATTCTATTCTATTCTATTCCATTCCATTCCATTCCATTCTATTCCATTCCATTCTTCTCACATTCACTGGTGTGCCATTTACCATGTAATAATAATTCATTATTTCACCCTACTGCACCCCACTCAGTAACAACAATAATGCATTTTTGCCAAGTTTTAAACCACAGATACATTTCAATGTGA
Organism: Hydrophis major; assembly: GCA_033807585.1. NCBI lineage: Eukaryota > Metazoa > Chordata > Lepidosauria > Squamata > Elapidae > Hydrophis > Hydrophis major. The sequence continues at coordinate 72,806,843 of CM066329.1, forward strand.
TAATCATGTGCTATCATAGCACTGGTAGTAGTACTGGAGCAGAAATTACAGACCAATGTAGAAGGCATTCCTGCATCAGTGCAGTAGCTGATCAAACTGCAAAGTGCAGTTCACAGCCAGCACACTGGGCATTAATGTTTTAGCTGCCAACAACTGGAAAACACTGCCATCAACATGGAAGTGGAAAACATGAATGAAAGTTATATTCAGGGGTGGGATTCAAAATTTTTAACAACCAGTTCTGTGAGTATGGCTTAGTCTGTGGGCGTGGCTTGGTGGTCATGTGACTGGGTGGACATGGCTTGTGGTCATGTTATTGGCTGGGTGTGGCCAACTCAATATCACTCACACTGAGGCACGCATCTCCTCGTCTGGCCTTTCATGACTGTGGGGATGCTGCAACAGTCGTAAGTGTGAAAAATGGTCCTAAGTCACTTTTTTCAGGGCCATTGTAACTTTGAATGGTCCCTCCACACAAGCAAAGTACCAGCAAAGGAGGGGAAAATCCTCCAGAGATGTTCCTGAGATAGGAAGTCTCGTCCTGCCAAGAATGTAATAAGGGTCAACAGAGAGGCAGTTTCTGTAAGCAACACCAGATTGTTTCCTTTCTGCCTTCCTTACAGGATTAGGCCAGTAATTTCTTCTAACAACCGGTTCTCCGAACTGCTTAGAATGTTAACAACCGATTCTAGTGATTAGGTACGAACTTGTAGAATCCCACCCCTGGTTATATTCACATACAGCTGGTGTGAGTAGAGGATAACAATGTCATACTTTTCAGGAATGATTGATGTACTACACTTGTAAGAGGAGTATAGATATCCCCTTAGTTACACAGTGTGTTGTTGACAATAATCAAAGCATGTGAAAAAAGCCACAAATGGACTATGTGGATGATCCCTAGAAGATAAAATAATATGGAAAGTTGGAAAGGGGAACTTGAGCTAGTATTCCATACTTGCAGAGATATCAGACTATGCAGCTAAGATGGTGAAAGGAAGAACTAATGTTTGGTTGCTTCTGATTCTTCTTTGCATGTTTAATATGAAGAAATCAGCCACTGGAGTTATTATTTTGAGATAAACATTAATCTACAATTTTGTGTAGAACGCATTTGTTTTTAGTGAGTACAGTTCAGGCATAAAACTCCTCCTCTGACTTCTAGGTCTATTCCACTTCCCAATCATCTTCAGATGAATCTTCATATTCATCTCTGATTTGGATCTAATCCTTTCACCAGTTAAATTAGGAATATGAGAAACTGCCTTGTTCTATTTCAATCATTCCTTTCAGCCTAGAATGCCACTGTCCACTATTGTCTAGGTAACCTGTAGTTGATCAGAACTCAGGTTCTTGGCCTGCCTTCAGGTGCGTTGGATAATAGGACAAGCCAAACAGCAGGAGGTATGGTCAATTCAGAGATGAATTTCTACAGTATGTGTGTTTCTGTCTGTGAGGGTATTACTTCTTCCTCCTCAGCTCTTTGTGCAGTGGATTATATTGTAGTGCCCATTTTGTGCTTAATGTTTCTGGGCTGGCAATGCTAATCACCTTTTTTGCAATTATACTATTATCCCTTGGCTCTCCTAAGTGAATGGACAGACAGTTCCACTGAATTTTGATCGGGGGGGGGGGGCTCATCTTGGAAGATATTTCACTACTAGTTCCAACTATACTGAGCCAGCTAAATGACTTGTATGGACCACAGTAGGAGCTGATGATAGTAAAATGGCATTTATAAAAACTAGCAAGCTATTGCGATGTGGCATACCAAACTGTAAATGTAATGAAGAGCACATTTATATCATGTATTTATTCCCCTTCTTCCTTTTATATATCTCATGGCCCTAACTTATAGATTTCAGTCTATTTCCCATTCAGTTACATCACTACTTACCACCAATCCTGTTTGCCACATTATAAGCGTTCAGATCCTGATCCAAGAATTTTCTCTTGTTGCTATTTAGAACAATTTATGAACAAGCAGAGAAGTCAGAGGTATACAGTAGGTCTTCCGGAAAAGCCACCTTATCTTTCTCTATTTTTTTTCCACACAATACTGCTTCCTCCCCAGTATTTCATTTTCAGCAGACTAAACCAATATGTTCATCATGCTTTCTCTTATCCCCACTTAATACTGTTCCTGCCGAGTCTCACACATCGTTCTTCATAGTCTTGCATCAGGTCCATAATCTGAGTGCAAAAAATAAACGTATAGGTCATTTTTTTCTTTTTAGTTGCAGCAAGGGTTTGTTTTTGATTTGCACAAACAAAATAGGAACCCAATAGTATTTTTCTGAATGATTGTTCTACTTCAGGGGATCCTGGAGTACTACTTGGCCATGCAAAGCATATTTTGAGCAGATTTGAAAGGAGATGCAGACCTTCATTCAGCATTTAATGACAGAACAAGTGAACAGGATGAAATAAATTATCTAATTATCTCCACTTAAAAAACAAAACAAAAAAGTTGGAACAATTCTAATCTTTTCCTTTATGATTCTCCAGGGGCTTACTGATAATTATAACTCATCCCAGTGGTGATTTCCAGATGTTAGGGACTTCAATTCCCCAGTCTACTTAGGTATTATGATAATTGAAGCCCAATTCATTTAGCGTGTGCCAAATCAAGGAAAACTTCTCTAAGCAGAAGATGAAGAATTCTTGTGATTTGTTACCTTTACAGTTTGAGACCTCATCTGTTTAAGAAAACCACATTTGGAAACAAGTGCCTTTGAAAAATATTTAAAATTTATTACTACCAGAAGGATGTTAAAGACTAGAAATCTCACAGGGAACTAATGATACTGTCAGTCCATTTTCACTTACAACTATCAATTTTTTTCCAAGAGCTTTCTCTGTTCAAACTATTGTGTACCTAGAGCAGGGGTGTCAAACTCGAGTCGTCACAGCATTGTCATATGACATATTGTGACTGTCCCCCCTTTGCTAAACCAGGAGTGGGTATGGCCAGCACATGACACATTTGGCCCATGGGCCGTGAGTTTGACAGTCATGACCTAGAGCAGTGATGACTAACCTTTTCTGGACCGAGTGTGCAAAGCCTGTGTGCAAATGTGTGCATGTGCACCCAAACCAGGGGTGGGATTCTTCCAGTTCGCCCCTATTCTCTAGAACCGATTGTTAACATTCTAAGCAGTTTGGAGAACCTGTTGTTAGAAGAAATTACTGGCCTAATCCTGTAAGGAAAGCAGGAAGGAAACATTCTGGTATTGCTTACAGAAACCGCCTCTCCGTTAACCCTTATTACATTCTTGGCAGGACTAGACTTCCTGTCTCAGGAACGTCTCTGGAGCTTTTTTCCCCTCCACACTTTGCTTGTGTGGAGTGACCATTCAAAGTTACAATGGCCCTGAAAAAAGTGACTTAGGACCATTTTTCACACTTACGACTGTTGCAGCATCCCCACAGTCATGAGAGGCCAGGCGAGGAGATGCATGCCTCGATGTGAGTGATATTGAGTTGGCCACGCCCAGCCATTCACATGACCACCAAGCCACATCCATCCAGTCACATGACCACCAAGCCACGCCCACTGACCCAGTCACGCCCAGAGAACCGGTTGTTAAAATATTTGAATCCCACCCCTGACCCAAACCCCCAAAATGTGATGCACTGCCCCATGCATGTACCCCTGTGTATGACTCCCCGCATATGCCACACCCCCATGCACATGCAGATATCCTTGCACTCACCATGCCTCTGAGCATGTGCTCACCCCCCACACACACATGCACGGCAGAGACCAGAAAGCCGTTGGCTGGTGAGAGGCGAACGTTCATGCGTGTCGGAGGTGAACTGGGGAGACGGCTCACATGCCACCAGAGAGGGTGCTGCGTGCCACCTCTGGCATGCATATGATAGGTTTACCATCACAGACCTAAAGCATCTGAGAGTCAAGAAAGGACTTTCTTGGTGGTGGCTTCCTGTCTCTAATACTCTTTGATAATAGAGGCTGGTCTATTTCGTTCTGTGGCATCTTTCAGCCAGAATCAGAATTTGAACTTGTGAGGCTGACTCTGCTGTATTATTTGCAATTTAATTTTGCTATTTTTGTATCTGTTTTATTTTACTTCTTCTTATGTATTTTTTAAGCAATAATACCACCCTTGCTATTATTTTGTTCCCTATTTTATATGAGGGAAAAGTTGCTGTTTAGTGTAACATAGAAGCATAACAATTTTTCTTTGCTTGTTTAACAATTTATCTTGAATTCAAATAAAAGACTGAGGAAGCAGGAGCCACACAGTTTGGCTACTGATGACGTGGAAGAGGAAGAACTTGAGGATTATCTGTACACACTCTTGATTGTGCAAAGGACTCCATGGAAGAATTCCAATAATGCAAGGCAGCAGTTGGCCCTCAAGAGCTTAAAGACAGCTTTTCTGCTGGCTTGCAAAGCAGCTGAATCTCCAAACTGATTCTGAGACAGCTGGCTACATGTTGTGGGAGCCTCAGCTCTCTGAATACAACAAAGAATGTGTACAATACATCAGGCTTTTACTTGGAGCAAAGGGGCCAGCAAATGTATACAGCCCTCAGAAAGTAAGGGCTAAAGGCTTAGGAAATGTAAACACCGATCAACATTTCCAAACCTAATCAAGGGTTTGTCCTGTCCTGTTGTGGAGTATGTTGATTTTCTTGACATAGGTTTGCTGGAAGGTTGTTAAAAGCCATATTGGTATGGTGGACTTTGTTAAAGGCTGAAAATACATTTCTACAAAGAAAATACATATCTACAAAGGTAGATACATTTCATACAGTCACACATATTCATAAACGATTCAGAAAAAAGGCTCTGAAATAACCTGAGCACAACACTCTAACACCATTAAACTAATTCTATATCTTCCAGTCAGCCTGGAGAAAAAATAAATAAAGACATCACTAAATAAGTCAGCTCATCAAAACACTCAGCCCCAATTTTAATGACTCATTGGTCTTTTCTTCTGGATCAACCCAAAATATTTCATTACCTAAAACAAGGGGCAAGATGGCTTTCTCTCCTACTTTTACATATAGAAGACAGTTGATTTCTGACAGTGGATGAAAGTCTTAAATCACAGAATCAAAAAAAGTTCTAGCTTAGGTGCACCAAAATAGATCGTATGTACATGCTGGGGACCCAAATAGGTTGTGTGTGCTGTCTGCACATGCTGGAGACAACAACAAGCTTGGTAAGACAAGCTGGTAGAATATGATGAAACAAAACAAGCAAAATGTCAAAAAGTGATGACATTTATGTAGTTACTTACCAAGCACATCTAAATTATTTTATTTGTTTATTTATTTATTTGTCTGTTTGTCAAACATGTACAAGATAGGTGTAAACATAAAGAAGGAACAATACAGATAAATGAGGACAGTAAGAAAGGAACAGTAGAAGTCCAGTTGCCTTTTGAAAAAGCATCTTTGGGACACAAGCAGCTATTTTCCTTGTGTCTAAATCCATTTCTCTTCCTCTCATTCACCTTTTTTATATAGGCAACACATCCCACCTTCCAAATATCTCTTCAGAAGATAGTGGTAGGTGATAGCCTATTAATACTGTTCCACTGATACGCCATGTCTTGGTTGGTGGTTGTTCTTTACACTGCATTAAATTGTAGGAGTCATTGAGTTAAAGAATTAACAGTCCTGCTAACTGGGCAGTCTAGCCTTATTGTGCAGTTTTGATGGTCTCTTAGTCTGGCCCTGCTCAGTTTACTGTGGAACAGACAGTCCAGGGACCAGAGGGTAGAGATCAAGCCTGCATAAGCCTGAAACCACCCTCAGATCCCACCCAGGACTGATCACCTGATTTTTATCTCTGAAGTAATGGGCAGTTGTCTTGGGATATTGTTGGCTTGAAGCGGGGGAAACACTATTTTTGTACAAGTACAGCTTAGAACACCAAACTGATTTAAGTCATGCCCATTAACACTTGGACTGGAGATAAGATAAGGAGAAGTTTCTATTGTGGTTTGGGGTAAGTGGACAAATGTCTCTAGAGATCTCCACATTTTAACCATATATCCTCAGATGTGTAGATGCCTTAGCTGTAAATCTGCACCTGTCTGATTGGAAGAAATTTTATTGACAAGGCTAATTTCTAAGTACATTTACAACACTGAATTACAAATTCTGAAGACTGGACTTCATCAAGACTCTAGCCCTAAGTTATATATTTGTTTGTTAGTTCAATTTAAAACATATTTTTCCATCAGGAACTCAAGGCTGGCCTAGTAATTATTCTCTCTACCCATTTTTTTCCTTTCAAAACTCTGTGAGATATTTCAGCAAAGAAAGAATGACTGGTCTCAAATTGTCCATGAGTTACCATGGATGAAGGTTAAACTAGAGCCAGGATCTACCCAGCATACTCTTTCTTTTGTTTGGTCTTGTCAAAACTTCCTCTCTTCATAATGCGGCTGCTGGAGGGATTTCATCTACAGCTAATTGTGCTCAGAATAAGCATATCAATTAGAAAATAAACATTCCATAATTCCATCAAGGAAGTCTTTTCATTGATTGCATATTTAGAAATGAATGTCTAATACCCAGTTGCAAAAATGTGTTTTTCACCCAAGTTAGTTTGGTGCTTTGTGAACCTTACAAACACACCATCCTTTACATAGTGAAGACTTCTCACCAGAAGATATTCTGATAATTTATTTGTTTTTATTTATTCATCATATTTAAGAAACACCCATCTCTCTGACAGAAAGACTCTGAGTGGTATACAATTAATAATGAAAATAAAATAATTGTACAATATCTGTGCATGATTTTTAAGGGAATGTGTTTAGGTTATACCTATAGTCTGTGAATGTTTTTCGCTCGCTCTTTGAAAAAAATGTCTGTGGATTGGCAATTTCTTCAGTCTTTTCAGAATCATGTAAACTTGGTGCTGCTTTGCCATTGAATATTTGGCAAAGAGTTGTGATTAGTTCCAGTTGCTGGAAATGTACATGTGCCCGTGGGTCAGTGGACATGAGTACACTTCAAATATCACATTTTTTAAAAGTTGGTTTCCTAGAATACTTTATTTCAAGAGCACCAAAGCCTTTTTGACTTTCAGAAAAAAATCTTTCTTCTCTAGATATCATGCTCCAAATGTACAAAGGTAGAGAGAGGAAGTTTTTCACTTCTTATCCATCTGTTTGTTCTGCCTTCCTTTTGAATCCCCCCCTTCTTCGTTTTCTTTTCAACTACTGGAGAGGAAAAAAATCTAAGCAACCGTGAAGAGATAAGCAAAAGGATCATGTTTTCTTGCAGATCAAGATGGCCGCAAGATGGCCTTGCACTGGAGCCAAGAAACTAAATTGGTGGAGGGAGGGGGGAAGAGGGGAGCAGGAAGGCCGGCTGAGATCCCAGGCTTAATTTTTATTTTCAAAGTTTGCTTGGATGGAACTAACTGCTGCTTTTAAAGGTTATAAATTCACAGCAGGGGAGAGAAAGTACAAATGCAAACACAGGGCACCCTCTTGGACTTATTTGGATAGTTAAGGAATGAGTCATTGAGGAAAGCATTTGCTGTAGTAAAGGACTAACTTTACCTCCACCTCACACAGACACTGCAAAACCTTGTTATCTCATAGCCAGACAGCCGAGTTGCCTGATAGCTGTCTGTTTTCCAGACAGGATCCTTTCTACTCTGCCTCACTATCTTTTCTTTGGCCTTCTATTCATTCCACGCCCCACTTTTAAGAGATATTGCTGTTGCCTCCAAAAGATCAGCAGGGAATATGGGGCATATCACAAAGACTATAGGTTTTTTTTTCTTCTGAGCTATGGACAGCACAAAAACTGTTTTAGGGGCAAATGGTAATCAGTCAGTTTTGGCTTAAAGACAGCTTGGGGAAATAGGAATAGATTGCAGTCTTTGAATAAAGCAGAAAATATGTTAAGAGAGTGGGGGAAAACTCTTTAGACCAAAACAGACAAGGAAACATAATACTAAGTTACATGCACTTAAGCGCTGCATCTCAATGGGAATATTAAGTTTGCCACCATTTGTGCTAGATAGGGGTCCTGATTTAACCACCATAAAAAGCACCTTTTTTCTTTTTTTTGAAATTTTAAAAATAAACTTTATTAAACATTATATATATATATATATATATATATATATATATATATATGTATGTGTGTGTGTATATATATATATATATAGAGAGAGAGAGAGAGAGAGAAGAATAAGTACTCGCCTGGATGAACACAAAAATACAGTCAAAAAGCTGGAATACACTTCCTCACTAGTCCAACACATGGAAGCCACAGGTCATAGCATCAACTTCAATGGCACCAAAACACTAGCCACTATAGAAAACCCCAGCTACAGAATCATCAGAGAAGCCGTAGAGATTGAAAAAAGACCAGAAAGCATGAATAGAAGAGATAATTCCGCCAGACTGTCAATCATTTGGAAGCCTGCACTCACAAACAAAAAAATCTTCACACCACAAACCAGGCAAACACTTGGGCACAAACAGATCCCCCCTGATACCTCCAGCTCAAACACACCCCAAACAGGCACCCAGATGAAATCCATTTACCTGGAGCCAAGCTGCACTAAAAGCCCCCAATAAAATAACATAATGTTGCCAGCCAATCAAGATACAAAAAGAGCCAAAAAACAGACAGAAAATACTAGAAACACCAATCAAGCAGAACACAGCAAACTCCAAGACCAATAAACACAGAACAAGACTCCCAACCAATCAGGATGAAGAAAAAACCATTCTGGCACAGCAATAGGCTGCCCCAAATTTAAATCTGAAACCACTGTAAAAGTCTGACTCACAGATGAACATTATACAGAAGCCTGATGATGGCAGATGAGATTCTGCTGAAATGTTGCTACAACTTTAAAAGAACAACTACAATGACGTGGGAAAATACCCAAACAAAGCTGAATGCCATACATACACACGCACACACACACACACACACACACAGAATACAAAACATTTCATTTCATAAAATATGAAACCAAAAAGATATACATAACCCAAGTGCTTTTTCAAGAGGCAATTGGACTTTCTTGGTTTTTCCTTGTAGATGTTTTGTTTCTCATCCAAGAATCTTTTTCAGTTCTTCAGTCAGAATTGAAGAACTGAAGAACTTGGAGGAAAAGTGAAACAACTTCAAGGAAAAAGAAAGGAAATTCAGTTGCCTTCTGAAAACAGCCATGATCTGAATGTCTGAGAATTTCCATAGGTACTATAATAAATAAATATTCATTCAGTATAACGGTAACTATCTTATACTATCTTATGTCATCTTATACATATTGACTCACATTTAATCTCCATTGTTTATCTGTTGGGTTCAGAATGATTTAGAACTTTCTCTGGGACAAAGGATGTGGAGTCAAATTGTATTCATATTTACTCAAAGATACGTGGCTCTGCGTTCAATAGCCTTATTCCCAAGGGTGTGTGAACATAGGACTGCAAATTTAGATAGGCAAAACCCCATAAATTAAGAATGCTTAAATGTTGCCATGGTCCAGCATTTTGGAAGGTTCAAACTATTTTGCATCATAAATGTTCCAATACTATTTAATGTTAGTCTGTGCTCCCTTCAAATCCCAAGAAAGAAATACTCAGACTCCATGGTTAGAGCAAAATTATCCTTTTACTGGAAAATGAAGTGAAAGCTTCAGATTTAATTCAGAATCTGAGAAATTGGCGCGCAGATCACATATACAAAGGAATGGAAATGCTCCCACCCCCAAAGTCCAAATGACTCTTCCAATTAAAAGTTCTGAATATGATCATGTGGCCATCTCCAGGTGGTGATGAGGCTTCTGTCCGTTGACCTTGACATATTTTGATAAAAGTTTGCAGTTGCGCAAAAGGGGACAGAAGCTAGCCGAGAATCAGAAAGTTAACGAAAAGAATCCCCCTTCCCTTGCTAACCTAGCAAAGAAATGCAAAACACCTCCAGCCTTCTTCCCCTCCAAATTCCCCCCTCCCTCTGTTGCTATTGACAGCCGAAAGAAATAGATTGGCATAGCATCAGAGAAGCAATAGTTAGAATGCAGAATATACATATTATGGAAGATATCTTGAGGCTGACATTCGGACCCCGTAGAAGAAGGACATTAGTCCCTGTAAGAAAAAATAGAATAAACATATGTTAACATCTGCATACAACTCTAAGGTTTATCAGGGTATTTGGCATAAAAGTTATTGAGCAGTTCAGGAGCCCTAATGTCTCTCTCATTAACCTATTCAGCATAGGATGGAGGAAAATGTTTCCAAGCTACAAGATATTGGATACGACCCCTTCATTTCCTAGAGTCTAGAATTTCTTTAATCTCGAAATGTTGTTCACCCTCAATCAACAATGGTACGGGGGATCAGTTTGGGATGGTCTCAAGGTACAGGAATGTTTGAGTTTTAACAAACTGACGTGGAAAACTGGATGAATATGATGAAGAGTCTTTGGTAAAATCAACTGAACAGTCACAGGATTTACAATCCGCTAAATGGGGAAAGGCCCCACATACTTAGGACCCAACTTCTTCGATTTCTGGGTAGTCTGCAAATATTTAGTCGAGAGGAATACTTTGTCGCCCACTTGATACAACATCTGTGGGGCTCGCTTTCTCTCAGCAAATTTCTTATGGGACTGGTGCACCTCGTCCAAAGCTTTATGAGTGACCGACCAATTAAGTTGAAGTTGAGATATCAAGTTGCCCAACAATTGGACATTGTGGTTTTCATGAGGAAGTTCAGGTATGGGCACAAAATCTTGTCCAGTTGCCACTTTGAAAGGAGTAAACCCCGTACTGCTGTGGACAGAGTTATTATATGCTACCTCCACAAAAGGCAGTAGATCCGCCCAGTTGTCTTGCTGATAGTTTATGTAACATCTGAGGTATTGCTCTAGCACCCCGTTAGTCTTCTCACAAGCTCTATTAGTTTGGGGATGGTGGGCAGAGCTTAACCTCTGGGTGGAGCCTATTAACTTCAAAAATTCCCTCCAAAAGTTCGAGGTAAATTGGACCCCTCGATCAGAAACTACATGCTCAGGAACACCGTGCAACCTGTAGACATGTATAATGAACATTCTGGCCAATGACTTCGCCGATGGGATCTTGGAGCAAGGGATGAAATGGGTTTGTTTGGAGAAGAAATCAGTCACCATGCAGATGACTGTATGCCCAGCACTCTCGGGTAGGTCTACTATAAAGTTCATGGAAATTTCCCTCCAAGGAGCAATTGCCGAGCCACATTTTGCAACAGACCTGGTGGTTTACCAGGAGGTCTTTTTGCTGAAGCGCAAACTGGACAGCTCGCCACATAGGTCTCAATGTCCTTTTTCAACAAAGGCTACCAGAACTGCCGTTTCACCAAATGTAGGGTCTTCACAAACCCAAAATGACCAGCCACTTTTGAGTCATGAGTTTGTTGTAACACTTGGCTTCTCAAGGTTTGAGGTACATACAATTTTGCACCTATCCAGTCTAGACCATCTCAAACGGTGCAGTTATTCACATTTGCCAGGAACCACTCATCCGTTTTCAAAGCCTCCTTAAATTGGTCCATCAGGTCAGTGGATAGATCCTTCTCCTGGTTCCTCTTTTGCGCTCTGGTAACTACAGGAGCAGCCAGCTGTGTAGTGGACACGATTGGCCTTATCACTTCTTTACGGATACTGTTGTATTGAGGCATTCTAGATAAAGCATCTTCCATAAAATTTTTCCCCCCTGGGATATATGTCAAGGAGAAATTGAATCACTTGAAAAACTGAGCCCACCTAACTTGCTTAGGGGATAGCTTCCGAGGAGTTTTTAAAGCTTCCAGATTTTTGTGGTCAGTCCATACCTCAAATGGATACTTCGCTCCTTCCAAAAAATGCCTCCAAGCTAGTAAGGCCCAACGGACTGCAAACGCTTCCTTCTCCCAAATGGTCCATCTCCTTTCAGTGTCAGTCAATTTATGGGAGGTGTAAGCGCATGGTTGTAATGTCCCCTTCTCATTTACTTGAAGTAAGACCACCCCCACCGCCACATCGCTTGCATCAGCTTGGATCACAAAAGGGGTGTCCATGTCTGGGTGCTTCAGGACTGGTTCTGCAGCAAAAAGTTTTTTAAGCTTTTCAAATGCAGCTTGGCACTCCATGGTCCAATTCAATGTATGGCTGGGCTTTGTTTTCAATTCCCCCGTTGTCTTCAGGAGGTTGGTAATGGACATGGTTATTTTAGCAAAAGACGGGATGAATTGCTGATAAAAGTTAGCAAATCCAAGGAAACTTTGAAGCTGTTTTTGGGTTCTCGGTGGGGCCCAGTCCAATACGGCTCGCACTTTCTCTGGGTCCATCTCAATGCCCTCAGGTGAGATCTGATATCCCAAGTAGTCGATTTTTTCTTGATGAAACTCACATTTGGATAGTTTGGCATACAATTTGGTGGCCCTCAGCTTTTGCAGCACGGAGCGTACCAGTTTCACATGTTCGTCTCCAGTCTCCGTGTAGATAAGAATATCATCAAGGTAGATCAGAACCCCCTTGTATAAATGTTCGTGAAGCACTTGATTGATCATTTGCATGAAAACAGCAGAAGTCCCCTCTAGGCCAAAAGGGAGAACATTGAACTGGAAACAACCCATCGGGCAGTTGAACACAGTCTTCCACTTGTCTCCCTCTTTAATTCGGATTCGGTAGTACGTCTCCCTCAAGTCCAACTTGGTGAAAATCTTCCCCTTTGCCAGGTGGACTAACATGTCCTTCATCAGAGGAAGGAGGTACACGTTCTCCATGGACACCGCGTTCAGGTTTCTATAGTCAACCACCAAGCGTTTGGAGCCATCTTTCTTCTTGCGGAACATCACAGGGGCCGCCACTCAAGGTCTGGAAGGTTTGATGAAACCACGTTTCAAGTTCTTGTTGACAAACGCTCTCAGTTCCTCCAGCTCCCCCGGTGTCATCGAATACAGCTTCGGTTTCAGGACCATCACCCCCAGTAGAAATTCAATACTATGATTGGTTGACCGATGAGGAGGAAGCCTCTTCACTAAACACCTCTCTTAAGTTCCAGTACTCCTTCAGGATTTTCTCCTCTCCCTCTATGCGTTCGGTACCTGCGGAAGCTGTCTCAGCCGGAACCTGGAGCTTTGGATGGGACTTCTCCTCCCCTTCCGGGCAGAGTTGCTCCTCCCCTTCCGGTGGCCGATCGGTGCAGATACATATCCATCCCTCTCTCCAGTTCACATGAGGATTCCACTTCCGAAGCCAGGGCAATCCCAATATTAGAGGCTGTTCCATCCCAGGGGCCACAATAAAACACAGGGTCTCGCAGTGGGGTCCCATTGTCATCTCTAAGGGCTCCGTTACAAAACGTGCGGGCCAACCTCCCACCTCAGATCCATCCAGTTGGCAGAAGGATATGGACATTCTTTTAGTTCTCAGTCCGATGCCCATATCCTTGACTACCTTCATGTTAATTACACACCTCGTGCACCCCAAGTCCAATAAGGCCAACATCTCTCCCTCAGTCCCTGAGGTGGGCACCCTTAATTTTATTGGGATGGTCAGAGGCTCTTGGTTAGGACTTATCAAGACGCCATCTTCCGAGTCAGTCTCGCTCTCTTCGAGAGGGGTCAGAGGTCCCAGCTCCTCTCCTGCCAGAGAGGTGACTTCTACAACCTCTCTTATCTTCAGCCCGGTTTCGTGAGGCTTGGTTGAGGGGTTTTCGGGCTTCCTCCCTGGGCCCCGCGGTTTCTTTGGCTCCGGCCTGGCCCGGCAATCCGCCATCCGGTGGCCCTCCTTCCCACAACGAAAACAGGCTGTGGATTTGGCTCTTTCCACCCCCCCTCTTTTGGGGGTTGGAGGTCTCTCAGAGACATGGGGGGAGCGGTTTGCTCCAGGCGGGACCCCCTCTGCGTCTGCTTCAGGTTAGATCTATGTCCACCTCTTCCGCCAGCAAGTACCACAACTGCAAATCATGTGGGTCCCTTCTGGAGATGCACATGTGGTATATATCTTCATTTAAGCTATCTTTGTAGGCTTCTACCAGGGCCCCCTGGGACCAGCCTCGGATGTGGTATGCCAGCTGCCTGCATTCTTGGGTGTAGTCTGCAAGCTATCTCCCCCCTTGGATTAGAGTTTTCATTCTGATCCTGGCCCTTCTCTCTGCCAGAGGGTCCTCAAACCTTCTCCTCAATGCAGTCATGAAAACATTGAGGCTCCGCAGTTGGGATAGTTAGTTAGAATGCAGAATACATATATTATGGAAGATATCTTGAGGTTGACACTTAATAGTAAATCTACTATTTGAGCTATCCAGCAGGTGGTTTAGTACATGTTACACCCTGAAACCTGAGTTAACACACTAAATAGCATGGGTTCCCTAGACATGTTGAACAGCAAACTGTCTGATCCCATTTAGCCAACATAGGCTAATGTATTGCACAAGCCAAATTAATCAGGTAGAATAGAATAGAATACTTTATTGTCACTTTGAATTTACACTGATTGACATACACCAAAATAAAATTATGTTGCATACAGTTCTCAAAGTGTCTCTACCTCCAATATAAACAGAAACATGACAAGCTAAATAAATAAATAAATACATACATACATACAAAATTATGCATGTACCCACATATATTATATGACACAGAGAAACTACACAGTCTAGTTCAGATGTATACTTGTACATGGCAAGAGAAACAAATCTTGCGAGTTTACCAGAAGATGACATAGGGAACAAAGCTGTTACAGAATCTGGAAGTCCTGCTAGAAATACTTCAAAACCTCCTCCCAGAGGGGAGCAACAGAAGCTCGTGTGTGAGTTCTTCGCCAATGCATTGTACTTTAATCACAGGGCGCTTATAAGGAGTATCATGAATAACAGGAAGTGAACTTCTTATAATCTTCTCGGCTGTCCTTATCACTCTCTGTATGGACTTTCTATCTGAGGTACTGCTGCCACCAAACCAAACAGTGATGCCACATAATCTTGGAATAGAGAGATTCAATCTATTGTGTTTCAATTAAAATGATATTTCTAATTTCTATTATGTGTTTCTATTATGTAAAGAGAAAAGAGGCATGCCAGTCACTTTCATATTTTAATTAGTTTGCTCACTTAGGAATAAGCAAAGTCACTCTACTATTGGAAGAAAGAGTTTTATTCATTTATTGGTGGGTGGGTTTTTTGGAGACAGGCACAATGATATCTTTATGGCCGAGGTGTGAAATGGATCAGGAGGGACAGATAATCATACTAGATAGATGGAATAGGGATTTTTCCCCTTCTCCCAGGGTTTTGAAAAGTAGAGCTTGGAAAGCTGTTTTTAATTTTCAACTGTGCTTGTTGGGTTACTTTAGTTCAAAAGTAGGATTGTGTATAAAATGGGAAATGTGTATTGTTGGAGCTCAGAAAAAATATCTCCCTCAAAATATTCCTTAGGACAGCCAGCATCAGAAATTCTGGGAGTTGACATTTCCAGCACTTTTCAGATTTATTCTTGAACATTCTTGCTATTCTTGTCGGGGGAAAGTGCCACCTGTAAAACATACCTGGCTCATATTACCATATATGGAGGCCAGGAAATACTGGACTAGAATTCGCATATGGCTGGAAAAAATGACAAAGAAACACATAGATTTGAAACCAGAGATTTTTTTATTGGGAATCGTACCTGATATATATAATAAAAATTTAAAGTATTTGATTGTAAATGTATTAACAGCAGCTAGGATTATATTTGCTAAACATTGGAAGAGTGAGAAAATACCATTAGAGGAAGAAATTATTAAGAAAATATTGGAATGTGCTGAAATGAGTAGATTGACATTTGAAATTAGAGAACAAGAAGATAAACAATTTTATGAAGTTTGGGATTTTTTTTTTATCAATGGTTAGATAATACAATATAATAATAGAATATTTAGAAATTTAGGAAATAATGAATATATAATTTTTCTTGCTTTTGATAATTTTTAAGAATATTTTATTAAGATAGATTTGGTATGATTCTATGATTTGTTATAAAATAATTTAACTTAATTATAGTTATCTCGATTAAGTATGAATTAGTAAAATTATAGTCAAATGATTGTTCAGTAATGATATTGGGATATTTTATTGATGATTGATAACATGAGTTATTATGTAACATAATTATTTTGATGACTATGAAATGGATGCACAAAAAGGAGTGGTAAACCAACCGATACACTGTAAATTTATGAAGAATGATCTTTTTATGTTATGTTTTATGTCTTATATGTTTTTTGTCTCTCGTTAAAATCAATAAAACTTTTACCAAAAAAGAAATTCTGGGAGTTGAAGTCTTAAAATTTGGAGACCCCTGCATTAGAAGATTCTTAGTTGCCTTGTGATCAGATGGAGTACAGCTCAGAAATGGCTTAAAAATCATGCTATTTACATATCTGTATCTATCTAAAACATATCACTCATAGGAAATTATTACCCATTTACCAGTACTGATAAACAATTTTGGACAATTCAGCTGCCCATTCCTATCGTCATAACAATTAGCTAAGAACTGTACCCAATGAAATGAAATCAGTTGAAATCCTTATTTCTGATAACAGGGGAAAAAAAGAGGGGGACAGAACAACTAAACTGAAGCCTTTGTACAGTTCCACATAATCCATTCATATACCACTAAATCATTATGTAGTATTTATGAATTAGTTTACAGTGACAACCAAATATGATCAAGGTCAGGGACTTCTATAATGAAAGGTCAGAAAAGAAAATGATCTGGGTAGAAAAACCACACACATTTTTGTGCATGTGTGTGCATGTGTTTCCTGTTTAATCTATTTTCCTGAAAACATCATTGCTAGCTTTGCAAAAATTGTGCACAGTTGAAATTCCATCTGAAAATAATTAGCTATCAATAGACAATCCTGCTGACTATAAACAGTATCTTCCATATGTTTGAATGCGGCTTTTCAAGCATTCAAATGGGATGAGCTGTAACACAGAGCAGCAGATAG
This sequence comes from Hydrophis major, assembly GCA_033807585.1. Taxonomy (NCBI): domain Eukaryota; kingdom Metazoa; phylum Chordata; class Lepidosauria; order Squamata; family Elapidae; genus Hydrophis; species Hydrophis major. The sequence goes on from CM066329.1 coordinate 72,823,835, forward strand.
GCCTTTGATGGCTGAAGTGATTAATGAACACAAGAGAGTTTGTCTAGTATTGTATGTTGCTATTAAATGGTTAGATTCTTCTTAAGTAAATGTACCATCTTAGATGAGAGAGGCTGCCGAGTGTTATCTAATTCAATGAGTGATCCTTCCTTCTACCCTTGAAAAGAATGTCCTTTATTACCAGCAGGTCACTACTGAGAAATTAAATAGACAACCCTTTTTCATAGGAGACAAATGCCTTTGTTCTTCTTCTTTCAGATACAGCTGGTTTGCAAAAGCTTTATTTTGTTGAGAAGATAAAACAGCAGTTCTGAAAATGCACCAGGCCTGTAGCATTTCTCTTCATTATGTTTAACTGTTGCCAATTCTATCACATGCTTTTCCTGGTAATAATAGGAAGATCCTTTCTGGTGGTGGTTGAGCATATAGAGAATCTGATTATGCAGTATATGGCAGATTAACTGAGGAGGGTAGAATGAGCTTGTTTGTTTTTTATCCTCTTTCCCATTTTCTTTAAAAACACACAAATACTATGCATACTTGATGTCATACTGAAGTCCATTGGAATTGATTGGTATGAGTTCATGGGGATCCATAAGATCAGCAAAATAGGCTGAATTAATTGTGAAAATATATTCTTCCACTTTCAAAAACTAAGAAACAAATTGTGTGGGATCCATTCTTCCTATGTCCGAGCCTTGCTTTGGATGAGAAGAAGAAAGAAAACAACTACCATAGTTAGGTCCTGTTGTTCAAAATCTCAGAAACTTAAGTTTTGATCTTTAGTCTGAAGGACAGAAAAGAAGAGAGAAAATGGGAAGGCCCAGAGAGGTAAGATTAGCTTAACTTAAAATTCTCCTTTTAATGGCAGAGGTGGGGCAGGATATATCCAAAACTCCATAGTAAGATAATTGGAACAATGCTATGAACGAACAATTCTTATTCAATCCTCTGTCTCTCTAATAACTTCAGCTGGCAGCAATTCATAACTGATCTCAATTGATCTTAAGAATACTAAGCATCCTCAGGGTTGGTTAGTGAGGGATTCTGGGTGCTCTTTGAGCTTGGTTGTTTTATTGAAGACCTTTCATTATCAAACTAGATGCTATCATCAGTTCTATGATGCGACAGTTGGGTAATGAAACGTCTACATGAAAACAACCAGGCTCAGAGAACAACAAGGAACCTTCATTTCAATCTTGAAATGAGGCTCCTTTATCCAGTTGCTTAGTATCTGGATGGGAAAGAACTAGTAGAGCAATATGTAGATGGACATGTCTACACTAGACATTGAGGACATCTTGCTGGATATTATTTTTGTTCCTCATTGATTTCATTCTTTAATCTGAGATTATTTTATACTATTTAAGAATGTTTTAATGCATTGTTTAAATTTTAATTTATTTTTTACCACTTCATGACATACAGTTAATTCTTGATTTACAACAGCTCATTTTGTGACCATTTGAAGTTACAATGCCATTGAAATAAGTGATTTATGACCAGCATAGGTTACATGTTCAAAATTTGGATGCTTGGCAACTGGCTCATATTTATGACTGTTGCAGTATCCAAGAGTCATGTGTTCCCTTTTGCAGCCTTCTGACAAGCAAAATCATTGGGGAAGCCAGATTCACTTAACAACCGAGTTACTAAGTTAACAACTGCAGTCATTCACCTAACAACTGTGGCAAGAAAGGTTGTAAAATGGGGAAAAACGTACTTAACGAATGTCTTAGTAACAAAAATTTTGAGCTCAATTGTGGTCGTAAGTCAAGGACTACCTATATAGCACTGGTAAATGGCATCAACATTTTATTAAATAAGCAAGTAAATGAATAATCATTACTTAACATTCAATATTATAAAAATACACTTAACAATTTAAGTTTTATTTACATCAACATAGTCCACTTATTATCTTTTTGCTATCTGGAATATATGTATTTTAAGATTTGGCTTATCGTTAATCTTTGTAATGTTTTTTTCCATGCTGATGCCAAATACACATCAATTATTTAATTCTCACTTTATTTAGTGTTTATTATATAAATTTCTGTACCATTCCTTAGTAAACATTTACCGGGATTAGAAAGGGGATATAGGACATCTTTTATTCTATTCCTTTTATGTTGAAATCTGGTTTCTGGTAAATACTCCTTGAATATATTTCTGCTAATCTTTACTGTGTAAACTACTATTTTCTCACTCATGTTCTACAGAACATAGAGTAGGGTTCTTAATCATATCTACAAAATATTTTCTAAGAATGAACTTAAAGCTTCAGCAGCAGTTTCATTCTTTATGATTGTTTCTGATTTTCCTTTAAGGTTCACTTTTGATGTTATTTTCTATGAATAGTTAAGTGGCCATCTTTTGCTGTAAGAGGTTAGAAAGCATGGAGAACTTGAAGGACTTCATTCTCCAGAAGTTGTACTAAAAGGAGGGGGTTTTCTCTCTGTTTTTATGTTTGCCCTGTCAGCAGAGGTGGTATTCAGCAGCTTCTGATCACTTCTGGAGAACCGGTAGTGGAAATTTTGAGTAGTTCAGAGAACCGGCAAATACCACCTCTGACTGGCATCTATTCCCACCTATTCTCTAATTTAAAAAGCACAGACTTCTTCCCTTTCTGATGCTTGATTTCCGGACAGGTTTGGTAATCATACAATCTTAAGTAGTCTTTTGACTAATTACCTGTAGAGAAGAATTTTTAGAAGTAACTGTTAAAGAATTTGGATAATAGCTTGTTTCTAAGCCCAAGGTCTTTGTCTTTTTGACATTCATTTCTAAATATACAGTTCAGAGGTGGTATTCAGCAGGTTCTGACCAGTTCTGGAGAATTGGTAGCAGAAATTTTGAGCAGTTTGGACAACAGACAACTACCACCTCTGACTGGTCCTGCCCCCATCTATTCTCTGCCTCCCGAGTCCCAGCTGATCGGCTGGGTCTTCTTTTGTTGCCCTGCACAGGGAAATGGAGCTGGAAAGCAGGTTAGTGGGGTGGGGAGGGAATGGGATTTTGCAGTAACCTTCCTTCAGGAGTAGGGTGGAAATGGAGGTTTTACTGTATCTTTCCCCTGCCACACCCACCAAGCCACACCCACAGAACCGGTAGTAAAAATGTTTGAATCCCATCACTGCCTCTCAGTATTGGTCAGACCATTCTTGGTGTTTCCTTGATTAGGCTGCTGTTTACTGTTTAATTGTTTGTCTGAGATGGTAGTCTTTTGTTACAACCAAGCCATAAACAACATCCCAATCAAAGAACTACCAGTTCAGGCAATTCAACAATAAGCCACAGCCTAATCAAGGAAACACCAAGAATATGCCTATCAACACTGACAAGGCAAATCACTAGTGTGTAAAGAGAGGAAACTTCACTCCCTAGTGGTACTGAAGATGTTACCTAACCAGGTAATAAAATGCCTGCAAGAAAACAGCTGACCTCAGAGAGCACCGAGGACCTCTCATTTCAACACTGAGCTACAAATATTCTCTTACTGGTAGCAAATAATGATAGTAACTTTGACACAATCCTCATGTGGGTACATAGAAAACAGAAAACAGCTAAGGATATTTTTGCTTTTTCATTGCAATTGATCATCTATCTCTTACCTTTAGGGGAAAAAAAAGCTTCCCACACATAATGGACTGCAATCCTTTCAAAATATCTTTGTTGGTACATGGAGTCCTTAATGGAATGGCATCTATATGGAAGGAGGTATGCCGTGGGGTACCCCAAGTCTCAGTCATAGGCCAAGTACTCTTCAATATCTTCATCAATGATTTAGATGAGGGGATAGAAAGGAACTTACAAAGTTTGCCGATGACACCAAGTTGGTAGGAATAGCCAATGCTCCAGAAGATAGGCTTAAGGTACAAAAGGATCTTCACAGACTTGAACACTGGGCCCTAAATAACAGAATGCAATTCAATGGTAAGAAAAGTAAGGTTCTACATTTAGGCAAGAAAAAACGAACACAGAGATATAGAAGAGAGTATATTTGGCTCAATAGTACCGACTGTGAGAAGGATCTTGGAGACTTAGTAGACAATCACTTAAATATGAGGCAACAGTGGGCTGCAGCTGCCAAAAAAGACAACACACTCCTAGGCTGCATTAACATAGGGATAGAATCAAGATCACATGAAATGTTTCTACTAGTTTATATTGCCTTGCTAATATAAAAAAGATGTTGAGTCTTTAGAAAGAGTGCAGAGAAGAGCAACCAAAATGATTAGGGGAATAAAGGATAAAATATAAAAAGAATGTTTGCAGGAATTGGGTATGCCTAATTTAATGAAAAAAAGGTCTCAGCTGCTTCTGGTCTCCTGGTTCTCAATCTGGAAAAAGCAGCCAAGACTCACAGTTTGGTGTAATCTTCACTTTATTCCAGATACCAAGAAATATGCAACAGCGAGTGTGGATACTAGTCCGACAAAAGGACAAGGTGTGGCATGATAGCAGTGTTCCAATATCTAAGGGGCTGCCACAAAGAAGAGGGAGTCAAGCTATTCTCCAAAGTACCCTGAAAGCAGGACAAGAAGCAATGGATGGAAACTAGTCAAGGAGAGAAACAACCAAGAACTAAGGAGAAAATTGCTGCCAGTTAAAACAATTAATCAATGGAACAATTTACCTCCAGACATTGTGCCTGCTCCAATACTGAAGGTTTTTAAGAAGAGATTGGACAACCATTTGCCTGAAATGGTATAGGGTTTCCTGCTTGAGCAAGAGCTTGGGCTAGAAGACTTCCAAGATCCCTTCCAATTCTGTTATTTCGTCAAGTTTTCCAGTAGGTGTTTCTGAGCTATCTCCCTCAGGGAGTGCATTTGCTCCTTCAGTGGATATTTATTGAGCACAGATTTCCACATTTTCATCATAAGGTTTCATCTCTTCCATTCTGTTTTGTCTTTGTCAACTGTAGCTTCAATCTGCTGTATCAGAAACTTGTGGTCTCCACAATTTCCTGTCGCTCAATTCCTTTTCGTTTTGCATCGCCATGGAAGATCTTAGCCACAACATCTGTGTAAGAAGAAACATCAAAAGATTTCACTTGAGCTTGCATTCTGCTCTGATGAAGCAAGGAAGGCTTGTTTGTATATATGTGTGTGTTCTAATTCAGGCTGTGCATTTGTTTTTGTCCTGGTTTTTAGCTCTAGATACTGTAAACATTGATTTTCTTTTCTTTCTTTTTTTTTCTTTTAGAAAACTCCAGAGCAGTTCAGATCTTGTGACCAACTTGGGAGAGTAAAATCTGTTACAGGCTCTTCATTAAAAACTGAGCTAGTGGCCCAAACTGGCAATAAATGTGGTTGCCTGAAACCATGAAGGGAATATTCATTTGCTAATAATTTTTAAGTAGGTGGTGTCTTTTCCTTATATCTCTATTGTACCTCAGACTCTACAAAAAAGCGAGGAAAGAACTATTGACTGATCAGCTGATCTGAGCCCAGAAAACACTTGGGGACTGCTCTTCTCCTTTGGAAGTCTACCACCACACATTTTTACCGCAAAACTATATCCAGCAACATGACATGTTTCTGTCACGCCTTTCTCACTGCAATGTGCAAGCAACCATATCATTCAGCTCACCAAAGAGAATTGCTTCCTCTCCCTTTAGTGCGGGCACAACTATTTCAGCTACCTAACTGAACTACTCACAGCTTGAATATTGGAAATGAGATTCCCAAGTGTAAAAAAATGTGTCTGTGCGTGCATAAGTTGTTCCACAGAGAATATTTTTACATATATTTTTGTTTTACTCAAGACAAACTTAAAATTCAAAATACAAAACTCCCCCCCAAAAAAATAAAAACAAAAAACAAAAAATCCAAAACATTATGAAAGAAGAGTGCATTAAAAAAGGCCAACATATGTACATATATTATCTACCATAGTCAAAGAACGATTAATACATTATTATGACACTAACAAATAACAGATAACAGATAATCAGAGTTGGAAGGGATCTTGTACGTCATCTAGTCCAACCCTCCACCCAAGCAGGAGACCCTACACCATTTCTGACAAATGGCAGTCCAATCTCTTCTCGAAAGCTTCCATTGAGGAAGCTCCCACAACTTCCGAAGGCAAGCTTTTTCCATTGGCTGATTGTTCTCACTGTCAGAAAGTTTCTCCTTGTTTCCAGGTTAAATCTCCCCTTGTTCAGTTTCCATCCATTATTCCTTGACTGGCCTACAGGTGCTTTGGAAAATAGCTTGACCCCTTCCTCCCTGTGGCAGCCCCTTAAATATTGGAAGAGTGCTATCATGTCTCCCCTGGTCCTTCTCTTCACTAGACTAGCCATGCCCAGTTCCTGTAACTGTTCTTCATATGCCTTAGTTTCCAGTCCCCTAATCATCTTGGTTGCTCTTTGCCCCTTGCAAAACAGGCTATCCCAAAAAATTTAAACTACTAAATCTATTTGCAAATCTTTGACCTGTCTACTATATATATTATATGAGTGACAAAGTAGTTAACAGGAAGAATAATAATTTATTATAGAAATTCCATCAAATATGCAAATTTTCTTTTGAACCCTTTCCAATTTCTTCTAAACACTTCCTTCCCCATTTGACCTTTTTTCTGAAAAAGAATATATATATTCTTATTAAATTACAATTAAAGTTATTGTAATTGGCCTGCCTTGATTCCTGGTGACTGCCTGAATGAATCCCTGCAGTTTTCTTGCCAAAGTTCTTCAGAATTGTCTTACCATTGTCTTCTTCCTAGGGCTGAGAGAGGCTGACTGGCCCAAGGTCACACAGCTAATAAACTTGGAATTACATTTTTATTATTTCCTCTACTTCAACAAGAGTCAAGAATCAAACCACAAAGTCATTACTGAGAGTGCTTTTCCTCCCAGAGGGAGATACCTGCTAAGATAGCTGATATACAAAGAGAAAAGGGCTGTGGGTGGGAGGGAAAGGATTAGTTTAGCCTTTTGAAAGATGTATTCCTTATGAGTGAAGGATTAAAATGTTTTTGTTTGTGGACTTTAAGTCCAATTCAAGTATACTGATTAGATGTTTGGATATGAAGCCAGGAGGAGAAAGATCACCATTGCCAAAATGTTTCTTGACAGTCAGGATTTTACTTTTGGATTGAGGCTTTTTCCCTTTATAATTTGAGAGCCTTGCCAGAGAACCTCCAAATCAAGTCCTTTTATATGCCTTTTAAAGAAAATTATGTAAAAATTGCTCTCAAAAGAAAATCTGTGTTGTGCAAGAAGCTGCATAACCTATAGCAGGAGTGTCAAATTCACGTTGTCACGGTGGTGTCACATGATGTATTGGAACTTTCTCCCCCTTCGCTAAACAGAATTAATAGAATAACAGAGTTGGAAGGGACCTTGGAGGTCTTCTAGTCCAGCCCTCTGCTCAAGCAGGAGACCCTCTATACCATTCTAGACTAAACTGGGTGTGAGGCATCCAGCCCGTGGGCTGGGAGTTTGACAGCCCTGACATATAGACTCAAATGCACTCAAAGACTTCTCATCTTGGTCTCTTGTAATGGTAGTTATGGCAGGAGAATAAGCAGGGTGAGATAGTAGTGAAGGATGCCCGGGAAGAGTGGGAGGCCAAAACCCAGCAAGAGAATGTTTATCAAGGAAAACTAGAGAGTGAAATAGCGATGATGGAAATAGTGGAGGAGGAGGAGGAAGGAGGAAGGAGGAAATAAAAGGTATACTGAGAATAGAAATAGAGAACTGGATTAGATCAAAATAGGGTGGGAGCGATAGACAGGATATTTGTGTGGATTATATGTGAATCCCTGCTCAGGACTTCCTCTTTTCTGGCAGGCCTCTTGATTAATTTCATTCTGCTGAACCAAACTATATTTCAATTATGGTCTGTCTTTGGGGACAGTGACTTCTTGGAACAGGAAAAATATGCTCATGCTGAAAATGAAGAAAGCACCAAGAACAGAAGAACAGTTTTTCTGGACCACACTAAAGGCCTGCAAATTTTGTAGATAGCCACTTCATTGGAGGTGCAGACAGAATTCAACATTCTGGCTGAAGCTAAGAACACATACATCTGAAGGAAATGCATAAAGCCAGCCTTTTCTGAACTGGGATTACACACTAACACCTTCAATTTTATTGCTTATTCACATGACTCATGTGTCTAACTTTACATGTTTTAGTCCACAGGCCATGATTTACGCAGCCTAATCCTGCTGCTTTCCCTACTACCAAACACACAATAATTGATTGTTAAAATTCCAGAGACTCATTATATCACCGAAATGGGCAAAATTCATAGTGTTCTTTTCAAACAAGTAATTACCAGCTCAGACCCATATCTAGGTGCCATTAACTTGAAGGAAGTGTGTGGATCTTTGGTAGAAAGGCAATATAGACATGTCATTTAGCTCCCTCTGCATCAATCTGCACCATCAAAATATTCATCTACAAAATATTGGTCACAGGAATGTCATATTTTGTTAGGCTACTGCAAGAACAAATTTGGTTCAGCGGTTAATGCACCAGGCTAGAAACAGGAAAATGTGAATTCTAATTCTGCTTTTAGCCAGCTGGGTGACTTTGGGCCAGCCATTTTCCCTTAGCCCAATTGACCTCACAAGGTTGTTGTTGTCTGGAAAATAGGAGGAGGATGGAGTATTATGTATGTTTGCCAAGAGTCTTTCTAATAGCAAGATGTTATATTCATAGACAAGAGAGATTTTAACTAAATATTGCACTTGTGTCTCTGCACTCCCTCCTTCTTTCTGCAAGAGGAAGATTCTTCATGTACATCAGAACAAAGAATAACAGAATTACAGTTAGAAAGGACCTTGGAAGTCTTCTAGTCCAATCCTGTGCCATCTCAGACAAATGATTGTTCAGTCTATTCTCAAAAGCCTCCAGTGATGGAGTTTACAGCCCTCTCTAAGCAGTTTACAGAGTCAGCATATTGTTCCCAAAGCTCTGGGCCCTCATTTTATCCACCTCGGAAGGATGGAAAGCTGAGTCAATCTTGACCTGGTAAGAATTGAATTGCCAAACTGCTGGCAGCTGGCAATCAGCAGAAGTAGCCTGCAGTACTTCATTCTAATCACTGCACCACCACAGTTCATAACATCTCAGCAGTGCTAGATTAGCTACACATGGATGGACCATGTGGGGGGGGGGGTTAGGAGAAACCTGGGGTTTTAGTTCTGTATTGATGAAGGGGAATTCTACTTTACTGTGATCAGTAAAAAGTGCCTTTTCAGTTCAACCAAATGGAGTTGACTGTTTTACTTTCCTAAGGGATCAGACTGGGGTAGGACTGACACACATGGGGAACTCAACCATCTATATTGCACACATTAGCTTTGGCCTTGAGCTTCTCTGCAGCAAAGTATCTGCTCTAGTGAGGGCACATCTGTACATGCAAAACAGTGGTGGGATTTTTTTTTACTACCAGTTCTGTGGGCATGGCTTGGTGGGCGTGGCGGGGAAGGATACTATAAAATCTCCATTCTCTCTCCACTCCTGGGGGGAGGTTTCTGCAAAATCCCCATTCCCTCCTCACCCTACTAACCTGCTTTCCAGCTCTGTTCTCCTGTGCAAGACAACAAAAGAAGACCCAGCCAATCAGCTGGGACTGGGGAGGCAGAGAATAGATGGAGGCAAGGCCAATCAGAGGTGGCATTTGCCAGTTCTCCGAACTACTCAAAATTTCTGCTACTGGTTCTCTGGAACTGGTAAGAATCTGCTGAATACAACCTCTGATGCAAAACAGGTTGATATCATCATCAGTGACATAGTACACTTAGTGATAGGTTGTCTCAACCCTATACCAATTGAGAAAATATAACCTCTCACTGGCATTGCCCCATCTAATATCAAGTGAGAAATAGCAGCAGATGCCAAGAGAACTAAACAAGAGAATATCCTCCACATTGAACAAAGCTGAATTAAAAGGTGGAGGAAGGAGACTATAGAGCAAGGAATAACATTAAAGGAGAGTATGGCTGAAGGATCTCACCTCCCTTATACTACTTGGAGGACCCTGAACAGGTTGAGAGTTGGAAAGGCTAAATATAAAACCGAAATCTCAAGTGGAGGCTCTTAGCAGATAGCAACAAGATATGTGAATGTGGAGAGGGGCAGAACTCAACCCATCAGCTGGTATGTTGGCTACCAGAAACATGTACTTGTAATGTACTTCTAACATGTAATGACTTATAATGATAATGGCAACAACAAAGTCAAGAAGGTGGCTTCATTTGGCAGTTTAAAGTTTGATCTAGACACGGAAAGAGAAGAAGACTGTCAGTTTTCTAGGTTCTTATTCTAGGTCAATTTTCTCCTTGATTATTTGCCCATCTATTGCTTCTTGTCGTGCCTTCAGATGCGTTGGAAAAAAGGTTGACCCAGAACAAGATGATAAAGAATCCACAAACTTCCACTGCAGGAGGTTTAGAAAGTTGCCATTGGTTGCATGAATTATCATTTTTCAGGAGAATGTGCAGTGTGCATTCTATTTCCCATGTGCATATTCTAAGCTGCCTGATATCTGACTCCCACTTCAATTTAATTGTTTTAGAGGAAAAATATATATGCATGTTGTCAGTTCCCATTTATTATACTTTACATTTATTCTTATTTCTATTGTATTGTAAACTTTTGACAAAATAAATAAATAAATAAATAAAATTTGATTTACCCAATTCTCAGTGGCTTTGATACGGTTGGAAAAGGAACTATAACACAATACACAAACACCCAAAACAGAATTCTCATCCCAACCACAGCACATTGCAAATTCAATCATTTCGTGCAATACCAAGGAGCAAGAAGAACATTTTCTTCTTGGGCTTGTAAAAGAGCTTCAGGATCAGGCCCATCCAAATCATGGGAGAAGAGGATACCATTCCAGAGAGCAGGCATTACAACACAGAAGGTACATCTTCCAGGACCCACTAGGCAACATTATTCTATATTTTTAAAAAAAAGGATAAGGAAAAGCTTTAGAAACATTTTTTTTCTGGAAATGTTATCTGCCTCAGGCTAAATCTCAAAGAGGAGGAAAAAAAAAAACTAAAGAAAAATGCAGTTCTGAAATTACATGAGGCTACCCTTTTGTGTGAATGAATCTATGGGTTACTGAGAGGGCACAATAAAATTAGGCATAAAGAAGGCTTGGAAGCAGTTTCAGATTCCAGAAACACAGCTGTGGCTGTGAGACCATGCTGCCAAATGTGTGTTTTCAAGAAGTATTGTTGATAAATTTGAACAACAAGTCTTAAAAAAACTCATAGATCTACAATTTCCAAGGTTTTCTTTTATGCAGACCATTGCCTCATCGCTCAAAGTTTTTATGGACCATGACATTAAACACATCATTTTGAAAGCTGCTGTTTCTTGAGCCTATTTTGTAAACCTCATTAGTCTATTTTTGATTTCCATATTCTAATAATCACATTTTGCAAATTACACCCATTTACATTTCATAGCATGAAAAGTACCCTTATTTAAATTTAGGGATGATTATATTACATAAAGATATTTGTGAAACAAATTGCATGCTGAATAAAAATGCAACATTGAATATGATGCAGAAAAATTAGATAGGATTGTATATTATTACATTAGTGCCACTACAACCAAATTCTATTCCCAGACACCTGCAGTTTTTTGAACTTTTATAATAGATGAAACCAGAAGAAATATAACCCAATGCCAAGAGATTTGTAATGTCAAGAGAATTGATACAGCTGGATCCCAGAAATTAGGATTTTAATAATCCTTGTAAACCCTTTCATCTTTCTAATTCCATAATTCTAAGGTAATATAAGTCAATTGCTAACTGCAGAGCTGTCCTTTCAAGTTCTATTTTGTATTTGTTTATGAATACTCATCCCTTGTCCAACAGACAGAAACTTTATTTCAGGCATTGACCAATAAAAGTACATTCAATAAACTGAACAACTTCACACTAGTACTACTAATAACCATTTGTGGGTGAAGCTTACACATAATGAAAGAAACAATTGGGAAAGCAAAGGAAAGGCATAGGAACTGGTGAGAAAGAAACCAATTCCTACAAAGAAAAGTTGCACCCCAGTAGATTGATTCATACAGGAGACAGCTGGTAAAGCTTGCCTTCTCTACATATCCATCATAGAATATCTACAAGGATGAGAAGGATAGTTTTGTGGTGCTCATAATCCAGACTGAAAACTAATTTGGCTCCATTGCCAACCCATTGCAATCCAGATTGAAATTTCTGAAATTTGCATTAGAAACAGCCAGGAGCAGTATGGGGGACAGCTCTTATAGCTACTAAGATTGTTGGACAAGCAGGCACAAAAACAGCCAGGGAAATGATTGAAACCTGGAAACTGGGGCCTTTATCAATCAATAGAAGTGCTAATTTACCACCGACTTAGCAGCACAAGGAAAAGACAGCCAATGAATGAATCAACACTCCAATCAATAATTTAAAAGCCACACAACTAGGCACCATATAAATACCACACATAGAATAGTCCAAAGCGCACACAGAGAAATTCCCTGAGTATGGGCTCCAACACAAGTCCGAAAACTTGGAAAAACTAAACCTCTAGCCCCAGTGACCATCCCAGATTGGATTCTGTAACATCTTAAGATAACGTGGACTTATCCTAAATATGACCTAAATATGGCCACCTAGGATTCCTGCATTATTTGGGTTGCATATCCATCATAGAATATAAAAAGAAACAAAGGCTTTGCCAATCATAGCTAATGTTTATATTCCAGTTTTCTGTGCTGTTGCAGAAGTAAAATAATGTTTGGTTTCTACCTTATCCTGATGGAGCTATTTGAAATTTCTGAATGACATATTATTAGAAAGTAAAAAACAAATTAAAAGTAACATGTCCTTTGTCATAACAAAAGAATGAATGTTTTTAATGTGCTGTTTCCTTTTAAATCTCTTCTAGTTAGACCAGCTTCTGTTTAAATAATTCAGAAGTAGCCCTGAAAAGTGCAGATTTCATGTATTATGAATGCTGTGTTGTTATTTAATTGTGAAATTGGAATCCAGAATAAATCTGTTTTGTGTTGTTAAATTAATTACCTCACTCATTTTTTTTCCAAGGCTGAATAGGCTTAATCTGAAGGTTACTCCATTCTGTAACTTGATGAGGAATATAATGGCTTCATTCTAGCTACACTAAGCAGATGAAGTATTGTTGTGAGACAACATAACATTAAGCAGGATAGATTACATTTCTTTTTGAATGCAGATTTATATAAAGAGAAGGAGGGAAGGCACTCAGAGGTCTCTTGTAAATTTGCCCAACAACACTATCAGTAAAGACTCTGGAATGTTTACGATAAAAAAATGAGAAGAAATAAATATTGGTATTATTTGATACTTTGCTCGGGAAAGGGGCTATTCAATGAATGGTTAAAGTATGTCCTGTCTTAAATACCTGTAAAAGGGAGTTTTCACTTCAGTATTCTAACACTGTGTATGTTTGTGTGTTCGTGTCTGTTAAAGTTCCCAGCAAGCCATACCTACTCTTCAAGATGCTGCAAAGAGAAAGGAAGGTAAGCGGTCAGTATTTAGGAGGTTGGAGAAAGAAGCATTTTGCCTGGAATTTGAGTGAGGTATAATTTGCTGTATGTGTGGCACATTTTATTTATTTTGTATTTAATATTGATGTGATTTCTCCCCCCCCCCACAATTTTTAAATTGATGGCAATACTTGCAGTATCAGGCTTCCAAGAAACAGACCCAACACAAGCAAAACTTTGAGCATGAATTTATTAGGAATGTCATATTGGCACAGCTGGTGAAAACCTGACTCTGAGGGAGCCGAGGTTTTCCCCACTCAAACCAAAACCCAAAGTTCTTGCCCCCAGGCCACATGTCCATCAAATGGTCCAATCAGGTCACAGTCCCAACTCCAGTTGGCTTCAGTCCACACCTTCCCAGCACCTGGTGAGAACGTCCTTGGTTCCCAAGAGAAATAATCTTATTTTGGCTACGGGGCTGACACAAAGTGTCTTTCTACAATAAAAATCACAAAGTCTGAAACCATCAAAGCAGTGCATTTGAAATGAACACTAAATTAAAGGTCATTAAAGTTATTTAGAATCAAATGCTTGGAGGGTGTCACCCAAGGGGCCTCCTTAAGGAGTCCATGACATAGCCTGGAAGCTACACAGGCTTTATTCCTGGATGTGGAACACTTGGAAGGAGAATGTTGCCTGATGATCTAAGGAACCAGGAAGCATTTTTCATTTCATTCATTCTATCAGAGCACAGTGGGAAAAGAAAGAGCAAAAGCAAGAGGGAGAAAAAAAGAAAAGGATTAAAAAGACCCAATTAATGAAAGAATCCAATTGACTTGCTATGTAACGACATGCAAAGTTGATATCAGAGAATCTCTAACATCTTTCGGGCAGCTGTGAATGTCTGGGCTAGTGCCAATTAATCCTTGATTACATCATTATTTGGGGAGGTGAAAAAACAATGTTCTATTCAACACACATGTAAAATAAGGTGCATATGTTTAAGGGAATCCCGCCCCTTGTTCTAATTTACTTTTTCCTAGTCAAATACCATCAGCATTGACAAAATCACCACCAGTCAATTGCACAAAGCAGCTGTGTTCAGAACAGTTCATATCTTGCAATGACATCTTTAACACCATCAAACATCTGCGTCTGTGTATTCCTTGTCCTTGGGAAAGACTCCCTAGGTAAATAAAAATTCCTAATTGGCTGACTGTGCAACAAACAATAACAATAATAGTAATAGTAACAACAACAACAAATATCATCTGGACATGCTTTAAACATTATACAGAAGTGTTTCAGATACTGCATAAGAAAACTTGTCTCTGATGTTCAGGAAACCAGACAAGTCTTTTCTTAGTTTTTTGTGAAAAAATGATTCACCGCTTTCTTTAATGACTCAATTCATTGAGCTAGAATAAAGGCATCACTACTTTAGTGAATAGCAAAGATAAGTTGCTGTGCTCTCTCTTGTATGAGATTTGAAGTACTTGTTTTGAATTATTTTCAAAATACACAGAAACCTAAAAAAAATTAGCATTTACTTTAGCATAAACCTTTGTACAATAAAATATATTCTAGGGATGTATGAGTCAAAAGAAGTTCTCTCTGCTTTATTGTTGGTGATAATTGGAGTATTATTCTAGTCTGCGAGAATTTTCTAAAATGATAATGTTATTTTAACATAAATAAACATAAAATAGGGGAAAAGCAGCTTTCACTGGTAACTTTACATCAGTGAAGCCTGAAGAAATTCAATAAGAAATAATAGAAACAGGTTATTTAGCAATATTTTAAAAGGAGGCTTTTAAAGAAAGTCTCTCTCTCTCTCTCTGTGTGTGTGTGTGTGTGTGTGTGTGTGTGTGTGTCTGTGTGTCTGTGTGTGTCTGTGTGTCTGTGTGTCTGTGTTAACGGAAGCTACTTGAACATTCATAGGAAATAGAGCAATCAGACTATTGTTTGGCATAATTTGGCAGATTTAGGAATAATTCAGAAGTTAGTTTTCTA
Source organism: Hydrophis major (assembly GCA_033807585.1). Lineage (NCBI taxonomy): Eukaryota > Metazoa > Chordata > Lepidosauria > Squamata > Elapidae > Hydrophis > Hydrophis major. Next base: position 72,839,349 of record CM066329.1, read on the forward strand.
TGCCAAAATTCTGTATTAGTGAAATTTACATAAAAATGAATTTTATTCTTAGGAAAAACAGATTTCTTTTGAAATTTACTTTAGCAATTTCTAGTGGATTCAGGGGACTCATCATTCTGATCAGCCTATGGCTAGCAGCAGTCTCTTAAAGACCCTCTATGCACAATTAATGTGCTCTCCAATAAGATGAATAAAGATGAGATTTAGGAGGAAGATTACATTAAGAGTTTCTTCACCAAGGGCCTGAAGACAGCTAGTTTTATATAACTGGGCATCAGAATTCAAGACTAAAGCATCAAAATAGGAATGTGTAATGTATTTCCATATATCTATCCACAAGTACTCTACTGAACCCAGTATATGCTTTGTATCTCCAATGCATATTTGCCTGAGATGGCATATCTACCTTGTGAGCCAAGAAAAAAATGCTACCTCTTTAAGAAAGTGCTCAACTTAACATGCACTTCTGAATCACCTAGTCTATTTGGGATCCAAAACACTGCACAAACATACTTAAAAAGTCCTGGGAGAAGTGGAGTTGATAAGATAAACAGGCAGGGGAGATTTGCAGTATTTTAGCATTTGTATTGTTTTTGTTCCATTTTGGGGTAATTTTGTACCAACTTCAATCTTTTTGTCTGCATGCTTAGAACTTTGTTTCTCAACCTTGGCAACTTTAAGATTCATGGACTTCAACTCCAAAATGTATACTTTTGGCAAAGTCCAGCTCCAAGTCAAGTGTGAGTATGATCACTGAATTAAATATACCTTGTAATAATTCATTAGTATCACCTGATGTGAAATGAACGAAGGGCAACATGACCAGAGAATTTTACTGGAAATCAATATCTATCTGATATTGATTTAAATCAATCTGATATTGATTTAAATAAGCCAAACCAACTGGAGAGAAGGAATAATTTGTAATTTCTATCATCAGTGGATAGAGATGGGAATTTGTGGACAGAAAAAGAAAGGGGTGAACAAAAAGTGGGAAAAATTGGACTTCCAGTTTGAGCTTCTTTGGTGACAGACTGAAATCCATGATCGTGCGCTAAGCCATCCCATAAAGGTGGTGAAGAGGGGAGAGACCACCAGCAGGGTTGAAGAGAGCCACATCTATCCTCCTCAGCTGGCTATTACTCCCTTTCCCAAAGGTGGTTGCAGCTGTGGTCAGAAATGGCCACCTCAAAGAAGAACTCGGCCAGAAAAGAATGTGCAGGAGGAAGATAAGAAGAGAAAGTTTTGTTTGACCAGTTGAATTGAAAAAGCAACAATGTAAGGTACTGGAATTTGAACTATAAAAAATAGCATTGTTCCCAAAGAAGACTTTGAAGCAGTGAAGGAGAGAAGAAAAGGAAAGGATTTTAGTAAGAAAAATCCACTTTGACATCAATAGGCATTTAAGCTGAAAATAAAATGTCAAAGGGATAACAAAGACTTTTGGATACTCAAAAACCTTTAAAAGCAGGAAAGGAGAGAAAAGGAAAGGGATCTGGAAAAATGGGAGGAGACTGTCTGGGACTAAAAGGAACTTATAGTGAAACCTTAACAAGATTCCTAAAAGATACATTCTAACTGAAACTTTGTAACAAAATAATAGAACCCCAGGAAGAGAAAGTGGAAAAAAGAAGCAAGAAGAAACAGCTTTGGATTAATTGGATTACTTGGTGATTTTTGGATTTTTGGTTATTGGATTTAAATGACTAAAGTCAATCAAGTGGTTGTTTAAAAGTGTTTAAAATGCATCACTTTTAGAAGAACTGAAAATGGAACATAAAACAGAAAGAAGATGCACAAGAAGGAAGAGGTTCTTTTGGCTTCGTATTTCAACTTTTAGAAATGGAGATCTGGAACTATGAGAAACAACAAGAAACGCTTGTAGAACAAGAAGGTTGGGACAAAGAAGAAGCCATCTTTAATGATCAGGTAATTTTATATGGGGGAAAAAAAGGAAAGGAGGGAAAGAGAGTGAAAAGTTTAAGATTTGAAAAAACAACCCAAAAAATAATAGTTTGAAAAATAATTACAATATTAGGAAGCAACAGAAGAGAGGTTTACAGAAGAGAGAATTAGAAGTAGAGAAACAGGACAGACAAAAGTATAAATATAATGATTAGAAAGACATTGAAACTTAGAAAAAGATATATAATTGAATTTAGATATGAGATAATTGAAAATAAAGTTGAGAAAACAAGGCAGGGGAAAAATTATGGAGAAAATGTTAAAATAGTAATGATATGGAATAGAACACAAATATGAATATGAGATTAAGTTTATGTCTGTATGGAGAAGTGATAACCCAGAATCATGCTATTCTCAAAAAAAAGTTTTATTTGTATTATGTTTTTGTGAAAACCCAAATAAAATTTATATTAAAAAAGTGGGAAAAATTATGGATTCGTAATTGAGTTGAAAAGCGAGTGACATCAAATTATTTTATGAAAAAGCTTTCAGGACAAAGGTGATTTTTTTAAAGATGTCTAAATGAATTTTGAACCTCAGTCATTTCTAAATGATTTCTGGATCATTATCCAGTATTATTTAATTTTTTGTCTTTATGATTAGACCTGAGTTTCTTGACTTGGCAACTTTAAGACACATGAAATCCCGCATGGATTTACATTATTTCCTATTAAAATATTACTTGTTTCATAATAAATTTGGTTCCTTAATAATTTGTTTAGTAAAATTGTTACCATCCTAAATTATATTACATGTTCTTTCTTTCTACCTTGCATTGGTTGGGATTACACATTATGTTAACTCCTGCTGGTTCAAAATGAGCAATGATTTCAATATGCTAAGCCAGAATTTAAAAGCCTGCATTAAAGCTTAGTGAAATTTGTGAACAAATTTGTATCAGATCAATAGTTTGCTTTTAGTTTATTTTAATTGCCAATAGCCAGTACTGTTGGGATTGGGAGAATCTCTGTCCCCAATGGCAGAAAAAAAGAAAGGTCTATCTAGAGCAATGCTAATTATATTATAATGGAGAACCAATGAATACCAGAATTTTCAGCTGTAAGTAAAAATTAAAAAATAGAACAAGGCTTTTACTAAGGAATGGCAGATTTTCAATTCATTGTTTCTTCTGAATGAGGAAATGGTGGGTATTACTTTTGCCCAGTTCTGACATAGACTTTTAATATTATTTTTATATCTATAGTGTGTGCCTTTATGCATTTAAATATGTCTCATTTTTATAAAATAATGTTGGTAATTTTAATTATTTTTATGGACTTGGTTTTTCTAACTTCATATAAAACCAAGCCACTTCCCATCTTGCCCTTCTGAAATTTATATTTCCCTTTTTGTAAATAATTGCCTCTGAGATGCCTCTTTCCATAAATAGCAATTATCTATCTGGGTGAGGGCCGAATTGGATTCCAACCAATTATTTGACAGAGGCAGTCTGCTGTGTTTGAACCACCAACTATTTCTGTTGGTTTTGAATGGCTTTTTGATGTTTTATTTTGATGTTTTTCTTGATGTACAGAGCCTGATTATAAATATTTGTACTGCAAGTAGATACAGTGTAGAATTAACTCTATGGAATCTTCAGCTTCTGTGTCAATGAACTTCAACTCACATGGTTGCTTCCTTCTGACAGATGAAAGCCCATTATTTTTGTATCCTTGGCCCAGGCTTTCAGAAGAAAGAAGTTGGAGACAGAATCAACAGACCCAGGACATTAATTATACTCTTTAAATTATCTAAAATCTCAAAGTCAAATTCAATTATACATGAAATTAGTCAAAACCTGGCATTTCGTTTTCTGATAAGTAAGAAATAGGAACTGATCAATAGCTATTTGTGAGTGCAACTACTGTTTTTTTTTTTAAAAAAAAAAAAAACCAAAACCATTATCAACATTTGTCACTGTGTCCCAGTAAATGAATTAATCGCCATATCAATGAAAGACCAGAGAAATGGAATGTCTCTTGGCACAAAGTGTGAACTGTAGAATCTATTGCTATCAGATATGGATACGGCCTCTGATTTAGATTGCTTTAGAGTCAAGCAATGTTGCTTTGAATCTTGGCAGCTGTTTATGACCTGTGGAATTACTTGCTAAGGAACATAAATGTCACAAGTCTTGTTGGCTACTGAGTCCTCAGAAACTTGAACTAAAGGGCCATTAAGTGGATTGAGCAGGGCTCCTGTTATACTCTTTGACTGAACAGATGACTGAAAATGAATGTGATATTTTTGCTTAAGAGAAGGGTCAAATTGAATATATAAATATAAACATAAGTATGTGGGTGGGTGGGTGTGATTGTATTTAAGGTACATTGCAGTTCAGTCTAATGAAATGTTATTGTTATTAGAGGTCCTTCCTTCCTCCCTTCCTCCCTTTTTCCCTCCCTCCCTTCCACTGAGAGCATCTATCCTTCAAAATATTGAATTTCCAATTCCTTATTCAGAAGTACAGTGAGCAAGAGAATCTTCTGAGATTTATAGATCCCAATATCTGGAGGACATGATACAAAGAAGGGCTAGGCCCTATTCAGAAGAGAGAGAGAGAGAGAAATGCTTCTCATGTTCTCTTAATACATCAGGGGAAAGGAGGGCTTTGATGTAGCACATGCTGACTAGTCCTGTCTGTGATATCAATGTCAACAGCAAAATCTTTCCTTACAGACATTTGTGAGGGATGAGACAGCAATATTTGGCTCTTTCATATCTCTCATACACTTATAAATCTTATAACTATTATATGAGATGTATGCCAATCATATGTGGATAATTATTCAATATCATTATCATTTTATTGAAACAGTATAACAATCTCACTTTTAATTTGCTTTCTTTTATGATAAAAATTATCATGGTTTACTGTAAGATTTTTTTTAAAAAAAATTGCACAGGTATATCCAATATTTGGGACTATATTTCCTTTAAAATATCTCAAAATACATTGAATGTCTAAATGATAGAAATCTACTGAATCTAAGTCATCATTGAACTTATAGGGTAAGAGTAATGTAATCAAAATAAATATAACCTCTAGATTGATGTGTATCTTAAAAGGGATTCTGATGTTAATTCCTCTTAGATGTTTTTAAATAATAAATCATTGAGAAGGTTTTTCTTGCAGTCTAAGATTATTTGAGGTTGTCTTGGTTTATGCCATTAATGTACCAGGTTTTCAACTGGGATTTTAATATCCATCACTGGGCTTTTAACATCTATATCCATCTAGGATGTTTTTCTTAATTATTATTATCCCCTGAGCTTGTTTAAGAGAGCCAACTAAAATCTTGATAAGTTCTTGGCTTGATTTACAGTATGGAAAGGATGACCTTCTCAGCTTTGAAACTGATAAATATATTTGGAGATTAATGAAGAAGCAATTAGATTTTGACTTGGATTCACATGAGAAATGGACACTGTAGTATAAATCTAATTTTAAAATGGGGAAAATGTTTTATTGGAAGTCTTGGGCAAAGCAAAGGAACAAAACTCCAGGTAATAGCTATTTTAATAAATTTACCTGAAAGCATTTGCTTGGCATTATATATCAAGAAAATTAAAGTAATGACACAGCTGGGAATGTTACTTCTAAGTAAAAATCAACAATGAAGAAATTGAATCGCTCCAGGACTTTTTTCTTGGTTCTAAAATTAGTTATGTAGGAGCCATTGGATCCCAAATTAAATATAGAATATCACTTGGCTCCTCTGCAAATGATGATCATGGAGAAAATGTGGAAGAACAAAGAATTCAATCTTAATGCAAAGTACAAACAAACACTAGTGTTTTTCCAATAACTACCTATATTTTGAAAGTTGGACAGTTAAATAAAAGGAAAGAAGAAACTAGAATTCCAGGAATTATGGCTCTGAAGACTCACCTTGAAAAGCAAAACTAATGAATAAAGAATGTAGATTTAGCAATAGCAACAGCACTTAGACTTATGTACCACTTCGTAGTGCTTTTTACAGTCCTCTCTAAGTTAGCATATTGCCTGCAACAATCTGGGTCCTCATTTTATTGACCTTGGAAGGATGGAAGGTTCAATCTACTTTGTGTTGGTCAGAATCGAACTCCTGATAGTGAGCAGAGACAGCCTACAATACTGCACTATAACCACTGCACCACCACAGCTCTTTAGATATAAACCAATGTTTCATATATTGACTATGTCATGCAATCAAATTTATTAGAAAGATCTGTATGGTTGGAGTTATTAGAAATGAGGGAAGAAGAGACCATGCTGGATAGATTATCCAAGAAATTATGGGTGCAAATCAAAAAAATCAGAAAACTTGTAAAACATTGGAAAAGTGGTGAACACTAATCTATACATTCTCTGAAAGTTGGATATGACTTAACATATGAAGACAGCTATACAATTAAAGTTAACTTTCTTAAAACAATACAGCCCAAATGTGTTAACAACTTCAGAGGCACTTGGAATATTTAGATCAGTGATGGCTAACCTTTTCAGCTTGGTGTGTCAAAAATCGGGAAAAAGTGTAGCCTTCCTCGTGTCATGTGTCACTTCAAGAAATATCAATAATTTGATAATATCGTGAGCACTGTGTCTGGTTGTTGTGGTGCAGTTCTCCTGCGATGTTTATGATGGACTGGGCTGGGGTGATCACACAGGGCTGTGAAACTTGTCTCCCTGGTCTCAGGGCTGCAGGTGCAGGATGTGGGGATCGGAAGGCTACCTTACAGGGCTGTGAACCTCATAGATCTCCTTTCCTCCTGTAGCGTTCCTGAGGTAATGAAACTGACAAACCTCGGTTTATGGCGGTTAAAACTGGTTCTCTGCTGCAAAGATATCGCAGCAGCGGTGACACCACGCCTCCATGCAACAAGCAGGGAGCAGGCATTGGAGCAGAGCACAGGCAGCCTCTAAATGTGCAGGTTTTCCCCACACCAACAGGCGTGTCAGTCAAAATGCCTCGGCGTGTCACGAGTGACACACGTGTCATAGGTTAGCCATCACTGATTTAGATGATGAAGAGATCCGGAATAATGATAGGTTTCCAAGTGATGAAATCCATTTAAAAGAAAAGAACAAAGTCCATCTTCCAAGACAATTTCTTTTATTTAGGAAAGCATCAAATTGGCAAAGTCCATGGATCTGACCCAACCCGGAATTACCCCCAATATTAAAAGTTAGCAACAACCCCCAAAAGTCACATTCCTCAATAGAAGCAATTCAACGTTGCTTGATGTCATAAATCTCCACCTCAAGGGGCCTAAGCACAGACAGCTCGTTTCCCATGGGAAGAAGAATCACCTAGCCAAAACAACTCTCTCTATCTCCACTTCTCCCCGCTTAGGAATGTGGCAAGCCCAATACCCTTCCCCCCATGATTGCCACAGAGAAAGTTAGAAAAAGAATATATACTAAACCTAACTAAAATGGCTACACATATGTCAATTTCAGACTTGACAGATGCAATGCTTGAAATAAAACAACATTTGTATAATAAACTAAAAAAACCACAATGAATGTTAATATTGACATACATATGAGCTTTGGAATACAGATTTAAATGTTCAGTCATGGAAAATCAATGGGCCCAATTTTTAAAGAAATATTTAAAACACCTCTTATTACCTAGAGATGAGGTTAATTCATCAGAAAACTGAGGGGATATAGTGGAGCAGGTTAACGATTGTTGGACCTACCAGTCAGAAATGGTTTGCACTCTGGCGGTTTGAGGCCAGCCCCGTGAGATGGATGAGCTCCCACCACTTAACCCCCCCCATCTCCTGCCCACCCCAGCAGTTCCAAAGCATGCAATGTTGCAAGTAAATAAATGTATGCCACTTTGGTGGGAAAAACCTAGCTGCATTCATGTATGTGACGAGTGGAAGCCAATGCTGGACCTGCACAAAGCAATGCAACACAAGGAGAGGTGAGGTGAGGCTGATGGAGAGCCTAGATGAGCCAGCAACCTGAGCACCACTAGTTAGCTGATGTAAGCTAGTTCTCCTGCAGTGTGCCAAGGATGGGCACACAAGCACCAAATAGATTGAACTAGCGATTTAGGCTGTCAAGATTGCATTGTATCTGGCATTTGCAGATTTCCCTGACATTGTACACACCATATGCTAAGTAAATAAATTAAAAAACTTTAGTTTTGTTTTTATTGGATTCTGCCTTTTTTTTTTTTTTTAGAAAATGCACACACAGTTTTAAGTAATGAATTTACTTTTTGCTGGTCTTGCAAAAAAAAAAAAAAAGAGGGATTGTTGAGACTTAGGGTTTGGGCATATTTTGTATGGCTTCTACCTGTAATCTAGTTATTACATATGTTAATACAATATTGGGAAAAATGGTGCATAAAAATAACTGTGATGTTCAACTGCACTCCAAAAATATGGAATAAGACATTTTATGAAAAACTTCAAGTATATTAAGCCTGGTTAAACAAGTATTCATGAAACAATGTTTCAGATATCAAAAAATAAATTCAAGTGATGTGTTCTTTGTTGATATTTAAAAAGTCTTTACACTGTAAAAATAAAAAGATGGATGAATATATTTCTATATGGTCTAGCTGTCCATAGAGAAGGTATATGTGGGCAGTTGAGGAGGAACTTTTACTTTTTTTTAACTTTTACTTTACTTTATTGTCATTGCATCTTGTACAACGAAATCAAATACCATCTTCAGTGCATATCATGACCATGAAAATAAACACAAACACACATCCTTCACACTCCACACATTGAACCAAAGCCCCCGACACTGCACCGACACTGCACTATACAGTAGAATTCAAAAGAGCTACTGCCCTGGGATAGAAGATGTTTTTCAGCCTATTTGTCCTTGTTTTTATTATTCTGTACCGTCTGCCAGTTGGTAATAGTTAAAAAAAAAAAAAAAAGGGTTCCCAGGATGAGATGGATCTTTGAGAATGTTTTGAACTTTCTTAAGGCAGTGAAGCTATAGAGCTCTTCCAAAGAGGGGAGAGGGCAACCAACGATCTTCTGGGCAATGACATTAACCCTCTGGAATGCTTTCCTATCTGCCACTGTGCAATTGGCAAACCATACAGAGGTGTAGTATGTTAAAATGCTCTCTATGGTGCAGCGGTAGAAGGTCACCAGCAGTTTCTCATTCAGTTGTTGTTTTCTGAGAAACCTCAGGTAGTATAATCTCTGCTAGGCCCTTTTGATCAGGGCTGCAATGTTGACAGCTTTCAAGAGAGCAAGCACAAAATCATTACCTAAATGTTAATGTATTTGCTGAGTTGGTTCCATCTTTGATAACCATTATGTATTACTCGCAAGGAAGTAAAGGAGCTTGTTAAAAGATGCTCTCCTTATGACTAGGATTGACTTTTTCATGGAATTTGATTTTTTTTTTCTTTTTTTGTTCACCATTCTGGCAATTCTCATCAGTAAAACCGGACTGTATCCATATCACAAAAAAAGATTTCCCTCTTTTTGTACCTTTCTATGTTTGTCAAATATTCTCCAGATCTTTAGAGCTGCAGTTGATATTTAAGTTATTTTGATCCTCATCAGAGACTACTTAGAATACAGGAGCTATTTGTTTGCATACACATATAGATATCTCTGCATTTCACATCCCATTCCTTATTATAAACAAATCCATCAACTTTTTACTCATTTGTGTGTGTGTGTGTTTGTGTGTGTAGGGGATATGGAATGCAGAGATATCTGTTTAACCTTATAGAGGTTGAAGAGTTATAAATTTGTTTACATGTGTTGTACTGAAGTGATTTCTTTATATATGTCTTTTCCTTTTGTTTTTTATATTTTTTTCTTCTTTCCTTTTTTTTTGCAATTTTTAACCTTTCTTTCCATTCTTTCTTCTTTCTTTAAATTTAATTGGTATTTTATTATTGTGATTAAAATTCTTAATAAAAATTAAAAAAACAAAACAGGTTTGTAACCTTGCGTCCCAATACTGATGAAATTTCATACATTTTTATTAATCCTAAAAAGTAAGTTTGGTATCAGTGGAACATCAAATGATATTTTGTGGACAGCAGCAACATGGAGGAAAGAAAAGAGTTCTGAAATTTTCCATTTTTCATTTAAAAAAAAAAGAATAAAATTATCCTGATTTTTTTTTTTTAAAAAAACACTATTCTTTCTCTGAGCTTTCCTAAATTAAACACTGCCCTGTTCCATATTAGCAGGCTTGTAGGCCTGCATTCCTATTGGTCTGGAAAAGCCGGGCCGTAATTGGACAATATTAAGCGTTTCTGATTGGTTCATATTTGGGCTGCCGCGATTGGGTAAAACCAAGTGCAGCAAGCTCAAAAGCATGTCATAGGCTGCCTAGCCGCAGCCAGCTCTATAAAAAGAGCTGCCGCGGCTAGGGTTTTCATCTCAGTATCTGATTTCCTAATAAAGAGCTGTTGTCACTACTTCGAGTCTTGTCTCTCCTTGGGACCCACTGCCCAGACTTAACATGCCCTTTTCATTATAATTGAAACTTAAATACCTTTAAAAGTTAAAAAAAAAACACCCTTGTATTACTAGAGTTATATCTATGCCTATATTTGCTGACTTGGAATTATTTTCTTCATGTTGCTGAACTCCTCACACTAGTAAATGGCATTTTTAGGCACAACACATGGTAATTGAATTGTGATATTGAACTGTTATATTTTATACAATCTGTTTCAGCCTAATGTATTTAATTAGTAACACATTTTTAATTCCCACTGCCCAGTGCTGTTAAATATGTACCTTTCAAAGTGTGACAAAAGGCTGACTCTGTTATTAATTACGTTCATGCTAATCAAAATAAATCTCAGTAAAATTAAACAGCTATCTAAACAGAATCCATCTAAAATATAGTTGTTTCACCTTGGAAGCAGCTTTGATTTGTTCAGAACTTTGAAGAAAACTGTAGCCATATTTAAGGAAGGAGCTTCTATCTCCAGCTCTGGTTTAGCACTTTTTGTAAACTATTTCACAAAGAAGAAGTGATCAACTTATTTTCCAAAGCACCAGAGCGCAGGACAAGAAACAGTAGATGGAAACTAATCAAGGAAAGAGGGAGAAACTTCCAAACAGTGAGAACTATGAACCAATGGAACAGTTTGGCCTCAGAAGTTGTGGGTGTTCCATCACTGGAGGCTTTTAAGAAGAAACTGGACAGCCAATTGCCTCCAATGGTATACAAGCAGGGAGTTGGATTAGAAGTTCTCCAAGGTCCCTTCCAACTTTATTCTAATTGAATTGAAAGTCTCTGAAGATGTGCTGGAAGAATGCTATGTGGAAAGGCAGGACTGATAGAACGCTAGGAAAAAAAATCCTAACAGCAAGAGCTATCTGACAGTAAACCAATTATTGTCTTTCATCTGAATCAGCCTTTCTTTCCTCTTCTTGCTTCTTTTACTGTTCAGGGCAGCCAGCTGTCAGTCTCTCCAGTGGTGTGAGGTTTGGGAGATATGCTATTTAGGAGAACATTTCTTTAAAGCTGTTAATAAAAAAAAGATACACTCTAACTTTCACCTTCTGAGTATCAAAAGAGTCTTTTTGTGTTGTACTGTTGAGATGGCTAAGCAGTGAGTCCTTGTTTGGAAGGTGTGTCAACTTGATCTACTGCAGTGTAGTTTGTTGACAAGTCTTTCTGACTCTGCTCTTGAGCTTCTGGTTCAGGCCCAGAAAGTCAGGAACAATGTGGTCCGAGAATTTTCTTGATCCCTCCCTATCTTTCCTTTCCACCAATCCTTACATTGACTGGATGGACCTTCATTTTGTAACTGGAACATCAAAATTTTCTAATAGGGCACAACGAAAAGTCTTTGATGAAACCAGTCATAAATCAGTAGAATAGAATAGAATAGAATAGAATAGAATAGAATAGAATAGAATAGAATAGAATAGAAATAGACTTAGACTCAGAGTAACTTTATCATCACTTTGAATGTAGATTAATTGGAATGAATCAAAATGAAAATTTGTTGAATATAGCTGTCAAAGGGTCTCCACCTCTAATATACACTACATAAATATGACAAAATAAATAAAAATTATAGAATAATGTAGAATAAAATAAGTAGAATAGAATAGTACAGAACAGAACAGATATAGTAATCAGCATTCAACTAAGGAAGACATTAGATGTATATGTGCTAGGGTTTTTTAAAGATACTTTTTTGTTAATTCTTTTTTTGTTGTGTTTTTTATTTTATTCAAAAAATATTTTTGGTGTTTTGTATTTTAATCTTGCTTAAACGAACTAAAAATTTTCTGAACAAAAAAAGTCAAAGTACAAAAGAAAGATGAGAAGTACCTTCTCTTGCAGTGTTTGGTGGGCTGAAGGTTGGGTTTCCATTCCATCACCTTCTGTTAACTCACTGTAGCCCATCAGGGGACAAATCTGCAGGCATTGGGAAGCTAAGGTTGGATTGCTGTGACGTATACCACTGGATTGTCTCACCACTTGCCAAAGATCCAGGCAAGGCATGCGCCCCAGAGAATAGCTAATAATCAATTAGTGTAATAGACTCTCAGAACCTAAGAAAGAAGGCAAATATTGTTTGCCAAATATTGTTTGCCAAATATTACAGTTTGGGAATTTATATACATTCCTAGTTTCTTAGGTAAATGGGTAGCTACCTTCCCATTTCATTAACAGATTTGATTAGATGGAAAATCAGGGAATGCTTGTCTAATAAATTTGGAGAAAAATAGTATATATCCCACTGCTAGCTTTTTTGTCACCTAACCCCCCCCCCCTTTCCCTTTCAAAAAGTCCATTAATAAGAACTTAATGAAAATCTAATCTTATTGGTGAAGTGGTTGCGAGGTGATTTAGGTGTGATACCTCCAGCATGCAAAACTGGATTGGCTGTTCTCTTAAAGATCAGCTTCAGGATCCTCTCACTTTATCTTTACAGAATAAACCTCAATTTATTGGCTATTTGGGAGGCTTTGAATATAATGCACAATATTTTAGTTTGGACTTTATATCTCCAAATACAGGTAGTCCTCTGCTTACAACCACAATTGAGCTCCAAATTTCTGTTTGGAGCTCAAGACTGTTGTTAAGGGAGTTTTGCCCCATTTTATAATCTTTTTCTTGTACCACAATTGTTAAGTGAATTACCGCCATTGATAAGTTAATAACAGGGTGGTTGACTTCCCATTGACTTTGCTTGTCAGATTGCAAAAGGTGATCATGTGACCCCAGGACATTGCGGCCCATCATAAGCACACACCAGTTACTAAGCACCTCAACTTGGATCATGTGACCATAGGGATGCTGCAACGAGCATAAATGTGAGAAACAGTCATAAGTCGCTTTTTTCAGTGCCGTTGTAACCTTGAAGAGTCACTAAGTGAATGGCTACAAATCAAGGATTTCCCATAATGAAAAAAAAAAACAACCATTGTTTCCAAAGCAGTGCAGACATTTAACATAATTTGCAACAATTTACAGCATATAGATATACACCATGCATGTCTGCTATGGAATTCATCGCTGCCACATAGTGGGAGGGTGTGATGTTAATTGAGTAGCTCTTAGTAGACAAATATACATTATTTCGATAGTTCAAGGTTAAAGAGTGTGGCGCAGAAAGAATAAAAACTTACTTTGGGATTGGTGCAGGTGATCTGATGATGTAGAAAAAAGGGAATGGGTTGTAGCTTGGGACTTTGTGGGGAAGCCGGAAAAAATTAGTTCCGGATTTCCCCAGTAGGTGCCAGGTATGATTCTAATAAAAGTACTTTGAGATGGCATGTGTCTTGGAGTTACTGGCAGGAATGAATCTTCTCTGGAATGTTGACAATACACATATTTTTAGAATTATCTTGAGGAGAATTGCATTTTTATTTATTATATTATTACCACGCATTTTCCCAAGAACCTCAGGAAATAATCCCATTTCATCTTCAGAAAAATCAAGCACTCCTACTTTAAGTATTAATGACTTGAACTAGTATTGTGTGAATTATTCCATGTTTTTGCTAAAGAAACCTTTATATTTATCACTGTATTTTTATTTCCTATAACTCCAACAACTGTTAGGTGTAACAGTTCTGGGAATATCAGAACATGAGATATATATTGCAATGTATAACTTGTTCAACCATGTCCATTTTTTGTAAACTACAGTTTTCCAGGCAACCTTCCCCCCCCCCCCCAGAAGTGGTTTGCTATTGCTTTCTTTCTAGGGCTGAGATGAAGTGACTGGCCCAATGTCACCCAGCTGGCTGTGTGCCCAAGGTGAGACTAGAACTCATGATCTCCTGGTTTCTACTCTGATGCCTTAACCACTACACCAAATTGGCTCTCTATTGCAGTATATAAAAATAAAGGTAAAATTTTTCTTCTGTCTAAACATGTCTGACTTTAAAGCAGGGATGTCAAACTGGCGGCCCGTGGGCTGGATGCATCACATGAAGGCCATGCCCACCCCAGCCTCACAAAGGGGAAAAACATCATGATATGTCACATGACGGCAACACGAGGACACGAGTTTGACCCCTGTGCTGTAGGGGATGGTGCTCATCTACGTTTCCTAGCTGAAGGAGCTAGCCTTGTCTGAAGATGCTTCTGCAATCATGTGTCCAGCATGACAAGGCAGAACACAGTTACATTCCCACAGAGGTGGTACCTATTTATCTACTCACATTTACATGTTTTCGAGCTGTTAGGTGGTCAGGAGCTCACCACATCACAGGGCACTTAGGTCTTGAACCTGGGCAATCAGCTTTCCAGATGACAAGCTCATCATCTTCAACTGCTGAGCTATTGTGCCCTCCTATTGCAATATATAGTATGCAAGCAAATCTTGTAAAATATAGTTTGATAATTGTAGCCCACGACTAATCATTTGTGAAGAAGATTTTTTTTTTTTGCTGTTTCAGTGTTATCTGAAGCACGAATGGCTCCCCACCTGTGCCATACTGTATTCGTGATATATGACCAATCGATCAAGCTTACTGTTGGCATTCAAACCATTTCCAAGAAAGATTATTTGGTGATTGTTTTATTTAAAACTGCAAAATAAATTTGCCTTTCTGCTAGGGGAGTGTTAATATCCAGAATATAGCTATTGATATCTAGTTACACGTCACTTCCCACCACCCAGAGAAAGGAAAGGTTGGTTTGGCAGAAGATGCCAGCAACTAATGGATAAAACAGAGAAAAAGCCATAACTCTTTTTGTTCAACTGGGAGTGCCATCCATCATGTGATGTGATAATTCACCCTTTCAACTACACCACAATTGTGTCTGCTATAAATGCATCTTCTCTAAAAGCTTTTAGAGCTCAACAAATGTACTTCACAGTCCTTCAGTGGTTAACTTAAACTGTACAAGGGCGGGAAAGTAAATAAAAGGAGGGTGTTGAGAAAAGGCAACTGATGGAACGCAGTTAGCAGAAGTCATGGTCAGAACAATTCTTCCAATTCTATTAATGTGTGGTAAGCCATACACACTCTTTATGGCCTAAGGCAGTCTTTTTCAAACTTGGCAACTTTAAGATGTATGGACTCCAGCTCAAAATTCTCTAGCCAGCCATGGGAGCTGAAGTCCACACATCTTGAATTTGCCAAGGTGGAGAAACACTGGTCTAAGACAAGGAAGGTCAAAATTTCTAAACATATAGCAACTGACAAAAGTTCCCCTATAACTGCATTTCTGTTCTTTTCTATTCAGCAACTCAAGATCAATTCATTGTGAAATGGCTGAACTAGAATTCATTCATTTAACCTTTTGCTTAATTAAATTTATTTTAGTATATTTTTGGTATTCTTCTTGTGTTCATAAACTTATTTTGATCACTCTCTAAGGTATTTTGTTGTTGGTTGGATATGAGTACTGAAATAGGCCATTTTGCAAATTGCCTGCCATTGGATCATAAACCAAGCACAATAGTTGAAACTAAAAAAAAATAACAGATAACAGATAATCAGAGTTGAAAGGGATCTTGTAGGTCATTTAGTCCACCACCACCACCACCCGCCCAAGTGGGAAATTCTATACCATTTCTGACAGATGGCAGTCCAATCTCTTCTTGAAAGTCTCAAGTGATGGCGCTCCCACAACTTCTGAGGGCAAGCTGTTCCATTGGTTGATTGTTCTCACTGTCAGAAAGTTTCTCCTTATTTCCAGGTTAAATCTCTTCTTGTTCAGTTTCCATCCATTATTCCTTGTCTGGCCTACAGGCACTTTAGAAAATAGCTTGATCTCCTTCCTCCCTGTGGCAGCCCCTCAAATATTGGAAGACCGCTCTCATGTCTCCCCTAGTCCTTCTCTTTACTAGACTAGCCATGCCCAGTTGCTGTAGTCGTTCTTCATATGTTTTAGTTTCCAGTCCCCTAATCATCCTGGTTGCTCTTTTCTGTACTTTTTCTAGAATCTCAACATCTTTTTTATAATGTGGTGACCAAAACTGGTTGCAGTACTCTAGGTGTGGTCTTACTAAGGCTTTATAGAATGGTATTAGTGCCACCCTTGATCTTGATTGTATCCCTCTGTTAATGCAACTTAGCAAAGAGCAAATTGCTCCATGCAATCACTAGGACTTCTCATTCAGTGGACTGTCCAACTATATTTCTGAACTCTCTTTTCCCACCCTCACCTCCTGCATATAATAGCCTCCTTCCCAAATGTTCAGTGGCAAAGTCTGCTTCGTCCTACCACAGTATAAGAGCCTGATTAAGGGATGTAATTAAGGATAGAGCTAATCACATTATGGCAAATACATTTGTAAGGTTTTTGTTTGATTGCTTGTGGATAGGATAATAAAAATTGGGAACATTCCATGTTGGATAAAGAGTTGCAACTGTGCTCCACTGTGATTTCAAAGAAAATTATTTCTTCAAACTGTAGGAAGGCTTGATTGATGATGTACTATCAAGTCAATAAAAACAACTTTTATGAGTTAAAAAAAGCATGAATGTTCATTGGGGGCAGTGGGGGCAAATGAGAACACATGCATCATGATCTCATGATAGCATGGCTTACATACTTGCACCATAAGTCAGGGTGCAAGCCTGTAAGGGTAGGATTGCACTATGACATCACCATGCATATATTTTGATTTGCTGCAGGTCTGTGTCGAAAGCCATAGCTAATCATAAGCTGCATTTAGACCCATGAGTTCTTCCAAGAAATAACTATTTCTGTCCCAAATATAGTTTTGCTCATCCTAATGGGAGTAGGTATAAAAAACAACAACAACATGTAATAGGATTAGAAATATCCCAATGGTTATTCTGGGGAAGGCAATTCCCTTCTGATGTAAATGAGATGTCAAGAAAAGATGACCAAAGGCAGAACCAAACATGTTTTTTTTAGAAACAGGCAAAGAAAGAATTCTTCCTTTTCTTACCTTGAGGTTCTCAAGCAGTTGACAGGCTTGTTTGAGACTGATATTATACAGTGACAGATGAACAATGAAGCCCACAAGAATAAATCCATCCATAAAGGAAGAGAAACATTTTCCTGAGAGATTAAAGAAAACAAAATGCTTGAGCTCTGAGGTTTATCCTACATATAACAGCACCTCATTCTAAAATGAAAAAAAAAGCAGGCTTCCAGCTACAGATGCCAACTGCAGAGATCCTGGTATGTGTCTATGTATATGTCCAGGTAGTCCTTGACTTTCTTTCTTTCTTTCTTTCTTTCTTTCTTTCTTTCTTTCTTTCTTTCTTTCTTTCTTTCTTTCTTTCTTTCTTTCTTTCTTTCTTTCTTTCTTTCTTTGTGAGATTTATATTGCTGCCTATTTGCACATGGCAACTTGCGGCAGCTTACAAGAATCTGAAAACATCATATAAAAAAACAATAAAATTAATAAAAGAGAGAATCATATGATAAATTAATAAAATAATAGAATAAAATAACCCCCCTCATCCCAGCGACAACACATCATATGAGTCACTTAAGGGGCAATTAACCCCAGTTAATTGGTTCTGCCAGTTATTAAACAGGTCACCAAGTCACCCAATTTTGTGACCCTTTTTGGGGGGGATTGTTAAGCCTGGGTTCCCCAACCAGGGTTAAGGAGACAAGCTAAACAGAATGTGCAGCGTTAGTCAAATAGGCATACAGATAAATGTGTGAGATAAGTTTGTATGTTTGTTAACATACAGTAAAAATAACAGATACACTTGTGTTATCCAAAATATAGTTTATTCCACTTAGAGTTTTATAGCATAGTCAAAATAACAGTCCATTAGTCATGTATCATTTTAGTCAGTCCATTTAAGGATATTCAATTAGCAAAGTCCGTGTAGAATATCCAATGTCAGTTCATTTACAAATCAGTCCTTTCTCTCTCCCATTCCAGTAGGGAAAAAATGCAGTCTTCATCCAGTAATTAGGGATCATCAAGTCAGAGAGAGCAAGCTGACGTTCCTTGCTTCTTTTATGGTGCTTTTTACAACCACTCCCTTAATTACAATCCTACAGTTAAAGTTGCAGACACTTTAACTAACAAACGATGATAACATATTTATTATTTTACCTAAACTAGTTAGGGTAAACAATGTTATCCCAAACATTCTCCCCTTTTAGGTAATAATAATAATACTATAACTATTTACATCTTTAAATCATATTTGTTACAGCTCTCTTTAAACTTGAGCTTTTGTAAATTGGTCTGCAATGTTTTCTTCTGTCATGCAGTATTCCAATTTAATTAGCCCATTCTTTACAGATTCTCTAACATTTAAGGATCTTAAATCAGTATGCTTTGATCTAGTTTTTACAGCAATACTAGCAGCTAACTTTATGGCTGCCTGGTTGTCCTCGTACACAATAATGGAATCTTTAACAGTTATACCCATGTCTAATAATAACTGTTTGTACAAAATTAAGTCAGTGCATAGTAATGACAGACATGAAAATTCCGCTTCCATCGTGGACAAGCTAATATGCTGTTGTCTGACTGACCTCCACCCTATTAGTGTCTTACCAAATAATATAGCCATCCCAGATGTTGATTTTCTAGTGTTTATGTCAGTTGCAAAATTTGCATCTGCATAGGCACTAAGACTCAAATCACCCTTTGGTTCTATATACAATGCATGGTTCATTGTTCCTTTAAGATATCTTGAAATTCTCTTTAATGATTGCCAATGACATTGATGTGGATCTGAATTAAAACGTGCCAGCTGATTAACACTATAAGCTATATCAGGCCTTGACCAATTGCTGATATATGATAAGCTACCAATCAAAGATTGATATATGGACTTATCAAATTTGGGACCTTGATCATCAGTTTGGCAAACTTCCTGACTCATTGGAGTCTTTGCCGGTTTATAAAGTTCCATTTTATACGTTTTAATTAATTGGCAAATTTTATCTTCTTGAGATATCTTAAAACCATTTTTTGTTTTGTTAATTGTCAATCCTGGATACCTTTTAATTTCACCTAAATGCTTTAATTTTATCTTTTTGGCTAATAATGATATAATCTCATTAGCTTCATTATTAGTGTTAGTTATCAAAGCAATATCATCTGTAAATAATAACAATAATGACCCCGTTCCATTATTTTCTCTTTTAAACACACATGGATCTGCTAAACCAGATTTAAAACCTATATTGTTTAATTCTTTCACAATATATTGGTTCCATTGATAGCCAGATTGTTTCAATCCATAAAGACTTCTTTTTAGTTTCCAACAATCATTACTATTTACTTTGTTGTCTTTTATAATAATTGGCTTTTTCAAACATATAGTGTGCTGCAATGGTGCATGCAAATAAGCAGTTTCTACAGCTAAATGGTTAATGACATAGTTTTTCTTAGCTGCCCACACTAATGCTGCTCTCAAAGATGTTGCTTTAAGACTTGGTGCAAAAACTTCATCGTAATCAGATGCAGTTTGATTAAATCCTTGAGCTACCAACCTAGCTTTATGGGAAACAGTCCTATCAGTTCCAATTTTTACTTTAAATATCCATTTGCACCCAATGGATTTTTCTCCTGGAGGTAATTTGGCATCTTCATATACTTTCATTACCTTTAATGAATTTAGTTCTTTTTCCATTGCCTTTTGCCAATTCTCCTGATCCTTAGCAGAATACATCCTAAGTTCATCTACACTAGTTGGCAAACTATACTTGCTTGATACCTATCAGGTGGTCTAGTTACAGGTGTAGTACATCTAGGTATTACAGGACTTACAGGTGGACTTTCATTTATTAACTCTTCTTCATTATCTAACTCTTCCTGATCAACTGTTTCCTCTTGTTCTGGTCCTATTTGTTCTTTGTGGACTTCTTCTTTAATTGGACTCTTCTTATAACTAGTCTGTTCTTTCTGCCTTTTGTAGGGTTCAATAATTACTTCATTATTTAAACCTTGCTCTAATCTATTCCATCCTATATGTTCTAGGAATTTTGCACTAGCACTGGTGTAAACTCTAGATGTACCTGGTTCCCAGAATCTATAAGATCTGTGATTAGAGTCATATCCTACAAAAAATAATCTTTTAGCTCTATGCTGTCCTTTGTGTCTGAGTTGTGAAGGGATATGCACCCATGCTGGTGCTCCAAATGTGTGCATGTAACTTAAATCAGGTTTTGTACCATGCCACAGTGTGAATGGTAATTCACCTGTTGTTGAATTAACAACATTATTTAATATATGATTACCACATATTAATGCTTCTCCCCATAAATTGTCAGGTAATCCTGAATCAGACAACATAGTACGTGCCATTGATTGTAGTGTTTGGCCTCGTCTCTCTATAAAGGCATTATGTTGTGGCCTATATGGTACAGACTTTTTATGTTGAATACCTAACATTCTAAGTCTATTCTGGAATTTATTATTTGTAAATTCCGTACCATTATCTGTTATAAGAGTTACTAATTTCTTTTTAGTTTTCCTTTCTGCAAATTTTATCCAATTAAAGAGATTTAGATACGTTTCAGTTTTGCTCTTCATTAAATAGCAAAACCCATATCTAGAATAGTGGTCCATTATACTTAGCATGTATCGAGCTCCTCCTACACTTGGTTTTTTCGGACCTATTAAATCGGCAAATACTACTTCTAAAAGCTCTTTGGTAGTAAATCCATCAACTCTATTAGCTGGTATGACCCTGCTTTTGCTTTGATTACAGGCAAAGCATTGCAAATACTTATTACAAGGTTTCAAACTTATTCCTTTAGATAATTCAACAGTTTTCTTAAGCATTTTAAAATTTAAATGCCCTAGCCGTCAGTGTAACAAGTGAATACATTCATCATGAGGTTTCTTATTATCATAAACCGTGTTAGCCACCTCTAAACCATTATCATTTAAAACATATAATTCACCTCTTAAAGATGCAGTAATTTTCTTATCTTCTTTTTCAATTATGCAGTTATCTCCTTTAAAGGTAACTACATATCCTAGTTTAACCAAAATTCTAACTGAAATTAAATTAAACTTAAGTTGTGGTACATATAACATTTTTACAAGCTCTTTTATGAAAGAACAATATGCTATACTTTGACCTTTAGCTTTCAGTTTCCAGACATTGGCTAACGATATCTGCTGTGTACTCTGGGACATTTTCATTATTTTTTTGTTATCATTTGTTATACAGTGGGATGCTCCACTGTCAACCGCCCATAAATTATTTTTTACAGCTCCATTAGTACACATGGCTAACTTTAAATTTTTATTTATCTTTTGATGACTTTTAGTATTCTGGTCAGCGTTCTGGTGTTTTGCTTTTTTACAAAATCTTGCCAAATGTCCTCTTCCTCCACAATTAAAACACTTTTTAATTGCATATGCAGTAGGAGATTCATTATCTTCTTTTTGAGGTTTCTCCCTCCTTAACTGATCTCTTTCAAGTCTTCTTCTTGCTTCTTCAATCAATCTTCCAGTTATATCAGTTAAAGTTAAACTTTCCTTAGGCAAAATTTCAAGGGAAGTGACGTAGTTATCATAACTTACGTCAAGTGAAGATAGAATTATGTAGACTTGGTGTAGTTCAGAGAAAATAAGCTCTTTCTCATGCAGTTCTTGAAAAATGCTTTTTATAGAATTCAAATGACTCAGCATATCACCATTCGTCTGGAGATGCGTCCTGAAAAGCTTCCGTGTTAGATTTATGTGAGCACCAATGTTATCTCGGACATAAATCCTCTTCAGCTTCTGCCAACACCCAACAGCCGTTTGCTCTCCATGGATATGAACAAGTTGCTGGTCAGACAGTGTTAATCCTATTATGCAAATAGCTTGTTCATTCTTTTGTTTAAATTCTTCTATCTTTTGTCTATCTTCCTCAATCTCTGGATCCCATTCCTCTACGTTTGGTGGGTTTTCAATTATGTTCCACAGACCTTCTCTTCGTAGAAGTAGACTACATTTTATAGACCATGATACATAGTTTGTTCCATCCAGCTTGGATATAAGGGACAAACTTTGTAGATTGACTTGTGCCATGTTTTCTTTATATGGATATAAAACTATAATTAATAAAACACAGCTGTTTACTGTAATGTATAACAACACAAACTCTCACTTTTACATAAATCTGTTTTATCCTAGTTAAACTGACTTTGCAGCCTCTAGGCCCATAACCAGTGTTAAGCCTGTGTTCCCCAACCAGGGTTAAGGAGACAAGCTAAACAGAATGTGCAGCGTTAGTCAGATAGGCATACAGATAAATGTGTGAGATAAGTTTATATGTTTGTTAACATACAGTAAAAATAACAGATACACTTGTGTTATCCAAAATATAGTTTATTCCACTTAGAGTTTTATAGCATAGTCAAAATAACAGTCCATTAGTCATGTATCATTTTAGTCAGTCCATTTAAGGATATTCAATTAGCAAAGTCCGTGTAGAATATCCAATGTCAGTTCACTTACAATATAAATCAGTCCTTTATCTCTTTCCCCTTCCAGTAGGGAAAAAACGCAGTCTTCATCCAGTAATTAGGGATCATCAAGTCAGAGAGAGCAAGCTGACGTTCCTTGCTTCTTTTATGGTGCTTTTTACAACCATTCCCTTAATTACATTCCTACAGTTAAAGTTGCAGACACTTTAACTAACAAACTATGATAACATATTTATTCGTTTACCTAAACCACTTAGGGTAAACAATGTTATCCCTAAGAGGGATTGTTAAGTGAATCACTGTAGTTGTTAAGCAAATGCAGAGCTTTTTAAGTGAATCCATCGGGGTGCTTTACAGCAAAAAGCACCATAACTCATGGTCACATGACACACTGAAGTGGGATGCTGCAAACAGTTGTAAATCTGGGCATCCCAGAATCGTGTTTCATTACATCTAAGAGAAAGTAGTCATTGCTTTCTCAGTCACTCGGTCACTTCTGATTCTTTTCGACTTGAGGGACATCAAGCATCTATAAGTAAATGACTCATTTGAAATCTTGATTCATCTCATCACTCTGGATTATCCTCACCTCTTTTTTTCCCCAATTGCCTTTGATTTTTTCCCCCCAAGCATCAGAACTTCTTCCAATGATTCTTGCTTTCTCATTACGTGTCCAAAGTACTTTAGATTTGTGTTTATTTTTAGTACCTCCAGTGAATAATCAGGGTTATTTCATTTAATATTGATTTTTTTTTTCTTTCAGCCAAGATATTTTCAACTTTTTTTTCCAGCACAGCTGTCCAGAGGCATTCATATGTCCCTGTTCATTCTTTCTGGTCCAATGTTTTTACAGTTTACAACTGGAAAAAGTTTTTACAAAATGGAAGGCCTTACAAATATCTACTATGAAAGACTGGATAGTGAAGCTGATGGAATTGGGGAGATGGTGAAATTGATAGCTTTGATTAAAGAAAATACATTGATCAATTTTGTTTCTACTTCAAAGCCATTTTTTTGATTTTTTGTGAGAAACTGAAAGAAATTAAACTTTGATTTTGGGGGCTTGATGAATAAAATTATATGGGATTATAGAAATAATGTAACATATTGTTAACTTTAGGATAAGAATTGGATGTATTTTTTTTTTTGAAACAAATTTTATTAATTTTAAAGATAAAACAACACATCATTAACCATTAAATACATAAACACATAGAACCTCTTAATATTGTAAATCCTTACAAGTCAAACAAAACAATATTTTTATACAACATAATTCCAATTTATCCCATCCCCATATGGACACGCAAATATCTTTCATCAAGTTTCTCATTATTTCTCTTTACTCCAATTCAATTTCATTTCTCTTCCATATTTATCCATTTTATAATCATCATATTCTTTTCTTTCTGACTTGTTTAAATTATTCTCATCTAACATTCCTCCAAGGTTTTATTGATTCTTTTTTCCTTTTTTTTAATAAAAAACAAATTTTGTTAGTTTTATCAAAAGCATAATACACAAACATACAAACACAAAACATAGACAAAACTACAAGATCTTTTCTGAAGGTTGTCTGTTCCCGGGTTAAAAACTCTTTACACAGACACAAATTCAAACATCATATTCAACCTAAGTCTCCTTCTATATCTTATTATCATTTTCTTTTTTATATATGTATATAAAAACCATTTTTATCAGTTTTCTAAAATCAATACACACAAAATCAAGGCATAACAGCTTATAAATTCTTTTCTAAAAAAATAATAATAATGATAGACCAATAAAACATAACATTTCCAGATTATAATATCAATATTTCATATAATATTAACTTCATATCTTATCCCTACTTCTCTTTTCCATCCAAATTATTTATCAATTAAAATTTTATTGCCTTTTATCAACATACAAAATCAAAAAAAAAGCATATATATCCTTCCATTATTACCATTTTCAACAACATTCTTTGTCTGTTCTATTTCCAAACATCCATTCATCTTTTTTCTTTTACTATACTTCTCCTGTAAACCAATTGGAGTTGCATCTATAACACATTACCTAACTTAAAAATACTACATATAAATCTTTCTTGGGATTCTGTTTAAAAAATTCTTAAAATTACATAATAAATTTTTTATTCTAAATATACATACATATAAAAACACACTCTTAAATACCCTCCAGAATCCCTCTTTTAATCTAAATTAAATTCACCCATTGTCTCTAAATAAACTTTTTTTCTTTAAATCTTGCTTCCCCCCATTAAGGCTTCTCCTCCCCCCTTTTCTCTCTTGCTTATTCTTCTCCTTGCCCTTTCTACCCCTTTGCTTTTTCCCTTCGCTTTTCTTGCTCCTTTTCTTTTGTTTTCTAACCTTGCCTCCATCTCTTCGCTCATTTTTCTCTCTTTTGGTTGTTTTTATAATTCTTAAAAACCCCTTTTTCTTATCCTTTTTCTCCTCCTCTCCGGAAGGAACCCATTGTTCATCAAAGATGGCTTCTTCTTCTTCTTCCTTGTCCCAGTCCTTCTGCTGCATCAATTTTTCTAAGGAACATAACGCCATTTCTAAGAATTGGAACAAAGCGCCCAAAGTATCTTCTTTTTTATATTTTTGATATTCAATCTCTAGTTCATCCACAGAGAATGCCATTATGAAAAGGGAAACTTTTTCCAAAACAACCACAAGTATTTTTAATCCAAGACAATCAAAAGCAATTAAAAAAAGGAAAAAAAGAAAAAAGTTCCAAAAGTTAATACTTTTCTTCCTTCTTCTCTTTCTCTTTCCAAATTAATTTTTGATCAAAGAGGTCCAATTACCATATATCTTCTTTTGGGATCCACCAAGACGTTCTAGACAGTCTCCTCCTTTTTCAGTTTCTGCTCCAATTTTTCTTTCTCCCTTCCCACTTGCAATAACAATTTTAAATAATCAAAAATCCATACCTCCAGCAGAGATTTTCCAATTTCTTAAATTTTTCAATGTCCAAAAATCCCTTTGTCTCTTAGCTTAACTTTCAAAGCAATCCACTTTCAGTGTCTAATACATCCAAATATTTCTGCTTTTTCCGTGGGATGAGAGAGTAAAAAAAAAATTAAAAAAAAAAAGTTCCCTTTAACAGCTTCTCCGCCGCTTTCGATCTTCTTAGGGATACAATGTATCCTCCAGCAACAAGCAGCTCAATTCCAGGAGATTTAAAAGTTGTTACTTGACCCGGCTCAGACAGAACTTTCACTTTTCACACTTCCTCCAGCACAGTTCTTACCCGGTTGCTGGCTTCTTCGTGGCGGCCATTGCTGACCGCCGCTCCACCGCCTTGGGAAAAAGGGGTTTTTCTGGATGAGGAGGGAACTTCCGGTTTGCGTGGCTTCGGAGCAGCAGGA
Organism: Hydrophis major; assembly: GCA_033807585.1. NCBI lineage: Eukaryota > Metazoa > Chordata > Lepidosauria > Squamata > Elapidae > Hydrophis > Hydrophis major. Next base: position 72,865,499 of record CM066329.1, read on the forward strand.
ATTCGCGACAGCTCGCGATTCCTGCTGGCTAGCTGCCGAGGTACCCCCGATCCAGATGGGTCAGGGGGTTATGGCTGCCCTGTAGGGACAGCTGAAGATAGAGGGGAGCCGGTTAGGGAGGTGGGGGCATCGCAGACCCCCCCCTTCTCCGGGAAAACCCCTTTTTCCCAAGAATTGGATGTATTTTTAATCTATCCCCTTACCAAAGAAAGTCAGAAGAGTTTCTTTTTCTATTCTCTTTCAATTTTTCATTACATTTAGATTTTTTCTTTCTGCACTTTCATCTTTTTTCTTGACTTTTGCTTTTCTTCAAATCTTTTCCTTCTTGGTTGTTTATCTTTTTTTTAATTTAATAAAGTTACATTTTAAAAAAGAAAAACCATAGCTCTGATAATACTGCATATACCTTTATTATCAGTATGATGTATTTGCACTTTCATATTTTTCTCTAGATCTGTCATAAACTTTCTCTCAAGCAGCAAACATTTCTTTATCTCATGGGTGCAGTGACCATCCCTAACACATTTTTGGCTTAAAAAGAGAGTTACTAGCTCCAACTTCTTTTCCACCTGTTTGTGTTGGCTTGGCATTGCAAGTTGATGTGATCTTAGTATCTTCTTTGTTATTTTTGTTTGATCAAGCGAGCCATTTTTTGCACTTTCTTCTATTACCTTCAACAAGAAATTCCTTAGGTTGTGTGTTTGCTTTGGTTGTCAGAGTGATTTTATCAGAACATTTGAAGTTGCCAATGTTTCTCTCAGCAGTTGCCATTCTAATCTGTATTTCTTGTACTGCACTGAAACATTTCTCATGATATATTCTGCAATTATATCAGGTTTAACAAAATGAACGATTTAACAAAATGATTTAACAAAATGAAATTCAATGTAGACAAAAGTAAAGTCTTACACTTAGGCAGGAAAAACCAAAGTACACATATAGACTGGGTGAAACCAGGCTCAATAGCAATAACTGTGAGAGGGATCTTGGAGTCTTAATGGACAACCACCTAAATATGAGCCAGCAGTGTGCGGCAGCAGCCAAAAAAGCTAATGCAATCCTAAGTTGCATTAACAGACAAGGAATAATGGATGGAAACTGAACAAGGAGAGATTTAACCTGGAAATAAGGAGAAACTTTCTGACAGTGAGAACAATCAACCAATGGAACAGCTTGTCCTCATAAGTTGCGGGAGTGTCATCATTTGAGACTTTCAAGAAGAGATTGGACTGCCATCTGTCAGAAATGGTGTAGGGTCTCCTGCTTGGGTGGGGGGTTGGACTAGATGACCTACAAGGTCCCTTTCAACTCTGATTATCTGTGATCTGTTAAGATGTGTACAGGTGAAACTTGAAAAATTGGAATATCGTGCAAAAGTTCATTTATTTCAGTAATGCAACTTAAAAGGCGAAACTAATATATGAGATAGACTCATTACATGCAAAGCAAGATAGTTCAAGCTATGATTTGTCATAATTGAGATGATTATGGCTTACAGCTCATGAAAACCCTAAATCCACAATCTCAGAAAATTAGAATATTACATGCAATCAATAAAACAAGGATTGTACATAGAACAATATCGGACCTCTGAAAAGTACAAGCATGCATATGTACTCAGTACTTGGTTTGGGTCCCTTTTGCAGCAATTATTGCCTCAATGAAGCGTGGCATGGAAGCTATCAGCCTGTGGCACTGCTGAGGTGTTATGGAAGACCAGGATGCTTCAATAGCGGCCTTCAGCTCTTCTGCATTGTTCAGTCTCATGTCTCTCATCTTTCTCTTGGCAATGCCCCATAGATTCTCTATGGGGTTCAGGTCAGGCGAGTTTGCTGGCCAATCAAGCACAGTAATACTACGGTCACTGAACCAGATTTTGGTGCTTTTGGCAGTGTGGGCAGGTGCCAAGTCCTGCTAGAAAATGAAGTCAGCATCCCCAAAAAGCTCATCTGTGGAAGGAAGCATGAAGTGCTCCAAAATCTCCTGTTAGATGGCTGCGCTGACTCTGGGCTTAATGAAGCACAGTGGACCAACACCAGCAGATAACATGGCTCCCAAAATCAACACAGACTGTGGAAACTTCACACTGGACTTCAAGCATCTTGCAGTGTGTGCCTCTCCATTCTTCCTCCAGACTCTGGGTCCTTGGTTTTCAAATGAGATGCAAAAGTTGCTCTCATCAGAAAATAGGACTTTGGACCACTGAGCAAGAGACCAGTTCTGTTTTTCTTTAGCATAGGTAAGACGCTTCTGATGTTGTTTGTTGTTCAGGAGCGGCTTGACAAGAGGAATATGACATTTGAAGCCCATGTCCAGGATCTGTCTTTGTGTGGTGGCTCTTGATACACTGACTCCAGCCTCAGTCCACTCCTTGTGAAAGGCCCCAACACTTTTGAATGGCCTTTTCCTGACAATTCTCTCCAGGATGCGGTCATCCCTGCTGCTTGTGCACCTTTTTCTTCCACAGTTTTCCCTTCCACATAACTTTCTATTAATGTGCTTTGATAAAAGCACTTTGGGAACATCCAACTTATTTTGCAATTACCTTTTCAGGCTTTCCCTCCTTATGGAGGGTGTCAATGATGGTTTTCTGCACAACTGCCAGGACAGCAGTCTTTCCCATGATTGTGATCCCTACTGAACCAGACTGAGAGACCATTTAAAGGCTCGGGAACCCTTTGCAGGTGTTATGGCTTAATTATATGATTAGAGTTGGACACTTTGAGCCTAGAATATTGAACCTTTTCACAATATTCTAATTTTCTAAGATTGTGGATTTAGGGTTTTCATGAGCTGTAAGCCATTATCATCTCAATTATGACAAATCACAGCTTGGACTATCTTGCTTTGAATGTAATGAGTTTATCTCAAATATTAGTTTCGCCTTTTAAGTTGCATTACTGAAATAAATGAACTTTTGCGCGATATTCTAATTTTTTGAGTTTCACCTGTAGAGATGGATGAGTAGGTGACAATACACTAGTTTTGTGTATTGTTCTAACTGTCAGGAAATTTCTCCTTAGTTCTAGGCTGCTTCTCTCCTTGATGAGTTTCCACCCATTGCTTCTTGTCCTGCCCTCAGGTGCTTTGGAGAATAGCTTGACTCCCTCTTCTTTGTGGTACCCCCTGAGATATTAGAATACTGCTATCATGTCTCCCCCAGTCCTTCTTTTCATTAGACTAGACATATCCAGTTCCTGCAGCCGTCCTTCATGCATTTTAGCCTCCAGTTCCCTAATAATCTTCATTGCTCTTCTCTGCACTCTTTCTAGAGTCTCCATATCTCTCTTACATTGTGATGACCAAAACTGAATGCAGTATTCCAAATGTGGCCTTACCAAGGCATTACAAAGTGGTCTGAATCCATCTTATACATTTGGCAATTCCTATTCCAAGTATTGTTGAAATCTAGATTTCAAAATCTTGAGCAGAGTCTTACTGCCTTGACAAAGAAGTACAATTGTTCAATAGTTTGAACATCCACTTTTAACTTTTAATACTTCTTTGATATTAGAATAACTTTATCTTTTTCCAGATCCTCAGTTAGTGTTTTGTTTTCAATTTAGCAGCAGCATCTTGTTAAATTTTGGAAAGCTTGACTAGTTTTCCTATACCTGCTATGTTGTTGTTAGCAATATTTATAATGACCTTTGACTTCATTTTCCAGAATTTCTGAGGATGAATCTTTAAACACTTTATTGATTTGGGGGTTGTTTTTGTACAGCTCTTTTGCATATTTTTTTTTACCATTTCTTCTTCATGTTTTGTTACTCCAGCGTAGCTCTGCCTTCTATAACTTTTATCAACCCCATCTTTGCATACAATTTTCTTTTATTTCTGTAACCATCTTCGGTTACAAAGTTTTACCTACTTTCAGGTCTTAATCACACCATATGTTTTTTTTTAAGAATTGAGAAGGACTAATTTTCAAGTCTTAACTTCCATGTGATGAATTTTTCGATATCTCAAATGTTCCATATCCTCTCTATTATCCATAAACACTTAAATTCTTAAATCTCATCTGCAAACTATAATTCCTTTGTGCCTGTATTTCATTTTCCTCCTCAGTTATAATTAACTCTTACCTCTATCAATCTGTTTTTTAAAATACTTAATCTGTTTTATTACCCACAGTCTGTGTAAAGTGCTTTCTTCTTACTTTTAACTTTATCACTCTTTAACTTTATTCTAACTTTGCTTTCCTTATTTTTGTTAAGTTACTTTTGTAACTCTAATCTGTTACCTGTTAAAAATCTGTCTCTCCTAAGGCAATTTTCCTAACTCTCCTTTCAGCCTTTTTTTTTTGTTGTTGTTGTTATTTTAACAGCTGGCTTAATTACTTTGAGTTTAGCTTGGCTTTTTCTCCCAGCTTGGTGTTAGATTTGAGCTCCTTCACATATTTCTTCGGGGAAGTTTGTATATGCCTCCAAATGTCTAAACTGTCTGTTAGCACAGGAACTCAGTTTCCAAAGTCTCTCTCTTTTTTTTGTTTCTTGCCAGCTCCTCATCTTCCAAGTTTTTCTGAATGTTTTACTTTCATTTCTTCAGTTGAAGTTCAGAATGCAAACATGGCTTTTCCTATGGATCACAACTTCTGTTTCTTATTCTTCTGCTGCAGTTTGAATTTTAAAGCCAATTCACTTAATTGGTGCCTCTTTTAACTTATTTATTTTTTTATATTTATTTTGTCAAGCATGTATTAAATAACATGTATAAGTATCAACATGATTATGAATACATGAAATGGATACAAATAAAAAGGAACATTAGGGCAGGGGTGGTAGGCATGTTGGTGCACTTATGAACACCCCTTACAGACCTCTTAGGAAAGGGGTGAGGTTAACAGTAGATAGTCCAAGGTTAAAGTTTTTGGGGTTTGGGGAAGAAACCACAGAGTCAGATAGTGTATTCAAGACATTGACTACTCTGTTGCTGAAGTCATATTTCCTGCAATCAAGTTTGGTATGGTTTACCTTGAGTTTGTTTCTATTATGTGCTCTTGTATTGTTATGGTTGAAGCTGAAGTAGCCATTAATGGGTAGGACATTGCAAGAGATAATTTTATGTACTACGCTTAGGTTGGACTGAAGGCAGCCTAGTTCTAGGTTGTCTAAGCCTAAAATTTCAAGTCTGCTGGCATAAGATATTTTGTTGTGGATAGAGGGGTGGAGTACTCTACTTGTGAAATATCTCTGGACTATCTCAACTGTATTAATATCCAATAAGCAATGAGGGTTTCAGACAAATGAGCTGTATTTGAGAATTGATGGAGCAAATGTTTTGTATGCTCTAGTTAGTAGTACAATATTACTGGAGAAAAAGCTACATAGGATTAGGTTAACAACTCTTAATGCCTTTTTGCCTATGTAGTTGCAGTGAGCTCTAGCACGTAGATCATGAGAGATGGGTACTCCAAGGTCCTGGACATAGTGGGGGTCAACTACAAGGTCGTGACCATTCAGCTTTGTAAGTTCCCTAATTCATCCATGCCCATCCTTATCCTCAACCATCTTCAATCTACCTTCTGACAGTCTCCTCTTATGTAAGACCGCCAGCACACACCTCCTTGGACTGTCAACATGCCCTTCCCATGTGTTGAAAGGTTCCTGTAGATTTTCTTTCCCTTTTCTTCTCTCCTCTCTTTCCTCTTCACTTACCCTGACCTTACTAACTTACTATCACCAACTTCAGAGTTTTTCTGTAAGGGTTTGCTCTCTCTTCCTCCAATGCTATTCTACTTAAGCTGCTCTTCAAACCTTCTTCAAACCTTCTTTATGCCCATTCTTATGCTACTACTCTAATGTCTTCTGTTTGCCTTCCACTCTGACAATCCAAACCAGCTTCTGATATTCTCCACTTTCCGCTGGGAAAGTATCTACAGTCCTTCTTCTGCAGGCTTCTTCTGACTATTGCAGCTTCTTCTACAGTTCTTATAACTTCAAGTCTGTACTACCCATGCTGGCTGTTAGGATTTTTTCTCTCTTTCACAAGCTCATCTTAATATAACTTTGTGAGATGCTTCAAGATTTCATAAGACACTTTGGTGAAGTCATCTGTTGGATGGGATGATAATCAATTGTGTATCTTATCACAGGTCCTGCAGGTGATGCCATCAAGAATCTGTCTTGGTGTCTGGTTGCATAGGGACATGGATGGAGAGAACAGTATCAAATTCCACTCTCTGAAGACTGGTTTGATGAGCATTGTGGGATTCTCAACATTTTTCATCTTTGGTTCTGGATAGGATAGCACTTTTCCATATAAAAGTGGTGCATAGATTGAAGGTTCTCTTAGACTTATATCTTCTACTCAGATGGTAGAAGAAATAAGCAGAAGAAAAGGTAGCAACCATTGTACAGAGAATGTCTATGGAGATTCTCAGTCTTCCAGGTCATGGTTCTCCCAAAGGTGCTTTTTTTTTTCAAGAGAGGCAACTGGACTTTCTGGTTTTTCTTTGAAGATGTTTCACTTTTCATCCAAGACATCTTTAGTTCTGACTGGATAGTGGGGAATGGAAGGATTTATATTCCTTGCATACAGCTGGATATTTGCATTCTTTTAGTTGGTTATTAAGGTCATCTGGAGGTTTATCTGTGTCATCAGGGTCACCTGAATGGTATAAATTGGTGTGGAGCCTTTTTTGGAACTGTTGAAAGGACTGTGTTGTAGATTGGAGATAGATGACATCATATCCTTTCCCCTCTGTTGAGAGAAGGTTGTTCAGTTTTGACATAAATCTTTCAAACCATTGTTCAGAGAGGTTCATCTTGTGCATCAAATGTGTTTGCTCCTGGATCAGGGAGGTCTTTTTATGGCTTCTCATGCTTTAGAAAGCTTTTGGCTTGGTCACTGCAGTGTGCTTTATGTGGAAGTGCTCTTGGTGATTACTTCGAAGCTTTGGTCCAGAATGAGGGCTTGGGTTATTTATTTATTATTTATCTATCTATTTATCTATCTATTGTTACTTGTAACCCTGGCACTGAACACTACAACTTTGCACAGAGCACAAGTTATTCAAAGCCAAATGAACAATCAAAGCAAAAACCAATAAAAGCAATGGGTGTATCCCAGTATTTATAAATTGGTTTTATTGCATGTATTCTTGTTCTTTAATTATGGATCCCAAGTCTTATGTTAAGTGAGTTGCTATACAAATTGGATGAATCAATGTACAAATGGATCAATGTAGACTGAATTTATTTTTACTGTTGCCAAGTTTATGGCTAGAGCCAATCTTCATGAATCTCTTTATCAATCTGTGTCTCCTACTAGAGTTTCATTGCTATTATCAATTTGTCCTAGGTCCTTTTTAAGGAATGTTGGCATCCAGGCCACACATATGCATTTTATTACGAAAGAGTGCATCACTCTACACATATACATACAAAATGAACTCAATCCTTACACAAAACCAGATTGTGAATTCTGATTTATTACATGTGTACTCTTAACTTTCTATCCTTTCAGAAATGTACCTTATCCATTTACTTATAAGTTTAGTAACTATTTCCAACTTTATTTCTTCACTTAAGCTTTAGATATAACTTTGGCAGGCCAATTAATTTCTTTCTCTACTCGTGCTGGATTCAGCTTCTTAAAGCAGGCATAACTGCTTTTCTTTATGCCTCTCCTACTAACTCTTTCTTTTCTTCATTGCTTCTACTTTTGAACAGGAAACCTGATCCCTCCCTCCTCTTTTAATCACTTGCTGGCCACATGTCAGCATTTCTCTTTCAAAGTATCTGGGCTGTAGGGTTGATCATTGATTGCAATCTCAGTTTCCCTGTAGAGTTTTTCATGCCTTGTTGCATATTTATTCCAAGAAACAAATGTGCATCTTTAAAAAAAAAAAATCAGGACCCTGGTGCAGGAAGTCTTTGACTTATGACCACAGCTGAGCCTGATGTTTCTGTTTGTTGAGCAAGACAGTTGTAAGTGAGTTTTGCCCCATTTTTACCATCTTGTTGAATGAATCACTGCAGTTGTTAAGTTAATAACACAATTGTTAAGTGAATCTGGCTTCCCTCTTAATCTTTCTTTCTTTCTTTCTTTTTCTTTCTTTCTTTCTTTCTTTCTTTCTTTCTTTCTTTCTTTCTTTCTTTCTTTCTTTCTTTCTTAATTTATTTATTTTAGTTTGTCAAGTATATATGAGAAAACAAGTATAAGTATAAAACATAACATATAAACGTATGAGTATAAACAGGTATAAAATAAATGAGTACGAATAAATGGGAACAGGGATGATAGGCACGCTGGTACACCAATGCACAGTCCCTTACAGACTTCCTAGGAATGGAGTGAGGTCCATGTAAGACAGTTTAAGGTTAAAGTTTCCGGGGTTTGAGGATGTAACAACAGAGTCAGATAGTGAGTTCCAGGCATTGATCATCTTGCTCGTCAGAAAGTCAGAAAAGGGGATCACATGAGCCCTCGACTGTGCAACCGTCATAATAGGAGTCAACAATCGAGCATCTAGATTTTGATCACTTGTCCATGGAGATGCTACAATGAATGTAAGTGTGATACATGGTCATAAGTCACTTTTTCCAGTGCTGTTGTAATTTCAAACAGTCACTAAATGAACTTTCCTAGGTCGAAGATTAACCTGCATCACCTTTTCTGACTAAGAAATTTGATTTGATGTAGGCTTTCAAAAAATAATAATCGCAAACTCATTATTATTATTATTATTATTATTATTATTATTATTATTATTATTATTGTTGTTGTTGTTGTTGTTGTTGTTGTTGTTATTGTTATTATCTCTTTTATTCCTTAAACACGAAATTCGGTCAACTGAACCTTTAAATATGTATTACAAATGCCGGTGACTGATGCTAATGGTTGATATGGGTTGCTGCCAGCATCCTAAATATCAACCAAGTATCTTCTTAAAATACATGATGTTCTGAGTAGTGCAGGTTTTTCTGCATTTCCACTGGTGTTATTGCAGGAAGCTGCAATTTCTTGATGACAATGGGTGTCACTGTGACATGTTTCATCCATAACGGTATACCTTCGATGGCCAGGTCGTGATATTTAGTGATTTTTTTCCAGTTTTTTTTCTCCTCCTCCTCCTCCTCCTCCTCCTCCTCCTCCTCTTCCTCCTCCTCCTCCTCCTCCTCCTCCTCCTCCTCCTCCTCCTCCTCCTCCTCCTCCTCTTCCTCCTCCTTATTAATATTATTATTATTCACAAAAAACAATAGAATAATATTATTATTCACAAAAAACAATAGTGTACACAATAGAGATGACTATGCAGGGTTTCATATCACAAATCACTAGTCAAACACTTCCCAAGTGTTCAGGACTGCATGATGTATCGACGGATTATGTGAGCAGATCCCAGTAAAGTGGCCTTCTGCAGCTGACCAATGGTGATCTTGTCAGCGCCAATTGTTTTTAAGTGCTTGCCTAGGTCTTTAGGCGCAGCACCCAGTGTGCCAAGTACCACTGGAACCACCTGCACTGGTTTATGCCAGAGTCTCTGCAGTTTGATTCTCAAGTCCTAATATCTGGTGATTTTTTCAAGTTGTTTCTCGTTAATTCTGCTGTCACCAGGTATGGCAATGTCTACGATCCACACTTTTTTCTTCTCCACAATCATGATATCTAGGGTGTTGTGTTCCAAAACTTTATCAGTCTGTATTCGGAAGTCCCACAGTAGTTTTGCATGCTCATTTTCGACCACTTTTTCAGGCTTATGATCCCACCAGTTTTTTGCTACAGGCAGATAGTAGTTTTGACACAAGTTCCAGTGGACCATCTGAGCGACTGTGTTGGGACATTGTTTGTAGTCAGTCTGAGCAATTGTCTTGCAACAGCTCAGTAGGTGATCAATGGTTTCATCTGCTTCTTTGCAGAGTCTGCATTTGGGGTCATCAGCAGATTTTTCTATTCTGGCTTTGATTGCATTCGTTGTGATGGCTTGTTCTTGGGCTGCAAGAATCAGGCCTTCTGTTTTTTTCCTTCAGTGTTCCATTGGTCAGCCATAACTTTAATCTTTTCGAGGAAATGTCCATTCAGTGCTTACTTACACCAGCTGTCAGCCCGAGTTTGCATTGCTGTTTTCCTATATTGATTCTTGGTTTGCTGCATTCTGAGCAGCTTCCTCTTGTTGACTTCCATCAAAGCTGGTTCAACACTGTCTTTCACGTAATCTGTCATAATTCTGCTATTATTATTATTATTATTATTATTATTATTATTATTATTATTATTATTATTATTATTATTATTATTATTTCAAACTAGAGCAATACAATTTTCATCCATGATATACCTTCTTCTTAGCCTGCATGTAAAGCCTTCTGTCAAGGATACTCTTCTCTTTGCCTTGGGTTTGGCTCTGTAGATGCTTTTTAGCTGAATCACTGGATAAATAATGATCCTCTTGACAATTTCTTTCTCTCCTTAGCCTTCTGGAGAACACTCAGCCTACTCTTGGCTTCTTCTTAAGCCTTCTGAACCAGCAACCTTCACCATTCTTAATGGACTTTGCATAAGCAAAGGTTGGAAGAAATCAAAATGCCAACTCCCAGCTCAACTGTCTTCCTTTCTAGCTTCTCTTGCTTGGTTCTTTTCAGCCTGCAGATTGTTGATGTGCTGCCTCTTGCTTTCCAGCTTCTGACAAGTCTATACATCCACACCTCAGCCAGACTCCTTCTTGGCTGAAGCATCCAAGGGCAATGGGCAAAGAAGGTTATGTCAGCAGTATCACAGCATCATGACACAAGCTGCCAAGGATGGTTACCACTTTTCTTCTTTGATTTCCTTGTCAGCGGTAGAGGAAATGGGGCTTTACTCCCACATAAATAAGCTGTATTCCATGTTACAGGCTAAAGCATCCCCCAACCACTTCAAATCATTCATAAATGTAGCTGTATTAACCATTTAAGTTGGTACCACTGAGAATGCAATAAAATGTAGTTTATCCTCATTTGAGTGAAATTAATGTTTAGAGGTCTACTAACCATGCCTCTCCTCAGTATATCCTTTCCACTTTTAGCCTCCATTCTCCCATTCTCCTTTTTTCTTTTTCTAACTGACAATTAGATTCCAAGATCAGAAATCATGCTAATTTCTCACTGGGTAGTCTGCACTGGGCTATGCTTTTTAATAAAATGCTCTTGTACTTCTGCAAAGTTTGTGATATTTCTGAACGTGTCTGTCTGTCTATCATCTATTATCTATCATCTCTGTGTGTGTCTCTATCTGTGTGTGTCTGTCTGTCTGTCTGTCTGTCTATCTAGGTATCCATCTCATGGTATTCTGACTCTGGATGGTATACAAGAAAAAGAAATAATAAAAAAGTAAAGAGTTAAAAAAATAAGCATTTAAAACACAATCAAAGTTACTATGAATGGAGTAGCAAAGTTATTGTTATGGGCAATTAATATTTCCTTCTTCTCTTATTTCTTCATTGGTCCTCCTTACACAAAATACCATGGCAGTGAATCAAAAAGGCAGTAAATTGTTATTCTCACAATACATCCAGTAATGTAGGGTGTCTTTTTTCTCCTTCCTTTCCTTTAGCACCAGAAGCATTTTATTGACCCATAAACCTAGAAGGGATTTAAAGATCATCATCCAGCTACAAGCTTTCTCAAATATTGTTAGCATGAGTCAAAAAAAATTACTGATGTTCCTAACGAAAGATCAAAGTAAAAAGAGGTCATACTGAGGAGGTGGGGGGGAAAGTCCTGAGATACCATTTTGTAGCAAAAGGTCATCCAAAACAACATTGTTCTTCACTGCTGATTGTTACCACAACTGGACCACCCAAACATTCAGTTCCTTCTTGAGTTAAATTTAGTTGGTTCATATTTACATTAAAGCAATGCAAAAACCTTCCTTGCGATTTCTGAGAAGCTTCCTTTGATTAAGACAAAGACACCTGTTTCTCTAGTTCATTCTCATGATGCTTGAGAATTTATTTACTCTCTTAGGTGTTTTTTCAGTGAGTTTCACTGCAGGAAATATATTTTCCAGGCTGGACTTTCTTTCAGAATAATTCTGGAAGGTTTACAAGAGAACAGCTAAAACAAACATGACTGTAATGGCCCTTACTGTAGGTGCTACCAGGAAGACAGGTACATTTTGCACCAATTACATCTTACAAAGTCTCTTCAGAGGCTACCCCATGGAATTTAACCTAAAGTAATCCAAATCTGAAGTGATTAATTTGTGACATTTGCTAGTGGCTCCATTCCAAGAAAGGTCAGAACAGATGCACCAGTCAATATTTAGGAAAGACTGTCTTGGCTATGGCTTCCATTTGTTCTTCTAGTAGGGGCCACTAGCTAGAAGCTTCTGGATCTGCTTCTTCAAAACAAAAAACAAAAAAACAAAACCTCACCCTGAACCAGTGGTAGAATTAACCTGGGATAGGATCACTTGTGAATTAACAGTTCTTCCATTTTGGTGGAATTAGCTTTAGCTTGCTTTTTCCCATCTAAACCAAGTTGACTTTTCCACTTGCTTCAGATATATAATGTCTCCTACTATCTCCATCTGTCTGGTGAAATCAGGCATATATCTCAGGCCCCATCAATATAATAATATCATCTTATGGGATCCACGAGACTTGCCTTGCTGGTGGAGATACCTACACTTTGGAATGACAGTCCCCTAGAGATATGTATTGCTTCCACCTTAAAGACCTTCTAAAAACAATTAAACAGTTATTCTCCTAGGCCTTGGAATAAGATGGATCCCATGATTTTACTGCATTAACTTTCTGGTTGGCTTTGCAACCTACTTGATGTTGATGAATCCCATCTCTGACTTGCATCTTGATGTAAAGTGTCTCTCTTTCTCTCTCTCTCTCTGTCTCTTTCCATGTCTCTCTCTGTCTCTCTCTCTCTCTCTCTCCATATCTCTGTCTCTCTCTCTGTCTCTCTCTGTCTCTGTCTCTCTCTCTCTGTCTCTCTCTCTCCATGTCTCTCTCTCTCTCTCTCTCTCCGTCTCTCTCTCTCTCACTCTCCCTGTTAGGTACTTGGACATGGGTCGGAGTAAATGGAGACAGCCTCTGAATAGTGATTTTCAGCTCGTTATTAGCATAGTGACTTCTCCAAACAACAACAGTGAACCCTGCCTTATATAGGCAACCTTTGTGAGAATTGTCCAATAGCAAGCTATGAACGCAAGTACTTTAAACCAATAATAATCCTCTGTTAAGGGCCAATCGGATTCCTAAGAACTAGCCAATCCTATCTGGCCGCCTAACAGCCAATGAGAAGTTCAGGGCCAGAACCCTGCACTTAACCTCAAGCTATTACTTTATTAACTATGGTACATACATAACACCCCTTCCCCCTGGCTTCTTAATTATGGTGTAGTAATATAATCCTTTAAGTAGGATGGTTGTCTTTGAAGTCTTTCGGATTTTCGTTGGACTGGTTGATTGCAATCCTGTTGAGGTAGATTGTTGTTTGGCAGTGTCTCTGCTTCTTGCTCAGGTGCAATTTTTTGTGGTGCAAACAATTCTCCTTCCTGATCCATTTCTTGAGTCTCACTTGATTCGTCGCTCTCTTCGAGCAGGTTCCCTGGAACATCATCTTCTTCTTCTGTACCTCCCTCCCCTCGGTTTGGTCATGGGGGAGTTGTTGACTGGCCATTATGAGTCATGACCGTAATTGGTCGATATGCCGTTTCCACAGTCTATTGTCACAGCACTTCACTACGTAGGATTTGGGGCCGGTCACTCGTACTACCGTTGCCTCTATCCATAACGGGTCACCTGATAAGTTCCGTGCGTAAATGCGGTCTCCTACCTGGAACATGCGACAGCGGCCACTGGATCCTATTGGCTTTTCTGGTTCGTAAGCAGGGTACAACCAGTCGAGGTGAGAATGGAGTCTTCGTCCCATCAGTAGTTCTGCGGGAGTTCGGCCGGTGATGCTATGTGTAGTTATGTGTTGCAAAAAGAGAGTTTGGTTGACTTTGTCATCGATATTGTCATAGTCCATTTTTTGCAAAGTCTTTTTAACAAATTGGACCATGCGTTCCGCTTGGCCATTGGTCGCAGGGTGCCCAGGCGAGGTGAGCGCATAGCGGATGCCACGGTCAGCGAGGTACTGCTCGAACATCAATGCCGTGAACTGTGGCCCATTATCGGACACCAGGACGTCAGGCAATCCGTGGGTTGCAAAGAGTCTATTTAGGATCTTAATCACTGCCTCGGAAGTTGTGGCCGTCATACGATGAATTTCTAACCAATTGGAGTATGCGTCGACTGTCAGCAGGAAGGTATATCCTTTGGTTGGCCCCGCGAAATCCAGGTGGATTCTGGACCAGGTTCCACATGGCGTCTCCCTTTCAGTAGGCATGGCTTTTGGTGGGGCGTTACTGGCTTGTTGGCAATTGTTACACGCTTTGACCCACTGCTCGATTTGCCGGTCCATATCTGGCCACCATGTGTAGCTTTGTGCAAGTGCTTTCATCCGCACGATGCCGGGGTGGCCCGCGTGCAGAATTTGTAGCAGCATCTTCCGGAGTTGTTCTGGGACAACGACTCTATCGCCCCAGATGACACAGCCTTTTTGTGAAAAAAGTTCAGTCTGTCTTGCTTTAAACGGCGCGAAGTCATCTGGGACTTGGTCCAATGGCCATCCGTTTCTACCCAGCCTAGGACTCGAGCTAGGGTGTGGTCTCGTTTGGTTTCTCTCGCGATGTCTCGGGCGGTCATAGGCGGCGAGTTGAGTGTTTCGATCTGCAACGTGGTTGCCGTTGGTGCCGGATCATCGAGAGTCTCTGGAAGCGGTGCTCGGCTTAATGCGTCGGCGTGGGGAATGGCTTTCCCCGGGCAATATTGAAGGCGATAATTATAAGCAGCGAGGAATTCTGACCATCGGGTCATTCTAGGGGATAATATGTAGGGGGTTGGCTTGTCCCCGGCGATTATCCCTAGCAACGGTTTGTGGTCAGTTATAATGGTGAATGTCCTTCCATACACATATTCATGAAATTTTTTTACAGCTGAAACGATTGCGAGAGCTTCTTTATCAATTTGTCCACAGTTCCGCTCTGCATGTGAAAGAGTCTTCGAAAAGTATGCAACAGGGGCTTCGTTCCCATTAGGCAGTACATGACTCAAAATGGCGCCCACCCCGAAGGGCGAGGCATCGCAGGTTATAACTAATGGTAAAGTCTCGTTATACTGCATAAGTACAGAGTCAGATGTGAGCAATTTTTTAACATTCTGGAACGCTTGTTCTTCCCGGTAACCCCATACCCACAATGCTTTTTTATCTAATAACCGGTGTAACGGTTCAGCAACAGTCGCCTTATGCGGTAAAAATACATTATAAAAATTAATGAGGCCTAAGAATGCCCACATCTTGTTACGTGGCCTGGGGGATTTTTATTGCCTTTAATTTACTTTCGGTAGGGTGGATGCCCTGGCTATCAATCCTATACCCTAGAAACTCAACACTGTCAGTATATAAGTGACATTTGTTTTTTTCAGCTTAAGTCCTGCCTCTTGGAATTTTTTAAGAACACTTTTCAAACGATCCTGCAAGATTTTTTTGGTAGGGGCTGAAATTAATACATCATCAAGATACGAAACCACACCCTTGATTCCCTGTAACAACCTTTCCATGAGGCTTTGGAATATCCCCGGGGCTACACTAACCCCAAATTGCAATCGAGTACATTTAAAAGCACCTCTGTGCGTTACAATTGTTTGGGCCTGAGCCGTCTTTTCATCCACTGGTAGTTGTTGATAAGCTTGAGATAAATCTAATTTAGCAAAAACCTTTCCGCCCTCCAAGGAGTGGAGGAGGTGCTGCACCACCGGAACTGGATACGCATTCTGCTGTAGGGCATGGTTTAAAGTGGCCTGATAGTCCCCACAAATTCGGATTGACCCATCTGGCTTAATGGGCGTTACAATAGGGGTTTCCCATGGAGAGTGATCGATGGGCTTCAACACCCCTTGAGCAATTAACTTATCAAGTTGTTCATTGATCTTAGCTTTAAGAGCAAATGGAACTCGACGGGGCTTCAAGCGAATTGGGGCTACTTTTGGATCTAAACTAAATGAGATTGGGGTCCCCTTATACTCGCCTAAATGGTCCGCAAAGACGTCGCTGAAGTCAGAAACAAGCTCTTCCTCCCATTCACAACCATCGACTCGGTTCACGCTGGCCACCTCGATGCCTAGTGGTGCGAACCATTGGAGGCCTAATAGACTAGGCCTATCTCTGTCGATGATCGTTAGAGGTAAGTATGCTGTATGTTTTTTGAAGGAGACTCGGACTCGGCAGGACCCGACCACAGGGATTCAATTTCCTTGGTAGTCCTTGAGGATGAGGCGTTGAAATTGGAGGTCTTGGCGTTGGATTGTGGGGATTAGTTGCTTGACTGTCTTCCAAGACACCATCGAGAGGGACGATCCCGAGTCGACCTCCATGTGGCAAGGCTGGTTCTCGATGGCTACCGTGACCCGGATTTTCTTAGTGTCCAAAGCTGAGGCGTGACCGATAGTGATAGTATGGTGAGCCTCTTCTCTTTGCAAAGCTCGATTTCTGTAGGAGTGGTTTACTGGTTCTCGCCTTACAGGATGGTTTCCTGTCGATTGGTGATAGTTGGCCCCTTTTGAGGCCTGGTTGGGTACTGGTAAGCTGCGGCAGACCCGCTGATGTGGCCTCGTTTCCCGCACTCATGGCAGAGTGCGTCGCGGAATTTGCATTCGGCCCTGGCATGGTTTGCTCCACAGCCAGCGCAAGGGCGTAAGGGCTTAGGGCGAGGATCCCGGTCAGACCGCATTTGATGGACCCCTTCTTCATCGCTGTCTGATGACGAAGAGAGGTCCTCGTGGTGCGTCGTCACAAGCTATCCTTCAGACTTGGATAAAATGTCGCTTGTCGGTGGTGGTACTGGAGTGCGGCTTCACCGTAGTTGTGCAGCCGACTTTTTGGTCGCCTCCGCAGCCATGGCTTCGGCGATGGCGTCAGCAAGGCTGATGTCGCCTTTTGCCATCAGTTTGCTCTGCACGCCTAGCGCATCTAATCCCAGAATTACTCGGTCTCTCAGTGTTTCTTCTAAATCGGCAAACCCGCAGAGGCCTCCTAAATTTTGGATATCTGCCATGAAATCGGCCACGCTCTCTCCTTTTCACTGGTTCCTTTGATAAAACTTGTGGCGTCTCACGAGTGTAGGCACGGTTGGTGCGTAATGATCTCTCAGGATGTGTTTGAGGTCGTCCCAGCTCATGGCTTTCACTTCTCGAGGTTTGGCGAGTGCTTTTGCCATTTTAAAAACAGCCGGGCCGCAGTGCGTCAGGAACAGTGCCCACTTTTTGCTGGTGTGGCGTCCTTCAAATTATTCGTCTCAAGAAACATTTGGAAGCGATCCATGTAGGATTCCCAATCCTCTTGGTTTGGATCGAACGGAGCGGGTGGTATGATGCCGCCGGACATGGTTCCGTTGTTGGCATCGTCTTATCACGTGCTCGGTATTGCTTCCTGGCTTCTTAGATTCAGACGTCTCCAAATCCCACCTTTGTCGCCAGTGTTAGGTACTTGGACATGGGTCGGAGTAAATGGAGACAGCCTCTGAATAGTGACTTTCAGCTTGTTATTAGCATAGTGACTTCTCCAAACAACAACAGTGAACCCTGCCTTATATAGGCAACCTTTGTAAGAATTGTCCAATAGCGAGCTATGAACGCAAGTACTTTAAACCAATAATAATCCTCTGTTAAGGGCCAATCGGATTCCTAAGAACTAGCCAATCCGATCTGGCTGCCTAACAGCCAATCAGAAGTGCAGGGCCAGAACCCTGCACTTAACCTCAAGCTCATACTTTATTAACTATGGTACATACATAACACTCCCCATGTGTTTGTGTGTCTCTCTCCGTGTGTGTGTGTGTCTCTCTCTCCATGTGTGTGTGTCTCTCTTTCTGTGTGTGTGTCTCTCTCTCTCCATTTCTCTCTCTCTCTCTCTCTCCATGTCTCTCTCCCTCTCCCCCTCTCTCTGTCTCTCTCTCTCTCCATGTCTCTCTCCGTCTCTCTCTCTCTCCATGTTTGTCTCTCTCTGTGTGTGTCTCTGTCTGTCTCTCTCTCTCCCTCCCCATGTGTTTGTGTATGTCTCTCTCTCTCCGTGTGTATGTGTGTGTGTCTCTCTCCGTGTGTGTGTGTGTCTGTCTCTCTCTCTCCGTCTCTCTCTCTCTCTCTCTCTCTCACACACACACACACACGTCTCTCTCTCTCTCTCTCATCCCAAAGGTGTTTTTTCAAGAGGCAACTGGACTTCTTGGTTTTTCTTTGAAGATGGTCGCTTCTCATCCAAGAAGCTTCTTTGGCTCTCAAGCTTCTTGGATGAAAAGTGAAATAACAACCAGAAAGTCCAGTTGCCTCCTGAAAAAGCACCTTTTTCTCTAGTTGACCTGAATGACTGAAAAACTCCAGAGACATTTTCTCTCTCTCTCTCTCTCATCTGTTTTTGTGAGGTTGTTGTGAAGTTACATCGAGGGATAAATTCTTCATTCTCTCCCTGTGTAATCATGTATCTGTGCCCCACTTCTCTGAATTTATCTTATCCTCAACTGTATTTGGATAAAGCCTGCCAATCTTGTAAAACACACACACACACACACTTTTCCTCAAGCTCTTTAATGACAAACATTGTGGAAATCAAACTATAATGGAAGGGTCCCCCAAATCCATTATATTATATTATATTATATTATATTATATTATATTATATTATATTATATTATATTATATTATATTATATTATATTATATTATATTATATTATATTATATTATATTATATTATATTATATTATATTATATTATATTATATTATATTATATTATATTATATTATATTATATTATATTATATTATATTATATTATATTATATTATATTATATTATATTATGCAATAAAAACAACACACCCATAGTATACTTGAAGAACAGTTTTATGTTTCTTTGACTTTACTCTAACCAAAACAACCATATTTCTCAGCCTACCAGTTTCCAAGTTCCTCAGAATTAGCACTCTAAGTTTACCACATCCTTGTGAAACGCTCAACTGGAAGTGAAGTGATTTGCTTTTCACCACAAAGTGAAGTTTATAATGTAGAATAGATTAGTCTAAATTAACCACATCCCGCTTTAACAGTCTGTTCTCTTTTTCTCTGTCTGCACACACAAATACACACGCACACACAATCACCTACACAAAAGAAATGTAAGCCATTTTGTATGCTGTGAAGTGAGTTAAATCTATATTTTTTCCATTTAAGTTCTTGCAGTCATCTTTGTAGATATCAGTCAGTTGGTTATTTATATGCTGGTGTGTCTTGTATTTATTTATTTATATCCCACCTGTACTATTTTTTACAAATAATGCAAAGAGCCAACATTTCCAACACATCCATTGCAACATTTATTTGAGTTGGGTGAGATTTTGGAAGTAGTTTGCCCTTGCAGCTTGCCTAAGGCTGAGAGAGTGACTGGTCCAAGGTCACCCAGTTAACCTTGTGCCTAAGGCAGGAGTAGAACTCAAAATCTCCTAGTGTCTAGCTTGCTGCTTCACTGCTATGCCAAACTGGCCCTCTGTATAAGAGGTTTGTAGTAATTGAATTCTCAATTATTTGTGGGGACAATTGGCATTATTTTCTGATAACTGGGGCGGGAGGGGAAGCATTCTAATATTGGTAAACAGTATCAAGAATGCAGCTGTAGAGGTGTTCAACAGTATTCTGAGGGTGCAGACAACTAACAATTGGTCTCTCCACACATCATCCTTAGTAAAGCGTGCAAACCAGTGTTTACATTTCCTGCGTTGGATGAGGAGAGTACATTTTTCTCCACTTTTTACAGGGGCATTACTGAGAACATTTTAACAAACTGCATCATTGTTTGGTTTAGTGGCTGCAGTGCCTTAGATAGAATGTCCATTCAGAGAGTGGTAAGGACAGCTGAGAAGATTATAGGAAGTTCACTTCCTATCATTCAGGATACTCCTTATAAGCGCCATGTGTTAGAGACCCCACAAACCCACTTCACGTTTGTTCTATCTCGGAGGGTAGGTGCAAGAACGGAGACGAGATGTCAGATAGTGACTCCAAACTTTTATTAGTGACTTCAGAAACAGAGCTAAAAGGTACGGCAACAGCAGCCCTTTTTATAGAGCTGGCTGCTGTCAAAGCATCCAATGGTTAAGTTTGCCGCGCTTGGATCGTCCAATCGCGGCAGCCTGTTAACTAGCCAATCGGATCAGCCTTGAACGACCAATCGCGACCTGCTGTTAATGGACCAATCAAACTTGCAGGATTACGAGCCTGCTGTGGAAAAAGGCCAGTCAGGTTTGCAGGCTTACGAGCCTGCTAGTTTGGAACACCCCTCCCCTCTAGGTTTCGCCTAAGGGGTGGGGTGATGTATTCACACAGGTAGGCAGGTCTTCGTACCTGTCTACCTGACTTGCGTTGTTCAACCTGCCTTCGCTCGGATTCTGGTTCTGGTGGGTCATTTAACGGTGACCTGGCTTCACTGCTGGGCAACCCTGGAGGTGACCCGGGGCTACCCTCAACGTTTATGTCATCTGAATTTTCCGGACTCGCTGACCCCGCTCGGCTGCTATTGCCTGGAGACACGACCAACTGCCATGGTTCCTCTTCAGCAGGTAAGTATGCTGGGCTTGCTTGTTCGGTCTGTGGGTTTGCGAGGTTTGGGTCAGGTGTTAGTTCATTTTCAAAATCCTCGGCTTCCCTTCCCCCTCTGGTTCTGAGTTCAGAATTTGCGGAGGGGGTAGTTGTCAGCCTTGAACAGGGGCTTTTCTGGGGTGTATGCAGGGTGTATTCGGTCTAAGTACGACCTAAGTTTCCGGCCCATCAGGAGTTCGGCTGGGCTTTTGTTTGTGGTGCTGCTCAGTGTAATATGTTGGAGAAGGAGCATTCTGGTGACTCGGTCATGGATGTTTCCTTGGTCCATTTTGTGCAGGGTTGTTTTAGTGAACTGAACCATTCGTTCAGGCCTGTCATTGGCCGCTGGGTGAGCAGGTGATGTTAAGGCGTGGCTGTTAGGAATAACAAGGTTACCTAACGTAGTTTGGGTAAAATAATATATATAAACTATGATTGTAAGTTAAAGTGTGTGTCACTTTAACTGCAAAGCATGTAATTTTGGGTGCAGCTGTAAAACCACCATAAGAGGGAGCAAGAGAACTTAATTGATTACTGTATTGCTGGCTCACTGAATTGCTTGCTGACAATGATGGATTGCATGTTCCCTGCTGCTGCTAAAGGAAGAAAGGAGATTTGATCTTCTTCGTATCTCTACTATGAGAAGATTTAATACTGGACTGATATTTGTAAGTTTACTGACCTCTTTTTCGACACTGGACTTTGCAAATGAATAATCCCCGGACTGACTGAATTAGTGAATGATATATGGACTGTTTGACTATGCTAAAAACTCTTACTGGAATAAACTATTTAACTAGCACAGTGTAACTGTTTTACTGAGTGTAATCTACAAAAACGTTTTTCTCAAATATTTGCCTGCCTACCTGACTGTTGTGCACATTCTACTAGGGTGTATTCCTAACACTGGTTATGGGTCCAGGCTGCACAGTCAGACTAACCAGGATATAACAAGCTTATATAAAGTGAGAGTTAGTGTAGTTACACAATACTGTAAACAGACAGCTGTGTTTTATTAATTATAGTTTAATATCCAGAAAAAGATGGCACAAGTCAATTTACCAAGTTTGTCTCTAATATCCAAACTGCATGGAACAAACTATGTTTCATGGTCTATGAAATGCAGCCTACTTCTACGCAGAGAAGGTTTGTGGAGTATAATTTAAAACCCACCAGAGGTAGATGCTTGGGATCCGGAGGATGAGGATGATGCCCAGAAAATACAAGAATACAAACTGAAGAATGAGCAAGCTCTCTGTATAATAGGACTGACACTCTGTGACCAGCAGCTTGTACATATTAGTGGAGAAGAAACAGCTGCGAAATGTTGGGAGAATTTAAAAAAGATTTATGTTCAAGACAGTGTAGGAGCACATATAAATCTTACTCGAAAGCTGTTCAGAATACATCTTCAAAAGAATGGAGACATGCTGATTCATTTAAACACTATGAAGAGAATTTTTCAGGAACTGCATGAAAAAGAACTTATCTTTACAGAACTACATCAGATTTATATAATTTTGTCTTTGTTAAATGAGAGCTATGATGACTATGTAACTT
Source organism: Hydrophis major (assembly GCA_033807585.1). Lineage (NCBI taxonomy): Eukaryota > Metazoa > Chordata > Lepidosauria > Squamata > Elapidae > Hydrophis > Hydrophis major. Next base: position 72,887,723 of record CM066329.1, read on the forward strand.
CACTGGAAGTATTGCCAAAAGATAACCTCACATTAACTGACATTACTGGCAGATTAATTGAAGAAGCCAGGAGAAGGATTGAAAGGGATCAACTCAGAAGGGAACAACCACAAGAAGATAAAGAATCTTCAACAGCCTATACAATTAAAAAATGTTTTAATTGTGGAGGAAAAGGACATTTGGCTAGACATTTGGCTAGGAAAATGCCACAATGCCACCCAGAATGATAAAAGGCATCAAAAGGATAAAAAATGCTTAGAGTAAGCCATGTATAGCAACAAAACTGTGAATAATAATTTATGGGTTGTAGATAGTGGAGCATCGCACTGCATAACGAAAGATAAGAAAAGATTTATTAAGATGTCCACGAGTTCACAACAGATATCGTTAGCTAATGGCTGGAAAATGAAAGCAAAAGGTGAAGGTATTGCACATTGTTCTCGCATAAAAGAAAATGTAAAAATGTTATATGTACCACAACTTAAGTTTAATTTGCTTTCAGTTAGAGTTTTGGTTAAACTAGGTTATGTAGTTATCTTTAAGGGAGAAAACTGCATAATAGAAAAGGAAGGTAAAAAAGTGACTGCAACTTTAAAAGGTGAATTGTATGTGGTAAATGATAATCAGTTAGAGATAGCTAACACAGTGTATAATAATGTTAAACCTCATGATGAATGCATACATTTATTACACAGATGTTTAGGGCATATAAATTTTAAAATGCTTAAGCAAACGGTTGAACTATCTGAAGGTATAAAACTGAAGCCTTGCAGTAAGTATTTGCACTGCAATGCTTGCAGTCAAGAAAAAAGCAAGGTAATGCCAGCAAATAGAATTAATGGATTTAAAACTAAAGAGCCTCTAGAGGTCCTAAAAAAGTGTGGGAGGTACTCGTTACATACTAAGTATAATGGATCATTATTCTAAATATGGTTTCTGTTATTTAATGAAGAGTAAAATGGAAACATATCAGAATTTCTTTAATTGGTTGAAGTTTGCAGAAAGAAAAACTAAAAGGAAATTAGTAACTCTTGTAACTGATAATGGTATGGAATTTATAAATAAGAAATTCCAAAATAGACTGAAGATGGCAGGTGTTGAACATAAAAAGTCTGCACCGTATAGGTCACAACATAATTCTTTTATAGAAAGACGAGGCCAAACAATACAGACAATGGCTTGTGCTATGTTGTCAGATTCAGGATTACCTGAAACTTTGTGGGGAGAAGCAATAATGTGTGGTAATCATACATTGAATAATTATGTTAACTCAACAATAGGTGAATTACCATTCACATGGTGGCATGGTAGAAAACCTGACCTAAGTTACATGCACACATTTGGAGCACCAGCATGGGTGCATTTTCCTACACAACTGAGACATAAGGGGCAGCATAGGACTAAAAGGTTATTCTTTGTAGGTTATGAATCTAATCACAAATCATACAGATTCTGGGAAAAAGGTACATCTAGAGTTTACTGTAGTGCTAGTGAACAATTCTTTGAACATGTAGAATGGGAAAAACTGGAGCAAGATTCAAGTAAGGAAGTAATCATAGAAACCTACAAAAGACCAAAACAACATATCAGTAATAAGAAGAGTACAATTAAAGAGGAAGTACAGGAAGAGCACATAGGACCAGAACAGGAGGAAATAGGTGAACAGGAAGAAATAGATAACCAGGAACAGGTAGTACATGAAAGTCCACCTGTAAGCCCTGTAATACCTAGACGTTCAACACGTGAAACTAGACCACCTGACAGGTACAAAGCAAGTGTAGTTTGCCAAGTTAGTAAAGTTCCAACTACTGTTGAAGAACTTAGAATGTATCCAGCAAAGGATCAAGAAAATTGGCATAAAGCAATGGAGAAGGAACTAAATTCATTGAAACAAATGGAAGTTTATGAAAATGTTAAATTACCTCCAGGTGAAAAATCCATTGGCTGTAAATGGATATTTAAATTAAAAAGAGGTAAAAATGGGAGTTACCCATAAGGCTAGGTTGGTAGCTCAAGAATTTAATCAAACTGCATGTGATTATGATGAGGTATTTGCACCAAGTCTAAAAGCAACAACCTTGAGAGCAGCTTTAGTGTGGGCAGCTAAGAAGAATTATATTATAAATCACTTAGATGTAGAAACTGCCTATCTGCATGCACCATTGCAGTACACTATATACTTAAAGAAACCTGAAGGAATTAAGGATGATAAAACAAATAATGACTGTTGGAAGCTTAAAAAGAGTCTCTATGGATTAAAACAATCTGGTTACGAATGGAACCAATATATTGTTAAGGAGTTAAACAATATAGGGTTTTGTTAAGTCCTGAGCATGGGCGCAAGGAGTGGAGACGAGACATCGAACGGTGACTTCAACTCTTTATTGTAAAATAAGAACAGAGCAAATAGTTGGGCAGCAGCAGCTCTTTTATAGAGCTGGCTGCTGTCAAAACAACCAATGATTTGAGTTTACCGCTTTCACAAGCATCCAATTAGAGGGGCCCATTAACAGCAAATCAGACTGGCCAGAAACGACCAATCACGACTCGCTATTCGTGGGCCAATGAGAAGTGCAGGATTACAAGCCTGCTGTAAAGTAAAGCTATTTAGGGTTGTTACTGCTGCGTTGGCTTAATCCATAACACCCCTCCCCCCTAGGTTCTGTCTGAGGGGTGGGGTGACGTATTCTCGTAAATAGGCAGGTCGCTTAATCTGTCTGCTTGACCTGTGCTGTTCCACCGGTTTCTGTCCTGGCTCTGGTTCCGGTGGGCTGCTAGCTGGGATGGATGGTGAAAACAGTCCCGCTGTTCCTTCAAATGGCCCTGGGCTGCTCTCCCTGCTTATGCCAGTGCTGTCTTCGAGGTTCCCTGGATATGTTTCCATCGCAGTGCTGTCACGCGGCGAGGCCACTCCCTGGCTCGGTTCTCCTTCTGATGGTGAGTATCCCCTGGTTGGTTGTGTAGACTGTTGGGTTTTGATTGTTATTTCTTCTTCGGCCTCCTCGATGTTCCTTTCCCCCCCAGCTAGAGATTCCGGGGCTGTGATAGGACTAGGTGCTAATCTGGAACGGAGTTGGTCTATGTGGCGCTTCTACATCTTACCATCTGCAGTTTGTAGGCGATAGGATCAGGGTCCCGTAAGTTGCGTTATGGTAGCGGGGACCCACAATGGGTCACCCGAGAAGTTTTTCGCAAACACGGGGTCACCTTCCTGGAATGCCGACACTTGCTGCTGGATCCTGTGGGTTGTTCAGGCATGTAGTTTGGGTGGAGGCGATCGAGATGCGAGCGAAGTTTCTGGCCCAGCAGGAGTTCAGCTGGGGTTCTGTTCGTGGTACTGTTTGGGGTTATGTGCTGGAGGAGAAGCATCTGGTTTATTTTGTCATCAATGTCGCCGTGGTCCATTTTGTGCAAAGTCTTCTTTACAATTTGAACCATTCGCTCAGCCCTACCATTGGCCGCAGGGTGAGCTGGAGATGTTAAGGCATGGCGGATGCCCCGATCTGCCAGGTACTGTTCAAATGGCAGGGCAGTGAATTGGGGGCCATTATCGGAGACCAGGACATCCGGCAATCCATGGGTAGCGAATAGCTTATTCAGCTTTTTTGTGACCGCCTCTGTGGTGGTGCTTTTCATCTTGTGGACTTCGAGCAACTTTGAATAGGCATCCACTGTTAGGAGGAAAGTGTGTCCTCTTGTGGGTCCTGCAAAATCGATGTGGATACGGGACCAAGGACCTCGAGGCGTTTCCCACTGAGTTGGGGGAGTTTTTGGAGGAGTAGAACGAGTCTCCTGGCATTTGCTGCACTTTGCTACCCAGGTCTCTATCTGTTTGTCTAACCCAGGCCACCATGCGTAACTCCTGGCCAATGCCTTCATCTGCACGATGCCTGGATGTCCATCATGCAACATTTTTAATACCTTATGTTGCAATTTCTCCAGGATTACAACTCTGTCTCCCCACACGATGCAGCCCTTTTGGGAGAATAGTTCTGTCTGTCGATTCCTGAATGGCTTGAACGTTTCATTGGGTGCGCTGACCGGCCAACCCGTTCCACCCAGCTGAGGACTCGTGCCAAAACAGGGTCCTTTTTTGTTTCTAAGGTAATGTCTTGAGCGGTCAGCGGCGGCGATTTGAGCGTTTTGATTTGCAATACGGCTAAGGTTTGAGCTGGGTCCTCTTTGACGTCTGGTAGTGGAGAGCGGTGTGGGGAATGGTTTTCCCCGAGCGGTGTTGCAATTGGTAATCGTAGGCGGATAAAAATTCTGACCAACGTGTCATTCTTGGTGATAATATGTGGGGAGTTGGTTTGTTTCCTGCCAAAATACCAAGTAGCAGCTTGTGGTCTGTAATTATGGCAAAGGGTCTCCCATACACATATTCATGGAAATGTTTAATTGCGGATACAATAGCGAGAGCCTCTTTATCAAGTTGACTAAAGTTCCTTTCGGTCTTAGACAAGGTTCTCGAAAAGAACGCAATAGGTGCCTCATTCCCATTTGGTAGGACATGGCTTAAAATGACTCCCACTCCAAATGGTGAGGCGTCACAGGTAACCATCAAGGGTAGAGTCTCGCTGTATTGCATCAATACAGCATCGGAGGTTAAGAGGTCTTTTACTTGTTGGAATGCCCTTTCTTCACACCGTCCCCAGACCCAGGAAGCCTTTTTTTTTAATAACAAATTTCATTAATTTTACAGAAACAATACACAATCCAGGCATAACAACTTGAAAAATCTTTTCTAAAAAAATAATAATAATAATTAAAGAGAGCCAATAGAACATACAAAATAATTCCAAATTGTAATATCAATATTTACATTATCTATTTAACTTCATATCTTATCCAGACTTCTTTTATCCAAATTATATTTCTTGCTTATTAAAATTTTATTGCCTTTCATAAACATACAAAACACAGAACATAGAAAAAAAAAAAAAAAACATCTTTTCTGAAGGCTGCCTGATCCCGGGTTGAAAATCTTCTCACAGACACAAATTCAAACATCATATTCACTTTATATATCCTTCCATATCTTATTATCATTTTCTTTTTTTTTATAAACCAATTTTATTAATTTTACAAAAACAGTGCACAAACAATCAAGGAATAACAGCTTATAAATTCTTTTCTAAAAAAAATAGTGATAATTAAAGAAGAAAACCAATAGAATATAATAATTCCCAATTATAATATCAATATTTACTTTATCTATTTAACTTCGTACCTTATCCCAACTTCTCCTTTTCATCCAAATTATTTGTTAATTAATATTTTATTGCTTTTTATCAATATACAAAACCAAAAAAAACATAACAAAACCTTTATATATCCTTCTATATCTTATTACCATTTTCAATAACATTCTTTGTCCTTAAAATCCCATTTTTCTTATCCTCTTTCTCCTCCTCCCCAGAAAAAACCCATTGTTCATCAAAGATGGCTTCTTGTTCCTCTTCTTCTTTGTCCCAGTCATTCTGCTGCGTAATCAACTTTTCATAAGTACATAACGCCATTTCCAAAAATTGAAATAAAGTGCCCAAAGTATCTTTTCCATCTTGTTCTTCCTTTTTATCTTTTTGATATTCAGTCTTTAGTTCATCCACAAGCGATGCCATCCTGAAAAGAGAAACTTTTCCCAAAACAACCAACCAAGTATTTTTAATCAAAAATAATTCAAAAAAAGTTCCAAAAGTAAATACTTTTCTTCCTTCTTCTATTTCTCTTTCTGGGGTTACTGTTTAATCAAAGAGGTCCAATTACCATATATCTTTCTTTGAGATTCTAGGCAATCTCCTCCTTTTTCCACTTCTGCTCCAATTTTTTTCCTCTCCCTTCCCACTTGCAACATCAATTTTTAAATAATCAGAAATCCATACCTCTAATAAGGGTTTTCCAATTTCTTAAATTTTTAAGTCCAATGTCCAAGAACTCTTTTGTCCCTTAACTTCAACTTTCAGAAAAGTTCACCTTCAGCGCCCAAACAAATTTCAAATCTTCATCTGCTGTTTCCATGGGGTGGGAGAGTGAAGAAAAAAAAGTTCCCTTCAACAGCTTCTCCACTGCTTTCGATCTTCTTAGGGATACAATGTATCCTCCAGCAATTCAGACAGCTCAGTTCCAGTGAATTTAAAAGATGTTGATTGACCCTGCTCAGCCAGCACTTTCACTTTTCTTGCTTCCTCCAGCACAATCTTACCCGGTTGCAGGCTTCTTCATGGCGGCCATTGCTGACCGCTGCTCCACCACCTTGGGAAAAAGGGGTTTTTCTGGATGAGGAGGGGGTCTGCGACACCCCCAACCTCCTGTCCGGCTCCCCTCTCTCTTCGGCTGTCCCTACAGGGCAGCCATATCCCCCTGACCTATTTGGATCGGGGGAACCTCGACGGCAAGCACAGCAGGAATCGCGAACGGTCACAAATTCCTGCTGCCACCGAAGCCACACGGAACCGGAAAAACTATCCAGGAAGCCTTTTTGTCGAGAAGTCTATGTAGGGGCTCGGCTACGGTCACCTTCTGGGGCAAGAAGATGTTATAAAAGTTAATGAGTCCCAGGAAGGCTTGGAGGTCTGTCTTATTTGAGATCTCGGGCGTTTTTGCTTGCAGTTAGTTTTTTTTCGGTGGGGTGGATTCCCTGTCTGTCGAGAAGGTATCCCAGGAACTCCACTCTCTCCGTCCAAAGTTGACACTTGTCCCTTTTTACCTTCAGAACAGCGTCTTTAAATTTTTGAAGAACTTTTCTGAGTCGTTGTACTAATAACTCTTTAGTGGGGACAGCTATTAGGACATCATCAAAATAACGCACGACGCCTTTTATGCCTTGAAATAGTCTCTCCATCAAACTTTGGAAAATGCCCGGTGCCACGCTTACTCCAAATTGGAGTCTATTGCACTTGAAGGCACCTCTATGTGTAACTATTGTCTGGGCTTCTGCAGTTGTTGTGTTTACAGGTAGTTGCTGGTACGCCTGAGCTAAGTTCAATTTCGCAAATATTTTTCCGCCACCCAGGGAATGAAGAAGGTGTTGGACCACTGGTACTGTTGAAGAGCATGATTTAGGGTGGCCCAGTAATCCCCACAAATTCTTAATGAACCATCTGGCTTCATGGGCATTACTATTGGAGTTTCCCAGCGGCCATGGTCAATCGGTTCCAATACGCCCAATAGTTTATCTAGCTGCTCATCGATCTTCGGCTTGAGGGCAAAAGGCACCCGACGAGGCTTAAGCCGAATGGGAGCTACATCGGGGCTGAGATTAAATGATATAGGGGTCCCCTTGTACTTGCCTAATATTCCTGTGAACATGTCCTGGAATTCCTGGATGAAAGCCTCTTCCCAGTCGTCGCTTCTGGTTTGGTGAATGCTGGCTAGTTCAATCCTGAGTGGGGCGAACCACTGTAACCCTAACAAACTGGGTTGGTCACGATTGACGACAGTCAGGGGAAGCGTCACGGTGCGGTCCTTGAAAGATACTTGGATGTGGCTGGGACTGACAACTGTGTTAAGCCTGGGTTTCCCAACCAGGGTTAAGGAGACAAGCTAAAAAGAATGTGCAGTGTTTGTCAGATAGGCATACAGATAAATGTGTGAGATAAGTTTGTATGTTAGTTAACATTCAGTAAAAATAACAGATACCCTTGTATTATCAAAAATATAGTTTATTCCACTTAGAGTTTTATAGCATAGTCAAAATAACAGTCCATTAATCATGTATTGTTTTTAGTCAGTCCATTCAAGGATATTCAATTAGCAAAGTCCGTGTAGAATATCCAATGTCAGTTCACTTACAATAAATCAGTCCTCTCACTGTTGATAAATCAACAGTCCTTTCTCTTTCCCGTTCCAGTAAGGGAAAAACGCAGTCTTCAGTCTATCCAGTAATTAGGGATCATAAAGCCAGAGAGAGCAAGCTGCTGTGCCTTGCTTCTTTTATGGTGCTTTTTACAACCACTCCCTTAATTACATTCTTACAGTTAAAGTTATAGATACTTTAACTAACAAACCATGATAACATATTTATTATTTTACCTAAAACAGTTAGGGTAAACAATGCTATCCCTAACATTCTCCCCTTTTAGGTAATAATAATACTATAATTATTTACATCTTTAAATCATATTTGTTACAACTCTCTTTAAACTTAGTTACTCCTTGAGCTTTTGTAAATTGGTCTGCAATGTTTTCTTCTGTCATGCAGTATTCCAATTTAATTAGCCCATTCTTTACAGATTCTCTAACATTTAAGGATCTTAAATCAGTATGCTTTGATCTAGTTTTTACAGCAATATTAGTAGCTAACTTTATGGCTGCCTGGTTGTCCTCGTACACAATAATGGAATCTTTACCCATGTCTAATAATAACTGTTTGTACAAAATTAAGTCAGTGCATAGTAATGACAGACATGAAAATTCCGCTTCCATCGTGGACAAGCTGATATGCTGTTGTCTGATTGGCCTCCACTCTATTAGTGTCTTACCAAATAATATAGCCATCCCAGATGTTGATTTTCTAGTGTTTATGTCAGTTACAAAACTTGCATCTGCACAGGCACTAAGACTCAAATAACCCTTTGGTTCTATCTACAATGCATGGTTCATTGTTCCTTTAAGATATCTTAAAATTCTTTTTAATGATTGCCAATGACATTGATGTGGATCTGAATTAAAACGTGCCAGCTCATTAACACTATAAGCTATATCTGGCCTTGACCAATTGCTTATATATGATAAGCTACCAATCAAAAATTGATATATGGACTTATCAAATTTGGGACTTTGATCATCAGTTTGGCAAACTTCCTGACTCATTGGAGTCTTTGCCGGTTTACAAAGTTCCATTTTATACATTTTAATTAATTGGCAAATTTTATCTTCTTGAGATATCTTAAATCCATTTTTTGTTTTGTTAATTGTCAATCCTAGATACTTTTTAATTTCACCTAAATGCTTTAATTTTATCTTTTTAGCTAATAATGATATAATCTCATTAGCTTCATTATTAGCCTTAGTTATCAAAGCAATATCATCTGTGAATAATAACAATAACGACACCGTTCCATTATTTTCTCTTTTAAACACACATGGATCTGCTAAACCAGATTTAAAACCTATATTGTTTAATTCTTTCACAATATATTGGTTCCACTCAAAGCCAGATTGTTTCAACCCGTAAAGACTCTTTTTGAGTTTCCAACAATCATTACTATTTATTGTCTTTTATAATAACTGGCTTTTTCAAATATATAGTGTGCTGCAATGGTGCATGCAAATAAGCAGTTTCTACATCTAAATGGTTAATGACATAGTTTTTCTTAGCTGCCCACACTAAAGCTGCTCTTAAAGATGTTGCTTTAAGACTTGGTGCAAAAACTTCATCGTAATCAAATGCAGTTTGATTAAATCCTTGAGCTACCAACCTAGCTTTATGGGTAACAGTCCCATCATTGCCAGTTTTTACTTTAAATATCCATTTGCACCAAATGGATTTTTCTCCTGGAGGTAATTTGGCAACTTCATATACTTTCATTACCTTTAATGAATTTAGTTCTTTTTCCATTGCCTTTTGCCAATTCTCCTGATCCTTAGCAGGATACATCCTAAGTTCATCTACACTAGTTGGAATTTTAGTTACTTGGCAAACTATACTTGCTTGATACCTATCAGGTGGTCTAGTTACACGTGTAGTACGTCGAGGTATTACTGGACTTACAGGTGGACTTTCATTTATTAACTGTTCTTGATTATCTAACTCTTCCTGATCAATTGTTTCCTCTTGTTCTGGTCCTATTTGCTCTTCGTGGACTTCTTCTTTAATTGGACTCTTCTTATAACTAGTCTGATCTTTTTGCCTTTTGTAGGGTTCAGTAATTACTTCATTATTTAAATCTTGCTCTAATCTATTCCATCCTACATGTTCTAGGAATTTAGCACTAGCACTGGTGTAAACTCTAGATGTACCTGGTTCCCAGAATCTATAAGATCTGTGATTAGATTCATATCCTACAAAAAATAATCTTTTAGCTCTATGCTGTCCTTTGTGTCTGAGTTGTGTAGGGATATGCACCCATGCTGGTGCTCCAAATGTGTGCATGTAACTTAAATCAGGTTTTGTACCATGCCACAGTGTGAATGGTAATTCACCTGTTGTTGAATTAACAACATTATTTAATATATGATTACCATACATTAATGCTTCTCCCCATAAATTGTCAGGTAATCCTGAATCAGACAACATAGTACGTGCCATTGATTGTAGTGTTTGGCCTCGTCTCTCTATAAAGGCATTATGTTGTGGCCTATATGGTGCAGACTTTTTATGTTGAATACCTAACATTCTAAGTCTATTCTGGAATTTATTATTTGTAAATTCCGCACCATTATCTGTTATAAGAGTTACTAATTTCTTTTTAATTTTTCTTTCTGCAAATTTAATCCAATTCAAGAGATTTAGATACGTTTCAGTTTTGCTCTTCATTAAATAGCAAAACCCATATCTAGAATAGTGGTCCATTATACTTAATATGTATCGAGCTTCTCCTACACTTGGTTTTTTTGGACCTATTAAATCGGCAAATACTACTTCTAAAGGCTCTTTGGTAGTAAATCCATCAACTCTATTTGCCGGTATGACCTTGCTTTTGCTTTGATTACAAGCAAAACATTGCAAATACTTATTACAAGGTTTCAAATTTATTTCTTTAGATAGTTGAACAGTTCTCTTAAGCATTTTAAAATTTAAATGTCCTAGCCGTCGGTGTAACAAGTGAATACATTCATCATGAGATTTCTTATTATCATAAACCGTGTTAGCCACCTCTAAACCATTATCATTTAAAACATATAATTCACCTCTTAAAGATGCAGTAATTTTCTTATCTTCTTTTTCAATTATGCAGTTATCTCCCCTAAAGGTAACTACATATCCTAGTTTAACCAAAATTCTAACTGAAATTAAATTAAACTTAAGTTGTGGTACATATAACATTTTTACATTCTCTTTTATGAAAGAACAATATGCTATACCTTGACCTTTAGCTTTCAGTTTCCAGCCATTGGCTAACGATATCTGCTGTGTGCTCTGGGACATTTTAATAAAATTTTTGTTATCATTTGTTATACAGTGGGATGCTCCACTGTCAACCACCCATAAATTATTTTTTACAGCTCCGTTAATATACATGGCTAACTCTAAATTTTTATTTTTATTTTAGTTACTTTTAGTATTCTGGCCAGCGTTCTGGCGGTTTGCTTTTTTACAAAATCTTGCCAAATGTCCTCTTCCTCCACAATTAAAACACTTTTTAATTGCGTATGCAGTAGGAGATTCAATATCTTCTTTTTGAGGTTGCTCCCTCCTTAACTGATCTCTTTCAAGTCTTCTTCTTGCCTCTTCAATCAATCTGCCAGTGATATCAGTTAAAGTTAAACTTTTCTTAGGCAAAATTTCAAGGGAAGTGACGTAGTTATCATAACTTTCTTCGAGTGAAGATAGAATTATGTAGACTTGGTGTAGTTCAGAGAAAATAAGTTCTTTCTTGTGCAGTTCTTGAAAAATGCTTTTTATAGTTTTCAAATGACTAAGCATATCACCATTTATTTGGAGATGCGTCCTGCTTCCATGTTAGATTTATGTGAGCACCAACGTTATCTCGGACATAAATCCTCTTTAGCTTCTGCCAACACCCAACAGCCGTTTGCTCTCCGCGGATATGAACAAGTTGCTGGTCAGATAGTGTTAGTCCTATTATGCAAAGAGCTTGTTCATTCTTCTGTTTAAAGTCTTCTATCTTTTGTCTATCTTCTTCAATCTCTGGATCCCATTCCTCTACGTTTGGTGGATTTTCAATTATGTTCCACAGACCTTCTCTTCATAGAAGTAGACTACCTTTCATAGACCATGATATATAGTTTGTTCCATCCAACTTGGATATAAGGGACAAACTTTGTAGATTGACTTGTGCCATGTTTTCTTATATGGATATAAAACTATAATTAATAAAACACAGCTGTCTGTTTACTGTAACATATAACAATACAAACTCTCACTTTTTACATAAATCTGTTTTATTCTAGTTAAACTGACTTTGCAGCCTCTGGGCCCATAACCAGTGTTAAGCCTGGGTTCCCCAACCAGGGTTAAGGAGACAAGTTAAACAGAATGTGCAGCGTTAGTCAGATAGGCATACAGATAAATGTGTGAGATAAGTTTATATGTTAGTTAACATACAGTAAAAATAACAGATACCCTTGTATTATCAAAAATATAGTTTATTCCACTTAGAGTTTTATAGCATAGTCAAAATAATAGTCTATTAGTCATGTATTGTTTTTAATCAGTCCATTCAAGGATATTCAATTAGCAAAGTCCATGTAGAATATCCAATGTCAGTTCACTTACAATAAATCAGTCCTCTCACTGTTGATAAATCAACAGTCCTTTCTCTCTCCCGTTCCAGTAGGGGAAAAACGCAGTCTTCAGTCTATCCAGTAATTAGGGATCATAAAGCCAGAGAGAGCAAGCTGCTGTGCCTTGCTTCTTTTATGGTACTTTTACAACCACTCCCTTAATTACATTCTTACAGTTAAAGTTATGGACACTTTAACTAACAAACCATGATAACATATTTATTATTTTACCTAAAACAGTTGGGGTAAACAATGTTATCCCTAACAAACTGGAATTCTGTTTCCCTGGTAGTCTTTTAGGATGATTTGTTGAGTGTTGAGTTCCTGGCGGCAGATGGCAGGGATCAGCTGTTTGAGGGTTTTCCAAGATACCATCAATAGGGATGATCCTGAATCGACTTCCATCACGCACAATCGATTCTCAATAGTTACCCTTACGCAGATCTTTCTTGCATTGAATGATGAAACGTGGACGATAATAATGGTTTGGTGGGCCTCTTCTCATCTCGTTGAAGAGGCAGGTGCTCGATTTCTGTAGTAGCAGTGGTTGTTCCATTGGTGGTTCAGGCGGTCCCGATTCTCAGGAGGTTTGCCTGTCTCCCGGTCGAGGTTGTTCTCCCTTTGGCTGGGACTGGACTCTTGCTTGCTTCTGCAGACCTTTGCGATGTGGCCTCTTTTCCCGCAGGTACGGCAGAGTGTATCGAGGAATTTGCAGTCCGATCGCGGGTGGTTTGCCCCACAACCAGCACATTGGCGCTGACGTCTCTGGTTCCTTTGCTCTCGTTCCGAGTGGAGCCGGTTGACCTCTTCTTCCTCACTGCCTGAGGATGACTCGATGTCTTTGTGGTGGGTGGTGATAGCGTGCTTCTCAGCGGTGAGCGGGCTATCGTTAGCGAGTTGGCGAAGCGGTGCGTTCGCTTGGCGCATTCGAGCGGCTGACTTCCTGGTTGCTTCTGTGGCAGTAGCGTCGGCGATGACATCTGTAAGGCTGATTTCTCCTTTCACCATCAGTTTACTCTGCACGTGCGGTGCGTCTAATCCCAGAACTATGCAGTCTCTCAGGGCTTCCTCGAGGTTTGCAAAACCACAAAGGCCTCCTAGGTTCCGGAGGTCGGCTACAAAATCCCCAATGCTCTCGTTCTTCCATTGGTCCCTCTTGTAAAACTTGTGTCTTCGTATCAGTGTAGGTACTGCGAGTGTGTAATGGGCCCGGAGGATTGGGGCGAGGGTATCTCAATCCATGGTCTTTACTTCCGCCGGTTTGGCAAGTGCTTAAGCCATTTTGAAAATGGTGGGGCCGCAATGAGTCAGGAACACCGCTCGTTTCTTGCCAGGCATAGCATCTTTTAAATTGTTGGTCTCTAGGAACATCTGGAAACGATCTATATACGAGTCCCAGTCTTCGGTTGCTGGGTCAAATGGAGCGGGTGGTATGGCGCCGCTGGTCATCTTGCCGTTTGTTGCATGCACTCTTCAGCCATGTGCTCTGTCTTGTTCGATGCATACTTAGTCAGCTCTATCATCTCCGCATCCCATCCTTGTCACCAGTGTTAAGTCCTGAGCATGGGCACAAGGAACGGAGACGAGACATCGAACGGTGACTTCAACTCTTTATTGTAAAATAAGAACAGAGCAAATACTTGGGCAGCAGCAGCTCTTTTATAGAGATGGCTGCTGTCAAAACAACCAATGATTTGAGTTTACCGCTTTCACAAGCGTCCAATCAGAGGGGCCCGTTAACAGCCAATCAGACTGGCCAGAAACGACCAATCACGACTCGCTATTCGCAGGCCAATGAGAAGTGCAGGATTACAAGCCTGCTGTAAAGTAAAGCTATTTAGGGTTGTTACTGCTGCATTGGCTTAGTCCATAACAGGTTTAAAGCAGGTTTAGCTGATCCATGTGTATTTAAGAAAGAGACAAATGGAATAGTGTCATTATTATTGTTGTTTACAGATGATATTGCCTTAATTACAAAAACTAATAATGAAGCTACTGAAATAATATCATTATTAGGTAAGAGGAGAAAATTAAAGCAATTAGGAGAGATAAAACAGTATCTAGGATTAATAATAAATAAAACCAAACGTGGCTATAAGATATCTCAAGAGGATAAGATTTATCAATTACTAAAAACATACAGGATGGAACTTTGTAAACCAGCAAAAACTCCAATGAGTAAGGAATTTAGCCACACTGTTTGTGCCTCGTTTGCTTCTGCAGACCTTGGTGATGTGGCCCCTTTTATCACAGGAATGACAGATGGCATCTAGGAAGCTGCAGTCTGCTCGAGGGTGGTTTCCTCCGCATCCAGCACATTGAAAACTGGTTCTACAACCTCGCTGGTCTCTCTCTGATCTGAGTCTGTTGACTTCTTCCTCTTCACTTTCTGACGAGGATTCGATGTCTTCATGGTGGGCTGTTGACATGTGTCTCTCTGAGGGCGTTGAGATGTCGCTGGGGGATTAGCGGTTTGTTCCATTTGCTCGGCGCATTCGGGCTGCTGACTTCCTGGTTGCTTCTGCTGCAGTAGCATCCACTATGGCATCTGCGAGGGCGATGTCTCCCTTTGCCATAATCTTGCTTTGAACGGTGAGGTCTCTTAGATCTAGGACAATACGATCTCTCATGGCTTCTTCCAGATTTGCGAAGCCACATAGACCTCCCAGATTCCTTAGATCAGCGACAAAGTCCCTGATGCTTTCGCTTTCCCGTTGGTCCCTCTGGTAAAACTCGTGTCTTCTGATGAGGGTTGGGACTGCTGGGGTGTAATGAGCCTGGAGAATGGGAGCGAGGGTGTCCCAGTCCATAGTTTTGACTTCAGCTGGTTTCGCTAGTGCCTTTGCCATTTTGAAAACAGCGGGTCCGCAGTGCGTTAGGAACACCACGCGTTTCTTGCTGGGCGTGGCATCCTTCAGGTTGTTGGTCTCCAAGAACATTTGGAACCTGTCCCTGTAGGAGTCCCAGTCTTCGTTTGCTGGGTCAAATGGAGCGGGTGGTATCACGCTGCTGGTCATTCTGCCGTCTCTGCGTGTTGTCAGCCACGTGCTCTGTTACTACTTTGCGAGTGTTCAGTCAGCTCTTATCGTTCCGCATTAGCTCTTATCGTCTCTGCATCCCATCCTCGTTGCCAGTGTTCTATCTCAGAGGGTAGGCGCAAGAACGGAGACGAGACATCGGATAGTGACTCCAAAGTCTTTATTAGTGACTTCAGGAACAGAGCTAAAAGGTACGGCAGCAGCAGCCCTTTTTATAGAGCTGTCTGCTGTCAAAGCGTCCAATGGTTTAAGTTTGCCACGCTGGGGCTGTCCAATCGTGGCAGCCCATTAACTAGCCAATCGGATCAGCATTGAACGACCAATTGCGACCCGCTGTTAACGGACCAATCAAACTTGCAGGATTACGAGCCTGCTGTGGAAAAAGGCCAGTCAGGTTTGCAGGCTTATGAGCCTGCTAGTTCGGAGCAACATTCTTTTCTGTTGCTCCCCTTTGGGTCCTGCTAGAAATACTGTACTTTGAAAGTATTTCTAGCAGGACTTCCAGATTCAACTTTATTCCCTATGCCATCTATCATTAAGTGTTGGACTTTTTGATTCTTGACGAATATATATTTTTCTTATGTACACTGAGCGCATATGCACCAAAGACAAATTCCTTGCATGTCCAATCATACTTGACCAACAAAAAAATTCTATTCTATTCTATTCTATTCTATTCTATTCTATTCTATTCTATTCTATTCTATTCTATTCTATTCAACTTGCAAGATTCATTTCTCTGACCATGTACATATATACATCTGGACTAGACTGTTGTTTCTCTGTGTCATATGATATATGTGGGTATATGCATATTTATCTATCTTGTCATGTTTATGTAGTGCATATTAGAGGTAGAGACCCTTTGAGACCTGTATGCAACAAAATTTCAGTTGAATGTATGCCAATTAATGTAAATTCAAAGTGAAACAAAGTTATTCTAAGTCTAAGTCTACCTGTTGTACATTGTTGGCATGGTAATAAGATATAAAAACTGCCCTACATTTAACCCTTGATTTGTGCTACATAACTATGAGCTGAAAAGGAATATTTCTAAAAAAAATGATTTATTAAAAATCCCCAATATAGATGAGGTAAAAAATGTAACATATTTTATTGGTAAAGGTAATAATTGGAGCATTGCAGGGATAGTTGCAAAAAAGATTTTTTCGGATAAAGATAATGTACTAGATGCTTATGAATATGTATCTTTTGGGAAAGGAGAGAGAATTGAAGATCCCATTTTATAGCATGAATATATGAAAATCTGTGGATCTGCTTCTAAGCAAGATGAGATGAATGTATCATATATTAAATTATTTCCCGCTTTAAAAAAACAGCATTAGGAAAGTAAATTTTGAAAGATTTGGCCTGTGCAAACATTCCCTGGACCTGGCAGGTATCCATCTTTAGAATAATGAATAGTTGGTGTTGAATGAATTTCCCTTCATTGATACTTAACAAATAATCAGGTTTCTTTTAGCTAATGTGTTCCAGATGAAGTGCAACAGGTCAGTTCCTTACTTAGATAGGGCATATTGTTAAAAGAGTTCAGTGGTGCATTTATTTTATTTATTTATTTGATTTGTCAATTGCTTACAAGATAATAGGTATAAGTATATACACAGTTATGAATACATGAAATGGGTACATATAAGAAAAATAAAAGAAACAATAGGACAGGGATGGTAGGCACGTTGGTGCGCTTATGCACGCCCCCTACAGACCTCTTAGGAAAGGGGTGAGGTCAATAGTAGACAGTCTAAGGTTAAAGTTTTTGGGGTTTGGGGAAGAAACCACAGAGTCAGGTAGAGTATTCCAGACATTGACCACTCTGTTGCTGAAGTCGTACTTCCTGCAAACAAGTTTGGTGCAGTTAATCTTGAGTTTGTATCTATTGTATGCTCTTGTGTTGTGATGGTTGAAGCTGAAGTGTTCATTGATGGGTAGGACTTTGCAATGTATGATTTTATATACCATACTTAGATCAGACCGAAGACAGCGTAATTCAAGGTTTTCTAGGTCTAGAATATCAAGTCTGGTGGCATAAGGTATTCTACAATGAGTAGAGGAGTGGAGAACTCTTCTTGTGAAATATTTCTGGACTTTCTCAACTGTGCTAATATCAGTTACATAATGTGGGTTCCAGACTGATGAGCTGTATTCGAGTATTGGTCTAGCATTTTGTATGCTCTAGTTAGTAGTGTGATATTACCAGAGAAAAAGCTACATAGGATTAGCTTAACAACTCTTAATGCCTTTTTGGCTATGTAGTTACAGTGGGCTCTAGCACTTAGATCATAAGAGATGAGTATTCCAAGATCCTTGATAGAGCTTGGATCATCAACAAGATCTTGACTATTCAGCTTGTATTTTATTTTCTGATTTTTTTTTTTTTGCCAATATGTAAGACAGAGCATTTATTTGTTGAGATTTGAAGTTGCCATTTGTTTGACCATTCTGATACAGAATCAAGGTCTTTTTGGAGGGTAGTAGTATTGTCTGGGGTATTGAAAAGCTTTACATCATCAGTGAAAAGAACGCAGTTGTTCTTAATATGATCACAGAGGTCATTTATGTAGAGTATGAAGAGAGTAGGTCCTAGAACACTGCCTTGGGGGACACCACTATTGACAGGTACAGAATTTGATAGGACGCTCCCAATTCTGACCATTTGTTGTCTGTTTGACAGGAATGCTTCTATCCAGTTATGCAGTTGTCCAGAGATACCATAAGATTTTAGTTTTAGGAATAGTTTGTCGTGTACTACTGAATCAAAGTCTTTACAGAAGTCTATGTAGATTGCGTCTATTGCTTTTCCCTGATTGAGTTGTGTAGTCCATATGTTTTTGCAGTGTAAGAGTTGCAGATTGCAGGATAGCTTTTTCCTGAAACCAAATTGTTTATTGGAGAGTAGGTTGTTTGTCTCTAAGTGGAGGATAATGGATTGGTTAATAATGGATTCCATGACTTTACAGGTGATGCAGCATAAAGAGATTGGTCTGTAATTTTCAACTAGGCTGGGGTCTCCCTTTTTGAAGATGGGAATGACTGTGGTTTGTGACCATAGTTTTGGCAAGGAGCTGGTCCTGAAAGATTTTTCAAAGATTATACTTAGAAATTAAGCAAAGATTATTTCAAGCAGCTATTTTCCTGGCTCACCAAAAGCTCAAACAAGTTTTAATCTGTTTCCAAGCAAAAATCTGTAAACATTTCATATAAATCTACTTACCATTTGCAAAGAAGAGGGATAGAAATTCTTTTTCCCAGCAAGTAAATAAGGATAGAGCTTCTGGGAGTAAAGAAGATTGAGAGGAAGAAAGGGCCATTCTAAAAATATGATTTGTTGAATGTATATATTATTTCTATTATTAAATTTTTTAAAGTGTCTGAGATATTTTTCCCTACCCTGCATTAGCTTGGAATGACTTTTGTTGGAGAAAAATCAACTTAACATGACACTTTCAGTAAATGTTGTTGGAATGCAGAGATGGATTTAAATTGCTTTTACTCCACTGCTTCTGTTGGTGGTTTTTTTTTAATTATTATTTCTTCTTGAAAAATGGGCTCCAAAGCTTTCAAAGCTTCTATTCTATTTATTTTAATAAAGCAGAGCAAGGAAAGTTGCCACACTATTAACTAAATATCCACTTGTTAAATAACTTCTGCTGAAAAGAGTATTCAACAAGTTGAATGACTCCACTTAACTGGCTTAACAAAAATAAGGGAAATCTTCCAACGCAAGTATGCAGTAAACAGCCTTATGAATATATCATCATGACTTTGACACCATTTCATTCTTCCAATCAGATTGGTCTCACAGTAGTTTTTATATAGATTAAATTTCTGCAAATGGCCATCAGAACTGTCAAGCAAAGCCTCTATTATATAAGTAGATTTCTTCTAAGCTATTGTGTAAGATCCATTCAGAATGTACACTCTGTCTTAGAACTGCTGGCCATAGAAAAAAATGAAAATGATTGATTGATTATGTCTCATCAAGTTGTGGTTGCCACTTAGATAAGATTTTTCCATGATGTTCTATCCATAACCTGATCCTTCAGCTCTTTCAACAGCACACTCATAATGTATCTGAATCTACCTTGCTACCTCTTCTCTTTCCTTCCACTTTTCCCCAACATTAGAGATTCCCCCCACCCCCCGAGAGCTAGATCTTTGTACAATGTGTCTAAAGTAAGAAAATCTGAGCCTGGTCATTTGTGCCTTGAGTGAGAACTCTGCTGAAGGATCCATTTGTTTGTTTTCTGGGCTGTCCATTGTATTCTCAGGTGTCTTCTCCAACAGAGTCATCTGTTTGGAGAAGACTCCAAAAGTCAAAAGCATGAACACACTTCCTATCCTACTCCTTCAAAGTCCAACTTTTGCTTGCATAAAGTATGAAAGGGAATATCATAGCTAGTATAGTTTGTAGGAGCGGACATCACAGCATTTGAATATCTTAATGGCTGTTCTGACAAGTGCTAGTCTGTGGCATATTTCTTGAGGACTTATTCCTTTGTTGATTATTAATCATCTACTTTGATACATTCATTGTTCATTCTAAGACAGGTTGTTGTCATTACTTTGGTCTTCTTTATATATAATTTTAGTCCCATTTTTCACTTTGCTTCTTGACTCTTACTACAAAGGCTTGCAAATTCTTTGTCCTTTTGGTTATCAAGGTAGTATCATCAGCAAACATTGGTTATTGATGTCTCTTCCTCCAATTTTAAAACCCCATTCATCTTTTCCCAATCCATCTTCTTTTAATATATACTCAGCATATACATTGAATAAATATGGGGAGAGTATATAGCCTTGTCTCACTCTTTGCAAACCTGAAGACAGTATGTTTCATCATGTCCTACCTGTACTACAGGTATACTGTATTATGATATACCTGTACCTGTATATAAAGAAAATGCGATGTTCTGCAATTCCTATCTTTCAGAGCACTTTCTACACCTTGAAATGATTGAATAATCAAAGACTTTTCTATAACCAATGAAACCCATAGTGATTCCTTTTTTATATTCTTTGGCTCTTTCAATTATTCAGTGTGCATTATCAAAAATGTTTTCTGTTCCTCAGTTTTTTTCTCAAACTAGTTTCAACTGCTGGCAAATCTTTTTCAATGTGATGTTCTAATCAGCATTGGATGATCCTAAGTGTTATTTTGTTAGCATGGAAGTTATAAAATTAGGGATATTGTACAATAGTTTGCACATTCAGTTAAGACTCCTTTTTTTTTTTTTTATTGAAATAACTCTTCTAATCTGTTGGCCACTATGTCTATTGCCTCATTCTCATTCTCCAGATTGGTTGAAGAATAAAAATGGTTGATAAGAAATTATTTTTCTTTCTTGCCCTTCTCTTGATTCCTTCTGCTGCCTTAGAAACCTAAGAAAAAAAATGAGAACAAGCGCTAAAATGACTAATTCACTCACCTCTTCAGTGAGAGAAACCAGATATTAGGAGCCCCACCAAGCTTGCTGTAGAATCTAGATCATGCCCAACTAGAACAAAACTTTGTATTCACTATTTATGTTGAATTATTAGAAAACTGGCTGGAAAACTGCCTTTCTTTCACTCCCAGGCAAGCTCATTATCTATATTACACAATTTCCAAAGTTTCTCCCATATTCAATAGGAGAAAACTCCTTTCATTGACAGGGCAGGGCTGTAAAAGTTCAGACTTGCATGTAATTGAGGCATTTTCTCGCCATTGTAGCAATTAAAGCTTATACTAGAAAAGTTGGTGTGGTTTTTTTTTAAAATGCTGTTGCAGCAATTGAGAAAAGATGACTGTCGTGAACGGGGGGGGGGGGGAGGCATTTACTTTATAATGCTTTGTAAGTAAAGTATGTTGATACCTGATCTTAACCTCAGTTTAAAAAAAAATCACACAGATCATGTTGTGTTTTTCAATTGATTTTATTTCTACTTCATTTATGGAACTGAGATTGAAAGGGATATGTTTAATTTCTGAATTGCTTGAGGTTTCACTGTATCGTTCCTTCCTTCAAAAGGAATAGAGGCAAGAGAAAGGGAAAAGGATATTAAAATTATTTACATCTGCCGAGAAACCCGAGGGATTTAACTTCAGGACATTGCTGTGAACAATTATGTTAAAATGAATGGAAAGGATAAAAGCAGTGCTATGGGAGTTTCCCATTACTGACCACCCAACGAAGAAGATGTAGCATTCCTAAAGTAAGCTGCAGAAAGAATTATGAAGTGGTAATGATGTGGAAGATAAAGTCTGCCATGCACAATCTTTCCAGGAAATTCCTTACTTGTCTGAATCACAAACTTCTCCTTCCAAAGATAGAGAAGATCACAAGGAGAGGAATTATCCTTGACTGGATAAGGAGAGGATCACAAGGAGAGGAATTATCCCCAAGGGGGGAGAATGGGAGTCAAACCCTAACTTGGGGAAAGAAAAGAATAGCATAGCATAGCATATTGGCAAAGTGTGATTAGTACATAAGGAATTTGGTACATAAGGAGTTTCTGGTGAATGAGCTCTCAGTGTACATACAAAACAAAACAAAATAATGATTCAATAAGGAAAATGAAACCAATTAGCAAAAAGAAAGCAAGTGCACAGGCATACAAACATTGTCTTGAATATTGTAGGCTAAATGCCGACTTAAGCAGCCAGATCTTCAACAGTTTTCTAAATGTTAATTGTGAGGATGTTATTCTTACTTCTGAAGATAGTGGGTTCCATCGGAGGGGAGCTCCAGCAGTGAATGTTTTTTCTTTTTTCTTCTTAAATAAAGTTTTATTTGGGTTTTCACACATACAAAATACAAGTAAAACATCTTTTTTGAAAATAGCATGGTCCCAGGTTGAACTTCTTTATACAGACACAAAACTCAATTTCATGCTCCTTTTTGTGTTCTATTCCATATCTTATACTATTCTACATTTTCTATATAGTTTTTCCCCACTTTTAATTTTCTCAATTTTATTTTGATTATCTCATCTCAATTCAAATCATTATATTTATACTTTTGTCTGTTCTGTTTCAATTTCATATTATCTTTTCTCATTAAACAGATTTTCTCTTGTAGTTACTAATTGGAGTATGACACCTTTATATCTTTTAATTGCATCCATTCAACTCTTATTTAAACTTCAATATATACCTTAAGGTTATGACTTTCAATATAATACATAACTTCCAATCAAATTCTGCTGGTACATTCTTATAATACACCCTATATTCTTTTAAGAAAAAAAGATTATAAATATATGTAATTATAAACCCTCATTCCATTCCAATTCAGTTCTATCACTATTAATCATTAAAATCTCAACATCTTTAACACTTCTTTTCTATTAAATATCATACTTCCTTAAAGACACATATAATCTCCATAATTAATTTTTCCCTTATTTCTTTTCACATATGTTTTATAAATCATTAAATATACCTTTTGTTACATTTCTTTATTGACAAGCATTCCACTGAATTACAATAGCTATTTTATCAGACATTTTAATAATACATTGTTTCATATTTTCTAAAATTATTTCTGTTTCTAATATAACCATACTATCTTATGCAGAATCCCCTTTTCCATTAAATTTTCACCCGTTATCTCTAAATAGGCCCTGTTTCTCTATATTTTGTTTCTGTCCTTTATAACTTCTTTTCCTTTCTTTTTTCCCTCTCATCTTCTCCTTTTTACCCCCTTGTCCCTCTACTTCTAATTCTTTCTTCTGCATTTCCCTCTTCTGTTGCTTTCTGATTTTATACTTATTTTTCACTTTATTTTGGGGGGGAGTTCTTTTTCCCAATCTTAAACTTTCCATTATTTTTCTCCCTTTTCTTTTTTCCCCCCACCTAAGATTACTTGTTCATTAAAGATGGCTTCTTCTTTGTCGCAATCTTCTTGTTCTGCAGGCATTTCTTGTTGTTTCTCATAATTCCAAATCTCCATTTCTAAAAACTGAAATACGAAACCAAAAGAACCTCTCCCTTCTTGTGTATCTTCTTTGTACTTTTTTAGTTCCATTTTCAGTTCTTCTAAAAGTGGAGCCATTTTAAACAGTTTTAAACAACCACCCAATTGATTTTAGTCATTCAAATACAATAACCAAAAATTCAGAAATCATCAAGTAATCCAAATAGTCCCAAGTTATTTCTTCTTATTTCTTTTTCCACTTTCTCTTCCTGGGGTTTTTGTTGCAATATTTCAGTTAAAATGTATCTTTTGGAAGTCTTGTTGAGATTTTGCTGTAAGTTCTTTTTTAATTCCAGGCAGTCTTCTCCCTTCCAGATCCTGCCCTTTTATTCTTTTTCTCTCCTTTCCTGTTTTCAAAAGCTTTTGATTATCCAGAAATCTTTATTATTCCTTTGACTTTTTATTTTCAGCATTAAATGCCTATTAATGTCAAAGTGGATTTTTTCCCAATTTCTTGTTTAAGTCTCTTAGCTGTCAGTATAGGAAAAGGAGAAAAAAAAACCCCAAATCTTTTCCCTTTTCTCTCTCCTTCGCAGCTTAAAAATCTTCTAAGGGAACAATGTTATTTTTTTTAATAGCTTCAATTCCAGGGTACCTTATTTGTTACTTTTGCTGTTTGATCCAGTCAACCAAAACTTTCTCTTCTTATCTTCCTCCTGCACATACTTTTCTGGTCAAGTTCTTCTTTGTGGTGGCCATTTCTGACCACTGCTGCAACCGCTTTCAGGAAAGGGAGTAATGGCCAGCTGGGGAGGAGAGATGCAGCTCTCCTCAACCCTTCAGGCAGTCTCCCCCTTCTTCACCATCTCTACAGGGTGGCTCAGCCCCGAAACCAGCTGGCTTGGTGTGCTCCAGTGGTGAGCATGGATCAAAGCCTCGCAGAGACGAGGTTTCAGTCTGTCACCGAAGAAGCTCAAACTGGAAGCCCAGCAGTGAATGTTTTTTTCTGAATCCCCTTCAGCTGTACTTGTTGAAAGACTTTAATCATTGATTGAATTTATCCACCACAATGGATTCTTAAAACTAATCCAATCATGCAAAATGTAATAGTATGTTTTGACCCAAGAATATATATTAAAGTGGTCAGCCTTAAGTCCATATTAAAGAGTGTGAAGAACGAGCTGAACTCTCAGTTCTATTGAACTCTCATGTCCAAAAGTGTCATTGGCTTTTAGGGAATTAAATGCATCAAAAGATATAGCCCATTTTTAATATGCTCTGAATATATTCAGTTAGATTGCCAATCTAGTCCTAGTGGAACTGGGTATGTCTAGTCTGGTGAGAAAAAGGACTAGGGATAACATGATAACAGTATTTCAATATCTCAGGGGCTGCCACAAAAAAGAGGGAGTCAAGCTATTCTCCAAAGCACTTAAGGGGAGGACAAGAAGCAATGGGTGGAAACTAATCAAGGAGAGAAGCAACCTAGAACTAAGGAGAAATTTTCTGACAGAACTATTAATCTGTGCCTCCAGGGGTTGTGAATGCTCCAACATTGGAAGTTTTTAAAAGGATATTGAATAACAATTTGTCTGAAGTGGTAAGGTTTCCTGCCTAAGCAGGAGATTGGACTACAAGAGCTTCAAGGTCCCTTCCAACTCTGTTATACTCTTCTCTTCTCTTCTCTTCTCTTCTCTTCTCTTCTCTTCTCTTCTCTTCTCTTCTCTTCTCTTCTCTTCTCTTCTCTTCTCTTCTCTTCTCTTCGCTATTGAAATCAAGAATTATGCTGTCCAGGGACAACTACACCAATCCATCATCCACAGCATGTTTATTTCCTTTTATGCCAGGGGTGTCAAACTCACGTCATCACGGCAGCATCACATGATGTATTAGAACTCCCCCCCTTCGCTAAACCGGGCATGGGCATGGCCAATGTGTGACACATCTGGCCCGCAGGCCACAAGTTTGACAGCCCTGTTCTATGCTTGTGCTTTTAAATTGGTTGCAAGGCAACCAATTTTTGATTTCTGGGATCCTTACCTGAAAGCATGGAACTAAATTCTGGCTTGCATATCATTAATTGTATAAAGTATTAACATAGTTTATTTTGTAAAAAAAAGTGGCAATATAAGAACAGCTTAACTGGGCCTGACCAAAGGGGGACATTCTGCTTCCTACAGTGAATAAATGGGGTGCTTATGGGAAGCTCAGAACCAGACAGAAGTAAAGTAACTCTTTCCTATGTCAAATTATCCCCCTCCCTCCAAACTTTGTATTGTAAAGCAAACAACTTTAATCAAGGAGATATAGTTAGTCATCCTTTGGGAATTTATTTTGCTTTTAAATCTGTCCCAGGTTGGTGGTCTTGAGCCTCCCTAATGTAATAAAACACTGAGTGTAAATTCTTCTGTCAGCCCAGAATCAAGGGATGAACCTGGATTCTGATACAATGACAAAGGGAGGAAAACATATTTCTCTAAGCATGGATGCATGGCTTTTGTTTTCTTTGTGGGGGTTGAATTGACAGCACCATGGAAGCTTTCTGGAATATAGAAAGTGTTGTGTATGTACCATAGTTATTAAAGTATGAGCTTGAGGTTAAATGCAGGGTTCTGGCCCTGCACTTCTGATTAGCTGTTAGGCGGCCAGATAGGATTGGTTAGTTCTGAGGAATCCGATTGGCCCTTAACAGAGGATTATTATTGCTTTAAAGAGCAAGCGTTCATAGCTCGCTGTTGGACAATTCTCACAAGGGTTGCCTATATAAGGCAGAGTTCACTGTTATTGTTTTGAGAAGTCACTATGCAATAAAGAGCTGAAAGTTCACATTCAAAGACTGTCTCCATTTACTCCAACCCATGTCCAAGTACCTAACACTGGCGACGAGGATGGGATTTGGAGACGTCTGAACCTAAGAAGCCAGGAAGCAATACCGAGCACGTGATAAGACGACGCCAACAACGGAACCATGTCCGGCGGCATCATAACACCCGCTCCGTTCGATCCAAACCAAGAGGATTGGGAATCCTACATGGATCGCTTCCAAATGTTTCTTGAGACGAATAATTTGAAGGACGCCACACCAGCAAAGAAGCGGGCACTGTTCCTGACGCACTGCGGCCCAGCTGTATTTAAAATGGCTAAAGCACTCACCAAACCTCGAGAAGTGAAAGCCATGAGCTGGGACGACCTCGAACCCATCCTGAGAGATCATTACGCGCCAACCTTGCCTACACTCGTGAGATGCCACGAGTTTTATCAGAGAAACTAGTGAAAAGGAGAGAGCGTGGCCGATTTCGTGGCGGACCTCCGGAATTTAGGGGGCCTCTGCGGGTTCGCCGATTTAGAAGAAGCACTAAGAGATCGAGTAATTCTGGGATTAGATACACTAGGTGTGCAAAGCAAGTTGATGGCAAAAGGCGACATCAGCCTTGCTGACACCATTGCCGAAGCCACGGCTGCGGAGGCGACCAAAAAGTCAGTTGCACAATTATGGCGAAGCCACACTCCGGAAACACAACCAACCGAACTCAGAAGGGCAGCTTACAACAACGCACCACGAGGACCTCTCTTCGTCGTCAGACAGCGATGAAGAAGGGGTCCATCGACTGCGGTCCGACCGGGACCCTCGCCCTAAGCCCTTACGCCTTTCCGCTGGCTGTGGAGCAAACCATGCCAGGGCCGAATGCAAATTCCACGACGCACTCTGCCATGAGTGCGGGAAACGAGGCCACATCAGCCGGGTCTGCCGCAGCTTACCAGGACCCAGCCAGGCCTCAAAAGGGGCCAACTATCGCCAATCGACAGGAAACCGTCCTATAAGGCAAGAACCAGTAAACCACTCCTACAGAAATCGGGCTTTCAAAAAGAAGAGGCTCACCATACTATCACTATAGGTCACGCCTCAGTTTTGGACACTAAGAAAATTCGAGTCATGGTAGCCATCGAGAACCAGCCTTGCCACATGGAGGTCGACTTGGGATCTTCCCTCTCGATGATGTCTTGGAAGACACTCAAGCAACTTATCCCCACAATCCAACGCCAAGACCTCCAATTTCAACGCCTTATCCTCAAGGACTACCAAGGAAATCGAATCCCCGTGGTCGGGTCCTGCCGAGTCCAAGTCTCCTTCAAAAAGCATACAGCATACTTACCTCTAACGATCATCGACAGAGATAGGCCTAGTCTATTAGGCCTCCAATGGTTCGCGCCACTCGGCATCGAAGTGGCCGGCGTGAACCGAGTCAGTGGTTGTGAGTGGGAGGAAGACCTTATTTCTGAGTTCAGCGACGTCTTCGCGGACCGTTTAGGCGAGTATAAAGGGACCCCAATCTCATTTAGTCTAGATCCAAAAGTAGCCCCAATTCGCTTGAAGCCCCGTCGAGTTCCATTCGCTCTTAAAGCTAAGATCGACGAACAACTCGACAAGCTAATTGCTCAAGGGGTGTTGAAGCCCATCGATCACTCTCCATGGGAATCCCCTATTGTAACACCCATTAAGCCAGATGGGTCAATCCGAATTTGTGGGGACTACCGGGCCACTTTAAACCACGCCCTACAGCAGAATGCGTATCCAGTTCCGGTGGTGCAGCACCTCCTCCATTCCTTGGGGGGCGGAAAGGTTTTCGCTAAATTAGATTTAGCTCAAGCTTATCAACAACTACCAGTGGATGAAAAGACAGCCCAAGCCCAAACAATTGTAATGCACAGAGGTGCTTTTAAATGTACTCGATTGCAATTTGGGGTTAGTGTAGCCCCGTGGATATTCCAAAGCCTCATGGAAAGGTTGTAACAGGGAATCAAGGGCGTGGTTCCGTATTTTGATGACGTATTAATTGCAGCCCCTACCAAAAATATCTTGCAGGATTGTTTGAAATGTGTTCTTAAAAAATTCCAAGAGGCAGGACTTAAGGTGAAAAAAAATAAATGTCACTTATATACTGACAGTGTTGAGTTTCTAAGGTATCGGATTGATAGCCAGGGCATTCACCCTACCGAAAGTAAATTAAAGGCGATAAAAAATGCCCCCAGGCCACGTAACAAGGCCGATCTCCAGGCATTCTTAGGCCTCATTAATTTCTATAATGTATTTTTACTGCACAAGGCGACTGTTGCTGAACCGTTACACCGTTTATTATATAAAAAAGCATTATGGGTATGGGGTTACCGGGAAGAACAAGCGTTCCGGAATGTTAAAAAATTGCTCACATCTGACTCTGTACTTATGCAGTATAACGAGACTTTACCATTAGTTATAACCTGCGATGCCTCGCCCTTTGGGGTGGGCGCCATTTTGAGTCATGTACTGCCTAATGGGACCGAAGCCCCTGTTGCATACTTTTCGAAGACTCTTTCACAAGCAGAGCGGAACTGTGGACAAATTGATAAAGAAGCTCTCGCAATCGTTTCAGCTGTAAAGAAATTTCATGAATATGTGTATGGAAGGACATTTACCATTATAACTGACCACAAACCATTGCTAGGGATAATCGCCGGGGACAAGCCAACCCCCTACATATTATCCCCTAGAATGACCCGATGGTCAGAATTCCTCGCTGCTTATAATTATCGCCTTCAATATCACCCGGGGAAAGCCATTCCCCACGCCGACGCATTAAGCCGAGCACCGCTTCCAGAGACTCTCGACGATCCAGCACCAACGGCAACCACATTGCAGATTGAAACACTCAACTCACCACCTATGACCGCCCGAGACATCGCGAGAGAAACCAAACGAGACCACACCCTAGCTCGAGTCCTAGGCTGGGTAGAACGCAGATGGCCATTGGACCAAGTCCCAGATGACTTCGCGCCGTTTAAAGCAAGACAGACTGAACTTTTTTCACAAAAAGGCTGTGTCATCTGGGGCGATAGAGTCGTTGTCCCAGAACGACTCTGGAAGACGCTGCTACAAATTCTGCACGAGGGCCACCCCGGCATTGTGCGGATGAAAGTGCTTGCACGAAGCTACGCATGGTGGCCGGGCATGGACCGGCAAATCGAGCAGTGGGTCAAAATGTGTACCAAGTGCCAACAAGCCAGCAACGCCCCACCAAAAGCCATGCCTACTGAATGGGAGACACTACGTGGACCCTGGTCCAGAATCCACCTGGATTTTGCGGGGCCGACCAAAGGATATACCTTCCTGCTGACAGTCGACGCATACTCCAATTGGTTAGAAATTCATCATAAGACGGCTACAACTTCCGAGGCAGTGATTAAAATCCTAAATAGACTCTTTGCAATCCACGGATTGCCTGACGTCCTGGTGTCCGATAACGGGCCACAGTTTACGGCACTAATGTTCGAGCAGTACCTCGCTGATCGTGGCATCCGCCATGCGCTCACCTCGCCTGTGCACCCTGCGACCAATGGCCGAGCGGAACGCATGGTCCAATTTGTTAAAAAGACTTTGCAAAAAATGGACTATGACAATATCGATGACAAAGTCAACCAAATTCTTTTGTTGCAACACATAACTCCACATAGCATCACCAGCAGAACTCCTGCGGAACTACTGATGGGACGAAGACTCCATTCCCACCTCGACCGGTTGCACCCTGCTTACGAATCGGAAAAGCCAATAGGATCCAGCGGCTGCTGTCGCACTTTCTTGGTAGGAGACCGCGTTTACGCACGAAACTTATCAGGCGATCCGTTATGGATAGAGGCAACGGTAGTGCGAGTGACCGGCCCCAAATCCTACGTAGTGAAATGCTGTGACAATAGACTGTGGAAACGGCATATCGACCAATTATGGTCACGACTTACAATGGCCAGTCAACAACTCCCCCATGACCAAACCGAGGTGGGGGGAGGTACAGAAGAAGATGACGTTCCAGGGAACCTGCTCGAAGGGAGCGATGAATCAAGTGAGACTCAGGAAATGGAGCAGGAAGGAGAATTGTTTGCACCGCAAGAAATTGCACCTGAGCAAGAAGCAGAGCCACTGCCAAACAACAATCTACCTCAATAGGATTGCAATCAACCAGTCCAACGAAAATCCGAAAGACTCAAAAGACAACCGTCCTATTTAAAGGACTATATAACTACACCATAATTTAAGAAGCCAGGGGGAAGGGGTGTTGTGCATGTACCATAGTTAATAAAGTATGAGCTTGAGGTAAAGTGCAGGGTTCTGGCCCTGTACTTCTGATTAGCTGTTAGGCGGCCAGATAGGATTGGTTAGTTCTGAGGAATCCGATTGGCCCTTAACAGAGGATTATTATTGGTTTAAAGAGCTAGCGTTCATAGCTTGCTATTGGACAATTCTCACAAGGGTTGCCTATATAAGGCAGAGTTCACTGTTATTGTTTTGAGAAGTCACTATGCAATAAAGAGCTGAAAGTTCACATTCAAAGACTGTCTCCATTTACTCCAACCCATGTCCAAGTACCTAACAGAAAGGACTGTATGTGATTGGCCAAGGGCAACATGAACATATTTTCAACACAGAACATTGTGGTGTTTGTAAATATTGTCTCTTAAAAAAATCTATGCTTTTGACTGAATATCTAGGGCTTATTGTCTTTTAGCCTATTTGTCCTAATATCTCCTTAAAAATAATAACAACAACTCCTGGGGTTGTTGTTTTTTTTTGATTGACATTTCACAAAAATTCAGATTAAAGCAATTGTTTAACACACTTTTGAAGATATTGACTTTGTCACCTTCCATTGTTGACACTGAAGCTTTGCCATCCTCCAATGTTCGTATTTTTTCCTTAACAGTGAAATGGTGGGAGACAAAAATTGAAGAAGCAAGGCAGCCCTGAGGAACACATCAGTGCCAAAAAGTTCACCTTAAGAGCTGCTCATTTCTGCTGGCTGAAAAATAAACCAAAAATAAAAATAAAAAGATACATTTTGCTAGCATAAAAGGCTTCATTTGGTGGAAAATCCCACAAGGATTCAGTGAGACATTTTGACAAGAATCTCTCCACAGCTCAGGAGTGGTTTGGTTTGTCAATTATCAGCTATTTAACACCCCCCCCCACACACACTCTATTTCTTTCTTTGTGTTGAAAAGTATTCCATGGGGCTTTGAGGGCTGACAAAGAGTCCTGAAAGAATCAGAATTATTCCTTCCTATTTCCTGCCATGGAATATAGCTAAGGAATTTCTTGCCAGAGTTGTCAGAAGTAAGAAGTAAAGTATTAGAAACGCTTTAAAAAGCCTTAGTAAGACCGCATTTAGAATTCTCCATCTAATTTTTGGTCAACAAATTATAAAAAAGATGGTGAGGCTTTGGAAAGAGTGCAGAGAAGAACAACAAAGATGATAGGGGACTAGAGGCTAAAACATGAAGAACAATTGCAGGAATTGGGTATGTCTAGTCGAGTGAAAAGAAGGATTAAGGGTGACATGATAGCAGTGTTTCAATATTTGAGGGGCTACCACAAAGAAAAATGGGTCAATTTATTTTCCAAAGCACTTGAGGGCAGAACAAGAAGCAAACGATGGAATCTAATCAATGAGAGCACCAGCTTAGAACTAAGGAGAAATTTCCCAACAGTTAGAACAACTAATCAGTCAATGACTTGCCACCAGAAGTTGTAGATGCTCCAACCCTGAAGGTTTGTAAGAAGAGATTGGACATCTGTTTGTCTGAAATGAAATAGGATTTCCTGCCTGAGCAGGAGGTTGAAGATCTCCAAGGTCTCTTCCAACTCTGTTACTCTGTGATTCTGTTAAGCGCTCCCCATCATACTAATTTTATTTTGAGTATAGGCTGTCCTTCAAAACAGGTTTTCCATAAGGGGAAAAAAAGTCCATTCTATGTTTTGGTTTTTTGAATCAGAATACCATCCTTAAAATATATTTTACATGAGTCCACTGATTGAGCTGCAAAAATCTGCATGACTATTAGATGGCAACAGAAGATATGGAGCGTGGGTTTCTCTTGTGATCTAGTGATTGTCCAGAAGTTTGAAACCCACATATGGCCATTCATATACACCTGGTTGATGGTTTCTGGGTTTTAGGGTATGGAAATACACTCAGAACTTCAGTTTTGCAGCACCTTGAGTTTTGATGCCTAACCTATAAACACTGACTTTTTAGAATGACTTCACTAAATAATTATTTATTGCACACCATAATATCAGTATGAAGAAAGCCATTACTTTTTGGCAGGGTTGTGTCTTTATTACATCCTCAAGAACACTTGTTCACACAATAATCTCTAATTGCTTAGATAGATTGCACAATGCCATTAAGAAACCGAATAGCTATTATTTGTGCTAAAATATATGTCTATGTGCTTTTAGAATGAGCACATTATTGACACTTATCCAATGATTTAAATTTAGAGAAAATAAGGAAATTACCTCCACAGGGAAATGGCAATTCTTGGCCATTTAAATAAATTGAGAAAGATCACAGCATTAAATTAATAAGATCCAGACATTCAGAGACTGAATTGTAGCACTGGACTATAGGCATGTATAAAATTATGCCCACACAGTAAGAGATTCAACATTCCCATTCAATTCTCACAAAAATTATCAACCAACAGTGGAAATATGTTCCATAGATATAAAGCAACACCCCACTGATGTTGCTTCCTGTTGTTTAAATTATAAATTTTCATGGATAGCAAGCATCACAAAATGTATACTCTTGTAAGGAACTGTGAAGTCTTTTGAGAGAGTTTGAGTCAGCTCTGCTTTAAAGATCATTTATAAAGTTCAAATGCAAAGCAACATTTATCAATAGTTGATAAATCTCTCTAACTATCTGTAGAGCAGAGGTATTCAGAAGGTTCTGACCGCTTCTGGAGAACCGGTAGCAGAAATTTTGAGTAGTTCGGAGAACCGGCAAATACCACCTCTGACTGGAGATTTTACAGTATCCTTCCCCTGCCACACCCACCAAGCCACGACCACAGAACTGGTAGTAAAAAAAGTTGAATCCCACCACTGCTGTAGAGATCACCAAACTCTTGGCATTTTCTGAGACACCAGTGGGATGTGATTTTGCATCCCACTTACGAATATTGGCCAAACAAGGTCACATCCATTATCACCCCAGAAAAGGGATCATTTTGGTTTATGTTTCAAACAAGTGATCTGCTGGAGAATAAAATTGAAATGCTTCCATTCCTTCCTGTACCCATTGACATCATAAGTAAGTGGATCTGCAAGAATATGAGTGTCCTGAATTAATAAGCAGACGATTGTTCAGTGTTTAAGTCTAATATTTGCTGGTTCCCAATTAATCAGATCACTAAAAATTGTCACTGAGTTCTGATTCTTTTAAAAAAGCCAACAGGTTTTCAGTCTTTGTGAGGTTTGCAAAAGCAAAGGAAATTCTAAAAAAGAAAGAATGAACATAGTTTATGGAAAATTCACAATGTTTGAAGGAAGTTTTGAAGAGAATTAGCACAAGGATATCTTCAGAATTTTCCTTTTGAAAAGGAAGGAAAAGAAAATTTGCCAAATTTTCCATGTTTTGTAATTATGGACATCTATAGACACAAGACATCAAAAGACCATTTAAAAAAGATATAGACATTCAAAATGTGAAAAGCTTACCTAAATCAAAATTAAGAACTGAAGGAATAAGAGAGTCAGTCCAGTACAGAGTTTTAACACAAACATATTGTAAACCAATCACTGAAAACTGAAGAAGATGGAATTTCACATGCTACCAATGATATCTCAGAATTAAATTTGTATTAAATCATTTTTCATATGTGTTATAGTATACTTTGAAGAGCCATGGCCTTATATTGTACAGAACTAGAATCCTCTCTGACAAGCTTTCACTCCATGAAGGATTTCACCACAAATTATATTTGCTGAACTTGAGATTTCTTGCTGACCTACTTTTCAGTATCACTTGTTATCTGCTCTTGATAGCAGTCACCAAGTTCTGTTTTAAATTTCTCTCATTCCTTTTCTCCCTGGGCCCAGGCCCTTACCAAAATTTGTTGTTTTCTATTGATAGCCATATTTAGAATTTGCCCCTTCCTTTCATTCTCTTATAATTTCCCACAGTCATTCTTGTTATGTTCTTCTTTATTGATCTTCCTGATCTATATCCTCTATTACATGAATGGGCATCTGCTTACACAGCATGACTTCCCGTGTTCTTCTCCATCCAGTGAAACTCGGTCACCCCCAAATTATCATTATCTGTTCACAACAATGTGAACAGCTGTCAGTTCTTCAGCTTGTGCTGGACTTCATATGCATTGGTTTTTCCCAAGAACCTAGGATGTCATGATATATTGCAGTATTTATGCTTACTAGTATGATTCACTACCGGGTGAGCCAGATGTTTATATGGGCCATTGAGTCCTGCTCAGGGACTTGGGATAAGCAGATGTTGCTATTTGATGGTGTCATCACAGGAGATAAGCTATCCCAAATAAAATTGCCTTTTGCAATTGACTGGTGGTGAGCTTGTTAACACCAATGACGTTCATGTTTTTGGATTGCATTCAAGATGATTTCACTATCGGTACTATCTTTATCTTGTTCTACTTCTATTTGCAGGACATTGTATTTTGTGATACAATTTTCTTTCTGTTCTCTTCTGCTGTCTCCAGGTACTGCCACATCCAATCAACAGTTATTAAATATGGGGAGTTTTATGGCAGGTGCTTGTCTGTTTGAAGTCTAAAATCCCAGATAAATTTAGCTTCTTTATTTTCTACTACTTTGCTTTCAGGCAAATGGTATATCTTGCAGATCTTCCAATGCACCATTGCTGCTTCATTGTTATGCCATTGTTTGTAGTCAGGGGGTTGGACTAGATGAACTACATAGTCCCTTCCAACTCTGTTAATCTATAAAACAGTCAGATATTATTGTAGCAACTACTTCTGGCTTTGTATGCATTTGATTTTTCACAGCTGGAATTAGCCTCTCTGTCTCTTTCTTTAATTTTTCTGTTCTTCACC
The DNA here is from genome assembly GCA_033807585.1 of Hydrophis major. NCBI lineage: Eukaryota > Metazoa > Chordata > Lepidosauria > Squamata > Elapidae > Hydrophis > Hydrophis major. The sequence goes on from CM066329.1 coordinate 72,922,992, forward strand.
ATGGCCAGATCTTTTCTTTCCCTTTGCCTGCTATTTTTAAAAAAACGTATTGACCATGTAATACTTTGCCTTTCCGTGTCTCCATACATTGTATTCTTCTTTTTCAACAGCACTTTTTGAATCCTTTGCTTTATTGACACAATGTTTTAAAATTCAACCAAAATTAAGCCTGTTTGTCGAGAACTAAGAGTTCATTCCTTGTATGCATTATCCCTTGCTATTGGAATGTACATCCTCTTGACATTCAACTTCCTTTCCTTTTACATGGACATCCACCTATTTCCTAAAGTTAAATCCATGCACTATGGCTTATCCTGATGGACCTTCCTTTTATGGATTTACTCCAATACATTTTTAGCATTTTTTATTCTTTTCTGGTGCCAGATATCTCCTTCACACCATTTAACAAGTCGGCACACACAAGCAGCATAAAAACTCTTTTATTACTTTTATTGTCTCTAATTAAGTAATTTTGTAGCACTTAATTATCATTACCATCAATCTCATTTTCAGAAGTTCTGTTTATTTGTTTCAAATAACTCTGAAATAATTTGTCCTTTGCAAGGACTTTTAAAGGGGCCCTTCATCGAAGTGGTGTCCTGTCAAAGATTTGTACAACCCTATTCATGAAATCTATAATCACAATTGGGAAGGAAAAGATGTTACAAAATCATAGTGTCAAACTCCTGAAAGTTACATGGAGGTCTTCTAATCCAATCTCCACCCAAGGTAATAATCTTCACACTATCCCAGACAAGTAGCTGTCTAAACTTTGCTAAACTTTGCTTGAAAACATCCAGTGATGGAGTCATGGAGACTCAATGTTCAAAGGAAGCCACAATGTTGAGTAGAGTCATGTTTGAGTATTTCACACCAGTTTGATTCATCTCAATGCCACACAAAAAGATGCAGTCTAAGTAGTGAGTAACTATTTGCTTGCCTGCCTTTTTATTTTTACATTGCATTAATTATCTCAAGTGAAAACAATTGAACACAAAAGTTTCTCTTTTCTCCACCTTTTTACATGCAAAACAAGTACTGGAAATATCAACACTAAGATCAATGCTGTAGAAGACACTGATTTGGGAAGCTTTCATTTTTACAAAAATAGTGCAGAAAACAAGTTAAATAAAATATAATGTTTAAATAACTCTGTATTTGTACTTTCTAACAATGCAATTTTTTTACACTTAAATAAAATGCAGTTTACTATCTCTTTTAATAGTACTTTGTCACACTAGATACCACCTTTGGATAGGTAGATGATTGATAGATAGATAGATAGATAGATAGTTAGATAGATAGATAGATAGATAGATAGATGGATGGATGGATGGATGGATGGATGGACAGATGGATAGATAGATAGATAAATAGATAATAGAGAGATAGAGATGTAGAGAGATGTGTGTGTGTGTATGAGAGAGAGAGAGAGAGAGAGATATTCACAGACATGTCCATTATCTTTACCAATCTTTCTCTCTCTAGATATTAAAAGTAATACATTTTAAACATAATAGTTTATAAGAAACTTTTATCTGTACAGTAGATATAAACAATATTTTACAAATATTTTTGGTCACTTAAAATATTTTGTATTGCTGCTAGGCCATCAAGTTATATATACTGTTTACATACCAATGCACCCATTAACTTTTGCTGGGTCGTTTAGCTGCAGTATTTTATAGTTACATCTGAGTTCATATCTGATAAAATTTCTGTTCTTTCAGTTGGTCAACTGCGAAGTATGTCAAGAATGAAATCTTTCATTCTTGGAAAATTATAAAATACTCAGATGCACTGACTCTCCAAAAGATATACCATTTTTAGGTGGGACAGCCTATTCCCATAGCAGACTCCAGCTGCACACTGGGCTGACATGTGTTGCTGAAGGAACTTTAAAACAATAATATTGGTGAAAAGGAACAGAACTGGGACATGAAGTAGTTACACCGGGAAAATTTTATGACTCAGACATTTATTCATGGGAAAAATACAGTCTTGAGTGTTTCAGAAGCTGCCTCTTCAGGCACGTGGAGAAGCATTTTGTAGTACTTTGTGTAATTTGTGTTGTGAATTTAATTGAGTTAGAATTCCAAAAATGCAATAGTCCTCGCTTAACAACTGAAATTGGAACTGGAATTTCCATTGCTAAGCTATGCACAATATTACCTCACTGCACCACTTAGTGATGGCAATTCCAACAGTCCCTGTTGCCATCATTAAATAAGGATAATGGATTGAGAGGTGAGGCTCTCCTTCCAGCTTCCTTCCAGCTTTCAACAAGCAAAGTCAGTGGGGAAACTGGAAGGAACTTACAAGTCCCAGGTAGCTCACAAGCAAATTAGTGAGCAGGTAAGTGGCCATTATTGGCTGAGGGAGTTGTGCAGGTGGCTGTTGTAGTGCAATCAAGGTAGGGTTGGAAGTGTCTACTGCCTGGTAGGAAAAGGTGTTCAGGTAGCCAGCAAGGCACTTTGTGAGCATGTCCAGGTCAGGGGTGGCTTCTTACCAAGTGGGGTAGATTTACTGGAATCACTTGCAACCTTTCCTGCCAGCTTTCCCATTGACTCTGCTTGTGGAAAAATGGAGGGGAAGATCACAAATGGCAATCAAGTGACTGCAGGATGATACAAACATCATAAGTAGTTGCCAAGTGCCCAATCACACAACTGCATACTTTGAGGATCACTTATTCATTCAGTGCTTTTGTAACGGAAAGGTTGCTAATCGCTATTAACAGAGAACTATTCCTAAATATTTTTACTATGACCTTAGAAGAGAATATTTGTAACTCAGAGTTGAACTCTGAGGTCCTTGGTGCTCTCTGAACTTGGCTGTTTTCTTGCAGACATTTCATTACCAAACAAGGTAGCATCCTCAGTGCACCTGGCACCAGATTTTCTGCCATTCTTTACATAGCTCTTGTGCATCCAACAAATTAAAAATGAAAATAATTTTAAAAATGAATACCCTACACTCCAACAAGGTCTTAGCGCTTTGTGAGTTAATGGATTGCTGCTGTTCCTTTAAATCCTAACATATATATTGGGCAATTAAATGTAAATGCATAATGAGATCAAGTGAACCGAAAATTATTTGTGGCAGAGGAGCATAGATGAACTAGATACATCAATGTCAGTATTTGCTGTCAAGATGACATTGTAACAGGAAGAATAATCTTGAGGAACAGGAGGTAAAGCTATAACCCAGGGGTTCCCGGCCCCTGGTCCACAGCCTGATGCCAGGCCCCAGCTGGTTGGGAACTGGCCTGCGCAAGCATCAGGCGAGCTTGTGAGTGCACAAAGCTGCACTTTCACAAGAAGCGTGCACACGTGCAAAATCATCCCTCTTCCTCCTCCCGCTGCCAGTCCACAGAGCCGAAAAGATTGGGAATCGCTGCTGTAACCAACTCATGACCCTCCTTAGTTGTATGAAGAAAAGGGAAGGGGTGAGGGAAACACATTCCGACTTGCAAGATCCTGTTATTGTAACCTTATAATAAAAGTATAAGTAGCTTGCATACTTTCGGTTTCTATATTTGGTCTACCTTGAGGGATGACGGGTGCAGACATTTGCAAAATTAGGGCAAACCTACACAAGCAAACCTCATCTCTTTAAAAGAGAGAATTTCAAGTTGGTACCTTTTGTTTTCCATTCTGCTCTCCTATCCTTTCTTCACCTGTATGGTGGTACAAAATTATATTTATAACTTTGCTGTTAAAAAAAAACCAACTGAATCTTCCTGAAAATAAATAAATAAACATAACCACATTGAAGAAAGTGACATGAGAATAAATGCAGTTGGAACTGAGAAAGGAAGCACCTTAATACTTTCACCGGAGGTATATTTTCAGTATATCCTGTGCTGTACGATTTCCTTCTGATTATTGCATAAAGCCACCATATGTTTAGTGTCTCTTTTATTTAACTTGGATTTCAACAATGACACACCGTGTTAACTTGCAAAACTAGACATGTTGATTTCCTGGCCATGCCAAGTGGGCAGGATACCAATTGGCTAACGTTTATAGTTAGAGGGGGTACATTTTGAATAGCAGACAAAATGACACATGAAAGCCTCCACACTTTAAAAAAATAAAATAAAATAAAGGCTCCTTCTCACAATAATATTTTCAATGGCTTTTATAGTTAATTTTAAATTGCTTTTCTAAATTCAGTTTGTAAGATCTGGGAGAGTGGGTGCAAAGAACGGAGACGAGGCATCAAATAGTGACTCCAACTCTTTATTAGTGACTTCAGAACAGAGCAAAAATACTTGGGCAGCAGCAGCTCCTTTTATAGAGCTGGCGGCTGTCACAACAACCAATGATTTAAGTTTGCCGCGCTGGGAGTGTCCAATCAGCGGCGACCCGCTATCAGCCAATCAGATCAGCCAAAACAACCAATCACGATCCGCTATTAGCAGGCCAATCAGAAGTGCAGGTTTACGAGCCTGTCGTGGAAGGAAAACTATTAGAATTGCAAGCTAACAAGTTTGCTTAGTTCAGAACACCCCTCCCCGCTAGGTGGGTGATGTATTCTCGCAGGTAGACAGGTCGTCTCACCTGTCTACCTGATTTGCGTTGCTCCAACAGTCTTTTCCCGGACTCTGGTTCTGGTGGGCTGTTCATTGAGCTCAGCGGTAATAATGATCTGACTTCTCCGTTGGGTGACTCGGGGTTGTCATCTCTACTCCCGTCAAGGCTGTTATCTAGATTCTCTGGGTTTGCTGATGCCGCAGTGCTTCTTTATGGAGAGATGACAATCTGCCCTGGCTCTTCTTCGGAAGGTGAATATTCTGGGTTTGGTTGCACTGATTGCTGGGTTTCGCGTACTGGGTCGGATACTAGTTCATTTTCGGCCCCCTCGATTTCCCTTCCCCCCCCGCTTTGGAGTTCAGGGCTAGTGAAGGGGGTAGGTGCCAGCCTGGAGCGTAGTTGGTCAATGTGGCGTTTCCACAGTCTCCCATCAGCAGTTTGTAAGCGGTAGGAACGGGGACCTGTAAGTTGAGTTATGGTAGCGGGGACCCACAATGGGTCACCGGTAAAGTTTTTTGCAAAAACCGGGTCGCCTACCTTGAACATGCAATACTTGCTGCTGGAACCCAGGGGCTTTTCCGGCATGTAGGCAGGGTGTAGGCGGTCAAGATGTGATTGAAGTTTCCTGCCCATTAGGAGTTCAGCTGGGGTTTTGTTCGTGGTACTGTTTGGAGTAATATGTTGGAGGAGAAGCATCCTGGTCACCTTGTCGTGGATGTTCCCTTGCTCCATCTTGTGTAAGGTTTTCTTTATGAATTGGACCATTCATTCAGCCCTACTGTTGGCCACAGGGTGAGCCGGCGATGTTAAGGCGTGGCGTATCACCCGGTTTGCTAGGTACTGTTCAAATGCCAAGGCGGTGAATTGTGGGCCATTGTCTGAAACCAAGACATCTGGCAAGCTGTGTGTAGCAAATAGTCTGTTTAGTTTTTTAACGACTGCCTTTGTGGTGATGCTCTTCATTTTGTGGACCTCAAGCCAGTTGGAATAGGCATCCACTGTTATGAGAAATGTATGCCCCTTGGTAGGTCCCGCAAATCAATGTGGATACGGGACCAGGGACCTTGGGGCATTTCCCATTCTGTTGGTGGTGCTTTTGGTGGAGCTGAGCATGTTTCCTGGCACTTGTTACAGGTGGCCACCCAGGTTTCTATTTGCCTGTCCATACCTGGCCACCAAGCGTAGCTCCTTGCTAGTGCCTTCATTCGCACGATGCCCGGATGTCCATCATGCAGTAGTTTTAGGACCTTATGCTGTAGTCTTCCTGGGATGATGACTCTGTCTCCCCACAAAACACATCCTTTTTGGGAGAAAAGTTCTGTCTGTCTGTGTTTGAAGGGCTTGAAGGTGTCGTTGGGTTCGTTGTCAGGCCAACCTCTTTCCACCCAGCTGAGGACTCGTGCCAAACAAGGGTCCTTCCTTGTTTCGGATGCGATGTTTTGTGCAGTCAGCAGTGGTGAAGGAAGTGTCTCGATTTGTAGTGTAGCTAGGGTTGGAGCTGGGTTGTCTAGGACTTCTGGTAGTGGAGAGCGGCTCAGGGTGTCAGTGTGGGGGATGGCTTTCCCCGGTCGGTGTCGCAGTTGGTAATCGTATGCGGCTAGAAACTCTGACCAGCGTGTCATTCTTGGCGATAATATGTGGGGAGTTGGTTTATCCCTCACCAAGATGTCAAGTAATGGTTTGTGATCAGTGATTATAGAAAAGGATCTTCCATATACATACTCATGGAATCGTTTAATCGCAGACACAATAGCGAGAGCCTCTTTATCTAGTTGGCTATATTTTCTCTCAGTTTTAGATAAAGTTCTTGAAAAAAATGCAATGGGCGCCTCAGTACCGTTTGGCAGGATGTGGCTCAGGATGGCTTCTACTCCAAACAGTGAGGTGTCACAGATGACAGTTAATGGTAAAGTCTCGTTATATTGTATCAATACAGCATCTGATGTTAAAAGGTCTTTTACTTGCTGAAAAGCTCGCTCTTCTCAATGTCCCCAGCCCAGGAAGCCTTCTTGTCAAGGAGCCTATGCAGGGGTTCAGCAACAGTTGCCTTCTGGGGTAGGAAGATGTTATAAAAGTTGATGAGTCCCAGGAAGGCTTGGAGATCTGTTTTGTTTCTAGGTCTTGGGGCATTTTTTTATTGCAGCCAATTTTTTCTCAGTAGGGTGAATTCCCTGTTTGTCAAGAAGGTAACCAAGGAATTCAACCCTCTCAGTACATAGTTGGCACTTTTCCTTCTTGACCTTCAGGCCAGCATCTTTAAATTTTTGGAGGACCATTCTTAGTCGCATTTCTAGTAGACTTCTAGTGGGGGCGGCTATCAAGACATCATTGAAATAGGGCACAACCCCTTTTATGCCTTGTAGCAATCTTTCCATCAGACTTTGGAAGATGCCAGGTGCTATGCTCACTCCGAACTGGAGTCTATTACATTTGAATGCACCTCTGTGCGTGACTATAGTTTGGGCTTCTGAGGTCTCTGCATCTATGGGCAGCTGCTGGCACGCCTGGGCTAGGTCCAATTTTGTGAATATTTTTCCGCCTCCAAGGGAGTGAAGAAGGTGTTGGACCACAAACACGGGGTAAGCGCTCTGCTGAAGTGCGTGGTTGAGGGTGGCCTTGTAATCCCCACAAATTCTCAGAGATCCATCAGGTTTTATGGGGGTTACAATTGGGGTCTCCCATCGGGCATGGTCAATCGATTCCAACATGCCCTGGTCTATCAATTTGTCCAATTGTTCATCAATCTTTGGTTTGAGTACAAAGGGCACTCAACGAGGCTTAAGGCGAATGGGCGCAATATCAGGGCAGAGATTAAATGATATGGGGGATCCCTTGTACTTGCCTAGCTTCTCAGTGAAAACTTCCCGGAATTCCTGGACGAGGGCCGCTTCCCAGTCATCGCTTTTGGTATGTTTGATGCCTGCCAGTTCGATTCCTAGTGGCGTGAACCATTGCAAGCCTAGTAAGCTGGGTCGATCTTTATCGATGACGGTAAGAGGTAGGGTTGCGATGTGGTCTTTGAAGGAGACTTGGACATGGCTGGAACCGGCGACTGGGATCCTATTTCCTTGGTAGTCCTTTAATATAATTTTCTGAGTGCTGAGGTCCTGGCGATGGATGTCAGGGATCAGCTGTTTAAAGGTTTTCCAGGAGACCATTGATAGGGAAGACCCGGAGTCGACTTCCATAACGCTTGGCCGATTCTCAATGGTGACCCTTACTCAGATTTTTCTTGCAGCAAGGGATGAAGCGTGGCCGATGGTGATGGTTTGGTGCACCTCTTCTTGTCTGGTAGAAGTAGCTGGTGCTCGATTTCTGTAGTAGTGGTTCCATTGGTTGCTTGGGCAGTCCCAATTTACTGGTGGGGTGCCTGTTGTCTGCCGGAAATTATTGTCTCTTTGGTTTGGGCTGAACCCTCGCTTGCTTCTACAGACCTTTGCAATGTGGCCCCTCTTTCCACAGGAACGGCAGAGGGCATCTAGGAATTTGTAGTCTGACAGCGGGTGGTTACCCCCGCATCCAGCACACTGATACGAGGGCTTACGATTCCGCTGGTCTTGCTGATCGCGCTCTGACCTGAATCTGTTGACCTCCTCTTCCTCGCTTTCTGATGAGGATTCGAGGTCTTCATGGTGGGTGGCTGTTGTGTGCCTCTTGGAAGGGGACGTAGTGTCATTGGCGAGTTGGTGGTGTGGTCCGTTCACTTGGCGCATTCAAGCTGCTGACTTCCTGGTTGCTTCTGCTGCAGTAGCATCGGTGATGACATCTGTGAGGTCGATGTCCCCCTTCACCATAATCTTGCTCTGGGTTGTGGGGTCTTTTAGACCCAGAACAATTCGATCTCTCATGGCTTCTTCTAGATTTGCGAAGCCACAGAGTCCCCCCAGGTTTCTGAGGTCCACAATGAAGTCTCCAACACTTTCGCTCTCCTGATGGTCCCTCTGGTAAAACTCGTGTTTCCTGATGAGTGTTGGCACCGCTGGGGCATAATGGGCCCGGAGGATTGGGGCGAGGTTGTCCCAGTCTATTGTCTTGACTTCTGCTGGTTTAGCGAGTGCCTTTGCCATCTTAAAAATGGCGGGTCCACAATGGGTCAGGAATACAGCTCGTTTCTTGCCAGGTGTAGCATCCTTCAGGTTGTTGGTTTCCAGGAATATCTGAAACCTGTCCATATACGAGTCCCAGTCTTCGTTAGCTGGATCAAATGGAGCGGGTGGTATGGTGCCGCTGGTCATTCTGCCGCTATTGGTGCGCTCTCAGCCACGTGCTCTGTTAGCATTCAGTGAGTGTTCAGTCAGCTGTATCGTCTCCATATCCCACCTTTGTCGCCAGTGTTAGATCTGGGAGAGTGGGTGAAAAGAACAGAGAAAAGGCATCGAATAGTGACTCCAACTCTTTATTCGTGACTTCAGAACAGAGCGAAAATACTTGGGCAGCAGCACCTCCTTTTATAGAGCTGGCGGCTGTCACAACAACCAATGATTTAAGTTTGCCGCGCTGGGAGCGTCCAATCAGCGGCGACCCGCTATCAGCCAATCAGATCAGCCAAAACGACCAATCACAATCCGCTATTAGCGGGCCAATCAGAAGTGCAGGTTTACGAGCCAATCAGAAGTCCAGGTTTACGAGTCGTGGAAGGAAAACTATTAGAATTGCAAGCTAACGAGTTTGCTTAGTTCAGAACACAGTTCATTTAGAACTCGCACCAGAGTTCGTTGGGGTTAAAGTGGAGAAAATATTAGAAATCCTTTCCTTAGCCCCTAAATTAACCATGTCTCCTCTATATACTTCCCTGTATTCTGCAGCAATGAGCCCTTCCGTTTATATATCACTTCTAAAGAACAATATTATTTACAGTTGCCAAGAGGGAGGCCTGTTCTATAGTTTAGGCCAGGGGTCTCCAAACTTGGCAACTTTAAGACTTCAACTCCCAGAATTCCTGAACCAGCCATGCTGGTTGGGGAATCCTAGGAGTTGAAATCCACAAGCCGTAAAGTTGCCAAGTTTGGAGATCTCTGGCTTAGTCAATGCTGCATCTTTAAGGCTACAGAATAAACAGAAAAAAAATTGAATAGAGAAAAAAAATTGGAACGAGAGATGCCCTGATACAAAATGAGTTTTTAAAAAGTGACCATAACCAAAACATTCAGTGATAATTCAAAGGATATCCTGTTACTATTTTAGAAAAAGGTGATGTCTTCTTTGAATTATGTTTGATTCCTCTGTATTGCACTGATGACTTCACCGTCAATTCCATGCAGTTTTCTTGGCAACCATAAGGCAATGATCTGCTATTCTTTCGGTTTTAAAATCCTATTTTAGCCCACAGCTTTGACATTCTCTGGTGATCTCCCAACCAGTAATCCTTAGGTCTGTGTTCTGACCCAATCCTTGTTCCGCAAAACAAACACCAGACAGAGGTAACAGCAAAACCTTTTAATGATTCTTTACAAATTCCATTCCTTCCCGGTTAAAAGGCTGTTTCAAACTAATTGTCCCTGATAAGAATGAGCCTTGCCAAAGTTGCGTAAGGCTGCCAAGAACACTAGATAAAGTTGCCAAGAAATAGTTCAAACACAAAGAGTCTCCAAACACAAATTAAGAGAGTCCGAATGTCCACAAGGCTTGAAGTGCAAAAACTTCTTTGCTTCTTGCAAAAAACTCTAGTTTCTCAGCTGGCTTTTATCTCTTAAGGAAGGGGCCATTATCGTGCAGCCTGATTCCCAAGTCGCCATGCTGCTGCAGCTGCTCTTTCCTTCTCGCAGCCCTGTGCGCACGCACACTTGGCACAGGCTCCTCGGGATCCTCTTCATCACTGCTGCCAGCCTCCACAATCTCTGAAGGCAGCATTCCACTCCCTGGTAGTCCTGGCCCCATCCATGCAGGCCCCTCATCTGAGTCCTCGTCTCCGAAACCTCAGCCGTCCACACCTGCTGCTAGCAAACCACAACAGTCTGACTCAGAGAAGGAGATTCACCTGTTAAGGCTACTGGAATTAAACATGTGAAACTTTGTGGGAGGAAATTTACTTGGGACAACTTGTCAAGAAAATACTTTTTCAAGGATAGACCTGAGCTCCAGATAAGTTGCTGGTTGAGCCTAACAGTAGCATGTGAAACCAGGCTTCTCTGTTAACAATGCCAGTCTCTTATCAACTACTTGAAAAATGTGAAAGTTAGCTTCAGACACTTTGGTACCAAAGGCAACAATGAAGATAGTATATTTCCTTTCCCCAGAGTAACAGTAGAATGTACCACTAATATGGATGAGGGGGAGTTGGGATAGACCTCCTGTCATATTGATCTAACTCCTTGTAGTAGCACATCTCATACATTTCTACCCGAAAGGGGGGAGTGTCGTCTTTTTAAGGCTGGTCCAGTTTGTAGCTCAAGCTTAGAAAGGGAGGACTAATTAAGATATAGTTCACATTTTTAGTTGTGTTATGATTGGTTTCAGCATAATGTTCTGAAGGAAATGCAATGTTTTATAGTGTATGTTAAAGCTTACCATCAGCTCCCTTCTTGCAAAGATTTCTAAGGGCTAACACCAGATGAGCCAAACTTTTTGAAATACCTTAGCATGTCCTGCTACAGAATTCTTTAACTTTTCCAACAAGGCCTACTTCCTTCTGCCAAAACTCTAGGAGAAATAAAAAAGAATACTTTGGATCTTTTTGCTCAAAATGCAGCCATAAAGAACTTAACTGTGTGCCAATCCTAAAACACAAGGGAGAGTTGTGCATTTCAACTCTTCAAAGACTTCATTTCATTTGATTGCACCAAAGAAACTAAAAGCCTTCGTTGCCCAGTTGTGTCCAACTCTAAGAAATGCTCATCGGCATTTCTTAGCCAAGGGGGCCAGTGTTCTCTGAAGAGATTTTCCGTGGTCATGTGGCCAGCACTATTATCCTCCCACTGAAGTGGTACCTATTAATCTACTTGCATTTGCATGTTTTCAAACTGCTGGGTGGGTAGGAGCTGTGAGAGGAACAGGAGCTCATTCCGTTGCATGATGCTCAGTGTTAAGTTTTGAGCATGGGCGAGAAAGAATGGAGACTGTTCTGTCCCTTAATTAGCATTCTTGAGATCCCCGCGCTTTGATTGGCCAAAGCGCGGGGCACTCTGATTGGTCAGGCGAGCCGCGCCGATTGGCTTGCTAAGAATCTCCCGCAATTGGTCTATTCGAATCACGGGAGATCCAAAGCGGTGCCATTGGCCGTGGCCACCGCGGCTAAAAGAATAAAAGCCGCAAACCTTTTGCAAAGTGCCAGTTCGGTTCCTACTTTAATAAAAGAGCATGATTTGAAGTCACTGACTCCTGGCATCATTTTCGAGGACACGACACTGGCGACGAAGGTGGGATCCCGACCCTGAACCGAACCACGTGTCCGACGGAAGCTAGACAAACCACCACGATGGCGAAAATCGCACCTCCCGCACCCTTCAACCCCGCCACCGAGGACTGGGAATCGTACTCCGACCGATTCCGCATGTTCCTCGAGTGCAGCGATCTGAAGGACGCCACCGGCCCCATGAAGCGTGCCGTCTTCCTGACCCACTGCGGGACCGAGGTTTTCAAGATGGCCAAGGCGCTTGCCAAACCCGCCGATGCGACCGCGATGGATTGGGACGTCCTCGAGCCAATACTTCGGCGGCACTACGCTCCAGAGGTACCCATCCTAATCTGACGCAACGAATTCTACCGTCGGGACCAATGGTCGGGTGAGAGTTTCAGCGACTTCGTCGCCGAACTACGGCGCCTAGGGGGACTGTGTGAATTCAACAACCTGAACGACACCCTGCGAGACAGAATCGTGCTCGGGTTGTGGGACCCCATCCTCCAGAGCCGGCTGATGGCCAAGGGCAACATCAGCCTAGCAGAAACCGTCACAGCAGCCGCAGCCGCCGAAGCGACCTGAACGTCCGCCGACCGCATGCGCCGACCGAACGCTGGGGACCGCAGCGGAAACAACAACCCTGCAAGGTCGGCCGAGGCCCAACCTGAGATGACCACCCACCAGGGCGATTTCCACTCGGCATCGGGCACTTCCGATGACGAGGAGGAAATTCATCGCCTCCAGACAGGCCGCGACCCACAGAACCGGCGGGGTCGTAAGTCGAGGACCAATTGTGCTGGTTGTGGAGGTGACCACCCCAGGTCCGAATGCCGGTTTTTCGAATCGATCTGCCGGCATTGTGACAAGAAGGGACACATCGCCCGTGTCTGCCACCTTAAAAAGAACTGCAGCCCGGCCCGATGGGACCAGAGCGACTGGAGGAGAGAGAGCACACCACCCCGGACCAGAGATCGCCCCTCGGACAACAGATGGGACCAGAACGGATGATCCCTATGAGGCGGCGATAACCGGCGAAGAGAGGAGACCTATCAGACGGTCGCCATCGTCCACGTCATAACCAATGATGCCCGGAAGGTCCACGTGGAGGTAGGCATCGAGAGCGAGCCATGCAAAATGGAGGTGGACTCCGGGTCCTACCTCTCCATGATAGCATGGCATGAAATAAAGCGCTTGGTGCCTACCATCCAAAGAAGGAACCTAGACAGCCAGAGACTCATCGTAAAGGACTACCAGGGAAACCGCATCCCGGTAGTCGGAACCAAACACATCAACATCACATATAAAGGGCACACCGAAAGGCTTCCCCTGACAATTGTCGACCGCGACCGTCCAAGCCTACTGGGACTGCAATGGTTCGCCCCGCTCGGCATCGCAGTCACGGGAGTCAACCACATCACCGAAGACAGCTGGGAGCAACAACTGGCCCGGGAATTCCAAGAGGTCTTCGACGGAAACCTAGGCAAGTACCGAGGGCCCCTTATATCATTCAGCCTAGACCCAAACATCCCCCCAAAACGCCTGAAACCAAGGCGGGTGCCATTCGCTCTTAAACCCAAGATAGACCGTCACAGCATTCACCCCACAAACCAAAAAATCAAAGCTATCAAAGAAGCCCCCACACCCAAGTCAAAGACAGAACTACAGGCATTCCTGGGGCTACTTAACTTTTACAATGTTTTCCTGCCCCAAAAGGCGACGGTGGCGGAGCCCTTGCATAGGCTCCTGGACAAGGCGGCGACTTGGACTTGGGGGAAACGCAAGCAAGCCACCTTCCAAAGAACAAAGGACCTCCTCACTTCGGACGCCGTCCTTATACAGTATAACGAGACCCTACCTCTGGCCGTCACATGCGACGCATCACCCTTCGGTGTCGGCGCTGTCCTCAGCCATACCCTCCCCAACGGAAAAGAAGCGCCCATCGCATTCTTTTCAAGGACCCTCACCAAACCGGAGCGGAACTATAGCCAGCTGGACAAAGAGGCTCTGGCTATTGTTGCCGCCGTAAAAAGATTCCACGAGTACCTCTACGGCCGGACATTCACCATCATAACCGACCACAAGCCGCTGCTGGGAATCCTTGCAGGAAACCGGGCCACCCCGAATATTCTGTCTCCCCGAATGACAAGGTGGTCCGAGTTCCTGGCAGCCTACAACTACGGACTCATACACAGACCGGGTAAGACGATCTCCCATGCAGACGCCTTAAGCCGCTCGCCGCTACCGGAACCTGACACCGACCCAGCACCCACGACGACCACCCTCAGCATAGAGACTCTACCCAACCTGCCCATAACCGCGTCAGACATTGCCCGAGAGACTTATAAAGACAAATGTCTGGCACGGGTGTTGCATTGGGTAGAGAAAGGGTGGCCGGAAAGAGACAATGACGAGTCCGTCAAAACATTCCGAAACCGGCAAACGGAACTCACGTTATTAAAAGGGTGCATACTATGGGGGGATAGGGTGGTCATTCCAGAAAAACTACAAGGGAAGGTTCTGGAACTACTACACGAGGGGCATCCTGGCATCGTTAGGACTAAAGCCCTGGCCAGAAGTTACGCTTGGTGGCCAGGGATGGACAAACAAATTGAGACCTGGGTAGCAAGGTGCCAACGATTCCAGGAAACTAGGCCAAGCCCACCCACAGCACCCATCCTAGAGTGGGAAACCCCAAGGGGACCTTGGTCTAGGATCCATATAGACTTCGCCGGGCCCACAAAAGGACACACCTTCCTTATAACAGTAGATGCTTACTCCAACTGGCTGGAGGTAAGCAACATGAAAACAACAACCACGGAGGCCGTGATCAAGGAACTCTGCAAACTCTTTGCAACGCACAGCCTTCCAGATGTCGTCGTTTCCAACAACGGGCCCCAATTCACCTCGCTGGAATTCGAAAAATTCCTAGCGGAAAAAGGGCATCCGCCATGCGCTGACAGCACCGGCGCACCCGGCGGCGAACGGTAGGGCGGAACGGATGGTGCAATTCACTAAGAAAACCATCCGGAAAATAGACCACGGGGAGATCCAGGAGAAAATAAACAAACTACTCTTCACCCAACACATAACCCCAAATACCACAACGAATAAGAGCCCAGCTGAACTATTAATGGGGAGGAAATTAAGGTCCCCACTCGACAGGTTACACCCCATGTATAACCCGGAGAAGCCCCCAGACTCAAACAGCAAACACCGAACTTTCGCACCAGGCGACCCCGTATACGCAAGAAACCTGACGGGAGACCCACTATGGGTACCGGCCGTCATCACACAAATAACAGGCCCACACTCGTACTGACTACAAACAGCAGACGGACGAGCATGGAAACGCCACATCGATCAATTAAGGTCGAGGACTACCAACCAATTGACCACCGACGCACAAACAGGCGAAACCGACTCCCACAACACAAACCAAGGGGGAAGGGAATACCCAGGGGACCAAAACCAAAGAAGAATAAACCAGCCATACTTACCAGAAAGCAGCCAGCACGACCCCTCGCCAGGAAGAGACAGCCAGGCCAGCTCGACCGACCCGGGGAGACCGAGTGGAAGCGGCGAAACCCGCAGCTCAACCAACCCGGGAGGCCCAGGAGGGAGCTACGGAGAGCGGCCCAGCCCGACCGACCAGCCAGTTCCCATGACGGCATCAGGAGCAACAGAGATCCTGACCGAACCAGCCGGGATCCAACCTACGACTGAGCTGCGCAGGTCCGGTAGGCTCAGACAGAGCCCCGCCTACCTACGTGACTACGCGACGTAAGGACTAAACCAAGAGGGGAGGGGTGTTCTGTCCCTTAATTAGCATTCTTGAGATCCCCGCGCTTTGATTGGCCAAAGCGCAGGGCACTCTGATTGGTCAGGCGAGCCGCGCCGATTGGCTCGCTAAGAATCTCCCGCGATTGGTCTATTCGAATCGCGGGAGATTCAAAGTGGTGCCATTGGCCGCGGCCGCCGCGGCTAAAAGAATAAAAGCCGCGAACCTTTTGCAAAGCGCCAGTTCGGTTCCTACTTTAATAAAAGAGCATGATTTGAAGTCACCGACTCCTGGCATCATTTTCGAGGACACGACAGAGACAAGCCTCTGAACGGTGAACTTCAGCTCTTTATTTACATTGTGACTTCCTCATTTTAACAGCAGTTAAAACCCACCTTATATAGGCAAACCTTGTAACTTTTAACCAATAACAAGCTGGGAACGCTAGCTCTTATAACCAATAGGAACTCTCTGTTAAGGGCCAATCGGATTCCCCGGAATGGGCCAATCCAGTCCAGCCGCTTAACAGCCAATCAGAAGTGCAGGGCCAGAACCCTGCACTTACTCCAAGCTCACACTTTATTAATCTTTATTGCATACACAACACTCAGGTCTCAAACCCAGGCTGTCAGCTTTCGAGCTGCAAACTCATCATCTTTAACTGCTAAGCCATCATGCCCCCCCTTTCCAAAAAACTACATCTATGGTATACAAAGAAGTAATATAGGGGGAGGGGAAAGGTGGGGGGGGAGCAAGAGTCACAATCTCAGAATTCTAAATAAAATTAATAATGTCAACCTGTAAGTTATGTATCACCTTTTTCAAAATGATTTTAGATTTTAGAAGAAACACAAAATTTACTATGGTGAGGAGGGTTTGAGAGATATGTGCAGGGCTTCCTGATTGTACATTGTAGACAAGCTCCTCTTTTTGCTTCTTCCAGTTTTGGTGAAAATAAGACTTTTGGGGAAATCTCAATATTGCTTTACCTAATCGAATAAAATCTTTATTTCTGCTCTCTAACCAGCAAATAGACAACAATGACCTGGCAATTAAATTCACCTTCCTAATGACTAGGGGTATCCTTGTAACACCAGGGATGTTGGTGTGTTGAAAAATCAAAATGATCCTGCAGTCAAAAATCAACTCCTCTTTTATATCTCAAAGTATGGTTGTGGACACCATTGTGACTTTCTCCTGCCCTAGTGAAATCACATTATGGTCCCCTGATAAAATTAATTATTAGTTTTCAGCAGGCACAGGTAGTTCTCAATTTATGGTTGCTAAGCAACTGTTCAAAGTTACAGTACAACCTACCTAGAAAAAGTGAGTTTCAATCCAATTCCAAAATTCTGACAGTTGGCCCCTCCCCTCTTGGTCACGTGATTGCCTTTTATGAGGAAAACTGGAAATTACTTCTAGTTTTCAGCAAAACTGGGCCATAGCAAGACTGGTTTTTTTTTTTGTGACCACCTTATGGTCAAGATTCTATTATGGACATTCAGGCTTCTCAGCATAAGGTCAATTTATCAGAATCTGTGAAGAGGAACACATAGAAGATTATTTCACATAGTCTTTTGAAAGAATTAGAGTTACCCGAGTTTGCACAACATAAGCTACAGTTCATGGTTTGAAAATCACAGTGCTTCGATGCCAAACTGAATAAATAATGCCATAGCTTAGTTGGATATAAGAACCAGATCTAAGAATTGCAATTATAAGGCTATGAGTATTAGTAGATTTATCTTGCATTTGACTGACATTGCTGTAAAGAAACATTACAGATCCCCCTCCCACTTTCTTCTACTAGACTCTGCACATTTATTTATAAGTGAAAAAAGGGTTTCATATAAGATGTTGGCCCTCCCAATGAAGTTTTATTTCATGTCTGGAAATAACACCTGACAGGAATAAAATAAGGTCTTTTTATTGTAATATTTCTCCACAGAATTATCAACATCTACATTGAATTAATTTTGCTACATCGTTAATAATTTGGAACCACTTAGTATTGAAAAATAGAACCCCTTGAGTTGAAAAAAAAAATCTACAGGATGAGTCACTTTCCCAGCAAAAGAAAAGTGAGCATTTCTTTCTCAACAGACAAATTGAACAGATAGAATTCCACACATAGGACAGAAGAATCAATAGCGCTAATTAATTAAACACCCTTCACCTTGTTTTTGCTTGCTTTTCACAAGAGGAGAAATCTCCCCCCCCCCACACACATACCATTTTGTTATGATAAATATTTATTGTGATCCCCTGTATTTGGAGGCAGCCCTTGCTTATTAAATGTTGGTTCTCTGTATAAATTCTATCAAAATCTGAGGAAAGCAGATACGAATGCTCTGGCATTGTCAAAGAATCTCTGCATCAGAATTCCAAGCATGCAGAGATTCTATACATAAACGGAGAGTTCTCAACTCCCAAGTAAGATACTCCAGGTGCTGCTGGTCATATGATTTTGCAGCTGCTTCAGGGCTCCACGGCTGGGATTTTAAGAGCTGCTATGAGCTTGTGTGGTCCTGCAGGAACACAATTTACGTGCAATACACAGAGGCACAGCTGCTGCCAAATACATGCTTTGTCCCTACTTAAAGGCAGGGCTTGGATCGCAGCTTAGGTTCTTGTACACACCCCCTTCTGTGCATGTGTATTTTCTTTCCATTTTCTGCCTTCTGTACAAAACAGAAATTATTTGCCTTGTCTCAGGAAGGCCAATTTTGTTAAGGACAATATTGTAGTAACCTCAAGTTGCCTCAGAAACCAGCTTGTTATTATGTTTTAGATACAATCAATACAATCAGAATAGAGCTGGGAGGGACCTTGGGGGTCTTCTGCTCCAACCCCCTCAAACAGGAGACTCTATACTATTTTGGGGGGGCTGACTACAGATTAACAGAGTTGGAAGGGACCTTGTAGGTCATCTAGTCCAATGCCCTCCAAGCAGAAGACCCTACACCATTTCTGACAGATGGCAGTCTATTCTCTTCTTGAAAGCCTCCAGTGATGATTCTCCCACAATTTCCGAAGACAAGATGTTCTGTTGGTTGATAGTTCTCACTATCAGAAAATTCCTCCTTATTTTTTATTTATTTGTTTGTTTGTTTGTTTATATTTGTCAATTGCTTACAAGATATTAGGTATCAGTAAAAACATAGTTATGAATACATGGATACATATGAGAAAAATAAAAAATATATAAAAGAAACAATGGGACAGGGACGGTAGCCATGTTGGTGCACTTATGCATGCCCCCTACAGGAAAGGGGTGAGGTCAATAGTAGACAGTCTAGGTTAAAGTTTTTGGGGTTTGGGGAAAAAAACCACAGAGTCAGGTAGAGTATTCCAGACATTGACCACTCTGTTGCTGAAGTCGTATTTCCTGCAATCAAGTTTAGTGCAGTTAACCTTGAGTTTGTATCTATTGTTTGCTCTAGTGTTGTTATGGTTGAAGCTGAAGTATTCATTGACAGATAGGACATTGCAATGTATGATTTTATATGCCATACTTAGATTGGACCAAAGGCGGTATAGTTCTAGTTTTCTAGGTCTAGAATTTTGAGTCTGGTGGCATAAGGTATTCTGGAGAACTCCTCTTGAAATATTTCTGGAGTTTCTCAACTGTGTTAATATCAGATACGTAATGTGGGTTCCAGACTGTATTGAGCTGTATTTGAGTATTGGTCTAGCAAATGTTTTGTATACTTTAGTTATTAGTGTAATATTACCAGAAAAAAAGCTATGTAAGATTAGGTTAACAACTCTTAATGCCTTTTTGGCTATGTAGTTACAGTGGGCTCTAGCACTTAGATCATTAGAGATGAGTACTCCAAGATCCTTGACAGAGTTTGGATTATCAACAAGGTCTTGACTATTCAACCTGTACTTTATTTTCTGATTTTTTTTGCCAATATGTAGGACAGAGCATTTATTTGTTGAGATTTGAAGTTGCCATTTTTTTTGACCATTCTGATACATAGTCAAGGTCTTTTTGAAGGGTAGCAGTGTTGTCTGTGGTGTTGAATAGCTTTACATCATCAGCGAAGAGAACACAGTTGCTCTTCATATGATCACAGAGGTCATTTATGTAGAGAATGAAAAGAGTTGGTCCTAGAACACTGCCTTTGGGGACACCACTGTTGACAGGTATAGAATTTGATAGGACGCTCCCAATTTTGACCATTTGTTGTCTGTTTGATAGGAATGTTTCTATCCAGTTATGCAAATGTCCAGAGATACTGTAAGACTTTAGTTTTGGGAGTATTTTGTCATGTACCACTGAATCAAAAACTTTATAGAAGTCTATGTAGATTGCGTCTATTGCTTTGCCCTAATCGAGTTGTGTAGTCCATATGTTTTTGCAGTGTAAGAGTTGCGGATTACATGATAGTTTTTTCCTAAAACCAAATTGTTTATTAGAGAGTAGGTTGTTTGTCTCTAAGTGGAGGATAATGGATTGGTTAATAATTGATTCCATGACTTTACAGGTGATGCAGCATAAAGAGATTTGTCTGTAATTTTCAACTAGGCTGAGGTCTCCCTTTTTGAAGATGGGAATGACCGTGGCTTGTGACCATAGTTTTGATTTTTCAAAGATTATGCTTAGATGTTTGGCTATGGCAGTGGGTAGCTTTTTAAAGAAGTAGGCACATATTCCATCCGGTCCAATAGATAGAGATGGTTTTAAATTGCGCAGTGCTTTTTCAACAATGTCTTCTGTAAAATCGATATGTATTAGATCATTGTAGTTGTCTGTGGTTCGACTAGGAAATACTGGGCGTGATCCATTGCTGTTTACAGATACTGAGCCAAAGAATGTGTTAAAGAGGTTGGCTTTAATAGTATCATCATTGCAGTCTTTACCATTAGGTCCTTTCAGGGTTGGGATGGACCTTGAATCTTTTAGTTTGTCGTTTATAAAATTGTAGAAAGTGCAGGTGGAATTGGTGCATAGAAGGTTTTCTTCTTGTTTAATGTGATAATTGGTGTATTCAGTTTTTATCTGGTGGCATAAATTTTTGTATCGGCTTTTGAAATTGGCAATGTGACCAGATTTGTTTTTCCGCCAAAGTGATTTCTTTTTGGATTGAAGCTTCGTTATTGTTTTGGGTAATTTGTTTTTTCTGGTTTTGGGAATTGTTAATGGTACATATAGTTTGATGACTTTTTTGACTTCAAGTAAAAATGTGTTGTAATGGTCCTCTATAGTATTGCATCCAGAGAATAGAAATTGCCAATCAAGGGGTGAGAGATTGTTGTTTATAAGATCATAGTTGCCTTTTTTGAAGTTATAATTGGGGATTCTGTCATTGTGATGAATTTTGTGTGGACGTATGTTGAGACAAAAGTCAATCATGTTGTGATCACTGTTGGAAAAGGGTTCTTTAATTTGTATTCCGTAAATTGAATTCAAACTATTACAGAAGATGAGATCGAGGCAGTTGTTAAGTCTAGTGTTGTTGGTTACTATTATGTTATACCATTGGTTGATAGTTCTCACTGTCAGAAAATTTCTACTTATTTCTAGGTTGAATTTCTGCTCAATCAATTTCCATCCATTATCCCTTGTCTGGTCTACAAGTGCCTTGGAATTGACCCTCTCCTCTCTGTGGCAGCCCCTCAAATATTGGAACACTGCTATCATGTCTGGTCCATTTCAGACAGGTGGCTGTCCAGTCTTTTCTTTAAAAACTTCCAATGATGAAACACCCACGACTTTTGAAGGCCAGCTGTTCCATTGGTTAATTGTTCTCTTAGGAAGTTTCTCCTTAATTCCAGGTTGCTTCTCTCCCTGATCAGTTTCCATCCATAGTTTCTTGTTCTGCCTTCTGCTTTGTGGCAGCCCCTCAAATACTGGAGAACTGCTGTCATGTCAGATAATGATGCTGTCCCAACCCCACAACTTTCTTCAGAATGTTGGCTAATGAATATGTATTAGCAATGGAGACTGTGAACCTACTGTGTTAGCAGCAACAGGAGCAGGAGGAGGATTCCCATCTGAAAACAGAGAGAAACACTGAATTTGGAAGCAGAAACCCAAAGCAGAATCCCTTTTTGGCTTCTGCAAAACTTTTTTAGCCCATTGTTCTCAGCATTGGACCTTTACCAGAAAGCAAATGGCCTTGGGTTTATATGGAGATAACAGAAGTGACAATTAGATTATTAGGCTTCCTGGGTTTTTTTGGTTCCAAAGTTTACCTCAGCCCTGGAACAAGCAATCATTTATGACCTGCCTTTTGGTTCGATGAGAGGAAATGTATTTCAGAAAATGAAGTAGAAGGCCAGGGAAGGCTTCTATGCTTCCCTCATTTTGCCCTGCTGGCAGGAACCTGGCAAGGCCCAGAATTTAGCCCAAGATAGCTCAGAGACTCTCTCATATGGCCTCCAGGTATGCCAGATGTGAACCAGCTGAGTTTTTGATGAAAGACAATCATCTACTGCAAAAATTTAGGAGACTTATTGAACATTTTGCAGTTCAGCAGAAATAGTTGCTTCTGATTTAGTGTGTAGGTGTTGGTAGTTGGCCTGCGTGTGCATTCCTGCCTTTTGTTTGCAGGGCTTGTGTCTATTCCAAGGTTTTTTCAAGGAAAGATGGGATAAACTTGTACTTTTCTTGCACAAAATATGTGCTACTTAAAGAAACTCCATAGAAACCAGGATACTGTGAGATGTGGGGAATCTCTTTACAGGTGAATCTTCTGCTTTCAATTTCTGTTGATGACAAAGATATTGTTTTAGACTTAGAGCCATTCCGGATAATGAGATGAGGATTAAAATGCAGATTTTAATAGCTGTGTAGTCTTAAAGGATTTACCTTTTTATAGGTGCAATTTGTATTTGGATTACAACATTAGCAAGTAGCAATCCAAATGGATCACAAAAGCGGGGTGTTAGCATTTGAAATTTAATCAAAATCTAAATATTTAAACCATGCATTTAAGAATTGTTATGTTGAGCACATACTTCCTTGCATTTTTTTTTTAATGGAAAAAGTAAAAAATGGGGCAAGAGGAGAAGCTTTCACAGAATGTTGGTCATCACCTTTACATTTATGGATTCCCAAATCTAAGTTTGCATGAAACTACACCATTGCAATTACTTAAATAATAACAGCCTAATCTTCAAAGCTCTGTCTACAGATGCTCCACAGTGTGAGGTTTGTCTGCATCTCCTACAAAAAGCCCAGTTTGAAGATAAGCCTGCTCTACGTTCTCCCCCAGAATAATTATCCACTGCAATCTGAAATTCCTTCCTTTGGTAAGCTTCATTTCTCTTGCTTGTCATTCTGTTAGCTTTATTGATGGTCTGAGGTTCCTCCTGACAGAGCATTTTATCAAGAAAAAGCAATGTGGAGGCATTGGGATCAAAGCAGGAGCTGAGTGCATATTCTTCCCCTCCTTGACAGAATCAATCTACCTGCAACTCTGCCAGCTGACTTAATTTATGGCTAAGATGTGCAAACATTTCCCATCTACCAGAGCTATTTATATGGTAACCTTGAAGATATTTTTTTGGTTTATCGTTGTGCAATTCTTCCATGTTGCTTGATTTCATTAGAACAGTTACTTGCTCAATAAAAGAATGCTGCTTGCTAATGAAAACAAAATAATCCAGGAAAGAGAGTGAAAAGAAAGAAAGAAAGAAAGAAAGAAAGAAAGAAAGAGAGAGAGAGAGAGAGAGAGAGAGAGAGAGAGAGAGAGAGAGAGAGAGAGAGAGAGAGAGAGAGAAAGAAAGAAAGAAAGAAAGAAAGAAAGAAAGAAAGAAAGAAAGAAAGAAAGAAAGAAAGAAGTTGCCTATATTGTTAAATGTTAGAGAAGGCTGAGCAGAAAAAATAGGGTCCACAAAAGCCTTTAAACTTTGAGTTCATAGTAAGTAACAGTAATTTATGTTACATATTTCTGTCACTATTAAATTATTCATTGCCAAAGTCACTGGAACTAAAAGAGAATTCCCAACAGAGAATTGACTGGTTTAGTGTTAAGACAGCATAAGAACTTAATCAGACATGCATAAATTCAAACGTGGCCACTATCACTGTGGAGAATTGGGACATACAAAGAATTGCTAAAACAGTAATCCTTAGTCTTTGATTCCCAAAATCTGTAGCCAGTAATGTTCTTAAATTGATGGGATTGAGTAGATGCAATGTTTTGTCCTCTTTCCTTTAGATGGCAAACTAACAAAACTGTATTTATTCTCCCATTAAAAAAAAAAAAACATCTTTCCCCTCGAGTAGTATTCTCTTCCAAGATCTGTATTATTCTGTTATTTAATGAGAAGGCCAGTATAGCCCTCAGACCAGGGGTGGGATTCAAATTTTTTAACAACCAGTTCTGTGGGTGTGGCTTTGTTGGTGGGCATGTTACTGAGTCACATGACCACCATGTCCACCAAGTCACATGACCACCAAGCCATGACCAACTAAGCCACGCCCACAGAACAGGTTGTTAAAAATTTTGAATCCCACCCCTGTACATACATACATTATCTATCTATCTATCTATCTATCTATCTATCTATCTATCTATCTATCTATCTATCTATCTATCTATCTAACTGGAGTTTTCTTGGCAAGGATTTTCGAAATAGTTTGTCATTGCCTCCTTCCCAGGTCTGAGAGAAAATGACTGGCTCAAAGTTACCCAGCTATTTTTTGCCTAAGGCATAAAAACTCACCATCTCTGGTTTCTACCCTGAGGGTTTACCACTTCACCAAAGTGGTCATTGATAGGTCATTATGTCATTCCCTTTCAAGCAAGGTAATAAAATACACATAGGCAAAAAAAAAATGTGTGTGTCAGCATACTGTATGTACCTTCTAGTTGTTGGGATACAGGCAATTATGTTGGTTTATAAGGTAATTTTTATGTTAGAGATCGTAGCTTGCATCGATTAGTGGAAACCTCCTTAGAGTTTGGTTGTACCTTTGGCAGAGAATAAGGTATCTGTCAGGGATAGGCCTAAAGCTGATAACTATAATATATTGGGTTATTAATGTTAATGAGTTCAACATGCCTGTGATCTTGTGTTGTTCCTTAAACACCATCAGCTGCTTTGTTGTAATTCTTCCAGATATGCCAGAGTTGAGTTCTTGCAGAAATATCAGTATGCAAGCATCAGAAAAGCTCCTCACTTAAGTGCCTTTTGTTTATGTTTCATGAGACAAAAAGGCAGAACAGTAGTGATGAAAGTCATTGGAAAAAAAGCGGCATACCTCAAACTTTGTTTTATCTCCAGAGAGGAAGAAAGGGCAATCAGATTTGGAGTGAGTAAAGACAAGGAGAAAAGGGGGACTGCAGGATAGCTGGCTTTATTAGGAAGAGTACTGTGATTGATAGTGCCATGGACCAGTTGGCATTATAAACAGAGCTGAACCACTTTTTAAATGAAACAAGATTTTGCTGAAATAAAAGGTGCCTCTTTATTGAATCTTATGAGAACAAAGTGTATCATTGATTGAGAAATTTAACTGCTTTGCAAAAACCCCTCAAAATTCAATTTTGCAGAAGTGGTGAAACTAAGGCAGGACATTTGGTTCCCAAATTACTGGTTGTAGAGCATTTCAGGTCACTGTACAGAGAAGGAGAAGAATCTATTGTGGTATAATTATCCAAACTTAAAAAGATACCTGAACATTTCACATGCGATTAAGGGCTAAAGAATTCATTAAGAGAATTGTGGGATTTTCAAAGACAATGCTAAAAATACTCTTAACCAGAGGTAGATTTAAGAAAGTATTTCACATTGCTATCGCCATGGAAACTGCTGCTGGGGGATCAATACAGCTGCACTAGCAATAAAAAGCAAATGTGAATAAGCTTACAGTTTGGAGAATAATAGGTCAAAATGAACTGTGTTGTCATTGTGGCAGAGGTTCACAGATATCAGTTTAATGCAGATTTAAAGCAGAAACTTCAGAAAATGCTAGAAAGTAAGTGACATTTAGAGAGCCTGCAACTCAAGAGAAAGCAAAAGGTAAACAATGAACAAAAATTGACTTTTGTTTTTGCAATAGGGAAATGATGGATTGGAGAAGGAAAGTGAAAAAAAATAGCTCACCTGGAAATCTATAACACAAAAGGTGAAATTTAACAAGTAGTAAGGAATGTTATATGTTATGCAAATAGATGGGAAGAGACTCTTGGGTTATATTTGTCAGAAAAAATTGCTCCTGCATTGAAGTTCCATCCACAGACTGAAATTACTGTAGAGACCATCAAACATAAGCTGCACAATTATTGAATAATGTGTGTATGGCCCTGGCACATTGGACTCCTTCAAAAGTATAACAGTGATCCAGGAGAATCCCATTTGCAAATTTTGCAACATATGCTCACTTCATATACCATATGCAGAAAAGTAGAAACTGAACTGAACCCAAAGGTGCTTTTTTTTCAAGAGGCAGCTTCTTCAGCACTGACTGGATGATGGGAAATGGAAAGATCCATATCCCTACCATCCAGCCAGAGCTGAAGAAGCTTCTTGGATGAGAAGCAAAACGTCTTCAAAGAAAAAAACAGAAAGTCCCGCTGCCTCTTGAAAACAACACCTTGGGGACAACCATGACATGGGTGACTGAGAATCACTATAGACATTGAACTGAATTAGGTGACAGCTGATGAAATTCTTCAGAGTTAATTGGAGTTCCATCTGAGGCTCCTAAAGAATGGAACCTGTCAGGATCTGTGGTAATTTTAAAAATATTATTAATTTGTTATCCCAGAATGAGCAATATCCTTTGTCTAGAATGGAGGAAATTTTTGCTAATATCACTGGAGACATTTCAGCTGTAGAAACTTGCCAGAGACTTGTTTTCAGCTAGAAACTGAGGGAGATTTCAAGATGTTTTTTTACCATAAATACACAGAAAGGGTTATATCAGTATAAAAGATTTGTTTTGGTGAGGCATCTGGACCAGAGGCTTGGCGAAGAGCCATGGACCAATTACTGCAAGGATGTTTAGGCATTGAGTTCTATTTAGGTGCCATTGTCGAAAATGATAAGCTGCATCTGCAGAACCTCAACTCGGAGTTAAGTGATTGGTAATCAAGCATGACACAACACTCACACTCCTAATGCATGAAGACTATACAAGCATTCAGAGAAAATTCAAATAGCTCAAAGTTCAGAAATTGTGTCATAGCTATGGCCTTTATGTGATTAGTTGTTATAACACATGCCTCCCAAATTTAGCCAATGGGCTAAACCACTTGACCATTTTATTGGGTGGGTGGATGGGCAAGACAAAGAAGTGGACAAAATAGGGTGAAGAAGTTTTCACAGAAGCAGAGAAAATGGTGATATCAAACATGATGCTTACACATTATAACCCCACATATGCCATGCCTTGAGATACCCACTAGCAGAGTTACATTGCATGTCATGAAAATGGCAGTGAACACCCACAGTATACTCACAGTTGCAGAGAAAATGTATGAATAGATTGTGCTTGGTTTGGGAAGTTAAATGCTTTAAGTCAGGGATGTCAAACTCACATTGTCACGGGGTGTCACATGACATATGACTTTTTTCCCCATCGCTAAACCAGCCGTGGGCATGGCCAGCGTGTGACGCATCAAGCCCATGGGCCATGAGTTTGACACCCCTGCTTTAAGTGATCCTTGTATGGCTTCAAAAAGGAACACGTTACAAATATGAATGGATTCCCTTATTTACCCCTACAAGGTGAAGATTTTGAAAGTTCCACAACAGCTGGAGATTCCTTCAACGTGTATTTTTTTCTCACACCAACTTGTATTGAGAGTTTTTCCATTAGCCTTCTAACTGTGAAGGATGTGGTTTGAGGCAAGGAGTTTTGCTTTTCTGTTTTCCAAATTAAGTGCTAGAATAAGTACATGACTCCAGAAGTCACTTAGAGATGTTTTCTCCTCCTTCTCCATCATTACCAGAAGAAAGATGATAAACAAGAGAAAGAAGATAAACTCTACTAAGATATAATTCAGTTTTCACTGTATTTGTTCTGTCCTTCATTTGCATACTCGAAATCCCCGCGCTTTGATTGGCTAAAGCGCGGGGATTTCTAATTGGCCAGGCGAGCCGCACCGATTGGCCCGTTGAAGGTCTCCCGCGATTGGCTCGCTCCAAGAGCGGGAGACTTGAAACGCTGCCATTGGCCGCGGCCGCCGCGGCGAAAAGAATAAAAGCCGCGGGCTTTTTCCTTTTCGCCGGTTCGGTTCTCAACGCTTAAATAAAGAGCCTTAAACGTAGTCACCGACTCCTGGCATCTTTTGCGGACACGACACTGGCGACGAGGATGGGATCCAGACCCTGAACCGAACCCCGTGTCCAACGAGAGCCAGACTTAACACCGAAATGGTGAAAATCGCACCGCCCGCCCCCTTCAACCCCGCCACCGAGGACTGGGAATCGTTCTCAGACTGATTCCGCATGTACCTCGAGTGCACCGGAATGAAGGACGCCCCGGGCCCGCTAAAACGCGCCGTTTTCCTCACCCATTACGGAACCGAAGTTTTCCAGATGGCCAAAGCATTGGCCAAGCCGGCCGACGCAACCGCCATGGATTGGGACGTCCTCGAACCTATCCTTCGGTGACATTGCGCCCCCGAGGTCCCCATCCTGATCCGGCGCAACGAATTCTACCAGCGGGACCAGAAACCGGGTGAAAAACTGAGCGACTTCGTCGCCGAGCTGCGGCGCCTAGGGGGGCTCTGCGAATTTGACGGCCTGAACAGCCTCCTAAGAGACCGATTCGTGCTCGGCCTATGGGACCCTGCGCTCCAGAGCCGGCTTATGGCTAAGGGTGACATCAGTCTAGCAGACGCCCTCACCGCAGCCGCAGCCGCAGAAGCAACCCGCACTTCCGCCGACAGCATGCGAAAACCAGACGCGAAGGGCGGAAACAACAACCCGGTGAGGTCGGCCGACCTAAAGAACGAAACAGCCGCACACCACGGTGATTTCCATTCTGCATCCAGCACGTCCGAAGACGAAGAAGACATACACCGAGTGCAGACGGGGCGCGACCAATGGAACCGCAGAGGTCGTAGGTCGAGGACCAACTGTGCCGGTTGCGGTGGCGACCACCCCAGATCAGAATGCCAATTTTTTGACTCCATCTGTCGGCATTGTGAGAAAAAGGGACACATCGCTCGGGTTTGCCGCCAAAAGAAGACTCGCAGTCCACCCAGATGGGACCAACACGATCGAAGAAGGGAAAGCCCACCGCCCCGGACCAGAGATCGCCAATCGGACAACCGGTGGGACCGGATCCAACGACCCTCGAGAGGCGGCGACAACCGGCGCAAAGAAGAGACCCACCAGACGGTAACCATCGGCCACGCCATCTCCGACGGCGCCAGAAAGGTACACATAGAGGTCCATATCGAGGGCCAACCATGCAAAATGGAGATGGACTCCGGGTCCTACCTCTCCATGATTGCATGGCATGAGATAAAACGATTGGTGCCTACCCTCCATAAGAGGAACATAAACGCCCAAAGACTTCTTGTAAAAGACTACCAGGGAAACCGCGTCCCGGTAGTGGGCACCAAGAACTTCAAAGTGACTTATAAGGGGCGCACCGAACAACTCCCACTCACAATCGTCGATCGCGACCGCCCAAGCCTGCTGGGCCTACAATGGTTCGCCCCGCTCGACATCGCCCTCACGGGAGTCAACCACGTCACCGACGACGGCTGGGAACAGCGGCTAGCCCAGGAGTTCCGGGAGGTCTTCGATGGAAGCCTGGGCAAGTACCAGGGGCCCCTTATCTCATTTGATCTAGACCCTAGCGTCCCCCCCAAGCGACTAAAACCTAGGCGGGTACCTTTCGCCCTAAAACCTAAGATTGACGAGCAAATTGACAAGCTCATCAAACAGGGGGTGTTGCAACCAATAGACCATGCCCGATGGGAGACCCCAATAGTGACCCCGGTCAAGCCAGACGGGTCAGTGAGAATTTGTGGGGACTATAAGGCCACCCTAAATGGCGCGCTGCAACAAAGCGCCTACCCCGTCCCAATCGTGCAACACCTACTGCACTCACTAGGAGGGGGCAGGGTCTTTGCCAAGCTTGATCTCACCCAGGCATACCAGCAGTTGCCGGTCGACGAAAAAACGGCGGAAGCCCAGACCATCGTTACCCATCGGGGGGCCTTCAAGTGCAACCGACTCCAATTCGGAGTCAGCGTGGCACCAGGCATCTTTCAGAGCCTGATGGAACGTTTGCTGCAGGGCATCAAGGGTGTGTTGCCCTATTTCGATGATTTATTAGTGGCGGCGCCAAATGAAGCCGAATTAGAAAACCGACTCAGAGAGGTCTTAACCAAATTTAAAGTAACGGGACTTAAAGTAAAAAGGGAGAAATGCCAACTGTGCACGGAACGAGTGGAATTCTTGGGCTACCTACTAGACCGGCACGGCATTCACCCCACAAGTAAAAAAGTGAAAGCTATCAAAGAGGCCCCCACCCCTAGATCAAAGACTGAATTGCAGGCATTCTTGGGGTTACTGAACTTTTATAATGTTTTCCTACCCCAAAAGGCAACGGCGGCGGAGCCTTTGCATAGGCTCCTGGATAAGGCGGCAACCTGGACTTGGGGGAAACGGGAGCAAGCCGCCTTCCAAAAAACTAAGGACCTCCTCACCTCCGACGCCGTCCTGATCCAATTCAACGAAACCCTGCCCCTGGCCGTCACTTGCGACGCATCTCCTTTTGGCGTCGGCGCTGTCCTCAGCCATACCCTTCCTGACAGAAAAGAAGCACCCATCGCGTTCTTTTCCAGGACTCTAATCAAGCCAGAGCGGAACTATAGCCAACTGGACAAAGAAGCTTTGGCTATAGTTGCCGCCGTTAAGCGATTCCACGAATACCTTTACGGCCGCCCATTCACCATTGTAACAGACCATAAGCTGTTGCTGGGCATCCTTGCAGGAAATCGAGCCACCCCGAACATTCTGTCTCCCCGGATGACAAGGTGGTCCGAGTTCCTGGCAGCCTACAGCTACGAACTTATACACAAACCGGGTAAGAAGATTTCACACGCGGATGCTTTGAGCCGCTCGCCGTTACCGGACTCCGACCCTGACCCAGCACCAACGACAAACACCCTTAGCATCGAGAACCTGCCCAACCTACCCATAACCGCGTCAGACATTGCCCGGGAAACTATTAAAGACAGGCGTCTGGCGCGGATTTTGCATTGGGTGGAAAAAGGTTGGCCAGAAAGGGACAACGACGAGTCCGTTAAGACATTTAGAAACCGCCAAACCGAACTCTCGCTACTTAAAGGGTGCATCTTATGGGGTGACAGGGTGGTCATCCCGGACAGACTACAGGGGAAAATTTTAGAAATGTTGCATGAGGGGCATCCTGGCATCGTAAGAACTAAAGCCCTCGCCAGAAGTTACGCTTGGTGGCCAGGGATGGACAAACAGATAGAGGCCTGGGTAGCTAGGTGCCAGCGATGCCAGGAGACTAGACCCAGCCCACCCACAGCACCCATCCGGGAGTGGGAAACACCAAGGGGGCCCTGGTCCAGAATCCATTTGGACTTTGCCGGTCCCACAAATGGACATACCTTCCTCATAACAGTTGACGCTTACTCCAACTGGTTGGAGGTAAGCGATATGAAATCCACAACCACGGAGGCCGTGATCAAAGAACTTTGCAAACTCTTTGCAACACACGGCCTCCCAGACGTCGTCGTCTCCGACAACGGGCCCCAGTTTACATCCCTCGACTTCAAGAAGTTCCTGGCGGAGAGGGGCATCCGCCACGCATTAACGGCACCGGCGCATCTGGCGGCGAACGGTAGGGCGGAACGGATGGTCCAATTTACCAAAAAAACCATCCGGAAAATGGACCACGGGGAGATCCAAGACAAAATTAACAGACTCCTCTTTATACAACACATCACCCCGAACACCACTACCAACAAAAGTCCAGCCGAGTTACTAATGGGTAGGAAGCTGAGGTCCCCACTCGATAGGTTACACCCAACGTATAACCCAGAGCGGCCCCCAGACTCGAGTACAAAATACCGAACATTCGCACCCGGGGACCTCGTGTACGCGAAAAACCTGACGGGGGACCCCCTATGGATCCCAGCCGTCATCACCCAAATCACAGGCCCTCGCTCATACCGGCTCCAAACCACAGATGGGCGAGCCTGGAAACGACACATTGACCAACTCAGGTCTCGGTCAGCAACAGAATCCACCCCCCAAAACACAAACCAAGGGGGGAGGGAATACCTGAATAACCAATCGAAAGAAAAAATAAACCAGCAATACTTACCGGAACGCAGCCATTGCGATCCCCCACCGGAGAAGAACCACCAAGCCAGCTCAACCAACTCGGAAAGACCAAGCGGGAGCGGTGAAACCCGTAGCTCAACCAACCCGGAAGGCCCAGGTGGGAGCCACGGAGAAGGAACCGGCCCGATCATCCAACCGGTTCGCACAGAAGAGGGAGCAGCCAAAAACTCGACTGCTCCGGTCGAAATCCAGCTTGCAACTGAGTTGTGCAGGTCAAGTAGGACTAGACGGAGCCCCGCCTACCTACGTGACTATGCAACGTAAGGACTATACCAAGAGGGGAGGGGTGTTCTGTCCTTCATTTGCATACTCGAAATCCCCGCGCTTTGATTGGCTAAAGCGCGGGGATTTCTAATTGGCCAGGCGAGCCGCGCCGATTGGCCCGTTGAAGGTCTCCCGCGATTGGCTCGCTCCAAGAGCGGGAGACTTGAAATGCTGCCATTGGCCGCGGCCGCCGCGGCGAAAAGAATAAAAGCCGCGGGCTTTTTCCTTTTCGCTGGTTCGGTTCTCAACGCTTAAATAAAGAGCTTTAAACGTAGTCACCGACTCCTGGCGTCTTTTGCGGACACGACAGTATTCTATGCCTATTTCTTTCTTATTAAGTTTGTCTTTATTTACATATTCATTCTACTCTCTGGTTATGTTACTTCCCAGCACAAATGGATTGTATCAAGAGTAGCCGCTTCTCTGCATGTTTCCATAAGGTCATTGTTAAAAAGTGGGCTGTAGAGCCAACTATTATAAACATTAGAAAGCACCATTGCTCTGCAGATTCTCATTTTAGTATCTAAAAGCCTTCTAAGAAAACATGCCATTCCCAGTAGTTACTTTGATATTTAACTTTAATTCCCTGCTCTGAGTTGACATGGTCTCTTAGCAACTTCCTGCCCTTTGGCCTCTTTCATTCTTGTGCCTGTTAATGCACTTCCTTTTGTTGCTGGCCTCCACTTCTCTCCCTTTCAAGATTCCTTTAGAGAAAAGATAATTAAAAAAAATCTCCCTGTGTGTGTATGCGTGAAAAGAGCTAGATAAAAAGCGTGATGTGTGCATATTTAGAATAAAAGCATTAGGGAACAGGCTGTCCTGGATTTAATGTAAGGATAAATCAACCAGAATTAATGTTTCACTACTAGTGGAGCTAGGAGCCATCTAGCATACACATTTACATGTGATAATAATGGAAAAGGAAGAAAAACCAAAATATTGCTAACAATATCCACTAGCAGCCCTCCAGATCACTAAGAGCATGTGAGATTTGGTCTCACCTTACACAACAAGAGTTTGAAGGATAAAGAGTTTCACTGTGAGTTAAAAAAGCTGTCAGCCCATTGAACTGGACTTAGTTATGAATGCACTCTACATTAAGGCTTGAAACACAGAACATCAATCTTCCATCAGCTGCCATCAGAGGTTTCCCTCAGTAGATAGGCTCAAAGGCTGCATGTGGACCTGATTTCTCAGGATGCCTGTCTCATCTAAGCTTCAAAACCCACAATAGTAAAATCTAATTCAATCTTCCTATTTTGCAAACATGCCTTAGGCTACAAAGATTCCAGTTGAAATCATAAGTGCTTTTTGCTTCCTTCTTCAATGGAAGAATCCAAGCAGTAGAGAATTTTTTAAAAAACACACAGAATAACAGAGTTGGAAGGGACCTTGGAGCTCTTCTTATGAATCAAGCAATACTGATGCCTTCACAGGTTCCAGAATACCCTTCACTCAGATGAGAGGAATCCATATTAGTCCCACAATATTTTTCATCCTACTTTGAGGGACACTATGGAAGACAATATATTTTAGTTGTTCTTTGTGTCTTGGAGGTTGCAGAGGACACCTGTGAGCATACTGGAAATGAGGAGAAGAACCCTCAAAGTACCTCAACTCACATTATCATCAGATTCTAAGCAAAGAGATACACTGGATCTCTTTTCCCTGGTTTTTCATCATTCATTGCAAGTCCCAAGGAAATCTTAAACATGCAAAGACATTTACTATAGTACTATATGCAGATGAGCATCTGTAGTGCAAAAAGACAAGTTCAAAGCATATGTACTGTATGCAGTTCAACTCCTTTCACATGTTTCTGTACTATTGCCTATGAGCTGTGCATTGCTCCACTAATTCACTGAACACTGAAAGAATGGCATTTAAACAGAGCTCTGACCCGTTGGGATTAGCATCAAACAAATTGAAATGAAAAGACATTTCAACAGCATGTTAGCTACTAACTACCTGTTTTGGGAAATGCTTCCTGGATGAATTGTGGCCTAAGCTAATAATTAATTTGATCATACACACAGTTATTATCCAAACCAATGGACCACCACATAGAACATTATGAACAATACCACATCTATGGGTAAAGCCAATACATATTAGAATTCAGTGAACTCAGAGCCCAGAATAATTATGATACATGCTTGACATATGGATTGATTGATTTGACTGAATCATTAATTCATACTTTTTGAAAATGTCATAAATTTCTCATGGTTCAGGGCAGGAACAAGAAAAGCAAGCTAAAATAAAATATTTATCTGAATGAACAAAACATTTTCTGACATTTGAAATGTAGTATATTCAAGGATACTATTTTATACATTTGAAGAATGCATGTTTAGTGTCAGGCATGGAATAAAGTTTTTTAGTTTTCCCTTTTCCCTTCCTGTTTCCCATTATTTTTGTTTTCTTCATATGTTCTGATTAATTTTTTTTTTTAAAGAGAGAGACATGTAAATGAGTGTTTTGTGGAGATATTTTAATCACAAGTTCTATCCTGTCTAATTGGCAGTAATGTTATACCAATTTTATTTTACATAAATGGTCTAGGACTGTTTTCAATCTGATATAAATCTTGGAGCCAGTGATCCTTAGCCTGCTGTTTCATACAAAGAGGTGGAAACTTTGATTAATTCCTTGTCTTGCTGCAAAGTCCAAGATAATTCTTCATTATTGGGAAGATTTAGGTGTAATGATAAATTGTCCAAACTTGTTAAGTTTCTTAAGTATAATAATTATTTATAGGCTGAATTTCCTGCAAAGTAGAATGTAAGAATTTTCTTTCTTTCTTTTTAGAAGTGAGTTTGTAGTTTTCCATCTAATTATAAACCAGCCAGGATTATGAATACTTCTGCAAAATTATTTGTAGAATATTATTGCATAATTGGGAGAATTGGATTCTTCTGATATTTTGAAAGAACAAGCTAGCTTTAGAGATGGGCATTCAAGCTTAGATAATAGTTTTAGGTATTGCTCACTTGATTAATGAGTGTGCAGTGCAAAGTAAATCAGAACTGGGTTACTTTTTTAAAAAAAACCTTTTTTTACTTTCATGCTGCATTTGACTGCAGTGCAAGGAATACATTTTGGACTAAATTAGCCAATTTCATTATTGATTAGTGCCTTTTGATATTGATAAAACTATTACATACAAATTCTGAAGAGACTTTTCAAGAAATTGTCTATAATCAGACAATTTCCTAGTTACTTGGAATATCAAAAAGAGATGTAGTCTTGTACCTCTGCTATTTAATTAATAAATATTGTTTCACAGAGTCCTTTTTTCCAAATTTCATTTATTGAGTGTGTGGCAATCACTGATATACAACACTAATAAAATACTTTATACACACAGATACAAGCATATATTTAAATGAGGCTGAAAAAAAGCTTTTATTTAAATTTTGTTTAAACTTTTTTCCTGTTAAAAGAAGTGAAAAGGTTTTTATGGTTGGTTTGCAGAAATTATCACTGGTTTTTGACCAATTATTGTGATGGAGTCTCACAATTCATGAAAAAGCAAAACTTTTATAATGAGATTTGACTTCATGATGTCACAAAACCAAATTAGAATAAAGAGAAAAAGCCCCCTCCTCACCTGAATAGTCTTCCAGATAAAACTAAATAGATTGATTTGGCTCATTGACTGTATCTGTTTTAAAAAATAATATTTTATTTAATGTTTTAACTTTTACAATGAATGATAATACAAACTAAAAAGAAAGAATAGGTGCAAATAAGCAAAAAAAGAAAGAAAAACTAGAAAGAGAAAAGAAAAGAAAATCTAAGAATCTTCCCATCTTCATCATGACAAATATAATTTCACTTTTTACCTCCTCTGAGTTAATAAATATAAAACTTAACGTTCCAAATTTCAATTTTCTCAGTACATAACATCTTTTCCAGTCCATATATCCGCAAGTCCAGAAAAGACTTCCCCACACACAAAAAATAGCACACCCATTTTAACCCTGATCCAATAAATCAACTTTATGTTCCTTCTGTTTACATAAAATACTAACCTTTAATTTATTCAAATGATTGTTACTTCTTGTCTTAAATACCTTTAAAACTTTAACAACTAACTGTAATGACCTACTACATATTGACTTTACAGAAGATAACGTAGAAAAGACACTACAAAACCTAAAACCATCCCTATCTATTGGCCCTGATAGATTATGTGCATATTTCTTAAAAAAGCTCTCCTCTACCATAGCAGAACCTCTAAGCATTATACATGAGATATCATTCAGAACCAGCTCCTTACCAAACTTATGATCCTTAGCTACGGTCATCCCTATCTTCAAAAAAGGTGATCCCAGCCTAGTCGAAAACTACAGACCAATCTCACTGTGTTGTGTCACGTGCAAAGTCATGGAATCAATCATTAAACAATTCATCACTCTCCACTTAGAGTCAAACAACTTACTGTCCAAAAAACAATTTGGTTTCAGGAAAAAATTATCCTGCAATCTACAACTCCTACACTGCAAAAACATATGGACTACTCTACTTGACCAGGGTTAAGCTATAGACACAATTTTCAGACTTCTGCAAAGCCTTTGATTCAGTGGTACACGACAAACTACTGTTAAAACTAAACTCTTACAGCATTCCCTCCATAAGAGGATTACTACATTCCTGTCAAACAGGCAACAAATAGTAAAAATATATCAAACCCTGCTCCAGTTAACAGCGGTGTCTCCCAAGGCAGCGTTGTAGGACCCACACTCTTTATACTCTATATAAATGATCTTTGCGATCACCTTATAAGCAACTGCGTCCTCTTTGCAGATAATGTAAAACTATTCAATGCCACTGACAATGCTGCTATCCTTCAAAGTGACCTTGATTAGTTTTTTTTTAACTGTTATTTGTTTTAATTTGTTTTACATTGTTATTTGTATATGTTTTTTTGGTGTTGTTCAGTTGTATGTTGTGAAAGAGCACCTTATTTCGTTGTTCTCAGGTTCTGTGTACAATGACAATAAATTTATCTTTATCTTTATTATGTGTCTGAAAGGTCAAACATCTGGCAACTCCAAATCTCGACCAACAAATGCTCTGTCCTACACATTGGTAAAAAAAAAAAATCAGTACACCAAATACAAAATAGGCAGATATGACCTCATTGATGATCCTCAGTCTGTCAAGGACTTTGGAGTTCTAATATCAAATGACCTAAGTGCCAGAGCTCACTGTAAGAGCATTGCCAAAAAGGCATTAAGAATTGTAAATCTAATCTTACAAAGCTTCTCCTCCGGAAATATTGAATTGCTAACTAGGCCATTCAAAACTTTTACCAATACTCGAATACAGCTCATCAGTCTGGAATCCACACTGCGTATCAAACATTAATACAATTGAGCAAGTCCAGAAGTATTTCACGAGAAGAGTACTACACTCCTCTGCTCACAACAGAATACCCTATATCACCAGGCTTGAGATTTTAGGCCTGGACAACCTTGAACTACGCCTCCTACAGTTAGACTTAAGCGCAGCACACAAAATTATCTGCTACAAAGTCCTACCAGTCAATGACTACTTCAGCTTCAACCACAACAATACAAGAGCACACAACAGATACAAACTCAATGTTAAACTGCTTCAAACTTGATTGCAGAAAGTACGACTTCAGCAACAGAATGGTCAATGACTGGAATGCACTACCTGACTTTGTTGTCACATCCTCTAACCCCCATTCCTTTAACCTCAATCTAACCAGCATTGACCTCACCTCATTCCTAAGGGGTCTGTAAGGGGCATGCACAAGTGCACCATCGTGCCTACGGTCCCTGTCCTTTTGTCCCCATTTACTCATACTTATTTCCTGTATTCTTAATCATGTTTACACTTATATCTATTATCTTGTAAGCGATTGACAAATTAAATAAAGCCTGTTTTGTAAGTCCAGCAGGAAGAAATTATTCCAATTGCCCTCTTGAATTTGCAGTTTTATTTTCTTCTTAAATTTTCGAGTTTCATCTGACTTTTTAAAACATCTAGTAATAAATTCTTGTTTGTGCTGTTCTCCCCAATTATATCAGATAGATTTTGTTCCAAATCTTTTTCTCCAACAGCATCTTCTGATGTAACAGCTTCTTCTGGGAACGAGGTATTCACAAAAAACACACAAAACAGCTGACATTGTTGATTCAAAGTCCTATTGCCATTCCTCAACTATCTCTGAAAGTCATTAAAGTTCCTTTATTTGATTGTCTCCAATATTGAAAATAATTTTAATTTCCCATGAAAATGAATTTAATTTTGCAAAGTTAATTTTAAAATGTTAATATTCATGAAGGGCTCTTCTTCTGAGCTCTTCATCTCTTCAAAACTTTCTGTAGCCAAAACTCTGTTTTGCTTTTTGTTGTTTATTTTTAATTCTTAAAGAGTCAGTTAGTTTCTTTACAATTTCAGTTTCATTCTTTTGGTCTAAAGCAAGCATCCAAAGTTTCCAGTCCTATCATTTTGGAAAGTGTATAACTTTTTTAATGTAGTTATAAGCAATTTTAAAGGTGGTTAGTGAAGGAAATGCAAATTTAGTGTTCTTTTGAAGGCTCTGACTGCAGCCAGAGCAAAAATGACAAATTCTCTTGCAATTACCATATAAGAAGTAATTGTAAGGACCCAATGTGAGTAATCTCAAGTCCTGTCTTTCTCCAGAGAAGTTTGAAGGAGTGAATCTGCTCAGCAGCTCCCTGTTCTTTTGCCACAATCGTGTCTTCCGTCCATGATCTCTTCTCTGGAAGATTGCTCATTGACTGTAACTTTGAACTAGATTAATGAAATGCATTTGCATTTCATTGTATTCAAACCATCTTGGCCATTTGTTAGAGGAAAGGTATACTTCCTAAGATTACATTTTTATCAAAAGTTGATCCTGTTTCAATTTAGCTTTCAAACAACATAAATTATTTTGGCAAATAAAAATACAAGAAATAAATAATTTTTGTTGGCAACTCCGTTATAAGAATGTCTGCAGTTTTATAGAGCAATTTAGCTCAAATCTAATAGGAGTCTTTTCTTCACCATAATTATATTGGCCTGCATTTTAGGTTAATGGAGATTAATATTCCTGCCAGAGTGTGTTCTTTTCTTGCATGTAATCTAACACCAGATGGTTCTGAAAGAGCATTAAAGCTTCGTGTTCATGATCTCCCAGAGGTTTTATCATTAGTACTTTAGCATAATTTAAGGAAGTTTTTTTTTTGCTCAGCTTCTGATCATAAATCTTCCTAATGAGACACTAAAGCCAAAAAAGCAAAATGCTTTATAAAAAATAGTTCTAGTTTCATCAAATGTATAAGAATTCACAGCATCAGACATCATTTTAAATAGTATTAGTGGAAAATGTGGAAATTAAATAGATAGGTCAACAGTTCAGTTTAGTACAAGGAGTTAGGAAATGAAAAGGGGGAGAGAAATTATTCATCCGTTCATTTTTAAGGTAGGAAGCAGAGATGCTATTTATTAGACACTATTTTAGTTAGCTTTATCTAAAATACAAAATCTCTACATGTAAAAGGCAAGATCAACTACCTTTGTACCAAATATCCTGTAGATCAGGGTGCCAAACTGGCAGCCCATGGGCCAGATGTGTCATGCACAGGCCACGCCCACCCCAGCTCCATGAAGGGGGAAAACATCACGAAACGTCACTGATGGTAGTGTGACGTGGCAAGTTTGACACCTATGCTGTAGATTGTTGGGAGGTTAAAAAAATGGCTGAAATTCAGCATCCATTGCAAGCTAAGAGTGTGCCCGTACTGATCCAGTGATCATAACATCTTCAGTCTTTTCAAAACTATCCAAAGAAATTGATTACATGTGAAGAATATGGCATCCTTAAATGGGTTGCAGATGGCATCTGATCTTGGTATGAAGTGCTGGGTGTAAAAATGGGTGGGGCCTTTATCAAAGGACAAAGTTGAGCTATATTTTAAATTAAATTAAATATAGTTTATACAATTCCTCCCCTTTAAATTAAATTAAATATAGTTTATACAATCCTTAAAAGTATAGCTTTCATTTTCAAAAAGATTACAAGCCACATGTGATATAGCCTAGAGTTGGGATCTTTCAACTTTCAACTTTAAGACTTGTGGACTTCAACTCCCAGAATTCCTCAGCCACCCATGTTGAGGCTGACCTCTGGCCTAAGAACCATGAATTGTATATCCCCATCTAACACCAAGAATTCCAATAAAAAGTGCTCTCCTTAAAATGTTTAGAAATATACTTTATAAACAAACATGTTCAAAACATGTACTTAAACGACACACATTTTCTTTGTAAGACTGATAAGACTGATATTAAAATGAAATAGAAAGTCTTTAGAATAATCCCAAAGGAGATGAACATCAACAAAAAATAGTCTATAATTTCTTAATCATAGTCTCTGTGTTTATTATGAGGAGGAACAACAGCCAGAGAGTTTTCAAACAGCCAGTCACAAAACACTTCTAGAGCTGGAAATAAACATTATATAATTATCTGCAATTAAATTCCTTATGTGTGTACTGTGCGTGTATTCTTGCAAGCATTTTAATAATACTTAGGTCTCTCACCACTTGAACACACATCTTCTTTCTTGGCATATGTGAAAGGGTAGATTTGTCCAAGGAAGTGTGTGCCTTTGTGTTATACTACTTCAATTCAAGTAACAAAATTTTCAGAAGAATTAGATAATGTCTATGGAGTAGATTCACTTGATGTTTTTGAGCTTGTGGATCTCAAGGAATTGAAGAGAGTTCTCTGTGATGTGAACTCTGCACTTGTGAACTTGATCCCATCATTCTTGGTTACTTAACCAAGAGAAAACTGGAAATCGATTCTTTCTTACAGAATGGGAAAGTCCCAATGGCCTTAATAAGACATTGGTTTGCTTCCTCCTCAGGGCTCCTATCCTGGGTCTAGTGGAGGTGGAAAATTATCTTATTTTAACCAATCTCCACTTCCTGAAAAAGGTTGTAGAGAAAGGAGAGAGATGGTAACTAGCAAAAGATTTACAGCAGGGGTGTCAAACTCATGGCCCGTAAGTCAGATGCGTCACGTGCTGACCCGCCTCCACCTGGTTTAGCAAAGGGGAAAAAAGTCCCAACACGTCACATGACACTGCCGTGATGACATGCATTTGACACCCATGATCTACAGGAAGCAGATTAATGTAAGGATTTGGACCATTCTATGGTTTTAAGCCTGAATTATCATTCTTACTGATGGCTTGTGCTTAGATGTAAGTGGTGTAACTTTCCTTAACTTGCTAGGCCTCTAAGTAAGGTTATGGTATGGCATACTTCGTAGTAATTGGTAAAGGCTTGTGCTTAGATGTAAGTGGTGTAACTTTCCTTAACCTGCTAGGCCTCTAAGTAAGGTTATGGTATGGCATACTTCGTAGTAATTGGTAAAGGCTTGTGCTTAGATGTAAGTGGTGTAACTTTCCTTAACCTGCTAGGCCTCTAAGTAAGGTTATGGTATGGCATACTTTGTAGTAATTGGTAAAGGGGAGAATAGGAGGCTTCATTTTATGGTGGATTTACTCTTTCCTAAGTGTATGGATCCAACTGGTGGTTGCAGGGAGCACTCTAATATGGTATGGTCCAGTTTGTGGTTTCTCCATATCCTTATTTCCATATTTTTTATAAGAACCAAATGGGAAAGCTCTTTTGTCAAAAGAGTTCAGCTATCGTCAACATGCTGATGACATCCAACTACCTATCT
The DNA here is from genome assembly GCA_033807585.1 of Hydrophis major. Lineage (NCBI taxonomy): Eukaryota > Metazoa > Chordata > Lepidosauria > Squamata > Elapidae > Hydrophis > Hydrophis major. Next base: position 72,964,954 of record CM066329.1, read on the forward strand.
CAATCTTGAATGGGAGAGGTAGTAAATGTGCAAATCTAATGCTTGGAGCCTGTAAGGGCCTAAATGGGAAGAAAAAGGCCCAGATCCAACCCAAGGAAGGTGGAATGGCGAATCAGAAGATAACAGATTTTAGAAATTTTCTTGGCTCTTCATCAAGTTACAATGTCCCAGAGATAATAATTCAATTCTCCTAGCAAGGTTTTCAAATAAAGGGACAAGATAGAGAACTGCCCCAGATCCAGATCTTTTTGTATACATATCTTCCTGGTGCTCCCCCTGAGGTGGAAGCAGACCAATGCATTTTAAGGCAATTGGGACCACCCCATTCTGCAAGAAGGGATCAATTACAATCAGAATCCAACTCCCTGTTTTCTCCTGGTGGCTTTAATTAACCAGGAATGATGGGGTCAAGTTCATAAGTGCAAAGCTCACTTCATAGAGGACTCTGTTCAATTCCTTTACATATACAAGTTCAAAACCATCCTCAGTGAATCTTCTCTATAGACATTATCTATTTGTTCTGTAAGAATCAGAACTACTCTTGTTGCTTGAGTTGAGCTAGCATCAACTGAAGCACTGTCTTGGAGAAGTCTGCCCTGTGACATGTGTCATAAAGGAAAGGAAAGCACAATAATACAGCTATTAGCATAATACAATGTATAAGTAAAAACAGAAGTAAAGGAAATAAGATCAGACCCACTTTGGAAGAGCTACAAGATCTTCAACGTCACTTGTGGCTAATTTTAACTGGATTTATTTGAAAGTAAATCCAATTAAAATCAACGTGGCCTCTTTCCAACTGGATTTAAGACCAGATATGAACATTATCTGAAGAATTATACTGCAGAATAACTTCACTTGAAAGCCTCTTTTATAGCACACTTACACCCTAAAATAATGGGCTGTTGGCATTATCATTTGGACTCCAGAAATAGTTTATAGCCTGAAAAATCTGCAACAATTGTAGCACGATATCCAGATGTTTTCACCCACAACAAAGTGCTGATGTTTTGGGCTATCACTTTTCAATCACAGACTGCAATGTTTTATTGTCATAGAAATGCAATTGTATCTGCAGCTAATCATGTCCTTAGAATTGGAAATACACTCTGGAATGGAGCTTTGTTTGTGTTATATGTTGTGACATCATTCACTGCAAATGAAGCCACATGCACTTCATCATTCCCACTCCATTTTGTGCCTTAAGTTATGTTGGGTGAAGGCCTAGCATCCTGTTTCCTAAGTTTTCTTCAGCCGTCAACATGTCTCATATTTTTCTAAATCCTTTGGCCACTATTTTTTTTAGGTTGGATAGCAAGTAGCAATCCATGTGATCTGTGAACCTACTTACCTTTTTTTTTTTGGTCCTTGGATGAGAAGAACCCAGTAACATTTTTACATGTTTCCTTGGCTTCCCATAGCCAGAAAATCAAATTGTTTAAAGTTTTGTTCTATCAGCCAATTTACAACATTCCAGTGGATCATTTTGGGCAGAACTGTTTATGTTATTTGCACACCCCAAATTTCAGAGGGCTGAAGAAATGAGGCAAAATAGAATATGGTCATCTAATAATGAATTTCTGCATAGTAATTTCTGCATTCCTCACCTATGAAAAGTTCACCAAAGTTTTCTTCGCTTTGAGGGAAGGGGAGAGGGAAAGTAGAAAAGAACAACTCAAAGCATAGAATACAATTTTGGCAGAACACTAATTGAAAAAGCCACTTTCTTGCACACTTGGATGAGTTTATATCTTTCCTTGGGACTTTAGCTGGGCTTTCCCCAAAGACATGTCTCTAGCATTTACCTGGACAAGTTATGGGGTGTGAATTACATTTTCTTTTGAGTTGATTTTTAGAAACACTTAATAAAATTCACAAATGTTTTCATAAATGGGATAGAATTATCTCTGCAGCTATTGTCCACAAAACTGAGATGAATGCATTTAAGGAATTGACTGGAGCAGCCCACTTGTTCTTTGCTCTGCACAGCTATGCTATTCTTATTCTTATTTATGAGGTGGCAATAACTCTTGCCTTTGGACTCACAAATATATTAACAGAATAATAGAGTCAGAAGAGACCTTGGAGGTCTTCTAGTCCAACCCCCCTGCGCAGGTTCTTAAAAACCTTCCAGTGATGGAACACCCACAACTTCAGGAGGCAATTTGTTCCACTGATTAATTGTCCTAATTGTCAGCAAATTTCCCCTTAGTTCCAGACTGGTTCTCTCCTTGATTAATTTCCATCCCTTGGTTTTTGTCCTGCCTTCAGGTGCTCTTCGTTGTGATAACCCCTCAAATATTGGAACACTTCTATGATGTCACCCCGAGTCCTTCTTTTCATTGTTGCTGTTGCATATTGTTGAATAAATAATGGAAAAGCCTACAGACAAGGGGATAGGAGACAAACAGGCAAGCACAAGTTTCTGCACTATCCAGGTTTTTTTTTCCAAGAGATGGAGCAAGAGTGGTCTTTGGCTGATTCAAGAACCCACAGATATGGAGTTTGTGTGAAAGCAAACTAACAATTCCTTTTTAAAAAATAAATTTTGTTAATGAACAACAAGCAGAAAAACATTTAAAAACAATGAATGTGGTACATACATAACAAAAAACACAAACGTACATATGTACATAAATGTTAATCATTGTTGATACAATTACTCCTTTCTTTTTTAAACCAGTGGTAAAACTTCTCCCAAATTTTGTAATAGCCAGATTCAGTCTTATCTTTTAATTTTTGAGTTACTCTATCCATTTCAGCACATGACCAAATTTTTCTAATTATTTCCATCTCTTCTGGCATATTGTTTCCTTTCCATCTTTGGGAAAGAGCTAGTCTCGCGGCAGTGATGACATGAACTATTAGGTATATTATCTCTTTATTATATTTCGCCACATTGATTCCCAATAGAAAAATTACATGTCCCTTCTAACCAGTTTCTGATTTTCAGCCAATATATTTGAACTTTTTCACATTTTCACCATACATCGTAGTATGTTCTGATTTCTTTGTTGCATTTCCAGTATTTGCAAACTCACAATTCCTAATACTCCTTCTTCTTCTTATTTTCACCACAAAAGCAACCTTGTGAAGTGGCTTGCCCAATTAGAGTGACTGGCTCAAAGTCCCTCCTGCCTAAGGCAGGACTAGAACTCACAATCTCCTAGTTTCTAGTCTGGCGTCTTCACCATAGACCAAACTGGTTGTCATATTTCTTAACTATTTTAATTTTGCAAAAAGTTAAAAAAAGATCTACAAAAAAGATCTAGACAACTTTTTAAATTCTACTAGCTTATTAAAGGTTCCCCTCACATATACATGTTAGTCGTTTCTGGCTCTAGTGGGGCAGTACTCATCTCTGTTACAAAGCCGAAGAGCAAGCGCTGTCTGAAGATGTCTCTGTGATCATGTGGCTGGCATGACCAAATGCCAAAGGCACATGGAACACTGTTACCTTCTCACCAAAGTAGTCCCTATTTTTCTACTTGCATTTTTACATGAACTGCTAGGTTGGTAGAAGCTGGGACAAGTAACGGGAGCTCACTCTGTAACACAGTGCTAAACCACTGAACTGCCAAATTAGCTTATTACACATGTTCAAAAGGAAGAAGTGTTTCTTTATATCTTGAACCTAAAACTGCTTTCCAGATATTGCATTTCATTTGATAGTTTGCTCCCAAATACAAATGCATAAGATTGTATCTTGGTCATGTTATTTACTATATTTCATTTCTTCAAACAATGAGAAGTTTCAGAGGTGTTGTACCTAAATGGGCCTTGAAATGAGGCCACCAAATGCTTATTAATTCTTTGTATTAAAGTACATTTTGTGTACAAGTTGTACAAGTGTACAAGTTAAAGATAGATGGAAGCATAAGTTGAGAAATTCCAACATAGTCCTAAAATTCTTTGATACCTTCCAACCATAACCATCAGATTACTGGGGAATCAGTTTGCACCCAGAGATTAATTCTCTGATTATATCTTGATTTTTCTCTAATGTAGCTTGTAATCCAGCCCATTTTATATAGCCACCTACCTAGCAGATGAAGAAAATAAGGATGAGCGATCTTTTCCCATCCTTCAGTGATCCTTCCTTAGTTCCTGCCAAAACACTTCACCTGAATATGATAAGCTATCAGCCACTTTTGTCAAACCTTAAGAGGGATTGCCCCAAGGCAATCCATGGGGGCAGAAATTTAATAAGAGAAGCTTGCTTGAATTTATCTTCATTTTTCAACCAATTTCTTTTTCTAAGGCTAATGGCAAGGTCTCTCAAACCTCTATGAAGGACTGATAAGGAAGGAGGAGGGAAAGCTCCCAGTAAACTATTGCACATATAGTAGGAGGTCTATGTATTCAGGTACAATTTAAAAATATTCCTTAACCTCCAGAGTCATCTTCTCTCTAGCAAAAGGGATCCCGATATTTTCTTTGTATGTACAGCTTTAATGAGGGCTGGCTTCAGGAGCACTGAATCCAAACTCAAACAGTACTTTCAAATAAGATGTTTAAAAATCAACAACCTGGAAAGATTCCAGCAAAACAGTTAACAGAAATATTTCAAACTCCGGAAGGAACTGCCAGGACCTTTGGAAACTCAAATCTTTTTAGTTTATCTCTGGCTGTCTGATTAGAAAGCCTATTCGGAGAACAGAGAACAAGCTGATGGGGCAATTTCTCATTAAACTCATTTAAACACAGCCTGAAACCAGACACAGATTACACAAAGAATCTGGAATCATTGGGAAAGTCAGTCATAGCCGTACAAAGGATTCATCATAAATTAGGACCAATTTCTGTTATTTAGAGCCTGAGATTATCACCAAAAAGATACTTTCCTGACATTGCTTTTTTTTATTGGATAGCAAAAGCGTTGGAAATCATCAATAAAATATTCATTTAATCACCACTCCCACTGGTACCAAATACTTAATTTAAAGGTGTGGTGAATTGAACTGCTTTCCACTAGAAGCATTTTCACAGCTAGGATGATGCTGTTGTATCTGTTCCAAAAGATTGCTTCTATCTTTGAACACCCTTTAATGAAGTGGTAGGATGTTCAATAAGACTGGGCAGTATGATTTTGCATCCAACTTCTCTATGTCTTCTTCCAAGCAGGGTGGAGACACATTCCAGGCACAATCTCAACCATTGCAGGCATCTCTTTGATTGCATCCCCAAATGGCTGTGAAATTGTAGAATCAACCAAAAAAATTAAAAATCCAGCAAATGCTTGATTTAGTGAATAAATAGGATGGAAGGAGGTCACTAAAACTGACTAACCATTAAATGGTGAATGGGATAGATAAAATGAATGTAATATATTAAAATGTACCTAATGTATGAACTTTTTCCAAACCTTGTTACCACATGATGGACATCCAATACAGTGAAGTGTTTTGTTGTCTTAACGTGGGGGATTTTCTGTAGGAGCTGGAAGGGATAGGAATAGGAATAGCACTTAGACTTATATACCGCTTTGCAGTGCTTTACAGCCCTCTCTAAATGGTTTACAGAGTCAGCATAATGCCCCCAACCATCTGGATCCTTGTTTTACCCATCTCAGAAGGATCAAAGTCCGAGTCAATCTTGAGCCTGGTGAGGTTTGAATTGCCAAACTGCAGACAGCCAGCAGGTAGCAGAAGTAGCTGCAGCACTGCACTCTAACTACTGCACTACCATGGCTTTTGTGCCACCATGGATTTTAAATGTTATCTAATCCAAATCCCCTGCTCAGTTCAAGAATACATTAAATCAAGGGTCTTCAAACTTGGCAAGTTTAAGACTTGTGGAATTCAACTCCTAGAATTCCTGAGCTAACATGACCGGAGGAGGAATTCTGAGAGTTGAAGTCCACAAGTCTTAAAGCTGTCAAGTTTGAAGACCCCTGCATGAAATCATCTTTATCTTAAGGTGGCATTGCCATCAGTCGTGATTTGATCATCTTTAGACAAAGGAATTCAGCGTGGTTCTAACCAACATGTTGTTCTACTTCACAGTTCTTATTTGTCAAATTGGGGGTGTGGTAGCATAGAGGCTTAATTGCACTGGAACTGCCAGCCAGAAATAGTCTGCAATCCAATGGTTTGAGTACAGCTCTGTGGAGTAAGCACCTATCACTTGATTCCTAGCTCCTGCCCACCTAACAGTTCAAAAGCAGGCAATATTGTAAGTAGATAAATAGGTATCATTTTGATGGGGAGGAGGGAACTAGTTGTGTTCATGTGTGTGGAAGCCAGATGCAAGGCATTGTGACACGAGGTGAGGAAAGGTGAGACTGGCAAAGGAATCCAGAAGAGCCAGCAATCCAAGCACCACTAGTTAGTTTAGTCCCCCCCTTTCCCCTGGTGCACCAAGGATAAGCGCGCAAATGAACAGAATGAACTAGCAATCTAGGCTGTCAGGACTACATTGTGTCTAACATGTATAGCTTTCCTTAACATTGTATACGGTAAGTAAGTAAGTAAGTAAGTAAGTAAGTAAATAAGTAAGTAAGTAAATGCTTCTTAATATTCAGAATCTCCTTTCTCTTAATTTACTAAATGCATTATACATTTTAATAAGACCAATTCAACAGAATTTTACAGTTCATTCATTTCAGATAAAAAAAAACAGGATTTTTGGATTAACATTGTCTGCTACTAGTTTATCACGTTTACCATTAAATGTTCACCTTGTTCATTCCATTTGTCCATTGATGTGGAGTTGCTCTGATCATTACTCTCAAAGGGTTCATATTTTGCTTTTGTCATTTGATATTTGAGTCTATGGGCTTATTGTATCTTCAGTCTAGGGTGCATGAAAATATTCATGAAATCCTATGGCAGCTGGGTTTTAAAGATCACTGAATTCAATATTTTGCCCATTAGACCCAAATTGTTTCACAGGAATCAGACCTGATTGTTTTATCTCATTAGGCCAATTATACAACTGCCCTACTGCAGCGGTCTCCAACCTTGGCAACTTTAAGACAGCTTTGCTGGCTGAGGAACTCTGGGAGTTGAAGTCCACAAGTCTTAAAGTTGCCAAGGTTGGAGACCCCTGCTCTACTGAATAGTGGTCATACTTTATGCAGAGGGAAAGAATCAGGTTTACCATTTGAATGCCTGCACTTTCCACTTACTTATCCAGTTAGCTATTGACAGAGTAGTGCTTGATGTGGTAAAATAACACCTTACATAGTTTGATAGCCTTGCTACATGTGTAAGCTGTTAACTATGAATTCATTACAGCTGTTGCCGTACAGCAATATTATAGGCAATAATTAACAAGAGAGGAGAAACTTTTCCATGGGGAAAGGCCCTATAAGGTCTCTTTTTCCAGTGGAAGGATAGGAAACATAACACATAAAACGGCTTGGGATAGATTGAGAGGGAACTCTATCTGAGTGTGCTATTTTAATCTATTTTATGTGTTACATTTGTATATTTCCAACAGAAAAGAAGACCTTTCTAGGGCCTTTCTCCATGGATGAGTTATTCTCTACTTGTCATTGATTTAGAAGAAAACTACATTGGCATGAAATTTGTTTCCCTAATTGCCAATTTCTGTCCTGCCTTAATTGCCACTCTTCTCAGTCATCTAAATTACATTCAAGGTAATAGCGGCAAAGCTTAAGAGAGGTTGCCCTTACCCATTCCTAAGAGGTCTCTAAGTGGCGTGCATAAGCACACCAATGTGCCTACCATCCCTGTCTTAATGTTCCCTTTTATTCATATCTATTTCATGTATTAATAATCATGTTTATACATATACATATATGGTATTCAAATTTGTTTGGGTATTTTCCAACGTCATTATAGTTGTGCTTTTAAAGTTGTAGCAAAGTTTCGGCAGAATCTCATCTGCCATCATCAGGCTTCTGTATTACAGACGAACACAATACAGAAGCCTGATGATGGCAAACATTGCTATAACTTTAAAAGCACAACTATAATGACATGGGAAAATACCTGAACAAAGCTGGTGCATGATGCACAGGGGACTTCATATATGCCTTGGTTTTCCAGGTATATTTTTATCTTTGGGTTTTCTTAGGATGGCTGCTATTTTTCTGTCTGTTTTGAAGGCAGTCTTGATGTGATGCTTGTGTAGTAACCCCAAAGATAAAACTGACCTGGAAAACCAAGGCATATATGAAGTCCCCTGTGCATCATGCCCTGCCACATACATTGGACAGACCAATAGAAGAATAAGTATCCACCTGGATGAACACAAAAATGCAGTCAAAAAGCTGGAAAACACTTCTTCACTAGTCCAACACATGAAAGCAACAGGTCATAGCGTCGACTTCAATGGCACCAAAACCCTAGCCACTACAGAAAACCCCAGCCACAGAATTATCAGAGAAGCCATAGAGATTGAAAAAAGACCTGAAAGCATGAATAGAAAAGATGATTCCACCAGACTGTCAATTATTTGGAAGCCTGCACTCACAAACAAAAAAATCTCCACACCACAAGCCAGGCAAACACCTGGACACAAACAGATCCTCCCTGATACCTCCAGTTCAAACATACCCTAATCAGGCATTCAGATGAAACCTAGCTTCCTAATAAATAATAGCCATCCATTTACTCGAAGCCAAGCTGCACTAAAAGCCTCCAATACAGGAACACAATGTTGCCAGCCAATCAAGACAAAAAAAAAAGCCACAAAACAAACAGAAGATATTGGAAACACCAATCAAGCAGAACACAGCAAACTCTATAAACTCAATAAACACAGAACAAGACTCTCAACCAATCAGGATGAAGAAAAAAACCATTCTGGCACAGCAGTAGGCTAGCCCCAAATTTAAAACTGAAACGGCTGTGAAAGTCTGACTCACAGATGAACACAATACAGAAGCCTGATGATGGCAGATGAGATTCTGCCGAAATGTTGCTACAACTTTAAAAGCAAAACTATAATTATGTGGGAAAATACCCAAACAAAGCTGAATACCATATATGTAAGTACCCGTGAAAACTTAAGAAAACAAATATCTATCTATCTATCTATCTATCTATCTATCTATCTATCTATCTATCTATCATCAAAAGCACACTTGACAAAGAATAAATAAATAATACATACATACATACATACATACATACATACATACTGCAGTTGGGTAAGGCAGCACGTTACTGGATTACTTGTGATGACCCATCAGCTGAGGATAAAATTGTGGGGACATGGAAAATATATATATTGCTCAATGTTTGTGTTATGCTTAAGTACATGCTTAAGTAAGGAAAGGACCCTTAGTGTCTCACCAACCTTGAGAAATAGTGTGTGTGTTTGTGTGTGTGTGTGTGTGAGAGAGAGAGAGAGAGAGAGAGAGAGAGATTCAGGTCAGATATATGGTTAATCAATGACAAGTAGACTGCAAATGATACTCTCAATGCAATAGAGATAAATTCTCCAGTCCTTAAGTTTGATCAAAGACAATTTTCCTTCAAAATTTCAGTGGAGGTGAGAATTATGATGAAATTCTCATGGGTGGTGTTTGATGTTCTTGCATTTAAATTGCAAATTATAAAGATGCCTAAGGGTGTAGGGCAATGGTTCTCAACCTTCCTAATGCCGTGACCCTTTAATACGGTTCCTCATGTTGTGGTGACCCCCAACCATAAAATTATGGCTCGGTTCCTAAGACCATTGAAAATATGTGTTTTCCTATTGGCTTAGGCGACCCCTTTGAAAGGGTCGTTCGGCCCCAAAGGGGTCACGACCCACAGGTTGAGAACCACTGGTGTAGGTGAATGTTCTGGTTGTTGTTGTATTGTTATCTCCCCAATCCCCTTACTTTCCAAAGCTTCATTTCAATCCTAAGGGAAGCATTCATAAGGGAAGACTTTCAATTGGATTTCCTTAATTTGGGAAGTGTGGGCCACCAAGGAAGGGAGGGGTAGAAGGGATAGAAGGAGATGAAGCAGGAAATAACACAACTAAGAGAGAGAATCTTCTACCATTTGCCTCAATAAACAATACCACCAGTGGAAATTCAGAATAAATTATCTCCCACCCTGAAAACGAAACAAAAACACAGAGGCTTCTTTTGAAAAAGAAAGATCTTCAAGAAATTTCAAAGCAGATTTCGGTAAGATAGTAAATCAAGACAGGAGATTTTTTTAAAAAAAAAACTCATTTGACCCCTAAAGTGTTCCCCACTTCTGACAGAGGCTTTGCAAGCAAAGGTGCCTGCTTTCCCAAACCGGGATAAATTACCCAACATTGAGTAAAACTGTTTTTTCTTTGAGTAACAACTCATAAACCCACAACAGGTACATTTAAATTGTCTTAAAGATTGCCATGTATACTAAAATATATTTGAAAATCTCGTAAAATATTCTTATTGGGTGGAAAATCAATGAAATCACCAATGATTTTTTTTTAAAAAAATATGACATAAACATCATTTGGTGATATTGCTTTTATAATACAGGTAGTTCTCAAGTTACTACCACTTGTTCAGTGACTGTTCAAAGATACACCAGGGCTGAAGGGACTTACAACTGCTCCTTGAAGTTCAGAATACTTTCTGATAAGCAGTTTTCAGTAATGAACAAAAAGCACTTGTCTACATGCATTGCATTGTCACAAAACCAGCTTTGCCCTTCCCTTATTTGTGTGTGATGACGTGATGCAAGTACAAAAGGGATGGAGCCATATCACAACCATGCAACCTATTTTTCCTCGTATGTCCTCTTTCTACAGATGTTCCATGTCTTGGACATCTTCACTTGAATTGACTAAGAACTGAGCCTCTTTGAACCTTCTTATGTCATGCATAAAAACGTACTTGTAAAACAATAGCGAAATGGGCAGAGGGTGCCAAGGGGTAAAGGCAGAGGGTGCATTCTTGCGACGAAAAGATCTTCAATTGAAAAATTGAAACTAACCAAGGAAAGAACTTGATTAGAAATAAGGAGAAATTTCCTGGCAGCTAAAAACAATGATTCAGTGGAATAGCTTGCTCCAGAAGTAGTGGGTGCTCCATCACTGGACATTTTTAAGAAGTGATTGGCAACCACTTGTCTGAAATGGTCTCCTGCTTGAGCAGGGGGGCTGTACAAGAAGACCTCCAAGCTTCAGTCTACCTCTGTTTTTCCCATTAATTCCTCACTATGAAGCCGTTCTATGCATAATGTGTGACTACAAAAGGCTAATTTTACTCCAATGTTTTTAGAAAAATAAAAGACATTTTAATCTTTAAAAATGTTTAACTGTTGGAATGGATAATTTTGAGGGCAGCCTTGTTCCCTGCTTCATTCAGGAAGTGACCTTGAGACGTACATACATCATCAAGGATGGAAGCCAAGACTGGGACATAACCTTTTCCATCATTATCATTAGATAGACTCCATCTTTTTTATGCCTGATTGGTGGTTGCAACATCTTATTGCTGCAAGACTGTAAAAACTAAGCTATTTCCCTGCTGCTTATTTGAAATGGCGAATAGCCATAGAATCACTGCAAGTATTACATTACAGAAACCAACCTAAGGACCTTTTTGTGATATTCTAGTTGGCATCTACGTTATAGCATAACCAACTTATTGCTGCTTGTATAGCTGGGAAAATATATTTTGCAACAGATCCAATTTAGGATTACGTCTGGACATTAGGGAATAGCAGGACATTATAGTATGCTATCTAGCACTGAGATAAAATTTACCTTCCTCCATTGCTGTGCCAAGCTTACAGGTGGCAAGTACGTTAAGGTTGTACAATTTTGAATGGGCAGGAATGCCCTTTTAGTTGAAAAGACTCTGCTGAAGCTAACATTTGCTGCCACAGGAAACACATGGGAGAAAATCTTCATCATGTAGATCACCATGTAGCATAATTGCTAAGAGACTACTGAGGGAAATGGTACTTTTGGGAGATATATTCACAGCCTCCCAAGATTCAAGATGGAAATTTTCACCAACAGTTTTTCCATTCAAATTTAGATCTTCCCTCAAGATTCTTCAAACCCGAGAGTGTCAAATTGCTAGCCAACAAGTATACAATGAGTATACAATGACTAAGATAATCAGCCAAGCAATTAAATTGACTGTTCAAGTTAGTCAGCTATCTGATAAATCAACCAATTTTAATGGGTGCAAAAAATTGACTTAAAAGACAAACTAATGATGATGGACAGTTCAATCATACTTCAAGCTGGCAGTGAAGATATTGCTGTTGTGATTATCTTCTGCCTTTTGGGATAAATCATCAACAGTAAAAGAATAGAAAAGACAGGCTTCCCAGCTCCCCTAAGATAGCAATATTTAAGGCAAGGAAGTAGGACCATGTCCATCCTATCTTATTTGGTAAGATGGGTAGATGTGCTTCGGGAAAAGAGATCCTGCAGACATCCTGACCCTGTGCCATATAAGGCTTTGAAGATGATAACCAGCATCTTGAATTGCACTTGGAAAGAAGAAACTCAAAACCAAGGCAGCTCATGCAGCAAAAGTGTTAGAGGAGCAACACCTAGGGGCCCCATTATTTTGTGTGCTGCTGCATTCTGGACCAGTTGAAGTTTCTGGTGGTCTTCAAGGAAAGCTCCGTGTTGAGCACATTGCAAATTAGTCTTTAAAGAAGCAGGATAGGAAGAGTATTCATGCCTTTGAAGTTTGGTGTTGGAGAACATTCTGTCAGAGTATATTCATTAACTGGCAGAGACATGATTAACAAAGTCAGCAAGTGAGTAATCATGGTAACAAACCATCCAATGGGAGATGACAGCCTGTATGTGATTTGGCTCTGTGTGCTTTGCTGAAAACTGAAATTAGAGTTCTGCTCTGAGCTGCTGCTGCTGCTTGTGTTTTTGCTTATGTTACGTTGAAAGAATCTACAAATGGTATTGTAAACTTTACTCATTTTATTATGTTTATCAAGAAGTTATTGATCCTGCTGAGTCAGACATCTCTGTGTTTTCTGGATTTGAATTTTGCTGCAAACTCTAATACACTCCTGTGGACAGTTAAGAAAACAAACTGATGGATCATCAAACAAACCAACCAACTCAGAGTTCTGACTTGAGGTATAAATGACCAGACTCAAATGATCCTACTCTGAACGTATTTTATTGTTTTGAGTTTTCTTCAGCTCCAAAGTGTTCTGGTCAATGCCATCACATTCTGTGGAGATTCTCAGTCATTCAAGTCACAGTTGTCTCAAAGGTGCTTTTTCAAAAGGTAACTGGACTGTTTTTTTTTTTCTTTTGAGGAAGATGTTGGATGTTCCATCCAAGAAGCTTCACTGATTCTAGCAGGAAAGTGAGGGTGAGGGAAGAATTAGTTCTGAGGTCAGAATTAATCCTTCCATCATCCCCACCATCCTGCCAGAATTGACAATACTTCTTGGATGAGAAGCAAAATGTCTTCTTCAAATTAAAAACAGTCAGAAAGAAGTTTCTCCTGCTCTCTTGAGAGTCCCCTTCATCTATCACTGACAAATCTGCCTTTCTTTGCCTAATGAAAGGGCCATTCCAGAAAACTTTGGGATATGTCATTCATCATCTCCTTTCTATCTAGAAGTGCTCACAATCATATGGCAAAGTTTTGTGGAATGGACCTTTCATTAGGCAAAAAAATGCAGATCCATCAATGATAGATGAAGAGGACTCTCAAGGGGGCAACAGAAACTTCTTTGCCAGTGGAGTACAGAACTGTATTTAGATCAAGGATGGACCACTGTGGCTCTTTTATGACCCAGGGACCTCAATTCCCAGAATTCATGAGCCAGCAGCTCAGTATGGCTAGCTCAGGAATTCTGGGAGTTGAAGCCCACAGATTGTTAAGGGGCCATAGTTGTCCTCTCTCAGTTTAGAATCTCTGCCCTCAAGTAAGATGAAGTAAGATCCAATTACTGCCACAGTCACCTTTATTGAACTCAGTGAGGACCTGCCATCTTATCTTTTGTCTACAGTAATATAATGTGACCAATCTTACCATCTTTCCTAAATTTTTCCCATCCACAAAAACAATTTTTGAGGAGAGGGGAGTCGCTAGGAAATGTTAGAGATAAGAGAAAAACAAGGAAACTATTTCATGAGGAAGAACTCTGTCCTGTCACAGAAATAGAGCACTAATGTGCATTTCCTTGTGGCTTTGCTGTATTTTGCATGCAACAAATTACAAATAAAATACATATTTGATTCTGGTTTCCTATCCCAAGCCAAAGGAACAAGTTAGCCCTTCAATATGTTATTCCTTATATGAGAATTTTGACTGTGCCAGGGCATTGTACACAAAGGCTGTACTCAGAGGGCCTTAAATGTGTTCATTGTTTGGAGTGCAAAAGCTGTTGGCAACCCATTGTGAACCTATGAATAGTTGAAAAATCTTGGAAAATAATTTTAGAAACAGCCATGTCCTCACTAAAGCAAGACATTCAAACCACAAATTTAACGTCTCCTGCAGATGACTCCCATTTGTTTACTTACCATATTTGTTGACCATTTAAGCCCTAAATAGTTTGCCATAAAGTTACAGGGAAATGATCCTAAAAGCAACTATGCCCTTAGTAAAACAAGAGGAAAACAAACCACAACTATGTTCTACTGAACAAACTACAAAGGAAGAAAGCTAAACCAAAGGCTCCCAATAAAATGTTTGAATCCTCACAAACAAAATGAAGGAGAAGAGAAAGAAGGGGAAACTTTCTTTAGAAATGTTCATGGATGCTTCAGTTCCATATCAATTGCAATCAATTCTAGGAGGGTCATTTCTTATCATCACCCCGATGTTAAGGAACCTAAGAACCCCTGCTGCTTAATTTATTGGGCCTGCTGATTATTTAATAGCAAGAAGCCAATTCTGGAATATGCCAAATTGTAACTTCAGACAGGTTCTATATGAAATACATGGTCTTCCACAAAGAAGAGGGAGTCAAGCTATTCTCCAAAACACCTGAGGGCAGGACAAGAAGCAATGGGTAGAAATTAATCAAGGAGAGAAGCAACTTAGAACTAAGGAGAAAATTTCTGACAGTTAGAACAATTAATCAGTGGAACAACTTTGCCTGCAGAAGTTGTGAATGCTCCAACCCTGGAAGTTTTTAAGAAGAGATTGGATAACCATTTGTCTGAAGTGGTGTAGGGTTTGCTGCCTAAGCAGGGGGTTGGACTAGAAGACCTCCAAGGTCCCCTCCAACTCTGTTATTCTGTTCTATTCTATTTTAAGTGGAGAGAGAATGAAGAAACAAACAGCAAGGCTCAAGGTGTATTCCAACTCCTCTAGTTTAAGGAGATTGGAGTGTAACAAGACCAGGTTTTTCCATTTTCCAACAATAACAGTCCAAACTCAGATTCATATTTTTACTCATTCCCAGGATTAGTTCATACGGGCTGGCAGTGGGCAAGATGGATGGCATCAGTATTGGGATTCAAATTTTTTTTACTACTGGTTCTGTGGGTGTAGCTTGGTGGGTGTGGCAGGGGAAGGATACTGTAAAATCCCCATTCCTTCCCCACCCCATTAACCTCCTTTCCAGCTCCATTTTCCTGTGCAGGGCAACAAAAGAAGACCCAGCCGATCAGCTGGGACTCAGGAGGCAGAGAATAGATGGGGGTGGGGCCAGTCAGAGGTGATATTTGCTGGTTCTCCGAACTACTCAAAATTTCTGCTATTGGTTCTCTGAACTACTCAAAATTTCTACTACCGGTTCACCAGAACTGGTCAGAACCTGCTAAATACCACCTCTGGATGGCATACTCATACTTGTATTACTGTGATGGGCTGTGCATATTTCAGTCAGCCCATTTTGCTAGGCAAGTGTGGCAAAATGCACTTTGTGACACTAGTTGTAGAAATTTCATTCATTCCATGTATAAATCCTATGAGTAGCCATTTGAAAATTTAATTGCATGGTTGGCAAAGTAGGCAGAATTGGCTGGAATTTTCTTTTTCCATTTTAGGAAGGAAAAGATGAGGTTACATCTGGGGTTTTTTTAAAAACACCATGGATTAAACATTATTTTAAACAATCATTCTTGTGTATTTCTCAGTTCAAAATGGTGAGAAACAATAAGTTTTTTTGAAGCAATTACGTCAGTGTAAACCATGCTGTCATCAGAGTGGGTGTTAGAATTAGTAAGAGACCTCTCTGGAATGATGTTAAAAAGGACATATTAAGAAGGGATAAACTGCATTTATCATTATTGGGTAGAATTTCTGCAATTAAGACAAATGTCTTACCAAAGATGCTTTTTTTTTGGTTGTTTCAGATGTTACCAATACTTGCAACTGATACTCCATTTAAACAGTGGCAAATGGATATTTTTAAGTTTATATGGTGGGGGGGGAACCCCAAAATCAGTTACAAAGTACTGCAAAATGTTAAAGAAAGATGGGATTTGGGTTTACCAGATTTGAAACTGTATTTTGATGCTTGTTGTTTGGTCTGGCTAAAAGAGCGGGTGAACCTCCAGAATAAGAGGACACTTGATTTAAAAGGTCATGAATTAACATTTGGATGGCACGGTTATTTATTGTATGACAAGATGAAAGAGAATCTTGATATCAATAACCACTTTGTTAGACCTGTCATTTTAGAGTTTGTAATAAATATAAAACAATGTTTTCTATGAAGCATTTTCAGTGTCCCCCCCAAGGAAGCTTTTTTAAAGAAAAGAAATGGTGGCGAAACCGCATTGGTAGATTTATGGTAAAATAATATCTGTTAATTTTGTTGATCCTAGTAAGAGCTAGAATCAGAAGGCTATGTCTGCCACTGGTTTATATACTTAAAACTGAAAGAAATTTAAATTAGAGAAAAATAGTTTGATTTTGTAAAATGAATTGGAAATCCTACTGTGTGGTAGTGATGAACATATTATTGCTAAGGTCTATAAAATGTTATTGAATTTAAATTTGGAAAGTGAATATGTAAAACGTATGATTCAGTGGGCAAGGAACTTTGGATATAATGTAAAGTTTGAACAATGAGAGAATATGTGGACGAAAATTTTAAAATTTACACTGAATTACAGTTTAAAAGAAAAAAATGTATAAGATGATGTATTGTTGGTATTTAACATCAGATATCAAGAATATATAAAGGAATTTCATATGAATGTAAAGAATGGACTTTCTATCATTTATGGTAAACATGTAGTGAAGCAAAAAATCACTGGATGAATATTCATATACTAATACAGAAATTTCTTAAAGATAAAACCAGAAACTTTTCTTTTGGGCTTAACGGGAAAAGACTTGGAAAAAAAATTGAACTTTGATGTTATATATGTTGATAGCAGCAAGATTTATGCGCAAAAGTGGAAGGACTCTTCAATCTCCACAATGGATGAATGGTTACAAAGGGTGATGGAGTTAGCAGAGATGGCTAAACTGACTGCTTAAAAATAGAAAAAAAAAAACAACTACTTTTGTTTCTACTTGGAAACCGCTTCTGGACTTTGTGCTTGAGGTGGGAAAAAAATGTAACTTTGATTTTGCGTTTTACTGATTAGATAGATCTGCTATTGTAGAAATGGCTAGTTTATACTATTATGTAAAAATAAAAAAAATGAGGTTCAATGTTACTTCTTATTCTACTGCACCAAAGGGAGTCGGAAGTCAATGCCTTTTCTTTCTTTTTCCCTTCTTCTCTACATTTTTCTCTTCCTTTTCCCTTCCCCATTTTTCCTTTTATTTGCTTTTGTAATTTTGTATTTTATATTACGAACTAATAAAAAGGATTGACATGGAGAAAAGAACTAGTAAGAGACGTGCCATCTTAACAAACCCAGAAACTATGGTATGTTTTTTCTTTCATTGCATTTGCTCTGTAGGTCACCTTCCTCTCTCAAGGTTAAGATAGCCCCAACTCTTTAGAAGGCTCTGGAAAGACCTGGCTCATTCCTCAAATACTGGGTCAGGATGCTATGTGAGCCATGATTATAAGGTAGAGTTTCTTGCTCCAGTGTTATATATGGTTGGATGTCACTTTTTAATGGTTTATATATTTTCAAATGTTTTAATTGCCCAGAGCCTCATTAAGAAAAGAATGAATGAACAAATGAATGAACGAATAAATGAATATTTTGAGGTCCATAGAACACATAGGCCACGGGTGTCAAACTCGATTGTATCACATGATGTATCATGAGGCATTGTGACGGTTATTGCCTCTGCAGAGCCAAAGTGGGATGTGACCTGCACGTGACACATCCAGCCCATGGACCGCTAGTTTGACACCCCGGACATAGGCTGTAAGTTGCTCACATCTACTGGTAGTCCTTGACTTACAACAGTTCATTTAGAATAGAGTAGAATATAGTAGAGTGGAGTGGAGTGGAGTGGAATAGAATAGAATAGAATAGAATAGAATAGAATAGAATAGAATAGAATAGAATAGAATAGAATAGAATAGAATAGAATAGAAATTCTTTATTGGCCAAGTGTGATTGGACACACAAAGAATTTAGAGACAGTTTGAAGTTACAATGACACTGAAAAAAAGTGACATATGACTATTTTCCACACTTACAACCGTTGCAGCATCCCCATGGTCATGTGATCAAAAATCAGACCCTTGTCAACTGTTTCATATTTATGATGGGTGTAGTATCCTGGGGTCATGTGATCACATTTGCGACTTCTGACAAGCAAGGTTAGCAGGGAAGCCAGATTCACTTAACAACCGTGTAACTAATTGAATGACTGCAGTGATTCACTTAACAACTGCAGCAAGAAAGGTCGTAAAATGGGACAACACTCACTTAACAAATTAACTTAGCAACAAAAATTTGGGGCTCAATTGTGATCGTAACTCGAAGACTAACTGTATTTTGGGTTTGGGTTTTTTTGTAGTGCCTTCAAGTCAGGTTTTTTTGTTTTTTGTTTTGTTTTTTGGGCTCCTGGTGAATGTTTGGATAAGTCCCCGCAATTTTCCAGGCAAGATTTTGGAAGTGGACTGCCCTTGTCTGCTTCCTAGGGCTGAGAAAGAGAGTAACTAGCTTTGCGCCTAAGGCAGGACTAGATCTCATGGCCTCCCAGTTTCTGGTTTACATCAAACATTACAATTTTTTATTTCAATATGTGTGTGTGTGTGTATACAGTATATACAATATATACAGTGTGTGTGTGTGTGTGTGTGTGTATTTGTTTTATTAAGTTTTCACGGGTATTTATATGTATGGTATTCAGCTTTGTTCAGCTATTTTCCCAAGTCATTATAGTTGTGCTTTTAAAGTTGTAGCGATATATATATGTTCTGTCTCACCTGTGGCCATGAGGTGAGAGTCCAAATGTCCAAAGGAAAATATACAAAAAACCAGGAACAACAGAGTTAACTTTCCTTTGACTGAATTCATCGTTGGCAGTTTTCCCAGAAGCTGTCAGCCAATTATGATAACGAGCAGCACTATAAATCAGAGATGAATTCCAAACAGGATAAATTGTCCAACTGCAACCGCAAATCAACAAGTTGATCTGAACAGGGCTCCAGAGCTAACATACCTCCTTATATTTCCTGAAGGGGCATGTCAGTCTCTTACTCAGTCTGATTCGACGTCTCCTTCCAGTTTGTGCTTGACATTTCTGCTTACATCTGTTCCTTGCATCAAACCAAGATTCTTGGGTTTGATCTTCATCCAAGGGCTCTGGCACGTTCTCCTGATTATCTGCCGACACAGGTGTAATTAATGAGGAAGGTCCGGGAGAGGATGAGGATTCTGAAACTTCCAGCAAAGCAGGTTCAAACCCCAATGCCCTATCTTCCTCCTCCTCCTGACTCCCATTTGTGTCACTCAACAAGGCAGGCTCAAACCTTAATGCCAGATCTTCGTCATCACTTGAGCCTATGTCTTCTGACAGACCAGGTTCAAACCTCCTAGTTACAACATATATATAAATATCTCCCCAAAATTTTGGTGACACATTTGTCTCTTCTCACCACGCACAATCATTTAACATAGAGGTGAAACTCAAAAAATTAGAATATTGTGCAAAAGTTCATTTATTTCAGTAATGCAACTTAAAAGGCGAAACTAATATTTGAGATAAACTCATTACATGCAAAGCAAGATAGTTCAAGCTGTGATTTGTCATGATTGAGATGATAATGGCTTACAGCTCATGAAAACCCTAAATCCACAATGTCAGAAAATTAGAATATTGTGAAAAGGTTCAATATTCTAGGCTCAAAGTGTCCCACTCTAATCATATAATTAAGCCATAAACCTGCAAAGGGTTCCCGAGCCTTTAAATGGTCTCTCAGTCTGGTTCAGTAGGAATCATAATCATGGGAAAGACTGCTGACCTGACAGTTGTGCAGAAAACCATCGTTGACACCCTCCCTAAGGAGGGAAAGCCTCAAAAGGTAATTGCAAAAGAAGTTGGATGTTCCCAAAGTCTTTATCAAAGCACATTAATAGAAAGTTATGTGGAAGGGAAAAGTGTGGAAGAAAAAGGTGCACAAGCAGCAGGGATGACCGCAGCCTGGAGAGGATTGTCAGGAAAAGGCCATTCAAAAGTGTTGGGGCCTTTCACAAGGAGTGGACTGAGGCTGGAGTTAGTGTATCAAGAGCTACCACACGCAGATGGATCCTGGACATGGGCTTCAAATGTCGTATTCCTCTTGTCAAACCACTCTTGAACAACAAACAACATCAGAAGCATCTTACCTGGGCTGAAGAAAAACAGAAGTGGTCTATTGCTCAGTTGTCTAAAGTCCTCTTTTCTGATGAGAGCAACTTTTGCATCTCATTTGGAAACCAAGGACCCAGAGTCTGGAGGAAGAATGGAGAGGCACACACTGCAAGAAGCTTGAAGTCCAGTGTGAAGTTTCCACAGTCTGTGTTGATTTGGGGAGCCATGTCATCTGCTGGTGTTGGTCCACTGTGCTTCATTAAGTCCAGGGTCAACACAGCCATCTACCAGGAGATTTTGGAGCACTTAATGCTTCCTTCCACAGATGAGCTTTATGGGGATGCTGAATTTATTTTCCAGCAGGACTTAGCACCTGCCCACACTGCCAAAAGCACCAAAACCTGTTCAGTGACCATGGTATTACTGTGCTTGATTGGCCAGCAAACTCTCCTGACCTGAACCCCATAGAGCAGGGGTCGCCAACCTTTTGGATCTCAGGGACCACCAAACTCATACTTTTAAATCCCGAGGACCACTAATATGATTTTTTTTAAAGCTACTATATATAATATAATTGTTTATGTTAAATATAAATTTTATACATACATACATACATACATACATACATACATACATATGTGGATCTTTGGTTATTTGGGATTTCTCCCACGTAAGATTGGAAGTATCTAGGCAACGTTTCTGTTATGGACTAAGCAATTGCGCTAATTAAAAGCTTAAATAGTTTTACTTCCACAGCAGGCTCAAAATCCTGATTGGCCCACCAGTGGCGGATCCTGATTGGTTGTCCCAGGCCGATCTGATTGGCTGTTAATGGGCGCTGCCGATTGGACACCGCCAGCGCGGCAAGCTCAAAGCATTGGCTGTTATGACAGCAGCGAGCCCTATAAAAGGGCTCCTGCTGCCCGAGTATTTATCTCTGTTCTGAAGTCACTAATAAAGAGTTGAGTCACTTTCCGATGCCTCATCTCCGTTCTTTGTGCCCACGCTCCGAACAGAACACTGGTGACGAAGGTGGGATGCGGAGACTTTAAGAGCTGATCAAACACTCAACGAACCCTACAGAGCAGGTGGCTAAGAGCGCACCGAAGAAACGGCAGAATGACCAGCAGCGCTATACCACCCGCTCCATTTGACTTGGCTAACAAAGACTGGGACTCGTATATGGACAGGTTCCAGATGTTCCTGGAGACCAACAATCTGAAAGATGCTTCACCTGGCAAGAAACGAGCTGTGTTTTTGACCCATTGTGGGCCTGCTGTTTTCAAGATGGCAAAAGCACTTGCGAAACCAGCAGAAGTCAGGACAATGGATTGGGACAACCTTGCCCCAATCCTACAGGCCCATTATGCACCGGTGGTGCCAACACTCATCAGAAGACACGAGTTTTACCAGAGGGACCAACGGGAAAGCGAAAGCGTTGGGGACTTCATCGCTGACCTCAGAAACCTAGGAGGACTCTGTGGCTTTGCAAATCTCGAGGAAGCCATGAGAGATTGAATTGTTCTGGGCCTAAGAGACCCCACAACCCAGAGCAAGATTATGGCGAAGGGAAACATCACCCTCGCAGATGTCATCGCCGATGCTACTGCAGCAGAAGCAACCAGGAAGTCAGCCGCTCGAATACGCCGAACAAATGCACTGCACCGCCAACTCACCAGCGACGCTATGCTGTTTTTCGAGAGGCACGCGACAACTACCCACCATGAGAACCTCGAATCATCATCAGAAAACAAGGAAGAAGAGGTCAACAGACTCAGGTCAGAACGCGACCAGTGGGACCAAAATAATCGAAAATTCCCATACCAATGCTCCGGATGCAGGGGCATTCACCTGCAATCCGACTGCAAATTCCTAGATGCACTCTGCCCTTCCTGCAGGAAGAGGGGCCACATCGCTAAGGTCTGCAGAAGCAAGCGAGGACCCAGCCCAACCAGGAGAGAAAACAATTTCCGACAGACAACAGGCACCCCACCAGTTAATTGGGACTGCCAAAACAATCAATGGAACTTTCAATACAGAAACCGAGCAGCCACCACTTCATCCCGACGAGAAGAAGCACACCAAACCATCACCATAGGCCATGCTTCATCCCTTGACGCAAGGAAAATCCAAGTGAGGGTCGCCATCGAGAAGCGACCATGCGTTATGGAGCTCAACTCTGGATCGTCCCTATCGATGGTATCCTGGAAAACCTTCAAGCAGCTGATCCCTGACATCCGTCGCCAGGACCTCAGCACTCAAAATGTCATATTGAAAGACTACCAAGGAAATAGAATTCCGGTCGTCGGTTCCAGCAACGTCCGAGTCACCTTCAAGGACCACACTGCAACCTTACCATTGACCATCGTCAATCGAGATCGACCCAGCCTTCTGGGTCTACAGTGGTTTGCACCATTAGGAATCAAACTAGCTGGCATCAACCAGACTGGCAGTGATGACTGGGAAGCGGCCCTCATCCAAGAATTCCAGGACGTGTTCAGCGAGAAGCTAGGCAAGTACAAAGGGTCCCCTATATCGTTTAACCTCAGCCCCGAAATTGCACCCATTCGCCTTAAGCCTCGTCGGGTGCCCTTTGCACTCAAGCCAAAGATTGATGAACAAATTAAATGCACAAGGTGTGTTGGAACTGATTGACCACACTCGATGGGAGACCCCAATCATGACCCCCATAAAACCAGACGGATTGGTGAGAATTTGTGGGGATTACCGGGCCACCCTAAATCATGTGCTCCAGCAGAGCGCTTACCCCGTACCTGTGGTCCAACACCTTCTTCACTCCCTTGGAGGTGGGAAAATATTTATAAAATTGGACTTAGCTCAGGCGTACCAGCAGTTGCCCGTAGACGCACAGACTGCAGAGGCCCAGACTATAGTCACGCATAGAGGGGCTTTCAAGTGTAACAGACTCCAGTTCGGAGTAAGTGTAGCCCCTGGCATTTTCCAGAGCTTAATGGAAAGATTGCTACAAGGCATAAAAGGAGTCGTGCCCTACTTCAATGATGTACTGATAGCTGCCCCAACTAGATGCATTTTAGAAAAATGACTCCGAATGGTTCTACAGAAATTTAAAGACACTGGCTTAAAGGTCAAGAAGGACAAGTGCCAACTCTGCACAGAAAAGGTTGAATTCCTGGGCTATCTACTTGACAAACAGGGAATTCATCCTACTGAAAAAAAACTGACTGCCATAAAAAACGCCCCAAGACCTAGGAATAAGACAGACCTCCAAGCTTTCCTAGGACTCATTAACTTTTATAACATCTTCTTGCGCCAGAAAGCAACTGTGGCCGAACCCCTGCATAGGCTCCTCGACAAGAAGGCTTCCTGGGTCTGGGGACAATGCGAGGAACGAGCTTTTCAGAAAGTCAAAGATCTTTTAACCTCAGATGCTGTATTAATACAATATAATGAGACCTTACCTTTAACCGTCACCTGCGATGCCTCAGCGTTTGGGATAGGAGCCATCCTGAGCCACATCCTACAAAACGGTACTGAGGCACCTATTGCATTTTTTTCAAAGACTTTAGCTAAAGCTGAGAGGAACTATAGCCAACTTGATAAAGAGGCTCTCGCTATCGTAGCTGCTGTCAAACGCTTCCATGAGTATGTATATGGAAGACCCTTTTCCATAGTCACCGATCACAAACCATTACTTGGCATTTTAACAGGGGACAAACCAACACCCCACATCTTATTGCCAAGAATGACACATTGGTCGGAATTTCTAGCCGCATACGATTACCAATTGCTACACCACCCGGGGAAAGCCATTCCTCACGCTGACGCTTTGAGCCGCTCACTGCTACCCGAAGTCATAGATGATCCAGCTTCAACACTAACAATGCTACAAATCGAAACCCTTCCTTCTCCACCACTGACTGCACGAGACATCACCAGAGAAACAAGGAAATATCCTTGTTTAGCACGAATCCTCAGCTGGGTGGAAAGAAGTTGGCCTGACAATGAACTCAGTGACATCTTCAAACCCTCCAAAAACCGACAGACAGAGCTCTTCTCCCAAAAAGGATGCATATTGTGGGGACACAGAGTTGTCATTCCGGAGCGGCTACAACAGAAAGTCCTGAAAATGTTGCACGATGGACATCCTGGCATCGTGCGAATGAAGGCACTAGCCAGGAGCTATACGTGGTGGCCAGGTATAGATAAACAAATAGAAACTTGGGTGGCCACTTGCAATAAGTGTCAAGAAACTCACGCAGATCCACCAAAAGCCCCACCAACGGCATGGGAGATACCCCGGGGTCCCTGGTCCCGCATCCACCTCGATTTTGCAGGACCCACCAAAGGACATACCTTTCTCATAACTGTGGACGCCTATTCTAATTGGCTAGAGGTCCACAAAATGAAGAGCACCACCACAGAAGCAGTCGTTAAAAAATTAAATAAACTATTTGCTACACATGGACTACCAGATGTCCTGGTTTCCGATAATGGTCCCCAATTCACTGCTCTCGCATTTGAACAGTACCTAGTGGATTGGGGGATACGCCATGCCTTGACCTCACCTGCCCACCTTGCGGCCAATGGTAGGGCTGAGAAAATGGTCCAATTTGTGAAGAAAACTTTACAAAAAATGGAACAAGGAGACATCGATCATAAAGAAACCAGGATGCTCCTCCTCCAATATATTACACCACACAGTACTACAAACAAAACCCCAGCCAAACTCCTGATGGGAAGGAAACTTCGATCACACCTTGACCGCATACAACCTACCTACACGCCAGAACAACCCCTGGGGTCCAGCAGCAAGTATCGCATGTTCAAGATAGGTGACCCAGTTTTTGCAAAGAATTTCTCAGGTGACCCATTGTGGGTCCCCGCTACCATAATTCAACTTACGGGGCCTCGTTCCTACCATTTACAAACTGCTGAAGGGAAAATGTGGAAGCGCCACATTGTCCAACTTCGTTCCAGACTGGCAGCTACCCCTATCCTTAGCCCTGAACCTCAAACCTGGGGGGGGAGGGAAAGTGAGGGGGCCGAAAATGACCCAACATACGACGCAGTATGTGAAACCCAAAAATCAACACAACCAACCTCAGGATATTCACCTACCGAGGAAGAACTGGACCAGATGATAGCCTCACCACAAAGCAGCACTGCGACAGCAGCAAACCGAAGAAACTCAGGAGGCAGCCTTGATGGAAGCAGGGATGACAGCCCCGTGTCGCCCAGTGAAGTGGTTGACCCAGCTGTGCCTTTCAGCCCAGCAAATAGCCCATCGGAAACAGAGCCAAAGCAAGAACTGTTGGGGCAACGCAGATCGGGCAGACAGGTGAAACGACCTGCGTACATCACCCCACCCCTCAGACGGAACCTAGGGGGAAGGGGTGTTACGGACTAAGCAATTCACTAATTAAAAGCTTAAATAGTTTTACTTCCACAGCAGGCTCAAAATCCTGCACGTCTGATTGGCCCGCCAGTGGCGGATCCTGATTGGTCATCCCAGGCCGATCTGATTGGCTGTTAACGGCCGCTGCTGATTGGATGCCACCAGTGCGGCAAACTCAAAGCATTGGCTGTTATGACAGCAGCGAGCCCTATAAAAGGGCTCCTGCTGCCTGAGTATTTAGCTCTGTTCTGAAGTCACTAATAAAGAGTTGAGTCACTTTCTGATGCCTTGTCTCCATTCTTTGTGCCCACGTCCGAACAGAACAGTTTTGATGAAGTCTCATTCATCATCTTCAGGCTTGTGTCTTCGGCTCTGTGCTTGTCAGAGTAATGTGAGCTTGCAACTGCTTCTTCCTTTTAACTGCTAGTGGGGGTGTGACTTGATTGGGTGGGGGCTTGGCTGTGTTCTGATTGGGTGGGGGGGTGTTCTCATTGGTTGGGGGTTTGGCTGTGTTCTGATTGTTTGGGGGGGTTGGCCGTGTTCTGATTGGCTGGAGGTGTGTTCTGTTCAGGTGGGGGCTTGGTTGTGCTCAGGTTAGTCTTAGTTGCTGGGGGATTTGCATATATATGTATTTACAAAATACATACATGTACATATACATATACATATATATATACATATACATATACACACACACATACATGTTATACACACACACACACACACACACACTTACTTATTTAATTATAACAAAAATGTAAATGCTTAATGATAACAAAATAAAACATTGCGGGCTGGAAGCTTCCTCCCACCTGGCACCTTCCAAAGAGACAGAAGAGCGGGCAGTGTGTGTGTGTGTGTGTGTCTGTGTCTGAGCTGAGAGGCCTCGGGGCAACTGCCGTGTGAGAAGCAGAGGCAAAAAGGGGGCTTTGCTCTCCTTGGGGGGCAGCACCCCTTGGCTGCCACTCCAGGGGCTTCTCAGCAGGCATGTGCCTGCAGAAGGACTGCTTCTCTTGGTGATTAATTGGGGGAGGGGAGGGGGAGAAAGTGGGAGCTCCTTTCAGATCCCGGGTGGAGGATTGAGAGGCTCAGATCTGCAGCCAAGGAAAAGCTGAGGGGGGCTCTTCCAGCGTCACCTGGAGACAGGCAAGGAAAGGTGTCCCTGGGGACACTGTGCTGCCAAACCCAGCCACAGCCAGTGATTATTTGGGGGATGGGGGAGAGAGAGAAAGCATCTCTCTCATGACCAGGGGAGGAAAGGAAATGAAACAAATATCACTCTTTCATTGAGGCCTACAAAACGCCAATCTACCGTGTTCCAGTTGTTCTTTGAAATCATCAAATGCTCCCACTTGCTGTGCTCGCGCCTCCCAGCTCAGGTCCCTGAGATGCACGCTCCCACACACGGCAGTGGCGGCAACAACAGTCCCCTCCCCCAGAGGCTCTCTCTCTCTGTACACCATAATCATCACAATTATGACAAATCACGACTTGAACTATCTTGCTTTGCATTACTGAAATAAATGAACTTTTGCATGATATTCTATTTTTTCAAGTTTCACCTGTATTACTATCTATGAACTGGACAGAATTTCCCCGTGGCCTGTAATTCCAATTACCATGTAATCTCTAAATTGGTGTTCAGAGATTAAGGCCAATTATGTACTACCAAATTCTATAAAATTCCAACAGCAAAGAAACACAGAAAATATTTATTGCTATCATGCGGTTATTTGGATTTTTTTGTTGAGATATCATAGCTCATAACTCAAATAACTAATAACTCAAACCCAAGTATGGTAATTTAACAGTGCATGAGTGCATTCTAGTTTTGACTGTTGTGCACATGTGATTGCATTGTGGACAACAAGGACAGATAATTGCTTGATTGATTCACCGAGCAGTTTCTTTGTTCTGCTTTTGTTGCAAAGCAGCAGGGACATCTCAAATTAAAATATGGTTTGTTGAAAGGTGTACCAATTTGTATCACACATGTTGAAGTTCTCTTGTCATCTTTCAAAGATCTGATAGCAGCGAAAATAACATGCTGATTACTGCTTCACAAGAAAATTGGCTTGGCAAAGTTGTAACTGTTAGAATAATATATAGTTGAGGTTTAAAATGGGACAAATCACCATTTGAGCTTGATTGTTCTTACCACAAATGACTAGTCCTCTAATTTTCTCTTTTCTTCCTCCTTCAATTCTGCATAACTGATGAGCGACATGAAAGGCCAACAATTTAACATTTTGTATTCAGTTAGACAATGGAGAGAAAACTTTCAAAAAGCTTTTTACATGCTTACCAAAATTTTGATTTTTCTGATATAAGGCAAAATTTAATTTGAATACTTTCCCTCTGCAAATAGTGCCATTAAGAAGCATGATGTTGTTGTTCATTGTGAAGTTGTGTCTGACCCATTGTGACCCCATGGACAACATTCCTCCAAGCCTTCCTGTCCTCTACCATCTCCCGGAGTCCATTTTAGCTCACGCCGACTGCTTAAGTGACTTCATCCAGCAACCTCATTCTCTGACATCCTCTTCTTCTTTTGCCCTCAACCGTTCCCAGCATCAGGCTCTTCTCCAGTGAGTCCTTCCTTCTCATTAGGTGGCCAAAGTATTTGAATGTCATCTTCAGGATCTGGCCTTCTAAAGAGCAGCCAAGGTTTATCTTCTCTAGGACTGACCACCTTGATTGCCCTGCAGTCCAAGGGACTCACAGGAGTCTTCTCCAGCACCACAGTTCAAAGGCCTCAATTCTTTGATGCTCAGCCTTCCTTATGGTCCAACTTTCACAGCCATACATTGCAACTGGAAAAACCATAGCCTTGACTACACACACTTTTGTTGACAGGGCGATGTCTCTGCTTTTCTAGTATGCTGTCTAGATTTGCCATAGCTTTCCTCCTCAAGAGTAAGCATTTTTTAATTTCTTGGCATAAAGAATGATACATTTCTTCTGAACTCATTCTGGGTCAATCACTGGGACCAGAGGTTTAGTCTTCCAAGTTTTCAAACATGTGCCGGAACCCATCCTCAGTGTAAAGATGGCCACCAGAATTTACTAGCTCCCCAAAATATTATCTCCTTAATGCTCTCCTCTTCATCCCCAGCCCTCTTCAGACTCTCTTCAGGCCTATAAGCAACAACACAAAATTTGTTCACAGTGGAAAGCCAGGGAATATCTCCACTTATACCACTAGTCCTTGACTGATGATCAGTTGGTTAGTTGATAGTTGTGGCTCAGTGGTTAGAATGCAGTACTGCAGGCTAACTCATTCCTCACTCCAAGAGTTCGATCCTGACCAGCTCAAGGTTGGCTCAACCTTCCATCCTTCTGAGGTTGGTAAAATGAGGACCCAGATTGTGGGTGGGATGGGGAATTGCTGACTCTGTAAACTGCTTAGAGAAGGCTATAAAGCAGTGGGAAGCAGTATGTAAGTATATAAGTGCTATTGCTGTTAGGCGTGGGGGATATCCATTAGGTAAAATCAATTCACTTAACAACTGCTGCAAAAAAAAAAAAAATGCTGAAAAATTGGATCAGGCACATGATGCCTCAGCATACAACAGCAACAACTTTTAATGATCATTTCAGCTTCAATTACAGTTGTAAATCAAGGACTGCATGTATTCATCAGGCCTGTAGCTTGCAATTCCTTTGGTTCTAAGGTCTGGCTGACAGTAGAAAGCAAGACCGATTCCTCCCTTCAGCTGAGGCGCTTTTAAGTAATTTGCATGTAGCGATCAATTGACTGAATGATCGATGGTGACAGTTTGGCTTTATATTCCGATTTCGTTCTTGCAGCTGGTGATGTCCACATAGCCTTTCCTTCTTCAATTTTACTACACAACATCCCTGTGCAGTACTTAGGCTGAGGCTGAGCTAGATTCTGGGTCTCCCTGGTGTTCGCCTGACAGCTGAAGTAACTCTGGGTTTGATTTCTGAAGTATGGACGAAACCATAGATTAATGTGAAGCTATATTTCTGAAGCAAGGGTCAGTCCCGCTTGATATATGCTCCCTGTCAGCGTTCTAGCAAACCTCCATTCCAACCAATAACTCTGAGACAGACATCTCTCAAAAGTTCCTTTTATTTGGATAGCAACTGGCACAACTGTGGAATCCCGAATCTGAAAGTTCCAGGCTTCCTTGCAATAAGTAAAAACTACAAATCCATCCCCCACACCCATCACCACATCACATGGCCCAATCACCATCCGTCCCAAAGTAAGACTTCCTTTCACTATGCGCAACACAACCTGACCTTGAATCAGAAAAAGAATTTTATTATGTCTAACTAGATATATTCCAATGAATTGCCCCACTCCCACTTTCCCAGGCTCAATTGTGGCAGCGTGACTTCCAAAGTTGACACTCCCTTTCTGCTCTGCTCCCACTATTTTCACCATCTTTTCTGTTCAACCCTGCTACCAATGTGTGCATAAGCGTGCATAAGCGCACAATTGTGCCTACCACCCCTGTCCTATTGTCCCCAATTATTCGTTCCTATTTCTTGTATTTAAACTTATGTTTATTCTTGTTTCTGTTATATTGTAAGCTTTTGACAAATAAATAAATAAAATAAAATAAATAAGTTTCATGAAATAGTGTATATATACTCAAGTCTGGCAATATTCACAGTGTTAAACAAAAAAAAATCATATTCAAAGAAAGCAGAAATTTAAGTATAGTGGAGATTTTAGTTAAATTTGATGAGGTAAATTTGGCCCAATTTCACTATGATAAAAAAAAAAAGTCCTGAAAATTCATGTCATTATAATTCATGTTTTTCTCTTAGTAGGGCTAGACAATATGAGTCTCCTGAGCACTAATCTGCCTACAGATACCTTCCTATTGTCTCCTTTTCTATTCCTCCCCTTTCTTTTTTTATTGAATGGATTGATTTTGAGGCACCTTGGATATAATTTGATCTGTAATGATGAAAGCCAGCTGGGAGACTTTAGGCCAATCCTCTTCTCTTAGCCCAACTCACCTCACAAGGCTGTTGTTATGGTGAACATAGGGGGAGGAAGGGAAGCTAGGTATGTTCGCTCACCTATTTATAAAGAAAATAAAGTCAGGAAATAAATAACACTTAAGGCCAAACCTTATATTATGTAACAATTACCTTGAAGCAAGTTACAGTGTGTTCTTTATTTTTTCTTTCTTTCCAATGTTATACTTTGAATGAAAAAGCCAAATAATTTGAATGTTTGTAACATCGATATCCTAAATTGTGGCTAATATCTATATATATATAAAAGTAAAATACCACTCATGCTTCATCACAAAATCTCCAGAACTACAAAATTGAAATTTGGCATGTGTGTCCCTCTTGGCTTCTAGGTGCTCACTAAGAAGGATTTTTCGAAATGACCATCAAAGCATTCGTATTTTGTATTTTATTATTAACACACTCTGATGCTAAGGAGTTTTACTCCCCCTCCTCACCTGAAAAGAAATCTTTTTCTCTGGGAATATTACACTACTAACTAGAGCATACAAAACATTTACTAGACCAATACTTGAATACAGCTCATCAGTCTGGAACCCACATTACATATCTGAGTTGAGAAAGTCCAGAAATATTTCACAAGAAGAGTTCTCCACTCCTCTACTTGTTGCAGAACACCTTATGCCACCAGACTCGAAATTCTAGACCTAGAAAATCTAGAACTTTGGTCCGATCTGAGTATCGTATATAAAATCATACATTGCAATGTCCTACCTGTCAATGAATACTTCAGCTTCAACCATAACAACACAAGAGCAAACAATAGATACAAACTCAAGGTTAATCGCACCATACTTGATTGGAGGAAATACGACTTCAGCAACAGAGTGGTCAATGTCCAGAATACTCTACCTGACTCTGTGGTTTCTTCCCCAAACCCCAAAAACTTTAACCTTAGACTGTCTACTATTGATCTCACCGCTTTCCTAAGAGGTCTGTAGGGGGCGTGCATAAGTGCACCAGCGTGCCTACAGTCCCTGTCCTATTGTTTCTTTTATATATTTTTTTTATTTTTCTTATTTGTATCCATGCTTTCATAACTATGTTTTTACTTATACCTATTATCTTGTAAGCAATTGACAAAAATAAATAAATAAAACATAAAATAAAATAAATATTCCAAATGCAAAACACAAGCAGAGGAGAGGAGTTTCAGTTTCAGTTTCATTGCACCAAGCAGCTTTAGTACAGAACAGTTGAGCTAAGCCATGCCCAGGCTCCTTGCTGTCTCCTTCTTGCTCACACAGCAAACACTGTTTCAGTTTCCAGACAGCCCTCAACTCACTCACACACTGACAGGACTCTAGCTAGATGAATACCAATGGATGCTGGTAGGCAGAGGGAGAATTTTTTTTCTCCTTATTTTCTTCCCCCAAAACTAAATCCGAACACATAATTTCATAGCGAAGCACGGATATCGAGCTCATTGATAATATATCTATTTTTCTTTACTCCCAATACATCCAATAACATAATTTCCATAATTTGGTACAAGAATATATTGTATAAATATCATTGTACTGAAATAAAAAAAATTGAGACTTATAAAAAGAGGAAAAAAAGATATAATTGCATCCATCTCCATGTCCAGTGCAGGAATTTGTAACAACAATATCCCTGTCAGATGGCCATCCAGCCTTTGTGTAAATACCTAGAATGGAGTCTTGTGGTTTGTCATTCATATTTCCTTCTAGCTTGATCTCAGATCTTTGACATATATTTGCCTGATAAGATTGTTCAACCACTGGCCTAATTCTCTCACTGATAGGATAAATGTAGCTCAGATTTTGCCATCTTTTGTACAGAATTTCATGGCAGACTGTCAGATGCTTTGCTGAGGTTAAGGTACAATGTGTTCATTTCATTATGTAAGCAACTGAACCAGTCACACTATGTCAAAAAGAAATTGGGTTAGTTTGTCATAAGTTGTCCTTGATAACTTGCTGACTCTTGCTAAGCAGTGCATTCTTTTCCATGAATGCAATGTTCACAAACCAAATGCTTAACAATATTTTCCAGAGCTTTACACAGTAATGAGTCGAGCAGATTAGCCTACAGCTCCCTAGAACCTCTTCTACCCCTTTTTGTAATTTGGATAAAATCTGTCCCTCTCTGTTCCTTTTGGCATTATGCTTATTCTCCATGATTTCTCAAGAATCACAGAAAGGGCTCAGCTCCATGATACCATCCACAAGTTCAGTCAAGACTCTCAGGTCTAATCAATATGATCCTGGAGTCATAGGACTTTCCTACATCACCTCCTTAAACTACTTGACTCCTGTTCACATATGATTCTCTCTTATTGATATGATATTTTCCTTCTGTCACACCTGTTCAAATAGTAATATTTGAAGGAAAACTAGGGGCTGCATTCAAGACTGCTGGGGTGTGTGGAGGGGGGGGTAAACTACACCTTTAAATTAATGTAAAGGGAAGAATGGATTAAAATGAAAAATTGCGACCTGAGTGAAAATACTTAATATGAATCCAGTGAAAATGTTGCCTCTGTAATAACTAGAAGGTCAGCCTTATAAATAAGGGGAAGGGAAAATTATTTTGTGGCTTTTGTTCTATGACAAGAAGAAGCAAAACTGAGCTAATGCCTAAAAGAATAAATTTCTGGCCCATCACAGTAATTACATTTCTGTATAAACAGACTCCCGTGCAGTTCTAAAATTGCATTCATGTGAAAGGATTTTGTTCAGATTGTGTATACTGAGGGACAGAGAGTTCAGAGGGCAGCCAACATAGACTCAGTTTATGGGCAATATTTCATCTGGTTTCAATGGGACTCAATCACTTAAAGCATAGACACCAGAGTGAAAATGCCAAGGCATTGAAAACCATTTTGATTTCTTTTAACTCTCTCTCTCTTTTTTTTTCCTCTTTCTCTTTCTCTTTCTCTTTTTCTCCCTCCCTCTCTGAGCTATGTGGTAGAATATGGGCCTATATCTTTACACAAATATTCCTCATTCTATGGAAATTGGCTACCATGTGAAATCAAACAATGAAGCATTAAATACTTGTTGTGGTACATGTTGTGTATGTATAAAGATTAATAAAGTGTGAGCTTGGAGTAAGTGCAAGGTTCTGGCCCTGCAGTTCTGATTGGCTGTTAAGCGGCCGGACCGGATTGGCCCTTAACAGAGAGTTCCTATTGGTTATAAGAGCTAGCGCTCCTAGCTTGTTATTGGTTAAAAGTTACAGAGTTTGCCTATATAAGGCGGGTTTAAATGGTATTGAAATGAGGAAGTCACAATGTAAATAAAGAGCTGAAGTTCACCGTTCAGAGGCTTGTCTCCATTCTTTCTCGCCCATGCTCAAAACATAACACTGGCAACGAGGATGGGATTTGGAGATATCTGAACCAACAAAACTTCGAAGAACACTGAGCACATGACAGACGACGCCAACAACGGAACCATGTCCGGCAGCATCGTACCACCCGCTCCGTTTGATCCAGTACAGGAGGACTGGGAGTCCTACATGGATCGCTTCCAAATGTTCTTAGAAACCAACAACTGAAAGGACGCCACACCAGGAAAGAAATGGGCGGTGTTCCTAATGCATTGCGGTCCAACCGTATTTAAGATGGCTAAAGCACTAGCCAAACCCCGAGAAGTGAAGGCCATGGATTGGCATGACCTCGAACCTCTCCTACGAGATCACTACGCCCCGACCGTGCCTACGCTCGTGAGATGCCATGAGTTTTATCAGAGGAGCCAGCGAAAGGGAGAAAGCATGGCCGACTTCATAGCAGACCACCGAAATCTGGGAGGCCTCTGCGGATTTGCCGATTTAGAAGAAGCACTAAGAGATCGCATAGTTCTGGGATTAGATGCACCAGGCGTCCAAAGCAAGCTAATGGCAAAAGGCGACATCAGCCTTGCTGATGCCATTGCCGATGCTACTGCAGCAGAAGCAACCAGGAAGTCGGCTGCACAACTACACCGAAACCACGCTTCGGTACCACCACTGACAAGCGACATTTTATCCAAGTCGGAAGGACAGCTTACAATGACGCACCACGAGGACTTCTCTTTGTCATCAGACAGCGACGAAGAAGGGTTCCATCGACTGCGGTCCAACCGGGACCATCATCTGAAGCCCTTACGCCCTTGCACTGGCTGTGGAGCCAACCATGCCAGGTCCGAATGCAAATTCCGCGACGCACTCTGCCATGAGTGTGGGAAACGAGGCCAAATAGGATGGGTCTGCCGCAGCTTGCCAGGACCCAGCCAGGCCTCAAAAGGGCTAACTATCGCCAATCGACAGGAAAGCGTCCTGTACGGCGAGAGCCAGTAAACCACTCCTACAGAAATCGAGTTTTGCAGAAAGAAGAGGCTCACCATACTATCACTATCGGTCACCTCAGCCTTGGACACTAATAAAATCCAAGTCACAATAGCCATCGAGAACCAGCCTTGCCACATGGAGGTCAACTCGGGATCGTCCCTCTCGATGGTGTCCTGGAAGACACTCAAGCAACTCATCCTCACAATTCAATGCCAAGATTTCCGCTCCCAACGCCTCATCCTCAAGGACTACCAAGGGAATCGAATCCCCGTCGTTGGTTCCTGCCGAGTCCGAGTCTCCTTCAAGAAGCACACAGCGTTCTTACCTTTAACGGTCATCGATAGAGATAGGCCCAGCCTACTAGGCCTCCAAGGGTTCACACCACTTGGCATTGAAGTGGCCGGCATAAACCGAGTCAGCGGTGGTGACTGGGAGGAAGACCTTATCTATGTGTTCAGGGACGTCTTCGCGGACAGCTTAGGCGAGTACAAGGGGACCCCGATTTCATTCAGTCTAGATCCAAAAATAGCTCCCATTCGCCTAAAGCCCCATCAAGTTCCGTTTGCCTTAAAATCGAAAATTGATGAACAACTCGACAAACTGATAGCTCAGGGGGTGTTAGAGCCCATCGATCACTCCCCTTGGGAAACCCCTATTGTAACACCCATTAAGCCAGACGGGTCAATCCAAATTTGTGGGGACTACCGGGCCACTTTGAACCACGCCCTGCAGCAGAACACATATCCAGTTCCGGTGGTGCAGCATCTCCTCCATTCCCTGGGGGGCGGGAAAGTCTTCGCTAAATTAGATTTAGCTCAGGCATATCAGCAATTACCAGTAGATGAAAAAACGGCACAGGCCCAAACTATTATAATGCACCGAGGTGCCTTTAAATGTACCTGGCTTCAATTTGGAGTAAGTGTAGCCCCAGGGATTTTTCAGAGCCTTATGGAAAGGTTATTGCAAGGAATTAAGGGCGTGGTCCCCTATTTTGACGATGTATTAATTGCAGCCCCTACAAAAAAAATCTTACAGGACCGGTTAATATTAGTACTAAAAAAATTCCAAAAGGCCGGTCTTAAAGTTAAAAAAAACAAATGTAAATTGTGTACTGACAGTGTTGAGTTTTTAGGGTACCTGATTGATAGCCAGGGCATTCATCCTACCGAAAGTAAACTAAAAGTGATAAAAAACGCTCCCAGGCCACGAAACAAGGCCGATCTCCAGGCGTTCCTAGGCCTCATCAATTTTTATAATGTATTTTTGCTGCACAAAGCAACGGTCGCTGAACCATTACACCGGTTGTTAGATAAAAAAGCAAATTGGCTGTGGGGTTACCGTGAAGAACAGGCATTCCGAAATGTTAAAAAACTGCTCACTTCTGACTCTGTACTCATGCAGTATAATGAGACCTTGCTGTTAGTTATAACTTGTGAT
Source organism: Hydrophis major (assembly GCA_033807585.1). NCBI lineage: Eukaryota > Metazoa > Chordata > Lepidosauria > Squamata > Elapidae > Hydrophis > Hydrophis major. Next base: position 73,001,661 of record CM066329.1, read on the forward strand.
GCATCGCCTTTCGGGGTAGGCGCCATTTTGAGCCATGTACTGCCTAATGGGAACGAAGCCCCTGTTGCATATTTTTCAAAGACTCTTTCAAAAACTGAGCAAAACTATGGACAAATCGATAAAGAAGCCCTTGCAATTGTCTCAGCTGTGAAAAGATTTCACGAATACGTGTATGGCCGGGCTTTTACTTTTGTGACTGACCACAAACCATTATTGGGGATAATAGCCAGAGATAAGCCGACTCCCTACATATTATCCCTAGGATGATCCAATGTCAGAATTCTTAGCTGCTTATAACTATCGGCTGCAATACCGCCCAGGGAAGGCCATTCCCCACGCCAATGCATTGAGCCGAGCACCACTTCCAGAGACTCTAGACGATCCTGCACCAACGGTAACCACGTTGCAAATCGAGGCACTCAACTCGCCGCCACTAACCACCCAAGATATTGCGAGAGAAACCAAACTCGACCACACCCTAGCACGAGTCTTAAGCTGGGTAGAACGCGGATGGCCATTGGACCAGCTATCAGATGACTTCACACCATTCAAGACTCGACAAACCAAGCTCTTCTCCCAGAAAGGCTGTGTCATCTGGGGCGATAGAGTCATTATCCCAGAACGACTCCAGAAAGCGCTGCTGAGAACCTTGAACGATGGCCACCCCGGCATCGTGCAAATGAAAGCCCTTGCGCGAAGCTACGCATGGTGGCCAGGCATTGACAAGCAAATCGAACAGTGGGTTAAAGCTTGTCCCAAATGCCAAGAAGTCAGCAACGCCCCACCAAAAGCCATGCCTACTGAATGGGAGACACCACGTGGACCCTGGTCCCGAATTCACCTGGACTTTGCGGGGCCAACCAAAGGCCATACCTTCCTGCTTACCATCGACACCTACTCAAATTGGCTCAAAATCCATCGCATGACAACTACGACCTCCGAGGCGATTATCAAAATCTTAAACAGACTCTTTGCAACCCACGGATTACCAGACGTCCTGGTATCCGATAACGGCCCTCAATTTACCACACTAGCATTCGAGCAGTACCTCACTGACCGCAGCATTCGCCATGCGCTCACCTCGCCTGCGCACCCTGCGACCAATGGCAAAGCAGAACACATGGTCCAATTTATGAAGAAAACCTTGCAGAAGATAGACTACGACAACATTGACGACAAGGTCAATCAAATCCTCTTCTTGCAACACATCACCCCACATAGCGTCACCAACAAAACTCCCGCTGAACTGCTAATGGGACGGAAGCTCCGCTCCCACCTCGACCGGTTGCACCCAGCTTACGAACCGGACAAACCACTAGGATCCAGCGGCCGCTGTCGCACCTTCCAGGTAGGAGACTTGGTATATGCTAAAAACCTATCGGGCGACCCATTGTGGGTGGAAGCGACTGTAGTACGTGTAACCGGCCCCAGATCCTACCTTGTACAATGCCTTGACGATCAACTTTGGAAACGTCATATCGATCAATTACGATCGCGGCTTCCAGCGGCCAGTCCGCAACTCCCCTATGACCAAACTGGGGGGGGGAGGTACGGAAGAAGATGAATTTCTAGAAAACCCGTGCGAAGTAAACGACGGTTTGATAGAAACTCAGGAAGCGGAGCCGGAGGGAGAAACGGTTGCACCTCAGGGAATTGCAGAGAATGTGGGCAACGACGTAGAAGTGAACTCTGAACCAGAAACAGCCCCACTGCCAAACAACGATCTATCTCAGCGTGATTGCAGCCAGCTGATACAACAGAAATCAAAGAGACTAATAAAACAATCGTCCTACCTAAGGGACTATGTAACTGCACCCTGCAAATAAGAAGCCAGGGGGAAGGGGTGTTGTGTATGCATAAAGATTAATAAAGTGTGAGCTTGGAGTAAGTGCAGGGTTCTGACCCTGCACTTCTGATTGGCTGTTAAGCAGCCGGACCGGATTGGCCCATTCCAGGGAATCCGATTGGCCCTTAACAGAGAGCTCCTATTGGTTATAAGAGCTAGCGCTCCTAGCTCATTATTGGTTAAAAGTTACAGGGTTTGTCTATATAAGGTGGGTTTAAATGGTATTGAAATGAGGAAGTCATAATGTAAATAAAGAGCTGAAGTTCACCATTCAGAGGCTTGTCTCCATTCTTTCTCACCCATGCTCAAAACATAACAGTACAGTTGCATGAGAGGCAAGTTGTTGGTTGTCACACTCACATAATACCTGACATTTGCTTTCCATTGTATGTCCTTAAATGAGTTTTTCTCATAACCAAACTAACCATGAACAAATTGCCCGACTGCACAGCTGAGTCTGCTTTTAAGCTGATTAAATCATTTTTTAAACTAACATTTTCTCAAAGCAATGTAAAAGCAGCATGTAATATATTCCTGTGCTTCATTTTTCTTGTTTTCTACTGAGAATTTATCTTAGGGAGGGACAGTTTTCCCCATAACAAGGTTGTTAGTCACATATATCCACACAGAAACCAATACTTTTCAATTTGTTCCATTATATTTATCCATCTTTTTTTTATCTCCCAGACAAAAATATTGAGTATTTATTGTAAACTTCCCAGAGACATTTAGGTGATATGTATGGTCTATAAATGTCTTCAGAGCGGTGGTGGGATTCAAAAATATTTTTACTACTGATTCTGTGGGCATGGCTCAGTGGGCGTAGTGTGGCTTGGTGAGCGTGGCAGGAGAAGGATACTGTAAAATCTCCATTCCCACTCCACTCCAGGAGAAGGTTACTACAAAATCCCATTCCCTCCCCACCCCATTAACCTTCTTTCCAGCTCCATTCACCTGTGCAGAGCAATAAAAGAAGACCCAGATGATCAGCTGGGACTCGGGAAGCAGAGAAGAGATGGAAGCAGGGCCAGTCAGAGGTGGTATCTCTGAACTACTTAAAATTTCTGCTACTGGTTCTCCAGAACTGGCCAGAACCTGCTGAATACCACCTCTGCTCCCTTAGCTGCTTCTATAAGAAAACTCTAAAAAGCACCATTCCCTTGCTTCCATGGCTAGGTTTGTGGCAGGGTACAAATGGAACCTGGGAAAAGAATTTTCTTTTCTTTTTTTTCAATATATATGTTTTTTGTAAACAATTTTATTGGTTTTTAAATACATTTTTATTAATAATTTTACAAAGAACATTTAAAAAAATCAGAAACTAATAAAGAATACAGGAAGCAAAGAAAGATAAAAAAGGCAAAATGCAGAGACAATAATGAAAGAAGTTAAAGGGGTTTCTGATTTCCTTTGTAGCAAATATAAATACCATTATAAATTTATTATTTTATGATTATGAAAAAAACTCATTTTTTTCTATCATTCAGAGGGTTTTTTTTCTTCCCCTAATCAAACCCACAGATCATGAGTGTGGTTTTTTTTTTTCCATTTCATGCACAAGTCTATCAGAGGTTTCCAGTCAGCTGTAAATTTAGATTTTTTTTTCTGTGATCAAAGAAAGTAATTTAGCCATCTCTGCAAATTACATTGTCTTCATCAAATGTTCCTCTGTTGTGGATAGTGTCAAACCTTTCCACTTTTGACTGGAAAAGGAACACTTGGCTATATTATTATCCTATCAACCACATGGAAATAATTTAAGATTACTTTTTTGTAGCAGGAAAAGGAAAGGTTGAGTTCCCTTTCCTGATGAGCTCTGTACCCTCAGAGAGGAATTAGTAGATGCTAATTTAAAAAAAGACATAGAAAAATCTTACTGATTTAGAATTCCCAGAGTTCCTCCATCATGACCAGTTAGGAGGCATGATAATAATTTTGGATCAGTAACTCCTTCAGAATCATAGTCTCCTCATCCCTGATCTCAAAAACAAAAATTTAATAGAATGTTGGTTTCCCCCATAAATGTTAAGCAAATCAAAGTACTGTAACTGAGAAAAAAATGTAGGTATTTTTTTTAATGAAAAGAGAGGAAAGAGTTTCCATAGGCTGATTAAAAGTACCAGGCCTAAGGGACAACAGAGAAAAAACAGATTTATTTCTATGTAAACATGGTGGGAAGGGATTTAATTAAAGGTAAACGTAAAGAATGGAATGGAATGGAATGGAATGGAATAGAATAGAATAGAATAGAATAGAATAGAATAGAATAGAATAGAATAGAATAGAATAGAATAGAATAGAATTCTTTATTGGCCAAGTATGATTGGGCACACAAGGAATTTGTCTTGGTGCAAATGTTCACGGTGTACATAAAAGGAAAGATACATTTGTCAAGAGTCAAGAATCATAAAGTACAACACTTAATAATAGTCATAGGGTACAATAAGCAATCAAATCATTGAAAAACTTCCGGTTTGAGCTTCTTTGGCGACAGACCAAAACCTGGTTTCTGCGAGGCTTCGATCCGTGCTTGCCGCTGGAGCGCCCCGAGCCAGCTGGTTTCAGGGCTAAGCCACCCCGTAGAGGTGGTGAAAAGGGGGGAGACTGCCTACAGGGTTGAGGAGAGCCGCATCTCTCCTCCCAGCTGGCCATTACTCTCTTTTCTGAAGGCGATTGTAGTGGTGGGCAGAAATGGCCGCCACAAAGAAGAACTCGACCGGAAAGGAATATGCAGGAGGAAGATAAAAAGATAAAGTTTTGGTTGACTGGGTTAAATAGCAAAAGCAACAAATAAGGTACCCTGGAATTGAAACTATTAAAGAAAAACATTGTTCCCTAAAAAGATTTTTAAGCTGCAAAGGAGAGAGAAAAGGGGAAAGATTTAGGGTTTTTTCCCTCCTTTTCCTATACTGACAGCTAAGAGACTTAAGAAAGAAATTGGAAAAAAAAAACCACTTTGACATCAATAGGCATTTAATGCTGAAAATAAAAAGTCAAAGGGATAATAAAGATTTCTGGATAATTAAAAGCTTTTGAAAACAGGAAAGGAGAGAAAAAGAATAAAAGGGCAGGATCTGGAAGGGAGGAGACTGCCTGGAATTAAAAAGAACTTATAGCAAAATCTCAACAAGACTTCCAGAAGATACATTTTAACTGAAACATCGCAACAAAAACCCCAGGAAGAGAAAGTGGAAAAAGAAATAAGAAGAAATAATTTGGGACTATTTGGATTACTTGATGATTTCTGAATTTTTGGTTATTTTATTTGAATGACTAAAATAAATTGAGTGGTTGTTTAAAATGGTTTAAAATGACTCCACTTTTAGAAGAACTGAAAATGGAACTTAAAAAGTACAAAGAAGATGCACAAGAAGGGAGAGGTTCTTTTGGCTTCGTATTTCAGTTTTTAGAAATGGAGATTTGGAATTACGAGAAACAACAAGAAATGCCTGCAGAACAAGAAGATTGCGACAAAGAAGAAGCCATCTTTAATGAACAAGTAATCTTAGGTGGGGGAAATAAAGGAAAGGGGGAAAAGAGAATGGAAAGTTTAAGATTGGGAAAAACAACTCCAAAAAAAAAGAGAGTGAAAAATAAGTATAAAATCAGAAAGCAACAGAAGAGGGAAATGCAGAAGAGAGAATTAGAAGTAGAGGGACAAGGGGGTAAAAAGGGGAGGGAGAAGAAGAGAGGGAAAAAAGAAAGGAAAAGAAGTTATAAAGGACAGAAACAAAACATAGAGAAACAGGGCCTATTTAGAGATAATGGGTGAAAATTTAATGGAAAAAGGGATTCTGCAAAGGTACATAAGATAGTATTGTTATATTAGAAACAGAAATAATTTTAGAAAATATGAAATATGATTAAAATGTGTGATAAAATAGCTATCATAATTCAGTGGAATGCTTGTCACTAAATAAATGTAACAAAATGAATATTTAATGATTTACAAAACATATGTGAAGAGAAATAAGGGAAAAATTCATTATGGAGATTATATGTGTCTTTAAGGAAGTATGATATTTAATTGAAAAGAAGTGTTAAAGATGTTAAGATTTTAATGATTAATAGTGATAGAACTGAATTGGAATGGAATGAGGGTTTATAATTACATATATTTATAATCTTTTTTTTTTTAAGAATATAGGGTATATTATAAGAATGTACCAATCAGAATTCGATTGGAAGTTATGTATTATGTATTATATTGAAAGTCATAACCTTAAGGTATATATTGAAGTTTAAATAAGAGTTGAATGGATGCAATTAAAAGATATAAAGGTGTCATTCTCGAATTAGTAACTACAGGAGAAAATTTGTTTAATGAGAAAAGATAATATGAAATTGAAACAGAACAGACAAAAGTATAAATATAATGATTTGAATTGAGATGCGATAATCAAAATAAAATTGAGAAAATTAAAAGAGGGGGAAAACTATATAGAAAATGTAGAATAGTATAAGACATGGAATAGAACACAACAAGGAGCATGAAATTGAGTTTTCTGTCTGTATAAAGAAGTTCAACCCAGGACCATGCTATTTTCAAAAAAGATGTTTTACTTGTATTTTGTATGTGTGAAAACGCAAATAAAACTTTATTTTTTAAAAAAGCAATCAAATCATACTAGGAAACAGTCAATATAAATCGTAAGGATACAAGCGACAGTCATACAGTCACAAGTAGGAGGGGATGGGTGTTAGGAGTGATGAGAAGATAAACAGTAATAATAGTGCAGACTTTGTAAATAGTTGGACAGTGTTGAGGAAATTATTTGTTTAGCAGGGTGATGGCATTCCCCTCGCACATACATGCTAGTTGTTTCTGGCTCTAGGTGCTCTTGGTGCTCATCTCCATTACAAAGCCAAAGAGCCAGCACTGTCCAAAAACATCTCCGTGATCATGTGGCCAGCATGACGAAATACCAAAGGTGCACGGAACACTGTTACCTTCCCACCAAATTGGTCTCTATTTTTCTACTTTCATTTTTACATGCTTTTGAACTGCGAGGTTGGCAGAAGCTGGGACAAGTAACAGTAGCTCACTCTGTTCTGTACATTCATTAGCATTCTTGAAACCCCACGCTTTGATTGGCCAAAGCACGGGGCGATCTGATTGGTTTAGTGAGCCACGCTGATTGGCCCACTAAGAATCTCTCGAGATTGGTGGATATGAATCGCGGGAGATTCAAAGTGGTGCCATTGGCCGCGGCTGCCATAGCTTGAGAATAAAAAGCCGCTGTTTTTTCCAGATCGGTTCCATGGACCAATAAAGAGCTGAAACCTAGTCACCGCCTCCTGATCTCCTTACCAACGGACACGACACTGGCGACGAGGATGGGATACCGATTCTGAACCCCAGCAAGCACATGTCCGATGGAAGCAAGACCGACGAGATGGCCAGCATCGCTCCTCCCGCGCCCTTCAACCACGCTAGCAAGGACTGGGAATCCTACACGGACAGATTCCGCATGTTCCTCGAATGCAGCAACATGAAGGACACCACCGGGCCGAAGAAAAGAGCCGTCTTCCTGACACACTGTGGGCCCGCAGTGTTCTAGATGGCGAAAGCCCTAGCAAAACCACTGACATCACCGGGATGGACTGGGCCGACCTCAAACCTTTACTCCAAAAACACTACGCTCCCGCCGTGCCCACCCTCATCAGACGGCACGAGTTTTATCGGTGGGACCAGAGTCGGGCGAAAGCCTCAGTGACTTTGTTGCGGAGCTGCGGAACCTAGGAGGACTATGCGGGTTCTCCGACATGGACGAGGCCCTACGAGTCATACTCGGGCTTCGGGACCCAGTCCTACAGAGTCGGCTGATGGCCAAAGGCGACATCGCCCTCACCGATGCCATCGCTGAAGCCACCGCAGCTGAGGCCACCAGGCAGTCAGCAAACCGCATGCGGAGACCAGACGCTGGGGACCGCACCGCGAACAACAACCCTGGATGGGCGACCGAGGCCCAACCAGAAGCAAGTCACCGCGAAACTACCACCCACCATGGCGAATTCCACTCCGCCTCCGACACTTCGGACGAGGAGGAGGAAATCCACCAGCTCCAGGCAGGACGCGACCAGCGCAGTCGACAGGGTCATAAGTCGGGGACCGCGTGTGCCTGTTGCGGAGGCGACCACCCTAGATCCGAGTGCCAGTTCTTCGATGCATTTTGCCGGCACTGTGACAAAAAGGGTCACATTGCCCGCGTATGCCGATTAAAGAAAGCCTACAGCCCCAGACGGCGGGACCACAGCAAGCGGAGACGGGACAGCACACCCCCCAGAACCAGAGATCGCCCAGCCGACACCCATTGGGACCGGAGCAGGCGAGCCCGATGAGGTGGCGAGACCCGGCAGAAGGAGGAAACCCACCAGACGGTCATCATCGGCCACGCATCAACCACCGACGCCCAAAAATTCTACATGGAGGTAGGCATCGAAGGCGAGCCATGCAAGATGGAGGTGGACTCCGGGTCCTACCTCTCCATGGTCGCCTGGCAAGAAATCAAACGCTTGGTGCCTACCATCCAAAAGAAGGGACTGGAGAACCAGAGACTAATCATTAAAGACTACCAGGGAAACCGCATCCCGGTAGTCGGAACCAGACAATTCAGAGTAACATTTAAGGGACGCACTGCAAAGCTTCCCCTAACAATCGTGGACTGAGACCGACCCAGCCTTTTGGGACTGCAATGGTTCGCACCGCTCGGCATCGAAGTCACGGGCATCAACCACATCGCCGAGACCGATTGGGAGCAACAACTGGCACGGGACTTCCAGGAAGTGTTTGATGGCACCCAAGGCAAGTACTGAGGGCCCCCTATCTCTTTCAGCCTAGACCCGAATGTTCCCCCAAGATGCCTAAAACCAAGGCGGGTACCTTTCACACTCAGGCCAAAAATTGATGAGCAAATTAACAAGCTCGTCAAGCAAGGGGTCCTACAACCAATAGACCATGCCTGGTGGGAGACCCCAATAGTCACCCCAGTCAAGCCTGATGGGTCAGTGAGAATCTGCGGGGACTATAAGGCCACCCTAAACTGCGCCTTGTAACAAAGCGCCTACCCCATCCCAGTAGTGCAGCATCTTCTACACTCACTGGGGGGAGGCAAGGTTTTTGCAAAACTCGACCTGGCCCAAGCATACCAGCAGCTGCCGGTCGATGAAGAAACCACGGAGGCGCAAACCATAGTCACCCACCGGGGAGTTTTCCAATGTAACCGACTCCAGTTCGGAGTCAGCGTGGCACCTGGAATTTTCCAGAGCCTCATGGAGAGACTCTTACAAGGCATCAAGGGGGTGGTGCCCTATTTCGACAATGTGCTGGTATTGGCAGCCAACCAGCCAGAACTAGAGGGTCGAATAAGGGAGGTGCTAACCAAATTCAAGGAAACCGGGCTAAAGGTGAAGAGGAAAAAGTGCCAACTTTACACAGAGCGGGTCGAATTCCTGGGGTACCTCCTAGACCGGCACAGCATCCACCCAACCAAAACCAAAATTAAAGCCATCAAAGAGGCCCCCACACCCAGGACTAAAATGGAACTGCAGGTGTTTCTGGGACTGCTTAATTTCTACAATGTTTTCCTACCCCAAAAGGCGACCGCGGCGGAGCCTTTGCATAGGCTCTTGGACAAAGCGGCTACCTGGACTTGGGGGAAACACGAGGAAGCCGCCTTCAGGAAAACTAAGGACCTGCTCACTTCGGATGCCGTCCTCATCCAATACAACAAGACCCTACCACTAGCCGTCACATGCGACACATCACCTTTCGGCGTCGGCACCGTCTTCAGCCACACTCTCTCCGACGGAAAAGAAGCACCCATCGCCTTCTTTTCAAGGACCCTCACCAAACCAGAGAGAAACTACAGTCAGCTGGACAAAGAGGCCCTGGCTATTGTCGCCGCAGTGAAGAGGTTTCATGAGTACCTCTATGGCCGGACGTTCACCATTATCACTGACCACAAGCCGCTGCTGGGAATCCTTGCAGGGGACAGGGCCACCCCAAACATTCTATCTCCTAGAATGACAAGGTGGTCCGAATTCCTTGCCGCCTACAGCTACCGGCTCACACACCGACCCGGTAAGACGATCACACATGCAGACGCTTTGAGCTGCTCACCGCTACCCGAGCTAGACACTGACCCAGCACCCACAACGACCACCCTCAGCATAGAGACTCTGCCCGATCTACCCATAACCGCGTCAGACATTTCCCGAGAAACTAATAAAGACAAACGTCTGGCGCGGGTGTTACATTGGGTAGAAAAAGGGTGGCCGGAATAGGACAACGATGAGACATTCAAAACATTCCAGAACTGGCAAACAGAACTCTCGCTACAAAAAGGGTGTGTACTGTGGGGGGATAGAGTGGTCATCCCGGAAAAACTTCAAGGGAAGGTACTGGAGTTGTTACACGAGGAGCACCCAGGAATAGTTAGAACAAAACCCCTGGCCAGGAGTTATGCTTGGTCGCCAGGGATGGATAAACAAATCAAGGCTTGGGTGGCAAGGTGTCAACGCTGCCAAGAAACCAGACCAAGGCTGCCCATGGCACCGATCCTAGAATGGGAAACCCCCAGGGGACCTTGGTCTAGGATCCACATAGACTTCACCGGGCCCACAAAGGGACATACATTCCTAATAACCGTAGACGCTTACTCCAACTGGTTGGAGGTAAGCAACATGAAAACCACCACCACAGAGGCCGTGACCAAGGAACTTTGCAAACTCTTTGCAACAAACGGCCTCCCAGATGTCATCATGTCAGACAACGGGCCCCAATCCACCTCGCTAGAATTTGAAAAATTCCTAGCGGAACGGGGCATACGACACGCACTGACAGCCCCGGCTCATCCAGCGGCGAACGGAAGGGTGGAACGGATGGTTCAATTCACGAAAAAAAAACCATCCAGAAAATAGACCACAGGGAGATCCAAGACAAAATAAATAAAATGTTTTTCACACAACACATAACCCCAAACACGACAACAAACAAAAGCCTGGCAGAGCTACTAATGGGGAGGAAAATAAGGTCCCCACTCGATAGACTGCACCCCACATACAACCCAGAAAAAACCCCAAACTCCTCCAGCAAGCACCAATCCTTTGCACCAGGCGACGCCATCTACGCAAAGAACCTAACTGGAGACCCACTATGGGTACCAGCAACCATAACCCAACTGACAGGTCCCCACTCGTACCAGCTACAAACAACCGACGGACGAGCATGGAAACGCCACATCGATCAATTAAGATCGAGGACAGCCACAAGAAACACAACCGACACACAACCAGACATAACCGAACCTCTTAACACAAACCAAGAGGGGAGGGAATACCCAGGGAACCAAAACCCAGAAGAAAGGAACCAGCCATACTCACCAGCAAGCAGCCAGCTTGGAACCTCACCAGGAAGAAGCAGCCAGCCCGGAAAGACCAGGTGGGAGTGGCGAAAACCGCAGCTCAACCAGCCCGGGTAAACTGGGAGGGAGTTGTGACAAGCGGCCCGGCAAGACATACCAGGCAGTTCCACCGACGAGTCCGAGAGACACAGATTACCCGACCGAACCGGCCGGGAGCCAACCCACGACTGACCTGCACAGGTCCAGTAGGCAAGTACGGAGCCCCGCCTACCTACAGGACTACATTACGTAGGACCAAACCAAGAGGGGAGGGGTGTTCTGTACATTCATTAGCATTCTTGAAACCCCACGCTTTGATTGGCCAAAGCGCGGGGCGATCTGATTGGTTTAGTGAGCTGCACTGATTGGCCCGCTAAGAATCTCCCGCGATTGGTGGATACGAATCGCGGGAGATTTAAAGCGGTGCCATTGGCTGCGGCCGCCGCGGCTTGAGAATAAAAAGCCGGTGTTTTTTCCCTTGGAGCCAGATCGGTTCCGTGGACCAATAAAGAGCTGAAACCTAGTCACCGCCTCCTGATCTCCTTACCGACGGACACGACACACTCCATTACATGTTGCTAGGGATTCAAACTGACCTTTCTGATTGACAAGCTCAGCGTCTTAGCAACTGAGGCACCGAGTCCCTCCAGGGGTTTGATTACTTAGATACAAAACTGAATGCATTGCCTATTGTAGAAGGTTAGCACCCACCCCTTTTAGAAGAATGAAAGATTTTAGGAAATATTAAAAAGGCACAATATTTTTTTTTTTCCCCAAAGGAGAGACATGTTTCTAAAGACAGAAACTCAGAGCCTCAGTTCTCTGCCCCAAGTAGAAACTAAGAGGCCAACTTTTAGAAATGCAGATTTGATATTCCATTCAAGAAGGATTAAAACCCCAAGGAAGCCAGCATCTAGGATTAATTACATTTGTTAAACAAGATTAAAAACCCCATCTCATTGCCATCCTTCATGAGACAAACTAATTAAAATCAAATAACAAAATACACAAAACAAGCCTCTAAATTACAAAATGCTGTAGAACAAACTGTATAAAAATGCATGTACTCATCAAACCAGATGGTCAGCTACCCAGAACTTTAAACCCACGTGGTCCTCTTCATCAATAAACCATCTTTCCAATCAGCCTCCATGTTTCCGGTATCTTTCTCCCCACTTGGAACTGAACCCAGATGGATATTTCTTACAACACTTCATTTATCTTAATACCACCATGTGGACAAAGAACAGGATTTTTACCAATTACTTATTTTAAATTTCTCTTCATCTTTTTCTTCCCAGCAAAATACTGCAGAACACTGAACTAAAATGCAACAATTTGATTCAGTTCAAATTTTGCTGATAATCCTTTTTCTAAGAAGAAATGGAAAGGAATTGTACAGAAAGCAAAAAAGAAAATTGCAATGGTTTTCAATCTTCCTCCCTTTCCCAGATGTTTGGATGAGCAAATTGCTTGGAATTTACCATTTAGCACAACAGGGGATATAAACTTTGCATACGTTTAAGTTTTTACAAATGGTAGCTGTACTATCTAGGAAAATGTATTCCATTTTTCTTCTATACTACACCTATATTGAAATTACAAACTGGTGGACCTAGGCTTCAAAGTAAGTCCTGACTGAACGTGCATAGATTAGTTTTGCTGAATGCTTCAGACAAATTGATACAGGGATGAATGTGGGATCACAAATGATTGAAAACCATTTTGAGCAGGAATTAGAAAGCTCGTTAGATCTGCTCACCATCTTCACAGCTGAAGGGATTCTCTTTCTGTTCACACAAGCTACCTTTTGCAACAAGGCCAATAATCAGGAGAGCAAGCTGAATTTTAATTATTGTAATGAACGTTTGAAAAAAAACGTGTGCAAGGCATCAGGGGCTGCACAAATTTAACCTTGGGGAGACTTTAAAACCAATGTTGGATAGGGGCTTGCTAAGAGATGTGCAAAACTATCGACACTCAAAAACAGTCTCTACTTAGAACATGTTGTGTGATTGGTATTAAACACCCCATATTTTTGAGATACACTCTAAGCTCAGAACACAATATACCCCAGGCTATTTTATTTGGAGTTTAAGACAATTTCCCCCCTACTTTATGCACACCCTTAAGGCGTCTGACATGGTTTGCAGCTCTCAGTTTGGTAAATCCTGTCAATTTCTGTTTGCCTGCTTTAAGACAAACACTATTATGACTTTTCTGCTCCCACCACTGTTTTCTAAGGCATTGTTAATACAAAATGTAAAGAATATCCTGTGTCAGCACCCTGCATGAAGAGCTTCCTGCCTCATAAAATTAGCCCATTTTCTTATTTATTGGCATTCCAGCCACATTTACAGGATCCCTATTAAATCAACTTTCCAATGGGATTTGCTGAAAAAGAAAGGGAAAAGGAAGTAGCTGACATCAACCCAGATGAATGTCAATGTACTCTTTTAAAGTTTGCAGAGAATGAAGAATTTGGGGATAGGTGGGTGGATGGTGGATGGTGCAAGGTAGTGAGAGAGGCAATATTCAGTATGTCTGTTTCCAGAATATAGGTAGACTTTCACTGACAATCACAACTGAGCCCAAGATTTTTGTTGCTAAGCAAAACATTTGTTAAGTGAATTTTGACCCATTTTATGACCTTTCTTGCCACAGTTGTTAAGTGAATCACTGTATTTGTTAAGTTAGTAATATGGTTGTTAAGTGAATCTCCTTATGAGAAGGTTGCAGAAGATGATCACATGACCCTGGGACACTAACAACCATCATAAATATGAAACAGTTGCCAAGGACCCGAATTTTGATCATGTGACTATGGGGATGCGGCAACAGTCCCAAATGTGAAAAATAGCAATAGCGCTTAGACTTATATACCGCTTCACAAAGCTTTATAGCCCACTCTAAGTGGTTTACAGAGCCAGCATAATTGCCCCCAACAATCTGGATCCTCCTCATTTTGCTCACCTTGGAAGGATGGAAGGCTGAGTCAACCTTGAGCCTGGTGAGATTCGAACTGCCAAATTGCAGGCAGCCAGCCGTCAGCAGAAGTAGTCTGCAGTACTGCACTCTAACCACTGCACCACCACAGCTCTAAAAAATGGTCATGTCACTTTGTTCAGTGCCGTTGTAACTTCGAATCGTCACTAAATGAACTGTTATAAGTCAAGGACTACCTGTATTCTCTCCCCCCCCCCCCCCGGAATATTTCTCCATATTTGCCACAGTTGTATTCTGAGTTCAGTAGGACATGAAAGCTTACTTTGATTTTTGTATCTTTTTCATGAAAGTTCAACATGTCGTTTAAAAACCCATCTCAAGTCCGTTGGAGAAATAGGAAGACTTGTGCTGCAATGAACTAATCTGAACTTTGTGCAACTGTTGCTGTTTGCCAATGTTGCTGCTCAGGATGGAACGTGTAGTAACAGAACTGATGGAAACTGGCCAGCAAGAAGAGCCTTTGGCAGCTTCCTGCAATACAGCTGTCATTCACTTTCACTGGGTCTTCCTAACGTTACAAAATTGATTAAGAAGTTTGCGGAAAGGGCGGGTGGGGGGAATCCTTTTCTTTTCCAGCAAAGCTCATGGTACAACTCCTTTCTTAATGTTGTTGTCACACTTTCACTGCTCAGATGGCACCTTTCTGTAACAAGACCCTGCATGGTGGACTAACAGCAAGCAACTCACAATATCTGCTCATCAAAAATGTACAAAATCAATCTACAAGCCAAGTTTATGCAATAGGATATAACTGCTTTCCACCTAGCAAACTACAGCTGCTGTGAGATTGTTATTACATGTAATGCCACTAGTGCGCCTCTGCCAACTACCGTGTTTCTCCAACAATACGGCCTCCACCAATAGGAAGACCCAGCATGTTTTCTAGGCATAAAATCAAATTAAGCCCCTCCCCCCAAATTTAGGCCTAGTTTAAAACATGCAAAATGTGGGGAAGGGTGGAGGGACTTGCCATTTGGAGTGCCATTGGAGCTGCCACCGCTGTTTGGAGTGCCGATGGAGCTTCCGCCACCATTTGGAGCTTCCGCCACCGTTTGGAGCTGCTGCCGCCGTTTGGAGTGCCGCCGGAGCTTCCGCCACTGTTTGGAGCTGCTGCTTCCTTTTTTGGAGCTGCCACCATGTTTGGAGTGGCAGTGGCACTCCAAATGGCGGCGGCAGCTCCAAACAGCGGCGGCAGCTCCATCGGCACTCCAAACGGCGGCAGCAGCTCCAAACGGCAGTGGAAGCTCCATTGGCAGTCGAAACAGCGGCGGCAGCTCCAAACTGCGGCGGAAGCTCCATCGGCAGTCCAAACGGCGGCGGCAGCTCCAAACTGCAGTGGCAGCTTCAAATGGCGGAGGAAGCTCCAACAGCACTCCAAACGGTGGCGTCAGCTCCAATGGCACTCTAGATGAGGATGAAAGGGGGGGAATTAAATCACCCCCAAAAAGACGGCCTAGCCGTTTTTTCGGGACTCAAAAAAAATAAGGCCCAGCCTTATTAAGTGAGAAAAACGGTAAGATGAATATTTCTAAGAAATCACTCTATACATATATCTAAAGCAGGTTAGACTATAAAATCAACACCTGAATCTTGCTTACAGTTTTGGGGAGGAAATTAGAATAGAATAGAATAGAATAGAATAGAATAGAATAGAATAGAATAGAATAGAATAGAATAGAATAGAATAGAATAGAATTCTTTATTGGCCAAGTGTGATTGGACACACAAGTAATTTGTCTTGGTGCAAAATGCTCTCAGTGTGCATAAAAGTAAGGATACATTCATCAAGAATCATAAGGTTCAATACTTAATAATAGTCATAGGATACAATAAGCAATCAAATCATACTAGGAAACAGTCAATATAAATTGTAAGGATACAAGTGACAAAGTTACAGTCATACAGTCATAAGTGAGAGGGGATGGGTGATAAGGAGTGATAAGAAGATTAATCGTAATTGTAGTGCAGACTTTGTATATAGTTGGACAGTTTTGAGGGAATTATTTGTTTAGCAGAGTGATGGAGTTCGGGAAAAAACTGTCCTTGTGTTTACTTGTTCTGGTGTGCAGTGCTCTATAGTGTCGCTTGAGGGAAGGAGTTGAAACAGTTTATGTCAGTTTATGAGGGGGTCTGTAAATATTTTTACAGCCCTCTTTTTGACTCATGCAGTATACAGGCCCTCGATTGAAGGCAGGTGGTTAGTAATTGTTTTTTCTGCAGTCCCAATTATCCTTGAAGTCTGTGTCTGTCCTGTTGGGTTGCAGAACCAAACTAGACAGTTATAGAGGTGCAAATGACAGACTCAATAATTCCTCTGTAGAACTGGAATATGAATTATTTGTGAAATAAATGGAGTCATACAACAAGCCATTATCTACATACTACTAAAACTCTGCTATTTGTAACCTTCAGTTGGGCATAACCTCTAATTGGCTAACTTAAAGAATGCATCCAAAATCCAGGACTCATCACTCCTATGGGTTTGAAATTTTAAGGCTCTCCAGATCATTTGTATTGGAAAAATTGTATCCATAACCATTTTGCCTGACTTCCCTGCAGTACCACCACTGTCTGCTGCATATGATTGTGCTTTCTGATGCTCCCTATTTCCACAAAATCATTGGGGAAGCCTACAGAAAGTCAGAAATTGCTTCCATGCCCACTGTTGTTGTTGTTTTGGCTTGCCCAGAGACATTCTGTTTATTTTTTTAATCTCCGAAAGCATGACACATAGGTTGTCCACCTTCTCATATATGGACAAGATGAGGCTATGTTCTGGTAGCCAGGAGTCATACTTAGTATGTTTTCTTTTCTTGAAAGCTGCAAGTACCAGAAAGACAATGAGCAATGAACAAAGATAAGGTTTTAGTTGTTTGTCTGTTTCTTCTTGAGTTTGTTTCTTCTGAGTTTAAAGCTTCCCCCCTCTTTTTAATTTAACTACATGCAAGGATTTACGGCTTTACAATGTTGTATCTTAATATGGCAGGAATCCAAGCCATGATTTTGAACAAATCTTGAAGAAGAATCCACCCAAGACACTAAAGAAGTGTTTGTAGGCCACCAATAGCTCTTGAACAGTGCCTATCTTTGCTCTAATTCAGGGGAGTCAAACTCAAGGGCCAGGGGCAGAATCTGGCCCATGAGAAACTTAGATTTGGCCCACAGGGATGCCCTGGAAACAGCAAAGGACCAGCCCGTGGTCCCTCTGCCAGCAAAAATGGAGCTTGGAGCCCCTTTTCACTGGCAGAGAGCTCAGGCCACCACAGGTGCCCCCGACACAAGTGACATCAAGCCATGCTCACCCTAGCCATGCCCACTCAACCCCTCTGAGATCAAACACAACCCTGAAATCAAGTTTGACAACCCTGCTCTAATTATTTCTCTGATATATCAATTTATGCCTGCAAAATTAAAATCAAATAAAGCACAATGCATAGGAAGCCCACCCATCTATAGTGATTAAAAGAAACAAACATGCTGGTAAGCATGCAGTTATGAGCAATGTTCTTTTCTTAGGCCATGTGCTTAACTCACATAATCATATAATCACAGAGTTAGACAGAACCTTGGAAATCCCTATTTATTGTTTTAATGTTTTATAATACATTTTAATTAAATGTTTGTAAGCCACGCAGAGTCACTTCAACAAGCTGAGCAGCATGAACATGTGCTAAATAAATAAATTAGAAACTGGCTTTTTCCAAAGAGGAGTGCAATAACAGGTGAGAATTTGTACAGCAAAATAAAAGAGGAAAGTTAATTGGCATGAAAGAATGTAGTACTGGCCTAGGAAGAGAGTAATGAGCTGTTAAGGGAGGTAAAATGGACAACTCAGCCAAGAGAAGGTAGGAAGTGTGAGAAAGAAACTCAAGATAGCCTTGCCTTGATTTTGTTTGGTATAAGATGGGGCAAAGAAGAACCCTGACACTTCATTCTGCAACAATAAACAGCATTCCTGGAATCCCTCCTACTTGCCTATGGTATATCTAGGGAGTTACTTTTGCAAACAAAAAGAAACTTGTCAGTGGTGGGATTCACATTCTTTTTACCAGCAGTTCTGTGGGTATGGCTTGGTGGGCATGGGAGAGGAAGGATACTGTAAAATCTCCATTCCCTCCTGACTCCTGGGGGAAGGTTACTGCAAAATCCCATTCCCTCCCTGCCCCACTAACCTGCTTTCCAGCTCTGTTCTCCTGTGCAGGGCAACAAAAGAAGACCCAGCCAATCAGCTGGGACTCAGGAGGCAGAGAATAGATGGGGGTGGGGCCAGTCAGAGGTGGTATTTGCCGGTTCTCCAAACTACTCAAATTTTCCGCTACCGGTTCTCCAGAACTGGTCAAAACCTGCTGAATACCATCTCTGAAGCTCATCCTTTTATATTATTTCGAATAATATTCAGGCCGAACCTGAAGTTATTTTCACATAGAAGCCTAGCTTCTTAATCAGCTTCCTCTGAATACCTCTAGCTCCTAATATCTTCAGCAACACAGCTGTTTATTACTTATTTTGATGAAAACAATTTCCATTCCCTTGAGCCAAAGGAACAGAGACTACATTTTAATGAAATGTACAGGTATTTAGGGGAGGTATAATTAGAACTGATAGTGTTCTGTTGCAAAGCTGGTTTGTTTACTCTAGAAGGAAAATATCTCTGCCCTCTATGATGTATATACAATTTTTTCTAATTGCAAAAGAATATTAAATATAGATTAATTTAGTTCAAATTAATTTAATTTAAAAAGAATTTTAAAAGAATATTAAATATATTTAATATTAAACATTTAAATGTATGTGTGCATATACCATTCCCTTTAAAGCCTGTTTTATGGCTGTCCTTCTACTACTTATTTATTATTCGCATGTATTAATCTTTTTCTTAACTCTCTTTTCTTACCATTATCTCTTTGGTTGCTCATCTTAGAGGTGTTTGTTGCATCAATTAGTATTTTAAAAGTACATTTCTTGTAACACTCCTCTATCCCAAGCAACTAACCCCAAGAATCAAGAACAAGTTCTTTTAAGCTTTGAATCCATTCAGCTTCGCTAGCAAAACAAAGTCCTTTCTAAATGTCTAAAAGGGAGAGATATTGGCAGCTCTCTACTCACACTGAAACAACTGAAAAAAAAAAAAACGCTAAAAAGTTTTGGACGGAGTTCACAGAGAAGAGCTTTTAAGTGAAATTGGCAACAAAACTTCTGCTTCTTTTCTTTCAGCCTAACTTTGTGAAAATGGATTTTCAGCACTTACTACACCCAAGATCAAATACGAAAATAGGCCAAATGTCATCCCTCCTTTAAAATTTTCTTGAATAAATCTTTGTATAAAACGTAAGGGAAAATAAAGAGCATTATTAGAGACAAGTTTAATATCATTTTTCTCCATTAAAAAGGAAACATTTATTGAAGTTCCTCATTAAGTTACTGCTCCATGGTTCAGCAAAGTTGAAACTTCTTAGAATTCTTTATAGAATGGCACAGGCTCTAAAGTAGGGCATACTTGTGGACTTCAATTCCCAGAATTCCCCAACCAGTTGCCAAGGTTGGAGATACTTGCCTTACTGTTCTGTACCTTCATTTGAATTCTTGAGATCCTCGCGCTTTGATTGGCCAAAGCGTGGGCCGATCGGATTGGCTAAGCGAGTCGCGCCGATTGGCTCGCTGAGAATCTCCCGCGATTGGTAGATTCGAATCGCGGGAGATTCAAAGTGGTGCCATTGGCCGCGGCCTGGAAATAAAAAGCCGCAAAGTTTTTCTAAGAGCAGTTCGGTTCCTGACTGCAATAAAGAGCTTGATACAAAGTCACCAACTCCTGGCTTCCTTCCACGTGGACTTAACACCTTAAAGTACTTGAATGTACACATGGTTCAACAAATGCATTATGCAGTACTGAAGCTAGCAAAGAAAGCGGTTGATGATAATGACTAGATAAATAGTACCACATCACAAAGAGTGGGTTTTTTTTTTTATCATGGTCATTACAAGAATAAATAAGTTAACTGGATCTAAAGTATGAGTAGATATTTGTACATCAGCCATTGCAATCATTCCCTGTGGCCTTAACTCCAGATGAAAGGAGTTGTGATTAACATCTATGGTGGCCCAGTGGTTAGAATGCAGTAATGTAGGCTAATTCAGCTCACTGCCAGCAGTTCGATTCTGATTGGCTCAAGGTTGACTCAACCTTCATCCTTCTGAGGTGGGTAAAATGAGGAGCCAGATTGTTCAAAACAATATGCTGACTCTGTAAACCACTTAGAGACAGCTTTAAAGTACTGTGAAGTGGTATATAAGTCAAAGTGCTATTGCTATTCTTGGATTGGAGAAATTGCAGAGGACCAGTGTGGGTGATGCTTCAGATCTGAAGGCAGAAAGATACTTCAGAACATTTAGGGACACAAATAGCACACATCTGGAATGGCTATAAACCAAATATTTTTGCTGGAGCCCATCTTCAGGGAGAGAGAGAAGTTCCCTGAGGTTGGGCTCCAGCATGATCCTGAAAGCTGAGAATAAAGCTTTGGCCCCCATGATCAACTCAGATTGTATCCTGAATGGATTTCTTTTTAATCCCTAGTCAGAGCAAATGGATCATAGGTGATGCTTCATTGAAAGTTAACTAGTTTTAATTTTCAAGCTAATAGATGGCAATATTTTTAAAACTCATTAGGCTGAAGTGTCTATTTTAGTTGGATCTGAATCAGAACATATGACTTTTCTTGGATCGATCTGTCTTCCTTCCTTCCTTCCTTCCTTCCTTCCTCCCTCCCTCCCTCCCTCCCTCCCTCTCTCCCTCCCTCCTTCTTTCCTAATTTGGCCTAGAAAATTCAATTATGAGGTAGTGGCAGATTTGGAAATTATGCCAACCACCACCATCTTTTGGGAAGAGTTTAGTTTACTTTTAATTTGAACATCATTTAATTATTATAATGTTTTAAAGTGATAATGCCTGATTATTAGCTGTTAATATGTCCATCCTGCATAACCATATAAAAGAAACTCTTAGAAATTATGGAAAAAGTCAGGCAGTCTTTCTAGACTGTCAAAGAAAAGCTAGTTGTGTGTGTGTGTTTGTGTGTTTAAGAAGTACTGAGAACTACAGAGAGCTCTCAATGTAGAGTCTAAGCTGTGGAAATATGTTGTTTTAGAGAGAACTGAGAAAATCTGAAGGAAACCGGCATAGCTGTGCAACAGATGGCTTTGCAAGGTCCTTGGAAGAGCTGTCATTGCTATTGTAAAGTCTCTTTGCATAAATTTGCACTTCTTGGCTTCTATGGCACAAAAACAGACAGGCAGTGTAAATTATTCACAGTTGAGCATATTTTATGTTGGTCAACTTTCTCAAATTGAATTGAGTTGAATTAAATTCTTTATTTGGCCAAGTGGGATTAGACACACAAGGAATTTGTCTCTGGGGCAGAAGCTTTCAATGTACATGCAAAACAACAGAATAAAGATAATCACCACCACAACAATAATAATAATTTATTATGTAATAATAATAAATGGTCATTATGTAAAAAATACAAAATGTATTTTATTTATACATACCTGTATCCGAAAAGTAATGGGAACAAAGTAGAAAAAGTTGTTGAAAATGAGATGGTGAAGATTTTGTGGGATTTTTGATGGATTGTCATTTGGAGCACAACATGCCAGATATCACCAAAAACTGAAGTGTACAGTTTATTGATATCGCTATACCAGGAAATGCCAGAGTTGAAGAAAAAGAACTGGAAAAAATCATGAAATATTGAAACTATATGATTATGGATGAAACATGTACAGTAACAGTGATACTCATTGTCATTGGGGCACTTGGTATTATGTCCAAGAATTTTATAAAATACATCAAGAAATTGGAGCTTCCTGTGAGAACACCAGAGGAACTGCAAAAATCCTGCACTACTCGGAATATCGTACATTTTAAGAAGATACTTGGTTGATACCTGGAATGCTGGCAGCAACCTGTATCAATCATCAGCACCAGTCAATGATATTTGTGATAAATTTTTAAATGTTCAGTTGACTGACTTTCATGTCTAATGAATAAAAGAGATAATAATAATAATACCAATAAGAGAGTGGAATAAGAAGGATAGACAGAAGGCTAACTAGTAATGCTACAGCCATGGTACATGGGTAAATACACACAGACATTAGACAGCACTGTGACAATTAGGTTTTCGACAGAGAGATGGCCTGAGAGAGAAAAAAAAACCTGTCCCAACATTCAGGGGTGGGTTTCTATTGGTTTGGCCCGGTTCTGGAAGTCGAACCCCTGTTTAAGCAGGATACCCTCTACCTTTTCAGACAAATGATTGTCCGATCTCTCTTTCAAAACCTCCCGTGTTGGATTTGGATCTGTTGTTCTGTCAATTTGCAGGCCAAAACAATTAGATGTAGGCAGGGGTGTGATTCAACTGGTATAACAACCAGTTTGGTGAGCGCGCGCAGAACGTTTGCTACTGACTTTCTCCAGTGATTTCTGTGTGTTAAACAGCTGACGCACAGCAATCCGTTGTGCTGCATGAATCAGCTGAGCTTGAAAACCAGGATATAAAGCACAGAATAGAACTGGGGCAGGTGGGTGGGCCCAACAGCTGATCGTTGGAGCAAACTGGTTCATTCACAGCTGATCCTCAGGGCTACCAGTTCGCCTGCTCGGCTTGAGAGATCCTAGAAAGAGATGCATATGGGTGTCCAGAAGGAGATACCTGCAGTCTCATCTCAGATCAATGTGTGAATTAATTGTAGCCTTATGGATTTTTCAAGGTTGGATCATGAACTTAACTCTAACCCTAAAATTAGTAGAATGTGGAAGTAGTTAATGTCGAGGAAATTATGTCCAAATGCGTTATGGCTTCTTCTGTAATATTACAATGTTAAGCATCACATTTTTCCACAATAAAGATAGTCCTCAAGTTATGACTACAATTGAGCCCAAATTTTTTGCTAAGTGAAACATTTGTTAAGTGAGTTTCCTGATTTTGCCACTTTTCTGGCCACAGTTGTTAGGTGAATCATTGCATTTATTAAGCTAGTTGTTAAATGAATCTGGATTCCCCATTGACTTTGCTTGTCAGAAGGTCACAAAAGCTGATCATATGGTCCCAGGATACTGCAACTGTCATAAATATGAAACAGTTGCCAAGCACCTGAATTTTGATCATGTGACCATGGGGATGCTACAATGGTCGTAAGTGTGAAGAATGGTCATCAGTCAGTTTTTTCAGTGCCACTGTAACTTTGAACAGTCAGTGACTTTGAACTGTTTTTACCTTTAGATCTAAATATATTCAAAGAGGTATTTTTTCATTAGGAAGTGTGGGTGGAAGTTACCAGCTTCTGTCCATTAGTATAAAAATCCCATGAATTCTTTTACATTTTTTAAGATTAGTTCACCTCTCTTTTTAATCATATATGATCTTCTAAATATAGTCATCCCTCCCCCGTGAATTAGGACCAATATCATCTTATGTGCTGTCAGCTGGAATCTATTCTTCATTCTTTTAGGGAACTTTTTAAAATGATAAATGCTTCAGCTTTTGAAGCGGGAAATGTCTTCCCCTTGTTAGCACATTTCCACTGTATTACTGTTGTCTTTTAAATTAATAATTTCCTCTTTTAAATTGAAATTCAAATACTTTTGAAATTCAAAATACTTTGTACTTTGAATTATTTATTTTGCTCAGCAGAAAGAAAAGTTGTATTCTCCATTGCCAGCACACAGTAAGAATGCTGTTTCATTTGTACAGGTGGCAGAGATGGTGAATAAATGAACACAAGACTATTCTTTAAAGGCAATCCTCCATTAAATCCCACTGCCAGTGAGATTGGAGGAGATGCTGAGACCTGCTTTCTCTATTGCAGAACAATTATGCCAGAACAATTGACCAAAATATGCACCTTGTTTTAGAAACCAGCATCATGCTTGCAATGGGCCTATTTTTGATGGTATCTAAAATTTACCTGATAATAATTTTTTTAAAAAATCCCCATGACAATAATATAGTTGCAGAGAAGGGGTTAAATTTTATATCAACCAAACCATTCAGAAACTGAACTTTTAATGGTTTGGCTGGAAGAAAGGTTATTAAGCTGAACTGATAGAGTTTTTGATGAGATAGAAACACTTTGCTGCCCTGAAAGCTCTTCAGGAACTGGAGATGGATGGATGGATGGATGGATATATAGACATAATAATAATAATAATAATAATAATAATAATAATAATAATAATAATAATAATAATAATAATAATAACAACAATAATAACAATAATAATAATAATAATAATAATAATAATAATAATAATAATAATAATAATAATAATAATAATAAAGTTGGAAGAGACCTTAGATGTCTTCTCATGCAACTCCTTGCTCAAGCAGAAAGCCCAAAAATGTTTCAGACAAATGGTTGTCCAGTCTCTTCTTAAAGTGTTGGAGCATCCACAACTTCTGAAGGCAAATCATTCCACTGATTAATTTTCTAACTGCCAGGCAATTTCGCTTTAGTTTTAGGTTGGTTCTCTCCTTGGTTATTTTCCATCTGTCGTGTCCGCAAAATGACGCCAGGAGTCGGTGATTTCATGCAATGCTCTTTATTTGGAAACTGGAACCGAACCGGCGAAAGGAAAAAAGTCCGCGGCTTTTATTCCTTTCGCCGCGGCGGCCGCGGCCAATGGCAGCGCTTCGAATCTCCCGCGCTCTGAACGAGCCAATCGCGGGAGATTCTTAACGAGCCAATCGGCGCGGCTCGCCTGACCAATTAGAAAGCCCCGCGCTTTGGCCAATCAAAGCGCGGGGATTTCGAATATGTAAATGAGGACAGAACACCCCTCCCCTCTTAGTTCAGTCCTTACGTTGCGTAGTCACGTAGGTAGGCGGGGCTCCGTCTGGTCCTACTTGACCTGCGCAACTCAGTCGTAAGCGGGATCCCGGCCTGTTCGGTCGGGTTTTTGGTTGCTCTTGCTTCTGTGCGAACCGGCTGGTTGATCGGGCCGGTTCTTTCTCCATGGCTCCCACCTGGGCCTTCCGGGTTGGTTGAGCTACGGGTTTCGCCGCTCCCGCTCGGTCTTTCTGGGTCGGTCGAGCTGGCTTGGCTGTTCTTTTCCGGTGAGGGGTCGCGATGGCTGCGTCTCGGTAAGTACTGCTGGTTTATTTTTTCTTGTAATCGGTCACCCGGGTATTCCCTCCCCCCTTGGCTTGCGTTTTGGGAGGTGGGTTCGTTTGCTGTCCTAGACCTAAGCTGGTCGATGTGTCGTTTCCACGCTCGTCCGTCTGTCGTTTGTAGCCGGTACAAGCGTGGGCCTGTTGCTTGGGTGATGACGGCTGGGATCCATAGGGGGTCCCCCGTCAGGTTTTTCGCATATACGAGGTCCCCGGTTGCGAACGTTCGGTATTTCGTGCTTGAGTCTGGGGGCCGCTCCGGGTTATACGTAGGGTGTAACCTGTCGAGTGGGGATCTCAGCTTTCTACCCATTAGCAGTTCGGCTGGGCTTTTGTTGGTAGTGGTATTTGGGGTTATGTGTTGTGTAAAGAGAAGTCTGTTAATTTTTTCTTGGATTTCCCCGTAGTCCATTTTCCGGATGGTTTTTTTGGTAAATTGGACCATCCGTTCCGCCCTACCGTTCGCCGCCGGATGCGCCGGTGCTGTTAGTGCGTGGCGGATGCCCCTTTCCGCCAGGAATTTCTCGAACTCCAGGGAAGTAAACTGGGGCCCGTTGTCGGAGACGACAACGTCTGGGAGGCCGTGTGTTGCAAAGAGTTTGCAAAGTTCTTTGGTCACGACCTCCGTGGTTGTTGTCTTCATGTTGCTTACCTCCAGCCAGTTGGAGTAAGCGTCAACTGTTATGAGGAAGGTGTGTCCATTTGTGGGCCCGGCGAAGTCTATATGGATTCTGGACCAGGGTCCTCTTGGGGTTTCCCACTCTAGGACGGGTGCTGTGGGTGGGCTGGGCCTAGTCTCCTGGCATCGCTGGCACCTAGCTACCCAGGCCTCTATCTGCTTGTCCATCCCTGGCCACCAAGCATAACTTCTGGCCAGGGCTTTAGTTCTTACGATGCCAGGGTGCCCCTCGTGCAACATTTCCAAAACCTTCCCCTGTAGTTTGTCCGGAATGACCACCCTGTCACCCCATAAGATGCACCCTTTTAACAACGAGAGTTCGGTTTGGCGGTTCCGAAACGTCTTGACGGACTCGTCGTTGTCTTTTTCCGGCCACCCTCTTTCTACCCAATGCAAAACCCGCGCCAGATGCCTGTCTTTATTAGTTTCCCGGGCAATGTCTGACGCGGTTATGGGTAGGTTAGGTAGGGTCTCGATGCTGAGGGTGGTCGTCGTTGGTGCTGGGTCAGAGTCGGATTCCGGTAGCGGCGAGCGGCTTAAGGCGTCTGCATGGGAGATCGTCTTACCCAGTCTGTGTATGAGTTCGTAGTTGTAGGCCGCCAGGAACTCGGACCACCTTGTCATTCGAGGAGACAGAATGTTCGGGGTGGCCCGGTTTCCTGCAAGGATGCCCAGCAATGGCTTGTGGTCCGTTATAATGGTGAAAGGCCGGCCGTAGAGATATTCGTGGAACCGTTTTATGGCGGCAACTATAGCCAGAGCCTCTTTGTCCAGTTGGCTATAGTTCCGCTCCGGTTTGGTGAGGGTCCTCGAAAAGAACGCGATGGGTGCTTCTTTTCTGTCAGGAAGGGTATGGCTGAGGACGGCGCCGACGCCGAAAGGTGATGCGTCGCAAGTGACGGCCAGAGGCAGGGTCTCGTTGAATTGTATGAGGACGGCGTCGGAGGTGAGGAGGTCTTTAGTTTTTTGGAAGGCGGCTTGCTCCCGTTTCCCCCAAGTCCAGGTCGCCGCCTTGTCCAGGAGCCTATGCAAAGGCTCCGCCGCCGTTGCCTTTTGGGGTAGGAAAACATTGTAAAAGTTCAGTAACCCCAAGAATGCTTGTAGTTCAGTCTTTGATATAGGGGTGGGGGCCTCTTTGATGGCCTTGATTTTTTTACTTGTGGGGTGAATGCCGTGCCGGTCTAGGAGGTAGCCCAAGAATTCCACTCATTCCGTGCACAGTTGGCATTTCTCCCTTTTTACTTTAAGTCCCGTTTCTTTAAATTTAGTTAGGACCTCTCTTAGTCGGCTTTCTAGTTCGGCTTGGTTGGTTGCCGACACTAGAACGTCATCGAAATAAGGTACCACCCCCTTGATACCTTGCAACAACCTCTCCATCAGGCTCTGAAATATACTTGGTGCCACGCTGACTCCGAATTGGAGTCGGTTGCACTTGAAAGTTCCCTGGTGGGTGACGATGGTCTGGGCTTCCGCCGTTTGCTCGTCGACCGGCAACTGTTGGTATGCCTGGGCGAGATCGAGCTTGGCGAAGACCCTGCCCCCTCCCAGCGAGTGCAGTAGGTGTTGCACTATTGGGACGGGGTAGGCGCTTTGTTGCAGCGCGCCATTTAGGGTGGCCTTATAGTCCCCACAGATTCTCACCGACCCGTCCGGCTTGATCGGGGTGACTATGGGGGTCTCCCACCGGGCATGGTCTATGGGCTGCAATACCCCCTGTTTGACGAGCTTATCAATTTGCTCGTCTATTTTGGGTTTTAGGGCGAATGGCACCCGCCTAGGTTTCAGTCGTTTGGGGGGGACGTTAGGGTCTAGGTCGAACGAGATAAGGGGCCTCTGGTACTAGCCCAGGCTTCCGTCGAAGACTTCTCGGAACTCTTGGGCTAGTCGCTGTTCCCAACCGTCGTCGGCGACGTGGTTGACTCCCGTGAGAGTGATGTCGAGCGGGGCGAACCATTGTAGTCCCAGCAGGCTTGGGCGGTCGCGGTCGACGATCGTGAGGGGGAGTTGTTCGGTGCGCCCCTTATATGTTACGTTAAAGTTTTTGGTGCCGACTACCGGGATGCGGTTTCCCTGGTAGTCCTTTACAATAAGTCTTTGGCTGTCTACGTTCCTCCTTTGGAGGGTAGGCACCAACCGCTTTATCTCGTGCCATGCAATCATGGAGAGGTAGGACCCAAAGTCTA
Source organism: Hydrophis major (assembly GCA_033807585.1). NCBI lineage: Eukaryota > Metazoa > Chordata > Lepidosauria > Squamata > Elapidae > Hydrophis > Hydrophis major. Next base: position 73,029,950 of record CM066329.1, read on the forward strand.
CCTCCATTTTGCACGGCTGGCCCTCGATGTGTACCTCGACATGGATTTTTCGGGCGTCATTGGTGATGGCGTGGCCGATGGTGACTGTCTGGTGGGTCTCCTCTCTCCGCCGGTTATCGCCGCCTCGCGAGGATCGTCTGGTCCGGTCCCATCGGCTGTCCGAGTGGCGATCTCTGGGCCGGGGCGGTGAGCTTTCCCTTCTCCGGTCGTTCTGGTCCCATTGAGTTGGACTGCGGTTTTTCTTCAGGCAGCAAACCCGGGCGATGTGCCCCTTTTTGTCGCAATGCCGGCAGATGGAATCGAAAAACCGGCATTCCGACCTGGGGTGGTCGCCGCCGCAACCGGCACAGTTGGTCCAGCTCGGTTTTTTGTTTGGTCGACCTCGCCGGGTTGTTGTTTCCGCCGCGGTCCTTCGTGTCAGGTCTGCGCATGCTATCGGCGGAAGTACAGGTTGCTTCTGCGGCTGTGGCTGCGGTGAGGACGTCTGCTAAACTGATGTTGCCCTTAGCCATTAGCCGGCTCTGGAGCGCGGGGTCCCACAGACCGAGCACGAATCGGTCTCTCAGGATGTTGTTTAGGTTATCAAATTCGCAGAGCCCCCCTAGGCGCCGCAGCTCGGCGACGAAGTCGCTCAATTTCTCACCCGCTTTCTGGTCTCGCCGGTAGAATTCGTTGCGCCGGATCAGGATGGGGACCTCGGGAGCGTAATGTCGCCGAAGGATAGGTTCAAGGACGTCCCAGTCCATGGCGGTTGCGTCGGCGGGCTTGGCCAACGCTTTGGCCATCTGGAAAACTTCGGTTCCGCAATGGGTGAGGAAGACGGCGCGTTTTAGCGGGCCCGAGGCGTCCTTCATGCCGGTGCACTCGAGGTACATGTGGAAACGGTCGGAGAACGATTCCCAGTCTTCGGTGGCGGGGTTGAAGGGGGCGGGCGGTGCGATTTTCGCCATCTCGGTGCTTTGTCTGGCTTCTGTCGGACACGGGGTTCGGTTCAGGGTCTGGATCCCACCCTCGTCGCCAGTGTCGTGTCCGCAAAATGACTCCAGGAGTCGGTGATTTCATGCAATGCTCTTTATTTGGAAACTGGAACCGAACCGGCGAAAGGAAAAAAGTCCGCGGCTTTTATTCCTTTCGCCGCGGCGGCCGCGGCCAATGGCAGCACTTCGAATCTCCCACGCTCTGAACGAGCCAATCGCGGGAGATTCTTAACGAGCCAATCGGCGCGGCTTGCCTGACCAATTAGAAAGCCCCGCGCTTTGGCCAATCAAAGCGCGGGGATTTTGACTATGTAAATGAGGACAGAACACCATCCATTGCTTCTTGTCCTACCTGCAGATATATTGGAAAATAGCTTCTTTTTCTTTGTGGCAACCCCTTAATGTTGGAAAACTCTTATCATATCAACCCCCTTCGTCCTTCTTTTCATTGAATTAGACATCTTCAATTCCTGCAATCATTCTTTGCATCTTTTAGCTTCCAATCCCCTAATCGTCTTTTTTGCTCTTCTCTGCCATCTTTCTAGCATCTCAACATTTTTAGGAAGCAACTTAATGTATATCTAGATATCAAAGTTTTATCACGGCTAGAAATTCTTAGAGAAGGAGTGCAGGAAACATAAATGGACAATCACTTGTAGGAGGACAATAAGTACAGTTAGAGAAAGATCAACTTACCATTAATCATCATTATTAATCAGAGGGAAAATGGAAAGATGAAGTATTTAGTTTAAATTCAAGGAACTTAGAAGTTAGGAATTAGCCTTAACAATAAAAAAAAAAGCCAATTATTTCTAATGGCTCCCACAAGTAATGGTAACGCTTAATTGTTTAGGTTTCCAATACACAAGGAAGTGTCTCTTTTTGAATGCAAGTTCTGCCCCCAAAGGATCATCTCATCATCTCACAGCTAGGAGAGAAGCATTATGCATCTCAAGGAGTAGATGAAGGCATGCTAGGAGATTTTTTGTTCCACATGAGGTCATGTTGTAACAGTTGTACTGGTTCCTGGATTTTGAGGATCTGTCCACAGTTTTCAAGCCCAAGTCACCTCCCAAATGGATGATAGTAAGATATCTATAGTTGACTGCCCTGCAGAGTATCCAGAGACTTCAGCTGGTACAAAATGTAGTAGCATAGGCAGTTATGTGTACCCCTAGAAGGATACAACATTATACCTCTGTTCCATAAACTTCATTGCTTCCAGGTCTAATTTAAGATGCTGATTTTGACATTTAAAGTCCCATAAGGAATTATGGGGCCTGGTTATCTGAGGTACCACCTTTTCACAATTACATCAACCAGTCCCATCAGGAGAGGCACACAGCAGGTCCCAACTATAAAAGAATTCCATCTGGGGGGACTAGGAGGCAGGCTTTTTCTGCCAGAACACCCACCTTCTGGAATATCATCCTTCCTGAGCCCCATCTTTTATGGCCTCCACTCAAAACATTTCCAAGCCTGGGGATTCCTGTGTTTGCTGCATTGTATCTTAAGTGTTCTCTCTTGTGTCTTGTTGAATCCATTTTTATTGTTTTAAATTGATTGTGTAGAATGTTTTAAGTTTAGGTTTCAAGTCTGCTGCCCAGACTTTGTGCAAAATGGAAAGCTATATAAACTTAACATATAAAACCTAATCCTAACAAAATAAAATGTGAGGGGAGATGTCTATGGAGATTCTAAGTCATCCAGGTCATGAATATCCCAAAGGTGCTTTTTCAAGAGGCAACTGGACTTGTGTGTGTGTGTGTGTGTGTGTGTGTGTGTATGTGTGTGTGTGTGTGTGTGTGTGGTTTTTTGTTGTTGAAGACATCTCAGTTCTCATCAAGAAGCTTCTTCAGCTCTGACTGGATGGTAGGGAATGGAAGGATTTATATTGTTTGCAGACAGCTGGTTATTTGCACTCTTTTAAAGAGTCGTTGAGGCCAGTTGGAGGTTTATCTGTGTCCTCAGGGTCACCTAAATAGTGCAAATGGGTGTGGAGCCTTCTTGGAACTGCTGAATGGACTGTTTAAACTGAAGATAGATGATGTCGTATTCTTCCCCTTCTGTTGAGAGAGGGCTGTTCAATTTTTGACAAAGATGTCCTCTTTGACCCCTCAAAGAGGGAAACGTGAGAGGCCATTCTCTATTGTGACCCCTGGCTTTGAAATGTTTTCCACTGAGAGTAGGACATAATGTAGTGCTGCATTATATGTCCTTTGGCACCCAGTAAAGATTTTTTTTTAATTACTTTTGTTTTGTCCCTAAGTTCCTCTGTCGGTTTTGCTTATTCATTACTGTCAGTCTTAAAACAAAGTATTCATTCTTTTACTTAGCTTTATCATTATCTTATTTTTATGCATTGTTTTCATGCATATGGAGTATCTGATGATAGTGATCAGGCTATAAGTATTTCAAAGACATAAGTAAATAAATACAATACTTATGTCTTGCACGCAACCTGCTCTGTAAGTTTTCTTTAAGGTAGAAGTCACTGGCTGCTATGCATCCTGAACAATGTGTAAACCTTCAGCATACAGAAACATTGGATCAGAGTACATAAACAATACTGATTGAATATCTACTCTGGAGCTGTGATGGATTGCTCAGCTAGCTTTCCCTTGATTTCAACAAGTGAGAAGCTTTTGAAAAAAGCCTATTTACAATATAATTTTGAGCTTTTTTCTTTGAAATGTTGAAATGTCTCTGATGTTGTATGGCTCAGATTTGCAGTATATGAGAATGCATACTACATTCCCGTTCTGAAATACCAAACTGAGCTTTTGAGAGATTAAATGACCTAGGTTAACCTCAGCTGAGGGGAATTATTTCTGAATTTGGCTAAAGTCGGTAAACTAAAAAGAGAACAGAGGAATTTCTTTGCCACTTTCCCCCCTTCCTTCTCTTGCTGTTGCTTTATTTTTATTAGATGTGGAGTGCCTAATTAGTATGGTTTAATTCAGAAATATAAATGAAGGTTCCAGGAAAACAAAGAAACAGAGAAATAAAAGACCAAATAAAATAAAATGTAATAATTGCTATTTCCATTGGGAAAAGCTGTAACGACAGCATAAACTAAAAGGGAAAAAAAAAACCCAACTGGGTACAGTTGTGGGTGATTTTACAGATTGGTTTGCTCTGCCAAGCACTTTTCCAGCTATTATCAGATTGAACTGGACTTCACCTCATTCGGAAAGTGTCAGGAGAAGAGCTATTTTCCATATGAGTCTAAGATTCATTAGTTGCCTTCTTATGTTGTCTCCATTGAGTCATTTAGTGTGAAAGATGAACTTTGGCTACCAGATTTGGGCTGCAAAAAATCCAGCCCATGACATGATAAACTGTTCTCCTCCTTAACAACTATATACCGAGTATTTCTTTTTTGCAAATACTCTGCTCTCATATGACAAAATCAGTGCACTTTTCTTTGTATACTCCGTTCCCCCAAAGTTACCTTTTCTACACACATTTGAAACAGTGATATTGGGAAGCATTTATATTTGCAAGAATAGCCAAGTTTTGGTTCATGGGTTAGTCTGGAGGCATGAAATTGGGTAAACTCACATTAGAATGTGACTTGAATGAATCTAAACTTTCCACAAATCTCAACCATTGCCAGAGCAATGTAGCAATCAGCGTATAAAAAATTATAACCTGAAAAGAACTTGGAACTTGGAGCTAGGAAAGGAGAAATGATCCCATGTGGCCAGTTATGAGTGATGTGATTAGCATTATTAAGAATCATTTTTTCTAGTACATGTGCATTTGATTGACAAGGGGGGAAGAACCATTTTAAAGAATATTTCAGCATCATTACAGGTAGTCCTCAAAAATGTTGATAAAATTTAGTTGAAAAGTGAAGGGAGGACTTTAATATATTTCCACCTACCTCTGTGTTATTACTGACTAATTCGCATCAGGTGAAAAAAAACCTCTCAGCTTTAGGCTGAGCTAACAGATCAAAGGGGCCTGCTCCTGTGAGGTGACTCATCCTTAAACCTGGATTAGACTTATCTGCCATTGCAAGCAGGGCCGATGAGAGGATTATTAAGTGATGGAACAAGACTAACATGGGTCTCCTCATCTACTACACATTAAGTTAACATCTCCCTTCACCACCACCCTGTGGATTTCGCCTTACTCCCTGCACCAATGTCACGTAACTCCTAACCAACCGAGAGGCTCCTTAAAAGTGGGGGGGCTGCCAGGGCAGCGAAGCAGATCAGGAAGTGGTGGCGGGGGAAAGGGGGTTGTGAGGACAAAGTATGGAGAAGCAGTGTTGGAGTCCACACAGCCAGAGATGGTATTCAGCAGGTATTCACTAGTTCTGGAGAACCGGTAGCGGAAATTTTGAGTAGTTCATAGGACTGGCAAATCCCACCTCTGACTGGAGATTTTGCAGTATCCTTCCCCTGCCATGCCCACCAAGCCACGCCCACAGAACCAGTAGTAAAAAAAATTTGAATCCCACTGTTCTGTCCCTAATTTACATACTCGAAATCCCCGCGCTTTGATTGGCTAAAGCGCGGGGATTTCTGATTGGCCAGGCGAGCCGCGCTGATTGGCCCGTTTGGAGTCTCCCGCGATTGGCTCACTCCAAGAGCGGGAGACTTGAATCGCTGCCATTGGCCGCGGCCGCCGCAGCGAAAAGGATAAAAGCCGCGGGCTTTTTCCTTTTCGCCGGTTCGGTTCACAACTGTTTAATAAAGAGCTTGAAACGTAGTCACTGACTCCTGGCGTCTTTTGCGGACACGACACTGGCGACGAAGGTGGGATCCCGACCCTGAACCGAACCCCGTGTCCAACAAGAGCCAGTTTCAGCACCGAAATGGCGAAAATCGCACCGCCCGCCCCCTTCAACCCCGCCACCGAGGACTGGGAATCGTTCTCAGACCGTTTCCGCATGTACCTCGAGTGCACTGGAATGAAGGACGCCCCGAGCCCGCTAAAACGCGCCGTTTTCCTCACCCATTGCGGAACCGAGGTATTCCAGATGGCCAAAGCATTGGCCAAGCCAGCCGACGCAACCGCCATGGACTGGGACGTCCTCGAACCTATCCTGCGGCGCCATTACGCCCCCGAGGTCCCCATCCTGATCCGGCGCAATGAATTTTACCGGCGCGACCAGAAACCGGGCAAAAAACTGAGCGATTTCGTCGCCGAGCTGAGGCGCCTAGGTGGACTCTGCGAATTCGAAGGTCTGAACAGCCTCCTAAGAGACCGATTCGTACTCGGCCTATGGGACCCTGCACTCCAGAGCCGGCTTATGGCCAAGGGCGACATCAGCCTAGCAGACGCCCTCACCGCAGCCGCAGCCGCAGAAGCAACCCGCACTTCCGCTGACAGCATGCGAAAATCAGACACGAAGGGCGGAAACAACAACCCGGCAAGGTCGACCGACCCAAAAAACGAATCAATCGCACACTACGGAGAATTCCAGTCTGCATCCAGCACGTCAGAAGACGAGGAGGACATACATCGCGTGCAGACGGGGCGCGGCGACCAACGGAACCGAAGAGGTCGTAGGTTGAGGACCAACTGTGCCGGGTGCGGCGGCGACCACCCCAGATCAGAATGCCAATTTTTTGACTCTATCTGTAGGCATTGTGAAAGAAGGGGACACATCGCCCGGGTTTGCCGCCAAAAGAAGACTCGCAATCCACCCAGATGGGACCAACACGACCGAAAAAAGGAAAGCCCCCCACCCAGGACCAGAGATCGCCAATCGGACGGCCGGTGGGACCGAATCCAACGACCCTCAAGAGGCGGCGACAGTCGGCGCAAGGAAGATACCCACCAGACGGTAACCATCGGCCACGCCATCTCCGACGGCACCAGAAAGGTACACATAGAAGTCCATATCGAAGGCCAACCATGCAAGATGGAGGTGGACTCCGGATCCTACCTCTCCATGATTGCATGGCACGAGATAAAACGACTAGTGCCCACCCTCCATAAGAGGAACATAAATGCCCAAAAAATCATTATAAAAGACTACCAGGGAAACCGCGTCCCGGTAGTGGGCACCAAGAACTTTAATGTAACTTATAAGGGCCGCACCGAACAACTCCCACTCACAATCATCGATCGCGACCGCCCAAGCCTGCTGGGACTACAATGGTTCGCCCCACTCGACATCGCGCTGACAGGAGTCAACCACGTCACCAACGACGGCTGGGAACAGCGGCTAGCCCAGGAGTTCCGGGAGGTCTTCGACGGAAACCTGGGCAAGTACCAGGGGCCCCTTATCTCATTTGACCTAGACCCTAGGGTTCCCCCCAAGCGGCTAAAACCTAGGAGGGTACCATTCGCCCTAAAACCTAAAATTGACGAGCAGATCGACAAGCTCGTCAAACAGGGGGTGTTGCAACCGATAGACCATGCCCGATGGGAGACCCCTATAGTGACCCCAGTCAAGCCAGACGGGTCCATGAGAATTTGTGGGGACTATAAGGCCACCCTAAACAGCGCGTTGCAACAGAGTGCCTACCCCGTCCCAATCATGCAACACCTACTGCACTCACTGGGAGGGGGCAAGGTCTTTGCCAAGCTCGATCTCGCCCAGGCATATCAGCAGTTGCCGGTCGACGAAAAAACAGCGGAAGCCCAGACCATCGTTACCCATCGGGGGGCCTTCAAGTGCAACCGACTCCAGTTCGGAGTCAGCGTGGCACCAGGCATCTTTCAGAACCTGATGGAACGTTTACTACAAGGCATCAAGGGGGTGGTGCCCTATTTTGATGACGTATTAGTGGCGGCGCCAAACGAAGCCGAATTAGAAAACCGACTCAGGGAGGTCTTAACAAAATTTAAAGTAACGGGACTAAAAGTAAAACGAGAAAAATGCCAACTATGCACAGAGCGAGTGGAATTCTTGGGCTACCTTCTAGACCGGCATGGCATTCACCCTACAATTAAAAAAGTGAAAGCCATCAAAGAAGCCCCCACCCCAAGGTCTAAAACGGAACTACAGGCTTTCTTAGGGTTGCTGAATTTTTATAATGTTTTCCTACCCCAAAAGGCTACGGCGGCGGAGCCTTTGCATAGGCTCCTGGATAAGGCAACAACCTGGACTTGGGGGAGACGAGAGCAAGCCGCCTTCCAAAAAATCAAAGACCTTCTCACCTCCGACGCCGTCCTGATTCAATTCAGCAAAACCTTGCCCTTGGTTGTCACTTGCGACGCATCACCTTTCGGCGTCGGCACTGTCCTCAGCCATACTCTCCCCGACAAAAGAGAACCACCCATCGCTTTCTTTTCCAGGACTCTAACTAAACCGGAGCGGAACTATAGCCAGCTGGACAAAGAAGCTTTGGCTATAGTTGCCGCCGTTAAGCGATTCCACGAATACCTTTACGGCCGCCCGTTCACCATTGTGACAGATCATAAGCCGTTGCTGGGCATCCTCGCAGGAAACCAAGCCACCCCGAACATTTTATCACCCCGGATGACAAGGTGGTCCGAGTTCCTGGCAGCCTACAGCTACGAACTGTTACACAAGCCAGGTAAGAAGATTTCGCACGCGGACGCTTTAAGCCGCTCGCCCTTACCAGACTCTGATCCTGACCCAGCACCAACGACAAACACCCTTAACATCGAGAACCTGCCCAACCTACCCATTACCGCATCAGACATTGCCAGGGAAACTATTAAGGACAGGCGTCTGACGCGAATTTTACATTGGGTGGAAAAAGGTTGGCCTGAAAGGGACAATGACGAATCCGTTAAGACATTCAGAAACCGCCAGACTGAACTCTCGCTGTTTAAGGGGTGTATTTTGTGGGGTGACAGGGTGGTCATCCCGGACAGGTTGCAAGGGAAGGTCTTAGAGATGCTGCATGAGGGGCATCCTGGCATCGTCAGAACTAAAGCCCTGGCCAGGAGTTACGCTTGGTGGCCAGGGATGGACAAGCAGATAGAGACATGGGTAGCTAAGTGCTGACGATGCCAGGAGACCAGACCAAGCCCACCCACAGCACCCATCCTGGAGTGGGAAACACCAAGGGGGCCCTGGTCCAGGATCCATTTAGACTTTGCCGGTCCCACGAATGGGCATACCTTTCTAATAACAGTTGACGCTTACTCCAACTGGTTGGAGGTAAGCGACATGAAATCCACTACCACGGAGGCCGTTATCAAAGAACTTTGCAAACTCTTTTCCACACACGGCCTCCCAGACGTCGTCGTCTCCGACAACGGGCCCCAGTTTACTTCCCTCGACTTCGAGAGATTCCTGGCGGAGAGGGGCATCCGCCACGCATTAACAGCACCGGCGCATCCGGCGGCGAACGGTAGGGCGGAACGGATGGTACAATTTACCAAAAAAAACATCCGGAAAATGGACCACGGGGAGATCAACGACAAAATAAATAAACTCCTCTTTATACAACACATCACCCCGAACACCACTACCAACAAAAGCCCAGCCGAGTTACTAATGGGTAGGAAGCTGAGGTCCCCGCTCGACCGGTTGCACCCAACATACAACCCGGAGCGGCCCCCAGACTCAAGTTCAAAATACCGAACATTTGCCCCCGGCGACTTAGTGTACGCGAAAAACCTGACGGGGGACCCCCTATGGATCCCAGCCGTCATCACCCAAATCACAGGCCCACGGTCGTACCGGCTCCAAACCACCGATGGGCGAGCCTGGAAACGGCACATTGACCAGCTCAGGTCACGAACAGCAACAGACCTCAACCCCCAAAACACGAACCAAGGGGGGAGGGAATACCCGAATAAACAAACGCAAGAAAAAATAAACCAGCAGTACTTACCGGAACGCAGCCATCGCGATCCCCCACCGGAGAAGAACCACCTGGCCAGCTCAACCGACCCGGAGAAACCAAGCGGGAGCGGCGAAACCCGTAGCTCAACCAACCCGGAAGGCCCAGGTGGGAGCCACGGAGAAAGAACCGGCCCGATCACCCAGCCGGTTCGCACAGAAGAGGGAGCAGCCAAAAACATGACCGCTCCGGCCGACATCCAGCTTGCAACTGAGTTGCGCAGGTCAAGTAGGACTAGACGGAGCCCCGCCTACCTACGTGACTACGCAACGTGATGGACTATACCAAGAGGGGAGGGGTGTTCTGTCCCTAATTTACATACTCGAAATCCCCGCGCTTTGATTGGCTAAAGCGCGGGGATTTCTGATTGGCCAGGCGAGCCGCGCTGATTGGCCCGTTTGGAGTCTCCCGCGATTGGCTCACTCCAAGAGCGGGAGACTTGAATCGCTGCCATTGGCCGCGGCCGCCGCAGCGAAAAGAATAAAAGCCGCGGGCTTTTTCCTTTTCGCCGGTTCGGTTCACAACTGTTTAATAAAGAGCTTGAAACGTAGTCACTGACTCCTGGCGTCTTTTGCGGACACGACACCCACCACTACACGCAGCCCACAAGTAGATGTTTCCCCCCCCCCGATTCGCTCTAGTCTATACAAATGAAAGAAAAGTGACGCTTCCCTCACCTGCCCAACCCTTCTCCTCTGGTTTATCCTCCTGCACTTTAAAGCCACCTCTTGCCAGTTACCCTTTGGCACGGCTGGTGTGCACAGATCCTTGCAACGTTCATTCTTCAAGAACTGGGGAGAAGGGGAGAAAGAGAAAGGAGGAGGTAGAGAGCAGGACATTTCAAAGGAAGGAAGGCGTGTCCTTCCTGCGCAGCAGCGGCAGCAATGGCTGCCGCTGCTGCGCGGGAAGGACACACCTTCCTTCCTTGCTGTTTGCCCTCTGAAGGGTTGATTTGATCCAGCTTTGGAGTGTTTTCCTGCAATGCCATCCCCACCATCCCCCACCCTCAATCCTGCCCGGGTGCATCCAAGTTGACACACTGTTCCGCTGTTTTTCTTTTTAAAAATTTGGTTTTGTAATTTTTTTTTTTAAATTGCCCTTCATGGGCCTCCTTTGAGCTCCACGGGCCCCAGAACAATGTACCAGCTGAACTCCCCTCTCCTCAGGCATAAATGTAAGTCAGGGAACATAACAATAGCAATAGCACTTCGATTTATATACCACTTTACAGTGCTTTATAGCCCTTTCTAAGTGGTTTACAGAGTCAGTATATTGCTCCCAACAGCAATTCTCATTTGACCGACCTCAGAAGGATAGAAGGCTGAGGCAACTTTGAAACAGTGAGAATCAAACTGTTGAACTGCTGGCAGCAAGCAGTCAACAGAAGTAGCCTGTAGTACTGCATTCTAATCACTGCGCCACTATAGCTGATATATCTGTTGTTCAGAAACAGTTGCATAACTGTTGCATTTGTACATCTGTGAATGTTCACATTATGGCTTCAGTGTGCTGAAATGATTCCTGATGTTTTAGGAAGTCAAATCAACCAATCAGCATACAGGACTCGCACCTCTGCACAATGCGCAGTTGGGATTTGGGAGGTGTTCCCATTGGCCTGTCTGCAGCCATCTGCAATTTATGCTTACCCATCAACCTCTTCATAGTGAACCCATGTTTCTCCCAAAATAAGACCAACTCTTATATTAATTTTTGTTCCAAAAGATGTATTAGGGCTTATTTTCAGGTGATGTTTCAGGTGATCAGTCTTATTTTGGGGGAAATATGGTACTAAATACATCCACCTGGCTGACAATTTTAACTGGGGCTTATTTTGGGGATAGGACTTATACTACAAGCATCCTGAAAAATCATGCTAGGGCTTATTTTCTGATTGGGTCTATTTTTTTTTTTAAGAAAAACATGACAAGTATGCAGCATTGCTGCCCTCTGTGCAGTTACAGGCAACTCTAAATCAAGCTTTAGTTTCCTCTCAGTAACAATATTTATTTATTTGTTTGTTTGTTTGTTTATCGGCCTTTTATGTTGTCCATCTCACCAGATGCTCTAACCAAGAGCGTTCTGGTTGAGACTATATCAGGATGGGCACAAATGAATATACCTCAATATGTCCATGTTATACCACTGTTATGTAAATGGCACTGGCTCCCAGTAGACCTCTTGGTACAACTGAAGGGACTGGTTGCTCTTTCTTAACTCCTATATGACATGAGGCCAGGTTACTTGCAAGACTGCCTGTCTCCAATGATTTCTGTCTCCCTATTTGACTTGCCATGCTTTGAGGGTCCTCATTGATGCAGTGAGGCCCGGTGGGGTCTCAGAAGCATGTCTTTCTGTCATGGTGCCTGACTTAAGCTATAGTAGGGTTGTCAAACTGATGGGTTGCAGGTTGGATGTATCACCTGCAGGCCATGCCCATCCCAGACCCATGAATTGCGAAACATCATGTGATGGCAACATGACACAGTGTGTTTGACAATTATGTGCTACAGCTTCCCTTCTGAAATATGGATGGCACTGATCTATTGGCATCAGAAAGCATTGAAGATCTAGCTTTGCCCTCAAGAATTGGGCCAGCAGGTTGCTAAAGTTAGCATGGGGTGGTTGTTGGATGAAAGTGAATTTTTCTTTTTCTTCTTTAACTAGGTTTTTTTTTGTCTTTTACCTTTATAAGGAGCTTCAAGTGGCAAATATATCCAATACAGGTTAGATACATTGAGAAGTGTTGGCAGCCTTTTCTTCCATGCCTTTGTCTTGTTTTTGTGAAGGCAAAGACAACGTCCATGGTCTTGGAAGATAACTTTTTATTAACTACTGAATATTTACTGTAACTCTTAATGGTTAACGGGTTGCCGCGGTAGCTGCTGAATGTGTGGATCGGCTGACAGAAATGAGAAACAGCTGACATGGTCTGATTGCTCCCTTTATATGGTTTGCTATCAGACTGCTCAGCCATGGGAACAAACTTCAGTTCCCGCTCAGCTCTGCCAATCGTAACACCTCTCCCCATCAGCTAGGCGCATGCATAGTCATTGAGATAGGCGGGGAGTTGTCTCGTCTGGCTGGACCTTCACAAATTGGCTTGCCTGGCCAGCGAAGAAAGATCGCTTGCAGGACCTTCAGTCATCGATGGGGACATCGCGGGATCCTTCTCTGGAGCTGACTCGGGATCAGGTGGAGGAACTTTGGAATGTAGGTCAATCTCTTGTGGTGGCTCATTGACAGTTGTTTCATGCCTCGGCATGTTGGCCTCTCCGCGATCGTGTAGTTGTGTACCAGTCAACTCGCTATCTGCTGGATCCTCCAGGATCTTTGCCCAATGCTCTCTTACATGGTCTATATGTCGGCACCATATTCAGCCATCTGACAAACCTCTCTTATAGGATTTAGGCCCAGTGACTGCTACTATTTTTCCCGGCAGCCACAACGGATTACCCACAAAATTCCAGACATAAACTAAATCCCCAAATCAGAAAACCCTAATTCCACTGAAGGAGTCCAATGGAACAGTTGGGGAATAACTGGGGTGGAGCCTGCCATATGGTTCCTCAACCTCTACCCCATTAACAACTCTGCTGGGGAACAATTGGTAACTGCACTAGGGGTAACATGTTGCATTAGCAGATATTGTGCCAACTTAGCATGCCAGTTCTGGCCCTCTAACCACCCCAGCACTTCCTTGGCGGCCCTTACAGCCCTCTCTGCTTGACTATTAGAAGCGGGTGGTATGGTGTGACAAGCATGTTCCTGATGCCCTGGTGTGCCAGGAATAACTCAACTGAGGCAACGGCTGCCAAAGCCTCCTTATCAATTTGGGAATAATTTATTTCTGTTGCTGACATAGTCCTTGAAAACTAAGCTATTGGGGCTTCCACCCCACTTGGCAATATGTGAGCTAGGACAGAGCCTATACCAAAAGAAGATGCATCACAACATAGAATTAAGGGTAATTGGCTGTCAAATTGCATCAAAACACTGTTGGATGAAAGCAACGATTTGATAGCATCAAAAGAGTCCTGTTGTGTTTGTCCCCATGCCCATTGAGCTTGGGCATCCAATAATCTGTGCAGCGGTTCTGCAATAGAAGCCTTGTGAGGAAGGAATGAGGCATAGAAATTTAGGAGACCTAAAAAGGCCTGTAGTTCCTTTTTGTTGTTAGGAACTGGTGCATTCTTAGAGTCTGTAGGGTGAATCCCTTGACCATCAATGTGGTAGCCCAGAAAATCTACTTGGGAGACACCAAATTTGCATTTGTTTCCTTTTAATATAAGGTCAGAGGTCTGGAAGTAAGGTAGGATTTGCCTAACGCATACCAGAAGGTCTTGCTTGTTTTGTGCAGTGATGATGATGTCATCAAAATATGATATAATGCCAGGGATACCTTGCAGCAACCGTTCCATAAGGCATTGGAATATGTCAGGAGCCACAGATACCCCAAACTGCAAGCGTTTACACTTGAACACTCCCCTGTGCATCACAATGGTTTAGGCCATAGCAGTTGTTTCATCGACAGGGAGCTGTTGGTACGCTTGGGCCATGTCAAGCTTAACAAATAGGGTACCCTTTTCCATTGAATGGAGGAGATGTTGAATTAAGGCACAGGGTATCTGTTAGTGCGCAAGGCCTTATTCAATGTGCTCTTATGGTCTGCACATAATCTGATAGTGCCATCATGTTTAATCAGGGTCACTTTAGGGGTTTCCCATAATGCATAATCCACAGGCTCCAGGACCCCTTGGGATATCAATTTATCAATTTCTTTATCAACTTTTGGTTTCAATGCAAAAGGAACACGTCGGGGCTTCAACCTGATAGTGAGTCCAATGCAAAAGAAATTGGGGAGCCTACATAATGGCCTAACTTGTTGTTGAAGACGTCTTTAAACTCAGCTAATAATGACTCAAAGTCTTGGTTTTGAATGCAATGTATGCCAGTCACTTTAAGACCTAAAGGGTCAAACCAGTCTAACCCCAGCAAACTAGGCAAAGTGCCTTCTACGGGGTAAACATCTTTTGAACTCTTGAAAATCAATTGCAAACTTGCCTGTTCCTATGACTGGTATGTTCTGCCCTTGATAGTCTTTGAGAGACAGATTGCAAGGTTGAAGTCACTTCTTGAAGATGGTCGGAATCAGTCTCTTGAGGTTGCTCCTAGAAAGTATGGACAGAGATGAGCTGGTGTCAATCTTCATTGGACACTCTTTACCTTCTAATGAGATGGTTACATGAAGCTTATTGATGTGCAGCTGTTATGATAAATCATTTAGAGAGTCAGTGGGAGATGCTCTAGTAACAGTAAAACATTCATCTCTTTGTTTCTGGTACCTAGCTGGTGGTTGTGATTGTGGTGGTTTCTTTCCAGATTTGCAGACCCTAGCTATATGGCCCTTTCGCTGGAAGTTTAAACAAGTAGCATTTCTAAACAGGCAGGCAGATCTTAAATGATTACCCCCACAACTCAAGCATATTACCTGCACTGTAGGAAACTGTTGAGGTTTGTTTCCTGGGTTCCAGCTTCTTTGCTGTTGCAGTTGCTTGTGATTGGTGAGGCGATTAATGTCTTCACCATAATCTAAAAACTCATCAGGGGTAAATTCTTCAAAATGTACAGTAGCATTTGGCTTTGCCACTGGACTGCTAGTCGTGCCTTGGATCTCAGCCACAGAGAGATTGGACATTTCTGCAGCTTGAGCCTCTTCTATGGCCATTTTTAACATGAGGTCACCCTTAGCCAACAGACGTCTTTGGAGTCTGAGGTCTTTCACCCTGCAAACCAGCTGATCAAGCAGCATGTCATCAAGCTCTTTGAAACTGCATTGTAATGCTGCTGTTTGGAGCGCAGCCATATACATACTAATGATCTTCCCTTCTGCTTGTACTTGCCGCCTAAAAGCATGTCGGGAAGGCTTGAAGGCATAATGGTTACTAAAGATTTCTTGGAAACCTCTTTCACAGATTGTGGCACCAATAAAGTGGTGGCAGTGTCGAACACAGCTGCCCCACAGAAACTTAGAAAATAAGCTTTTTTCTGTGATTTGAAATGTCCGCCAAGTCAGCAGCATCTAAGAAACACTCAAATCTATTAGTGTAAGAAGACTGCGTCTCCGTTGTAGGATGGAAACATGGGAACGATGGATGGGAAGACACCTCATCAGCCTGCTGAGGTAACTTCACAGTGTGTTGAATTATTCAGGGATCTTGTACACCTTTACTGCGTTGATCCCAGTTTTGTGAAGGCAAAGACGATGTCCATGGTCTCAGAAGATAACTTTTTATTAACTACTGAATATTTAACTCTTTATATAACTCTTAATGGTTAATGGTTTGCCGTGGTAGCTGCTGAATGTGCAGATTGGCTAACAGACACAAGCAACAGCTGATGCAGTCTAACAGCTCCCTTTATATGATTTGCTATCAGACGGCTCAGCCAATGGGAATGAACTTCAGTTCCCGCTCAGCTCTGCCAATCGTAACACTTGTCTCCTTTTAAAGCCCTCTAAATTGGTCACTCTCATTACAACCATATTGGAGGGCACTGGATTGCACAGTTAAACTAGAAACTATTTATTTATTTATTTGATTTATATCAAATAAATGGGAGTGATGGATGGGTGGTATAATTAACCAGTGGAACAGCTTGCCTTCAGAAGTTGTGGGTGCTTCATCACTGGATGTTTTTAAGAAGAGACGGAGCAGTCACTTATCTGAAAGGTATAGGATCTCCTGCTTGAGACAAATCAGGCAGGCAGATTGAGTTGCTCACAAAATCACAGATTCATTCAGCAATCTATATATCTGCCTTTGGCTAGCTCAATCTGTCACATAAAATTTGCTTGCAAGCAAACCCACAAAATTAACTCACAACACACCATGAATGTAAATATTGAATTTTTTTTATTAAAAAAGAGCAACTTTTACCCAAAATCAGGCAAAGCAGGCAGATTGAGTTGCTCACAGAATCATTCAGTGATTGATCGATCTGCCATCAGCTAGCTCAATCTTTCAAATTTGCTTGCCATGAGTCTGCACTGAATTTGCTTGCAAGCAAAACTTCAGTCCTAAGGGAGGTTCAGCTGTGCTGAACTGAAGATCTAAAGATTAACTAAAAAGCAAGAAATCCAACTATTTCCAGCTTTCTAGCTAATCTAAATCTCCTGGCACAGCAGAACAGATGATGGTCAGAAAAAGGAAAAATAGCAATTTAACAGGCAAGTTTACCAGGTAAGGAGTGAGTGGCCGGGGAGGGTTCCCGCGGGCCATGTGGGTGGCGCAGCCATGTGTTTCTTCACAGCCTGGATTAATTGCTTTGTGGGGGTGCTCTGGAGGTGAGATTTCTCTGCGGCCCACCAAAATTTTCTCACAGACCACTAGTGGACTGCTGCCCACCAGTTGGTGACCGCTGGACTAGAAGACCTCCAAGGTCCCTTCCAGCTCGATTCTGATTCTAGTCTTCAGCTTATTATCTCAATTGGGGTCAGAATTGCCATTGCTAGAGCAAGGTGTTCGTTAAGTGAATCCTGTCCAATTTTACCACCTTTTTTTGGCATGGTTGTTCAGCAAATCACTGCAGCTGTTAAGTGAATCCCGTGGTCATTAAGCAAATCCTACTTTTTTATTGACTTTGCTTGTCGGAAGTCAGCTGGGGAAATTGCCAATGGCAAACACATGACCCCAGGATGCTACAGTTGTTGTAAATACATGCTGGTTGCCAAATGCTTAAATTTTGATCATATGACCAGGTTTAGCCCGATTCTGGCATATCAGTACCGCTGAAGTTCAGTGGAGACCGAACCAGTTCTCTCTGATGAGATGCTGTTGGGCCCACCTACCCACCCTGGCTCCCATACTGACCTTTATTTCCTGCTTTTGAAGCGCAGCTGATTTGTGTGACACAGCAGATTGCCGTGCATCAGGTGTTGAAGCGACTGGGAGAATGCAGGAGTATGTAGGAAAGAGTGCAGAAAAGCTACTGTGCATTCTCAAAGTGTGTTTTGAGCGCGCACATGCAAAGTGTGCCCACCAAGCCACACCCACTGAACCCGTGGCAACCTACTTTGAAATCCACCACTGCATGTGACCAAGAAGATGCTGCGACAGTCCTTAGGGGAGGACCAGTCCTAAGTCACTGCTTTCAGTACTTGTGTAACTTTGAACACTCAGTAAATGGATGGTTGTAGAACAAAAACTTACCCATAGTATCCCTCATTCACCCCTATCATTAAGCTGAATCAAGTTGACTATACCTACTTTTGCATTAGAAAGGGGGGCGGGGGCAGTTGCTAATCTGGTCTTTAAAATACCTTGCAGTCTGTCATTTGTGTGCTTGCTTGCAGTAGTAGCCAAATGTTGTGTTTGCATGTCAAACTCAAACATATGGGGAAAAACCTTTAAATCAACTAAGAACTGATAACCACAAATGAACCACAAACCTAATCCCAGGGGAAGGATTTGCTTACAGCCTTACTTTTTTCAGAAGTCAAATAGTTGTTGTAATCTGAAGCTAATCTTCAAGCTTGATTCATGCACCCCAATCCAGAGGTGGTAGGTCAGCAGGTTCTGAAGAACCGGTAGCAGAAATTTTGAGTAGTTCAGAGTATCGATAAATGCCACCTATGCCTGGCCCTACCCCATCTATTCCCTGCCTCCCGAGTCCCAGCTGATTGGTTGGATCTTCTTTTGTTGCCCTGCACAGGAGAACGGAGCTGGAAAGCAGGTTAGTGGGGTGGGAAGGGAAGGGAGATTTTACAGTAACCTTCCCCTGCCATGCCCACTAAGCTACACCATATCCACCAAGCCGTGCCCACAGAACCGGTAGTCAACAATTTTGAATCCCAGCACTGCCCCAACCCCAAGCCCGTGGACTGATACAGAGCCACAGCATGCCAGAAACCGGGCCACGCAACCAAGCGGAGCCCCATCCGTGGGATGCAGGCAGCATGCAAAACCACACTCCCTCTAGTCCATGGATAAATCTCTCTCCACAGAATTGGTCCCTGGTGCCCAAAAAGTTGGGGGCTGCTTTATTAGCTGACAAGGTAGATTTCAAAATCTGAGCTAGAATAAGGGGGAACAGATTTAAAGGTTCCCACAGAGATATAACATTTATATCCCCTGCTCTCAGTCCAGAGGAGATGCTAAGAACACACAATTTCTTGAGGGTAAAAACCCATAAAATACCATTATCACAATCAAAAAATAAAACAACTGTTCTATATTTCCAATTTGTAAGATAGCAATGCCATAGTACATAAGTACGATTCATGCATGACTGTGATTTGTAAAACTAGTTTCATACTTGTTCAGTTTTAATTTTCTTGGGGGTGATGTGGGTGTTATAACTGCGCTCCATCCACAGTTATAAATCATGTTTCGAATGGCCTTATATATCAATCAGTCATTTGCTTTGGGATAGTTACAATCACATCCATCTAATACTTTTGTGTTGTGAAAACCTTCACAGCAGGGAACAAATGGATAAATAATCCCTTTTGGCTAACAAAATTATAAAGTTCATTTTGTTCTATCACACACACAAATCCAAACCCCAAACACCTAAGTCACAAATGGAACCAACTGTTTCACAGAATTAGTTTTCCCATTGTGTAAATGGTAGGATTACAATTTCTTCTTACAGAGAAGCAGGCAGTAAAGAGGATTTATAATTTGTTTTTTTTTCCTAAAGGATTTTACTTATATAATAAGAAATACATTCAAAGAAAAAATATAGTATAGTAACTATGAAAAAGAAGAAAAGAGGCAAAGAAAAAGGAGACAGAAAAAAAAGAAAAAGAAAATTAAATACAGTAACAGAAAATCTGAAAAACTATAAAGCAGTTTATAATCTTTTTCTTAGCAGTTACACATATAATAAAAAATAAAGCTCTCTCTCTCTCAGATTCCATCATAATTCCATTCTTTCTAATAACTTATTCTTTTTAATCATCAAAATCATGTCAAAAATTTCCCTTTTTGAAAAAAAAATCCATAAGAGGTTTCTGATAATTCTTCCTGTCCTACTTTTCTCTACCTTTAACATTTTATTCCCAATTAGCTCTTTAATTAGGACACCGTGAGGATCATATTACTCTTATTTTGTCAAACCCACCAATACTTTCCATAATAATAAACAATCAGTATTTCCACGAGGGTCTGTTTGTTTGTCTGGTCAATTTACAATTTTCAAAGGCATTTTCATTTTTGTTTTTCAAAAAAAAATGTTCTGCTTTCTGAAATTACTTCTCTTTTTATCTATTTAAAACTTTCTTAAATCACAGCCTTATTAAGATTTTTGCATAAAGTCAAACTCCTTCGAGATAGTGTATTTTTTTCTCTCTGCCTGATTCAGAAAAGAAGGCAACTGACTGGCATTATTTTTTTCCTGCCATTTGGAAGATCTCTTTTAAGTTGTTAATTAATTGTGTCCTATAATATTTAAGAAAGTGGGGGGTTCAGTGGTTCAAGTGTCCATAAAGGCTACATAGCAGTTTTGAACATGTCCCTTGGCTCTCAAGCTATTCAATCCACGATTAACTGTAAGACACTTGATTCCTGCGGCCACATGAAGAACTGCTATCCAGAGCAAATACAGATGAACACTTGATATTTCCTTCTCCAGAGAAAGCTTGCTGACTGCTTATCGATCTTCATTGCATTGCTGTCCTGGCTTGTGGGCTTACTTGCAAGAACATCTAAGGCACCATAGACCTTCATCTAGAAACCTGGGGAATGTGTAAATTGAAATATTTATTTTATTTATGTATTAAATTTATATGCTACCCATCTTGCTGTCCAAGTCTCTGCATGCTCAGTACCTTCCTTGAGTTAATTGAGAAATGGACAATACAAAGCACATGGGTGGTAGCATAAAATTGCTGCTCCTTTTCTGTGAGCTGGAAAACCCTGCTAAAGTACACTACAGAAATTTGATGGCAACCACCAAATTACCAGTGTGCAATTTGGTTCACTATTTTATTTACATTTAGATTACAGATTAACATAGTTGGAAGGGACCTTGTAGGTCATCAACTCTATAAAAGAGCTGCTGCTGCCCAAGTATTTGCTCTGTTCTTATTTTACAATAAAGAGTTGAAGTCACCGTATGATGTCTCGTCTCCGTTCCTTGCGCCCATGCTCAGGACTTAACACTGGCGATGGGATGTGGAGACGATAGAGCTGACTAAGTACACATCGAACAAGACAGAGCACGTGGCTGAAGAGCGCACACAACAAAAGATGACCAGCGGCGCCATACCACCCGCTCCATTCGACCCAGCGACCGAAGACTGGGACTTGTATATAGATCGCTTCCAGATGTTCCTGGAGACCAACAATTTAAAAGATGGTACGCCTGGCAAGAAACGAGTGGTGTCCCTGACTCATTGCGGCCCCGCCGTTTTCAAAATGGCTAAAGCACTGGCAAAACCGGCGGAAGTGAAGACCATGGATTGGGATACCCTCGCCCCAATCCTCCGAGCCCATTACGCACCCGCAGGACCTACACTGATACGAAGACACAAATTTTACCAGAAGGACCAACGGAAGAACGAGAGCGTCTGGAATATCGTAGCCGACCTCTGGAACCTAGGAGGCCTTTGTGGTTTTGCAAACCTTGAGGAAGCCCTAAGAGACCACATAGTTCTGGGACTAAATGCACCACACATGCAGAGTAAAACTGATGGTGAAAGGAGACATCAGCCTTACAGATGTCATCGCTGACTCTACTGCCACAGAAGCAACCAGGAAGTCAGCCGCTCGAATGCGCCAAGCAAATGCACCGCTTCGCCAACTTGCTAACAATAGCCCACTCGCCGCTGAGAAGCACACTACCACTACCCACCACAAAGACCTCGAGTCATCCTCAGACAGTGAGGAAGAGGAGGTCAACCGGCTCCGCTTGGAATGAGAGCAAAGGAACCAGAGACGTCCACGCCAATGTGCTGGTTGCGGGCAAACCACCCGCGATCGGACTGCAAATTCCTCGACGCACTCTGCTGTACTTGCAGAAAAAGAGGCCACATCACAAAAGTCTGCAGAAGCTCTATCAGCTCCATCGTCTCCACTGACTGCTTGAGACATCGTCTTAGAAACAAAAAAGAACCCTGTTTTGGCACGAGTCCTCAGCTGGGTGGAACGGGGTTGGCCAGTCAGCGCAACCAATGACACGTTCAAGTCATTTAGGAATCATTAAACAGAGCTATTCTCCCAAAAAGGCTGCATAGTGTGGGGAGACAGAGTCATAATCTCAGAGAAATTGCAACATAGGGTATTAAAAATGTTGCACGATGGACATCCATGCATCGTGCAGATAAAGGGATTGGCCAGAAATTACGCATGGTGGCCTGGGTTAGACAAACAGATGGAGACCTGGGTAGCAAAGTGCAGCAAATGCCAGGAGACTCGCTCCACTCCTCCAAAAACTTCCCCAACTCAGTGGGAAACGCCTCGAGGTCCTTGGTCCCGTATCCACATCGATTTTGCAGGACCCACAAGAGGACACACTTTCCTCCTAACAGTGGATGCCTATTCAAAGTTGCTCGAAGTCCACAAGATGAAAAGCACCACCACAGAGGCGGTCTCTAAAAAGCTGAATAAGCTATTCGCTACCCACGGATTTCCAGATGTCCTGGTCTCTGATAATGGCCCCCAATTCATTGCCCTGCCATTTGAACAGTACCTGGCAGATCGGGGTATCCATCATGCCTTAACATCTCCAGCTCACCCTGTGGCCAATGGTAGGGCTGAGCGAATGGTTCAATTTGTAAAAAAGACTTTGCACAAAATGGACCACGGCGACATTGATGACAAAATAACCCGGATGCTTCTCCTCCAACACATAACCCGAAACAGCACCATGAACAAAACCCCAGCTGAACTCCTGATGGGCTGGAAACTTTGCTCGCATCTCGATCGCCTCCACCCAAACTACACGCCGGAACAACCCCCAGGATCCAGCAGCAAGTGTCGGGCATTCCAGGAAGGTGACCTTGTGTTTGCGAAAAACTTCTCGGGCAACCCATTGTGGGTCCCCGCTACCATAATGCAACTTATGGGACCCCGATCCTATCGCCTACAAACTGCAGATGATAAGATGTGGAAATGCCACATAGACCAACTCCGTTCCAGATTAGCACCTAGTCCTATCTCAGCCCCGGAATCTCTAGCTGGGGGGGGAAGGAACATTGAGGAGGCCAAAGAAGAAATAACAATCAAAACCCAACAGTCTACACAACCACCCAGGGGATACTCACCGTCAGAAGGAGAACTGAGACAGGGAGTGGCCTCGCCGCCTGACAGCACTGCGATGGAAACAGATCCAGGGAACCCGGAAGACAGCACTGGCGTAAATGGGGAAAGCAGCCCAGGGCCACAATTTTCCCCATCCAACCCAGCTAGCAGCCCACCAGAACCAGAGCCAGGACAGAAACAGGTGGAACAGCGCCAGTCAAGCAAACAGGTGAAGCAACCTGCCTATTTATGAGAATACGTCACCCCACCCCTCAGACGGAACCTAGGGGGGAGGGGTGTTATGGACTAAGCCAACACAGCGATACAACCCTAAACAGCTTTACTTTACAGCAGGCTTGTAATCCTGCACTTCTCATTGGCCTGCAAATAGCGAGTCATGATTGGTCGTTTTTGGCCAGTCTGATTGGCTGTTAACGGGCCCCTCTGATTGGACGCTTGTGAAAGCGGTAAACTCAAATCATTGGTTGTTTTGACAGCAGCCAGCTCTATAAAAGAGCTGCTGCTGCCCAAGTATTTGCTCTGTTCTTATTTTACAATAAAGAGTTGAAGTCACCGTATGATGTCTTGTCTCCGTTCCTTGCGCTCATGCTCAGGACTTAACAAGTTTGACACTCCTATTTACATTTTTTAAAAAATCCTGAAAATTCCCTCTCTCCCCCTCCCTCCCTCTCCCTCTCTCTCTCTCTGTCTCTCTCTCTGTGTGTGTCTCTCTCTCTCTCTTTCTCTCTCTCTCTCTCTTTCACACACACACACACACACACACATATAAACACACACACACACACACACACCCCTGAAAAATTTAGCCCTACCCTTACCTTTAAATACTTCCTGCAAAATGTATCTTCTGGAGTATATCTAAATTCAGTCGTGGTTTAGAGAAAACCACTAGGGAAATTTTCTACAATTGGACTAATTGATTAATCTCCTTTGTTCTTTGATTGGTAATTTCTATGGAAATCATTGAAATGTTGCTTGTTGAAAAATAAAACCTTGGCAAATTACAGAAATACTTTGTTAAAGGCAAAAAAAAGGTAAAGTGTCCTTTGTGTTGAGCTCGATTGCTGATGCCAAGAAGGACATGGAGTTTCCTTTGACAAAACACAAAAATAGTTTGGTCTGGATACTAGGATATTTCAGTCCTGATTAGCCTTTCTGAGATTGTTAGGAGCCACCAAAATTAATTTTAGGAATGGGAGGAAAGGTATACAGAATTCACATACCCAAAATTGGGATTGTGTGGCTACAAAGGGAGTCTTCCTAGACTTTGGGTAACACATGAGTTAATCCATTGTTGTTTTTTAATGGTTATTGAAGACATTCTGATACACAATAGGAAAAATCATAAAAGTTAATATTTAGAAGCAGGATTGACCTAGTAAATTAATGGACTGGCACGGAAAGGAGGCATTTCAGAAAAAGAGTGGAATGTAAGAGTAAGATTAAGAATTGAGACTGTTTTGATAAAGATGAAGTAATACACAACTTTACAGGAATCTCCTCCTTTGTTCAATTCAAACGGTTCCTGGTGAGCTGAATGAGTTCCAGTTAAAACTAACAAAGATGCCTGGGCAGAAAATGTTTGCAGACTTGCTTTTGTTCTTTCTGA
Organism: Hydrophis major; assembly: GCA_033807585.1. Lineage (NCBI taxonomy): Eukaryota > Metazoa > Chordata > Lepidosauria > Squamata > Elapidae > Hydrophis > Hydrophis major. The sequence goes on from CM066329.1 coordinate 73,054,584, forward strand.
AACTTTCTGAAATGTTAAGCACATCTAAAGTTTAAGAACAGTCTTAAAATTGATGCTGATAACTTCTGAAGGAACAATGTTCTAACTGTGGAGCCATAGATTCTCCCTAAAGCTTTCTGATCCAAGTTGGAACTCAGCCAGGTTCAATAAGAACCCCTAATATAGATTATGGATGTAAAACTCATAACTTGGTTACTGGACTAAATACACTGGATTTAATACAAGAAGCTAATTTTAACAATATAAATGTGTCACTGAACTTAGTCTCATATTTCTCAAGAAGTGCCTCTTTTGTATTATTCTCTTAGGCAATTTTTGATCTTTCCTGGGAATTGGAATCCAAATTCCAATTCCATATAAAGCAAAAAATATATTTGGACAAAATAAAAGTTTGTCATATTTATTGTCCTAAGTATACGTATTCCCCCCACCCCACTCTGCAAAGTCAAATTTATTGGACTTCTGGATATAGTAAAGAATCTTTTCAATGGCTCTGTTTTATTTTGGTTCCTCTTCCTATTTATCCCACTATGGCAATTTGTCTACTGGAAAAGAAATGCTAAACAATGGACATTGTATGCATATATGTGAACCTTTGATTAAATGTTGATTCCTGGTGAAAAGGGAAATGTAGATGGCTTTGCTGAATCATGGGTTAAGCTACCTACCTATCAAGTTGCCCAAACAACAGATTGCAGGGGTAAAGGTGCTTTCTATTACTGATCAGAAAGATTAAAGCTTTAACAGAATAACAGAATTGGAAAGGACCTTAGAGTCCAACCCCCATTGAAGTAGAAAACCGTAAACCTTTTCAGACAATGGTTGTCCAGGCCTTTCTTAAACACACAGTGCTGGAGCATTCACAACTTCTGGAGGCAAGTTGTTCCACTGATTAATTGTTCTAACTGTCAGGAAATGTTTCCTTTAGTTCTAGGTTGTTTCTCTCCTTGATTAGTTTCCATCTATTGCTTCTTGTCCTGCCTTCAGGTGCTTTGGAGAATAGCTTGACCTTCTCTTTTTTGTAGCAGTGTTTTAGATATTGGATATTTAGATATTAAACAATCTTCTACTGAATAATATCTGTTACTCAGGCTAATCAAATGTGTGTGTGTGTGTGTGTGTTTAAGGTTTAGCATGTTGTGCAAATTCTATAAAATGTGTGTGTTTTTCCAACCAACCATAAATAGGTAAACCATGTAAACAGAGACTATTTCTATTAATATCCCATTTCTAAACACTTCTGTAGAATGCTAAACCTGTGCCCAAAATTGTAGAGGATTTTACTCTTGATTTCTTGTCCTGACATACAAAATCGTTTTGCCATTATTTAAAAGTTGCATCATGGCCTTGAAGAAAGTGGGATCTGTTCTGGGAATGAAAGAGAGAATGAGAGAAAAACTCAAGATTGTTGCACTTTGACTATCTTTTGTATAAGAGAAGGAGGAAGCATGTCAGTCTTTATATCTCTATCTATCTATCTCTATCTATCTATCTCTATCTATCCATCCATCCATCCAAATATTTATTTATTAAGCATGTTTTTCCATAGAATAAAAAACAAAAAAAGAAAGAAACTTAAAATTAATAAAGAGAAAACTAAAATGTTAATGAAATTATGAGGATAGAAGATCAAAAAGAATTGAGCGGAAAAAACTGGCTTTTGCATTGAGAACAAGGTAAATTGTCTGGGTATTACTATGTCCCATATGAATTGTACTTTATTTCATAATAATGATGATTAATTTATTATATAGCTAATTATAACTGATTTATTACTAAAATTATAAATATTTAATAAATATTTATTAAAAGTTTCAATCCTCAATGTTTAGGAGAATTTCTGTGATAGATAGAACGCATTAACTAGAATTATGTTTCTATTGCAAACAAATCACTTTTGGAAAACGATGCGACTTTTAAATAATAGTAAAAAGATGTCAGGGCAAGAAACCAAGGATAAAATATAAAATTCTGCAAGATGCAAAAGACAGAATAGACTAGGATAACCTGACTTTAAATCATACTTTGCAGCTGTTTAGTTTGGATGAAAGAATGAGTTTTGCTGAGAAATAAAAGGATGTTAGAATTGGAAGGCCATAATCAGAGGTCTAGTTAGCATGGTTTGTTATGGTGTAGGAAGTTAAAACCCACCCCTCTGCTGGAAAAATGAAATATTTTAGGAAATATTAAATGGGCAGAATATTTCCCCTAAAAGGGAGGCAGAAACTCAGCCTCCCATCTTTGTTAATAGGCCATTAAGGCCTGGGTCAGTCTATTCTACATAACAAAGATCTACCTCCTTCAGGCAGAGCCATTTAATTGCCCTTCATTGCATCACCCAGCAAGATTCAACCAAACTTAGCACACAGACAACCTAACAAAGCTAGCTATGACTTCTGACAGCAACCAAACAGGATACTCTTCCTGTGCCCCAGGAAGTTCAAAACCAGAGAAGGTATAAAACCCAGGGACTCTTAGCATCTCTTCCCTTTTTCTTCGTCCAAGATCTCCAAGGCATGTGATCCTGTTCATCAATAAACCTTCTTTCCAAGAAACTTCTGTTATTCCAGTGTCTTTTTTGCCACTTGGAACTGAACCCAGAAAGATATTTCTTCCAATAATGGAACAGTACGATAAAGTTAATGTGGTAGTCTTACTGAGGGGATCACAAATGCAAAGGATAAAGCGCATGAGGTAAAGCAAGACAGAACTATGACAACAGAAAGCCTCCTATGTTGATTCACCATCTCTACAATGCCTATAAAAAGGGGCATGGCAAGAGTTGCAAGCAGTAGTTCTTGTCCCCTTCTCCTCACATATACATTTCTGCTTTTATAGGAAATAATCATAGCCTGCCTTAATATGTGCCTCTTCCTCCTCCACTCCCCACTGGGCTATAACTTGCATCATAAATAGCTGCACTGGCTATGGATGAATGAATCTGGAGTTGAGTGTCATATGAAGGTTAGGAAGACTGATTTATAACCCAAAGTAATGAAATAAAAATCTTTACCATTTATGGAAAATTTCAGCAATTATGTAAATGAATACATTATCTGTTGGATCCCAAAGCAGCAGTGGTGGGATTCAAACTTTTTTACTACCAGTTCTGTGGGCGTGGCTTGGTGGGCATACTGTGGCTTGGTGGGCGTGGCAGGGGAAGGATACTGCAAACTCTCATTGTCTCCCCATCCCACTAACCTGCCTTCCAGCTCCATTCTCCTGTGCAGGGCAACAAAAGAAGACCCAGCCAATCAGCTGGGACTCGGGAGACAGAGAATAGATGGGGAGGGGGGCAGTCAGAGGTGGTATTTGCCAGTTCTCTGAACTACTCAAAATTTCTACCACCAGTTCTCCAGAACTGGTCAGAATCTGCTGAAGACCCCCTCTGCAAAGCAGTATATTTAACAGATTTAACAGATAATCAGAGTTGGAAGGGATCTTGTAGGTCATCTAGTCCAATCTACCACCTAAGCGGGAGACCCTACACCATTTCTGACAAATGGCAGTCCAATATCTTCTTGAAAGCCTCCAGTGATGGCACGCCCACAACTTCAGAAAAATTATCCTTATTTCTAAGTTAAATCTCTCCTTGTTCAGTTTCCATCCATTATTCCTTGTCTGGCCTACAGGCACTTTAGAAAATAGCTTGACCCCTTCCTCCCTGTGGCAGCCCCTCAAATATTGGAAGACCGCTATCATGTCTCCCCTGGTCCTTCTCTTTACTAGACTAGCCAAGCCCAGTTCCCGCAACCGTTCATTGTATGTTTTAGCCTCCAGTCCCCTAATCATCCTGGTTGCTCTTCTCTGTACTTTTTCTAGAGTCTCAACATCTTTTTTATAATGTGGTGAACAAAACTGGATGCAGTACTCTAGGTGTGGTCTTACTAAGGCTTTATAGAGCAGTATTAGTACTTCCCTTGATTAGCTTTTTTGGCTGCTGCTGCACACTGCTGGCTCATATTTAGCTTGTTGTCCACTAAGACTCCAAGATCCCTCTCACAGTTACTGCTATTGAGCCTGGTTTCACCCAGTCTATATGTGTACTTTTGGTTTTTCTTGCCTAAGTGTAGGACTTTACTTTTCTCTATATTGAATTTCATTTTGTTAGATATGGCCTAGTGTTCCAGTTTGTCAAGATCCATTTGGATCTTGAGCCTATCCTCTTGGGTGTTAGTTATTCCTGCCACCTTAGTATCATCTGCAAATTTGGTAAGTTCCCCTTCTATTCCTTCATCTAAGTCGTTAATGAAGATATTGAAGAGTACTGGGCCTAAGATGGAACCTTGTGGCACCCCACTGCTTACTTCCCTCCATGTAGACTTAAGATCCATTAAGGACTACTCATTGAGTACGGTTTGCCAGCCAGTTGTGAGTCCATCTAGTAGTGGTGCTATCTATTCCACTTTTTTCTAGCTTACTAAGAAGTAGGTTGTGGTCTACTTTGTCAAATGCCTTGCTGAAATCTAAATATATTATGTCCACAGTATTTTGCTGGTCTACTTATTTAGTCACTGTGTTGAAGAATGAAATAAGATTGGTTTGGCATGATCTGTTTTTAACAAACCCGTGCTGACCACTAGTTATTATTTTACTTGTTTCTAGATGTTGGCAGATCTGTTTTTTTATTACCTTTTCCAGTATCTTCCTGGGTATTGATGTTAGGCTGATTGGTCTATAGTTTCCTGGGTCTGTTTTTTTCTCCTTTTTTGAAGATGTGAACCATATCAGCTCTTTTCCAGTCTGAGATGATATCTGCCAGCTCCTTTAAAACTCTGGGATGTAATCCATCAGGCCCCAGTGATTTGTTTTCATCAAGGTTTAATTAATTAATTTAGCAGGAATAATCTTCACATAAACTTGGTATACATGCACAGAGTTCATTTTTATGTATATGCTCATGTACTACTGTATATATCTTTGTAAATAAATAATTCCCAAACACATAGAAAATTATGAAAAATAATGTCATGCTATCCCTGCCCTTTGAAAGTACAGCAGATATACAATTATTAGTTAACAAAATCCTCAACAAATTCTCTTGCTTGTAGTTCTTGAAGTAAGGCTGGTCTCTTAGTGACCATTCAAAGTTACAGTAGACCTCCCAAGAGCTACTAATGATCCTGTTTTGAAGTTCTGATGGATGCCGCCTCATGGTCCTGTGGTCATATTTTGGCAGTCACTTGCAGCCATTTGGAGCAGGGGTCTTCAAACTTGACAGCTTTAAGATTTGTGGACTTCAACTCCCAGAATTCCTCCTCCAGTCATGTTAGCTCAGGAATTCTGGGAGTTGAAGTCCACAAGTCTTAAACTTGCCAAGTTTGAAGACCCTTGATTTGGAGCATCCCATGATCACACGATCCCAGTTAAAAAATATGATTTTTTTTGTCAGAAACTGGTGCTTACTTTTGATTTCCAGCAGAAGTAAAAATGTTCATTGGGTACAATGGGTTCCCAACAAAGGTCATAAAATTGAATGCAAGCATGCGATGACCTACTTAATGACCAGCACAACTTAATGATTGTAATTCTGTACTCAATTATGCTCATAAGTCAAGGGAAACCTATATCAGTTATGAACCCATGAGTTGTGTTTGGATAGTTACATCTCAACTTAATATGACAAAATGTAAAAAAAATAATATTGGGGATTTGCATTCAGTTGTGCCTCTCCTGTTCTCCTTTTTGTTTTTTCATTAATGAGTAAGCCAACAAAAAGTCTTCTGTCAAGGATGGTTTCTTATTATGTCTGAAATGGGGATTTTTTTAAAAAAAAAAAACAGAGCAGTGAATGAAGTCATTGTTAAGTTACTTGTGTAGAAACTTCTGACCAGACATTTCTGCTCCTGCAGAAAACTGCAGATCAGCGTAGCTTTGACTTGCACAAAGAGGTGGGAGAAAGGAAAAAAGAGCAAAATTGTGTGTGGGAACAAATCTCAATTTATGGTGCTGACCATCTGAATGTAGAAAGGAGGGGGATTAGGAGCTATTTTTCTATAAGAAAATGACACAATTTTCTTGAGCTGTTAAATGAGCTGTTAAATCTTAAAAGTCTAAAGTCGATGACATTTGTCAGTTTATCCGGGGAATTCATCCTAGTAAAAGCCAAAAAACCAATTTAATTTGTCTCTTTGGGGAACCATGAATACCTGAAAATGTCATTCAGATGTTTGAGTCTTGGCTTTAAGTACAAGACTGAGAAAATACATTCAGAATACGTATTCAAATCTAATTTGCGCAAGGATTTTTAAAAAAATCAAATGGATGGAATAAACCTATAAATGAAAATATGTGATACTGACAGAGATAGTAAATAAAATAATTTGTCTGTTCCTGGCAGACAACCCAAATGATCAGCCTATGGAATTTCCCTACAAAGGCTGCCATGTCAATAGGAGAGATGAGCTGAATATGATAGTGTATGAAGATGATTTTCCTTGCCATGATTTTATCTGTTGCGTAGATGCACCAAAATTAAGAATTGAGATTAATTATATGGTAATGTTAATAAAAACAAAACCTAGACTTGTAGTGTTCATAAAAACAAAAGAAAAGGACCCTAAGCTATGTTCCTTTCTTTCACAATACAAGAGAAATAAATTTGCTTATTCGCATACTTAATGGTATAGAGAAAGTAGGCATTTCATTTAGGCATTATAAGATTCTTGCTGAGAATGATTTGCTGTCACAGAGGTGACCAAATTAACTGTTTTAATCAAAGAAAAGAATACATCTAACTTCGTTTCTGGGAAAAAAAGTTCTTACCATGGGATTTGCTGATTTGATAAGTTTGCTGTTATAGAAATAGTTTGTATATACTAAATATGCAAAAGTAAAAAATTGAGGCTGTAACTTTATTACTTTTATGCAACTGTGTTGAAAGGAGTTTAAAGTTAATGCTTTCTTTCATTTTTCTCTTTACCTCAACTTCTCTATTCTCCTTCCTTCCCTTCCCCACTTCTCTACAATCCTTATTTTCATTTGTATTTTATATTTTGATAATTTCAGTAAAAGTTTATTAATTGGCAAAGAAAAAGTGTAATAGGTGTGTAGCCATAGGAAATGCACAAACACAAACAGACACACAAACAGACACATTCACTTCTTATTCAGTTCTCAAATTTCCTAGTTTTAAACATAATAGACTTTTCACAAAGAAAAGTAAACCCACCTTAGAGGGATATGTAATGGGTGGTGTTAGTCATGTTATATTTTTTTTCCTTGAGAAATGTTGAGAACTGCTGTGTTGGAACCAGAATGAAGACATAGGAGCAATATATTTTGCAAAATTCAAAGTGTGCAAACAGCAAATGAAGGGCTTCCAAATAATCCTAGAAAGACAATTAAAATGGAAGATTCATACTTGAAACAACAATGGCTTGATAAAAATTTGTTCAAGCTGTTGCTGTGTGAGATCAAAGCCGACTCGGGCTTCAAGGAAAAGCATCCCTTTGGGATTGGCTGAAGAGATGCAGGATTTAAGTGAACAGCTGATGGATTTCCATAGTGAAATACTGCAAACAGCAGCAGAGAATCACAGGTTTCAATCTGTTCATGAGGTGATGAGGTGATAAGGGGAGGGGGAAAAAAGATACTGTGGAAAACATTCCCAGGAAATGAGCAATCCTTGGGAATAAAAGGTGAAACAGGGCACATAGGAATGGCAGTCTACCCAGAAATGAAGGAATAAACCTTGGTAGATTTAAAAAAAAAATATTTATACAGTATGTAAAGTTTTCGATAAGGCTCTACTACAGCTAGAATAGAGAGAAATACCTACCATGGCAATATTCTAAACATCTGTATCCCTTTTTTATCTTTGTAATGATATATACTGGATATCCCCTGTGTTTTGAAAGTCTGAAAGTAGATACCCCTGCATGCAGATAAGAACCAATTTTCCCTCCACAATTATAAGAATAAGAGAAAGGAGAAGAGACAGAAAGTTAGGAGTTAGTAGCTCTGTTTATATGGACAAGTCATGCAGCACAAAAAATGCCTTATCTTGTTTCAGATATACCTATGTAACATATTATGGTCTGCTCTGACTAGCAATTGCTTTCTATATTCTCATGAAGAGGACTTTTCCATCACTGACTACCACTAACACTAGAGATGTTAACAGTTGGTGGTGGAGTTTCCTGTTTGCAAAGTATGTGCTCTAAAGCTAGATGCAGATAGAAAAGACCAAGATTAGTTGTTTGATTCATGGTACCAGTCAGAGCAGCCAGAAGCCAATTTGACAAAAAAAAAAAAAAAAAGAGGCATTGGATGCAATCCTGTTCTCTGAGATATGTAAACCAAGTAAGGTGGGAGATCTTGTGGGGGGGAGGAATCACTTGGCTAAGAGAATTTGACTGGCAGCTGAAATCAAATTCAGAAACAGACTCTTTCCCAGGAGCCTCAGGATAAGGAGATATTTGGCTTGTGGAGTTATATTGCTAGAAAATTGTTTGGATAATTTTCTGCCTGCTGGAAGAAAAGCAATGTTAGCATACATATGGGATGTTTGAATACAGAAAAAAAAATCACCTATTTTGCAGAACAGTAAGCTAAATGTTGTGGAGGAATGTTTAGATATACAGTGAGCTATCCGAGTTTCTCAACTTCAGCAACTTTCAGATGTGTGGACTGCAACTCCTAGAATTTTCCAGCCAGCCAGTGGTTAAGATTGAGAAATGCTATGGTAAATCATTACTTTAGCCACAGTACTGAAACTTCATTTCTCTGAAGTGATCTGAAGGCTTGGGAAATGTGTAGTGTATGTTTTTTACCAGCAAGAAAGCAAAGAGATATATGCTTTCCTGTAAGTGAAGACACACTGTGGACAATTCAGTGGGAGTGATAGCTTTGTGTAAAAATGAAATATAATCTTTTTGTTTGTACTAAAGTTGATGGAGAAATATATTCTTAGAAAATTTATTTTAACTTTTATACAAAGAATCATTGGCCATTATGCGCAATATGACATTTTTGCTGTTTTCTTCCCTGATGGTCCTCTAAACTATCTTCCTTAAGGATACTATAGAGAGCTGAGAGATATGGCTGAAAATCTTGGTTACATAGGATCTTTGAAAATGTTCCTATTCATGGGAAGTTTCTATCAACCTCAGGAAAAAAAAATGAAATTAGAGGATTAGTATCAAGATCACATCACCATGATACCAAAAAAGATATTGAGACCCTAGAAAAAGGCAGAGAACAACAGCAAAAATGATAAGGGGTCTTGAAGGCTCAACCATATGATGAATAATTGAGAGAACTAGGTATGCCTAGTACTAACAAAGAGAAGGAGTAAAAGTGACATGATAACAGTCTTCCAATACTTCTTTTTTTGTAAAAGTTTTTTTTTATTTTTATAGCAAAAACAACAAATAAAACCTTCTTTCAGTTATACAGTGTGTCAACTGGGTACATATATCTTGTGCACATAATAAAATTTGTGTACATTTCTTATTGAGTTTACATTCTTATTATATTCTAATCAACATATTATATCATTATTACAGTCTTGTTGGTTTTTTATTTCAGTTTCCAGCTATCCTTGAAAGCAATCCCAACTCTTACTAGGTTAGATTCATGTTTTAACTTATTCAGAATGATCAATTATAGTATATCATTATTATTATACCCTTTAATTTTTTTACTCTACTTTCTAACCATCCATAAAATAAATCTCAAATCTTATAATACTCTCTTTCTTCTTGCTCTCTAATTACTAATGTTAATTTACTCATTTCTGCACATGTCATTATTTTCTTAATCACCTCCTACTCCATCATTTTTCCAATTTTGAGCAAATGTTAACGCTGTTTTCCAGCATTTCATGAATGATAAGTCATCCAATACTTGAACTGTCACAGCAAAGAGCAAGTCAACCTATTCTCCAAAGCATCTGAGGATAAGTCAAGAAGTAACAGGATGAATATAATTAAAGAGAGATCTAACCTAGAAGTAAGGAGAAATTTCCTGACATTGAGAACAATTAATCAGTGAAGCGACTTACTTTCCGAAGTTGTAGGTGCTCCAGCATTGGAGGTTTTCAAAAAGAGACTGGGAGGTCCCTTCCAACCCTATGATCTATGTTCTACATCAGGGCTGTCAAATTCCCGGCCTACGGGCCGGATGCATCAAGTGTTGGCCATGCCTATGCCCGGTTTAGTAAAGGGGGGAAAACAATCCCGATACATCACATGACACCACTGTGTTCTACATTAATACTGAGAAAATATAGATAGGCTGACATTAAAAATAGGTCAAAATATTTGTGGCCTCATTCTGGGCTGTTTCGCTTCACAAAAGGTCTTGGAAACACAAGAGTTGTCCTTGTCTTTGAAAAAAGACTCTCTTTTTTATTAAATAAGCAAGTATGTGAAGCTGTGGATTGAACAAAGTCACTTAGAGATTGCTCCTGCAGTCATCTGACACAAATGAGACATATGTGGTCACTAATGTGAGCACACACAGCTGTTGTCAACCCTGAAGCTGACCTGATCAAAGCCGTCTTGGAGCTTCAGTGTTGCCACACTGGAGTGAGGGATAGGGAGGAGGGATTAGAGATAGCTGGGGTGTTGGAGACAAAATAAAATACTTTCTCTTAGGAACCAAGGATATTCTCACACCGGGCCCAAGGAAGGAGGAGTGATGTCACCAGGCAACCAGACGGTGCCTTGATTGGACCATGTGACTGATTGTTTGGGGTTGTAGGAAATCTTTAATTTTTAATTAGATGAAAACTGCAGAAACTTTCAGAGTCAGTTTTCACCAGATCTGTGCCAATGATATATCCAATAAAACTATTCTTTGAGAGATTCATCAGCCTTGAAGTTTTGCTTGCTATGGGTCTATTACTTGGGGTCCTGACAGCTGGGCTGGATTTCATAGAAATTGGGATGTGCCTCACTGGAAGTTGTTAGGGTAACCCACATCCAGTTAAACCAGTCATAATAATTTCAATGATAAATGGTTGTTTTCAGCCACAACATTTGTACATCTGGAAAATAATTCAATGTATTTAGATGAGAGGTCAACATTTTTTATTTGGAACCTCTTGTTTTCATTTACTGCCCATTATTTAGCATTCTTGATTCTGTCATAAATATCTCAATGGAAGGCAAATTAATGATAGGATGAGAGTCAGCACCCTCCACTCTGAAAGAAGGCACTTTGTGTTTCAGGATTAGCAACAGGAAATAGCATCCCAGCTCCTTTTTTGAAATCTGTATTTTCAGTTGTCACATTCTCCTTGCAGCATTAAAAACTTGTCATGGAGCACATTGTAATCCTCACAGCTGTGCTTTCCTCCCATTGCAGATTCTATTCACAACTCAGATGTATTGCATAGTGCCAGCAGGAACTAAAGGTGCTAGTCCAGAAGCATTGCTGGTCCTGCGTTAAATTCAAAGCATAGGTTATCTGGAAAATACACGGGAAATGTATTTAATATAGGGAGTACAGGAAAAAGAGGTTTCCCCTTCATTCCAAATTATGATGAAACGATGTGATAGAACATACTGCCATATGAACATCATCATAAGAATTCTTTAAGAGAAATCCATCTCTCTTCAGTCAGCACTAGGCTTTCCCAGTTATCATAATTTCTTTTTTTTTTTCTTTGCAAGAGAAATTTTGGACAGGGGCCTTGCTAAGAAGGAAGGCTTATGGTTGAATAAACTCATTACAGTTTGGCATTCAAATCTCAGTTTGGTTCTTAATCTTGTGGTATTTCCTTGATCTGTTGTGTTTTAAATCCCTCATCTCAACTCCCAATACTGACTGCTGTGTTCACCAGTAAGTAATATGCATCTCATCATTCTCCAGTTTATTTCCTTTCCTGGTTTGCCTTTGCAATTTTTGTTTATAAAAATACTGACTTAATTGGGACAATTTCTCTTGGGAGTTTTTTTGTTATTATTATTTTAGCCTTCTGATTTAAAAGGACAATAGACAAGAACATAAGAAACGTACATATATGAAAAATTGCCAAACATACTTGTTTATTAATACATACCAAGGCTACATGAAATTTTGAAAAAATCTCCAAATATACTGGTGTTCAGCTCTGCGTGGTTTTTAGATGGGAAATAATTTTGAATCCAGAATTTAGATTCGGATATGTCACAATGTGAAGAAATTTTAAAGGACAACTTACAAGATTTAATACTGAAAATTTGGTGAAGGGTGAATGTGCCTAGCTTCCCACAAAATTCACTAAGATAACAGTTATTAGTTTTTATTACATCCTGGGGGATACTTGAAGACTTAATACATTTTAAATTGAGAGCAATGAAATTATTGATTGATGAAGCATACAGTGTCATTCCTTTAACTTTCCTTTCCTTTCCTCTCCTCTCCTCTCCTCTGCTCTCCTTTCCTCTCCTTTTTTGAGGAAGATGAGGGTATAACCAGCAACATATGAAACTCAGTGGAGAAAAAGAGGTACAGTAATCCTTTCTTTAAACATCTGCATCTCTAAGCATATTGCAGGATGTGTCATATTTTTTATCAACCAATCTCATTGTTCCTGAAGGGGGAGGAATGTTCATTATATATTGAAAAAATTATCCAAAGGAATTATGAAGAAATTCTAAAGTATACTGATGTAATAGGTAAACAACAGCTATGGTCACGAGAGAAGGAAATGTTTGAGAGGAGAAATTCTGACACATGTTAAGGTCATGTGATATTTCTATAGAACTAATTTTTTTTTTCAGCAGAACTAACTGAATTGAATTACCAGCTCTATTTCAGCCATTACAATCTCTAAAATATCTCTGTCTGTCTGTCTGTCTATCGTCTATCAATCTATGGAGCTATCAATCTATCAATCTGTCTATTTGTCTGTATGTATGTATTAGCTATCATCTATCTATGTCCAAAGGTGGTATTGAGCGGGTTCTGACCAATTCTGGAGAATAGGTAGCCAAAATTCTGAGTAGTTCGGAGAACCAACAAATACCACCTCTGACTGGAGATTTTAAAGAATCCTTCCCCTGCCACATCCACCAAGCCACGCCCATAGAACCGGTAGTAAAAAAATTTGAATCCCACCACTCTCTATGTCTATTTATCATCATGAAGAGACATGGTGCAGTGATTAGAATGCAGTATTGTAGGCTAATTCTGTTGACTTCCAGCAGTTTGATTCTGACCAGCTCAAGATTGACTCAAGATTCCATCCTTCTGAGGTGGGTAAAATGAGGGCCCAAATTGTTGGGGGCAATATGCTGACTCTGTAAATGGCTTAGAGAGGGCTGTAAAGCACTGTGAAGCAGTATATAACTCTGCTATTGCTATCCATCTGTCTGTCTGTCTGTCTATCATCTATCTATCTATAATCTATCTGTCTATTTATCTGTCTATCTGCTTTTACAAGTATATACTACTCCAATTCAAAAGGATTCTGATTATATTCCTGTTTTCCAATGAGAAAGTTAAAATGAAAAGAGCTTAACAAGCTAACAACAAGAAAAACTAAAAGTATAAAAAGTTTTGGCACCTAAGGAGCATTCAGACATCACAACACAAACTCATGAAGGGGACACACAACTCTGCTTTCATGACTTTCACAACAAGCTGGAGTTTAATATTTTACCTGAAATTCAACTTCTTAACATATTTATTGGTGATTTCTTTTTAAAAAGATGGCACAAACATCTGTATGCATATTGCTGCCCATTTCTCCCAATGTACATATTTTTAAAGGTTCTTTTCCTCATGGTATATATTTCAGTATGTATGCTTCCTCTTACGTACATTTTTATTTTCTTGGGGGATTATTTTTTTTACACAATGTACTAATTTTAAGACATTTTTATTATCTAGCTTCACCTTGTAATTCAAGGAATTGTGAGCCTGGAATTAAAATTCTGCACTAATTTGAGTATAAATTTAGGAAACATACATTAAATAAGAAGAATTTTATTCCCTGTCCTCAGTCATCTATAAGTTTGAATTAGCATTTCATCCACAGGGATAGTAGACGATGAAGAACTCTGCCTCTCCATTTTATTTATTAATTCAGTGGAAAGAGTTAATATGAACTTCTGAACAAGTATCTGGAGACTCCTTTAAGTAAGCTAGAGAAATAATATCCCATATGATCAGCATTACTTTTTCAACTCACCTCTGAGCCCAATGTAAAGATTTGTCTTAAATAATTTAAAGGCAGATTAGGGAGTCTTTCTTTTATGGAAGAAATTGAGTTTCTTTGTATAGCAGTTTCACATAGCTATATAGCTATATATATATATATATATGGAGCCTCGGTGGCACAGTGGTTAAGGTGCAGTACTGCAAGTTACTCCCACTGCAATTTGGTAGATCGAATCCCACCAAGCTCAAGGTTGACTCAGCCTTCCGTCCTTCCGAAGTGGGTAAAATGAGGATCCAAATGGTTGGGGGCAATAGGCTGACTCTGCAAACTGCTTTGAGAAGGCTGTAAAGCACTATAAAGTGGTTTATAAGTCTGAATGCTATTGCTATTTCTATATATGAGAAGAGGGAGACTCAGGATAATGTCCTGGATGATGGAAAGGGTAAATTCACAGTGTTCAATCACTTCTTTTAGAATGGCCTCACTGAAGTTATTGCATTGAGTCTTAAGAAACTAGGGCAGTTGGCGTCATCAAAACGAGGATTTGTTTTCCTCTACTTAAAAAAAGGTCATTTCTTTCTTTTTTAAAAAAAGCAAGAAAAGCTGTTTCAGCAGCCACAGAAAATCAAAGGAGAAAACAAAATGCAATTCTCCAGTCAGCTGTTTAGTAGGTCACAAGCTGCCAGATGCACTTGAAGCTGGCCTATGAGGACAGAACAAGAAGCAATGGGTGGAAACTAATCAAGGAGAAAAGCAACTTAGAACTAAGGAGAAATTTCCTGACAGTTAGAACAATTAACCAGTGGAACAACCTGCTTCCAGAAGTTGTGAATGCTCCAAAACTGGAAGAGATTTAAGAAGAGATTGGACAATCATTTGTCTGAAATGGTATAGGGTTTCCTGCCTAAGCAGGGGGTTGTACAAGAAGACCTCCAAGGTCCCCTCCAACTTTGTTATTCTATTATTCTGTTGAGGTTTCTTCCAGTTCTGTTATTTTTGTTATTTTATTCTGTCAAATGCAGACTAAATGCTGCCAAAAGATCGCATTAAACCTCTTGTGTCTCTAAGTGTCATGCAAAGACATTCTTAAGGCTTCTGCTGAGTAAAAAGGCAAGACTGAAATTGAATAAATTATTTCATTTTGTGGGTTGGATGTTGATTGTTTGATCAGTTCAATTCCAAACCTACATTTCTGCCTGAAGCTACATTCAGAAGCTTAAGATAAAATATACACAAGTTTAAAATCAGCAAGAACAGTTAAAATTCTTCTTAGCATAATGGAAAAAGGCCTGGTTGAAGAAACTCTTAATTCTTTTCTTGAGTGGAAAAAAATAGAGGTCCAAAGCAATTCCCGGGGGGAGAGCAATCCATAGTCTGGGAATAACATAAGAGGCTTCATCTGGGCAGCTTTTATTTCTGAGTAAAAGCATCAGCATAAAAATGTAGTAGAAACTGTATTCCACAAACAAACAGCTTGCATTCAGGAAGGATGTTTAAAGAAATGGACCCATCAAAGAAAGAATATATATTTTCCCCCTGGTAATCATGATCATGTATTATAAACTCAACATTTCCAGATATGTACATATATAAAATTAACAAGGACAGAGTCACTGGCACCAGCATATATATTAATATATATTCCATGTCTATGTCCAGGTTGAGTGTGTATTTATATTTATGTTTATGTATGGGTTTACATGCATACATCGGAAGAAAACAGAGGGGGAAAAACCAATCACTGTTTTGGCTTTATTTCTATAAATCAATATTTCAGACATATAGAGGTTGGAGGGGAGAAAGGAATCGCTCTGCTGCTCAATTAGGAAGCCAGTCCTGCAGCCTAATGAGAAATGTGATCAAGCAAATTGGTTCCTAGCCTAAACATTCCCACACTTGACCTGAAATTTCTGAATTGGCAGCGTACAATATGTATGCATGCAATCACCAAGAAAAGGGCAATGACATCTCAGCCGCTGGAGCTGCCTCCAGGGTTTTCCCTTATCATGGGTAACTTATTGAAAATTTATCCTCGGGGGTGGGGGGCAGATGTCCACATGAAGAAGCACTTCTGTGAATTGTATCCTGATTGGTTGGAACTTTGTTACAAGGACCTGGGAAAACTTAGTTTGATATATCCTGCTTATTTGTTTTGGCATACCTCTGCTTTAGCCTTTAGCTTATCCTGAAATGCTGCTTTGTCTTGAGTTACTGATCAGCCAGGAAGCTAGACACTGTTTTAATCATTTGGTATTGACCCTCACAAGAATCCAATCTGGATTCTAATGCAGGGCTTTATGCGGGAGCCCTCCTTCCTTAGTGTGAACTAAGGATTGCATTGGGTTAAGGGGTGTACAAAAATAAATATGCTTTAGTCTATAAATTGCAACAGTTCTCAGACTTGCCCAGGCAGAATAAAGCCAAGAATGAATTTTGACAGTGCTCAAATTATGCTTGAAGGGTTTTGTTTTTAAAATTATCCTCCTTCCTATGAACCCCACTGTTGGAGAACTCTTGATCTAACCAGTGTCCCTCCCAATACTTTGGGCCACAGTCTTGTGAAGCTAACATTCACCATTTAGTAACTTGGCCTTGCATGAATCATTGCATACATGAATAGATGAATATGTGCAGCCTTTGTTGAATAATAGGCAATCCTTCTGGCTTGAAAAGGGGGATCCATGAACTGGAGCTAGTCCTCTGGCCTTCATGAAGATCTTGGCCTCACCAGACTGCTGATTATTGTAACACAACCAACCAACAGAATTTTCCTCCATCCAGCATGTGCTCTGGGCTAGATTGAGCCCCGGGGCTGTGATATATCGTATTTCGAAAGTTAAAGATACCAGATGAAGGCAAAATGGTTCCTCTAAGAGGCTCCTGAAGTGATGGCAAGCCAGAAGTCCATTTGGGCAGTATATAATCATCTGTCCTTCAGCAGAGAGAGCAGCAAATTCCAGACAAATCTGATTTGAAATTCAGCTCAGCTCCCCTGACGAAACACATTGTTAGGAAATCAGTGAGGTGGTGAAATTAATCAGGATGCCTCTGCTAGCTGGATACTTTTACCTCAAGTGTGGGATGGAGGTAAGGGAAGGGAGAAACAAAGGAGCTGACAGCAATGAAATGGAGAAGCTCGAGCCTGTATGGGACTCGGGCCAGCATATTCAGCCTTCATTTCTTCCTTTGTTCTTGGCCCCTTTCTCTTTCGAGCCAGATAAATGGGTTCTGAGTACAATGAGCAATATGACCCAAAGCAGGTGAAGTGTTGGATTTCTTTAGATTTATGAAGAGAACTTTCCCCCACTTCTTCTGAAAGCTGGAGGTAATGCAGGGGAAAAAAAACCTATGGCTCTCAGATTTATAGCCTGAGTCCCAATTGGAAAGGTATTGCTCCAGAAAGTAGAATAAAAATGTAAGAACACTTACTTTGAAGCATTCCAAATTTCCAAACATATGTGAATGGAATATGTATTTTCATTTTTTTTTTCCTTTTAAGGAGTTTCACATCTTGAAACTGTCTGAAGAAACAAAGATCTCTGCTATTCTTCATTGGGTGAATTATATGAATCTAACAACAAAGTCCTAAGAGATTCTCCCAGCCCTATTTTGAGATGGTTGGGGATTGATTCGGGAGATTCTTTCTCCCTTCAGAGAAGTCTTTTGTGACCAGGCTATGATTTTCTGCCAGGAGATTATTTACACTCTAGTTTTGAATGTATAAAATTGTGGAAGTCAAGGACTACACTCAATACTGATGAAGAAGAATCATGGTTGAAATGAGGGTTTCTTGATGCTCTCTGAGCTTGGTTGTTTTCTTGCAGACATTTGAAAAGACCAAAATATCTCCCCACTAGCAATCAATACCCAAATAAGCAGAGATTAGCACCAAGATTAACATCAGACCAACAATCAAGAAGTAAGCAGTATACCAATTAAAGAACAGCCAAACAGCCTAGCTGTCAAGGCTCCAACAAATCCACTCCCATTCAAATCAAAAGTCTCTAGCCACACCTCAGAGAAAAGAAAATTGATTTATTAGAAGTGGCCATGTTGGCGTTAGCTGGGTGTAGCCGATAATAAATTACATCATACATTTCTCCCTTGACCCTAGTCTTCCTCCCACTCCCTGGATGTGATTTCTCCAATGAGACACATCCATCTCCAAGAGTCATCCATCATGCTCTCCAATAAACTTCTTATGCTCTGACAACTTTGGGCTGCCAGGGTGATTATCTAGGCACTTAATAAGTCAACTAAAAGTTACTCCTTTAGTCTTTTTAGCTGCCACTAACCATAAACTATAAAAGAACCTCCAAGACCATTCCCACCATCACTGATAGGGCAGGCCACTAGAATATAAAATCAGAGCAAACCCTATTCCTTACTAACATGGATACCTCATTTATTACCTCGTTTGAATAATGAAACCTCTGCAAGAAAACAACCAAGGACCCCTCATTACATTAAGTCTTTGAATGCTGTTCCAAGGTCTCAGGACAAGGAGAAAGAAAGGGAGCCCAGGATGAAATTAAAAAAAAATGATTAAAAAGCTAAAATTATGGGGAGAAACCTACGTTACATGTATTAAATTAATTGTGTGGAGCCTTTATTGTTACAGCTTTGTCTTGTATTCCTTGTAGTTTTCTAGCCATTCATTTATGGGGTTGAAATGTCTTGTTTCTAATCCACATTAAAGCATCTATTCAGGCAACTCTGAACTCTCCCACAGACTTTCTACTCCTCGTATTTCTGTAACACAGCTATCAACAAACAGTTACTGACAGCGATTCTGCAAAATGTCAGGAATGACGTTTTGTACTCCCTCTAGAATAGCAAATATTGAACCTGGGATTTTAGAAATGAAAATCTGGGATTCCCAAACTTGGCAGCTATGCTGGCTGGAGAATTGAAGTCCACAAGTCTTAAAGTTGCCAAGTCTGAGGACCTCTGCACAAAATGAAGGTACTTATACTACTGAACTACAATCCACGCACTTGTTCTCCTTCAATAGCTCCATAATTTTATTGGACTGCATTTGGGTAGTGTCTGATAAATTGTTTCCCAGGAAATATGGAAACACCCTGGATGTTCTCGTCAACAGTCCCAATAGGATAGTTCCCCATGGCGTTCCCTAGCAATTTGAAAACTGTAGGCCCATTAACCGCTTGAAGGAAACACAGTTGTTTATGCTCTGTTTTAATAGTAAGTTCAAGGACATTTATCATTGAACTCCTGAGGTGATTTATCAGAGTTAAACCATGAAGCAATCTTGGATATATGATTTATTGCTTATGCATGTGTATTTGGGAAAGCTTGGGCCTTTTTCTCATGGGAAATTCTAGGAGACGTTTTTAACGTTGCATACGCAAGTAACAGAATGGCAGATTTCCAGAGCAGATTTCTCTAGCCCAATTTCATACCAGTGCCAAAATCTCATTGGAGATGATGATGATGATGATGATGATGATGATGATGATGATGACGACAACGATGAGAATGGTGATGAAAAAGTTTTTAAAAGTTTGACTTCTAGTGCCGTATATGTCATTTTTGGGCAAGATACCAAAGTGGCATGTCATTGTTTTCTTCCAGGATGAGTCTGTTTGTTTGAAAAGTCTAGCCTATGGAGCTGGATAAGCTAGAATCAAGGCTGCTTATGGTTTATAGATCTGGCAAGAATTTTACAGAATTCATATCTTCAAAAAGTGAATAAAACAGATCTCGAATAAACAGTCGTTAGCATTGCATTCAGCTATTCCCGACACCAGCTGAAACCACACATAATACTTTCAAACATAAAATGCTTATAGTTCAATTTTAGTTAATAAAAACAATGCAAGTAAATCCTTTTCCTACAAAGAACTTCACTGGTCTTTTCAAGTAGGAAGGAACATGTTCAATGCCAATATGTTCTCTTTCCTTCATCTTATTCAAAACCACTTTTTTGGCATGTTCCAAACATTTTTTCCCTACAATCTAGCAACAGCTGTGTAGAATTGGCTAAGCAAATTTAAGTTGTTTTCCATATTATTTTCTTATGGCTTTTAATTCTGCTGTACTCATATGAGAAAGCTGAATATAAGTCAGCCTGCCATTATTTTTATTTATTTTTTACATAAGCAGATTTGCTTAGAACCAACCTTATGACTGGTATATTCCTGGCATTCTTTTTAGCTGAGACTGAAAAGGGTGTGGCAGATATTTGGTTATTCTGCATCCAAGCGGGTTTTTATTTTATTTTTTACAATGCTCTGTGCCAAACCATTTTGAACAGAAACGTGCAATGTTCTGTTGGACAGTAATTTAATTACGACATGCCAAAATGTTTTGTGGATGTAAACTACTTTTTTGTCAGAAGTCACATTTCCTTAAGGAAGCATTTTTTTAAAAAGGGTTTTATTTTTAACACATTGTCTCCCTTGAGGATAAACAGAGTACAAAATCCCAGAAACAGCCTCTGGAGGGCTCCCTTCTTCAGAAATCTGTCTGTCCTTCAGATCCTAGAGATGGAGAAACTGAGGGTGCCAAGGGGAAATAAGGCTCACCAGCATGTTAAACACTACTTGACAATCACAGGGTTGGTTTGTTTCTTCAAGTTCTAAGGCTGCCCAATCGCCAAGTGACTCTGACTTACAAAAGGTTTACAAACATCAATGTAGGAAAACAAAAAGTAGTCACTGCAATAAAAGTGCCTCATTTTGGGGAAGACAATTTGGCAAGTTTACTCATCTAGTGAAGAAAAGGACCAGGGGACACATCATAGCAGTGTTCCAAAATTTGAAGGGATGCCACAGAGAGGAAGGAGTCAAGCTATTTTCCAAGGCACCTGAAGGCCAGACAAGGAATAATGGATGGAAACTGAACAAGGAGAGATTCAACCTGGAAAGAAGGAGAAATTTTCTGACAGTGAGAACAATCAGCCAATGGAACAGCTTGCCCTCAGAAGTTGTGGGAGCACCATCACTTGAGACTTTCAAGAAGAGATTGGGCTGCCATCTGTCAGAAATGGTGTAGGGTCTCCTGCTTGGGCAGGTGATGGTGGTGTGGGACTAGATGATCTACAACAGTGGTTGCCAACCATGGACCGCGGCCCACTGGTGGTCCATGAGAAAATTTTGGTGGTCTGCAGAGAAATGTCACCCCCAGAGCAACCCCCAAAGCAATTAATCCAGGCTGTGCAGGAACACAAGGCTGAACTGCCCATCTGGTCTGCAGGAACCCTCCCTGCCCATTCACTCCTTACCTGGTATACTATGTTGCTATTTTTCCTATTTTTCCCCCATAAGCTGTTCTGCTGTGCTGGGAGATTTAGGTTAGCTAGAAAGCAGGAAATCGTTGCATTTCTTGCTTTCTAGCTAATCTTTAGATCTTCGGCTCTGCAATTAGAGACAAACTTTCCTTAGGACTGAAGCTTCTATTATTCAGTGCAGTTAGTCGATGGCAGATAGATCTCTGAATGAATCTGTGATTCTGTGAACAACTCAATCTGCCTGCCTGCTTTGCCTGATTTGGGGCAAAAGTTGCTCTTTTTTAAAAAAAAAATTAAATATTTACATACATAGTGTGTTGTGAGTTGATTTTGTGAGTTTGCTTGCAAGCAAATTTTATGTGACAGACTCAGGTAGCCAACTGCAGAATCATAGATCTCTAAATGAATCTGTGATTCTGTGAGCAACTCAATCTGCCTGCCTGCTTTGCCTGATTTGGGGTAAAAGTTCCTCTTTTTTTAAAAAAAATCAATATTTACATCAATATTTATAATATTTACATATAAGCCATGCTGAGCCAGTCACATGACCACCAAGCCACACCCACAAATTAGGCCACACCCACAGAACTGGTTGTTAAAAAATTTGAATCCTACTCCTACTTGTGTGTGTGAGAGAGAGAGAGAGGGAGAGAGAGAGAGGGAGAGATGGAAAGGGAGGGAGGGAGGGAGAGAGGAAGGGAGAGAGTGGTTAGATCAGATTTCTCTCTCTCTCTCTCCTACCGACGTCAGCAAGCCACCATCAGTCAAAATTCATATTAGTGGTCCCTGGGATTTAAACTTTATGAGTTTGGTGGTCCCAGACATCCAAAAGGCTGGCGACCCCAATCTACAAGGTCCCTTCCAATTCTTTTTTTTTTTTAAACAAATTTTATTAATTTTACAGAAAACACAACACACAAACATACAAAACACAAAACATAAACAAAACTAAAAGATCTTTTCTGAAGGCTGTCTGATCCCGGGTTGAAACTCTTCACACAGACACAAATTCAAATATCATATTCACTTTATATATCCTTTCATATCTTATTATCATTTTCTTTTATATATATATATATATATATATATATATATATATATATATATATACCAATTTTATAAAAACAATGCACAAAGAATCAAGGCATAACAGCTTATAAATTCTTTTCTAAGAAAAAATAATAAAAGAAGACCAATAGAACATAATAATTCCAAATTATAGTATCAATACTTTATCTATTTAACTTCATATCTTATCCCAGCTTCTCCTTTTCATCCAAATTATTTCTTGTTAATTAAAATTTTATTGCCTTTTATCAATATACAAAACCCAAAAAGACATAACAAAACCTTTATATATCCTTCCATATCTTATTACCATTTTCAATAACATTCTTTGTCTGTTCTATTTCCAACTATCCATTCATCTTTTTTCTTTTACTATACTTCTCCTATACACCAATTGGAGTAATGTCTTTAACTCATTACCCTAACTTAAAAGTACTTCATATAACAATTTTTCTTGGGATTCTATTTAATAGATTCTAAAATTACACAATGAATTTTATACTCTAAATACACATATAAAAACACAATCTTATGTACCCTCCAGAATCCCTCTTTTATCCTAAATTAAATTCACCCATTGTCTCTGAATAAACTTTTTCCTTTAGATCTTGCTTCCCACCATTGAGGCTTCTCCCCCCCCCTTTCTCTCTTGCTTATTCTTCTCCTTGCCCTTTTTACCCCTTTGTCTCTCCTCCTCCCTTTTCTTACTCCCTTTCCTTTGCTTTCTAACCTTGCCTCCACCTTTCTGCTCATTTTTCTCTTCTTTGGTTGTTTTTTCAATTCTTAAAATCCCCTTTTTCTTATCCTTTTTCTCCTCTTCCTCGGAAAGAACCCATTGTTCATCAAAGATGGCTTCTTCTTCCTCTTCTTCCCAGTCCTTCTGCTGCGTAGTCAACTTTTCATAAGTACATAATGCCATTTCTAAAAATTGAAACAAAGTGCCCAAAGTATCTTCCTTTTTATATTTTTGATATTCAGTCTTTAGTTCATCCACAAGCGATGCCATCATGAAAAGAGAAACTTTTCCCAAAACAACCATAAGTATTTTTAATCAAAAATAATTCAAAAAAAGTTCCAAAAATTAATACTTTTCTTCTTTCTTCTCTTTCTCTTTCTGGGGTTAATGTTTACTCAAAGAGGTCCAATTACCATATACCTTTCTTTGGGATTCTAGGCAATCTCCTCCTTTTTCCACTTCTGCTCCAATTTTTTTTCCTCTCCCTTCCCACTTGCAACATCAATTTTAAATAATCAGAAATCCATACCTTTAATAAGAGTTTTCCAATTTCTTAAATTTTTCAATGTCCAGGAATCCTTTTGTCCCTTAGCTTCAATTTTCAGAATAATTCACCTTCAATGTCCAAACATATTTCATATCTGCTGTTTCCATGGGGTGGGAGAGTGAAGAAAAAAAAAAAAGTTCCCTTTAACAGCTTCTCCGCCGCTTTCGATCTTCTTAGGGATACAATGTATCCTCCAGCAATTCAAACAACTCAGTTCCAACAAATTTGAAAGATGTTGATTGACCCGGCTCAGACAGCACTTTCACTCTTCTTGCTTCCTCCAGCACAATCTTACCCGGTTGCTGGCTTCTTCGTGGCGGCCATTGCTGACCGCCGCTCCACAGCCTTGGGAAAAAGGGGTTTTTCAGGATGAGGAGGGGGTCTGCGGCACCCCCAACCCCCTGTCCGGCTCCCCTCTCTCTTCGGCTGTCCCTACAGGGCAGCCATATCCCCCTGACCCATCTGGTTCGGGGGTACTTCGGCGGCTAGCACAGCAGGAATCACGAGCGGTCGCGAATTCCTGCTGCCCCGAAGCCACGCGAAACCGGAAACCAAGGTCCCTTCCAATTCTGTTATTCATTCTGGCTTCAGTATCTTTGGGAACAGCCAGATCTTCAAGGGATTTCTAAAAGTCTTAGGTGGAATAGATGTTATTCTAAAGACTAGGTAAGGCAACAAAGACAGTTTCATGAGTAACATGGTTTTATTGAAGAGACCCAGAACACGTCAGACCCCTCTGAACTTGTAGTCAGAATAAAAACAGAATGACTCCATTTAACTCAGAATTCTAGTTTTTGGTCAATGATTTGATACGGGACCATTTCACTGCAAAAGGCACCGGTGGATCAGTATTGATTTTTTGCAGTTTGGTTACTACAATTCTTGAAGCAACATGATATTCATCACAAAAGGTACCTTTTCTCTTTCTTATTTTTAAAGGAACATTTCTTCTTCATGCAGATTAGGCTTCAATCCTTACAGCAAGGGACGGAGTATAGTAAAGCACAAAGAGCTATACAATGTCAGATACTGAGGAAGAATCATTTCAGCCATCAAGGGCCAAGGTTTCCTGGAAATATGCTGGCCCATGGAGATTCTTTGCTTCTTGGTTCAGCAGTGAGCCAGTTCTCTTTGATGTTTCCACACCTAAACTGTCCAGCACAATAACGTCTCCTGTCCACTAAAGCCATTGCTTGTAATGAGTTGAAAAATACTTCTACTTACCTATTATTTATTGTCTAGAGATATTTATTTATTCTATTAAATAATTTTCAATATTTCAGGTCTCTGACAGTTCATGACAGTCCAGCTGAATAACTTATGCCCATGATTACAATACATATGCATATAATACATGTATTTTGTTTCTTTTGACTCAGCTCATAATCCCAACAAATGAATGCATGAAGTGGGGTATGTACACATGAGTGTGTCTATGCCATGCAAATCCTGAATAATAAAATAGTTGCAATCTCTTCCTCTGCAAAGTAGCTGCTGCTGCCAATTTTCACGAAGCAATGTTACTCTGGCAAGAATCTTGACACTGCTTTTCAGGTTCAGGGCTCTTTTAACATTTTATTTTATTTTATTATACATTACTCTGGAGGCTTTGGTAGAAATGTAAGAGAGTTTGCAAAAAAACCTCCTGGAATAAGCTATATTTTAGAGATTCAAATGTAAGGAGTATCTGAAAAGCAGATGAGGGGGGGAGAATCACATTAAAAAGAGGTAGATTTTTAATTGCATGAATTGCTGCCACATCCTGACTATTTTGGCTCCTCCTGCAGATACCCCTACACAATTACTCTTGGCCACTAGACTTCAAGAAAAAAGGGATGACATTACTGTCCATAAAAACTCCGGAAAGAAAGTCCAGATTCTCATCATGAAAAATATTGGCGTTTCACTTCCATTTCTTATTCTATTGGAGTTATAGGCCAGCAGTGATTGCAAAAAGGCCCTGAAGCAAAGGGTTGAAAATTTAAAACAGGAATCTACTTGACTTTGGAGAACCATAATATACATTCTTGTAGCGTTGCATTTTCTATTCATCCATCCAGTAAGCACAGCTTCATTCATGTGCATGCACACCTGCAAACACTGAAGTCCTCATTCATTAAAAAAAATATTTGAATGTAACTAGGGAAGACTCCTGAGAATATTGCAGACAGACAATCGTTGGATATAAAAATACTTTAAAATGATGAAATGGCAAATACAACAGCTATTGTTAAACTTCAATTGCAATTCTATGTAAGGTGAGATGTTCATCCTAAGGCCCAAGGCTGCAATGTTGCTGTTGGATTGAAATTTTAATGCGATAGAAATGAGAAATGGTTACGTAAAAGTGATGAATTATATCATTTTTTTAATTATTTGCTTAATTTTACATATAACCTGCCCAATTTCAAAAGGTTTCTAGGTGATATTATTATTATTAATGTATGGCATTGTTACATTAGCCAGGAGACTACAATGTGATTGCAAGTAGTAGTTTGGCTTTGCTAAGGTAACCAGTCCTGTTATAGGACATGCTTGCAAACTTCCCAAGATGCACCACAGGAGGGCAAGCTGGCTTCATACCAGAGAGAAAAACAAATGGTTCTTCCTGCAGCATCACCTAAATTCCCCTCCCTTCCTAGAGCTGCCTCACAAATGGACACTGCAACTGGGAAGGTTCAAAGCCATCAGGAATCTGACTGACTGCACAGAGTGCCAACTCGTCTCCACACTGAAGTAGTACCTATCTATCTACTTGCATAGAACATGCTTTCAAATAGTTAGACAGACAGAAGCTGAAGCAAGTGACAGGAGCTTACCCTGCCATATGGTGCTTGGGCTTGAACTTCTGGAGCTGAGACCATCTGCAGCGTTATTAAGCTATTGAGCCACTGCTAAGAACCACAGTGGTGCAGTGGTTAGAATGCAGTACTGCAGGCTACTTCTGCTGACTGTCAGCTGCCTGCAATTTGGCAGTTCGAATCTCTCCAGGCTCAAGGTTGACTCAGTCTTCCATCCTTCTGAGGTGGATAAAATGAGGACCCAGATTGTTGGGGGCAATATGCTGACTCTGCAAACTGCTTAGAGAGGGATGTAAAGCACTGTGAAGCATTATATAAGTGCGATTCCTATTGGGGGGGGGGGACACCCATTAGGTAAAATGAATTCACTTAACAGCCGCTGCAAAAAATGCTGGAAAATTGGATCAGATCACATGGTGCCTCACCGTACAACAGCAACAACTTGATGATTATTTCAGCTTCAATTACAGTTGAAGTGATATATAAGTCTAAGTGCTATTGCTATTGGGTGATATATAATAGCAAAGAAAAAGAAAGAAAACTCCTACAATAATAATTAAAACCAAACCAAAACCAAACCAAAATAATATTTTTCATAAAATAAAGACAAGGATAAAACCCACAACAAAATTGAGATATGCACCTATAGTAAATCATCTGAAAGTGAAGAAAACATCCAACTTAAATAAAATTTAGTTGTCCTGGTCCTTTCTACTTCAGACCCTCAAGGACCATATTCAGCGTCCTTCTTCAGGAAAAAGAATGCTTAATCAAAGAGATCTAAAAGGACAAAGATGAAGAATTCTCATCCCAGAGATAGTAGGTGAAAAAACATTTGATAACCTTAAAACCCTACAGCAAATTATTCATATTATTTCTAGCTAGATTTTGCTAACAACTCAAAGCTTGAATCTTTGTCCTGAATAATTTTGATCAGACACATGGTGGAGGCTTCAAGGAGACATAAGGCTTTGATTTCATGGTTCGAAAAAAGGTCACCCTCACAGATCAGATCAGAGCCAAAAAGCTTACATTATTTGTTGCAGGAAGAAATAGTAATCTTTGGCAGCATACTCTATTTTATTAAATTAAAAATTGCCTCCAACTCTACACCAGCAACTTCCAAAGCTAAGAATATCATCATAATAAAATAAGGACCAAGGATTTCAATGCTGTTCACGTATTCATTAGTGATGAATACTGCAAAAAGGTAACTTAAGTTTGCAAAACCCTAGACCTTGCCTATAAAAAGGAAGAGGTAGTCCTCATTTAGTAAACACAATTTGACTGGCAGCTCTATTGTTAAGTCAAGTGGTTGCTAAGTAAAACCATGATTGTGCTTATGATATTATTTCAACTTTCCTTCACTCGCTTGCCAGAGTCATAAATGCAAGGATTGGCCATAAAGGTTTTGTTTTTTCATCACCATTGTAACTGTGAATGGTTGCTAAATGAGGCAATCACTAACTGAAGACTAACTATATTTTATTGGCTGTAGAATACAAGTACCATCCAATAGGGTATATTCTTCATTGTTACAGTTACCTGGACCATATTCCAGTTAATTCAGCATTTTAGCTTCTAATCTATTTATAGATTAGGCTAAAATCTCATGACCTCTCTCCTACTTAACAAAAGCCAGGTAGTGAAAGACTCTGTTAAAGCTGTTAAATAATATAGCTGTTAAATAATGAGTATTGAATCCATTTTCAGAACTTTGGAAAGACGTGAAAGCTGAAATGAATGAATTTTGGAAGAAAGGCTAGCTAGATTGGTTATAAGAAATGCTTTTGACCAATGGCCAATTTAATCTTTCTTCCAAAATTACCACTGAAATTGACACACTTTTTCAACCTTCCTTTCTTTCCATATAAGCATAAAAATCAGCAATATTTGCATACATTATCATTTCTGAGGAATAAACAGAATTTTTTTTCTCTCAATCATTCTCTTTGTCTGTCAATCCCCCCACACACACACACTCCCCCATCCCAGAAGGAAGCACCAGTAGCAGAAGTACAATTATGGTATGTGGTAAGTGACACATCTTCAAAGAAAAAAAGAAAGGAACTCCAGTTGCTTCCTGAAAAAGCACCTTTGGGACCTGGATGACTGAGAATTTCTACAGACTTTTAACTGTGCAATTTGGGATGAACACCCTTCTAATGGTGTAGGAGTATGAACGGATTTCTAGAAAAAAGTGCAAACTACAGGAACCATTAGTACTATTCAGGTGATCCTGAGGATACAGATAAACTTCCAAGTGCTTCAACAACCTTCAAAAAGGATGCAAATTACCATCTGTCTACAACAAATATAAATCCTTCCATTTCTCACCATCCAGTCAGAGCTGAAGAAGCTTCTTGGATTAGAAGCAAAATTCCTTCAAAGAAAAAACAAGAAAATCCAGTTTCATCCTGAAAAAGCACTTTGGGATTCTACTGAAAAATTACAGATGATGTACATATTGGGTAGAAGGCCATGATGAGGACAAAATTAAACACCAACAGCAAGTACCTTCAGTCAATATAAATCTTTCTTATGATGAATTTTAAACACACTTCCCTTCCAAAAAACAAAATATTGAAACTTTAAAAGGTGTAGCCTGATGGATAATGAAATGGAAAATGGAAAAGTTCCAGATAGGAAAGGCAGCCAAGAATTTGATACTATTTTCCTTTCTCAAAATATCATTTCCATTCTTCCATACTTTCATGTGTGAACATATTGCTACAGTGGGTATATTTTAAATTTGGTTCCCAAACTTTATCCTTCATTATCCCAAATTGCTACTTAGAATATCCTTCCATAGAACGTAGGTAAAACACTTTAATTTGGAATGACTTAATCCTGTTGGGATTGAGTAATGGATTAATGTGTCTTTACTCAAAGAAAAAACATTTTGACTAATTTATTCAAGGAAGCACTGGTTTAAACCTTTACTACTTTGGAAGGAGGGGGCCAAAAGTTGAGAGAGCATTTTAGTTTTGTAGGGAGAAGCATCATTCTACTCTAACTTTCAGATCCAGCAAAAGATAACTCTGGTTATCTCATGTTACTTCTTCCTGATTCTTGGTGCAAAAGGATGTCCTTCCACCTAGAATGAATTTAATTTGCTTTTTACCTAATCCTAATCTGCTACTAATTTTTTCTTCTTAAGATTCCTGGATCATTTTTAGGTGAAGCATGTCCTTTACCATTGATCATTGTACCCACAAACTCTGTCCTCAAGGTTCATATCTCAGTACCTACTCTTGTTTTTCAACCATCTGCTCCTTATTCTCATTCATACATTATTATTCCATCCTTCACTTTCTCCTCTTTACTTTGACTGAACATGTATCTGAATGCCAGAAGGAAATGGAGCTGTTGGAAAGCAATTTTCACATAAACCTGCATATTCTAGAACATGATTCTCAACCTTTTCTTCACCATGGACCTCCTTTAAATACCTTTTGTGGCTACGGACCATGGCCACTGACCCCCAAGACTTAACTCATGATTTAAATAATAATATTTCTTCAAGCCTTTGTGGATCCCCTGTGGCATCATCCCCCTTTGGTGGTCTGCCAACCACACATAGAGAACCACTGTGCTAGAATATTCAGACACATGTTCTATCAAGTGCAAAGCACATAGAGAACCACTGTGCTAGAATATTCAGACACATGTTCTATCAAGTGCAAAGCACATAGAGAACCACTGTGCTAGAATATTCAGACACATGTTCTATCAAGTGCAAAGCACAGAGAACCACTGTGCTAGAATATTCAGACACATGTTCTATCAAGTGCAAAGCACAGAGAACCACTATGCTAGAATATTCAGACACATGTTCTATCAAGTGCAAAGCACATAGAGAACCACTGTGCTAGAATATTCAGACACATGTTCTATCAAGTGCAAAGCACATAGAGAACCACTGTGCTAGAATATTCAGACACATGTTCTATCAAGTGCAAAGCACAGAGAACCACTGTGCTAGAATATTCAGACACATGTTCTATCAAGTGCAAAGCACAGAGAACCACTGTGCTAGAATATTCAGACACATGTTCTATCAAGTGCAAAGCACATAGAGAACCACTGTGCTAGAATATTCAGACACATGTTCTATCAAGTGCAAAGCACAGAGAACCACTGTGCTAGAATATTCAGACACATGTTCTATCAAGTGCAAAGCACAGAGAACCACTGTGCTAGAATATTCAGACACATGTTCTATCAAGTGCAAAGCATATAGAGAACCACTGTGCTAGAATATTCAGACACATGTTCTATCAAGTGCAAAGCACAGAGAACCACTGTGCTAGAATATTCAGACACATGTTCTATCAAGTGCAAAGCACATAGAGAACCACTGTGCTAGAATATTCAGACACATGTTCTATCAAGTGCAAAGCACAGAGAACCACTGTGCTAGAATATTCAGACACATGTTCTATCAAGTGCAAAGCACAGAGAACCACTGTGCTAGAATATTCAGACACATGTTCTATCAAGTGCAAAGCACATAGAGAACCACTGTGCTAGAATATTCAGACACATGTTCTATCAAGTGCAAAGCACATAGAGAACCACTGTGCTAGAATATTCAGACACATGTTCTATCAAGTGCAAAGCACATAGAGAACCACTGTGCTAGAATATTCAGACACATGTTCTATCAAGTGCAAAGCACAGAGAACCACTGTGCTAGAATATTCAGACACATGTTCTATCAAGTGCAAAGCACATAGAGAACCACTGTGCTAGAATATTCAGACACATGTTCTATCAAGTGCAAAGCACAGAGAACCACTGTGCTAGAATATTCAGACACATGTTCTATCAAGTGCAAAGCATATAGAGAACCACTGTGCTAGAATATTCAGACACATGTTCTATCAAGTGCAAAGCACAGAGAACCACTGTGCTAGAATATTCAGACACATGTTCTATCAAGTGCAAAGCACATAGAGAACCACTGTGCTAGAATATTCAGACACATGTTCTATCAAGTGCAAAGCACAGAGAACCACTGTGCTAGAATATTCAGACACATGTTCTATCAAGTGCAAAGCACAGAGAACCACTGTGCTAGAATATTCAGACACATGTTCTATCAAGTGCAAAGCACATAGAGAACCACTGTGCTAGAATATTCAGACACATGTTCTATCAAGTGCAAAGCACATAGAGAACCACTGTGCTAGAATATTCAGACACATGTTCTATCAAGTGCAAAGCACAGAGAACCACTGTGCTAGAATATTCAGACACATGTTCTATCAAGTGCAAAGCACATAGAGAACCACTGTGCTAGAATATTCAGACACATGTTCTATCAAGTGCAAAGCACATAGAGAACCACTGTGCTAGAATATTCAGACACATGTTCTATCAAGTGCAAAGCACAGAGAACCACTGTGCTAGAATATTCAGACACATGTTCTATCAAGTGCAAAGCACATAGAGAACCACTGTGCTAGAATATTCAGACACATGTTCTATCAAGTGCAAAGCACATAGAGAACCACTGTGCTAGAATATTCAGACACATGTTCTATCAAGTGCAAAGCACATAGAGAACCACTGTGCTAGAATATTCAGACACATGTTCTATCAAGTGCAAAGCACAGAGAACCACTGTGCTAGAATATTCAGACACATGTTCTATCAAGTGCAAAGCACATAGAGAACCACTGTGCTAGAATATTCAGACACATGTTCTATCAAGTGCAAAGCACATAGAGAACCACTGTGCTAGAATATTCAGACACATGTTCTATCAAGTGCAAAGCACATAGAGAACCACTGTGCTAGAATATTCAGACACATGTTCTATCAAGTGCAAAGCACATAGAGAACCACTGTGCTAGAATATTCAGACACATGTTCTATCAAGTGCAAAGCAGACATAGATTTCCACTCAGAGTTATAATATTGAGCCATGGTGGCGCAGTGGTTAGAGTGCATTACTGCAGACTACTTCTGCTGACTGCAATTTGGCAATTCAAATCTCACCCGGCTCAAGGATGACTCAGCCTTGAGCCTTGAGGTGGGTAAAATGAGGAACCAGATTGTTGGAGGCAATAGGCTGACTCTGTAAACCACTTAGAAAGGGCTGTAAAGCACTGTAAAGTGGTATGTAAGTCTAAGTGCCATTGCTATATGAAATGTTCCAAAGTTATTCTGAATGGCAGAAGAAACACCACCTTCCAGAAGCCTGATAAGGCATTCATATCTTCCAGATTTGGCCCTTTCATATCATATCATATCAACTCAAGGTCCACCCACTTGGATGCATGGAAGAATGTTAATCCATTTCATGTAATGAGGAGCACACAGTTTTCAAAACATCTCAGAGTCTTCTGAACTGAGCCCAAATACTGACTTGGTGTTGAATAATTATTTGAGTTCTTTATTTTGCAGTAGAATATGATTAGATTGGTCAAATGTATTTAGAATTACTGGGCAAGTATTGCTAATGAGATACAGAAAAGGGAGGGGAGAAATTGATGTGCTTCAATAACACTTTCATGTAACACTTATCTCTGACTGTACATTAATTCTTTAATCCCTCTGTACCATGCAGAGATGCCTAATTAAAGTACATTTTTCCTCCTTTTCTAATGCTCATTTTGCCAGCTATTTATGCTGATTATCATGGCTGTAGTTGATATTCTTTCATTTGAATGGTGAAGGAGAGGAGGGAAACAGCACACATGCTTTCTTTTGGTTAGGTTCGTTAATCTTCATAACTTTTTCCTAAAATAAGCCATGTTCCATCTTGTGTGTATTCCAAGCTGCAACCACAAATACTTCTACTTTTTGCTCCTGACGAAGCCCCTTCAAGTCATTCCACTTTCTTGGGCAGGTCATATACACAACATAGACTTTCTACCTACCCAACTAAATAACAAATAGAATAGAATTCTTTATTGGCCAAGTGTGATTGGACAGACAAGGAATTTATTATGGTGCAAATGATCTCAGCATACATAAAAGAAAAGATACATTCATCAAATCAAGAATCATAAGGCACAATACTTAATAATAGTCATAGGGTACAATAAGCAATCAAATCATACTAGGAAACAGTCAAAATCGTAAGGATACAAACGACAAAGTTACAGTCTATTACCCTCAGTTGTTTTTCTGAATATCTCCTGTTATCAGACCTGCAAGTAATAGTCAATTGCCACTCAACTGAGTGTGCCATGCGATTCTTGTAAAGTTGTTCAGTCATTTTTGAAGCTTTGTGTCTTGATGGCCATCATTTCTCCAGGATTGTCTGTTACCAACTGCTTTTTCAGACATTAGTGATAGTATCTAGCCACCTTTTCTTTGGGCACCTTCTTTTTTTATCACCTTCCATTTTTCAAAACCTCAGGGTCTTCTCCAATGACTTTCATCTAATGTATCCTACCTAACTGCTTAAGCAAAAGCATTTATTATTAGTTTTCATTTAATTATCTGGTTTTACTTCACTAATATTGAGGATCATGTTAGTGTAAGCCAGTGGTGTCAAACTCAAGGCCCGCTGGGCCAGATGTGGCCTACAGGGTGCTTAAATCTGGCCCATGAGACTACCCTGGAAATAGCAAAGGACCAGCCCATGGTGCCTCTGGCAACCAAAACGGTGCATGCAGTGGCGGATTAAGACTCACTGGTGGCCTAAGCACTGACAAATCTTGGTGCCCTTCCTCCTTTGTACATACTGTACAAACAAAGCCAAGCTTAGGCTACATAAAAGTTTTTGTGGTGTCCCCTTTGGGCCTGGGGTCCTAAGCACGTGCTTAGTCTGCTTAATGATTAATATACCACTGGTGCATAGAGGGCTGCGCACGCCCCCCCCCCATGCCCCATTTTTGGCCTTGATGGCCTTTCGCACCCCATTTTGGCTGGCAGGGTGCTGCAGAAGCCCATCTAGGCCAAAAATGGGATACGGGGGAGCCATATGCAGCACCCGCTCCCT
This sequence comes from Hydrophis major, assembly GCA_033807585.1. Taxonomy (NCBI): domain Eukaryota; kingdom Metazoa; phylum Chordata; class Lepidosauria; order Squamata; family Elapidae; genus Hydrophis; species Hydrophis major. The sequence continues at coordinate 73,089,043 of CM066329.1, forward strand.
GTTTTGGCTAGCAGGGTGCTGCAGGAGGCATCCTGTCCTGCCTCCCCCCGTCCCAGCCATCCTGTGGAGGAGATGTACAATGCTGATCCAGCCCTTGAAGAAATCCAGTTTTATACCCCTGATGTAATCCAATGTTCTCTGTCATCACAATCCAAATGCCTCAAATTTTCCTTGTTCGGTCGTCATTCCTGTGAATTTTTGATTCCTTACATGCAACAAGAAAGGCTTTATATAACCTCTCCCTCAAGTAGCAAGATATCTTGGATCTTCCCTGATGATCAAAGCCTACTCCAATCTTGTTCAGATTTAAAATGCTGCCATTTAACACCAAAAAGTCAAAATCCCACATTATTTCTTGTAGATCCCTGCAACGTTGGGTGAATTTAATATTTGCAGTACATTGTTACAGTTGCCTATAAGTCTTAAGAACAGAAAATTAAAGTTGGATTGGTTGTTTCTCGTTGCATTATATGGTGGAACCCCTATCATAGCTGGTTTCACCTTTTGTGTATGTGTGGTTGTATTGGCTCAGCCAATCTCATTGTCCACATGTTGTAGTCTGACAATAAAGGTAATTATTATTATTATTCAATAAGCTATAATTGTTCTGCTTGGCTTGCATAACATTCTGAAGCATAAATGGTTGGACACATTGATATGTGCTTTAGCTTCTATGTCATTTCTTCTTTCCAAAATAAGGAAGTAAATAATTTACTAAAAATTCCAGTAACACTCTAATGAACAATTTCCTTCTTCTTCTTCTGTGCCATTGCTTTTTAACAATGCCATTCACTGTGACTGTATCTCTACTGTGGGAAACATAACTGGTCATAAAAATCCAAGTTCACATTTTGTACTATACATCATGCTTCAACTTCCTGCATCTGGAAGCAATGGCTTCCCTCTTGTAAAAGAAAAAGAGAGACTACATTTCTAAGCTACTAGCAAAGCACAAAGAAAATCCCTTGTTAGTCTTATAGTCCAGAGCCTGATTCATGAAAGGATCTCAAAGAAAAACATACATTCCTTGAGGTAAGGATGAAAGAACTAACTCATGCTATTGTGAACAAAATTCCCTAAATACAAACCTTCTAAGTGGAATCTCTTACAGTGACCTTTCATATGGCCTTAAAGCTGCTGTTGCAAGTAAATTCTTTGTGTGTTTACTCAGAACTGTTCTTATTCAGTAAATTGGAATTCTCTCCCACACCTCAGATTCTCCTTTACTTTTCATTCTGACATTTGTATTATCCCCCCAATATAGCCATTCCTTCTACAATCCTTACAAGCACCATCTATACTTTACTAGCCAGTCCTAATGCACAAAACAGATTTATCCTTAAGGAGCTGCTGATACAGTTCTCCAGAGGAATCACTGAGTCTGCCATCTGTATCTCTGTAACTGTCTGGTTTGGCTCCACAACCAAACAAGACAGACACAGACTTCAATGGATAATTAGAACAACAGAAAAAAACATTGCTACCAGCCTGCCTTCCATTGAGGACTGTATACTGCATGAGTCAAAAAGAGAGTTGTGAAAATATCTACAGACCCCTCACATCCAGACATAAATTGTTTCAACTTCTACCCTCAAAATGACGTTATAAGATATTGCACACCAGAAAAACTAGACACAAGGACAGTTTTTTCCCCCATACGATCACTCTACTAAACAACTAATTCCCACTGTCAAACTACTTACTAAAACTGTATTACTATTATTCTTCTCATCCTTCCTATTACCTATTTCCTTTTCTGCTTATGACTATAACTTGTTGCTTGTATCTTTACGATATATATTGTTTTATTTGGTTTCCTAGTATGATTTATGTTGATTGCTGATTTAGTATCCTATGATTATCACTGAGTTGTATCCCATGATTCATGATGAATGTATTTATGATGACTATGATCATGATTTATCATTTATATCTTTATGTACACTGAGAGCTTATGCATGAACACGTATTCCTTGTTTGTCCAATCACACTATTCTAGAATTCTACTCTACTCTACTCTACTCTACTCTATCTCACAGTGCTATAATTTGGACCAATGGCAGATAAGATTTCTTTATAAAGCCTACTGTACATACCTGTTTTATATTTGTTTTAGTGTCCAAGCAGACACTATTTTACATGTATCTTATGGAACACATGGGAGGCATAAATGGATAAAGGAAAATAGGTGTGACCAAATCAACACATCAGCATCCCCAGATACCACGATTCTTCAACCCCATGCAATTATCTTCATTGGGTGAAGTTCTCCAAATGTTTTCTCTACTTAATTCACTTTCTCTACTTTTAACTTAAAATTAGAAATGGTCCAAAAGACACCTGTGCATAAAAAGCATCTGTTGGAGGTGCATAAAAAGCATATGTTGGACCTGTGTAGTTCTTGGGATGCAAACTATCTATATTCTAATAGCAGAAATGATCTTTTACCCTCTTAAAAAGGAAGATTTTGTTTTTAATTTGCTGGAGCTTGAGTTCGACATTTCCACATCAGCTCAGTTGCTAAAGCATGTTTCATTCATGAATAATACCATGTTTGCCAATTGGAGGTTTTATTTTCCATAGTATTATTCTTTCCTATGTGATTTGTGAACATAAATTATGTTGACTTGGCCATTTATCTGTCCAAATACATTTTTAAATAACAATTCTTTCACTGCTATCTGCACATTATCAATCTCACTGATGAATTATTTCTCTGCTTCTCTTCATCTCTGTGAATTCAGCAAAGTTGTTCACAATTTGAGAATTTATGGTTGTTTGCAAAGGAGGAGAGCCAGAGTAATGGGGGAATAGGAGCACCTATGTATAAGATTCAACATATTTTTCAGTTTAAGCCAAAAGGAGACATAGAAAATTCATTGGGAGAATATGAATTAAGAGGTTGGGGACAGGGGAAGGGTAGGCCTGTAACTATCCAAAGCACAGTAGCTTCAAGTTCTAAAACTGGAATTGTTTACAAATATCAGCTGGTTAATTCCTTCATATCCTCATTTACACACCCAACATGATTAGGAAATTTGCCCTTTAAATTAAGATTCTTAACAATTTAAACTTTGGATAGTGGTGTTATTTTGCTTTTTTCTCATTCCATATCTCTCAGTTCCACTACACAATTTTTAACCAAAAGGTTTTAGATTTATTTTTATATTAAAGCTTTTAAGCTCTGCTATTCCAAAAGCAGACTGAACTAGCAGACATTTCCAGTGTGTATTTGGTGGTCTCTTTGTTGTGATTTAAGACAAAGCCATGTCCTCTTAGGTCTCAAGTACAATCATAAAATTCTGGTTTCACTAAAATATCCTTGACTTTTGGGCTAGATTCTGGTTTAGTCCAATTTGTGTCATGAGATCTATTTTATATTTGAGCCAAAGATTTGGTGGCTTTGGTGGCCTTAAAGCAATATAATTAGTTAGCATATTCTAAACATATTATAATACAAATCTGAACAACTATGTAAGTTTGGACATAAAATGTGCATTTCTAATTCTTGCTCATCTTGGAGTAGCTCTTGCTCATCTTGGAGTAGTTCTATCTTTGTAATCCCTAAATATAGATACTGAATTGATGCTATGTAATCATCATTAATTTCTTATCTGTTTGTATACAAGTGATCCCCATGTATTGTTCAGCAACAATTCAGCTTACAACACTGCTAAATGAGTGGTACCAGCTATTGAAATGCTCCTGTAGTCATGTGATCACAATTTGGACATTCAGCAATTAACCCAGATTTCTGATCTTTACAGTATCCAATGGTCACGTGGTCATATCAGGTGACCTTCTCTGACAGCTTCCTGCAAGCAAAATCAATGGGGAAGATAATGAGAAGTTGGAAGTCATGATCACATGAGGTCCTCTCAAAATAACTCCTATGGTTTTCACTTAATGATGGAAGCTGCTGGAACTGCCATTGCGAAGTAGCACGTCATGTGATATTGTACTATACAGTGAGATCTCGGGTCATGAATGCTCCTCTTCGCAACCAAATCCACCTGATTTTTGAATCAGGTCATGATTCACAAATCAGGTGGTGAACAAAATCGGCACAGAAAGATTCCCTTTCCACACTGATTTCCCCTTCGGCACCATTTTTTTTAGTGTGCGCATGTGCAGTCAGTTGTACTTCCAGTCCCGACTCAAAACTCCACTGTACAACCATATCCCTTAGCAATAAAAATGCCAGTCCCAGTTACCATCATTAAGCAAGAACCAACTTGAAAGAGTCCCTATTTCATTTTATGCAGAATTTCTCACTTTTGTAATATACAAAGCAGGTTTCTAATATGTGCCTGATGCTATGAGACCATATTACGCACAACGTGTCTATTGAATTACGAGCAATGTAATGCTAGCATTGCTGAGAGGGAACATTTTGGGAATTATTATCTGGGTATACAGATTGTAATTTTTTTTTCCTGCCTCCCAGTTCAATTCAGACAGAAAAGAGTATTAACTACAGATCAAATTACCCCAGAAAAGAAGCTAACATAGGATATATGCAACTGTGCCATTTCGATTAATGACAGACTAGCCTAGTCTCCATTCCCCAATGGAACCCTTGTTTTTGTTTACTGCCTCTTCCCATTTAAGGAGCTGCACAGGAATGTCTCCTAGGAGAAAAGGGGATGTTTTTCCAAGTTTTTCCTTCAGAATACAAGAGAATACAACTCTCTAATCCCTGGCCTTTTTGCCCTAGTGTTTTGAGAACTGGCATCCAACCACATCTGGAGGGGCAAGAGGTTCCCCTACTCCTGACCTAGATTAGCGTTTAAATTATTTCCAAACAAAAATAAAAGATAAGGGGATCAAAACTATTTTGTTTGTTTTTTGTCTAGAAAAGTTGCAGGTTTAAATCATTTAAAACTACCCCTCCCCCCCCCCCGAAACTTCACAAGAACAATAAAAAGTAGCATTTCTTCTCATCTATATGATATTTCTTATCAAATAGCACTCTGATCATTCCATATAAGATCTTTTCCAGCAACAGCTTTGTTTATCATAGTCGTCCCATTTGCAAAGAAACGTAGATAACCAAAATGTTATTAAGAGGTCTGTGACCAATAAACAAGAAGTCACAAGGCTTCTAATTTATTGCCATGTGCTGGGTTTATCTTCCTTTTCTTTGATTTGATTTTGGGATTTATTTATTTTTTTGCTGTGTTGGCTAAAAAGTGCTACTTAGATCACTTTTTTTCTCCTGCTGACTCAGCATTGCTGTTGAAAAGGACCTAGGTTAATCCATCATTTTCTTTTCTTGGAAATAAATATTCTTGTGGCAACATTGTCTAGAAAGAGTACAGAAAGTCTGAGAATGATTTAGGCTAAAGGTGAAGCCAAGATGGATCCTTTTATCGAAGGGGTGGGATATTTATACTAGAAGATGCTAAGATTGGAGTCTTCAGTAGTCAGCAAATACAGACCTCTAGCCCTTTCTGATAACATAAAGATCAAAATTTATGATAGACTTTAATTCAAATCCTCTGTTGGCTTCTTGAGTCATTAGGGCAGTGGGCTTATTATTTATTTATTTTAGCAATGCATTTCGTTCTTAGGAAAGAAAGTTCAAACATGCCACAATTTCGATAAGATCGCAACGTTTATTCACACCACATTGTGCAGAATACACGTGGGATGATTTTCTGATTCTATTTTCAGAAAAAAAGCCAAAGTTTCTTTTGAAGTCTATGCACTTTGCAGAAAAAAGTCAGGACAAATATTTCAAATTAGAACTGGGCTGGCTTCTGCCTAAAATTTTGGAGGGCTCAGGCTTTTTGAGCCTCAGAACAATGGCCTGATTCAGCGTAAGGCACTGCGGTGTGTTCGTGCACTGGAAAACCTTTTCAGGTTAACATGTTTAGATTTTTTGTGCAACTGTTGGCAATAATGTATGGCAAATATTCAAGCTCTGCTCTTATGAAAAGTTCTATCTCTTGGCAAGTTTAAGGGATCAGTGCAACACCTCCATTCTTTGGGTCTGATATTTCTAAAGAAAGCAACATTACTTGAAACCGATTGTTGTACTGTGTGAGATGGATGACTATATAATTCTGACAATTTTTTTTTTTTTTTTTTTTTAAAGATGGTTTCTTAGTGTTCTCCAAGCTTGGTTGTTTTCTTGTAGAAGTTTCATTATCCAAACTAAGTAACATTAGCAGTGTTCACATTAGAGTAAACCAATAAACCTTCAAAACCATGCTAGCCATTTAAATCCTTATGAAATCATTTAGACTCTACTGAGGAGACCGTACAATAGGGGTATCAAACTCAAGACCTGGGAGCTGGATCCATTCCGTGGGGTGCTTAGATCTGGCCTGCAGGGCTGTCCTAGAAACAGCAAAGGACCGGCCTATGGTGCACTCATTCCCCACCCCCAAGCTCCGTTTTCACTGGCAGAGGGTGGCAGGAGGCTGTCACAACTAAAAATGGGGGGGAAAAAAATCTTTTTGGCTGTGAGTGGGAAGGGAGAGGGAAAAAAAATTGGAGCAAATTTGAAAATAAAGAGAAGATTGCCTAAAATTCTAAAGAGTTATTAAACATCAATAAGACTTCTAAAAGATATATCTTAAATGGAATTCTGTGATTAAACTTTAGCCCTGGAAAGAGAAAATGAAGAAGGAGAAAGTATTTAAGGGAAACAGCTTGGATTGTTTGCTGATTCTGGAACCTCTGAGAATTCTTTCTGATTGAAAGCACTTGGGTGGTTGTTTGGAAAAAAAAAAATCTCTATGCAATGGCATCGCTTGTGGATGGATTGAAACTTGTATACCAAAAATATGAAAAAGAAAAGCAAGAAGGGAAGGATGTTCTTGGCACTCTTTTTCAATTTTTAGAAATGGCAGTTTGTACTTATGTAAAACTGAATGTGCAACAGGATGACTGGGACAAAGAAGAAGCCATCTTTGATGAACAAGTGACTTTGGTCGGGGAAGGAAAGGAGGAAGAGAAAAAGGAAAAGAAGACTTTGAGACTGGGCAAAACAGCCAAAAAGGAGAAGAGTGAAGTGAAAAGGGGATATTATATTAGAAAACAACAGAAAGGAGGAAAGCAGAATAAAAGGGAGGTGGAGAGACAAGGGGGTAAAGAAGACAAGGAGAAGAATAAGCAAGGGAGAAAGGAAGGGATGAGAAGCCTTAATGGTGGGGAGCAAGATGCAAAGAAACAAAAGTCATTTAGAGATAATGGGTAAACTTTATTGAAAAAGGGATTCTGGAAAGGTACATAAGATTGTTTTTTTACATTTGTACTTAGAAATAACTTTAGAAAATTGGAAACAATAAGTAATTTAAAATGTGATAAAATATTTAGTATAATTTAGTGAAATTTCTGTTAAGAAAAGGGGAATACTTCAATGAAACAATGATTTGAGATATGTGATGTGGGGGGGGGGAAATAATTTTGGAAACCATAAGTGTTCCCGCAAAGGTATGATATTTAATTGAAATGGGTAAAGTGCTTAAGATATAAATGATTGTTAATATTAATGATTAGACTATGTTATCCTAGTGAAATTTTTTGTGAAATTAGTGATTTGAAGTAGGAGAGGGGGGAACACTTTAATGAAATAATGATTTATAATATGTGATGGGGGGGAATAGCTATGGAAAGTGGATGCTCCCATGGAAGTGTGTGATTTAATTGAAAAGTAATGTGCTAAGTGTTTAGGATGTAAATGAATATTAATATTAATGAATAGATTTGTATTGGTATTGATAATATTGTATAATTTTAGAATGTACTAGACAGAATCCCAATGTAAGCTATGTATTCTATATTAAGTATTATAAATGTAGGGGAAAGAGATAAAGGCATCATACTCCAATTAGTGTACAGGAGAAGTTTTTCATTAAAGAAGAAAGATAAATGGATAGCTGGAAATAGAACAGACCAAGAATAATAAATATTATGACTTGAATTGAGATGAGATAAATAAAATAAAATTAAGAAAATTTAAAAGAGAGAAAATTGAAAATGTTATTAAGATATGGAATGATATACAAAATGAATATGAATTTGAATTTGTGTCTGTACCAAGAGTTTTAACCCGGAACTAATCAACTTTCAGAAATGAGATTTTTTTATGTTTTTATGTTTGTGTTTCTGTGTGTTTATGTTTGACTGAGCTAATAAAACCTTGGAGGAATGTTAGAAAAGGAGAATGGAGAATAAAAGATAGAAGAGAATAAAGTAAGCCAGAAAGGAAAAATAAGTATAGTGAATAAAAACATATAAAATAGATAAATATAGAAAAGAAATATAATTGAAGGAATATGAAATATGAAATAAAAATATGAGGAATATGAAAGGATATTTATGTGTTTATGAGGAGATGTGCCAATGATGTATAAAATGTTTTATTTGCTTAGAATTTACAAATAACTTTCAGAAAAAAGGTTTTGTGTTTTTATGTTTTATGCTCTGTATGTCTTTAAAAATTAATAAAATTTGTTCAAAAAAAAAATCTGGGTGACTCTGTTCTAAAAGAAGAAGAAGAAGAAGAAGGAGAAGGAGAAGGAGAAGGAGAAGGAGAAGGAGAAGGAGAAGGAGAAGGAGAAGGAGAAGGAGAAGGAGAAGGAGAAGGAGAAGGAGAAGAAGAAGAAAGATCAATTACCTAGGGAACTCTTCCAGTAGGTTACCAAATTCTAAGCAAAAGAAGTCTCTCCACCCCAGATCTGGAAACTGATTATCTACAATGGTGCCCTTCCTTGGATGATTGCTAATCATGTACACTTGGTGGTATTCAGCAGGTTCTGACCAGAGTAGTTTGGAGAACTGGCAAATACAACCTCTGATTGGCCCCACCCCATCTATTCTCTGCCTCCCGAATCCCAGCTGATCACTGGGTCTTCTTTTGTTGCCCTGCACAGGAGAACAGAGCTGGAAATCAGGTTAGTTGGGTGGGGAGGGAATAGAGATTTTACAGTATCCTTCCCCAGGAGTGGGGTGGGAATGGAGATTTTACAGTATCCTTCCCCGGTCATACCCACCAAACCATGCCCACCAAGCCATGCTCACAGAATCAGTAGTAAAAAAAAATATGAATCCCACCATTGTACTGATATCTTCTTAATTATCTGAAACTTTATTCCTTCTTTATCAGTCTTTCTCTTTTTAATGTGACACTATCAAAGAAAGCAGAACAGTTATATGCAATTCATGACTTAGTCTTGAAACGGTAGTAGTGTTGGTCTACATCATAACAAAGCAAACTTAAAGTATTTATACAAAATAATCAAGTGAGCCTAGTCAGAACTCTAAGAATACAGCTATAAACCTGACAGTACTACTAGGTGAAAAAAAAAATTCATTTAAAATTTAATAACTTCAAGCTGGTCATAGCTTTGCTTCATGGAATTCCCTAGCTGGAGCTGTTATAGAAAATTGACACCACTATCTGACTATCTGTACAGTACTGTATAGCCAGTTTATAATGCCCGGTAAGACCACACTTGAAGTATTGCATCCAGTTTTGGTCACCACAATATAAAAAAAATGTTGAAACTCTCGAAAGACTGCAGAGAAAAGCAACAAAGATGATTAGGGGAGTGGAGGCTAAAACATATGAAGAACAGTTGCAGGAAATGGGTATGTCTAGTTTAAATGAAAAGACAGACTAGGGGTGACATGATAGCAGTGTCCCAATATCTCAGGGGCTGCCACAAAGAAGAGGGAGTCAAGCTATTCTCCAAAGCACCTGAGGGCAGGACAAGAAGCAATGGGTGGAAATTAATCAAGGAGAGAAGCAACTTAGAACTAAGGAGAAGTTTCCTGATAGAACAATTAATTCCTGGAATTGCTTGCCTTCAGAAATTGTGCCTGCTCCAATACTGGAGGTTTTTAAGAAGAGATTGGACAATATTTCATCTGAAATGATATAAGATTTTCCACTTGAGCAAGGGGTTGGACTAGAAGATCTCCAAAGTCCTGTCCAACCCTGTTATTCTATTATTCCTCCTGTCAGTTTCAAAGTATTATAGTGAATGCAGGAATACCTGGTCTTTTCAGTACATTGGGAATATAAGTTTTAATAATCTGTTCAGTGTGTTTAGTTCATCAACACATCTAGTAGGAGCAGAGGAATCCTTGAAATTGGGTACAAACATTGACTCAAACAAAATATATGGAAATAACCCCCCTCCCCCATCCTCATTTAAAACCATATGATGCTGTGAAACCTATGGATTACTTCTCAGTTTTTCTTGAGAGTATATCCCACTAAACTGAACAGGGCTAAGTTTTAATCAGCTAGCTGGGATGTTTCCTTTATTACTTAGGGAAACCTTTTGGTGTTTCTTCCCACCGGATCTGCTGTTCGAGAATCTGGCCTTGGAGAACAATTCTGGATGCAGCCTATTACCTAACTGATATAAATTACCAGGATGTAGAAGAATTCTGAATCCTTAAGAGGAAAAGGACTTTCCATGCCAGACAAAAGAAGGCCATTTCCCAGAGTAACACAATACTCTAATTGCAGTAAAAGCTCCAATAAAGTGATTCAGCACATTGAAGGGCTAGACGCATAGAAGTCCATTGTTAACATTTGGCCTTCTCACTCAGAGGAAGCTCACATCATTTCCTTTGCTGGTAGTGGAATTCCCCTCATTGTATACTCTGAGGAGATGCTTATTCTCCTCACTGGTTGTTAAAAAAAAATGTCCTTGTAATGGATCTGATAGTACCAACTAAAGCTTCCACTTTATAATGATTATTATTTTTAAAATAATACATCCAGGAAAAAAAAAAGTTACAATCAAACCTTTTTTGCTACCCCCTCACTCTCAACCCTTGATCCTGTCATTTAAAAAAAAAAAAAAAGCAAATGTAAGAGAAATATGAAATTCTGTAATGTTGCTTCCCTGCATTATTTGTTAAACAGAAAAAAATATATTCCACTCTCTCTATTCAGCCCAGGAAATGTGTTTTAACACATACATTATGTCCTTCTGCAGAAAACATTAGTGCCTCAACAATCAACACTCAAACTTAACTTGCTGAGTTTTCCATACAGCTCTTAGAAGAAAGGAAGTAGAGAGTCTGAAATCTCTATTTAGACCTTCTTCCTATTTTTATGTATACAATTTTTCTTAATTGATCACAGACATTTATGAATAGTCTATCTCAGGGGTCAGCAACCTGCGGCTCTGGAGTTGCATGTGCCTCTTTCATCCCTCTGCTGCGGCTCCCTATTGCCGGTCGGTTCCACAGTTGACAGGGTTTTGGTTAGGACAGGTAGAGGACAAAGGATGCCACGCTAGGAGGAGACTCTATGGTGGGGAAACTGCCATAGAGTCTGGTCGGCTTCAGAATTGAAAGGAAGACTCCCAATTAGGAACTTTGTGGCTCTTTGAGTATTAAAGGTTGCTCTATCTCCTTACACATTTTGCTGATTTGTGACTATAGGAGGTCCTGGATCAAAAGCACCTTAAAGGGGACATCTTCTCTCTACTGCTCATTCATGAGTTTTCCTCACTTTCAATTCAAAAATGCTCAAAGGTGAGCATTGGAACAGAAGGCTACAAAAGGACGCTCCTTTACCTCATTTCTTATTGTTACTCGCGTATTTGAAAAAAATGCAACACCCAGAGCTCCAACGAATAATGGAGAGAACCTTAAAGTGGTGTGGTTCTTAGCAGATGCCCTGGGATTGCATAGGGCAGAAAGTCAGGTCATTGGTCAATCAACATAATCAACAATAAATGATATTTTGGATTCACCTTACCATTCCTGGACTTGCTCCTTCAATTTTATGTGCCTAAAACACACACACACACAATTGTCTCTGCCATTATCAACAGCATCTGGCTCTATACCCAAGAGGGGACTGACTGAGAAGCAGAAGCAGTCAGGGGACACTTAGAATCATATAGCAATAGCAATAGCACTGAGACTTATATACTGCTTCATAGTGCTTTACAGAGGTTTATAAATGTCGGCATATTGACCCCAATGATATGGGTTCTCATTTTATCAGCCTCAGAAGGATGAATCAACCTTGAATCCAGTTATTATTGAACTCCTGGCAGTGAGCTGAATTAGCCAGTATTACTACATTCTAACCAGTACTTTTTCTACAGTTGGAAGGGATGTTAGAACTCATGTCCTCCAATTCCCTGATTAATGCAGTAAGGGCTTGTTCATGATTAGACTCTCATTATTTATTTATTTAATTTATATTGCCACCTATTGCAATTGAATAGCCTATTGCCGCCTATTGCCGCCTATCGCCCATGGCAATTCAAGGCAGCTTACAAATATAAATTCACATTTAAAATAGTAAAACTTAATAAAAAGAATAAAATAATCAAATAAATTAACATAATAAAATAAAATCCACCCCCCACCCCAGCAACAGCACCTCACACGAGCCATTTAATGGGATCCATTCTGCTCTGGGTTCCCCAGGCCCACTGGCAGAACCAGGTCTTCTGCTCCTTCTGGAAGAGTGCTAGAGCGGGGGCCATTCTAATCTCTGGGAGAATGATGTTCCAGAGAGAGGGAACCACCACAGAGAAGGTCCTTCTTCTGGGTCCCAACAGGTGTATCTCCCTAGGGGATGGGACCCGCAACATTCCCTACCTCCCCACTCTGATAGGTCAGGTAGATGTGATGTCAAGGGACAGTTCCTCAGATAAGTTTACAGGTGGACCATCTATGGTAGCCAAACAGCACTCTTCCACTGTTCATTGTTCTTGCTGCCCTTTGAGTTATGTGGGCTAGTTCTGGAGTCTGAAGAAGGCTCTGACGAGTGCTCTGTGTTGGAAGCAGAGATGGGGCCAGGACTGTCTGACAGTTATCAGCTGCCTTTAGAGTCATACATCAGTAAGGCAGAAGAACAGCTAGAACCTGTTCCCAGTGTGCGCATGCACAGAGTTGTCAGACAAACAGGACAACTGAGGAACAAGGGCCAACTTGGAAGTAAAGTCACAGATGGATGGTGAATTGTCCCTCCCCTAGAGTATAAAAGGGAACAAAAGGTGAGTGGGGTTTTGCAGGAGATAATTACTTCATTCAGGCATGCTTGCCAAGTATTGCAGCATCTGAGAGATATAGGCCGGCCCCTCTCTAAGCCTGATAGAGGTTTGTAATTGGGAATTATTGTGAAAACTGTTGGCTAGGACTTTGTTGGAGAGTGAATTCATTGTAAATTAAATAAAAGAGGTTTATCAGGATGGGACCTCAGCTTCGTGCTGTTGGGGAAGCCTAGGTCAGAACACAGGAGACCTGGCAGGTTTGTTGCTTCAAATGGCCAGCAACTCAGGACCAAAAGGTAGTGGAATGCAGTGACCAGGACTAGTCAGAACTAGTCATGCACACACTAGCCAATTATTATTATTTATGATGGTGATTATAATTATTATTATAGTATTTATTGCCATTGTACATCATGTGTACAAGGAAATGGATTTAGCATTTACTGGTGCAATCCTTAACAGACATGAATAGTGTTATGTATGGAGCATGGGCGAGAAAGAATGGAGACGAGCCTCTGGAACAGTGAACTTCAACTCTTTATTTACATAGTGACTGCTCAAACTCAATGGCAGTTATAGCCCTCCTTATATAGGCAACCCAATAAATATTAACCAATAACAATCTAGGAGCGCTAGCTCCCTTAACCAATAAGAACGCTCCATTAATGGCCAATCGGATTCCCCGGAACGGGCCAATCCGATCCTGCCGTTAACAGCCAATCAGAAGTGCAGGGCCAGAACCCTGCACTTGACTCCAAGCTTAAGATATCTTTATTAAGGCCTATGCATTCACAACACCCCTTCCCCCTGGCTTCTGTTTACAGGGCGCAGTTACATAGCCCTTTAGGTAGGACGGTTGCTTTATTAGTCTTTTTGATTTTCGCTGTGTTTTTTGCATTTGGCTGAAATCTCGCTGAGGTACATCGTTGTTTGTCGACAGGGTTGCCTCTGGTTCAGAGTTCATGTTTCCGTCATCACCAATATCTTCGGCAACTCCCTGAGGTGAATCTATTCCCTTCTCTACTTCCAATTCCTGTGTCTCTATTTCGCCATCATTCCCTTCGAATGGGTTTTCTTCTAATTGAAATTCGTCTTCTTCCGTATCTCCCCCCCCCCTCAGTTTGGTCATAAGGGAGTTCAGAATTGCCCGACCGGAGCCGTGATCATAATTGATCGATATGGCATTTCCATAGTCTGTCGTCAAGGCATTGCACAAGGTAGGATCTGGAGCCGGTTACACGAACTACTGTCGCCTCTACCCACAGCGGATCGCCCGATAGGTTTTTTGCATAGACCAAATCGCCTACCTGGAAGGCACGACATCAGCCACTGGATCCTAGTGGTTTTTCCGGTTCATAAGCTGGGTGTAACCGGTCGAGGTGGGAGCAGAGTTTTCGTCCCATTAGCAGTTCGGCGGGAGTTTTGCTGGTGACGCTATGAAGTGTGATGTGTTGCAGAAAAAGGATGATTTTCGGTTGATTTTATCGTCGATGTTATCGTAGTCTAATTTCTGCAAGGTTTTCTCAACAAATTGGACCATGCGCTTAGCCCTGCCATTGGTCGCAGGGTGCGCAGGCGAGGTGAGTGCATGTCGGATGCCATGGTCAGCCAGGTACTGCTCGAAGGACAGCGTGGTAAATTGGGGCCCGTTGTCAGATACCAGAATGTCTGGTAATCCATGGGTTGCAAACAGTCTTTCCAATTTTTTGACAACCGCTTCAGTGGTTGTGTTCATCATGTGGTGAATCTCAAGCCAATTCGAGTAGGCATCGACGGTTAGAAGAAAGGTGTGGCCTTTGGTCGGCCCCGCAAAATCCAGGTGAATATGGGACCAGGGTCCCCGTGGTGTCTCCCATTCGGTAGGGATGGCTTTTCATGGGGCGTTGCTCACTTCCTGGCATCTATGACAAGCTTTAACCCAATTTTCAATTTGCTTGTCGATGCCTGGCCACCATGTGTAACTTCGTGCGACGGCTTTCATCTGCACGATACCGGGGTGGCCATCGTGCAAGGTTCTCAGTACTGCTTTTTGGAGTCGTTCTGGAATAACGACTCTATCGCTCCAGATGACACAGCCTTTTTGAGAGAACAACTCCGTTTGTCGAGTCTTGAATGGTGTGAAGTCATCTGATAATTGGTCCAATGGCCATCCGCGTTTTACCCAGCCTAGGACTCGCGCCAAAGTGGGGTCACGTCTGGTTTCTCTCGTGATATCTTGAGCAGTTAATGGCGGCGAGTGGAGTGTTTCAATTTGAAACATGGTTACTGTTGGTGCGGGATCGTTGAGAGTCTCTGGAAGCGGTGCTCAGCTCAATGCGTCGGCGTGGGGAATGGCTTTCCCCAGGTGGTATTGCAGCCGATAATTATAAGCAGCCAAGAATTCTGACCAGCGAATCATCCTGGGGGATAATATGTAGGGAGTCGGCTTATCTCCAGCTATTATCCCCAATAACGGTTTATGGTCAGTCACGATAATAAAAGCCCGGCCATACACATACTCGTGAAATCTTTTAACGGCCGATACAATTGCGAGGGCTTCTTTATCGATTTGGCCATAATTTCGCTCAGTTTTTGAAAGTGTCTTTGAAAAATATGCAACAGGGGCTTCTTTACCATTATGCAGTACATGGCTCAGAATGGCGCCCACTCCGAAGGGTGAAGCATCACATGTGATATTTTACGGCAAAGTCTCATTGTACTGCATGAGTACAGAGTCAGAAGTCAGTAGTTTTTTTACATTACGGAACGCCTGTTCTTCTTTATGACCCCATAACCAATTTGCTTTCTGGTCTAGCAAACAATGTAACAGCTCAGCGACAGTTGCTTTATGTGGTAGAAATACATTATAAAAGTTGATGAGGCCTAGGAACGCCTGGAGATCGGCCTTGTTCCGAGGCCTGGGAGCATTTTTTATTGCTCTTAATTTACTGTCGGTAGGGTGAATACCCTGACTGTCAATTAAGTACCCTAAAAACTCAACACTATCTGTACACAATTTACACTTATTCTTTTTTACCTTAAGACCGGCATCTTGGAATTTTTGTAGGACCAACTTTAAACGATCCCGTAAGATTTTTTTTGTAGGTGCAGCAATTAATACATCGTCAAAGTAGGGGACCACGCCTTTAATCCCTTGTAGTAGCCTCTCCATAAGGCTTTGAAATATCCCCAGGGCTACACTGACTCCGAATTGGAGCCGGGTACATTTAAAGGCACCTCGGTGTGTCACAATTGTTTGTGCCTGTGCCGTCTTTTTATCAACAGGTAATTGCTGATATGCCTGAGCTAAGTCTAATTTGGCGAAGACTTTTCCACCCCCCAGGGAATGGAGGAGATGCTGCACCACCGGCACCAGATATGCATTTTGCTGTAGGGCGTGGTTCAGGGTGGCCTGGTAGTCCCCACAAATTCGGATTGAATCATCCGGCTTAATGGGTGTTACGATTGGGGTTTCCCAGGGAGAGTGATCGGTAGGTTCTAGCACCCCCTGAGCTATTAGTTTATCGAGTTGTTCATCGATTTTTGGCTTTAAGGCAAACAGAACTCGACGAGGCTTAAGGCGGATGGGAGCTATCTTTGGATTAAGGCTGAACGATATTGGGATCCCCTTGTACTCATCTAATTTTTCCACGAATACGTCCTTGAATTCATGGATGAGGTCTTCCTCCCAGTCACTTCCACTGACTCAGTTTATGCCTGCCACTTCAATGCCAAGTGGCGCGAACCATTGGAGACCTAGCAGACTAGGCCGATCTTTGTCGATCACAGTTAGCGGTAAGTACGCTGTGTGCTTCTTGAATGAGACCCGGACTCGGCAGGAACCAACAACAGGGATTCGATTCCCTTGATAGTCCTTAAGAATAAGTTTTTGGAAGCGGAGGTCTTGGTGCTGGATCGTGGGGATGAGTTGCTTGAGGGTCTTCCAGGACACCATCGAGAGGGATGATCCCGAGTCGACTTCCATGTGGCAAGGCTGGTTCTCGATGGCCACTGTTATTCGGATTTTCTTGGCATCCAAGGCAGAGGCGTGACCGATAGTGATAGTATGGTGAGCCTCTTCTCGCTGCAAAACTCGGTTTCTGTAGGAGTGGTTTACTGGTTCTCGCCTTACAGGACAATTTCCTGTCGATTGGCGATAGTTAGCCCCTTTTGAGGCCTGGCCAGGTCCTTGTAAACTTCGGCAGACCCGTCCGATGTGGCCTATCTTCCCGCACTCATGGCAGAGTGCGTCGCGGAATTTGCAACCTGGCATGGTTGGCTCCACAGCCAGCGCAAGGGCGTAGGGACTTTGGGTGGTGGTCCCGGTCGGACTTCAGTTGATGGACCTCTTCTGACAACGAAGAGAGGTCCTCGTGGTGTGTCATTGAAAGCTGCTCTTCTGACTTGGGTAAAATTTCGCTTGTCGGTTGGTGTACCGGCGCGCGGTTGCGGCGTAATTGTTCAGCCGACTTCCTGGTTGCTTCTGCTGCAGTAGCATCGGTGATGGCATCAGCAAGGCTGATGTCGCCTTTCGCCATCAGCTTGCTCTGCACGCCTAGTGCATCTAATCCCAGAACTATTCGATCTCTCAGTGCCTCTTCCAAATTGACGAATCCGCAAAGGCCTCCCAGGTTTTGGAGGTCTGCTATGAAGTCAGCGACGCTTTCTCCTTTTTGCTGGTTTCTCTGATAGAACTCGTGCCGTCTCACGAGCATGGGCACGGTCGGTGCGTAATGAGCTCTTAGTAGAGGTTCGAGGTCGTCCCAGTCCATCGTCTTCACTTCGGTAGGTTTGGCTAGTGCTTTAGCCATCTTAAATACGGATGGACCGCAATGCGTTAGGAATACCGCCCGTTTCTTCCCGGCTGTAGCATCCTTTAAATTGTTAGTTTCCAAAAACATTTGGAAAAGATCCATGTAGGACTCCCAGTCCTCTTGCACTGGATTGAACGGAGCGGGTGGTACGACGCCGCCGGACATGGTTCCGTCGTGTAGCGCTGTCAGCCACGTGCTCGGTGTTTCTTCTTAGTTCAGTTGGCTCAGATGTCTCCACATCCCACCTTCGTCACCAGTGTTATGTATGGAGCATGGGCAAGAAAGAATGGAGACGAGCCTCTGGAACGGTGAACTTCAACTCTTTATTTACATAGTGACTGCTCCAACTCAATGGCAGTTATAGCCCTCCTTATATAGGCAACCCAATAACTATTAACCAATAACAATCTAGGAGCGCTAGCTCCCTTAACCAATAAGAACGCTCCATTAATGGCCAATCGGATTCCCCGGAACGAGCCAATCCGATCCTGCCATTAACAGCCAATCAGAAGTGCAGGGCCAGAACCCTGCACTTGACTCCAAGCTTAAGATATCTTTATTAAGGCCTATGCATTCACAACAAATAGTATAGAAAATAACCTTTATACAGAAAATTTGAAAAGAAAACAAAACTTGTCATATGTTTCATGGATGCATGGAGTGATTGTAGTTGTATTTACGAATCTGACAGTCCATGGATAAAAGCTGTTTTTCCAGCTGGCTATACTTCTGTATCTTCCGCCCCAGATAAAAGTGAGAATGGAGACACTGACCAGGATGTGAATCGACCCCAAGTATTTTCCTTACTCTGCTGAAACAATGAGGCCTGGTGATGTCATTCAGTGGTATTAGGGGTCAACCAATGGTTACTTGTGCCGAATTTATCACTCTCTGTAGTGCCTTCCTTTTCTCAACTGTTGAACCAGTGTACCATACTGTTAAACAGTATGTAAGGATAATTTCTTTCATGAACCAATATAGAAAGAGGTCATCAGCCATTGTTCCACCTGATTTTTCCACAGGACTCTAAGGAAATGAAGTCTCTGCTGAGCCTTCCTAACTGCCATGTTGTTTTTCCATGTGAGGTCTTTTTTTTTTTTTTATAAAAGTTTTATTTAAGTTTTCACAAAACATATACATACAAATATATACAAATATCTTTTTTTGAGAACAGCGTGACCCCGGGTTATCACTTTTCCATACAGACATAAACTCAATGCATATTTATCTTATACATTCTAATCCATATTTTATAACTATTTTTTCAATAGCTTTTCCCTTTCTTTACTTCCTATAGCCTTATTTTAAATTATCTCATTCCTTTCTTAATTCAGTTACATATCTTTTTCTAATTTTTAAAATCTTTCTAATCAATGTTTTTATCCTTTCATCTGTCCTGTTTACAATTTCATATTATGTTTTCTCATAAAACAAATTTTCCCCTAGAAATTACTAGAGTGGAGTGTAACACCTTTGTATCTTTTTTCAAATCTTGTTTAAAATTTTAAGTTACACCTTTACAGTTATAACATTCATTTTTTAACCTCTATTTTATAACACATACCTATTTTCAATTAAATTCTGCTTGGTACATTCCCTTAAAAATACACATTAAATTCTTAAAAGAAAAAAGTAAATATGTATATATATCTGTGTATATATGTACAACAATAGTAAATGGAATAATTATTCTATTCAAGTTTAGTTCTGCCATTAATAATAATAACAATATTTTACATTTCTATTTCTTTTAACAAACATTACCTAGTAATATCAGTTGTCTTTCACTTTAATCATCTATATTTCATATTTTACTTATTACTGTCTTTAAATAAAAAACAAAACAATAGTTATTAACAGTAAATAAAATTATTATTCTTATTCCAATTCATCTTGTCAACTGATAAAAATTTTCCATGTTTCTTTTCAGTTTTTTTAAACTTTCCTTTTAAATCATTGAGAGCCTTATTCTCTTCATAAACAAACATTCCCTTACACATCAATACAAATTTTTCTATCACTTTAATCATCTAAACATATTTTCTAACCCTTTTCTATTTCTAATATAACAATGCTATTCCATGCACCCTTGCAGAATCCTCTCCTTAAGTTAAATTTTAACCATTGTCTCTGTGTCTTTTAAATAGGTTTATACCTTTAATTCTTGTACGCTTTTCCTGTACCTCTATATCTTGTTTCTGTCTTTTGTAGTTTCTTTTCCTTTCCCTCTTCCATCTCTTCTTCTCCCTCCCCTTTTTATTCCCTTTTCTATCTGATTCTCCCTTCTGTGATCCTCCCTTCTGCTTCTTCCTGATATTATTATTGCTTTTCAAATTACTCTTTTTTTTGGTTGTTCCTTCAATGCTTAAGTTTGTAACTCCCTTTCCCCCCTTTTCCTTTTTTACCCCACTTAGAGTTGCTTGGTCATTAAAGATGGTTTCTTCGTTGTCCCGCCCTTGTTGTTCTGCCAGAGTTTCTTGTTGTTTTTCATAGTTCAAAATCTCCATTTCTAAAAACTGAAATATGAAACCAAAAGCCATGTGAGGTCTTGACTATAATAAGCACTCCCAAGAATTTAAAAGAGGAAACCCTCTCCACCCACTGATATACAGTGGGGCAGATTCCTCTCTGTGCTTCTGGAAATCCAGCACCATCTCCTTTGTCTTGCTAGAGTTTAGATGTAAGTTGTTTTTTGAACAATAATTGAAGCAAAGGCATCATTAAGTGCGAAATACAGTGCAACGGATGGATGATCAGTGCCACTTTTGCTGCCAGGGGTTAGAAAACACAACTTTTGGATGCTGAATAAGAAAGGATAAGGAAAAGTTGCCTTCCTCGTGAGTTGGGATAAGCCAAAGATGTGTTCTCCAGAATTAGTAAGCAGACTCTTCTAGCCAGAGCAAGCAGGACCTTGAACCTTGAATTATTTCTGGCTCTGAATGTTAAATCTATTAATTATCTATTATTATTATTTTCATTTTTAATCTTCTGTTCAATTATGTCCAATGAAAACTCCTTGGTATTCTCTGACCTTGCTTATTTTCTTGCAGATGCTTCATTACCCAAACTAGGTAAGTTCATCAGTGCTAGTGATCAGACTTCACTATATTCTCTTTAATTAATTGTGTCCTGTTCTTGGAGACTGCCTAGACAAGTCCCTGTGGTTTTGCGGGGGAAATGATTTGCCTTTGCCTCCTTCTCAGGGCTGAGAGAGGAAGGGGGCAATACTTGCTCGAGGTCACCCAGATGGCTTGGTGCCTAAGGCAGGACTAGAACTCACTGTCTCCTGGTTTCTAGCCTGATACCTTAACCACAACACCAAACTGACTCTCTCTCCCCCTCCCTCTTCATAGGAGGTTTCAGAAAGAGAGATAGCATACTGAATCATACACAGATCTGCTGAATGATGCCACTCTGAACAGATTGACAAGATCCAGCATGTGAAACCCAATACAGATATTATAAAGTCATTCATAGGAGTGCATAGGGAATATAAATGGCCTGGAGTTATTTCGCATTCTTCCTGTGCAGTGATACCTTTGCTAAAGTTCTTTCTGAACAGTTCAACAATTCCTACAATTCTGATTCATTCAATACATTTGCATTGGTGTAATGCTTTCTGGGAGATCATCTTCCCCTTTTGCTTTGTTTGCTAAATCAAAGTATTAAGCTTTACAACAGCTGTTGATCAGATACAAATGTGGCACAAACATTAATGGAACCATTCCCCCCACTTTAAATTATCTCGAGGAAATACAGCATGTGTATCTGACCTAGTTACACAATGCCTTGCTAGCAGCTTCTTCCTTATTATTACATAGAATATCATCACAATATGGTTGCAAATGTATAGGATAGAGCTATTGAACACTGATGAAGACTTATTCTTTGGTTATAAGTAAAAGAGATATGCAAATGTTTTATCTAAAATGTTGACAATTTTATACCCCAGTTATAAATTAAGGGAGGACAAACTGTATGAAAAAGAGGGATTTGTAGACATTTTTTTTCTGGAAATAAAATACGATGAGATTGAAATAAAAAGATAATTACTGATTCAAAAATAGGGCAAGGAATCAAAGCTTACATTATTGTTGTAAGTAATAAAACCCCAGAACCACCCCCTATCACAAAAAACAAACAAACCCTATTACATCATAGGCAAAAGAAGAACAAAAGAAAAACTACAACACATATAAAATTTCCATTGTTCATGTTATATCAGCAGTAAAATAATTCATTGCATCCTTCAATCCAACACTTTAGAACAGAGGTCTCATTCTCGCGGCCCACGGGCCAATTGCGGCCCGCAGGACAATGTCCTGTGGCCCCCACCGTGATATGAAAGTATAATATTAGTGCGTTCTCCATGCGTCACTAGCTGGCTAAACACTTCTATGTGTGGCCCAGCCTCACCCAAACTCTGCCTCCAGCAGCCCCCAGGTAAATTGTGTTTGAGACCCCTGTTTTAGAACATTCACTTAATTCTTTACTATTAGGTATTACCAATAATCAGGTTCCTTTTTTAATACAACAGTTGATATATTTGCATGATACTTAACTCTATTTTATTTTAAAAGAATCTTTTTATCTATTCGTTAGGAGCAAATAGATGTGACCTTTTCAGTAACAGAGAATACTGGCCTGTCTGTTCACCCATATGTGTCATGTTAACAAGAAAAATAGCACCTCCAGTCTTGGTATCAGCACTTGTCAAACTTTCAAGGAGGAATTAATTTGTATAATAAAATATTGTGACACAATTCTATTTTCTGACCAGCCAAGACAAGAAGCTCTTTCAATTTGTAACAGAAAGAGTCACATCATGATAACTACCAGTAGCTGCTTTGACAACCTGATTCTCTCATAATGTATTATACTTCAACTTCTCTAAGTTCCTACCTACTCATTGGGTGGAAATTATGATAAGAAACCAGGATAGATAATATATCCCACTAGAAGAGAATATCTGCACCTCAAGGTTGAACTATGGAGTCCTTAGTTGCTCTTTGAGCTTGGTTGTTTGCTTGCAGACATCTAATTGCCTGACTAAGTAACACCATGCTCTAATCATTATGATGATGATAATGACAACACTCTTAGATAGTTGACTGATCATATTACCTATTTGGGTAATTCAGAGAGGACCAAGAACTTCACAAGATACCCATTGTTTGCCCTGTTGCATAAAGCCACCATGAGTAAACATCAATAACCCCAGTCCAGGGGTGGGATTCCACCGGTATAACAACCGGTTCAATGATTTCATGCTTCGTGCATACAGACACATTTTATGCATGGGCCAAACGTGCACTCCATGTGTGTGCTCTGTGTTATGAACTAATAAAACACTTAAATAAAGTTTTATCAAACCTTTAGAAAATAGCAGGGTTC
Source organism: Hydrophis major (assembly GCA_033807585.1). Lineage (NCBI taxonomy): Eukaryota > Metazoa > Chordata > Lepidosauria > Squamata > Elapidae > Hydrophis > Hydrophis major. Next base: position 73,112,219 of record CM066329.1, read on the forward strand.
TAATCCTGCACTTCTGATTGGCCGATAATAGCGATATCGGATTGGTCCCTTCAGGAGAATCTGATTGGCTGTTAACGAGCCACTCTCATTGGTTAAAGGGGTTAACACTCCACGTTTCTCATTGGTTACTAGATCAGCAGCTTGCCTATAAAAAGGCTGCTGCTGCCCTAGGTTTTTGCTCTGTTCAGAATGATTAATAAATTCACTGTTCACCGTCTCGTCTCCGTTCCTTGCGCCCATGCACAGAACATAACACTCTGCATTTTAAAAAGCTCTAATACTTAACTTCTACTGCAGTCCCTGTGAATAAAACAGCTGAAGCACGGCAAACTGCTCTGCTGAGTGAATCAGCTGTGTTCTTAAAAAAGGAAATAAAGCACAGGAAAGAGCAGGGGTGGGCGGGCCCACATGCTAATCGCAGCGAATTGGTTCTCTGCCAGCTGATTTTTGGATCAAGGGGTTCGCCCAAACCAGTCTGAATCAGTAGAATCCCACCCCTGGTCCAGTCCAAAAAATTATTGATCCCATTTTGTATCATCTATCGCTAAGGCAATTCCTTATGGCATTGATTTCTGTAGTTAATGCTGTGTGAAAAAGTATTTCCTTTTGGTCTTTCCTGAATCCCCTGCCAATTACTTACTATATATGGCATAAACCATTTTTTTATCTGTAAACTTTATAAGGCTCTAAACAGCTTAGTAGTGGGACCAGAGGTGGTATTCAGCAGGTTCTGACAAGTTTTGGAGAACTGGTAGCAGAAATTTTGAGAAGTTTGGAGAACTGGCAAATACCACCTCTGACTGGAGATTTTACAGTATCCTTCCCCTGCCACATCCACCAAGCCACAGCCACAGAACCAGTAGTAAAAAAAAAATTGAATCCCCCCATAAAAATTTTTTTGGAAAAAAATGAACACTAGATTTTCAAATGTTTGGCTAAATTGTTTGAGAAATATAATTAGAACTGAATATTATAAAGACTCCATTTGGTGATCTTACATAGATAGAAAAAGTTGGTTTAAAAAACCATTTGTCTACAGTGAAAAAAAAATGCTAGAGACATCTAAGTCAAAAGGATGAAGGAAGAAATATATGTACAGATTTATTACATGCTATGCACATTGTTATGTTCTGATGTGAACTGGGATAGAAACAAAGGAGTAAAAATTAAAGTATAGGTTTATTTTGGTTTTTAACTTTCAGACTTGAAAAGGAATATGGAATAGACAAACCCATCCCTGTTTTTAGCAGTAAAGTATTGCATTTAAGGATTTGCAAAAGGCTATTAATCATACTTGATTTAAGCAACATGTTAAGTGTTTCCCACTTTTGATCTTTCATTGTTCTCCCTTGCCTCTCCAATGCTTTGACATCAGGAAAAAAGAAAAAATAACAGAGAAAGCCTTTCTAACATGCCAAACTCTGGTTGTAAATAGGCAGCATGACTTAGCAGAGCAAACAGAATAATGAAATCTAATTCTGCATTAAAACTATGATCATAGTCAAAAGTCAGACAAATTACAGAGTTACAGAAACTTGAATTCAATTATAAAATTCTGAAAAAGTATATAGGTTGAGAGTACCTAACTATCATTTTTCAGGATTTGGGATGCTGAACAACTTTTGAAAGGAGATCCGATTTGGTTCTAAATAATATCTGAGTCATCAGCTATATTAATTGTATAATAATGAAGAGATTGCCTCCAGAACTCCCTCTTTCTCCTGTAAGAATGAGCAATGTCAATAAATATATAGAACTTAGGAAGAAGTTAAAAAGAACAGTGTATTTCTGCAGGTGGACTGATTTTAAGCTGTTGCAAAAACCAAAATAACCCAGCATGGGTTATTGACCCAGTATGGAAAACTGCATCTTTGTGCACATAATAGAAATATTGTGGACCTAACAGACTAATTCTTGAAATTTTCAGAAAGAATAAGTTTTTTTATAAAAAGTGTTATGAACTAATAAAGGCGTTTAATAAAGTTTTAACAACCTTAAGTAAAAAGCAGGGTTCTAATCCTGCACTTCTGATTGGCCGATAATAGCGACATCGGATTGGTCCTTTCTGGGAAATCTGATTGTCTGTTAATGGGCCAACTCTCATTGGTTCAAGGGTTTAACACTTCCATGTTACTCATTGGCTAATAGGTCAGCAGCCTACCCTATAAAAGGGCTGCTGCTGCCCTAGGGTTTTGCTCTGTTCAGTATGTTCAATAAAGAGTTGAAGTTCACTGTTCACTGCCTCGTCTCTGCTCCTTGCGCCCATGCGCAGAAATTAACACTGGCAATGAGGATGGGATGCGGAGACATCTGAGCTGATTGAACACTCACAGAGCACCAAACAGAGCACGTGGCTGAAGGTGCATCAGCAATGGAAACCATGTCCGGCAGTGCCACACTACCCGCTCCATTTGACCCAGCACAAGAAGACTGGGACTCGTACATAGACCGGTTCCAGATGTTTCTGGAGACCAACAACTTGAAGGATGCCACTATGGGGAAAAAGCGAGCAGTGTTCCTGACCCATTGTGGGCCTGCCGTCTTTAAGATGGCCAAGACACTAGTGAAACCGGCTGAGGTGAAATCCATGAACTGGGACGTTCTTGCGCCCCTTCTACGGGCCCACTATGCATCCGCTGTACTTACACTTGTCCGAAGACATGAGTTTTACCAGAGGGACCAACGGAAAGGAGAGAGCATTGCAGATTTCATCGCAGATCTCCGGAACCTGGGAGGCCTCTGTGGGTTCGCAGACCTCGAAGAAGCTCTGAGAGACCAAATAGTTCTGGGATTAGATGACCAGACAGCACAGAGCAAGATCATGGCCAAAGGGGACATCGATCTTGTGAGGTCATCAAAGATGTTACTGCAGCAGAAGCAACCAGGAAGTCGGCCACCCGAATGCCCCGCACCAACGCACCGCTCCGTCAACTCACCAGCGATACCTCACCTTGCCTAGAGAGGCACACAACAGCGACACACCACAAGGACCTCAAATCGCCATCAGAAAGTGATAAGGAGGAGGTCAACCGGCTCCGGTCTGAACATGACCAACGCAACCAGTGGAATTGAAGACTACCGCACCAATGCGCGGGTTGTGGGGCAAACCACCCGCGATCAGACTGCAAATTCCTCGACGCGCTCTGCCATTTCTATGGGAAAAGAGGCCACATCGGGAAGGTCTGTAGAAGCAAGCAAGGATCCAGCCCGATTCAGAGGAGAAGCAACTACCGCCAGACCACAGGGAATCATCCTGTGAGTCAGGGACATTTAAACCACCAATGGAACAACCACTCCTACAGAAATAAAACACTGGCCACTTCAACGAGATGGGAAGAAGCACACCAAACCATTACAATCAGTCACGCTTCATCGTTAGATGCAAAGAAGATCCGAGTGAAGGTCGCCATTGAAAACCAGTCTTGCATGATGGAAGTCGACTCAGGATCATCCCTCTCGATGGTTTCCTAGAAGACACTTAAACAATTAATCCCTGCCGTCCGGCGTCAAGACCTCAGAGCCCAAAGAATCATACTCAAAGATTATCAGGGGAACCGAATTCCGGCCGTTGGATCCAGCCAAGTCCAAGTATCATTCAAAAATCGTACTGCGTCATTACCACTGACCATCGTCGACTGCGACCAGCCTAGCTTGTTAGGCCTTCAATGGTTCGCCCCACTCGGGATTGAGGTAGCCGGCATTCACCAAACCAGAAGCGACGACTGGGAGGAGGCCCTTGTCCAGGAATTCCAGGACGTCTTTGCAGACAAACTAGGCGAGTACAAGGGGACCCCAATATCATTTAACCTTAACTCTGAAGTAGCCCCCATCCACCTTAAGCCTCATCAGGTACCTTTTGCCCTTAAACCAAAGATCGACAAGTAGCTCGATAAATTAATAGCCCAGGGTGTTTTAGAACCAACTGACCACGCCCGTTGGGAAACCCCAATCGGAACACTCATCAAACCGGATGGATCGTTAAGGATTTGTGGGGACCACCGGGCCACCCTTAATCACGCCCTTCAACAGAACGCTTACCCGGTGCCGGTGGTGCAACACCTTCTCCATTCCCTGGGGGGTGGAAAAGTCTTCACTAAATTGGATTTAGCACAGGTGTACCAACAACTGCCTGTAGATAAAAAAAACCGTGGAGGCACAGATGATTGTTACGCACCGAGGCGCCTTTAAATGCAACCGACTCCAATTCGGAGTGAGCGTAGCCCCAGGGATTTTTCAAAGTCTGATGGAGAGACTCTTGCAAGGGATCAAGGGGGTCGTGCCATACTTTGATGACATTTAAATTGTGGCCCTGAATAGAGAAGTACTAGAAAAGCATCTTAAAATGGTTCTCCAGAAATTTAAAGACTCCAGCCTAAAGGTTAAAAAAAATAAATGTCGACTGTGTACAGATAAAGTAGAGTTCCTGGGGTACCTAATCGATAAGCAAGGCATTCACCTCACTAATAGCAAACTAAAAGCGATCAAAAACGTCCCAAGACTCAGGAATAAGACTGACCTCCAAGCTTTCCTGGGGCTCATTAACTTTTACAACATCTTCTTGCCCCACAAAGTGACCGTAGCTGAGGCCCTACATAGACTTCTCAACAAAAAAGCAACCTGGGACTGGGGACACCGAGAGGAGCACGCGTTCCGACAAGTGAAAAACTTACTAACCTCAGATGCTGTTTTAATGCAATATAACGAGACTTTGCCTTTAACAATTACATGTGACGCGTCACCGTTTGGAGTAGGAGCCATTTTGAGTCATGTATTACAAAATGGTAGTGAGGTCCCTATTGCCTATTTTTCAAGGACCCTATCAAAGGCTGAACGTAACTATAGCCAAATTGACAAAGAGGTTCTTGCTGTTGTATCTGCTGTGAAAAGGTTTCATGAATATGTGTATGGATGAGTTTTTACTATTATTACCGATCACAAACCTTTGCTAGGGATTATAGCGGGAGACAAGCCAACCCCCTATAAATTGTCACCTAGAATGACTCGCTGGTCGGAGTTCTTAGCTGCGTACAACTATAAATTACAACATCGCCCGGGGAAAGCCATTCCCCATGCTGATGCATTGAGCCGTGCACCACTTCCAGAAACTGTCAACGACCCAGCTCCAACCCTTACGACACTCCAGATTGAAACACTACATTCACCGCCGCTGACAGCCAGAGACATCGCTATCGAAACGAAACGAGACTCTATCCTGGCGCGAGTTCTCAGCTGGGTCGAACAAGGATGGCCAGTAGAACAAGCCCCTGACGACTTCACCCCTTTCAGAAAGCAGCAAACAGAACTTTTCTCGCAAAAAGGCTGCACCCTATGGGGAGACAGAGTCGTTGTCCCAGAGCGGTTACAACGAGCAGTATTGAAAACATTGCATGACGGTCACCCCGGCATCGTGCATATGAAAGCGCTCGCACGAAGCTACGCGTGGTGGCCGGACATCGACAAGCAGATCGAAGCCTGGGTAAAGACTTGTCTAAAGTGCCAAGAAGTCAGCAGTGCCCCACCTAGAGCAACTCCAATGGAGTGGGAAACCCCCCGGGGGCCATGGTCCTGCATCCACGTTGACTTTGTGGGACCTACTAAGGGACATACGTTCCTCCTAACAATGGATGCCTATTCCAACTGGCTCGAGTTCCACAAAATGAAGAATACTACAACCGATTCCGTCATCCGAAAATTGAATAGGCTATTCGCAATGCATGGGCTGCCAGACGTTCTGGTCTCTGACAACGGACCCCAGTTCACCGCCCAGGCGTTTAAACAATATTTAGCAGACTGGGGTATCCGCCATGTGCTAACCTCGCCGGCGCATCCTGCAACTAATGGCAGGGCCGAGCGCATGGTCCAATTTGTTGAAAAAAACTCTCCACAAAATGGACTATGGGGACATTGATGACAAACTAAACAGAATACTCCTACTCCAACACCACCCCGCACAGCGTCACCAACAAGACTCCAGCTGAACTGTTGATGGGACGCAAGCTCCGTTCCCACCTCAACCAGCTCCACCCGTCCTACGCGCCAGAGAAACCCTGTGGATCTAGCGGAAAATGCCGTGAGTTCATGGTAGGCAATTTAGTTTTCACTAAAAACCTTTCCGGTGAACCATTATGGGTCGAAGCAACCGTAAATCAAACTACCGGGCCCAAATCGTACCATGTGCAAACATGGGACAGAAAAATATGGAAACGCCATATAGATCAGCTTCGCTCTAGGCTACAACCCAGTTCCCGCGACTCCTGTGACTCTCAGACTGAGGGGGAGGGGATGTCGAGATGGTGGAAAGTAGAATCGAAGGAAGTCAGCAGCCAGGCACAATACATGAAGAAGAATCAGGGAGAGGGATGGCCTCGCCACAGAGGAATACCTCAATGGAGGCGAGCCCGCAGAGATCAGAGGACAACAGCGATAGAATTAGCAGCACCGAGTCGTCCAGTGATGATGCGGAACTGCCTATACCAAATATATCAAAAAACGTCCCGCCGAAACCGGACTACAGACAGGAACCGGTGGGACAGCGCAAATCTAATAGACAGTTAAAACAACCTGCATATCTATGGAATTATGGCACTGCACCCCTCAAACGGAACCTAGGGGGAAGGGGTGTTATGAACTAATAAAGGCGTTTAATAAAGTTTTAACAACCTTAAGTAAAAAGCAGGGTTCTAATCCTGCACTTTGGATTGGCCGATAATAGCAATATCGGATTGGTCCTTTCTGGGAAATCTGATTGGCTGTTAATGGGCCAACTCTCATTGGTTCAAGGGTTTAACACTTCTATGTTTCTCATTGGCTAATAGGTCAGCAGCCTACCCTATAAAAGGGCTGCTGCTGCCCTAGGGTTTTGCTCTGTTCAGTATGTTCAATAAAGAGTTGAAGTTCACTGTTCACTGCCTTGTCTCCGTTCCTTGCGCCCACACGCAGAACTTAACAAAAAGCTCTTACCAGAAATCATAACTACCTATACTAGATGTACAAATATCCACTTTTCCTATTCTACATGTTTCTGCTCAAGTCTCTGTAGTTTTCTTGGCACAGTTTCTCAGAAGTGGTTTGCCATTTCCTCCTTCCTAGGGCTGAGAGAAATTTACTAGCTCAAATCCCTCAACTTGCTTTGTGCCTTAGGTGAGACTAGAAGTCATAGTCTCCCACTTTTTAATCTGTTCTCTTATCCCCTACCCCAAACCGGCTCTTTCTTTGTTGTTAATGGTAACTAATGAAAGGTATATAAATAGCGATTTAACTAAAATTTAATTAATGAGGTGGTTCCAGTATTATTAACATTCCTTTGCCTATTAATTTTGTTTCAGCTGCTTTTATACTTTTTAATTTTTGTTGTTGGTCATGATTTTAGATATTTATTGCTTTGGTCTTGTTGTACACCAGATGGATGGCTAAATAAATAAATAAATATCACAATTGTTAACCAATTTCTGTATTGTACATAATTCTCATTTTATAAATACTGTCAGGGTTCTGACGATTGTCTAATTAAATCATGAGTCTCAAGTCAATGCTTTACAAGTTGACAAATAACACATTTGACAATACAATAACACATTTGACCAAGAAAGTAGATAAAAATAAATGTTTCCCCTATCCAATCGTATCTGACTCTCTCTCTCTCTCTCTCTCTCTCTCTCTCTCCCTCTCTCTCTCTCTCTCTCTCTGTGTGTGTGTGTTCATCTCTATTTCCTAGTTGAGGGAGCCAGCATTATGTTTCCATGATCACATGACAGCATGACATCATGCTGCAGTGCAAAGTATGCAGCAAAAAATGGAAATTGTTACTCTCCTGCTGAAGTGGTACCTATTTGTCCAGTCATGTTTTCATTCTTTCAAACTGCTAGCTAGACAACAGCTGGGGAAAGAACAGGAGCTTGCCTGTCACACAGCACTCAGATCTTGAACCCAGGCTGTTAGCTTTCTCGCTGACAAGCTCAGCTTCATGACTGCTGAGCTCCCCCAACCAAGAAAATATGAATGGGCAAATAGCAAGACAAATCACCTTCTCACCAGTTTTTGTTCCGTATGAATGCCAGGTTTGCAGGAAATGGAGGTTTAGTTCTGTTGTATCAACAATGGCAGATCCTCTCTTTTTCAATTAAAGATATGACATGCTTGACAAAAAAATGATTCATAATTAATTGGAGCAACTTTACCTAAATTCCTTTTTGCATATCCTAAGGATGTGTGCAAATGTATCCTCAAGAGTCATATGAATAGATTCTTTGTAGATATGGCATCCTTTGGCAGACTTCTGTGGAAAGTCAATCTGCTTTAAAAAAAAAAAAAAAAAAAGCAGAGGACAAATGTATTTGTGCAAGAATCAGAAAACTTCTGAATAATTTCCAAAGCATGCCCAGCCCTAATAAACACATTTCAGCCTGCACAGAGTTAAGAGGTATTGATGTCATTTTTAAAATAATATTTGTTTTAATTTATGCGATTCTAGTGCTTGATATCACCTCAGAAGACATTTCCATTTTCCAAAAAGAGCTTAAGCTCACGGAATTTATTCAAGGAATATTTAGCACATTCAGGCAGGGTAGACCCTAACCATATTCATACTTACTTGGCAGTAAGCATGTATATAAAGGGACTTACATCTTAGTAAACAAGTTTAAAAGGACAGTCTAAGGCTCTTTCAAAGTCTCCAACTAAACCTCCCCCCCCCCAAAAAAAAAAAAAATCTAAATTCTTTATAAAGTTCTCAGAGCAGGCTTTATTTGGAAATACTAGGACCAAAAAAGTTTTTATGGCCAGGTCTTCTATGCAACTTGTTATAAAAAGCAGTTAGCTTGTTGTCAATTATATTCTTAGAATTTTTGGTTTATTTCTTTCCCTGGCTGAATCATCATCCTGTACTAGAACGTACAATTTGTTCACTATGTTAACAAGTGCACAGGAAAATCCATGCTTAATAAATTATTTAAGAAAAGTGAAAGAGAAGGAGAACAGAGAATAAGGTAAGGTGGAAAGAAAGAAGGAAGGAGGAAGGGGCAGCTTACTATGAATCTATAAAATTATGATAGAAGTGCCAAAATCTACAATAAGGCAGGCAGAGTTTTAAACTTACAAAACTGTGGCCTGTCATTCAAGGAGAGTTATATGGGATAGGACAAAAAAAAAAGACGTAATGTCGTGTATTTTTGTATATACTTCAAATTTACTCACTTGCATAATGCATTTTCATTGCTGATAAACTATGATTCATGATTCTGAGGAACAGAAACACTGAATGGTAATAGCATTTCAGTTTTTGTCTTTCTAGGGGAGCGAGTATGTAAATTCATCCTAGGAGGAAAACTGAACAAATTGCATCCACTTTCACCCCTATACATTTGCTTATTTCATTCTTAAATTGTCCCTGTTCTTCATGTGCTTTACATTCTTCAAAGTGCTTTACAAAATGCTTAACAATACAATAAATAAATCTGTACAAGTAACATTAAACAAACAGTAAATATTTCAAAGAGTAAACAAAAATAATATACTTTAGACTAAAACAGGAAATACCCAAAATTAGGGAACTGCAGTATCTTGAATGAATATACATACATGCATCACAATTTGAACAAACAGATGTTGAGATAGTTTCCTTATAGTTTCTGTTTAGATCATAAGAACAGTTGCACCAATTAAGGGACATTTAAAGAAGGTTTTCTAAAATAAAATTCAAACTGAATCTCCAAGATCAATCTCTGAGCTTATATTTCTGAATATAATCAACTGCTTCTTAAAATCCTGGATAATTTGCTTCCCCGACATCAAATGGTCTTTTTATTTTTCTTCCTCTTGTTGTCCTTTTCCTGGAAGATTCAGAGACAAAAATCTTCATCAGACTCTTTCCTCGTTATTTAATTTCAAGCTAAATGTCCACCTGAGCTTCTTAACCAGAGGTAAAAGAAATTAGGTTATACTTATTTTTACCCGATAACATTCTAATCCAACAAATGCTTTTAGGGACTCATCTAGGTAAAGGGGCTGTTCCTTTAAACATCCTATTTTTATTGTACTATCCTCCAGCTATCTGATTTTCTATATTTATGTTAAGAACTTGGAGAGCATAAGGCTCCCCAAGCTTCTGAGGAAACAAAAGGGGTGGAGATAGAGTGCAGTTGTGTCATATGTAGCAGATAAACAGGGATTTAAATTGGATTTAAATCTCTCAATCTCTCTCTCCCACCCTAACCCTAACCCTAACTGTTGTGTCCGCAAAAGACGCCAGGAGTCGGTGACTACGTTTAAAGCTCTTTATTTGGAAGTTGAGAACCGAACCGGCGAAAAGGAAAAAGCCCGCGGCTTTTATCCTTTTCGCCGCCGCGGCCGCGGCCAATGGCAGCAATTCAAGTCTCCCACTCTTGGAGCAAGCCAATCGCGGGAGACTTTCAACGGGCCAATCGGCGCGGCTCGCCTGGCCAATTAGAAATCCCCGCGCTTTAGCCAATCAAAGCGCGGGGATTTCGAGTATGCAAATGAAGGACAGAACACCCCTCCCCTCTTGGTACAGTCCTTACGTTGCGTAGTCACGTAGGTAGGCGGGGCTCCGTCTAGTCCTACTTGACCTGCGCAACTCAGTTGCAAGCTGGATTTCGGCCGGAGCAGTCGAGTTTTTGGCTGCTCCCTCTTCTGTGCGAACCGGTTGGATGATCGGGCCGGTTCCTTCTCCGTGGCTCCCATCTGGGCCTTCCGGGTTGGTTGAGCTACGGGTTTCGCCGCTCCCGCTTGGTCTTTCCGAGTTGGTTGAGCTGGCTTGGTGGTTCTTCTCCGGTGGGGGATCGCGATGGCTGCGTTCCGGTAAGTACTGCTGGTTTATTTTTTCTTTCGTTTGGTTATTCGGGTATTCCCTCCCCCCTTGGTTTGTATTTTGGGGGGTGGATTCTGTTGCTGTCCGAGACCTGAGTTGGTCAATGTGTCGTTTCCAGGCTCGCCCATCTGTGGTTTGGAGCCAGTATGAGCGTGGGCCTGTGATTTGGGTGATGACGGCTGGGATCCATAGGGGGTCCCCCGTCAGGTTTTTTGCATACACGAGGTCCCCGGGTGCGAATGTTCGGTATTTTGTACTTGAGTCTGGGGGCCGCTCTGGGTTATACGTTGGGTGTAACCTCTCGAGTGGGGACCTCAGCTTCCTACCCATTAGTAACTCGGCTGGGTTTTTGTTGGTAGTGGTGTTCGGGGTGATGTGTTGTATAAAGAGGAGTCTGTTAATTTTGTCTTGGATCTCCCCGTGGTCCATTTTCCGGATGGTTTTTTTGGTAAATTGGACCATCCGTTCCGCCCTACCGTTCGCCGCCGGATGCGCCGGTGCCGTTAATGCGTGGCGGATGCTCCTTTCCGCCAGGAATTTCTCGAAGTCGAGGGAAGTAAACTGGGGCCTGTTGTCGGAGACGACGACGTCTGGGAGGCCGTGTGTTGCAAAGAGTTTGCAAAGTTCTTTGATCACGGCCTCCGTGGTTGTGGATTTCATGTCGCTTACCTCCAACCAGTTGGAGTAAGCGTCAACTGTTATGAGGAAGGTATGTCCATTCGTGGGACCGGCAAAGTCCAAATGGATTCTGGACCAGGGCCCCCTTGGTGTTTCCCACTCCCGGATGGGTGCTGTGGGTGGGCTGGGTCTAGTCTCCTGGCATCGCTGGCACCTAGCTACCCAGGCCTCTATCTGTTTGTCCATCCCTGGCCACCAAGCGTAACTTCTGGCCAGGGCTTTAGTTCTTACGATGCCAGGATGCCCCTCATGCAACATTTCTAAAACTTTCCCTTGCAGTCTGTCCGGGATGACCACCCTGTCACCCCATAAGATGCACCCCTTAAGTAGCGAGAGTTCAGTTTAGCGGTTTCTAAATGTCTTAACGGACTCGTCGTTGTCCCTATCTGGCCAACCTTTTTCCACCCAATGCAAAATCCGCGCCAGACGCCTGACTTTAATAGTTTCCCGGGCAATGTCTGATGCGGTTATGGGTAGGTTGGGTAGGTTCTTGATGCTAAGGGTGTTTGTCGTTGGTGCTGGGTCAGGGTCGGAGTCCGGTAACGGCGAGCGGCTCAAAGCGTCCGCGTGTGAAATCTTCTTACCCGGTTTGTGTATAAGTTCGTAGCTGTAGGCTGCCAGGAACTCGGACCACCTTGTCATCCGGGGAGACAGAATGTTCGGGGTGGCTCGATTCCCTGCAAGGATGCCCAACAATGGTTTATGGTCTGTTACAATGGTAAAAGGGCGGCCGTAAAGGTATTCATGGAACCGCTTAACGGCGGCAACTATAGCCAAAGCTTCTTTGTCCAGTTGGCTATAGTTCCGCTCTGGCTTGGTTAGAGTCCTGGAAAAGAACGCAATGGGTGCTTCTTTTCTGTCAGGAAGGGTATGGCTGAGGACAGCGCCAACGCCGAAAGGTGATGCGTCGCAAGTGACGGCCAGGGGCAAGGTTTCGTTGAATTGGATCAGGACGGCGTCGGAGGTGAGGTCTTTAGTTTTTTGGAAGGCGGCTTGCTCCCGTCTCCCCCAAGTCCAGGTTGCCGCCTTATCCAGGAGCCTATGTAAAGGCTCCGCCGCCGTTGCCTTTTGGGGTAGGAAAACATTATAAAAGTTCAGTAACCCCAAGAATGCCTGCAATTCAGTCTTTGATCTAGGGGTGGGGGCCTCTTTGATAGCTTTCACTTTTTTACTTGTGGGGTGAATGCCGTGCCGGTCTAGTAGGTAGCCCAAGAATTCCACTCGTTCCGTGCACAGTTGGCATTTCTCCCTTTTTACTTTAAGTCCCGTTACTTTAAATTTTGTTAAGACCTCCCTGAGTCGGTTTTCTAATTCGGCTTCATTTGGCGCCGCCACTAACACGTCATCGAAATAGGGCACCACCCCCTTGATGCCCTGCAGCAAACGTTCCATCAGGCTCTGAAAGATGCCTGGTGCCACGCTGACTCCGAATTGGAGTCGGTTGCACTTGAATGCCCCCCGATGGGTAACGATGGTCTGGGCTTCCGCCGTTTTTTCGTCGACCGGCAACTGCTGGTATGCCTGGGCGAGATCAAGCGTGGCAAAGACCCTGCCCCCTCCCAGTGAGTGCAGTAGGTGTTGCACGATTGGGACGGGGTAGGCGCTTTGTTGCAGCGCGCCGTTTAGGGTGGCCTTATAGTCCCCACAAATTCTCACTGACCCGTCTGGCTTGACCGGGGTCACTATTGGGGTCTCCCATCGGGCATGGTCTATTGGTTGCAACACCCCCTGTTTGACGAGCTTGTCAATTTGCTCGTCAATCTTAGGTTTTAGGGCGAATGGTACCCGCCTAGGTTTTAGTCGCTTGGGGGGGACGCTAGGGTCTAGATCAAATGAGATAAGGGGCCCCTGGTACTTGCCCAGGCTTCCGTCGAAGACCTCCCGGAACTCCTGGGCTAGCCGCTGTTCCCAGCCGTCGTCGGTGACGTGGTTGACTCCCGTGAGAGCGATGTCGAGCGGGGCGAACCATTGTAGGCCCAGCAGGCTTGGGCGGTCGCGATCGATGATTGTGAGTGGGAGTTGTTCGGTGCGCCCCTTATATGTCACATTAAAGTTCTTGGTGCCCACTACCGGGACGCGGTTTCCCTGGTAGTCTTTTACAATAATTCTTTGGGCGTTTATGTTCCTCTTATGGAGGGTAGGCACTAATCGTTTTATCTCGTGCCATGCAATCATGGAGAGGTAGGACCTGGAGTCCACCTCCATTTTGCATGGTTGGCCCTCGATATGGACCTCTACGTGTACCTTTCTGGCGCCGTCGGAAATGGCGTGGCCGATGGTTACCGTCTGGTGGGTCTCTTCTTTGCACCGGTTGTCGCCGCCTCTCGAGGGTCGTTGGATCCGGTCCCACCGGTTGTCCGATTGGCGGTCTCTGGTCCGGGGCGGTGGGCTTTCCCTTCTTCGATCGTGTTGGTCCCATCTGGGTGGACTGCGAGTCTTCTTTTGGCGGCAAACCCGAGCGATGTGTCCCTTTTTCTCACAATGCTGACAGATGGAGTCAAAAAATCGGCATTCTGATCTGGGGTGGTCGCCGCCGCAACCGGCACAGTTGGTCCTCGACCTACGACCTCTGCGGTTCCGTTGGTCGCGCCCCGTCTGCACTCGATGTATGTCTTCTTCGTCTTCGGACGTGCTGGATGCGGAATGGAAATCGCCGTGGTGTGCGGCTGTTTCGTTCTTTAGGTCGGCCGACCTTGCCGGGTTGTTGTTTCCGCCCTTCGCGTCTGGTTTTCGCATGCTGTCGGCGGAAGTGCGGGTTGCTTCTGCAGCTGCGGCTGCGGTGAGGGCGTCTGCTAGACTGATGTCGCCCTTAGCCATAAGCCGGCTCTGGAGTGCAGGGTCCCATAGGCCGAGCACGAATCGGTCTCTTAGGAGGCTGTTCAGGCCGTCAAATTCGCAGAGCCCACCTAGGCGCCGCAACTCGGCGACGAAGTCGCTCAGTTTTTCACCCGGTTTCTGGTCTCGCCGGTAGAATTTGTTGTGCCGGATCAGGATGGGGACCTCGGGGGCGTAATGTCACCGAAGGATAGGTTTGAGGACGTCCCAATCCATGGCGGTTGCGTCGGCCGGCTTGGCCAATGCTTTGGCCATCTGGAAAACTTCGGTTCCGCAATGGGTGAGGAAGACGGCGCGTTTTAGCGGGCCCGGGGCGTCCTTCATTCCGGTGCACTCGAGGTATATGTGGAAACAGTCTGAGAATGATTCCCAGTCCTCGGTGGCGGGGTTGAAGGGGGCGGGCGGTGCGATTTTCGCCATTTCGGTGCTAAGTCTGGCTCTCGTCGGACACGGGGTTCGGTTCAGGGTCTGGATCCCACCTTCGTCGCCAGTGTTGTGTCCGCAAAAGACGCCAGGAGTCGGTGACTACATTTAAAGCTCTTTATTTGGAAGTTGAGAACCGAACCGGCGAAAAGGAAAAAGCCCGCGGCTTTTATTCTTTTCGCCGCGGCGGCCGCGGCCAATGGCAGCAATTCAAGTCTCCCGCTCTTGAAGCGAGCCAATCGCGGGAGACTTTCAACGGGCCAATCGGCGCGGCTCGCCTGGCCAATTAGAAATCCCCGCGCTTTAGCCAATCAAAGCGCGGGGATTTCGAGTATGCAAATGAAGGACAGAACACTAACCTATCTACATCTATCATGCAGAGGACACAGATTGTTGGGGGCAGTATGCCGACTCTGTAAACCGCTTAGAGAGGGCTGTAAAGAACTGTGAAGTGGTATATAAGTCTAAGTGCTATTGCTATCATCTACCTACTTTCCTACCCACCTACTTGCCTATGCCAATCAATCAATCAGTCAGTCAGTCACCTGTGTGTCTATCATCTGTCTATCTTCTATCATCTCTCTCTCTCTCTCTCTCTGTGTGTGTGTGTATGTATGTGTATGCAATAGTGGCGAATATCTGCAGCTCAGGTGTAGGATGAGGGTTAAGGATCGTTTTCCGAGCTTGTGGGTTGTTTTCTAAACATTTCGTTACCAGGCTAGATAACATCTTCAGTAGAGTTTAGGGGATGTCAGTATTCTTCTGTTTATAACAGTTTCAGGTGTGGGTGTGGGTGTGTCAAGTGAGGGTCTTGTGATGGGTCAATTGTGATTCTTGTGATAGGTCTTTTGAAAAGGATCTGAGTCATTGGAAAGTGAATTGCTGGTGTGGGGAGGGTTGCATGGGTTGGTTGAGGGTCAGTGCTGTCTCTGGTTGGCTGTGCAATTGATTTGGATTCTGAGGGGTTCGTAGGCTGGTGATAGGTCAATGTGTCCGTTGATGGAATTGCTTATGGAGTGGCAAGCTTTGATGAACTCATGAGTGTGGTGGGTAGTAGGATGATTTTTGTGTTACTCCAATTGAACTGGTGCTATTTGGTGTTGGTGTGGGTAGAGATTAAGGGTTTAGGATTGTGGCATTTGACTGCCACCCAGTGTTCATGGATCCTAGTTTTTAATTGATGTGATATTTGTCCCATGTAGAAAATCAACTGTAACCATTGCAACCAATTCTATGTAGATATATGATAGATAGATATAATGTAGATAGATATATCATGCATCTATTCTATCTATCTATCATCTTTCACATCGGGTATCAAACTCAAGGCCCAAGGCTCAGATCTGGCTCGTGGAGTCCTTTTACCTGGTCCATGAGGCTGCCCTGGAAACAGCAAAGGAGTGATCCACCGTGGCTCTGCCAATGAAAATGGAGCTCGGGAGCCTGTTTTCTCTGGCTGAGCGCTCAGGCCACCACAGGTGCCCCAACATGAGTGACATCGAGCTGGCCACACCCACCCTGGCCATGCCTACTCAGGCCCCTCCAAGGTCAAACAAAACCCTGATGCAGCCCTCAATGAAACTGAGTTTGGCATCCCTGATCTATCATTTATCTATCTGATCTATCAATCCACCCATCTATCCAATGTATATCTCACCTGAGTGATTCCGGATCATTTACAAAAATTTTAAAATGTTGTGGAGAAAAGGAAGAAGAAATAGAGACAGAGGGTGAAAATAGAATGTGGTTTGGGAATGACATTCATGGCATCCAGTTGGGCAAATGGAGAGAGATTCTCAGTTGGGCAAATTATGGTCTAAGAAGATGCATGGTGGTTTGTTAGAACTGCAGTTGGCTGGTTTGGGAAGATGGGAAGAGGGTAGCTCTTCCTTTGTGGTGATTGTTTTGGCAGTGAATGAAAAGATGAATTTGGGGGGGGGGGATATTAGTTGGCAACTGTCTTTCAATATCTAAGTGGCATTGAGAATGCCAGCTAGTTTTGAGCAGTATCAGAAAAAGTTTTTTGACCTGCATAAAGGGGTTATCTTGGAGAGCTAATCCTAGATCTGGACAGGATTTTTTTCCTCCTTTTGGAAGGTTCAGAGAGCTTTGGGTTTAGGTTCAAAGTTTTCTCCTTAGTAAGATGACTATGAGATTCTGGGAAATTTGCCTGAGGAAACCTTTGAAAATTTTGATAATGTTTTGTAATACGGTGTGGGAAAGCAGCATTTTGCTTAGTTCTGGGAATGTGAATATTATTATCCCAGTGAGTCAATTCCAGAATCCTATCAACCAATTGCCTTGATATCTTGTTTATGTAAAGCTATGGAATGTGTATTGAACAAACACTTAATGACATTCCTTGATAAGCATTGTTTGCGTTTGGATATTCAACGTGGTTTTCAAGAAGGAGTGTAGAACTTTGGGTGTTTAATTGGAAACTGATATTTGAAGAGCCTTCTATTCAAAGGTTTTTGTGAATGTGGTATTCTTGGATTTGGAAAAGGTATATGTTTTGGTGTGGCGTAAAGGTTTGCTGTATAGATATGAATCTATACAGCAGGAAATTCAGGGAAGATTTTTATGGTGGTTGTTTCTTTGTAGATGGATTTGAGCTAGCATGTGGAATTCCTTTTTTAACCTCCAGGATGTGACTAATGGTGTTCCTCAGAGTAGCGTTAAAATTTTCTTTGTTTAATACAATGGTGATTTACCTCAGGTTTTACCTCAAGATGTACATTTTAGTATCTTTACAAATGATTGTGCAATTTGGATTAGGAGTGAGAATATGAGGGAAGTGGTTGTTTTATTGAATATTCCTCTTTGCAATTTGAAACAATGGGAGAATGCTTTGGGTTTTGGATTTTCTCAAAATAAGACTATAGGGATGGTCTATGTGTATGTCAGGTGGGATATTTTTTGAAGGTCTTCGATTGTTGTTTTGCATAGTTCTCCAATTTGATTGGTTTCTCATTTTAAATGCCTGGGTGTAATTTTTGAAAATGTTGACTTGAATCCCCCATATTCAGTATGTTGAGTATAGAAGTAAATAATGTAAATAATTTGTTTCATTATTTGCATTGTATTGCTGGGTCCTAATGTGGGGAGATTTGAGTTTCTTTTCATGATATTGATCCTGCTTTTCTGAGGCCTTTGCTGGAATGTAGTTGCCAGGTATTTTCTTCAAACTCAAAGGCAGTTTTGTGTAGATATCGTTTAATGGAAACTAGTGTTCTTTGCATTATTTGTGATGCATTTGTTACTACTCCTTTTAGTGTATTTGAGGATGTGACAAGTGAATGACAGGAATTTTATGGCAGAAGTGTCTTGATATTATGCTTTGAAATAAGTAACACCTGCAAGCTCATTTTCATTGATCCTGTGCTGACAATGATCTATGCTGGTGATATTAAATAAGAGTGAGGACAGTTTTGAGCCCTTTGGGCTCAGTCACTTCCCCCATCACCAAATCTGACAGAAACTGACACCAGAGAAAGGAGCACAAGTGGAGTCAGTGTCCAATTTCCAAGCTCTAGAGTTAATCTAGAAAGATCCCATGATTGATATCAAATACTGCTGAGAAATTACACAGGGCCAGGGAAGTATGGACAATTATTACAAGTCATATCATTATAGGAAAACCATCTTGTGATGGTAGGATGAGTAGTAGCTGTTCTGTCCTTAATTTGCATACTTGAAATCCCCGCGCTTAGATTGGCTAAAGCGCGGGGATTTCTGATTGGCCAGGCGAGCCGCACTGATTGGCCCGATTGAAGTCTCCCATGATTGGCTCACTCCAAGAGCGGGAGACTTGAATCGCTGCCATTGGCCGCAGCCGCCGCAGCGAAAAGGATAAAAGCCGCGGGCTTTTTCCTTTTCGCCGGTTCGGTTCACAACTGTTAAATAAAGAGCTTGAAACTTAGTCACCGACTCCTGGCATCCTTTTGCGGACACGACACTGGCGACGAGGATGGGATACCGACCCTGAACCGAACCCCGTGTCCAACAAGAGCCAGTTTCAGC
This sequence comes from Hydrophis major, assembly GCA_033807585.1. Taxonomy (NCBI): domain Eukaryota; kingdom Metazoa; phylum Chordata; class Lepidosauria; order Squamata; family Elapidae; genus Hydrophis; species Hydrophis major. Next base: position 73,131,003 of record CM066329.1, read on the forward strand.
ACAGAGATGGCGAAAATCGCACCGCCCGCCCCCTTCAACCCCACCACCGAGGACTGGGAATCGTTCTCAGACCGTTTCCGCATGTACCTCGAGTGCACCGGAATGAAGGACGCCCCGGGCCCGCTAAAACGCACCGTCTTCCTCACCCATTGCGGAACCGAGGTCTTCCAGATGGCCAAGGCATTGGCCAAGCCGGCAGACGCAACCGCCATGGACTGGGACGTCCTCGAACCTATCCTGCGGTGCCATTACGCCCCCGAGGTCCCCATCCTGATCCAGCGCAACGAATTTTACCGCCGAGATCAGAAACCAGGTGAAAAACTGAGCGATTTCATCGCCGAGCTGCGGCGCCTAGGAGGACTCTGCGAGTTTGAAGGTCTGAACAGCCTCCTAAGAGACCGATTCGTACTCGGCCTATGGGACCCTACACTCCAGAGCCGGCTTATGGCCAAGGGCGACATCAGCCTAGCAGACGCCCTCACCGCAGCCGCAGCCGCAGAAGCAACCCGCACTTCCGCTGACAGCATGCGAAAATCAGACGCGAAGGGCGGAAACAACAACCCGGCAAGGTCGGCCGACCCTAAAAGCGAATCAACTGCACACTACGGAGAATTCCAGTCTACATCCAGCACGTCAGAAGACGAGGAGGACATACATCGCGTGCAGACGGGACGCGGCGACCAACGGAACCGAAGAGGTCGTAGGTCGAGGACCAACTGTGCCGGGTGCGGCGGCGACCACCCCAGATCAGAATGCCGATTTTTTGACTCTATCTGTAGGCATTGTGAAAGACGGGGACACATCGCTCGAGTTTGCCGCCAAAAGAAGACCCGCAGCCCGCCCAGATGGGAACAACACGACCGAAAGAAGGAAAGCCCCCCGCCCAGGACCAGAGATCGCCAATCGGATGGTCGGTGGGACCGAATCCAACGATCTTCAAGAGGCGGCGACAGTCGGCGCAAGGAAGATACCCACCAGACGGTAACCATCGGCCACGCCATCTCCGACGGCGCCAGAAAGGTACACGTAGAAGTCCATATTGAAGGCCAACCATGCAAGATGGAGGTGGACTCCGGGTCCTACCTCTCCATGATTGCATGGCACGAGATAAAACGGCTAGTGCCCACCCTCCATAAGAGGAACATTAATGCCCAAAAAATCATTATAAAAGACTACCAGGGAAACCGCGTCCCGGTAGTGGGCACCAAGAACTTTAATGTAACTTACAAGGGCCGCACCGAACAACTCCCACTCACAATCGTCGATCGCGACCGCCCAATCCTGCTGGGCCTACAATGGTTCGCCCCGCTTGACATCGCGCTGACAGGAGTCAACCACGTCGTCGACGACGGCTGGGAACAGCGGCTAGCCCAGGAGTTCCGGGAGGTCTTCGACGGAAGCCTGGGCAAGTACCAGGGGCCCCTTATCTCATTTGACCTAGACCCAAGGGTTCCCCCCAAGCGACTAAAACCAAGGAGGGTACCATTCGCCCTAAAACCTAAAATTGATGAGCAGATCGACAAGCTCGTCAAACAGGGGGTGTTACAGCCGATAGACCATGCCCGATGGGAGACCCCTATAGTGACCCCAGTCAAGCCAGACGGGTCCGTGAGAATTTGTGGGGACTATAAGGCCACCCTAAATGGCGCGTTGCAACAAAGCGCCTACCCCGTCCCAATCGTGCAACACCTACTGCAATCACTGGGAGGGGGCAAGGTCTTTGCCAAGCTCGATCTCACCCAGGCATATCAGCAGTTGCCGGTCGATGAAAAAACAGCGGAAGCCCAGACCATCGTTACCCATCGGGGGGCCTTCAAGTGTAACCGGCTCCAATTCGGAGTCAGCATGGCACCAGGCATCTTTCAGAGCCTGATGGAACGTTTACTGCAGGGCATCAAGGGGGTGGTGCCCTATTTTGATGACGTATTAGTGGCGGCGCCAAACGAAGCCGAATTAGAAAACCGACTCAGGGAGGTCTTAACAAAATTTAAAGTAACGGGACTTAAAGTAAAACGAGAAAAATGCCAACTATGCACAGAGTGAGTGGAATTCTTGGGCTACCTTCTAGACCGGCATGGCATTCACCCTACAATTAAAAAAGTGAAAGCCATCAAAGAAGCCCCCACCCCAAGGTTTAAAACGGAACTACAGGCTTTCTTAGGGTTGCTGAATTTTTATAATGTTTTCCTACCCCAAAAGGCTACGGTGGCAGAGCCTTTGCATAGGTTCCTAGATAAGGCGGCAACCTGGACTTGGGGGAGACGAGAGCAAGCCGCCTTCCAAAAAACCAAAGACCTCCTCACCTCCGACGCCATCCTGATTCAATTCAGTGAAACCTTGCCCTTGGTTGTCACTTGCGACGCATCACCTTTCAGCGTCGGCGCTGTCCTCAGCCATACTCTCCCCGACAAAAGAGAAGCACCCATCGCTTTCTTTTCCAGGACTCTAACTAAACCGGAGTGGAACTATAGCCAGCTGGACAAAGAAGCTTTGGCTATAGTTGCCGCCGTTAAGCGATTCCACGAATACCTTTATGGCCGCCCGTTTACCATTGTGACAGATCATAAGCCGTTGCTGGGCATCCTCGCAGGAAACCGAGCCACCCCGAACATTTTATCACCCCGGATGACAAGGTGGTCCGAGTTCCTGGCAGCCTACAGCTACGAACTGTTACACAAGCCAGGTAAGAAAATTTCGCACGCGGACGCTTTAAGCCGCTCGCCTTTACCAGACTCTGATCCTGACCCAGCACCAACGACAAACACCCTTAACATCAAAAATTTGCCCAACCTACCCATTACCGCGTCAGACATTGCCAGGGAAACTATCAAGGACAGGCGTCTGGCGCGAATTTTACATTGGGTGGAAAAAGGTTGGCCTGAAAGGGACAGTGACGAATCCGTTAAGACATTCAGAAACCGCCAGACTGAACTCTCACTACTCAAGGGATGTATTTTGTGGGGTGACAGGGTGGTCATCCCGGACAGGTTGCAAGGGAGGGTCTTAGAGATGCTGCACGAAGGGCATCCTGGCATCGTCAGAACTAAAGCCCTGGCCAGGAGTTACGCTTGGTGGCCAGGGATGGACAAGCAGATAGAGGCATGGGTAGCCAAATGCCAACGATGCCAGGAGACCAGACCCAGCCCACCCGCAGCACCCATCCTGGACTGGGAAACACCAAGGGGACCCTGGTCCAGAATCCATTTAGACTTTGCCGGTCCCACGAATGGGCATACCTTTCTGATCACAGTTGATGCTTACTCCAACTGGTTGGAGGTAAGCGACATGAAATCCACTACCACGGAGGCCATTATCAAAGAACTTTGCAAACTCTTTTCCACACACGGCCTCCCAGACGTCGTCGTCTCAGACAACGGGCCCCAGTTTACTTCCCTCGACTTCGAGAGGTTCCTGGCGGAGAGGGGCATCCGCCACGCATTAACAGCACCGGCGCATCCGGCGGCGAACGGTAGGGCGGAACGGATGGTACAATTAACCAAAAAAACCATCCGGAAAATGGACCACGGGGAGATCAACGACAAAATAAATAAACTCCTCTTTATACAACACATCACCCCGAACACCACTACCAACAAAAGCCCAGCCGAGTTACTGATGGGTAGGAAGCTGAGGTCCCCGCTCGACAGGTTACACCCAACATATAACCCGGAGCGACCCCCAGACTCAAGTACAAAATACCAGACCTTTGCCCCAGGTGACTTAGTGTACGCGAAAAATCTGATGGGAGACCCCCTATGGATCCCAGCTGTCATCACTCAAATCACAGGTCCACGGTCGTACCGGCTCCAAACCACAGATGGGCGAGCCTGGAAACGACACATTGACCAGCTCAGGTCATGAACAGCAACAGACCTCAACCCCCAAAACACGAACCAAGGGGGGAGGGAATACCCGAATAAACAAACGCAAGAAAAAATAAACCAGCAGTACTTACCGGAACGCAGCCATCGCGATCCCCCACCGGAGAAGAACCACCTGGCCAGCTCAACCGACTCGGAGAAACCAAGCGGGAGCGGCGAAACCCGTAGCTCAACCAACCCGGTAGGCCCAGGTGGGAGCCACGGAGAAAGAACCGGCCCGATCATCCAGCCGGTTCGCACAGAAGAGGGAGCAGCCAAAAACATGACCGCTCCGGCCGAAATCCAGCTTGCAACTGAGTTGCGCAGGTCAAGTAGGACTAGACGGAGCCCCGCCTACCTACGTGACTATGCAACGTGATGGACTATACCAAGAGGGGAGGGGTGTTCTGTCCTTAATTTGCATACTTGAAATCCCCGCGCTTAGATTGGCTGAAGCGCGGGGATTTCTGATTGGCCAGGCGAGCCGCGCTGATTGGCCCGATTGAAGTCTCCCGTGATTGGCTCACTCCAAGAGCGGGAGACTTGAATCGCTGCCATTGGCCGCAGCCGCCGCAGCGAAAAGGATAAAAGCCGCGGGCTTTTTCCTTTTCGCCGGTTCGGTTCACAACTGTTAAATAAAGAGCTTGAAACTTAGTCACCGACTCCTGGCATCCTTTTGCGGACACGACAGTAGCAGTAATGATAGAAGATGGTTTGGTAGAGCTTTTCTAGAAACTCAAAGTCTTTGAGTCTTTTCAAAACTCGGTGAAGCCTCAAGTTATAAGTTTATACAAACCATTCTGAATGAATAACTAAAGGTCTGTGGAGACCTTAGTACTCTCTGAGCTTGCTTGTTTTCTTGCAGATTTTTCATTATCCAACTAAGCAATATTATTGCACAAAGGTCAGAGAGCTCCAAGGGCCCCAAAATTCAACACTGAACTACGAATATTCTCTTCTATTGGAATTAAAGATTTCCCACAAACAGAATACAATTCTTGGCAGGATATAAATATTTGTTTATGCTTTATGTGCATTATTGTGAATATTATCTTTGTCGAGGCTTATCTGGGTTTTGGCATCCTCCCAACTGTTGGTGCTGCCTTATTTTTTAGAAGCCTGCAATTTATCATCCCGGCCTGTCATGTTAATTACTTCAGCGTGGTTTGTGTTGGTTTTTTTATTTCTAATTATCTTTACTTTGGGTTCAGACTGCATTTCTTCCCTTCCTAGACTGCTTTTGGAAAAGTTTGATCTCCAGCTGAGGATAACTGGACATTGGGGGCCAAGTTGGAGGCATTAAAGGGAATTTATCTACTTTGGTGACTGTTATTTTTGTGCCACACCCTGGGTCATCACAGAATTATGAAAAAGATAGGTTTCTCTCTTCACACTCCTATATTGAGAATAATGGCACCCCGCTATTACCTGGACATTTTACACTATGCTGTGCTTCTGAAGTGCTTGAAAAATACACAAGGCCTTAATTGCTGTGAAATATCATGACATGTACCAGAATATGAAAAGAGAAAAGACTTGTCTTGCTTCTGCCTTTCCCTTCATGTACTTAAAGGTGTGGGAGAAAGGAAGGAAGTGTACAGAAGTGGAAGCAGGGAAAACAACACAGAGAATTCAGTTCAAAAATAAACAGAGCTCTTTCTCAATTTTCAAGGAAATTGTTTGGAATGATTCTGAGCCAATCCAATTACAGCTAGAAGAAACGTAACCTTCAGTTGAGAAAGGAAAAAGGTCCACTTGGATTCCTTTCTAACTTCTTATTTCTCCAGTCTTTTGGATGGTCAAATATGTACTTTTCTTTTCCATAATCATCTAGCAATTTGTATGTTATTATTATTATACAATAATATCAGGTGACTTGTATCACTAGCATCATTGTTTATGCCTCACCATAATATACATAGATTGTTTGTGTTAGAGATAACATTGTTTTACCCTAACTGGTTTAGGTAAATAATAATATGTAATCATAGTTTATATGTTAAAGTGTCTGCAACTTTAAATATGAGAAAGTAATTAGGGGAGTGGTTGTGAAAGCACTTTAAAAGAAGCAAGATGACAGCTTGCTCTCTCTCTGGCTTTGATGATCCCTGATTACTGCTTGGAATCAAGACTGCATTGCTCGAACGGGAGAGAAAACAAAGGACTGATTTGTAAGTGAACTGACATAGTGAACTACACGGACTTTGCTAACTGAATATCCCTGAATGGACTGACTAAATGATACATGACTATTGGACTGTTATTTTGACTATGCTATGAACTCATAATGGAATAAACTATATTTTTGATAGCACAAGCGTATCTGTTATTTTTACTGTATGTTAATAAACATACAAGCTTAGCTCACTCATTTATCTGTGTGCCTATCTGACTAACGCTGCACATTCTGTTTAGCTTGTCTCCCTAACCCTGGTTGGGGAAACCAGGCTTAACACTGGTTATGGGCCCAGAGGCTGCAAAGTCAGTTTAACTAGGATAAAACAGATTTATGTAAAAGTGAGAGTTTGTGTTGTTATACATTACAGTAAACAGACAGCTGTGTTTTATTAATTATATTTTTATATCCATATAAAGAAAAACATGGCACAAGTCAATCTACAAAGTTTGTCCCTTATATCCAAGCTGGATGGAACAAACTATGTATCATGGTCTATGAAATGTAGTCTGCTTCTACGAAGAGAAGGTTTGTGGAACATAATTGAAAATCCACCAAACGTAGAAGAATGGGATCCACAGGATGATGAAGATAGACTAAAGATAGAAGAATTTATGCATAAAAATCAACAAGCTATTTGCATAATTGGGTTAACCTTAACTGATCAGCAACTTGTTTATATCCACGGAGAGAAAACGGCTGTTGGGTGTTGGCAGAAGCTGAAGAGGATTTATGTTCGAGATAATGTTGGTGCTCACATAAATCTTACACGGAAGCTTTTCAGTACGCATCTCCAAACAAATGGTGATATACTGAGTCATTTGAAAACTATGCAAAGCATTTTTCAAGAACTGCACGAGAAAGAGCTTATTTTCTCTGAACTACACCAAGTCTACATAATTCTATCTTCACTTGATGAAAGTTATGATAACTATGTAACTTCACTTGAAATATTGCCAAAGGAAAGTCTAACTTTAACTGATATAACTGGCAGATTGATTGAAGAGGCCAGAAGAAGGCTTGAAAGAGACGATTTAAGGAGGCAGCAACCTCAAAAAGAAGATAATGAATCTCCTACTGCATACGCAATTAAAAAGTGCTTTAATTGTGGAGGAAGAGGACATTTGGCAAGATTTTGTAAAAAGGCAAAGTGCCAGAATGCTGGCCAGAATACTAAAAGTCATCAAAAGATAAATAAAAATTTAGAGTTAGCCATGTATACTAACGGAGCTGTAAAAAATAATTTATGGGTGGTTGACAGTGGAGCATCCCACTGTATAACAAATGATAACAAAAATTTGATAAAAATATCCAAGAGTACAAAGCAGATATCATTAGCAAATGGCTGGAAACTGAAAGCTAAAGGTCAAGGTATAGCATATTGTTCTTTTATAAAAGAGAATGTAAAAATGTTATATGTACCACAACTTAAGTTTAATTTAATTTCAGTTAGAATTTTGGTTAAACTAGGATATGTAGTTACTTTTAAAGGAGATAACTGCATAATTGAGAAAGAAGATAAGAAAATTACTGCATCTTTAAGAGGTGAATTATATGTGTTAAATGATGATGGTTTAAAGGTGGCTAACACAGTTTATGAAAATAAGAAACCTCATGATGAATGTATTCACTTGTTACATCGAAGGCTAGGGCATTTAAATTTTAAAATGCTTAAGAAAACTGTTGAATTATCTAAGGGAATAAGTTTGAAACCTTGTAATAAGTATTTGCAATGTAATGCCAGTAATCAAAGTAAGAGCAGGGTCACACCGGCTAATAGAGTTGATGGATTTACTACCAAAGAACCTTTAGAGGTAGTATTTGCAGATTTAATAGGTCCGAAAAAACCAAGTGTAGGAGGAGCTCGTTACATATTAAGTATAATGGACCATTATTCTAGATATGGGTTTTGCTATTTAATGAAAAGCAAAACTGAAACGTATCAAAATCTCTTTAATTGGATAAAATTTGCTTAAAGGAAAACTAAAAAGAAATTAGTAACTCTTATAACAGATAATGGTACAGAATTTACAAATAATAAATTCCAGAACAGACTAAGAATGTTAGGTATTCAACATAAAATGTCTGCACCATATAGGCCACAACATAATGCCTTTATAGAGAGAAGAGGCCAAACATTACAATCAATGACACGAACTATGATGTCTGATTCAGGATTACCTGACAATTTATGGGGAGAAGCAATAATGTGTGGTAATCATATATTAAATAATGTTGTTAATTCAACAACAGGTGAATTACCATTCACACTGTGGCATGGTACAAAACCTGATTTAAGTTACATGCACACATTTGGAGCACCAGCATGGGTGCATATCCCTTCACAACTTAGACACAAAGGACAGCATAGAGCTAAAAGATTATTTTTTGTAGGATATACATCTAATCATAGATCTTATAGATTCTGGGAACCAGGTACATCTAGAGTTTACACCAGTACTAGTGCTAAATTCCTAGAACATGTAGGATGGAATAGATTAGAGCAAGATTTAAATAATGAAGTAATTATTGAACCCTACAAAAGGCAGAAAGATCAGGCTAGTTATAAGAAGAGTCCAATTAAAGAAGAAGTCCACGAAGAGCAAATAGGACCAGAACAAGAGGAAACAGTTGATCAGGAAGAGTTAGATAATCAAGAACAGTTAATAAATGAAAGTCCACCTGTAAGTCCTGTAATACCTAGACGTACTACACGTATAACTAGACCACCTGATAGGTATCAAGCAAGTATACTTTGCCAAGTAACTAAAGTTCCAACTAGTGTAGATGAACTTAGGATGTATCCTGCTAAGGATCAGGAGAATTGGCAAAAGGCAATGGAAAAGGAACTAAATTCATTAAAGGTAATGAAAGTTTATGAAGATGCTAAATTACCTCCAGGAGAAAAATCCATTGGGTGCAAATGGATATTTAAAGTAAAAACTGGAAATGATGGGACTGTTACCCATAAGGCTAGGTTAGTAGCTCAAGGATTTAATCAAACTGCATCTGATTACGATGAAGTTTTTGCACCAAGTCTTAAAGCAACATCTTTAAGAGCAGCATTAGTGTGGGCAGCTAAGAAAAACTATGTAATTAACCATTTAGATGTAAAAACTGCCTATCTGCATGCACCATTGCAGCACACTATATATTTAAGAAAACCAGTAGGTATAAAAGACAATAAAGTAAATAGTAATGATTGTTGGAAACTCAAAAAGAGTCTTTACGGGTTGAAACAATCTGGGTTTGAGTGGAACCAATATATTGTGAAAGAATTAAACAATATAGGTTTTAAATCTGGTTTAGCAGATCCATGTGTGTTTAAAAGAAAAAATAATGGAACGGTGTCATTATTGTTATTATTTACAGATGATATTGCTTTGATAACTAAGACTAATAATGAAGCTAATGAGATTATATCATTATTAGCCAAAAAGATAAAATTAAAGCATTTAGGTGAAATTAAAAAGTATCTAGGATTGACAATTAACAAAACAAAAAAATGGTTTTAAGATATCTCAAGAAGATAAAATTTGCCAATTAATTAAAACGTTTAAAATGGAACTTTGTAAACCGGCAAAGACTCCAATGAGTCAGGAAGTTTGCCAAACTGATGATCAAAGTCCCAAATTTGATAAGTCTATATATCAATCTTTGATTGGTAGCTTATCATATATAAGCAATTGGTCAAGGCCAGATATAGCTTATAGTGTAAATCAGCTGGCACGTTTTAATTCAGATCCACATCAATGTCATTGGCAATCATTAAAGAGAATTTTAAGATATCTTAAAGAAAGAATGAACCATGCATTGTATATAGAACCAAAGGGTGATTTGAATCTTAGTGCCTATGCAGATGCAAGTTTTGCAACTGATATAAACACAAGAAAATCAACATCTGGGATGGCTATATTATTTGGAAAGACACTAATAGGGTGGAGGTCAATCAGACAACAGCATATTAGCTTGTCCACGATGGAAGCAGAATTTTCATGTCTGTCATTACTATGCACTGATTTAATTCTGTACAAACAGTTATTATTAGACATGGGTATAACTGTTAAAGATTCCATTATTGTGTACGAGGACAACCAGGCAGCTATAAAGTTAGCTACTAGTATTGCTGTAAAAACTAGATCAAAGCATACTGACTTAAGATACTTAAATGTTAGAGAATCTGTAAAGAATGGGCTAATTAAATTGGAATACTGCATGACGGAAGAAAACATTGCAGACCAATTTACAAAAGCTCAAGGAGTAACTAAGTTTAAAGAAAGTTGTAACAAATATGATTTAAAGATGTAAATAGTTATATTTATTATTATTTCCTAAAAGGGGAGAATGTTAGGGATAACATTGTTTTACCCTAACTGGTTTAGGTAAATAATAATATGTAATCATAGTTTATATGTTAAAGTGTCTGCAACTTTAAATATGAGAAAGTAATTAGGGGAGTGGTTGTGAAAGCACTTTAAAAGAAGCAAGATGACAGCTTGCTCTCTCTCTGGCTTTGATGATCCCTGATTACTGCTTGGAATCAAGACTGCATTGCTCGAACGGGAGAGAAAACAAAGGACTGATTTGTAAGTGAACTGACATAGTGAACTACACGGACTTTGCTAACTGAATATCCCTGAATGGACTGACTAAATGATACATGACTATTGGACTGTTATTTTGACTATGCTATGAACTCATAATGGAATAAACTATATTTTTGATAGCACAAGCGTATCTGTTATTTTTACTGTATGTTAATAAACATACAAGCTTAGCTCACTCATTTATCTGTGTGCCTATCTGACTAATGCTGCACATTCTGTTTAGCTTGTCTCCCTAACCCTGGTTGGGGAAACCAGGCTTAACAGTTTGCATTTTTGACTTAGAGAACTGTATACCAATATCTTTTAAAATGCAAACATCAAAAAGTGACTGACATTTTAGGCCGCATATTCCTGCAAAATGCAAATGTACATTTAAGTCCATTCTTATTAAGTCCTCTAAGAGTATTTGGCCTTTGTGTTTCTGGGATATTTATCACCTGCATTGGGAAACTCTAAATCAAATTTAAGCCTAAGCCGGGGGGGCGGGGGGACTCTATGGTTGATTTGTATTTCTTTCCAGGTCATTTTTCAAGGCATACAAAAATGGAATCACCTGCCTGTTACAGATTTTGGGAGCAGGAGAGAAGCAAAGACAATGGAGCCCACAGCTGCAATTGTACAAAGGGCTATTTATAAAGAAATGAGTCATAACATGATGACATTAGCATTCTCTCCCTCCCTCCCTCCCTCCCTCTGTGTATGTGTGTTCCTCTCTCTCTCTCTCTCTCTCTGCCCCTCTCTCTGCCTCTCTCTCTGTCCCCTCTTTGCCTCTCTCTCTCTCTCTGTGCCTCCCTCTGTCCCTCTCTCTGCCTCTGTGTGTGTGTGTGTGTGTGTGTTCCTCTCTCTCTCTCTCTGCCTCTCTCTGCTCCCTCACTGCCTCTCCCTCTCTCTGTGTGCCTCCCTCTCTCTGTCTCTCTCTCTCTCTGCCCCCCTATGTGTCTCACTCTCCCCCTCTCTGTGCCTCTCTCTCTCTCTCTGTGCCCCCCTCTCTGTGTGCCTCTCTATCTCTGCCCCCCTCTGCCCCCCACCCACCCCTCTCTCTGCCATTCTCTCTCCTTCCATCTCCCCCTCTCTGTCTCTCCACAGACTTTATGGGACAACTAGACAAATAAATTGTGACTATAATAGGCCTATTTTAAAATGCTTGCGAAGGCAAAAATCTTCTGTCGCCTTGTTTCTAAATGACAAAAATATGTTTAAAGAACAGTCAAGTAAGTGTCTTTCATGTGGTGAATTTAAGCTATGAAATCCCCACACCCTTCCCCAACCATAAAACCAACTGCTGATTTTTCTCACTCAGTTATACAGTAGCTTCCTGGTCAGAAAGATGGTGATGTGGCAAATGAAGGAGTGAAAATGAGGAAGAAATAGATCCTTGCAAATGCACACTCTCCTTTTAAAAATACAAATTGCTTAAATGTGTTCTTAGAAGCAGATATGCTACCATTGTCCAGGTGGGGTATAATCCAGGTATTCTTAGATTATATCAGTTTGTAGGAAAATTTTGCAACTGAAGTATAGTTTGATCACAAACTTAGTCTTTGTTACATATTAAATTTCTTCAACTGCTTATTTTTGATGAAGTTGAAAGATTGAGTGCTCTAGTTTATCCTGCAGAAGAAGCGCTATAAATGGACTTCTTGATTGTGCTGTTTCTTTGTTGCCTAAGCAATTCTTGTATTTTTTGGCTAGCCCTTGACACTGATCTCCTGGCTTCTGGTCTTGTGCCATGCATCCAATTTCTGGCTTTCTTCTTAGTCAAAAATATTGATTCTGTTAAGTATGGAACATGGGTGCAAATAATGGAGACGAGCCGGTGGAAACAGTGAACTTCAAACTCTTTATTTACATGGTGTGACAGCTCAAACTGGATGGAGGCTATAGCCTTCCTTATATAGGCAACCTATTACCGTATATACTTGAGTATAAGCCGAGTTTTTCAGCACATTTTTTGTGCTGAAAAAAACCCCCTCGGCTTATACTCGAGTCAGATTCCCCTCTGAAAAAAAAATGGTGTGGAGCTCCGAAGCTGGGCAGCTGCTTCCCTGCTTCCGTGTTTCCTTTGCAACTTTTAAGCATGGGGGTAATCGGAAGCAGAAAAGTTCTTGCTTGAGGATATATTGTTTTTTCTTTTTTTAACTGTTTTTTTTGGGGGGAAGACCCACCGCCATGTGAGAATGCTCAGACACGAAATCTATCCAACCGAAAATAAGTGTGTGTGTGTGTGTGAGGGATTTTAACAGAGGGAAGATGTAGGGAGAAGGCAAAAGCGACAGAAGATCCTTCAGGGGAAACTGAGGGGGAGACTCACCCTCGGTCCAGATGAGCCCCCTTCCCCTTTCTCTAGGCTGAGAAAACAACGCGAGCCGAGGTTGCTTCGGCTCCACTCAGCTTCATTTCCTCAGCTCCAGCTGCTTTCAGTCCACTCGGGAGGAGGGGGAGGAGGAGGGGGAGGCAGCTCACGTTGTTTTCTGAGCTCTAGGCTGAGAAAGCAACGCGAGCCGAGGTCGCTCCACTCAGCTTCATTTCCTCAGCTCCAGCTGTTTTCAGTCCACTCGGGAGGAGGGGGAGGAGGGGGAGAAGGAGCTCACGTTGTTTTCTGAGCTCTAGGCTGAGAAAGCAACGCGAGCCGAGGTCGCTCCACTCAGCTTCATTTCCTCAGCTCCAGCTGCTTTCAGTCCACTCGGGAGGAGGGGGAGGAGGGGGAGAAGGAGCTCACGTTGTTTTCTGAGCTCTAGGCTGAGAAAGCAACGCGAGCCGAGGTCGCTCCACTCAGCTTCATTTCCTCAGCTCCAGCTGTTTTCAGTCCACTCGGGAGGAGGGGGAGGAGGAGGTGGTGGTGGCAGCTCGTGTTGTTTTCTGATAGTGAGATCATTTCCCAAATTAATTGATTCACTAACCCAAAAAAAGAAGATGTTGATGTCAGTGGGAGGCAGGAGTCACTCTCTCCCTTGCAAGAAAAAAGGAAGAGCCGTTCTTATGATCTCTCCCTCTCTCTCTTTCTCCCCGTAATACAGTAAAGCCCTTTCCAGCACGCGCGCGATCCGCCCCCGCCGCTTTGCACCTTGCAAATGCAAAAACCCTGGGGTTTTGCATTTGCAAGGTGCAAAGGGGCAGGGGCAGATCGCGCGCGTGTGCTGGAAAGGGCTTGACTTTATTGGGGGGGGGGAGAGAGAGAGATATCATAAGAACGGCTTTTGGTTTTTTCTTGCAAGGGAGAGAGTGACTCCTGCCTCTCACTGTCATCAACATCATCTTTTGGAGATCGAGATGGACATTAAATAATACTATTTTAAAGGAGAAAGATTTTACACAATGGATGGAGAAGGAATTGGCTTTTTTCTTCAGAGAAAATAAAAAAGAAGATACTTCAACGCAAAATGTGTGGGACACAATGAAGGCATACGCTAGAGGTTTGATAATAGATTATACAAGAAAAAAGAATATTAGGAAAAGGCAAGCTTCTAAGGCCTTGGAAGATGAGTATAAAATTCTTGAAAAAGAATTACAGAAAATGCCACAGAAAAAGGATATTAAATTGAAGCTGGATGTAATCAAACATAAAATGGAATTAATAGAGAAAGAAGAACTGGCACAGAAAATTAGAAACTCTAAACAGAATTATTTTGAAGATGCAAATAAACCAGGTAGATGGCTAGCATATAAATTGAGAAAAGAGAAGGAATCAAGAAAAATATTGAAGTTAATAGATGAACAAGGCCAAGTTTGTTATGGGAATAAGGAGAAAAAAGAAATTATTCGAGATTTTTATGGGCAATTATATAAACAGGAGAATATTGATGAAGAAAAAGTCAAACAGTATTTACAGGAAGCTAAGTTACCAAAGATACCTAAAGAGACTGAAGAAATGCTAGAAAGCAATATAACAATGATGGAACTAAATGAAGCATTTAAGAGACAAAATAATGGGAAAGCTCCGGGTCCAGATGGGCTTCCAGTAGAATTTTATAAAACATTTCAAGAATTATTGAGCATCCCATTGTTAGAAGTTATGAATGAAGTTATGTTAAAAAAGATGATACCTAAAACATGGTCAGAGGCTTATATTACACTCATACCAAAGGAAGACACTGACCCATTGCAAATTAAGAATTATAGACCTATTTCTTTATTGAATGCAGACTATAAAATCTTTGCTTCAATCTTAGCAGAAAGACTTAAAAAATATTTAAATAATTTTGTTCACTCAGATCAAAATGGCTTTCTGCCAAAGAGACAAATTAGAGACAATATGAGAGTAATTTTGGACACTTTGGAATACTATGAGGCTCATCCTGAAAAGCAAATGGCTTTGATATTCCTAGATGCTCAAAAAGCATTTGACAATGTGAACTGGAGATTTATGTTATTATTATTGGAGCAGATGGGTTTCGCTAAAAAAATTATTCAAGCAATAGAAGCTATATATAATAAACAGACAGCAAGGGTAATGATGGAGGGGGAACTTACAGATTTTATTAATATAAGGAAAGGCACAAGACAAGGATGCCCCCTATCTCCTTTGCTATTTGTGTTTACCTTGGAAGTGTTGAATAGAAATATTAGGGATGATAAAAGCATAAAAGGAATGAAAATTAAGAAGGAAGAATTTAAGCTACAAGCTTTTGCTGATGACTTAGCTTTTATTTTGGAAGATCCGCTAGAAACAGCTCCAAAGTTACTGGAAAGGATAGAGGCATATGGAGAGGTGGCTGGTTTGAAAATAAATAAAGACAAAACAAAGATTTTGACAAAGAATATGCTATTGGGACAGAGAGAAGAATTGGCAGATCTTTTGAAAATTCAAGTTACAAATAAGGTTAAGTATCTGGGGATATATTTGACAACAAGATGTAGCACATTAAAGGAGAATAATTATATTAAACTTAAACAACAGATAAGTACAGATTTGAAGAAATGGGAAAACTTGCAATTGTCATTAATAGGGAAAATTTCAACAATTAAGATGAATATCTTACCTAGAATTTTATTTTTGTTTCAAACAATACCAATTAGGCTTGGAAAAGACTATTTTGAAGATTTAAATAAAATTATGTTGAAGTTTATATGGCAAGGTAAAAAAGCGAGAATAAAGCTAAAGCTTTTGCAAGATGCTAGAATTAGAGGAGGTTTTGGTCTGCCTAATTGGGAATTGTATTATCAAGCTGCAAGTTTGAAGTGGGTCAAAGAATGGATAACATTAAGGAAACATAGGTTGTTGACATTAGAAGGGCATGACTTGCTGTTGGGTTGGCATGCTTTTTTATGGTATAAGGGAACTAAAACACAGGGTTATTTTAGAAGACATAATGTACGGGAGTCTTTGTGGTTAAATTGGGAGAAGATAAAAAGACAATGTTATTTGAAAATTCCAGTTTGGTTATCGACCATTGAAGCATTTTCCTATCCTATAATCTACAAGAAGGAACAAACAATTAGATATGGGGAACTTTTGGATGAAAAGGGTGAACTTAAATCGATCCAAAACTTAGAGGAACAAGGTATAAGGATGAATTGGTTTTCATATGCACAAATACACTCAAGGTATGATGAAGATTCTAAAACGGAGGGATTTTATGATAAACAGACTGATTTAGATAAGATCTTGATGGGTACTGATGAGAAGGTGATTAAAAAACTATATGGTTATTTACTGGGAATGAAATTAGAGGAAGAACAAGTCAAAGAAACTATGATTGTTTGGGGGAAGAATTTTGGATATGGGATTGATTTAGAGAAATGGCAGAAATTGTGGTCTCAAAATTATAAAATGACAATGTCAACAGCATATAAAGAAAACTTGTATAAGATGTTTTACAGGTGGCACTTTCCTCCGACAAGAATAGCAAGAATGTTTAAGAACAAATCTGAAAAATGCTGGAAATGTCATCAGATACCCGGCTCGTATTACCATATGTGGTGGACTTGTGAGGATGCTAGAAAATATTGGACTATAATTCGCATGTGGTTGGAAAAAATGACAAAGAAACATATAGATTTGAAACCAGAGATCTTCTTATTGGGAATTTTACCTGATATATATAGTAAAGATTTGAAATACCTGATTGTAAATGTATTAACAGCGGCCAGGATTGTATTTGCTAAAAATTGGAAGAATGAGAAAATACCATTACAGGAAGAAATTATTAAGAAAATATTGGAATGTGCTGAGATGAGCAGATTGACATTTGAAATTAGAGAGCAAGAGGATAAACAATTTTATGAAATTTGGGATCTTTTTTATAAATGGCTAGATGATAAAATACGATAATAGAATATTTAGAATGCTAGATAGTAAGGAATATCTTTATTTTGCTATTATTTTGCTATTTGATATTATATTTATAAAGGATTTTTTAGGATTGATTTGATATGACTAGATGATTTGTTATAGAGTAAACTGGTTTAAAGTATTGTTAGCTCATTAAGCATGAATGATTAAAAATATAGTCAAAAACTTCTTTTTTTAGTGATATTAGGATATATAAGTTTGGATTGACAATATGAGTTGTTATGTAACATAATTGTAATTGAGACTACAGAATGAATGCACAAAAATGATGAACCAACTGACACACTGGATGTACATATAAGAGTTGATGTTTTTATGTTTTGTTTGTCTTGTTTGTTTGTAGAAAATTAATAAAAACTTTTTCAAAAAAAAAAACATCATCTTTTGGGTTAGTGAATCAATCAAACCTTTCATGATAGTGAGATCGTTTCCCAAATTTCCCTTAAATCAGGGAAGAAATCAGAAACCAACCTTTGGGCTGAGAATAAGCTTGTTCCAATGATGCCATTTTTGTTCACTGCAGTGTGAAAAGTGTGAAAAAACACACTTCTTTTTCTTCATCTTCTTGTTCCCTATTTAATGGTCTCTTTCAAAGAGGAAATTGTGAACATCAAACTTATTCTCAACTGTCCTAGTGAAAGTTTTTATTGGTATCTATTTTTATTTTTGAAATTTACCAGTAGCTGCTGCATTTCCCACCCTCGACTTATACTCGAGTCAATAAGTTTTCCCAGTTTTTGTGGTTAAATTAGGTGCCTCGGCTTATATTCGGGTCGACTTATACTCAAGTATATACGGTAACTCTTCAACCAATAGCAACCAAGGAGCACTAGCTCCATTAACCAATGAGAACGGCCTGTTAATGGCCAATCAGATTCTCCTGAACGGACCAATCTGATCTTGCCATTTAACAGCCAATCAGAAGTGCAGGGCCAGAACCCTGCACTTGACTTCAAGCTCAAGATAACTTTATTTAATATTTATTCATTCACAACAGATTCCATTATTACTTTAGCTCCTTATTGATTATTCTTTAGCTCCTCATTCCCAGCTTTAGTTTGTTGCAGACTACTGCATATTCTTAATTCTAGATTCATTGGTGTTATCTTTCCTATCAAACTATTTGTAATTTAGGGGAACAACCTTACTAATGCCCAGTACTAGATATATGTGGGGAGACATATGGCAGCAGTCAACCCTGCACTGAGTTCTAATCTGTGTTGGAATCAAAATGGAAAAAGAAGTAGGCTGGATGTGTCACATACTGGCCACACCCACACCCGGTTTAGTGAAAGGGGAAAAAGTCACAATACATCACATGATGATACTGTGATGACTTCTCATTATCAGAAGTAGGTGTGGTGGAATGCAGTCTTGATCCCCAGAAGGGAGGGAGTGCATTCCAGAGGAGGAAAAGAGAGAATAGTTTAGATAGTTTGTGAGGTAAAGAATTAAGATGACTCCTTCCTAGTAGTTTCTGGAGTATATGTTTATTGGTGCAAGTAGTTCTGTCTATAGGTGAGGGACAATAAAGGAAACTGCTTAGAACAGGGATGTTAAACGCGCGTCATCACGGTATCGTCACATGATGTATCATGACTTTTTTCCCAGGTGTGGGTGTGGCCAGCATGTGACACATCCAGCCTGCAGGCTGCGAGTTTGACAACCCTGGCTTAGAAGAATCTCAATGTATCTTACTGTTCTGACCCAGCCTTAGCAGAACCAAGAAACAGACTCCTTGTCCCCAAAAACCCCTCTTTATTTAGCTACTGTGAATTCATGACATTCACACCCAGAAAAGTCCAGGTAATAATCCTTCCAAGGGTTAATTAGAGTACAGACCTTATCAGTTCCTTGGATAATTGCCAGGCCAGGAGCTTCCAGCTTTAAAGCTGTAAATCAAACTTTCTCAAGCAGTCTCTGAGGCACGAACCATGATGAGCAAATCTTTCGAAAGAAATCTGAATGGTTGTCTCCTACAACACTACTCCTCTTTTGCATCTGTTTATTTCCCAGCCAGGGAGGGGCCATTCAGTGTCCATGTGTGGCTTTCTTCCTGAGTCAGCTCCTGGTCCTCAGTTGTTCCCCTTTCCTGACAGCTCTGCGCATACATGCATCTGGAACAGGCCCCAGCTGTTCTTCCCCACTTATTTCCAACTCTGAAGGCAGCTGGGAAATGTTGAATGGCCCTGGCCCTATTTCTGCTTCCAATGCAGAGCATCCATCAGAGCCTTCCCCAGACTCCAGGACTAGCCCAAGTCCCTCCCCAACCTCCTCATCATCTGAATCTCTGCTGGCAGCTGGCGGCCACAACACTTTCTTGGTTTTTAGAACCTCACAGTAGATGTGCACATGCACAACAACTTTACAGTAAGATTCTGTATGTTTAAATGTTCTCGTTCTCTCTCTCTCTCTCTCTCTCTCTCTCTCTCTCTCTCTCTCTCTCTCTCTCTCTCTCTCTCTCTCTCTCTCTTTCGCTCTCTCTCACACACACACACATTCTCCCCCTCTTTATTAAAAACTCAGTTACAAGAGAGAGAAAATTGGAATGTCTTATGTGATCCATCAATATGACATTGATTTCATCCGTTAGTCAAACAAACACACATTATGCCAAACAGACATTCCATACACCTGTTGCTAAGATACAGGTATGCACCCCATAACCTTGTTGAATTTTACTACAGACACATTCCACACCCACACCCCACACCCCACATCCTGGTAGCTTCTTTCACATGTTTAGTTGTAATGATTAGCGAATTGCATATTCCTTATAGGACCAAAACATTTTGCAGTGGTTCCTATAAACATTTGATCTTTTTCATCAGTAAGTGACTGATGATGTGAGAACATGCTTTTAAATCCAGTGTTAAGTAGCATTGTTAAAAGCACCTCAGCTATTAAAAAAAACCTAAATTCTGGCATTCTTATGTTGACTCAAAGGAGAAATGTGTAATGACTATGAAGATATATCTTCCCCCCCCCCCCCCAAATGTTCTAAGGGAATTTAGATGTGGTGGAGAAACACACAAAAAATAGTGAAGAGGCTGTGTTATTGTGCCATGGTCATTAGTGAAAATACATGCCAAGCTAACATCTTTTGATGAACACTTGCAGGAATGAACCCTGTGCATATAACCACCATCATAGAAGTTCCTTGCCAATCAAGTGGAAAATTCATTCATAACAATGCATGTTAGACAAGAAGAGGAAGGCAGTCAGTAGCTCTGATGAAGGGTAGGTTTATTTACGTGGGAAGTTAGTCCTGCCTCTAGGCAGAGCAAAGCAATATGTAGCCTCAGAAGCAATGCATTATATTTTATCTTATTGACCACTGGAGGCATTAAGAGTAGAGATACCAAGCAAGTGAGCATTTTTGTTTCTTCTCAACTTTCACCTGATTGGAAGATGAATATCATTAACATTCTTACAGGAAGAATAGTTTCCATCGGTGTTTCTCAACTGTGGCAAATACTGGCAGGTAGAATTCTGCAAGTTGAAGCCCACAGACCTTAAAGTTGCCAAGGCTGAGAAACGCTGGGCTATATGTCTATCTTTTTCATCTCCCCACCAGGAGGAAATAAAAAAGAATATAGGAGGGTATAAAAGAATAACATCATGTATCTTTTTAACTGATCAACGAAAGGACTAGATTTCTACCTCCTGCTTGCTTTCCTGAAATTCCTCAACTATAGTGAGAATTGCAACATATACAGGAATCCAAAACAACTGGGCAACAATACAAGATCACAGGCATGCTTAATCAATCAACAACAAAAATAACCCAATTTACTACAATATTTTTTAACTGAAGCATGAAACTCTTTAAAAAAAGCATTATTTTAAACCATAGCCTCTGTCTCTAATTGGCTTACTTGCACCCACAAACGCATACTTCGCTAAATAAGGAACTCGGTAAAAGAGTAGGAAAATTCCAATTAAGGTTACCTTAAATATGGTCTACATATTCTACTGAAAAGCAGTGTCAACATGTTTCCTGGCTAGTCCTTTATGGAACCCTCCAGCTATTCCTTGCCTTGAAGAGTACAGCAGAGTGTATCACACAATCTGTGATGTTAAGCTAGTCAGTTCTCTGCACCTTGAGGAAAATATTTTACCTCATTGCCAGCGGTGGGGTAAAATTCATCAGATGGTTTAAGTAGATGGAAATGAAATGGAGTTAAGAGCTTGGTCTTTGACTCGACAGGTAAGTGACATGAAAGGAATTCTGCCTGTATAGTTTTCTCCTACTAATTTAATTCTTCAGTCATTTATTTAATGCACAGTGAGATTAATAATACACTTAATGTATCACAAAAGAATATACAGAGAGTGCAGCAGACAGTGGTGTCTCATGAGGTTAGAATGCTGGGCTGCCAATCTGCCATTGCTGCTGCAGGGCAGCGTGAGTTCCCATCACATGCTCCAGCTCCTACTGACCTGGTAGTTCAAAAGCAGGCAACTGCGGGTAGATTAATGAGTACCACTTTGGTGGGCAACTTCAAGGGACATAAAAGGAGCCCACAACTAGGTGTTCCCTGGGCAATGATGATATCACCAGAAAATCCTTGTGCTGCAGAAGCGCTTCAATGCTTCCAACACAGGGAAAAAACAAAAATATACAGTTTCTTTGATTTTGATACAAAATTAACAACTTTAAAAACATAAAGTCTGTTAAGTAGTCTGTCTTCCATAAGAGATGGAAAGAGAGGAGGCAGGACTTTTTGGTGGTTGCCCCATCATTATATAGAACAGAAGTATACCTAACTCCTTTTCATTTGGTACAATGAAGACATTTCTTTTTAAATGGAATTTGACACCAAAAGCAATGGCAAGTTGATGACCATTGTAAGCTATATATTGTTGTTTTTATTTAGTTGATTAAGTTGAGCTTTCTGGGAATTGTGGAATATTATTTAGGGATTTATATTTATATTTTTCTATCATATGCTATGATTGTCATAGAATTTCTAAAATAAATAAAATTGTAAACAAAAATAATTTTTATTAGTCATATCTCCCTATAAATCTCCCCCTTAGAACAAAATATTTCAAGTTACTGACCTAGGGAAAGATGTATATTAAAAGTTATCTTCATTATCACCCCCAAATATTACAGGAAAATGAACTAATCTATTGTCTCCCTCTGAAAATACTGTATATTTTGATGATACTCTCACTATATATTGGAACAGACTTTAGAATGCAAATGAATTTAAAAACTTTTTTTTGATCTTGCATAAAACTTGTATCTCAGTTTTAGCAACCTTCACCCTCTCAGA
The DNA here is from genome assembly GCA_033807585.1 of Hydrophis major. Taxonomy (NCBI): domain Eukaryota; kingdom Metazoa; phylum Chordata; class Lepidosauria; order Squamata; family Elapidae; genus Hydrophis; species Hydrophis major. The sequence continues at coordinate 73,153,223 of CM066329.1, forward strand.
AGGTACTACAAGCTAGTAATATTCACCCAACTTTACATCAAATATTCATTCAGCTCTACAAGCTGATAGAAATTAACATTATAAGCAGTACAGACACTTCATCTTATTAAGGAAAAAAGGGAATTGTATATCAAGGTATTCATTCATATCCAAACATAGTAACTGGTACTAGAAATGCTTCAAGCAAAATTCAACCTTATTTCCAACAACCCAAACAGAAGTCTCCAATATAGACTTCCCATCTTGGACACTTCACAGCAATAGCTGGCCTGGTTGAGAAGTTCTAGGGGTTTATCCACATATCTGGAGGACACCCACATCAGATAAGCCTAACTTAATATATTCTATAGTCTGGCTTACCTATAATGTAGATACATAAATAAATTACCTGAAAAATAGATCATGTCAAAATCAGACTTCCTTGCAGGTAAGCATCTCATCCCAATGGGATTGGCCCAGGGGTGGGATTCTACCGGTTCTGTCCTGCTCTGTAGAACCAGTAGCTCTGAAGAGCAGCAGACATAAACCAGTTCTATGTCTGCTGCTGTTTTGGCCCACCCGTCCGCCCGGGCTCTTACCTTTTTCAACCACTGCGCACTCACGTGCAGTGCTGCTCAGCTGTCCAGGTAGCAAGCAGACGATGATTCACACACGCATGCAGCGTAAATCGTAAATCACAGAACCAGTAGTTACTTACACCGGTCGGATTCCATCCCTGGATTGGCCCATCCCACCCATGCTGGCAAAAGGGGCATGCTGCAAACTCAATTGGTCAAGGAATTCCAGGGGGCATTATTGAGACCTGATCAATTCAGTAATATTTGAATGTACAAATACTCTGTTGTACTTTGTGTACATTTATTTACCAAGACTATGACATGAGTGAATGCAGCTGAGCTCAACCTAAGGGACAGGCTCAAACCCTTGGCAAAGATGCAAATTGTAAAAAATTCTGAAATGTGAAAACAAAGATAATTATTTTAAATATGCTGGAAATGCTACCATCTTCAAATCTTGACATCCCTCAGACTTTATTGGAAGTCATGACTTTTCTGAAGTGAAATGCATTGGTTGAATGAATGTCATGTGAATGCTCCTTCCTTGAGCATAAAGCAGTAATCCTATACCCATTTATTTGGACATTATTTCTGATTGAGGTCCTATTTCAAAGGTGCTGAGTCCTCATGACCATGAGGAGAGAGTAGGAAGTGGTTAGAGAGTTAAATAGTATTTTAAAGATAATAAAATAAGGATTTATTTGTGTCCCTTTGTCTAAGACGGAGATGGGGAATTATGGCCCCTTTATGACTTGTGGATTTGAATCCCCAGAATTCCGAAGAAAAATCAAATTAACTATCTCTTAGATCAGGGGTGGGGAACTATGGCCCTTTTATGACTTGCAGACTTCAACTCTAAATATTCCTGGGGAATTCTGAGAGTTGAAGTCCACAAGTCATAAAATGGCCACAGTTCCCCACTCCTGATCTAAGAGATAGCTAATCTTATGTGATTTTTCTCTGCCTTTCTTCTCAAGTAAAGAAACACAGATACAAACACACAGACATGCTCAAGTCCAATTCTTGGACTTTAGCATGTCTGCTCTTGGAAAACACACACACACACATGTACAGACACGCAATACTTCAATTTGACAATAAAAATGCCTTGGATTGAACATTTAATTGCTGCAACCTCTGTATTCCATTATACTTTCTCTCAACTACCTGAAAATGAGGAAGGAAAACAGGATAAGCTGATAAATGCTGTTAATGTCCCTATCCCTGGAGAAACAGCAGAATGCCAATGAGTTTAATAAATTGTTCTGTTTTAGGGAATACAAAGATATCCTTATAGTCATGTTTATATTGCTGTATTTATCACAGAGGTCCTATGGATCAGAAGATCTATAAATAAGGCCTCTTCTGCATTGAAAAACAGGTTACTTCATTGTTTGCTTATTTAAATTCACTTGGGAAGCACTGTCTAATACGCTGCACATTCTCAGCAAGGAAAAAACCCCTTTGATGAAATTTAATGACTTCATGCCACCCATTTGAATTGAGACAAACTGATAGCAGGATACCGAAGCTGTGAAAAATATTGTTCATTAAAAAAGATACCATATCAAACCTCAAATGCCAGAAAGGAACATTAAGCATTCATCTACATGTAAAAATGGGTTCCTTGCCTTCCTTGACAATGTAGCTGAAAGCAAAATTTAAAAATGCCATTTTTAAAAGAAAAAAAAAAAAGGACTGGCAGTAGAGCAGAAAGGACAAAGTGAAGTTGTAAGGGGGCATGGTGGTACGACAGCTTAATCATGCTGGAACTGTTGGCCAGAGATGGTTGTCACCCCAACAATTCAAGTCCATGACACCATGTGACAGAGTGAGATCCTGACTTTTGCTCCTAGCTCCTGCCTGCAGTTTGAAAGCATGTAAAAATGCGAGTAGATAAATAGGTACCACTTTGATGTGAAAAGCCAATAGTATCCTGTGCAGAAGCAAGAGATAACACTAGACCTGCCCGGATGCAAGGCAGTAAGCCCAGATGATCCAACATTCCCCGAATGCTGCTAGCCAGCTATACAGAGTTAGTTCATCCCCCTGTGGTGTTCTGTGGGTAGTGTGCATTCATGAAAAAAATGAGCTAACAGGCTGTCCGAACTACTCTGTGGTAAAAAGCATTGTAGACTTCCCTGGCTATGTACGCCATATGCTAAATAAATAAATAAATAATAAAGACCATTGTGATGAGATGGAATTATGAGATCCTTCATAGAAGAGGCATACAAATTCTGAAGAAGAAAAGGTTGTGTATATTTATTCTTGTTTTTCCTAAGTTTCCTATTTATTCTTGTTTTGTTTTTAATCCTAATTTTTGTTTTTAATCCTAATTAAAATTATGTAAACTAAATACTTCATTATTTTAATAATTTCATCTTTTAGTTTTCAGAAACCTTGGACTATTACTGGTTGGGGAAATTACTTATGAATGTGGATATGCTTAAAAAGAAAAATGAAGAAAAAAGTTCCTTGCGGTAGCTGTTGAGTAGGCACCAGGAAGGAGGCTCGGGAGTCAGTGACTAGTTTTCAGCTCTTTATTGGTCCTGAGATCGACTCGGTTCGGCTAGGGTATGCGGTGGCTTATATAGAACTTCCCGGCCAAGCTGCGGCCAATGACACCGCTTTGAATCTCCCGTGATCGGTTTCCTCCAATTGTGGGGGATTCGCAACGAGCCAATCCGTGCCGCTTGCTCGGCCAATCGGGTAGCCGTGCATCTTAGCCAATCAGAATGGTTATTTACAAGAATGCTAATGTACAATACAGAACAGTAGCATATTCTTCTACCTTTCTACTGGTTTTGTTTTGTTTTTGCTGTGCTCCATAATCCACTGCACAGAGGAACAACACAATCCAGATTCTTGGAAAGGATAGATTGGGAAAATAATAAATTAAGTGACTTGCCAAAAACACTGAACACATCACTGGACGGAGTTTATCCAGAATTTATTCTGAGTGCTTTCTTTCTTAATAATATCTGGAAGTGGTGATTTAAATCACTAGAGTTAATACATGTCAATAGTAATTAGTGAGCACATTATTGGTGTGTACATGCTGGAAGAACACAAGTCTTCATGTCAGAAGGGAATGGTAAGAACTCCACCCCTTGAAAGGGAGTAGAAATCATTAAGACATTTGGCTAGCCTTCCATCTTAAATTGGAGCCTAGCTGTCCTACAAATATCATTCTTAAATCATTTTTAGCAATGATAAATAACATGAGAGCCTAACAACAATATTCAAGTCTTGTATCGGGCAAATAGTCAACTTAGCATGTCCTTCCTAGGATGTGGTATTCAATTTCACTTTCTTTGAAATTTTCCATTCCCCTTGCAAAAACTTATTTTTTAAAATTGTCATAAGTGTTTCCTCTTTGTTCTAGGTTGTTGTTTCAGGTGGGGGCGAGCTCTAAAATTCTGTATTTCTGAAAAAGTTGTGATTACTTCAAGCTGGCTGAATTCTCCCTTCCTTGTGTATATTATTTTTATTGGACTTTTTTCTATTGTATTATTGTGTTATCACATAGTCATAGATTGAAAGGGTTAGAAGAGGCCATTCAGGCCAAAAAAAAATCCAATTGCCTGTCCTGGACAGAAATCCACATTAAAACATCCATGACAGATGGCTGTCTGGCCTCTGCTTGAAGAGTTGGAAACCAATTGGTTCCACTGTCAAAGTCCTCTATTAGAATTTTTTTCCCTTAATAGTCAACTTGTTCTGCCCTTTGGGATAATAAAAAATAGGCTTTAGCATTCTTCTGTATGACATCGTTTCATAGAGTGCATTTGCAAAGTTCCACCTTATCTTATCTAAATTTCTTTTCTCAACACTAAGTAATCCTGGTTCTTTCAATCTCTCCTCTTAGTTTCAAATCAAGCTGTGTAGTGGTTCAGATTCAAAAGGTCATGTGGAGCATCCATTTTATTTTCAGCATCTCCTGAAATATATGGATCATGTAGTGGCAGCCATGGGAATGCAGAACAAAGAACAGCCTTTCACACCCACAACATCTTTCAAATCCTTTCTCCCTTGATTACTGTGCAGCCCTCATTTCTAACACCCAATCAACCTCACTAAATATGTAATAATTTGGCCAAACCTGGAAGCACCATTGGAAGGTGAAATAATAATTTCCTATGATTTAGAAACTCTACTTTTTAATACAACTTATAACTGCATAAGTCTTTTCTGCAGCTACATCACATTGCTAATTCATCTTCAGTCTATAATGAATTCATCCTCAAGAACATCTTGCTTACAGGTATTACTGCTAAGGCAGGTAGTCAGTGTTTGAGGCCTGGATATTTGTTTATTGTGTCCTAAGTAAAGACTATGTATATCTCCATGTACACTTTCATTCTGGTATTTTCAGCCCGTTTCTCTTATAGAGATAGCTTTGAATGTTATACATCTTCCAAACTAATAATTATTGCACCAGATAGTTGCACCCAACTCCAAACTGAAGTCTTCCTTTGGGAAATCTAAAGTTTTGTGAATCTCCATAATGTTGCAAATCAAGAGATACAACTTGTTTGCTTTTTACTAAGGGGAAGTACAGCCTTATAAAATGAAAACACTGGATAGTGGTGTTATGCTGTAAAACTTTGTGTGTTTTATTTCTTAAGAATGTAGATAACTTATTTATTTCTTGGCTAAACTGAATGAAAATTAAATTGTATTGAGCCAGTTCGGTCTAGTGGTGAAGATGCCTGGGAGACCATGCATTCGAGTCCCACCTTAGCTCAGAAAGTCCACTGGCTGACTTTGGGCCAGTCACTCTCTCTCAGCCCAACTCACCTCAGAGGGTTGTTGCTGCGGGGAAAATAGGAGGAGGAAGCAGTGTTGGATATCTTTGTAATCTTCAGTTATTTGAAAAAATAAAAATAAAAAAAAATGACAAGATATGAACAAACAAACAAGGAGATAAATAAATAAATTGTTCTCTTTACCAACAAAATAAACTCTAAACTGTTTGCAGAAAGTTAATTTCAAGGTAATAGCTAAAAAAAAAGAATCAGCTTTTACTTCTTGGAAGAGCGTGCAGAACAGAGCTCATGTTTTGGGGGAGTGCAAGTCTTAAAGGCTTAAACCATGCACATCGCCTTAATAAAGGCACTTGACAGGAGATGCCCAGAGGTTTTTCAGCTAGGCACTTTGGTTGCACACCCTTGTTGTACTAGAGTCTGTTCATTACAGTTTTCTGATCCCCTGACAATTCCCTCATTACACAAAGTCTTCCAGTGCTGATGGAATAAGCATGGGTGAGAGAAAAAATGAGTGTGGATGGACAGTAGAGATGTTTAATGCAAGCGAAGCTCTTAAAGACTGCAATGTGCTTTTTTAAAAAAAAAAAAATCTGGCTTGTGTACGTTATTATGTTACACGCACAAAGAGAATTGCTGTGTTCTTAAATAGTGCTTTCTTCAGGCAAAAAAGAATGTGTCCTTCTTTTCATCTAACTGGTCGCAGGAGAGCTGTTCTGTCTTGTAAGATCAGCCCTTCTCTGATTCTTCCCCTTGTCGCCTTAATTCATTAGCTGACAGCTTGCAACCTTTCTTCTGTGTTTCGCCTTTCACCTACATAATTCTTTCTGGGCTTCTGTTTAAAATTTACTGATCTTGGTCAAGCGTAATCTAATCTTATCTCTCTCTCAAGATCCTTTATGCTGGGTTGAATAGATTTTTGTTTCTTTTAACATTATCTTACAAAAGAAATTCTCTCTTCCTTGAGGAACCCCGAACTCAGCCTAAACTAATACAGATAAATGGGCTGGAAGTGAAATATTTATCAAAGCACAGAGACATTTTTTATGAAAGGGTAATAACTAGAAATTATTGTCCAGTGATGCAAAAGTCCATTGTCACTTTTTAAACCCCTACCTCGAGAAGATCTTTCTTTTTTTCCCCTCCTCTTATATGGTTTTACACGAAGCCAGTAATGCTTGTACCTCAAAGCAAAGCTTCCTTTTTTTCAGAATGGAGGTTCAATGTAATGGAGACTTGTGAAAGCCATCACTGGAAACCTGCACACTAAGCTACAATTGATGTAACGTTGCTAGAAGCAGTAATGCACAAACAAATGTGCAAATCTCTAGATTTCTAGTCACATAGCTATGACATGTAAATCTGTGTTTTTGAAGACAGTGGATTTTTTTAAAGTAACTCATTCCAGCCTTTGAGACCATTCAAAAATATTTAAGGATGTGTAGGAAGTAAAACCCACCCCTCTCCTAGAAAAATGAAATACTCTAGGAAATATTAAAAGGGCAGAATATTTCCCCTAAAAAGAGAAGTAGAAACTCAGAGAGGCAGAAACTCAACCCCCTCCCACCTTTGTTAATGGGCCATTTTTTCTACATAACAAAGATCTACCTCCTTCAGGCAGAACCATAATAGGAATTGCCCAAAGCCTTTTCATTACATCATCACCCAGCAAGAGCCTGGGACTCAAAAGACAACCTACCAAGTTACCCCTGCATGGCCCCATGGGAGTCTGACAACCAATCAGAATAGCAGCTCAAATTCAAAGCCCAACAGAGGGCATAAAACTCAGGCACTCTTAGCATCTCTTCTCTTTTCTGTCGAGGAACCTATCCTGTTCATCCATAAACCATCTTTCCAAATGGCTTCCATGTTTCCAGTGTCTTTTTTTCCCCACTTGGAACTGAACCCAGAAGGATTTTTCTTCCAACAGGTGCTTTAGAGCTACTAGGGCACAGCTTTTTAGAATCACGTCAAAGTGGAATTAAAATGGTTCAGTGTTATGTAGAATACAAGGCTAGATCTGCTAGCTGCTAACAGGAGGGGAATATCATGTAAGAAAATCAAGAAAGGCAAGAATTGGTGATTATGGTTTTTGAGCCAGAAAATCCCTGATCTGCAAAAGAACGCAAGAGGAACTAATGACCAAGGGAGATGGTAAAGTCCTTTCATGCCAATATTTTTAGGCAAAGCCTGGACTATTATCAGTCAGAGGTCATTTAATTTGGTTCCTGGTGCTGATCAGAAGGAAGGTGGTCTTGGGAACCCAAATTGAAAGTGTCCTAGGCATAAACATCATCAGAGGCCAAATTAGGCACATTAGCAGGTGATGGGTGTGGGGAGGACTCTTAAGTGGGTAAAATCCCTTTCCAGACACAAAAGTCTATCTCCTTGCACTAGTAAATTGTGATTTCCTCTTCACACTTGTTGCCCTTCTTTGCCAAGCATTGCTCCTCGGGAATTGGAGATAAATTGCTGCTTGATTAATCTCTCTTTTTTTTTCCTACCAAAGTTAATGGAGAGGAGAGAGAGAAAGAAATGAAATTACAGATTTATTTTCTTGTTAATTTTGTAATGGAATAATGCTGTTTCATCAGAGAAGGGGGGCGGGAATCATCATAAAAAGAATTACCTACCAGTACTAAATATAAAACAGGTACTGGAGCAGAAGCCCTAACACTTTTAATTAAAATGTACTATCGCCCTTACTAGTACCCTACGTCCCTTGACTTCTCACAGTGGCATCCTTGTGCTGGGTCAGAGGCCATAGATATTTGCCTTGACTCAATTGCAAGATATTTGGGCAGAAATGAATTGAAGATTGGTAATCGATGAAAATAAGAATTAGGGGTAATATGATAAATGATAGCAATGTTCCAATATCTAAGGTGCTGCCACAAAGAACAGGGGGTCAAGCACCTGGAGGCAGGACAAGAAGGAATGGATCAGTGATGGTGTGCTACTGGTTCAGCTCGGTTCACCTGAACCGGTAGCAAAACTTGCTACCAGTAGTGAAAATTACCAGCCAAACCAGTAATTTTAAAAAAGCCTCCAATGATCAGCTGGGAAGAGGGGGAAAAGCTGAAAGGAGAAAGAAGAGAAAAACATAGGATCGGCCCTCACATCCTTGCGCTTTTCTCTTCTTTATCCTCTCAGCTGATTGACGCTGCAGGCCTCAGCTGGTGGATGGAAAGCTGCGCACACACTTTAGGTGCACGAATCTTAGGTGCACGCACATGAGGTGTGTGTGCACAATCACTGAACAGGTAGTGGGACAGGTAGGATCCCACTGCTGGAATGGATGGAAACTAATTGAGGAACTAACTGAGAATTAAGGATAAATTTCCTGACAGTTTGAACAATTAATCGGTGGAATGACTTGTCTCCACATGTTGTGAATGCTCCAATACTGGAGGCTTTCAAAAACAGATTGGACAACCATTTGTCTGAAACACTATAGAGTCTCCTGCCTGAGAAGAGAGTAGGACTAGAAGATCTCTAAGGTTCCTTCCAACTGTTATTCTGTTACCTGTTAATTGTGATGATCTGCATGAGGATAGGCTATACCCTGAATAGGTGGAAAGCAGCTGTTAATTATATTATTATTATACACAAAAAAAACATAGTGTACACAGCAAACGAGATGACTATGCTGGGTTTCGTATCACAAATCACTAATCAAAGTGATTTCCCAAGTGTTTAGGACTGCATGATGTATCGGCAGATTATGCGAGCAGATCCCAGTAAGGTGGCTTTCTGCAGCTGACCAATGGTGATTTTGTCAGTGCCAATTGTTTTTAATTGCTTGCCTAGGTCTTTAGACACAGCACCCAGTGTGCCAAGTACCACTGGAACCACCTGCACTGGTTTATGCCAGAGTTTCAGCCGCTTCTTGGAGAGGGGAGCCACCTCTGTAACTTCCATGGTTCTCACCACTGCTGCCACTGTTGTTGGAGATAGCGCTGGCGAGAGAGGAACAGCTGCAGCTCGGCCTGGGAGCTTGGAATGCAGGAACGGGCTGTGCACTGGTACTTTTGGAAACTTGCAGAGCCCAAGGCTGGAGCATCAAGGGTAGCAGCAGCAGAGATGCTCGCTCGGCTCTTCTCATGCCCACCCAGCCACTTGGGATTAAATCAAAATGCAGCATGTGACCCTTCCAGTTACCTCAAAAAGTTTTTTTTTTCCTGTTGTTACGGGGATGGGAGAAAAGTGGGAGCAACTCAGATGCTGTTGTTGGAGACGGTGCTGGTGAGAGAGGCGCCAGCACTGGTGGGAACTGTGGAAGCTATGGAGGCCTGAGAAGCGGCTGAAACGCTGCCGGCGGACATCCACACTGACAACGCCCATCTGCTGACCCGGTTCTGCGGTAAAGGTGCTTGATGGGAGTAAGGGAGCCCTCCACGCTCTGCAATGATTGGCTGTTAGGAGCAGCTGATAGTAAGGCATAGCGGCAAGTCTCCCCCAGTCTTCCCTCCCAATTTCACATGTTTTAAAATAGGCCTAAATTTGGGGGAAGGAGTTTAATTTCATTTTATGCCTAGAAAACATGCTGGGTCTTCCTATTGGGAGGGCCGTATTGTTGGAGAAACACATTATTATTATTATTATTATTATTATTATTATTATTATTATTATTATTATTATTATTATTATTATTTTCCATCTTTTGGTTATATAACTTTTTTTTAATAGAAATTTTATTCCAAAGATGATCATGAAAAAGATAAAAGCTAATATAAACTGAACAAATAAAAGAAGAAAATAAAAAATAGAAAGTGCAGAAAAGGAAAAAAATAGAAAAACAGAAAAGAAACGAAAACAATACCGTGATATAGAGAAAAAAGAAATATATAAAAAAGTTCAACATTACAATACATATAAACAATTCTTAAACTTGTCACCTTGGTAAGACATTATGTGTGATATTTTCATAGTCAGGAGAGATATTTCAGCACATGTCTAGGAATGGAAACTAATCAAGGAGAGAAGCAACCAAGAACTAAGGAGAAATTTTTAAACCAATGGAACAATTTTCTTCAGAGGTTGTAGATATTCTATCACTGGACATTTTCAAAAATAGACTGTGTTATGTATGTAAATAGTTAAAATAAAAGCGAGCTTGGGGTAAAGTGCAGGGTTCTGGCCCTGCACTTCTGATTGGGTGTTAAGCAGCTCGATCGGATTGGTTGGGTTCAGAGAATCCGATTGGCCCTTAACGAAGGATTCTTATTGGTTCTGGAGCTAGCGTCTTACAGCTCCCTATTGGTTAATTCACATTAAGGTCACCTATATAAGGCAGAGTTGTTGTTGTTCACTCTCTTAAGTCACTATGTAATAAAGAGCTGAAAGTTCACCAACTAAGATTGTCTCCATTCATTTCACCCATGCCTGAAACTATATTACTGGCGACGAGGATGGGATTTGGAGACATCTGATCTTAAGGAACTTGGAAGAAAAACAGAGCACGTGCCAAGACGACGCCACCAGCGGAAACCATGTCCAGCGGCATTGTACCACCCGCTCCATTCGATCCGAACCAAGAGGATTGGGAATCCTACATGGATCGCTTCCAAATGTTCCTTGAAACAAACAACCTGAAGGACGCCACACCAGCCAAAAAGCGGGCGCTGTTCCTGACGAACTGCGGCCCGGCTGTCTTTAAAATGGCAAAGGCACTTGCGAAACCTCGAGAAGTTAAAGCAATGAGCTGGGACGACCTCGAACCTCTCCTGAGAGACCATTACACGCCAACCGTACCTACACTCGTGAGACATCACGAATTCTATCAAAGAAGCCAGCGAAAAGGAGAGAGTGTGGCTGACTTCGTGGCAGACCTCCAACACTTGGGAGGCCTCTGCGGATTCACAGACTTAGATGAAGCACTGAGAGACTGCTTAATTCTGGGATTAGATGCACTGGGCGTGCAAAGCAAGCTGATGGCGAAAGGCGACATCGACCTTGCTGACAACATCGCCGAAGCCACTGCTGCTGAGGCGACTAAAAAGTCCGCGGCGCAACTACGGCGAAGCCGAAACCCAACAACCCCACAGACAGGCGACCTTTTATCCAAGTCAGAAGAGCGGCTTGTTACGACGCACCACGAGGACCTCTCTTCATCGTCAGACAGCGACGAAGAAGGGGTCCATCGACTGCGGTTCGACCGGGTCCCTCACTTTAAACCCTCACGCCCTTGCGCTGGTTGCGGGGCAAACCAACTCAGGGCAGATTGCAAATTCCGTGATGCGATCTGTCATGAGTGCGGAAAACGAGGCCACATCAGTCGAGTCTGTCGCAGTTTACCGGGACCAAGTCAGGCCTCAAGGGGAACCAGCTCTCACCAATCGGCAGGAAACCGTCCTGTAAGGCGAGATCCAGCAAACCACTCCTACAGATATCGAGCGTTGCAGAAAGAAGAGGCCCACCATACTATCACTATAGGTCATGCCTCAGCCATGGACGCTAAGAAGATTCAAGTCACAGTGGCCATAGAGAACCAACCTTGCCACATGGAGGTCAATTCCGGATCGTCCCTCTCAATGGTGTCGTGGAAGACATTAAAGCAACTCATTCCTACCATCCAATGTCAAGACCTTCGAATGCAACGTCTCATCCTTAAAGACGACCAAGGGAATCGGATCCCTGTGGTTGGGTCTTGTCGAGTCCGCGTCTCATTTAAAAAGCATACGGCATACTTACCTCTAACGATCATCGATAGGGACAGGCCTAGTTTGTTGGGCCTCCAATGGTTCACGCCACTCGGCATCGAAGTAGCCGGCGTGAACCAAGTTGGAGATTGCGAGTGGGAGGAGGACCTTATTTCTGAATTCAGCGATGTCTTCGCAGATCATCTGGGCGAGTATAAGGGGACCCCAATTTCATTTAGCCTCGACCCTAAGGTCGCCCCGATCCGTTTAAAGCCCCGTCGAGTTCTGTTCGCTCTTAAGGCCAAGATAGATGAACAACTTGACAAACTAATTAAACAAGGGGTACTGCAACCCATTGATCATTCTCCATGGGAAACTCCTATTGTAACCCCCATTAAACCAGATGGGTCAATCCGAATCTGTGGGGACTACCGGGCCACTCTAAACCATGCCCTCCAGCAGAACGCGTATCCAGTGCCGGTGGTACAGCACCTCCTTCATTCCCTGGGAGGCGGAAAGGTTTTTGCTAAGTTAGATTTAGCTCAAGCCTATCAACAGTTGCCCGTGGATGATAAAACAGTCCAAGCTCAAACGATAGTAACTCACAGAGGTGCTTTTAAATGTACCTGATTGCAATTCAGGGTAAATGTAGCCCCGGGAATATTCCAAAGTTTAATGGAACGATTATTGCAGGGAATCAAGGGTGTGGTTCCGTATTTTGATGACGTGTTAATTGCAGCTCCTAGTAAAAAAATTCTACAGAATAGTTTAAAACGTGTTCTTAAGAAATTCCAAGAAGTGGGATTGAAAGTAAAAAAGGATAAATGTCATCTGTATACAGACAGTGTTGAATTTCTAGGTTATCGCATTGATAGTCAGGGTATCCACCCTACTGAGAGTAAATTAAGGGTGATAAAAAATGCTCCCAGACCCCATAACAAAATAGATCTCCAGGCATTTTTAGGCTTTATTAATTTCTATAATGTGTTTTTACCACATAAGGCGACTGTGGCTGAACAGTTACACCGGTTATTAGATAAGAAAGCATTGTGGGTTTGGGGTTACCGGGAGGAAAAAGCGTTTCGAAATGTAAAAGTTTTACTTACATCTGATTCTGTACTTATGCAATATAATGAAACATTACCATTGGTTATAACTTGTGATGCCTCACCGTTTGGGGTGGGCGCTATTTTGAGCCATGTGCTGCCTAATGGAAACGAAGCCCCTGTTGCATACTTTTCGAAGACTCTTTCTCAGGCAGAACGTAACTATGGACAAATAGATAAGGAAGCTCTTGCAATTGTGGCAGCCGTAAAAAAATTCCATGAGTATGCATATGGAAGGACATTTACCATTGTAACTGACCACAAACCTTTACTAGGGATAATCGCTGGGGACAAACCAACCCCCTATATATTGTCCCCAAGAATGACTCGATGGTCAGAGTTCCTAGCTGCTTATAATTATCGATTGTTACATCGCCTGGGGAAAGCCATTCCCCACGCCGACGCACTCAGCAGAGCACCGCTACCAGAGACTCTCGACGATCCGGCACCAACAGTATCGGCGTTACAAATCAAGACGCTCAATTCGCCTCCTATGACCGCTCGAGATATCGCAAGAGAGACCAGATGAGATCACATCCTAGCTCGAGTCCTAGGCTGGGTAGAACGTGGATGGCCATTGGACCAGGTCCCAGATGACTTCGCGCCATTTAAAACAAGGCAGACTGAACTTTTTTCGCAAAAAGGCTGTGTCATCTGGGGCGATAGAGTCGTCGTTCCAGAACGACTCCAAAACTCGCTGTTACAAATTTTGCACGAAGGACATCCCGGGTTCGTGTGGATGAAAGCACTCGCACGGAGCTACGCTTGGTGGCCAGGCATGGACCGACACATCGAGCAATGGGTCAAGGCCTGCACCAAGTGCCAACAAAACAGCAACGCACCGCCAAAAGCTGCACCGACCGAATGGGAGACGCCACGCGGGCCCTGGTCCAGAATCCACCTGGATTTCGCAGGGCCGATTAAAGGACATACATTACTATTGACTGTCGATGCATACTCTAATTGGTTGGAAATTCATCGAATGACCCATACAACCTCCGAAGTTGTCATTAAAGTCCTCAATAGACTCTTTGCAACTCATGGATTGCCGGACGTCCTGGTGTCCGACAACGGACCACAGTTTACAGCGTTAATATTTGAACAGTACCTTGCTGATAATGGCATCCGCCATGTGCTCACCTCGCCGGTGTATCCTGCTACCAACGGCCGAGCGGAACGCATGGTCCAATTTGTAAAAAAGACTTTGCAAAAAGTGGACTATGATAATATTGATGAAAAAATAAACCGCATTCTACTTCTACAACACATCACTCCACACAGCGTAACCGGCAGAACTCCCGCAGAACTTCTCATGGGGCGAAAACTCCGTTCCCGCCTCGACCGATTGCATCCTGCTTACGAGCCAGAAAAGCCTGCAGGATCCAGTGGACGCTACCGTACCTTCAAGGTAGGCGACCCCGTTTATGCAAGAAATTTATTGGGCAACCCAGTTTGGATTGAAGCAACGATAATACGCGAGACTGGGCCCAAATCCTATATTGTAAAATGTGTTGATAAAAGACTGTGGAAACGACATATTGACCAATTACGGTCACGACTCCTTTCGGCCAGCCAGCAACTCCCCTACGACCAAACTGAGGGGGGGGGGAAGGAATGGAAGAAGACGACATTTCAGGGAACCTGTTCCAAGAGAGCGATGAATCTAGTGAAACTCAGGAAATGGAGCAGGAGGAAGAATCGTACACTCCAAGGGAAATCACACCAGAACGAGAAGCTGAGCCACTACCAAACAACATTTTACCTCAACAGGACTGCATACAGCCAGTCCAAAGAAAATCTAATAGACCCAAAAGACAACCGTCCTATTTGAAGGACTATATAACCACACCATAATTGAGGAGCCAGGGGGAAGGGGTGTTATGTATGTAAATAGTTTAAATAAAAGCAAGCTTGGGGTAAAGTGCAGGGTTCTGGCCCTGCACTTCTGATTGGGTGTTAAGCGGCTCGATCGGATTGGTTGGGTTCAGAGAATCCGATTGGCTCTTAACGAAAGACTCTTATTGGTTCTGGAGCTAGCGTCTTACAGCTCCCTATTGGTTAATTCACATTAAGGTCACCTATATAAGGCAGAGTTGTTGTTGTTCACTCTCTTAAGTCACTGTGTAATAAAGAGCTGAAAGTTCACCAACTAAGATTGTCTCCATTCATTTCACCCATGCCTGAAACTATATTAGACTGGACAAGCATTTGTCTGAAATAGTACAAGGGCAGTTTCCCCCCGAAGGCCATCACTTTGCTAAAGAACTAATTCCTACAACATTGTCAATTTATTTACTAAGACTATATTACTATTATTCCTCTCATTCTTCCTATTACCTATCTCTTCCCACTTATGACTATAACTGTGTTGGTTGTATCTTTACAATTTATATTGTTGTATTTGTGTCCTAGTATGATTTGATTGCTTATTAGTAACCTATGACTAAATGTTGTATCTTATGATTCTTGATGAATGCATCTTTTCCTTTATGTACACTGAGAGCATTTGCACCAAAGATAAATTCCTTGTGTGTTCAATCACACTTGGCCAATAAAGAGTTCTCTTCTATTCTGAAATAGTATGGAGTCTCCTGTTCAAGCAGGAGGTTGAACTAGAAGATCTGCAAGGCAGTGGTGGGATTCAAATTTTTTTTACCACCGGTTCTGTGGGTATGTCTTGGTGGACATGGTGTGGCTTGGTGGGTGTGGCAGGGGAAGGTAAAATCCCCATTTCTACCCCCACCCCACTAACCTGCTTTCCAGCTCCATTCTCCTGTACAGGGCAACAAAAGAGGACCCAGCTGATCAGCTGGGACTTGGGAGACAGAGAATAGATGGGGGCAGGGCCAGTCAGTCAACCAGTATTTGCCAGTTCTCTGAACTACTAAAAATTTCTGCTACCAGTTCTCCGAACTACTCAAAATTTCTGCTACCGGTTCTCCAGAACTGGTCAGAACCTGCTGAATGCCACCAAGTAGAAGAACAGAAGGCCTATAAGTAGAATAGTAGAAAGCCTATACTTTGCACTGCTAAGAAATCTGACATCTTATTTTGGACCAGTTATAATTTCTGTAGATTTTCAGTAGCACTGGATTAAATGAAAAGGAAAAACAACAACAACCAGTAAACCAGGACTGAATTGCATATTCACCTAGAGACTGAATAGATTTCAGGTAGATCCATTCCCCAGAATTAAGTGGCAGCTTCTGGCAGCCCTCGGCTGATTCTGAAATGCAAAGCAGGACCTGAAGTGATTGGTTGGAACTTGGGTAGAAGATAACCAAGAAAGCTACATGATGGTAGAGGCAAGTTGCTGAAAAAAATCTAGTAGATTAATGGTAAACCACAAGTTGATTGTGACCAAGAAAATTACATGGATGTTCTATATTGTTACCACAACACGAATTTTACTCAAAGGGCCCTCTGTTATTATTTTTTAATCTAAGGCAAAAATCAATCATTTTATCACTATGCACCTCATATATTTAAGAACCCAAACAGAAACTAACCAATATGGCTATTTATCAGCCATTTTAAATATCTGTCATAAATGTGTGGTTAATTTTGCAATATTGCATTTTTCTACAGAAGTCTTTTCTAACTTCAACTAATCGACATAACTTATTTTGAAGTGACCTAACTGGAATATTACCTTTGTTACACTTTATTGACCTACATACAAAAAACAAGATTCAATACACCCGTAGTCACATCTTTCCCAATTGGAAATGCCACAGTTAGTACAGTATGTGAATTTAGCTGATTGTATCGATTGTTTTATTAAATTATTTTCATCTTGTAATAAGAAGCAAACAATTACTATCACTCCATTTCTGGTATTAGCAATTATTTTCTAGTTGAGGAAGTATAGTTGTGCCTTACTTGTGCAGGTGGGCAAATCTGAGTTTTCTTTCTGATGCAATGGTCTAGAAACAGAAGAATGGGTAATCACATTTGTTTCAAAGGGCATTATTAGAATTAAGGTATAAGGAACAATTTGATCTGATTCAAATCATTGATTTGATTCAACTCATTGATTTACTCCAATTTGAATTAAGTTGGAAAATCAAGTAGATTTTCTTTTCTGGGTCATTTTTTTTAACGACATCTAACTTGATATTTCCATTCTTAATCAGATAAATGATAACAGATAATCAGAGTTGGAAGGGGCCTTGTAGGTCATCCAGTCCAACCCCCCCACCCAAGTGGGAGACCCTACACCATTTCTGACAAATGGCAGTCCAATCTCTTCTTCAAAGTCTCAAGTGATGGCGCTCCCACAACGTCCAAGGGCAAGCTGTTCCATTGGTTGATTGTTCTCACTGTCAGAAAGTTTCTCCTTATTTCCAGGTTGAATCTCTCCTTGTTCAGTTTCCATCCATTATTCCTTGTCTGGCCTACAGACACTTTAGAAAATAGCTTGACCCCTTCCTCTCTGTGGCAGCCCCTCAAATATTGGAAGACCCCTATCATGTTTCCCCTGATCCTTCTCTTTACTTGACTAGCCAAGCCCAGTTCCTGCAACCGTTCATTATATGTTTTAGCCTCCAGTCCCCTAATCATCCTGGTTGCTCTTCTCTGCACTTTTTCTAGAGTCTCAACATCTTTTTTATAATGTGGTGATCAAAACTGGATGCAGTACTCCAGGTGTGGTCTTACTAAGGCTTTAGAGAGTGGTATTAGTACCTCACTTGATCTCGATTGCATCCCTCTGTTAATACAATTTAGGATTATATTAGCTTTTTTGGCTGCTGCTGCACACTGCTGGCTCATATTTAGCTGGTTGTCCACTAAGACTCCAAGATCCCTCACCCAGTTACTGCTATTGAGCCTGGTTTCGCCCAGTCTATATGTATACTTTTGTTTTTTCTTGCCTAAGTGTATTTCAAATGTGAAATATCTGTCTGAGTTAGAGTTTCAGCTGAATCACATTTAAATTGCCTTTCCGAATAAAGCATCAAGTGGGACTTAATAGCTATTATTTTGTAAGCAAGGTCAAAGGTCTTTAGAATAACACTTTTAAATAATTAATTCTGTGTACTTGCTTGGAGAAAGAATCACTGAATCTAGATTGCCTTCTGCCTGCCCTTGCCTATTTATTGTTTTATTCTCTTGGACTATATTGTTTAATCTGCTCCTAGTCTTTTACTTAATCCAATATTAGACTATTTCTAGAAGCGTACAAGATTTACAGAAAAACCAACTTGGGCAAAGACCCTGTTTCTTTCTACATATTACAAAAAAATTAAGAAAGAAAAACAATCTTTGGGTTGATGTGTCTCTGTAGTAAGCAAGTTGTTCATGCTCCACTTTGTCTTGTAATATTCTTTTTGTTAACATTATTGTAACCAGATGTGGTCTTTGCATAATTCTTTGAAGCTGTGGTTGTAACATTTGATGTTCCAATAACCTGAGGAGGCAGAAGGGAGGAGAATAATAAAAATATATTTCAAATGCCAAGAGTCGTTCCAGCCCTCCCTCACCACTAGTTATGTTGTCAGAAATCCAATATAACAAGAAGCTCATTTTGAAAAGACGTGTCTTCTTCTCATTGTGAAGGTTTGCAAAAAGAAAGACTGGCCAGAATATCCCAGTATGGCACAACTTCCAACATAAATGTAGGCCAGGGGTGAGCTGCTGGGCATTTGCAGGAGTTCAGGAGAGCCCCTACCTAAGATTCTATGCAGTTTGGAGAACCCCCAAATTCCAATCCTGGCTGGTTCCACCCACCCACCCCACCCTGCCCAGGAGTCCCCATGTGGCCCAGTTTGGATTCAGGTAAGTGCAGGGCACGCACAGAGGCACAGGGAGGGTGAAAAATGGGCCTCCCAGAAATTCAGGAAGGCTGGAAATGGGCCTGTTTCTGGCTTCCAGAGAGCCTCCAGAGCCCATTTTCACCCTCCCGGAGGCTCAAGGAAAGCCAGGAAGGGCAAAAACACCCCCCCCTGCTGCCATGGTCCTGTCAACTGCCCCCTAAGGAGCTTCCAATTCAAAGTCATGCTTTTCGGACTACAGGGTCCCCTGGTGGTATTCATGCAGTTAATAAACGAGGTGCTACATGAACATCTTTATAAGGGGGTTCTTTTCTACTTGGGTGACTTCTCATCTACATAGAGATGATGGACAACCACATACTCCTAATCCACCAGGTATTGGAAAAACCTCTAGCAGCACACCTGAACATCGAGCTGTCTTGAGCCATGCCCACCCAGCAACCGGGCAGAGAACTCTCTGCTAAAAATTTTGAAGCCCACCTGTTGTGGTTAGCTGGCAGCAGGCGCAGATGGCTGAGGAGAATGAGGACTCAGATGAGGGGCCAGGACCATTAGGGAGTGGACTGCTGCCTTCAGTGATTGTGGGGGCTGGCAGCAGCAATGAGGAGGTTCCCGAGGAGCCTGTGCCAAGTGCGCGTGCATGCAGGATTGCTCAGAGGAAAGAGCAGTTACAACAGCACGGGTGACTCGGCAGGAAGGCTGCAAGATAATGGTCCCTCCTTCAAGAAGATCAGAGCCAGCTGTGAAATGAATATACTTTGCAGAAGGCAAAGACATTTTGAAACTCCAGTCTCATGGACATTCCAGTATCCTGAGTTTGTGTTTGAAGATTCTTATTTTGCAAATTATTTCCTGTCTGTTATCTTTTGGCAAGTCTTGCATAGTTTGACAAGACTTGTGCTTATCACACCTAATTATTTTGTAAAAGTATTACAAGGTTTCTGTTCCTTCTGGATTGTGTTTGATTTGTTGGAAAAGGGTGTGGGTCAGAACACCACCCCTGATGTAGCCATCTAAACACCTACCCTCAGAAATCTGCCTGTATTGCATATCTGCATTCTATTAAGAGAAGGCTCCCTGGAACTCATATTTGTCCTAGCAGCACTCCTGAAATTTAGGGTGACTCATTACGTATATCCCTCAATTTACATTCATCCATTTAGCAACCTTCAAAGTTAGAAAGCACTGGCCCACACACTTCTTAACAGTGTCCAAGTGCCCTATGGACACTTGATTGTGATTTGGGCACTTGGCAAACAACAGATGTTTACAATGGTTGTAGCACCCCAGAGTCATGTTGTCGCTATTTACAACCTTCCCAGCGTTTTCGAACAAGCAAAGACAATAGGGAAGCCCACAGGAAGTTTCAAGTCATGGTCACATTATGTCAAATTTGTAAAAAAAAATCGGGTGTGGTAGTGTAATGCCTCATGTAATGACTGCACTGCTTAACAATGAATTTCCCAGTCCCAATTGTGCTCATAAATTGACAATTATCTCTATATAGATGAGTGAACCTGGAAAAAGCAGAAAGAGAGACTAGTGGTTTCTCCACCCTGTAGTACTCTTTGACTTATGAGTGCATTTATTTGTCAGCAATTTAACTCTTGCACTTGGGAAAGAGATGAGGCAGCTTCCTTCTTATATGCCAATAAGAGAATGAAACTGAAGGTTTTTAAGAAGACATTGGATACCCATTTGGCTGAAGTAGTATAGGGTCTCCTGTTTGGTCTAGAAGACCTCCAAGGTCCTTTACACTTCTGTTATTCTGTTAACTGTGTGTGGCAATGGATTCCTTTGGGGTATCAGTGCTATGCCTGGGGGAACCTACACAGGGTAGTGAACTTTCTGGAGAGAAGATGGAACCACCAGCCTGCCCCTTATGTTTTCTTGGCTTTCATCAAAGCACAGATGTTGCAGTTGGACTCTGCCAATGAATAAGCCCACTTGCCAGCATATTTTTTGGGGGGGTGGGGGGGGGAGTCCATAGACTTATAAACACTAAAGAGAAACTTGAACCCCAGGACACTTTTGACAATTCAATGTCATACCAATGCATTATGCACAGTGTCCAAAGATGCTTTTTTTTTTTTTTTTTCAAAAGGCAACTGGAAGTTCTTGATTATTTTTTCAATTGAAAACATTCAGCTTCTCATCCAAGAAGCGTCTTCAGTTCATTGCCTTATGAGAATGTTTGGGAATCTCCATAGACATTATGCAGAATGGTATTCCTGGATCACACTCCTGCTAAAAATTATCTAGTGCAGGGGACTTTGATGACAGAAAGGGTTTTTTTTTTAATAGCAACAGCAATAGCCTTTAGACTTACATACCGCTTTATAGTGCTTTGCAGCCTCTCTAAGCAGTTTACAGAGTCAGCATATTTCCCCCAACAATTTGGGTCATCATTTTACCCACCTCAGAAGGATGGAAGGCTGAGTCAACCTTGAGCCTGGTGAGATTCGATCTGACAAATTGGAGGCAGCTGGCAGGCAGCAGAAATAGCTTGCAGTACTGCACTCTAACCACTGCACCACCAAGGCTCTTGATCCAGTTATTAAATAAAGGCCAGCCTCAAGAGAGCTTAAATTTGGAATAAGGATACCAGAATAGCTTTACGTAGCTCTGCCTAAAAAATAAATGCAACTGATGGGTAGTGTGGAGATGGGTATAAGATGGAGAGAGGTTTTTAGGCTACTTTTATTTTAAAGACCACTGGTAACATATTACATGGATTAACACCCCTCTCTCATAAAGCATATAAGTGTGACCCTTTAATTAGAAGAGAACATGTTATAATCCATACAAAGGTCTACAATTATTGTGGATGTAGGATTGCTTGTCCATTAAGGATGGAGGGGGAAAATCTCATTAAAAAAAGAATTTTGAGAAGATACAGGTTAATATTAATAAGTGCTAAATGTCAAGCCTTTCATATTACTAGGCACCTAGCCTTTAAAGCACATTGATGAATGGGAAGAAAGTGAAAGAAAGAGGGAGAAATGTTAATTGAAATTAAAATAGCATTAAAAATTCTGCTTCAGAAGATGAGAATTTCTTTTTGTGTACCATATAATGGAAAGAAGGAAACCTCAGACTTCAAAGCGCTCCATAATTTAAGAGACACCATTGACAATTTACTGCCATTACTTAATCTCTCAGCCTTTTTATATTAAAACCTTGGCTTGGCACAAGACAGTCATTGGTGGCGCTGATTGAACTAGTGAAATTTGTTATCAGTGTTTCTTTTTTTAAGGTCTTCCTTTACTTAAGGAACAAAGTGGCCTTAAAAATGCAACTTTTAAGCCTCCTGTTATCCTTAAGGCAAGCCCTCACATTTTAAACACAAAATAATTCATCTGAGGATCCAAAAATACATGTTGAGTTTCAGCAGACTGAGAAATGGTCTTAGAGGGCAAAGCTATCAACCAAGGGCACATACTTTAAACATAAATATCTATCAATAATTAATCAGTCATATTCTATTCTTTTCTCGTCTCTTCTCGTCTCTCCTCTCTTCTCTTCTCCTCTTCTCTTCTCTTCTCTTCCCTTCCCTTCCATTCCCTTCCCTTCCCTTCCCTTCTATTCTATTCTATTCTATTCTATTCTATTCTATTCTATTCTATTCTTAGTTTGTCATCTTTTTGAAGACTTGGCTGGAGCTGAAATGCACTGACTTGTTCCTTTAACAGATTTGCCTTGGGTTATACAGGTAGCCCTCAACTAAACCATTGGTTTAGTGACCATTCATAGTAACAGCAAACTGAAAAAAGTGACTTATTTTTCACACTTACAACTGTTGCGGCATCCCTAAGTCCTTTAGAAGGAATTGATAGGTTAATAAAAATGTCAAATCCGGTCTATCTGACTGACTGTTCAATGAATCATAATAAACCCAATAATAATAGTGAAGACAATAATAATAAATCATTACTTATTATTTGCAAAACTTGAAACAGCTTACATCCTGTGATGATACCTTTAACACCATCAAATAACAACATGTTCCAGGTCCTTTGATAGAACTCAATAGGTGGATAAAAATGCCAGGACTATGTTAATTGATAACTACTCAGAATTTAGATTCTTTGCATCAAATTGATCTTGAGCCTTAATTAAGGA
The DNA here is from genome assembly GCA_033807585.1 of Hydrophis major. NCBI lineage: Eukaryota > Metazoa > Chordata > Lepidosauria > Squamata > Elapidae > Hydrophis > Hydrophis major. The sequence continues at coordinate 73,176,192 of CM066329.1, forward strand.
GAAAAGATAGATACGTGAAATGAGTATCTATAAATAGCTACCACTCTGAACTGTATGGATCAATGCAACTTTTATTTTAAGGAAGGAAAATAATATGCTTATTATGTAGTACTGCTCTTAACCTTATATAAAATCTCTCTTTAGTATCCTAGTTTTCATACATGCTATTGTAAATTTTCCTTATTTTTTGTTTCCTTCCTAGATCCAAGAACAGTTTTTTTTCCTGAATACCATCACTCTGCTAAACAAATAATTCCCTGCTTATATCTGTATAATTTATATTGACTCTTTCCTAGTATGATTTGATTGCCTATTTGTACCCTATGACTACATTGTGTTGGACCTTATGATTGTTGATGAATGTACCTTTTATTGTTATGTGTATACTGAGAGCATATGCACCCAGACAAATTCCTTGTGTGTCTAATCACACTTGGCCAATAAAGAGTTCATTCATTCATTCTTCTGCTATCTAGCCTGAGAGCATAAGAAGAACCCGGCTGGTTCAGACTTGATCTTATACTATGTGAAATGTACCTTTACGAAAGTTGGTAATGATTTTTGTATGTAATATATATTGCCTCGGTTGAAGAGTTAGAAGAACAGGTAAGCCTGGTTTCATAGGGCATGTTAACCAGGCCAGTTTTGTTCCCCTGATAACAGCTTTTAGTTGTGGGCCCTTTCCAGTAGGTGTCAGTCCAAGTGTGTGTTTTGCACCCTCCCAGAGGTTCCTGGTACTTCTGGTCACTTGGGTGTCATAATGGGATAAGGCATACAAGAATAGTTTGTGTACTACATTTGATATTAGCCCAGAGGATTATCATTAAACCAGATGGCTTGACTGGAACCTGGCCATGGTAGTATCAGTATTCAAATAAGGCCATCTGGTTTTGAGTGCTAACCTTGCACCCAGCCTGTTTGACGGATTGTCTCTCTCTGCTCCTTAAGCTTCAGAATCATTTGCCCTATTAGTACAGAATTCAGCACTTGGAGAATTTGTTCAAAAGAACCTTTAGAAGAAGAGTGCAAAGCAGTGGTGGGATTCAATTTTTTTTTACTATCAGTTCTGTGGGCATGGCTTGGTGGGTGTGGCAAGGGAAGGATACTGTAAAATCTCCAGTCAGAGGTGGTATTTGCCAGTTCTCCAAACTACTCAAACTACCAGTTCTCCAGAACTGGTCAGAACCTGCTGAATACCACCTCTGGTGCAAAGAATTACATTTGCAGGTTAGGAAAATTTGTGATCACGAATCTGTTCAGCTGATTCTAATCAAGATGATGCTAGAAAGAACAGTCACTTTAAAATACATAAGCTGGTTTTTAAAGGTCTAATATTGAGGGCAGTCCAGTTTCACACTGAGAATTTTTTATTGCATCCTGAAGTCAAGGAAAAACTGGACTGGAGACTAAAACATATGAAGAACGGTTATAGGAACTGGGCTTGGCTAGTCTAGTGAAGAGAAGGACCAGGGGAGACATGATAGCAGTGTTCCAATATTTGAGGGGCTGCCAGAGAGAAGAAGAGGTCAAACTATTTTCTAAAGCACCTGAAGTCCAGACGGAAGGAAACTGAACAAGGAGAGATTCAACCCGGAAATATGGAGAAACTGACATTGAGAACAATCAATCAATGGAACAGCTTGCCCTTGGAAGTTGTGGGAGCGCCATCACTTGAGACCTTCAAGAAGAGATTGGACTGCCATTTGTCAGAAATGGTATAGGATCTCCTACTTAGGCGGGGGGTTAGACTATACCTACAAGGTCCCTTCCAACTCTGATTATCTGTTATCTGTTAAAAACGTATCTGCTTTTTCTTCTCTCTTGTCCACCTTCTTCCAGCCCTGCATAGTGTTTCCAGAAGGCCTGGCATTTTATGAATGCAGGTAGCTTGCATGGATTTAGCACAATGAAATATGTAAACTTTACAGGAACAACCTAGGAACAGCACTTGAGGTTCTCCGTCCAGAAGTCTGCAGTGCTAGGAACAGCTAAGAGACTATGCCAAACCCCCAAACTCCAAGGTCCTCTACCAGACTGAGGAAGACACAGATAACCCACAGGGTGATTTTTTTTTTTTTTTTATGAATGGTACACAACTATGGGTGGTTGTCTAGTCTCTCCATAATCAGCTGCATTTGAATTTCTGCAAAGGATATGCTACTTTCAATTCTGAGTTGAGAAACATGGAAAATCTGTTTCTTTCTTCCTGAACGAGAGACAATAGTTACCAAATATAGCTGCCAGAAAGTTGGCAGCAGGAATGGAAAGGCTGAGTTGATTTTTATGTATTTGTTTAAAGTGTCAAGATTTATTTATTTATTTGCCTAATTTATATAACCCCCCCCCCCATCTCACAAGCAAATGATTCTGGGCAGCGAACAACAAAATGAAAGCCATTAAGATTCTTGCTATTTATTCACAAACTATATCCCAGGCTACAGCACCAAATATACTGTATAATTTAGAATTAGCATAGTAGATATATCTAGTCCTTAATTAGGGGTGGTAGAAGGTGTTTTTTAAATTGAGGAAAATGTTCAAAATCTGAATGCTGTACTCAAAAGTATCTAAAGATATTTTTGAATCATAATCAAATCCTTTCCAGCGTTCTTGAAGTGGGGTTCTCAGCCTATGCTGGCCCCTCATCTATCTGCCAATTTTGTAAGTGAAAAAGAGAAAGGGGGGAGCCTTTTCATATTTCCTGTATACAGATCATCAACCTCCAACCCACCTCTCCCCCAAGATGTTGCTGTTACGGGTATTATTACTAATGTTGTGCTAAATTGTTCATGCCCCTTTCTTCATTCCATAGAAAGATGAATTAAAAACAAAACTCAGCAGAAAAAAAAGATGAGAAACAAATCTTTTAATTTTCAGCCAGAAAGGCAAGATGGAGAAATCAGAATAAAAGAGCTGGAATGGACCTCAGCAATAGCACTTACACTTATATACCACTTTACAGTGCTTTACAAGCTATTCACAGAGTCAACATATTGCCCCCAACAATTTTGGTCCTCATTTTATCCTCCTCAGAAGGATGGAAGGCTGAGGCAACCTTGGAGGTCTTTTGGTCATACAGGAAACCCTGAACCATTTCAAACAAATAGTTGTCCACTCTCTTCTTGACAACCTCTTGTGTTGGCGCACCGACAACTTCTGGAGCCAAGTCATTGCAACTGTCAGGAAAGTTCTCCTAGTTCTAGGTTGGTTATCTCCTTGATTAATTCCCACCCATTACTTCATGTTTAGGTGCATGAAGGTGCTTTGGAGAATAGCTTGACTCCCTCTTCTTTGTGGCAGCATCTTAGGTATTGTTATCATGTTACCCCTAGTCCTTCTTTGTGGCCACAAAATCCTACACAGTAGAGCAATTGTTTTGTAGAAGAATCACCTGCAAGATATATGTATGCATGTATGTATGTATATGCATGCATGTGTGTGTGTGTGTACACACACACACACACACATATATACATATATAAATACATACATATATACACACATACACATATCTAAAGGCTTTTATAAATGTTTTTTTTTTTAAGAAAATCAGCCACATTCTGCAAAGTAACACTGACGTACCCTTCCCTATCTGAATAATTGTTATTAAAATTATTTTACTCCCTAGGAAAATGGGCCTTCTCCCAAATACCAAAGCCAGGGCTTGGTTTAACATGATTATAAATATTTTAAATCAACCTCCTTTGAAATAAAGAATGTCTAAATCAAGTCATTTTCAAATAGTCAAATAAAGTCAAATAGTCAAATAAAGAGATGTAATCATGCCTGGTGGTTCTAAAAAACAGAAAATGTTCTCTTTCATTATGAAGGGAAAGAAAAGTTGGATGACCCCATGATTAAAAAAAAAATGAGATTCTACACATGTTCCAAGAAATTCTGTCATATTTTCAAAATGAATCCAGGCCATAGCTACTAAATTAACTTTGCACAGGAAGTTGAATTTGGCTTCTCTGGCACTACAAATAGAAAGGAACTGCTCAATGCAGTTATCAGGGAATAAATACCACAAGGTACAGTGCAATTTCTTTCTAAGTAAATGGAAAAGAGGGTGAAGTTGCAGTTTGAAGTATACCTTGCTTATATTCAGTCCCATGTAAATTCAGTACAACAACTTGCTTCTGATGAAAAGTATTGAGAGTTTGAAAAGCTGAGTTTGAAAAGCTGAGCAGATAAACATTGCTTTGGTTAACATAATTTCTTTTTTCAAGAAGCCAAAAAAATCCCTGAAAAAAATGATGAAAATTGTTCAAGCTTTATAAAAATACAATGAGTTCCATTTTGTTTCTGAATACAAATGTGTATTAAGAAACACATATTTAAGAAACACATATTATGATTGCTGGTATCCTTGGGTAATAGATAACAAATTACCTAATCAAATTTACTGTAGTCAAATATTTGCTGTACACATTTACTTCCACTCTAAGAAAAAAACCTTGTTCTTGTTTTCTTAGAATCAACATGTAACAGATATGATACCCAAAGATTTTCATATCTATTTCTTTATAGTTTTTCCTATAAAAGGGTTTTTTTTCATTGCTTCTTTGGTCTAATGAGAGATATGTTGCATAATACCCAATTTTTCCTAATGAAGATGTTCTTTTCCAGGTAGCTTATGGTAAGTCCATAATCAGGGTCTTTGTGTATTCCAGGCTGGTGACTGCTTTTCACTGATGAAATGTAGAGGGGCGTCTTCCCAGGAGAGAGGAAGTGGATTCCAAAGGAGTAAGAGGGTTACTGGGTTGAGATAGTTTGTGTGAGACAAAGAGGATGAAGACAGCCCCTCCTTAATAGTTACCAGAGTATATGCTTGATGTAGGTATTAGGCTGCTTCAATTTGGCAAGATTTTTTTTCATAGGTTTGGAACAATGAAGACACCTGCTGAGAACAATCAACATGTATGTTTCTTGGTTTTGGAGGCCTGACAGTTTCATTTCTTCTTACCATGATTTGGTATTAGGCCATTAATCACCTTGAAGACAGACTTTTTTTCTGTGCCCAAATTCAGTATGGAATAATTTTTTAAAAAGGGCCTACTCTACATTAAATCTTATTAAGTTTTATGATTTTAGCACAAGATCTCCAGCTTGTTTAGATGAATTCATTGGGAATTTTGGAGAAAAAAAATTCTTGCCACTTTGACACTCTTTTTTCAGTATGAAAGTTCATTTACAAAATGGTTGGTAGGATGGGTACACTTTAATTTACACAGAAAGTTAAAATATACATAACTTGATTCAAATGATTGAATACTACAAGTCTAAATCATAGACACATTGGGATATATTAAAGCATAGGAAAATTGCCTGTAAATCTTAATAGCGGATATGGGATTTGGGCCCCAAACTATAAAACTATATCTGTGTGCTCAGAAAATATATATGTTTGTCTTTTAGGATTGTGAGAGGGCAGGCTGCCTGAGATTAATTAGCACTTGGGCTGATGGTAGCTTATTAAGACCTCTCCCCAGCCAGCTCAGCTGCTTATCTGGATGTAGTGTGATTATGGTTTGGTCATTGTGGTGGAGCAGTTGGCATTGATGGTGTTAAGGAGAGAAATAATCAAGAAATAAGGAGAAATTAATGGACAGAACAATTAATCAATGGAATCATTTGCCTCCCTAAGTTGTGGGTGCTCCAACACTGGAGGTTTTTAAGAAGAGATTGGACAACCATTTGTCTGTTTCCTGTTTGAGTAGGGGGGTGGACTAGAAGACTCCAAGTTCACTGCTACAAATCTCTTTCAATGGACAGCCATTTGTTTGGAATGGTGTAGGATTTCCTGCTTAAGCAGAACTTGGACTAAAAGACCCTCAAGTTCTCTTCCAACTCTATTATTCTATATTCTATGTTTACTGGTACAACATATTTCTTATTATACCATTTCAAAAAGAAAAGGAATCCTCGCATATGGTTTAACATTCTCTAGATCCTTGACTATGGTAAGGTCTCAAGTAATCATAACGCTAACATTCATTTCAGTTCCTGGGTCTCAGGTCAAATTTGGGCAGACAAAAATCTGGTTCGTGCAGTGAACAATGCTATTCAGAAATATTAACAAATATAAATATAATCCTAAATACACTAAATAGGGGTGGCTTCTGAATAACCACCCAGCCAACCAAACATGGACCATTTTTTCTAGGTTGTACTGATACAAGCAGAATGACAAATAGGACTGTGTTATTCTCTTACAAGGATTTATTTTTTGCTGAGCAGTTTATCCAAGTAGAACTTTAGTTTCCTTACATAAATAGTAAATCTTATTTCTTGTTCCTATACCTACGTCATCCAATGTCCTAATCCTCAGTCTTACTGCTACTACATATTAACTATTGCCTTCTTTACTGAGTGTTCCTAACACTTTACTTTTCTATATAAAATCTCCTATGCTTCTTCCCTTTTCCACGTTGTTGTATATAAACAGCTGGACATAAATCAAATTATTACGCAGTTTTTGCCATAACTGGTAGCTTGAGTTCTTTAAGTAATGCTGCATTCACTCCAGCCCCTCTAAAGTTTCCTTCTCATTCCTTCTTATTTTCATTCCTATTTATCTTTTTATTATTATTGTGTTTTAATTCCACCAGCTTTCTTCTGTTCTTCCAATTTCCTCTGTGCAGATTCTGTTTTTTGAGGGTGGCTTCAGTTTTTTTTATCAAGCTTCAATACTTCATTAGATTCTTGATCCTCGCCTTCTTTGCTGCAGGACTTTTTAAAGTCACCTCTGTCTTCTTCTCAGTCCCTATGTTATCCTCTTCCCCAGAGGAAAATCTTGCTTCCTTCCTGACAAAATGGCAGCCTCCATACACAAATGCCCAGGCCAGTTCTAACAGCAGCTCTCATGATCTCTTGATTTTATTGCAGCTTATTTTCCCAGTTAGCAGATGACAGAAGGTTAAGAAAGCACAGATTCCTGTCCTAACTAATATGCTTGGAAATCTACCTGATAGGAAGGTCATTCTTTAAAAAAGAAAATCAGAAAGGAGGAAGGGGAAGACACGCTTGGAAAGGGCTCCCTCTTCCAGACCTTTTTGTGAAACTTTCCTTCCAAGCTGCATTTAGAATTGCAGTCTTAATATACAAAACAATTAATAGACTTACATTTATGGTTTTCCTGAAGTAAACAGAGCTGCATATCTTCCAGTCAATAGCATAGAACAAACGGCCCCCTAAATATATGTGATATGAATGAAATAAACATACATAGTTATAAGAGAATTTTAATTAATGGGTTTAAGTCCAGTTAGCTCTCTTTTGACTTAACAGCACATGGAATGAAACAAAATCAGGCTTCAATTACTTAATTATAATTATACGTTATATCCTTTATATCGAGAAGATTATAAAATTGCACTGACATTGTAGAAGAGTCAAGAAACTTCACTGGCATAAAAAATAAACCCTGTTCCCCCATGTAGTCACACACCGATATGCACAGCTGTAAGGTGCAGAGAGAGGGCAACATATCTAACTTCCTTAAGCGATATAACCAAGATGGAAGTTATTTTTACTCTGGTCACATTAGAAATCTTAGTCATTCTACATGTCCATAAGCACAGGGTCTGAACTGAAGCTAATGTGCAATTCCACTGTCTAAAGGACAAAAAGACTAAACCAATTGGAGACCTATAATGAATACAGACTGGAAACATACGTTAGCTGTAATTGCTCTTCAGGAAAAGAGCACTGTCAAAACAAACAAAAGGTCTTTGCAAAGTATGGCAAAATGAGAGAAAGGTTTGCAATCCAGTGATAGGTCAAATGTTCTCTCAAAGTGCCCCTATTTTTTAATATCTCTGTAAATATCACTGAGCATCTTGGAAACAACATACAGTTGAATTTAGTTGATCTTAAAAATCTAAGGAAGATTAGTAGTTAAACTATTAACTATATACAATATGTGCAAAATTGCTGGTATAATGATCTATATTATAAACTTCTAATATTCTTGTTGGCTCTTGGACTATTAAAATGACCAATAAATTTTGAAAAATGTTGAAACACACAGAGAGAGAAAGAGAGAGGGAGAGGGAGGAAAAAAGAAAGAAAGAAAGAAAGAAAGAAAGAAAGAAAGAAAGAAAGAAAGAAAGAAAGAAAGAAAGAAAGAAAGAAAGAAAGAAAGAAAGAAAGTGCTGGCAGCATTTTATTGGACTTGACATGCTGCATTACTAGATGAAAAAGAAATCCAGATTCCATTTTGGTGTCGATGCCTGTGTTTTACTTTAAATACCATTTAAACAATAAGACCAGATGCAGAGGATTAATCAGAAAGGGTGTTTTTTCTATCTCTTTCTCCCTACAGTGGATAAAAATATTTGGTTTGTTTATTTTTATATAGTTTCCCTTGAGAACCAGTGATTTAGAAGAGAGATAGAAACAGGGAAGGATTGTGTTTTAAAATTCTACATGGGAAATGTGTCCTTTTAAATGCACTGCAACAATCCACAGAACAGTTTATAAAACCCCAAACAAAGCTAAGCCATTAACCTCTCTGCCTGAAAAAGGCCACATGGCTGGTTTCAGTCAACTTTGTAGTTTTGTTGAAACAACTCCTCTTTACATAGTGTATCATTTTTTTGCAAGACACAATCCTGAACCATTTAAGCTTACAATTCTGGAAGCAGGACACTTATACACATACTTTACAGAGCTGCTGCAAGAGAGAGATGATAACACTTTTTATTTATTTTATTATTTATTAAGAAAATGGTGAAGGTGTGTTGCCTGGAAGGCCTTTTGTTGACCATAAATAAGTTGCAGCTGTTTTTTTTTTTTAACCTTATGAACCAACTTAACTGTTTTACCTATTTTTATTTTGGTTTTTGATTTGCTTAATATTCAGCTGGTGTTGGCAACTTCAGGCACCGTTTTGTGTAAAAACAGCATACACGTGTATCAATTAATAAATACACATTGTTTACCTTTTACCCTGGCTTAATTCCAAAATAAATAGAATGCCCTTAACTTAAGTTGGTCTTCCAGATGTTATTCTGTGTTCCAATATTTGAGAGGCTGCCACATAGAGGAAGAGATCAAGCTATTTTCCAGGAAGGGGTCAAGCACCCTAAGGCCGGAAAAGAAATAATGGATGGAAACAGTGATGGCATTCAAAAAAGTTTACTACCAGTTCTGTGGATGTGGCTTGGTGGGCGTGGTGTGGCTTGGTGGGTGTGGCTTGGTGGGCATGGCAGGGGAAGGATACTGCAAAATCTCCATTCCCTCTCACTCCTGGGGGAAGGTTACTGTAAAATCCCATTCTCTCCCCACCCTACTAACCTACTTTCCAGCTCCATTCTCCTGTACAGAGCAACAAAAGAAGACCCAGCCGATCAGCAGAGAATAGATGGGGGAAACACTACTGTTTTTCCAGAACTGGTCAGAACCGGCTGAATATCACCTCTGGATGGAAACTGATCAAGGAGAGATTCAATCTAGAAATAAGGAGAAATGTTCTGACAGTGAGAACAATCAACCAATGGAATAGCTTGCCTTTGCTTCATAACTGGAGGCTGGATTGGACTGCCATTTATTAGAAATGGTGCTTGGGAGGGGGGGTTAGACTAGATGACCTACAGTACAAGGTCCCTTCCAACTACAATGCTAATCTGTTAAATCTTTAAAAAAACCAACTTGAACAGACCAAAAAATTTCAATTCTAATGCCATCTTGGTAGAGGAGGAGAAGGGGGGGGGGCTTAAAGCTGTTTAAAGTATCAAGGTAAATAAAGACTTCAGGCTATCATGGAAATCTTGTTATGACACATTTTTAAAACAAAGTAACTCCCTCTATCTCATTTGGACATGCCATTATATATTTACACATATAGGAAGTTATATCCTTTTGTGTAGCACTCTCTCTGTAGCAGTGGTCGCCAACCAGTGAGCCATGGCCCACTGGTGGTCCATGAGAAAATTTTGGTGGTCTGCAGAGAAGTGTCACCCCCAGAGCACCCATTCAAAGCAATTAATCCAGGCTGCACAGGAACACAAGGCTGTGCCGCCCACATGGCCTGCAGGAACCCTCCCCGCTCACTCACGCCTTTCCTGGCAAACTTGCCTGCTAAGTCGCTATTTTTCCTTTTTTTTTCCCCAACATCAGCTGTTCTGTTGTGACGGGAGTTTTAGATTAGCTAGAAAGCAGGAAACAGTTGCATTTCTTGATTTCTAACTAATCTTTAGATCTTCGGCTCTGCTTTTAAGCAGACTTGAACCTTCCTTAGGACTGAAGCTTCTATTATTCAGTGCAGGTAGTCGATGGCAGAAAGATAGATCTCTGAATGAATCTGTAATTCTGTCAGCAACTCAATTTGCCTGCCTGCTTTGGCTGATTTTGGGTAAAAGTTGCTCTTTTTTAAATAAAAAAATCAATATTTACATACATGGTGTGTTGTGAGTTAATTTTGTGAGTTTGCTTACTGTTGTGTATGCAATAAAGATTAATAAAGTGTGAGCTTGGAGTAAGTGCAGGGTTCTGGCCCTGCACTTCTGATTGGCTGTTAAGCGGCCGGACCGGATTGGCCCGTTCCGGGGAATCCGATTGGCCCTTAACAGAGAGTTTCTATTGGTGAAAAGAGCTAGTATTACTAGCTCATTATTGGTTAAAGTTACAAGGTTTGCCTATATAAGGCAGGGTTTAACTACTGTTAAAATGAGGAAGTCACAATGTAAATAAAGAGCTGAAGTTCACCGTTCAGAGGCTTGTCTCCATTCTTTCTCGCCCATGCTCAAAACTTAACACTGGTGACGAGGATGGGATTTGGAGATATCTGAACCAATGAAACTTCGAAGAACACCGAGCACGTGACAGACGACGCCAACAACGGAACCATGTCCGGCGGCATCGTACCACCCGCTCCGTTCGATCCAACACAAGAAGACTGGGAGTCTTACATGGATCATTGCCAAATGTTCCTAGAGACGAACAACTTAAAGGACGCCACAGCCGGGAAGAAGCGGGCGGTGTTCCTAACGCATTGCGGTCCAACCGTATTTAAGATGGCTAAAGCACTAGCCAAACCCCGAGAAGTGAAGGCCATGGATTGGGACGACCTCAAACCTATCCTGCGAGACCACTACACCCCGATCGTGCCTACGCTCGTGAGACGTCACAACTTTTATCAGAGAAGCCAACGAAAGGGAGAAAGCGTGGCCGACTTCATAGCAGACCTCCAGAATTTGGGAGGCCTCTGTGGATTCACCGATTTAGAAGAAGCACTAAGAGATCACATAGTTCTGGGACTAGATGCACCAGGCGTCCAAAGCAAGCTGATGGCAAAAGGCAACATCAGCCTTGCTGACGCCATCTCCGATGCTACGGCAGCAGAAGCAACCAGGAAGTCAGCTGCACAACTACGCCGAAACCACGCTCCGGTACCACCACCGGTCAGCGAAATCTCACCTAATTCAGAAGGGCAGCTTGCGACAACGCACCATAAGGACCTCTCTTCATCATCAGACAATGACGAAGAAGGGGTCCATCGACTGCGGTCCGACCGGGACCCTCACCCAAAGCCCTTACGCCCTTGCGCTGGCTGTGGAGCCAACCATGCCAGGTCCGAATGCAAATTCCGCGACAAACTCTGCCATGAGTGCGGGAAACGAGGCCACATCGGACGGGTCTGCCGCAGCTTGCCAGGACCCAGCCAGGCCTCAAAAGGGGCTAACTATCGCCAATCGACAGGAAACCGTCCTGCACGGTGAGAGCCAGTAAACCACTCCTACAGAAATCGAGCTTTGCAGAGAGAAGAGGCTCACCATACTATCACTATCGGTCACGCCTCAACCTTGGACACTAAGAAAATCCGAGTCACGGTAGCCATCGAGAACCAACCTTGCCACATGGAGGTCAACTCGGGATCGTCCCTCTCGATGGTGTCTTGGAAGACACTCAAGCAACTCATCCCCACAATTCAATGCCAAGATCTCCGTTTCCAATGCCTCATCCTCAAGGACTACCAAGGGAATCGAATCTCCGTCGTCAGTTCCTGCCGAGTCCGAGTCTCCTTCAAGGAGCACACAGCGTTCTTACCTTTAACGGTCATCGATAGAGATAGGCCTAGCCTACTAGGCCTCCAATGGTTCGCACCACTCGGCATTGAAGTGGCCGGCGTAAACCGAGTCAGTGGCTGTGACTGGGAGGAAGACCTTATCTATGAGTTCAGGGACGTCTTCGCGGACAGCTTACGCAAGTACAAGGGGACCCCAATTTCATTCAGCCTAGATCCAAAAATAGCTCCCATTCGCCTAAAACCCCGTCGAGTTCCGTTTGCCTTAAAATCGAAAATCGACGAACAACTCGACAAACTGATAGCTCAGGGGTGTTAGAGCCCATCGATCACTCCCCTTGGGAAACCCCTATTGTAACACCCATTAAGCCAGATGGGTCAATCCGAATTTGTGGGGACTACCGGGCCACTTTGAACCACGCCCTGCAGCAGAACACGTATCCAGTTCCGGTGGTGCAGCATCTCCTCCATTCCCTGGGGGGCAGGAAAGTTTTCGCTAAATTAGATTTAGCCCAGGCATATCAGCAATTACCAGTAGATGAAAAAATGGCACAGGCCCAAACTATTGTGACGCACCGAGGTGCCTTTAAATGTACCCGGCTGCAATTCGGAGTTAGTGTAGCCCCGGGGATTTTTCAGAGCCTTATGGAAAGGTTATTGCAAGAAATTAAGGGCGTGGTCCCCTATTTTGACGATGTATTAATTGCAACCCCTACAAAAAAAATCTTACAGGACCAGTTAAAATTAGTCCTAAAAAAATTTCAAGAGGCTGGTCTTAAGGTTAAAAAAAACAAATGTAAATTGTGTACTGACAGCGTTGAATTTTTAGGGTACCTGATTGATAGCCAGGGCATTCACCCTACCGAAAGTAAATTAAAAGCGATCAAAAATGCTCCCAGGCCATGAAACAAGGCCGATCTCCAGGCGTTCCTAGGCCTCATCAATTTTTATAATGTATTTTTACCGCACAAAGCAACTGCTGCTGAACCATTACACCGGTTGTTAGATAAAAAAGCAATTTGGTTATGCGGTTACCATGAAGAACAGGCATTCCGAAATGTAAAAAAACTGCTCATTTCTGACTCTGTACTCATGCAGTATAATGAGACTTTGCCGTTAGTTATAACCTGTGATGCATCGCCTTTCGGGGTGGGCACCATTTTGAGCCACGTACTGCCTTATGGGAATGAAGCCCCTGTTGCATATTTTTCAAAGACTCTTTCAAAAACGGAGCGGAACTATGGACAAATTGATAAAGAAGCCCTGGCAATTGTCTCAGCTGTGAAAAAATTCCACGAATACGTGTATGGCCGGGCTTTTACTATTGTGACTGATCACAAACCTTTATTAGGGATAATAGCTGGAGATAAGCCGACTCCCTACAAATTATCCCCTAGGATGACCCGATGGTCAAAATTCTTAGCTGCTTATAACTATTGGCTGCAATACCGCCCGGGGAAAGCCATTCCCCACGCTGACGCATTGAGCCGAGCACCGCTTCCAGAGACTCTCGACGATCCTGCACCAACGGTAACCACGTTGCAAATCGAGGCACTCAACTCGCCGCCACTAACCGCCTGAGATATCGCGAGAGAAACCAAACGCGACCACACCCTAGCGTGAGTCCTTGGCTGGGTAGAACGCGGATGGCCATTGGACCAGTTATCAGATGACTTCACACCATTCAAGACTCGACAAACCGAGCTCTTCTCCCAGAAAGGCTGTGTCATCTGGGGCGATAGAGTCGTTATCCCAGAATGACTCCAGAAAGCACTGCTGAGAACCTTGCACGATGGCCACCCCGGCATCGTGCAAATGAAAGCCCTTGCGCGAAGCTACGCATGGTGGCCGGGCATTGACAAGCAAATCGAACAGTGGGTTAAAGCTTGTCCCAAATGCCAAGAAGTCAGCAACGTCTACCAAAAGCCATGCCTACTGAATGGGAGACACCACGTGGACCCTGGTCCCGAATTCACCTGGACTTCGTGGGGCCAACCAAAGGCCACACCTTCCTGCTTACCATTGACGCCTACTCGAATTGGCTCGAAATCCATCGCATGACGACTACGACCTCCGAGGCGGTTATCAAAATCTTAAACAGACTCTTTACAACCCACGGATTACCAGACGTCCTGGTATCCGATAACGGCCCTCAATTTACCGCACTAGCATTCGAGCAGTACCTCGCTGACCGCGGCATCCGCCATGCGCTCACCTTGCCTGCGCACCCTATGACCAATGGCAAAGCAGAATGCTAATGGGACGAAAGCTCTGCTCCCACCTCGACCGGTTGCACCCAGCTTATGAACCGGAGAAACCACTAGGATCCAGCGGCCACTGTCACACCTTCCAGGTAGGAGACCTGGTTTATGCTAAAAACCTATCGGGCGACCCGTTGTGGGTGGAAGCGACAGTAGTACATGTAACCGGCCCCAGATCCTACCTTGTACAATGCCTTGACGATAAACTTTGGAAACGGCATATCGATCAATTACGATCACGGTTTCCAGCGGCCAGTCTGCAACTCCCCTATGACCAAACTGAGGGGGGGGGGAGGTACGGAAGAAGATGAATTCCTTGGAAACCTGTTCGAAGTAAACGATGGTTTGATAGAAACTCAGGAAGCGGAGCCGGAGGGAGAAACGGTTGCACCTCAGGGAATTGCAGAGAATGTGGGCAACGACGTAGAAGTGAACTCTGAACCAGAAACAGCCCCACTGCCAAACAACGATCTACCTCAGCGTGATTGCAGCCAGCCGATACAACGGAAATCAAAGAGACTAATAAGACAACTGTCCTACCTAAGGGACTATGTAACTGTGCCCTGCAAATAAGAAGCCAGGGGGAAGGGGTGTTGTGTATGCAATAAAGATTAATAAAGTGTGAGCTTGGAGTAAGTGCAGGGTTCTGGCCCTGCACTTCTGATTGGCTGTTAAGTGGCCGGACCGGATTGGCCCATTCCGGGGAATCCGATTGGCCCTTAACAGAGAGTTTCTATTGGTTATAAGAGCTAGTATTCCTAGCTCATTATTGGTTAAAAGTTACAAGGTTTGCCTTGTATAAGGCAGGGTTTAACTACTGTTAAATATAAGGCAGGGTTTAACTACTGTTAAAATGAGGAAGTTACAATGTAAATAAAGAGCTGAAGTTCACCGTTCAGAGGCTTGTCTCCATTCTTTCTCGCCCACGCTCAACACTTAACACTTACTAACAAATATTATGAGTTTGCTTGCAAGCAAATTTTATGTGACAGACTCAGGTAGCTGATGCCAGAAAGATAGATCTCTGAATGAATCTTTGATTCTGTGAGCAACTCAATCTGCCTGCCTTACATACAAGCCATGCCCAGCCAGTCATTTGACCACCAAACCACACCCACAAATTAGACCACGCCTACAGAACAGGTTGTTAAGAAATTTGAATCCCATCCCTGTCTCTGTGTGTTTGTGTGTGTGTGTGTGTGAGTGAGAGAGAGAGAGAGAGAGATTAGATCAGATCTCTCTCTCTCTCTCTCTCTCTCTCTCTCTCTCTCCCCCTCCCTCCCTCCCTCCCTCCCACCAACGTCAGCAAGCCACTGTCAGTCAAAATTCATATTAGTGGTCCTCGGAACTTAAAATCTTGAGTTTGGTGGTTCCTGAGGTCCAAAAGTTTGGCGCCCCCTGCTCTGTAGCATCCCCTTCACAAATTTAGTAGAATTAATACACCAGTAAATAGTGGGCTGGATTAAATTTAGACTTCTGTAAATTCTAAAATTAAATTATCAGGAGAGATCCTTGTAAATTATAAGGAGAGATCCTCATAATTTTTCATAATTAGAGATAAAGAGCAGAAGCAAGGACCCTCTGCAGCAGCATGCAGATTTTTTTATTTTTTATATTGTTTGGATTTATTTTGTTTTTTGGGTTAAAATAGCCAAGAGGTTCTTTGGTGAGATTAATCTTATTGGAATTCCTTTCTGATCCATGTTCCCTGCAGACACATGTTCTAAACTCAGTTAATATTCATGACGACATGAAGACACACACGGGAAGAAGCAGGATTGTAAATCATTTCTGGAACATCTGCCTCATTGGAAGTGGCTGTTTATAAAAAGCTTCAGAAAACAACACTTTACTGTACCAAGTACATACACTATGTACGCAAGGAAGCCTAAGCAATGCCAGAGTTTCCAGGAAGCAAGGTAACACTGTGTACTTTACCAGAGTGCCTTGATTAGATCATCCATTTCTCTACTGACCTTAAAGGTTGTTGCAATTTGGTGAAGTGGAACAGCAAGAGAGCCAACATTTCTGAAGCACATCAGATTAGAGTAAACTGCAGATATTTCATTAACTATAAGCTTTGATCAGAAGATAATTTTTTTCCAGCTAGTGACTTCATATAAGGTATTAAATACAGATATATAAATTTATTGCTTATCACCAGGTCCTACTATAAATCCTTTAAAATGAATTGATGGAAATTATCAAATATATATGGCATTCAGCTTTGTTCGGGTATTTTCCCATGTCATTGTGGGAAAATACCCGAACAAAGCTGAATGCCATACATGTAAGTACCCACAAAAACTTAAGAAAACATACACACACACACACACACACACACATACAGAGAGACAAACACAATATACAAGCCTGATGATGGCAGATGAGATTCTGCCGAAACATCACTACAACTTTAAAATCACAACTATAATGACGTGGGAAAATACCCAAAGCTGAATACCATACATATATATTTATTTTCAGTCGAACTTTGGGTGGCCAGAAGACTTATTTGTTTTTGAATGATGAGAGGAAGAAGCCAAAATAAAATAAAGGATTTTATTCCTTTATTTAATTTAACATTATTCATGTAGATGGCCTCTTTCAGATTATCACCTTATGATTAGCTGGAAAGAATGTAAGAAAAAGTCTAGATGAAAGATTGGTGTTTCCAAAGGGAACTGCATGGAATCTGAATATTTTGTTATTGTTAGTTGCAAAGTCATTTTCAACTCATAGTGACCCCTTGGACAACATTCCTCCAGGCCTTCCTGTCCTCTACTATCTTCTGGAGTCCATTTAAGCTCACGCCAACTGCTTCAGTGGCTCCAGCCACCTCATTCCCTTCTTCTATTGCCCTCACTCGTTCCCAGCATCAGGCTCTTCTCCAGTGAGTCCTTCCTTCTCATTAGAAAGTATTTGAGTTTCATCTTAAGATCTGCCCTTCTAAAGAGCAGTTAGTGTTGATCTCCCCTAGGACTAACTGATTTGATCACCTTGCAGTCCAAGGAATATCTATAGAAGATAGTCCCCAAAGCAATAGGCAGCTTTAGAGGTAAGAGACAGTCCCTTGAATTGGGCCCAGAAATCTTCAGGGAATCAAGACAGTTGTCACAAAATAGGTGTTCTTTGGTTGTCAGCAAAGAAGCACCTGGATTTTGTGTTGGTCGCAATTTCTGATGACCTTCAAGGGCAGACCATGAAGGGTAGACTGAAAGATGACAAGAGAGTAAGTCACAGTTTTCAGTCTCTGGTTCAATTCCTTTCACTGTTTTGGTGATCAGTGAGAGGTAGTGCTCTTAAATATATTCATAACTGAAAACTAAAACTCTCAGTTTCTCCAATCAAGTCTCTATAGTGCAGTGCTTCTCAATTATTTTCTGTCATGCCCCCCCTAGTAAGAATAAAACATCTCGCGCCCCCGCGTGACTATAAATAGTATCATTTGTCTATAAAATTATTATAAGTACGGGTTTTCCGGTTTCGCGTGGCTTCGGGGCAGCAGGAATTCGCGACAGCTCGCGATTCCTGCTGTGCTAGCCGCCGAGGTACCCCCGATCCAGATGGGTCAGGGGGATATGGCTGCCCTGTAGGGACAGCTGAAGAGAGAGGGGAGTCAGACAGGGGGTTGGGGGTGTCGCAGACCCCCTCCCCCTCCGGAAAAACCCCTTTTTCCCAAGGCGGTGGAGCGGCGGTCAGCAATGGCCGCCACGAAGAAGCCAGCAACCGGGTAAGATTGCGCTGGAGGAAGTAAGAAGAGTGAAAGTGCTGTCTGAGCCGGGTCAAGTAACATCTTGCAAATTGGCTGGAACTGAGCTGTCTGAATTGCTGGAGGATACATTGTATCCCTAAGAAGATCGAAAGCGGCGGAGAAGCTGTTTAAGGGAACTTTTTTTTTCTTCACTCTCCCACCCCATGGAAACAGCAGATATGTTTGGATATACTGGACATTGAAAGTG
The DNA here is from genome assembly GCA_033807585.1 of Hydrophis major. Taxonomy (NCBI): domain Eukaryota; kingdom Metazoa; phylum Chordata; class Lepidosauria; order Squamata; family Elapidae; genus Hydrophis; species Hydrophis major. Next base: position 73,194,443 of record CM066329.1, read on the forward strand.
AATTGTTTTGAGAGTTGAAGCTAAGGGACAAAAGGGTTTTTGGACATTGAAAAACTTAAGAAATTGGAAAACCCTTGTTGGAGGTATGGATTTCTGATTATTTAAAATTGATATTGCAAGTGGGAAGGGAGAGGAAAAAAAAATTGGAGCAGAAGCTGAAAAAGGAGGAGATTGCCTGGAATCCCAAAGAAAGGTATATGGTAATTGGACTCTTTGATTAAACATTAACCCCAGAAAGAGAAAGAGAAGAAGGAAGAAAAGTATTAATTTTTGGAATTTTTTTTTTTTTTTGAATTATTCTTGATTAAAAATATTTGTGGTTGTTTTGGGAAAAGTTTCTTTTTTCATGATGGCATCGCTTGTGGATGAACTAAAGACTGAATATCAAAAATATAAAAAAGAAGATACTTTGGGCAGTTTGTTTCAATTCTTAGAAATGGCGTTATGTACTTATGAAAAGTTGACTACACAGCAGAAGGACTGGGACAAAGAAGAAGAAGAAGCCATCTTTGATGAACAATGGGTTCTTTCCGGGGAGGAGGAGAAAAAGGATAAGAAAAAGGGGATTTTAAGAATTATAAAAACAACCAAAGAAGAGAAAAATGAGCGGAAAGGTGGAGGCAAGGTTAGAAAGCAAAGGCAAGGGAGTAAGAAAAGGGAGGAGGAAAGACAAAGGGGTAAAAAGGGCAAGGAGAAGAATAAGCAAGAGAGAAAGGGGGGGAGGAGAAGCCTCAATGAGGGGAAGCAAGATCTAAAGAAAAAAAGTTTATTCAGAGACAATGGGTGAATTTAATTTAGGATAAAAGAGGGATTCTGGAGGGTACATAAGATTGTGTTTTTTATATGTGTATTTAGAGTATAAAATTTATTGTGTAATTTTAGAATTTTTTAAACAGAATCCCAAGAAAAATTGTTATATGAAATACTTTTAAGTTAGGGTAATGAGTTAAAGGTGGCACTCCAGTTAGTGTATAGGAGAAGTATAGTAAAAGAAAAAAGATGAATGGATAGTTGGAAATAGAACAGACAAAGAATGTTATCGAAAATGGAAATAAGATTTGGAAGGATATATAAAGGTTTTGTTTTGTTTTGTTTTTTGTATATTGATAAAAGGCAATAACATTTTAATCAATAAGAAATAATTTGGATGAAAAGGAGAAGCTGGAATAAGATATGAAGTTAAATAGATAAAGTATTGGTTTGTTCTTTAATTATTATTATTTTTTTAGGAAAGAATTTATAAGCTGTTATGCCTTGACTGTTTATGCACTGTTTTTGTAAAACTGATAAAATTGGTTTATATATATAAAAAAGAAAATGATAATAAGATATGGAAGGACATATAAAGTGAATATGATGTTTGAATTTGTGTCTGTGTGAAGAGTTTCAACCTGGGATCAGGCAGCCTTCAGAAAAGATGTTTTAGTTTTGTTTATGTTTTGTGTTTTGTATGTTTATGAAAGGCAATAAAATTTTAATAAGCAAGAAATATAATTTGGATAAAAGGAGAAGTTTGGATAAGATATGAAGTTAAATAGATAATCTAAATATTGATATTATAATTTGGAGTTATGTTCTATTGGCTTTCTTCTTTAATTATTATTATTATTATTTTTTAGAAAAGATTCTTCAAGTTGTTATGCCTGGATTGTGTATTGTTTTTTTTTTTGTAAAATTAATAAAATTTGTTTTTTTAAAAAAAATAAAAAATAAAAAAAATAAAAAATAAAAAATAAAAAAAATAAAAAATAAAAAAAATAAAAAATAAAAAATAAAAAAAAAGAAAAAAACAACAAAATTATTATAAGTACACCTCTGCATAACACTGTATCCTTATTAACGTATAAGAGAATAAAAAATACTCAAACTCTGTGCTGTGTGCAAAGCCCTCATGCTCAGTGCAAACAAAACTCCTACACCACCGAGCGAATGCTCCCTGCGCACACTCTGCCAATGAGAGTGCCACTGCCCCCTAATGTAGTGGAAGTGCAATTGCACTTTATTCTAGGACAATAAAAAAATCAAAATAAAAAAGCATGTTCTCCGAGGTCAAACGCACCCCCCTTGACGGAGCCTCACGCCCCCCCAGGGGGGTGCGCCCCACTATTTGAGAAGCACTGCTATACTGGAAGTCAAATTGGTCAGACATCATGATAAAATTCATCCTCGTCTGGATGGTTCTTCATAACTTTCATTTCTAGGCTTGCAATTGATGCTAAAATAAAAGAAGGAAACCATATTATGGATTAATTTTATGCATGTCTCAAGCCAAATGTATTCAGTATATGCTTATCCCTTTGTATGGAGAATCAATATATTCTTACTAATTATCCTCCTATTTTAAGTCCTCCTTAAATTAGGCAAGACAATTTCTTTGAGCCACAATCCAGCAACCACAGACCTAGAGGCCAAGATTCACGCTCAAAACATTTCATTTTCCAAATGCAGCTCAATACTAGTTTTAGTCTTGTAAGCAGTTATGGGAAATTTTAAAAAGCTACAGTTCAGTCTTCCAAACTTCCATTAAAAATTGGAGCTGATGTGAGTGAAGTTGCATATTTTTTTAAGTTTACTCTCGGGCATGGGAGACGAATCACTTCAATTTCCACACCCAATTCCCTGAAAAATGCTCTCTAACAAGGCTCCTCAAGTGTGATCATAAAATAGCCCACTTCCAGGCTATTTTTAGAAGAGTTACATGTGGAAATGTCAGTGGGATCCTTCTCACTTTCATTCTCCCCTTTCTTTGGTGGGGATAAAGAAGAACAAATAACTGCATCAGCAGCCATTTTGCTACTGAGATTTGGAAATGCAAGCTTACAGTGATGACAAGGCACACATAAGGCATTGGTGGGGGTTGCACAGGTTGCCACTCAACAATATAAGGAAAGGTGGGACTTCCGGTTTGAAGGGCTTCGGCGACAGACAGAAATTCGCGATCGTGCACGGTTTCTGTCTGGGCTCTCCTCTGGAGCGCCCGAGCTGGCTGGTTTCGGGGCTAAGCCACCCCGTAGAGGTGGTGAAGAGGGGGGAGACTGCCAGCAGGGTTGAGGAGAGCCGCATCTCTCCTCCTCAGCTGGCCATTACTCCCTTTCTCAAAGGTGGTTGCAGCGGTGGTCACAAATGGCCACCACAAAGGAGAACTCAACTGGAAAAGAATGTGCAGGAGGAAGATAAGAAGTGAAAGTTTTGGCTGACCAGGTTAAATTGTAAAAGAAACAACTAAGGTACTCTGGAATTTAAACTTACAAAAAATAACATCGCTCCCAAAGAAGAGTCGGAAGCAGTGAAGGAAAGGTTTGGCTTTTTTTTTCTTCTCTCTCCTTCCCTATACTGACAACTAAGAGACTTAAGTAAGAAATCGGAAAAATCTGCTTTGATATCAATAGGCAATTAAGCTGAAAATAAAACAAAATGCCAAAGGGATAATAAAGATTTCTGGACATTAAAATTTTTCTTTTTCATAAGCAGGAAGGAAGAGAAAAAAAATAAGGGCAGGATCTGGAAGAGGGAGGAGACTGCCTGGAATTAAAAAGAATCTACAGTAAAACTTCAACAAGACTTCTAAAAGATACATTTTAACTGAAACTTTGCAATTAAATAGTAACCCCAGGAAGAGAAAATGAAAAAAAAAGAGCAAAAAAGAAACAGCTTGCATGTATTTGGATTATTTGGTGATCTTTGGATTCTTGGTTATTATATTTGAATGACTAAAATCAATCGGGTGGTTGATTAAAAATTTATACAATGCACTTCTGGATGAATTGAAAATGGAACTTAAAAGGTACAAAGAAGATGCACAAGAAGGGAAGGGTTCTTTTGGCTTCGTTTTTCAATTCTTAGAAATGGAGATTTGGAACTATGAGAAACAACAAGAAACGCTTGTAGAACAAGAAGGTTGGGACAAAGAAGAAGCCATCTTTAATGAACAAGCAATTTTATGTGGGGAAGAAAAAGGAAAGGGGGGAAAGAGAATGGAGAATTTAAGGCTTAAAAAAACAACCAAAGAAAAGAAAAATAATTCAAAAAATAAGTATAATACTGGAAAGCAACAGAAAAGGGAAATACAGAAGAGAGAAATAGAAGTAGAGAGACAAGGGGGTAAAAAGGGGAGAGAGAAGAAGAGAGGGAAGAAGGAAAGGAAAAGAAATTACAAACTACTGGAGCAAGATGTAGAGAAACAGGACCTATTTAGAGATAATGGGTGAAAATCTAACTGAAAAAGGGATTCTGTAAAGGTACATAAGATTGTATTGTTATATTAGTAATAGAAATAATTTTAGAAAATTGAAAACAACATATGATTAAAATGAGGGATAAAATAGTGTAATTTAGTGAAATGTTTGTGAATAAAATAAGTGAAATAAAATAAATTGAATTAGGAAGGAACGGGAACATTTTAATTAGTTAATGTTTTATAAAATATAAGTGAAGAGGGGGGGAATTAACTATGGAAAGCTTATAATTGTTCCCATAGAAGTATGATATTTAATTGAAAAGTAATGTTAAAGATGTTAAGACTTTAATGAATATTAATATTAATGATAGAATTGAATTGGAATGCAATGTTGTTTTAATTATATACATTTATAATTTTTTCTTTTTTTAAGAATACAGTGTGTATTTTAAGGATGTACCAAGCAGAATACGAATGGAAGTTATATATATGATATTGAATGTTACAACTTTAGGGAAAAGATATAAAGGCGTCATACTCCAATCAGTAACTACAGGAGAAATTTTGTTTAATGAGAAAAGATAATAGATAATTGAAACAGGACAGACAAAAAATATAACTACAATGATTTGAATTGAGATGAGATAATTAAAATAAAATTGAGAAAATTAAAAGAGGGGAGAAGTTATGCAGAAAGTGTAAAATAGTAATAAGATATGGAATGGAATATAAAAATGAGCATGAACCTGAATTTGTGTCTGTACGAAGAAATGTAACCTGGGATTGTGCTACTTTGAAAAAAGATGTTTTATTTGTATTTTTTTTCTCTTTGTGAAAACTCAAATAAAATTTACAAAAAAACCCAACAATATGAGGAAAGGTGACTCAGTGGATTCTCAGCAAGCTGCCAAAAGAAGCTGGAAGATTTGGCTTTGTGTCTGTTTAAGGAAGTGGGGAGAAATAAATCAGTAGCTCCTTCAATCAAATCCCTGATTTCTCCAAGATAAGAGAGCTTTTTACCCACTGTTGCAGCTCATTTTAAACCAAGTTTAATTGTTGCTCTTTCATGGTAAAACATCCCATTAATTCATAGTAAAATTTGACTCTCAAAGGTTCATCTACTGTTTCTCTTCTTTGATTAAATGGCAGAAGCCAGAAAACTTTTGGCCATGGTGATAAATGAAGAAACACATATAATGTGTTTCCATTTCAAAGAACACATGAAAACAAAACAATTTCCAATTATCTCTTCATAAACAGGAAACATCCAACAATTACTATAGGATCTCTGTGACAAACATTATAGTCTGCAAAGACTGCATTGTTTCAGGTTTTGTTTATAATAAGACTCTTCAGAAACTTGACGTTTTTAATTTTTCTCCTCTTTGTGAAAGATGCTACAAGAAGAGTTTCGCAAAGTTTTTCCTTCCTTTTCTTTAAAAAAAAAATTGAGGAACTGCATACTTGTTACAGTTAAACAATATTTTTTATGGAATACTAGGGAGTATTCAACATGGAAACATGTTAGTTAATTTAGTTACTGATCAATTAAATTTATATGTCTATGGAGATTCTCAGTCATTCAGCTCATGGTTATCCAAAGGTACATTTTCAAGAAGCAACTGGACTTTCTGGTTTTTCTTTGAAGATGTTTCACTTCTCATCCAAGCAGCTTCTTCTGAGATGAGAAGCAAACGTATCTTGAAAATGTACCTTTGGGACATTAAATTTTAGGCCACCCATCTTGCTATCCAGAGTGATTCTGAGTGGCTTACAGTGCAATAATATATATTTAACATGCTAACCAACACAATGGACTGGACTCAGAAACAATTTGGCAACCAATGCAGCTCATATAACATTAGTGTTGCATGTACCACCTGATACCCAACAGAAATCCACAAACTGACTCAGTTTTCTAAAAAATATTGGCAGGCCACTGCTCACTTGAGTATAGGTGAGGAGTTCATTCTTACATTGAGGGATGTATTCTTTTCAGTGTGAAATGAGGACAATGTCAAAATGTCAAAAAAGCAGCAGGTGTGACCAGAGAATGGAATATCCATTAGCTCTGTTATGAACACGTTCTCTTTCCATTTCTGACTCCTCTTTTTCCCTCTTTCTTTCTGACACCATTTTCTCTATGGAATTTCTCTCCATGTTCACCATCAACCAATATGGAGAACTGGGGCAGATCTCATTAAAAACTCTCTTTTCTTGACCTGTAATATCTTACATAGGGGAAGAGTCAGGGTGACCAGATGGAAGATCCAATTTAGGTCACTCACTGGGACCAGACTTTTTCTTCTTCTGAGCTTTCAGACTCGTGCTGGAACCCATCCTAACAGAACTTCTCTCTAGCACAAGTTAAAAAGCTTGGAAGAGAAAACCTCTGGTCCCACTGATAGACTCAGATTGGATCCTGCAACACTACCCTGGGACATGTATATTCACCTTCATTCATGACTGGATGGAGCTGAGCATTTACTGGCTGGATGCCCTTCCTGACGCCATGTGGAGTTTGCAGCAGATATTTTTTTTCTTTGCGTCCTAAGAGAGAAACATCTGCCGCTACCTAGGATTGAACCCTGGACTTCCTGAATGGGAGGGGAGCATCTTTACCACTAGGTCACCACTTTGATCTGGGACATTTTCCATCAATTGTTTAAAATATTTATCCAAAAACATTGTGTGGGGGAGGACGGGGATCAATGAATAAGAACATTCAGAACCATATCTAATGTGTTTTCAATGAACACAAGATGTATTCTTCATCACACAGATTAAATATATATAATACCTGGGCATTCTTGTTAAATTAGATTTCCTTTTTAGAGAGCTACATTATCTCCCATCACAGTGCATCAAATCGATGAAAAAGAACTGAACCCATTCTCCTTTGAACATTGAATTATAACTGGCTTCATATAGTCACCACATTTTTGCTTGTGTATTTTATGATCAAAATGAAGATTATATTGTTATTTATGTCCTTCTCTGGTAGATGATTCTGAATGAAAAAAAATATTGTTTATGGAGGGTAAATCTATATTGCAGTCTAATACCAATCCCTGCTTCTTAACTCTGGATTCATATAACTGCAAATATAATAGATGAATGCGGTTGGTAACTGGTTTTCTAATCAATAAAAAAAAATTATAATGGTGTAGACGTATTGTTTTGAACATGTTGTTGAACAAGTTTAATCGGCACTTTAGTGGTTCTGTTGATTGAAATTGCCTCAATCTCTCCTTTCTAAAGACTTTGCATTGCAATTTATGTTCCTCTCTGTGAGTAATGTTATAATCCAGTGGAGTCAAGATATCTATTAAAGAAGCTTTATTTGCTAGGAGATTTATATGGATAGTGTCAGATTCATTGGCATCAATCTTCATATCAGTCTATACAAGGAGCTTGCTGAGAATCTTAACTAAGGAATATTCCAGGAACCTCAATCAGGCACTGTCACAATAGTTTAACTAGAAATTCAAAGACATAATTCACTTCCTAATCCATCTACCATAAACTTCATCAAATAGTTAAAAATGAAGCAATCATGTAAAAACACTGTACCTAATTATAGAAAAATACCAGGACTATTTATTGCTCCGATGTTCTACAAATGAGACCAAAGTATATTAGAACATCTCTGAGCAGTGAAATCTATTCCAATGTTTCACAGAAACTGTTACAACATTGAAAAAAGTGAGTTATGACCATTTCCCACACTTATGACCAGTGAAGCATCCCCCATGGTCACATGATTAAAATTCAAGTGCTAGCAACTGGCTCTTATTCACAACAGTTGCATTATCCCAAGGTGATGTGATCTCCTTTTTGTGATCTTCTCACAAGCAAAGTCAATGGGGTAATGATTCACATAACAGCCATGTCTCTAACAACTGCAGTCAATAACTTAACAACTGTGGCAAAAAAGGTTGTAAAATGGAGCAAACACTCACTTAACCCAATTGAAATTCTGGGTTCAATTGAAGTGGTAAGTCAAAAACTACCCTGTATATTGTATCTGAAGCTTTAAGAAGCACATAAATTGCTGTCCACTCTCTCCTTTACTAATTAGTGAATCTAGTTTTGTTCTTGTTTTACTCAGATGCCTAGGCCTGGTTCTGCCTCAGGTAGGAAGTTTATTATTGAATCAGTAGCCTCTCCAGTCTAGTGAGGACCAAGAGAACTAAGCAAAAAAGCAAGATTACCAAGTTTGTTCTGATGGATGGATCTCCATTACTGAAGAATGGTGTTTTTAGATTTGGAAAATAAACATTATCTCTTGATGTTTTTTTCCTCCAGTTCTTCTATTCTGTTTTTTTTGAAACAACAACAACAACTTCACAACAAAAATTATTACCTGCAATAAAAACTTGGAACTTGCCCTTATTTTGATATATTGTATATTATACAGTCTGGAGAATTGAAAAACTTGAGTGTGCTACACACCAGAAAAAGTAATGGAATTCTGTGGTTGGCATTTTGCCCATCACTATTGCATTTCTATGTGATAATGTAGGAATAATGATATACATTTTTATAACCTAATCTCAGTTGCTGCACACTTGCATTCCCATTGAGTGTCTTTGAAACTAAAGTAATGATCTTAGTCAATTAAAACAAAAATGGCATTTCTTTTTCTCATTTCAAATAGTCCTTTCCTGAAACAGATCATTTTATCCATGCAAATGTTAGTCATTTCTCCATAAATATCTACAAATTACAAATTTCCTTGTGCTTTTATATTCTGCTTCTTCTTAAGTCCTAAAATAAAATTACTCTATCATAATAAATGGGATATTTGCCAGGTGGAATCCAGTGGAAGGAAGTGAAAGTTAAAAATCATTGAGCTGGAATTAAACAGGAGGTGAAATTTCTCTCAAGTGGTTTGGGTATGAAAGAAGATCGTTATTTTTGGAATATAAAATTAGAAATAGTTTTTCAAGACTAACTATACTTTTAAGGTAAGGAAAAGTTTCTATGGCTTAAATTACATTGGTTATCACCTTTTCAAACTACCACATATGTATAAGTTATATATAAAGGCTGACCCTTTTTATTCTTATATCTGCATAATAATCTAAACCCTTTCACAGAATTAACAGAGTTGGAAGGAACTTTGTAGGTCTTCTATCCAACATCCTGCACATGCAGAAGACTATACCATTTCAGACAAATGGTTGTCCAATCTCTTCTTAAAAGCCTTCAGTGATGAACTTCTGAAGGCAAGCCATTCCCTAGTTAATTGTTTTCACTGTCAGAAAATTTCTCCTTTGTTCTAGATTGGTTCTTTCTTGATTATTTATTTGCTTACAAGATAATAAGTATAAGTAAAACATAGTTATGAATACATGGATACGTATAAGAAAAATAAAAGAAACAATAGGACAGGGATGGTAGACACGTTGGTGCGCTTATGCACGCCCCCTACAGACCTCTTAGGAAAGGGGTGAGGTCAATAGTAGACAGTCTCAGGTTAAAATTTTTGGGGTTTGTGGAAGAAACTACAGAGTCAGGTAGAGTATTCCAGACATTGACCACTCTGTTGCTGAAGTTGTATTTCCTGCAATCAAGTTTGGTGTGGTTAACCTTGAGTTTGTATCTATTGTGTGCTCTTGTGTTGTTATGGTTGAAGCTGAAGTATTCATTGACAGGTAGGACATTGCAACGTATGATTTATGTACTATACTTAGATCAGACCAAAGGCGGTGTAGTTCTAGGTTTTCTAGGTCTAGAATTTCGAGTCTGGTGGCATAAGGTATTCTGCAACGAGTAGAGGAGTGGAGAACTCTTCTTGTGAAATATTTCTGGGCTTTCTCAACTGTGCTAATATCAGATACATAATGTGGGTTCCAGACTGATGAGCTGTATTTGAGTATTGGTCTAGCAAATGTTTTGTATGCTCTAGTTATTTGTGTAATATTACCAGAGAAAAAGCTACGTAAGATTAGGTTAACAACTCTTAATGCCTTTTTGGCTATGTCGTTACAGTGGGCTCTAGCACTTAGATCATTAGAAATGAGTACCCCAAGATCCTTGACAGAGTTTGGATCAACAAGGTCTTGACTATTCAGCCTGTATTTTATTTTCTGATTTTTTTTTTGTCAATATGTAAGACAGAGCATTTATTTGTTGAGATTTGAAGTTGCCATTTATTTGACCATTCTGATACATAGTCAAGGTATTTTTGAAGGGTAGCAGTATTGTCTGTGGTGTTGAATAGCTTTACATCATCAGCAAAGAGAACACAGTTGCTCTTGATATGATCACAGAGGTCATTTATGTAGAGTATGGAAAGAGTTGTTCCTAGAAGACTGCCTTGGGGGTCACCACTGTTGACAGATACAGAATTTGATAGGACGCTCCCAATTTTGACCATTTGTTGTCTGTTTGACAGGAAATGATTAGTTTCCACCCATTGCTTCTTGTCCTGCCTTCAGGTGCTTTGGAGAATAGCTTGATTCCCTCTTCTTTGTGGCAGCCCCTCAGATATGGAAACACTGCTATCATATCACCCCAATCCTTCTTTTCACTAGACTAGACATACCCAATTCCTTCAATCATTCTTCGTATGTTTTAACCTCCATGCCCTTAATAATATTTCTTCTCTTCACACTTTCCAAAGTCTCAACATCTTTTTTTTACAATGGGATGGCTAAAACTGGATGCAGCATTCCATTTGTGGTCTTACTAAGACTTTATAAAGCAGATCTAATACTTCATGTGATCTTGATTCTATCCTTCTGTTAATGCAACCTAGGATTGCATTGGCTTTTTTGGTTGCTGCTGCACACCACTAGCTCATATTTAGTTGATTGTCCACAATTTTCTCATGCAGAATTAGCAATTTAGAATTAAATGATTGTCCACTAGGACAATCAACGACATTCTGCTAATTCTGCATGAGAAAATTAATACAGTAATGATGTTCTTGTGGATACAAATATAATGGTTTAGGATGAAATTAAGCAGAAATGCAATTAAAACACATAAGACTAGATTGTCCTCTTAGATCATGCTTAATCAGAACCAGCATCATTAGACATCTTGGAAATTCTGGGAGTTGAGCTCCACAGATTTTAAAGTTGCCAAGATTGAGAAACACTGCCATAGAGAACACACATAGTAATTCTGGTGCTTTCAGCTCTTAAAGCTGTTGCTTCTTACTCTTCCAAGTTAATTTAATCTTGCTTTCATTGACTTTTCCAACCAAGCCAGCAGAGTTGATGTCTACATATCTTAAAGTTGCCAGGATTGAGAAACACTGACTTAAGCAGCGATAAGAATGAAGCTTCATCATCATTGTTTCACTCTCTAAGGACATTTATTGTAGGTCGGTTGAGAATATAAACACAAAAAAAATTGGCAGAGGAAACATAAAGATAAGAGTGTCTCTTGCCCTTGGGCCCCCAAATACCAGAACTTGACCTGTGTAATGCTTAATTATTTCTTCACAGCCGCTTTCTTACTATTTCAACATATGCACTAAATACCTTGCAAACTACCATCAAAATACTTTTCCCACATGTGGAAAGAAGAGTACATTTTTCCTTCAGGTACCTAAATACACATATACACTGTCATCATTACTATCATACATTAATATCCTTGGTTAACTATATTGCCTCTAATTTATTTCTGCTTTCCCCAACCCATAATATATTTTAATACCCCCTAGCAAATTTTATTATTCTCACACTAATCTGCAAAATTGGGAAAGCCATCCCAAGGTGCATACTATCAATATATATAAAAACAGGTGTGTGCGTGCGTGCGTGCGTGTGTGCGTGTGTGTGTGTGTGTGTGTGTGGTCCAGCATAGCTCTGGAAAGCCTTGAGCAGTTTCAACCAAATTTGGTACACAGCAGTGGTGGGATTCAAAGTGGTGGGCGTGGCAAGGGAAAGATACTTGTAGTGATAACAAAGGTATACCTATTTCAACAACACAAAATGCAAATAATATTGACTTAAAAGCAAGGCACATATACTGCAGAACTAAAAGGAAGGGAATTTAATTTAAAAAACTGAGAAGAGGGGAATCAAAGACACTAATTTGTTGATCACAGGGCACTAAAATCTCCAGTCAGAGGTGGCATTTGCCAGTTCTATGAACTATTCAAAATTTCTGCTACCGGTTCTCCAGAACTGGTCAGAACCCGCTGAATACCATCTCTGGTACACAGATGGCTTACCCTCTGGAAACAAATACTGTGGAGGTAAGACACTTCTAACACTACAAAAATGAAACACCAGCGTAGACAAGAAACTCCTGAGAAGAGGAATAGAAGATTTGCAATGCTGCATGAGAGACAGTACAACAGTATGAATCCCGACTACAGGGTTTTCCTGTCTAATACAGGATTGGGATAAAAAAAAATACCCAGGCAATGCCAGGTTATCGGCTAGTTACAAATAAAATCGGATTCTAATATTCACTCCTGATAATTTGATGGATTGTTTATGGTATTCTGCAGACATTCAATGTAATTTAAATAATTTAACACAGATTAGAGCCTTACATGGAAAGGAAGATGCTAGAGGTTCAAGCGGATTTTCTAAAAGGCCAATTATATTGTACAACAATGATTTTGGTTCCTGAACACTTTTGGATATATTTTATAGACACTCTTCAGTACCTGATGGCCATGCTGCACACATGAAATAAACATGTGAAGACACAGAATTGTTGTTGAAATACATTCAGCATACAAAGTACAACTATGGAGATCAAAGTACAACTATGGAGATCTAAATGTAGTGGCTCTCCTGTTTAGAATGGAGCTCAGATATACCAAGTATTGTTGTTATATATTCAAATAGGACAGCTGTGCAAAAGAGTTGCATTACATAAAAAAAAAATAACCACTCCAAAAGAATTTGGTTCCAGGGCAGAAAAATGTGGCACATGAACCACTTGATGATAGATGTTGTTGTCTCCTTTTTTCATGAACCTCAAACTAATGAAAAAATGTGTGAAAGCAATGAACAAGGGAAATGAAGGTTTCTGTTACATGAGTCAGATGTTTCCGAGAATAACTGATGCCAAGGTTAAGGAAGGCATATTTTGGTCTACAGATCCAATACATCATCAATGACAAACAGCTCAAAGATTTGTTAGTGGGGTTGGAGAAAATCACCTGGAAAGCATTCAAGGATGTCATTGAGAATTTGATTGACAACTACACAGCACTAAGCTACATTCAGTTGGTTGGCAAACTTCTTACAGCATATAAGATTATGATGTGCAATATATCCGTAAGGATTCATTTTCTGTATTCACACTTAGACTTCTTTTCTGAAAATCTAGGTACAGTCAATGACGAACATGGTGAAAAAAAATTGTTGTCCAATGTTGTTGCTGATGTTGTGGTTTTCAGTATAATACTCTATAGAACCAAAAGTTGGGCTTTGAAGAAACAGGATAAAAATAATATTAAAGCACTTGAAATTTGGGTATTGGGGAAGATTCCACAATATATCATGAATATCCAAAAAAAACTCAAATGTATCATAAACAAGGTAATTCAGAGTTCTCACTCAGTGCAAAGTGAATGCATCATATTCTTTTTTTTAAAAAAAGAATTTTATTGATTTTCTACAAACAAGCAAGACAAACAAAACATTAAAACTTCAACTCTCTTATGTACATACAGTGTGTCGGTTGGTTCATCAGTTTTGTGCATTCATTTTGTAGTCTCAATTAAAGTTATGTCACATAACAACTCATATTGTCAATCCAAACTTATATATCCTAATATCGCTATTAAAAAATCATTTGACTATACTTTTAATCATTCATGCTTTTTGAGATAACAATACTTTAAATAGTTTATTCTATAACAAATCATATAATCATACCAAATCTATCCTAAAAACACTTTATAAATATAATGTCAAATAACAAAGGCGAAATAAAAAATAAAGATATTCCTTGCTGTCCAACATACTAAATATTCTATTATTATATTTTGTCATCTAGCCATTGATAAAAAAAGACCCCAAATTTCATAAAATTGTTTAACCTCTTGCTCTCTAATTTCAAATGTCAATCTACTCATCTCAGCACATTCCAATATTTTCTTAATAATTTCTTCCTCTGATGGTATTTTCTCACTCTTCCAATTTTTAGCAAATACAATCCTAGCCGCTGTTAATACATTTACAATCAGATATTTCAAGTCTTTACTGTATGTATCTGGTAAGATTCCCAATAAAAAGAACTCCGGTTTCAAATCTATACGTTTCTTTGTCATTTTTTCCAACCACATGCAAATTTTAATCCAATATTTTTTAGCGTCCTCACAGGTCCACCACATATGGTAATATGAGCCGGGTATCTGATGACATTTCCAGCATTTTTCAGATTTGTTCTTAAACATTCTTGCTATTCTTGTCGGGGAAAAGTGCCACCTGTAAAACATCTTATACAAATTTTCTTTATATGCTGTTGACATTGTCATTTTATAATTTTAAGACCACAATTTTTGCCATTTCTCTAAATCAATCCCATATCCAAAATTCTTCCCCCAAACAATCATAGTTTCTTTAACTTGTTCTTCCTCTAATTTAATTCCCAGTAAATAACCATATAATTTTTTAATCACCTTCTCATCAGTACCCATCAAGATCTTATCTAGATCAGTTTGTTTATCATAGAATCCCTCTGTTTTAGAATCTTCATCATACCTTGAATGTATTTGCGCATATGAAAACCAATTTATCTTTATACCTTGTTCCTCTAAATTTTGAATCGATTTAAGTTCACCCTTTTCATCCAAAAGTTCCCCATATCTAACTGTTTGTTCCTTCTTATAAATTATAGGATAGGAAAATGTTTCAATAATTGATAACCAAACTGGAATTTTCAAATAACATTGTCTTTTTATCTTCTCCCAGTTTAACCACAAAGACTCCCGTATATAATGTCTTCTGAAGTAACCCTGTGTTTTAGTTCCCTTATACCATAAAAAAGCATGCCAACCCAACAGCAAATCATGACCTTCTAGTGTCAACAATCTAGTCTTTCTTAATGTTATCCATTCCTTGACCCACATCAAACTTGCAGCTTGATAGTACAATTCCCAATTGGGCAGGCCAAAACCTCCTCTAATTCTAGCGTCTTGCAAAAGCTTTAGCTTTATTCTTGCTTTCTTACCTTGCCATATAAACTTCAACATAATTTTATTTAAATCTTCAAAATAGTTTTTTCCAAGCCTAATTGGTATTGTTTGAAACAGAAATAGAATTCTGGGTAAAATATTCATCTTAATTGTTGAAATTCTCCCTATTAATGACAATTGCAAGTTTTCCCATTTCTTTAAGTCTGTAGCTTTCTGTTGTTTAAGTTTAATATAATTATTCTCTTTTAATGTGCTACATCTTGCTGTCAAATATATCTCCAGTTACTTAACCTTATTCGTAACTTGGATTTTCAACAGGTCTGCCAGTTCTTCTCTTTGTCTCAGAAGCATGTTCTTTGTCAAAATCTTTGTTTTATCTTTATTTATTTTCAAACCAGCCACCTCACCATATGTCTCTATCTTTTCCAATAACTTTGGAGCTGTTTCTAGCGGATCTCCCAGAATAAAAGCTAAGTCATCAGCAAAAGCTTGTAGTTTGAATTCTTCCTTTTTAATTTTCATTCCTTTTATGCTTTTATCATCCCTAATATTTCTATTCAACACTTCCAAAGTCAACACAAATAGCAAAGGAGATAGGGGACATCCTTGTCTTGTGCCTTTTCTTATATTAATAACATCTGTAAGTTCTCCCTCCATCATTACCTTTGCTGTCTGTTTATTGTATATGGCTTCTATTGCTTGAATAAATTTTTTAGCAAAACCCATCTGTTCCAATAGTAATAACATAAATCTCCAGTTCACGTTATCAAATGCCTTTTGAGCATTTAGGAATATCAAAGCCATTTGCTTTTCAGGATGAGCCTCATAGTATTCCAAAGTATCCAAGATTACTCTTATGTTGTCTCTGATTTGTCTCTTTGGCAGAAATCCATTTTGATCTGGATGGATAAAATTATTTAAATATTTTTTAAGTCTTTCTGCTAAAATTGAAGCAAAAATTTTATAGTCTGCATTCAATAAAGAAATAGGTCTATAGTTCTTAATTTGCAGTGGGTCAGCCTCTTCTTTTGGAATAAGTGTAATATAAGCCTCTGACCATGTTTTGGGTATCATCTTCTTTGACATAACTTCATTCATAACTTCTAACAATGGGATGCTCAATGATTCTTGAAATGTTTTATAGAATTCTGCCGGAAGCCCATCTGGACCTGGTGTTTTCCCATTATTTTGTTTCTTAAGTGCTTCATTTAATTCCATCATTGTTATATTGCTTTCTAGCATTTCTTCAGTCTCTTTAGGTATCTTCGGTAAGTTAGCATTCTGAAAATACTGTTTGCCTTTTTCCTCATCAATATTCTCTTGTTTATATAGTTGCCCATAGAAATCTCGAATAATTTCCTTTTTCTCCTTATTGCCATAACAAACTTGGCCTTGATCATCTATTAGTTTCAATATTTTTCTTGATTCCTTCTCCTTTCTCAATTTATATGCTAGCCATCTACCTGGTTTATTTGCATCTTCAGAATAATTCTGTTTAGAATTTCTAATTTTCTGTGCCAATTCTTCTTTCTCTATTAATTCCATTTTATGTTTAATTACATCCAGCTTCAATTTAATATCTTTTTTCTGTGGCATTTTCTATAATTCTTTTTCAAGTCTTTTATACTCATCTTCCAAGGCCTTGAAGCTTGCCTTTTCCTAATATTCTTTTTTCTTGTATAATCTATTATCAAACCTCTAACATATGCCTTCATTGTATCTCAAACATTCTGCATTGAAGTATCTTCTTTTTTATTTTCTTCAAAGAAAAAAGCCAGTTCCTTCTCCATCCGTTGTATAAAATCTTTTTCCTTTAAGATAGTATTGTTTAATGTCCATCTCGATCTTTTTTTTTTTTGTCTCTTCCATTTAATTGTCATTGGGCTGTGATCTGCCCAAGTACTTGTTTCAATATTTGTTTCTTGAATATTAGATATTAATTCTGTTGAGATCCAAATCATATCTAATCTGGACCATGATAAATGTCTATTTGAATAAAAAGTATATTGTTTAGCTTTAACATTTCTTTCTCTCCAAATATCTTTTAAAGTTAATTCATCTCTCATTTTAAAAAAAGATTTAGGGAGAGTCTTTCTATTTTGCTTTGTTGTTGTTGCTATATAGTCCAATTTATTGTCCACAATTCCATTAAAGTCTCTCATCGTGATTATATTAACATAGTCCAGTCCAATTATTTTCATGTGTAGTTTTTTATAAAACTCTTCTTGTTTATCATTCGGAGCATAAATTGCAATCAAGAGTATTTTTATATTATTGTCCATTATTTCCACCATTAATACTCTTCCGTCTTCATCCGTGTAGATCAGTTTTGCTGGGATAGCCTCTTTAATGTATAGAACCACTCCTCTTTTCTTACATTGAGTCAAAGAAGTAAATATTTTCCCTAATTTTGGCTGTGTTAACAATTGTTCATGTTGTTTTTTAATATGAACTTCTTGTAGACAAATTATATCAAATTTTAATTTCTCTAATTTATGAAAGGTTTTCCTTCTTTTAACAGCTGAATTGAGTCCATTTATATTCATTGTAATCAGTTTTTTTTTCTTCCATGATTACGCTTTATATTTAGGTCTAACAGCTCTCGTGGATTTCACTTCATGCTGTTCTTTACTATACACCTGTCCACCTACTGCACCTTTCTCTTTTTCAGTCTCCAGTTGTTCCTCTTGAAACTCAATTAATGAGACTTCTTTCTCTGCCTCCTCTTCTCTCCTTCCAAAAAATTCTGCATGGAAAAGTTCTGCTTTCTCAATTGAATCAATTCTATGTCTCTGCTCTTGCCACGTAAACATTAATCCTTCTGGAATCAGCCATCTATAATTCACTTCATTTTCCAATAGCATTTTGGTCAGAAATCGATATTCTCTTCTCATCTCTCTCATTCTTCTGGGTATTTGTTTTAAAACCACAATCTCTTTGCCTTTGTATTTCAATGTCTTCTCTCTTACCACTTGTAGTATTTGTGTTTTAATGGATTTTTTGGTAAATCTAATATGGACGTCCCTTGGTAATTTATTTCTCATCGCATATCTTGTATAAACTCGATATACCTCATCTACTCCATCCATCATCTTTTCCTCTGTAATTTCCAAAGCATCCGCCAAAATTTCTATTATTATCGCAGCCAAATTTTGTCCTTTTTCTTCTTCTATATTTTGAAATCTGAGATAAAATTCTGACCTTTCCATCTTCCACCTCAACATCCCACTTTTATCTTGTTCAGCCACTGTTAATCTATTGTCAATATTTCCAATCTTCTCCTCTCTTTGTTTACCTTCTTCCTCAATTTTTTGGAATCTCTCCTCATACTTCACCATCATTTGTTTAATATTTTCCACTTTTTCATCAGTTTTCTCTATTCTTTGTTCAATAGTGTCTGTTTTTATCTTGAGATCTTGAATTCCTTGCATAATCATCTGTAAAGTCACTTTTTCTTGTTCTTTATCTTGCTTCAACATTGTCTGAATTAAATGTTGTCCTCCAGCTGGTGGGGAGGCAGAGGTAGAAGTAGAAACGCCAGATGATATTGGTTTCCTGATCATTTTAATGCTTCAAAAGCTTCAAATTCTTTTTAGCTTTTAATCCAACTGGTAGAATAGCCAATTATAATCCAAAATGGAAAAATCCAATAGTAAAAAGCCCAAAACCAAAGAAGAAAAAGGAGAAGAAAAAGAAGAAAAATCTTCAGGTTCTTCTAGACCCAAATCCAATTACAAAGTAGTCCATCATAAAAAATGAAAAATAGAAAGAAAAAAAACCCCACAAATAATAATATTGATTAAGAAGAAAAAGAACAAAAATAAAGAAAAGAAGAAGAAATTCCTTCAGGTTCTTCATACCTTAATACAATTGGGAAGTCTCAATAATCAAAAAGAAAAAACAGAGTGGTCCAAAAACATGAATAGAAAAAGCAAAAGGATCCCAGTAAAGATAAGGAGAAAAAAAGAAAAATAAAGAAAAAGCTCTGAGGCTTTCCCTTTGAAATAAAAAGCAAAAATAAGAATATTACTAGAATTAAAATTTACAAAGAGGCTGGTGAGTAGGAGTATCACAAGTAAAAAAAAATAAAAAATAAGAAAGCACACTGCACTTTATTTAGTTGTCCAAGGCTCTTATTATGACTCTCTCCTCCACTAGCTTCAAAGCCAAGCCTCAAGTGTTAAAATATTGATAAGAGTCCAGGAAAACACCTGTAATAATATTTTGCTGTGCTCTCCCTCTATCTGATCACATTGAAATGTCCTTGAGAAGGAGTCTTCTTACAGTTCTCTCCAATTCAAATAAAATATTTTCAAGCCTCTAGTTGGCAGTGTTACAAAGTTTCTTAATACTCTTCCCCCCCATCCAGAAAAAAAAAATTATAAAAAGAAAAAATAGCCAAAGGGAGCCTCTATCCTAAAAGAAAATTAAAAAATCAAAAGGAGCATAAAAATATATGTAAGAGAAAATTCAGTCCAGTTACCTACAAAGTCACACTAAAGTCCAAAGAAAAAAAAGTAAGAAAAATAAAAAAAAATCCAAGCCTCAATTTGACATCACTTTAAAAAACGCCGCTCATACAGTTTTTGTCACAAAAAAAAAAAAAAAATTCACAGGTTTCTTCTCTATTCAGGGTGCCCTTTCAAATCTCAGCGAATTTACAACAAAAAAGAAGTTTCTCACCCAGCCGACACACTTTCACTTCCAGCCACTTCCTTTCTGGAGCTGTCCTGACTTCAGCAGCTATGGAGGCTGCCTCTCCACCGCCAGCAAAAGGACTTCTCCCGGATCAAACCAGGGGTTTTGCGATATCCCTGGGATCCTGGGACTATACCCTTCACGATCACCGTCTCTACAGGATGGTTTAGGTCCGTTGGGAGCGACCAGGGGCAAAAATATCGGCTGTGATCTCAGAGCCCCGAGATCGCAGCTGTATTGCCGAAATGAAGCTCCACCTTCTCCAATTCACCATATTCTTGATGCATTATGCAAAGACTTACCTCTCTGGAGAAGTCTATAATTTTGGGAAAGGTGGAAGGAAAGGCAATAGGTTGACCAGAAACAAGATAGATGGACTTGATGATAGCAACAAGGGGTGGACCTTTGGAATATCTGAAGAGCCAGCTTGGGAATAGATGTTGTGGTTCACTGGCAGCAGGTGCAGATGGCTGAGGTCTTGGAGAACGAGGACTTGGATGAGGGGCCTGCATGTGATGCAGGGATGGGGCCAGGACTGTTGGAGAGTGGGAGGCTGCCTTCAGAGCTTGTGGAGTCTGGCAGCAGTGATGCAGAGGACCCCGAGGAGCCTGTGCCCAGTGCGCGTGCATGCAGGGCTGCTCGAAGGAAAGAGCAGCTGCAGCAGCACAGGCAACTCGAGAGTAAGGCTGCAAGGTGATGGCCCCTCCCTTAAGGGATAAAAGCCAGCCCTCAGAGGTGGGATTCTTTGCAGGAAGCAAAGAAGTTTTTGCATTTCAAGTCTTGTGGAAGTTTGGACTATCCTGGTTTGTGTTTGGAGACTTTTGGTTTTGAATATTTCCTTGCAATTTAATCTAGTGTTCTTGGCAGCCTTGCACAACCTTGGCAAGGCTTGTTCTTATCTGGGACAATTAGTTTTAATAGCATTTTACTGTGAATGAATAGTATTCACAGAGAAGCAATAAAAAGGTTTGCTTTTATCTCTGTTTGTTATTTGTTTGCTTGGAATGAGGCTTGGGTCAGAACAATAGATCATCCTTGGATGATCAATGTATGAGATTGCTAACAGAACAACAACTTGATGGAATATGCTCAATCAATCAATAAGTGTGATTTGCACCTGGATGCTTTATCAGAGAATCATGCATTCGAAGAATCTATTAAGCATTTATTAAGATCCCCATTCAATATAAAATTTCCAAATTAAAGTATTCCCAAATCCACCATTACCTCTACTTGAACAATTTTTCAGGGGGAAACTTACCATCTCATTGCTTGCACTGTTAATCTGTTATCAACTGGAAGGATTTCATAACATTTAATCATTTAATAACGTCATAATCATTTAATCATTCGTCTAACTTACAACTATTAATCTGTGTCCTGTATTTTAATATACCCCATAGGTCCCTTCAAGTACTTAACAAATACTGTCATGTTCTCACGTAATGGTATTCAGGGGTGGGATTCTGCCGATTTGGACTGATTCGGACAAACCCCTTGCTCCGAAGATCAGCTATCTCAGAACCAGCTCGCTGTGACAATCATGTGGGCCCACCCACCCACTCCTGCACAGTATTGATCTTTATTATCCCAGCTGATCAGCATGGAAGAGTGGATTGCCACTCCTCAGCTGTGTTACTCCCCCAAAGTAACATAGTAGGTAAGGACTTTTTTGTTGTGTTGATGCACACACAGTGCCCATTAGGCACAAGCACACATGAAGCACATGATCAACGAACCAGTTGCTATAACCAGCAGCATCCCAGCCCTAATGGTATTGCCTCAAGAAGCACAGCTAGGTTTTCACCAGGCTCTCGGAGTATCCTTTTTAAATCAGCTGTGAATCCTCCTAACAGACATGCCTCTCAGGTGGTACTTAATTGGCTTGTTGTTGTTGTTTTTTTAAAAAAAAAAACCTTATGGGTAAGACTACTATATCTGAACTATAAAAATCTGGATAACCAGCAGATCCAAAAAAAGCCTCTCATTTTTTAACTGCCATGTAGTGATCATCCAAATTGGTACAGCTCAAGCCAGCAATATATCAATAAACATTATGCTTTCCTCTCCTGAGTAAAAATAAAGAAGTAGTAGAAGTGTGTTGTCATGGGGACAATCCCTAGCTTTTACCTTCATGCCAGCCTCTTTTTCAGAAAGTGCCAAACTGTAAGAATATGAAGCAGTCACAGAGGGATACTATTATCATTTACAGCTTGTGTAGTTTCAGATATTTGGATCCTAAAATGGGCAAGGAGAAACTAATAATAAACAGTGAGCAAAAGCAAAGAACTGAAAACAACTTTTCCCGAAAAACTCTCAGGAGATATTTCCCAAACCAGTTCCCACATACTTTGAACTTTTTGTATTCTTGTTACTGATTTATGCATATCATTTTCATGTTTTCATTGATCCGTATAGTTTCCTACAAATTACTCTCATGTTCAGAAAGAAGCACTAAATTAGTGTATAGTCAGGAAACCATCTTCCTCCCTTTTTTGATTTTGGATTTAATTCTTAGATCTTTGTTCCTTGAGTGGTATTTAGGTAACACAATATACCTCATTTTTCCAATTCCGATTAAACACTTGCATCTAATATGTATATAAATCCATTCCACTAGATCCAACAATGGTCAAAATGACCTCTGTTTCACATAGAAAAAGTCATTTTTCTTAAAACCTGAAATGAAATAATAGTTCTTCTTGGCATGATTATATAAGTAGTGGAAACTATTAATATGTTATTCTTTGTTTTTTGTTATATGGCAGTGTTCCCAAAAATGTATATTATTCTTTACTCATTGTCAAAATTACTTTTGGTTGAAGCCCAACTCAGTCCATGCTGAATCAATGGGACTTTAATCATGGGGAATGTGAAAATTAATTTGGATGCAGTCTTTTGTCTATTCTAAGAAAATTCAAGGAATTCAATAGTAATAGTAGACTTCCTTCCTCCCTTCCTCCTTTCCCCTTTTCCCCAGTTGGATCATAGACAGGGAACATCTATCTAAGAGAAAAATTTCTACAAAGCAAAACAAATTCCCCATCCATCTTCTGGTGTCCTATTCCATTTGGTCCAATGGTTACAAGAATGAAAAAAAAAAAAAGGAATTTTGATTTCATAAGGATATATACTTTTTTACCACTTTAGGCTTCATTCAATTAAAAAAAACTGATTTGAAAGAATGTGTAAGGTTTTCTGAGAAGATTTAGCTGTTGTGAGATAGGGGGAAAGGCTCTCATAGATTTGTAACATTTTATGCAACATGTTATGGATCAGAAAACAAAGCATAAGATTAAATGTTAAGTTCTCATGGTGATAGTAGGTATAAAGCAGTGGTGGGATTCAAATTTTTTTATTACTGGTTCTGTGGGTGTGGCTTGATGGGCATGGCAGGGAAAGGATACTGTAAAATCTCCAGTCAGAGGTGGTATTTGCCAGTTCTCCGAACTACTCAAAATTTCCACTACAGGTTCTCCAGAACTGGACAGAACCTGCTGAATACCACCTCTGGTACAAAGGGATCTTCCAAACAGAAGAACTTACAGAATTTGATGATGTTGTGTGAATGATTAATTGAGCGTTGCAAAATTGTGAAGTAAACTTCACCTCTTATATAGAGGCATGTAATGCTTCATGGTACACATATGGAAGGTATGTATTCTCATTTTGTCTCACTTGTACCCTCTCCCTGTAGATGTTCATGCTCCAAGAAACTTCATTTTAACCAACTTTATTACAGAAAAATAAGATAGGGTGAATCACAATTTTATATCAATTTATTATGGTAACTTGAAAAGAAAGAATAGGGCTTCAGATCAACCTCACCAATCTGAAAGTCTCAATAGAAATTTGAGGAACTTCTTTCTATATTCCACCATTTTGAAAATTATCCAGTTTGTTCTATTCTTTATTTCCAGTTTTTAATGTCTTATTGAACTATAATATAGGACAGTGTCGTGACTGCTCTGTTTGCTGAAGTGCATTTGTTTAAGAACTTCATCAAAAGTTGTTTGAAAGTCTAAAGATACAAAGTCTACCAAATCACTCCTATCCATGTGTTTGTTGATACTCCCCAGGAATATTAAAGAAATAGTGAGACAGGATTTAACCTTTCCAGAAGTCTTCACCTTTGGGAAGTTGTAAATCTTAAGGGTCTTCACCTTTGGGAAGTTGTAAATCTTATCTCCAAAGTCTATATCCACCAAAAAAAAAAATGTTTTTAGTGTCAAATAAAGGCAATTCTGGCTTTAGCACATAGTTTTTAATTGAGGATTTTTTAAGATTGTGGGTAGTTAGTGTTTTGGGTAATGTTTTTGTTGTTGTTCAATCACTAAGCTGTGTCTGACTCTTCGGAACCCCATGGACCATCACATGCCAGGCTCCCGCTATCCTCCACTGTCTCCCAGAGTTTTCCCAAACTCATATTCATTGCATCAGTGATATTATCTCACCATCTCATCCTCTGTTTCCTCTTCTCCTCTTGCCTTCAATCTTTCCCAACATCAGGGTCTTTTCCAATGAGTCCTCTCTTCTCATTTGGTGGTTGAAGTATTTAAGCTTCAATTTTAATATATGACTTTCCAAAACATCAGGATTGATTTCCTTTAGGAGTGACTGATTTGATCCCCTTGCAGTCCAAGGAACTTTTGGGAGTCTTCTTCAGCACCACAATTCAAAAGTATCAATTTTTTGGTGCTCACCAGTGGTGCGATTCAAATTGTTTTACCACCAGATTGGTGGGTGTGGCTTGGTGGGCGTGCTTTGCCTAACCCTGTGCACAGCACCAATCAGCTAAGAGGATAAAGAAGAGAAAAACACAGGGGTGGATAGGAGGACTGAACATGCTCTCCTCTTAGCTGATTGTGGAGGCTTTTTTTCCTCCTCTCAGCTGATCATCAGAGGCTTTTTTTACTACCAGCTCGTCCAAACCGGTCCGAACTGGTAGCATACTACCACTGGTGCTCACCCTCCCTTATGGTCCAACTTTTAGTCATTACATTGTAACTGGGAAAACATAACTTTGAATACACAGACTTTTGTTGACGTCTCTATCTTTAATACACTTAAATAAAACCTAGAATCTGCACTGTCTCTAATTAATCAGCAAATGTGCATTCTAGTTGTTAAGTCTGGAGCATGGGTGCGAATAATGGAGATGAGGCGGTAGAAACAGTGAACTTCAAACTCTTTATTTACATGGTGTGACAGCTCAACTCAAGGGCTGCTATAGCCCTGCTTATATAGGCAACTTATTAACTATTCAACCAATAGCAAACCTGGAGCGCTAGCTCCGTTAACCAATGGGAATGGCCTGTCAATGGCCAATCAGATGCTCCTGAACAGACCAATCCGATCCTGCCATTAACAGCCAATCAGAAGTGCAGGGCCAGAACCCTGCACTTGACTTTAGCTCAATAAAACTTTATTAGTATTATTCATTCACAACACCCCTTTCCCCCGGCTTCTGCTCACGGGGCGCGGTTACATAGTCCTTCAGGTAGGACGGCTGTTTTATTAGTCTTTCGATTTTCACAAAGTGCCTGGCGGTTGGCTGCACTTCTGCTGAGTTAGATCGTTGTTAAACGGTAGGGGTGCCTCTGGTTTCGAGTTCGCGTTCCCGTCATCACCAATGTCACTGGCCATTTCCTGAGGTGAACTCACTCTGGTCCCTGGTTCCTGTTCCTGCGTTTCAGTTCCATTATCAGTCTCATTGAAAAGGGTTTCCTCTAATTGTAATTCGCTTTCCTCTGTATCTCCCCCCCCCATCAGTTTGGTCATAAGGGAGTTCGGAATTGCGGGACGGTAGCCGCGATCGTAGTTGATCTATGTGGCACTTCCAAAGTCTGTTGTCAGGGCACTGAACGAGGTACGATCTTGGGCCAGTTACACGGATTACAGTCACCTCTACCCACAGCGGATTACCCGATAAGTTTTTAGCGAATACTAAATCGCCTACCTGGAAGGTATGACATCGGGCGCTGGATCCGAGTGGCTTTTCTGGTTTGTAGGCTGGGTGTAACCGATCAAGGTGGGAGCAGAGCTTCCGTCCCATTAGCAGCTCGGCGGAGTTTTGTTGGTGATGCTGTGAGGTGTGATGTGCTGCAGGAAAAGAATCCGGTTGATTTTCTCGTCGATGTTGTCATAGTCTAAGTTTTGGAGGGTCTTTTTGATGAATTGTACCATGTGCTCAGCCCTACCATTGGCAGCAGGGTGCTCAAGTGACGTGAGCGCATGTCGAATACCCTGGTCAGCCAGGTACTGCTCAAAAGACAGCGCGGTAAATTGGGGCCCGTTGTCAGATACCAGAACGTCTGGTAATCCGTGGGTTGCAAAAAGTCTTTCCAGTCTTTTGATGACTGCGTCAGTGGTTGTGTTGCTCATTCGGTGAATCTCGAGCCAATTCGAGTAGGCGTCGACGGTTAGCAAAAACATGTGGCCTTTGGTTGGCCAAGCAAAGTCCAGATGGATGCGGGACCAGGGTCCCCGCAGTGTCTCCCATTCGGTTGGGGTTGCCTTTGGTGGAGCGTTGCTTACTTCTTGGCATCTCTTGCAAGTTTTAACCCATGATTTGATTTGTCTATCGATGCCTGGCCACCACGCGTAGCTTCGTGCGAGGCCCTTCATGTGCACGATGCCAGGGTGGCCATCGTGCAAGGTTCTTAGCAGTGTTTGTTGGAGTCATTCTGGGATAACGACTCTATCGCCCCAGATGACACAGCCCTTCTGCGAGAACAACTCTGTTTGACGACTTTTGAATGGTGCAAAGTCGTCTGGTACTTGGTCCAATGGCTATCCACGTTCCACCCATGTGAGGACTCACACCAAGATGGGGTCGCATTTTGTTTCTCTCGTGATGTCACGGGCAGTTAATGGCGGTGCGTGGAGTGTCTCGATCTGCAACGCTGTCATCGTTGGTGCAGGATCGTTGACAGTTTCAGGGAGCGGTGTACGGCTTAGCGGGTCAGCGTGGGGAATGGCTTTACCGGGACTATATTGTAGCCGATAATTGTAGGCAGCCAAGAATTCTGACCAGTGGGTCATTCTGGGAGAAAGTATGTAGGGAGTTGGCTTGTCCCTAGCGATGATCCCCAACAATGGTTTGTGGTCAGTTACGATGGTGAAAACCCGGCCGTACACATACTCATGAAATCTTTTAACAGCTGATACAATCACCAGGGCTTCTTTATCGATCTGGCTGTAATTTCGCTTGGTTTTTGAGAGCGTCTTTGAGAAGTAAGCAACAGGGGCTTCGTTACCGTTAGGTAACACATGACTCAAAATGGCGCCCACTCCAAAGGGCGATGAATCGCATGTAATGTTTATTGGCAAAGTCTCATTGTACTGCATTAGTACGGTGTCCGAAGTCAGTAGTTTTTTCACATTACGGAACGCCTGTTCTTCTTTGTGACCCCATACCCAAATTGCTTTTTTATCTAATAGACGATGTAAAGGTTCAGCGACAGTTGCCTTGTGCAGCAAGAATACATTATAGAAATTGATGAGGCCTAAGAACGCCTGGAGGTCGGTCTTGTTCTGCAGTCTGGGAGCGTTTTTTATTGCTCTCAATTTGCTATCGGTAGGGTGAATACCCTGACTGTCAATTAAGTACCTTAAGAATTCAACATGATTGGTACACAGTTTGCACTTATTTTTTTTTTGACTTTCAGGCCTGCTTTCTGGAATTTTCGTAATACCAGTTTTAAACGCTCCCGTAAGATTTTTGGAGTGGGGGCAGCAATGAGTACATCATCAAAATAGGGGACAACTCCCTTGATCCCCTGCAATAGTCTCTCCATTAGGCTCTGAAAGATCCCTGGGGCTACACTGACACCGAATTGGAGCCACGTGCACTTAAAGGCACCTCGGTGTGTTATGATAGTCTGTGCCTGTGCCGTTTTTTCGTCAACCGGCAGTTGCTGATAAGCCTGAGCCAAGTCTAGTTTAGCGAAGACTTTTCCGCCCCCCAGGGAATGGAGGAGGTGTTGTACCACTGGCACCGGATATGGGTTCTGTTGCAGGGCGTGGTTTAGGGTGGCTCGGTAGTCCCCACAAATTCGAATAGAGCCATCCGGCTTAATTGGTGTCACAATAGGCGTTTCCCATGGGGAGTGGTCTGTTGGCTTTAAGACTCCCTGGGCAATCAACTTATCAAGCTGTTTGTCGATTTTCGGTTTCAGCGTGAACGGAACTCGACGAGGCTTAAGGCGGATGGGAGCTATCTTTAGATTAAGGCTAAAGGATATTGGAGTCCCCTTGTACTCGCCTAGCTTTTCCTCGAAGACGTCCCTGAACTTGTGGGTGAGGTCTTCCTCCCAGTCACTGCCGCCGATTCGGTTAATGCCAGCCACTTCAATCCCGAGTGGTGCGAACCATTGCAGGCCTAACAGACTAGGCCGGTCCTTATCGATTATCATCAGGGGTAAGTACGCCGTGCGGTTCTTGAATGCAACCCAGACTTGACTGGATCCTGCGACTGGAATTCGGTTCCCCTGGTAGTCCTTTAAAACAAGCCGTTGGAATTGAAGGTCTTGGCGCCGGATAGTGGGGATGAGTTGCTTGAGGGTCTTCCATGAGACCATTGAAAGAGACGATCCTGAGTCAACTTCCATTTGGCAAGGCCGATTTTCAATGTTCACATTGACTCAAATTTTCTTAGCGTCTAGCGAAGAGGCATGGCCAATAGTGAGCATTTGGTGGGCCTCTTCCCGTCTCGCTAGATGACTCATGGGTCGGTTTCTGTAGGAGTGGGTTACTGGTTCTCGCCTTACAGGGTGATTCCCTGTCGATTGGCGGAGATTGGTTCCTTTCGAGGTCTGGCTGGGTCCGAGTAGGCTTCGGCAGACCCGTCCAATGTGGCCTCGTTTCCCACACTCGTGGCAGAGCGCGTTGCGGAATTTGCAATCGGAGCGGTAATGGTTGGCCCCGCAGCCAGTGCACAGTTGCTGGGACTTTGGGTATCGGTCCCGATCGGACCGCAGGCAATGGACCTCTTCTTTGTCGCTGTCTGAGGATGAAGAGAGATCCTCATAGTGGGCCGTCGGTAGCCGCCCTTCTGCATTGGGTGAAACTTCGCCAGCCGGTTGGTGTGTTGGAGCGCGATTTTGGCGTAGTTGGGCAGCTGACTTCTTGGTCACCTCTGCTGTTGTAGCTTCAGCTATGGCGTCTTTAAGGGTGATGTCACCCTTTGCCATTATTTTGCTCTGTACGTTTAGAGCATCTAACCCGAGAACTACTCGGTCTCTCAAGGCCTCCTCTAGGTCGGCGAAATCACAAAGACCTCCCAAGTTCCGGAGGTCTGCAACAAAATCGGCAACGCTTTCTCCTTTCCGCTGGTTTCTTTGATAGAACTCGTGTCGTCTCACGAGCGTTGGAACGGTTGGTGCATAGTGGGCCCTTCGAGAACATCCCAGTCCATGGCCTTCACTTCAGCCGGTTTTGCTAATGCCTTGGCCATTTTGAATACCGTTGGGCCGCAGTGCCTTAGGAATACCGCCCGTTTCTTCCCAGTTGTGGCATCCTTCAGATTATGTATCCATGTAGGACTCCCAGTCCTCTTGAGCTGGGTCGAATGGAGAGGGTGGTACTACGCCGCCGGACATGGTTCTGCCATTGTGCGCTTCAGCCACGTGCTTAGTTGTCTTTAGTTGGCTCAGATGTCATCCAATCCCATCCTCGTCGCCAGTATTAAGTCTGGAGCATGGGTGCAAATAATGGAGACGAGCCGGTAGAAACAGTGAACTTCAAACTCTTTATTTACATGGTGTGACAGCTCAACTCGAGGGCTGCTATAGCCCTCTTTATATAGGCAACTTATTAACAATTCAACCAATAGCAAACCTGGAGCGCTAGCTCCGTTAACCAATGGGAATGGCCTTTTAAAGGCCAATCAGATGCTCCTGAACAGACCAATCCGATCCTGCCATTAACAGCCAATCAGAAGCGCAGGGCAAGAACCCTGCACTTGACTTTAGCTCAATATAACTTTATTAGTATTATTCATTCACAACACTAGTCATATTTAATGAAGAATGCGTCACAAAAATCTATTAATATTAAAGGTAAAATTGTCTGCAGTGTGTTTTTCTCCTTCCTTCCTATTTTGATGTTTGCATTGACAGCAAAGGAAAAGCCGCTTTTTAAAATGAAGCGCCTGAAATCTTTATCTTCAATCTCAATTTGTTCTGTAAAGTTTGCTAAATAGATAACTTGAGGTATGTAGATTTTTGCATTATATACACTTGGACATAGCATATTGGCAATGGGTGGGTGTTATCTGAATTACTGCATGTTTTGATAAGTTTAGATCCTTTAGAAAAAGAAGGTGTGAAGACACATACCTGTATTCTGCCAAAACCGATTTGCTCTTTGGAGCATTTTGCTCTTTTATGATAAATATACATGATGCTTGTAGTGATAACAAAGGTATACCTATTTCAACAACACAAAATGCAAATAATATTGACTTAAAAGCAGGCACATATGCATTTCATTTAGCCAAAATAGGAGGAGAAAAACTATATAGCAATTAAGGAAAGCCACAGAGGAGGTATTAGGTACAAATTAGCTTTGTTTACTGCAGAACTAAAAGGAAGGGAATTTAATTTAAAAAACTGAGAGGAGGGGAGTCAAAAACACTAATTTGTTGATCACAGGGCACTAAAAGCTAAGCAAACATCAATGTAGCATTTTAGAAATTAGCAAATAGTTCTAAAGAAGAGCTCAACAAATATCAAAACCTCTTCAAAGCTGTAGGCGAGACTAAAGCATTTTTTCCTATGTTTCAGGGGAAAATATTTACTGAGTCACAGTTGCAGTGAACCATCAAATCCTTGGTTGCTTTGCAAAATAGACAGGAGAATGACTGTGCAAAAGACCTTGGGATTTAACTGAAAAGAACAACAATCCTTCCCTTGTAGTCAAAGCAATATGCTTCACACATGCTGAAGCCCCGCATCCCACATGCTGTTTGTAATTTTAGCATCATGGAATTGATCTTGCATTCCTAAAAAGATGGTGTTCCAGGACAAAATTACCTGGAACGGTGCATAGCAAGCAATTAAACAACACAGATAATCGTATCAGGGCTAACAGGTTGGTTGGCTGATAGGGAGAAAAAGAGGCAGGAAGAGATTTGAGGCAAGACCCTCAAGCAGCTCATCCCTACCGTCTGGCGGCAAGACCTCAGATTCCAAAGACTCATACTCAAAGACTATCAAGGGAATCGAATCCCAGTCGTAGGATCCAGCCGGGTCCGGGTATCGTTCAAGAACCGCACAGCATTCCTGTCCCTGACTGTAGTCGACAGGGATCGGCCTAGCCTGTTAGGCCTCCAATGGTTCGCGCCACTGGGAATTGAAGTAGCCGGCATTGAAGTAGCTGGCATTCACCGAATCTGCAGCAGCGACTGGGAAGAGGACCTCATACAAGAATTCAAGGACGTCTTTGCAGAAAAACTAGGCAAGTACAAGGGGACCCCAATATCATTTAGCCTCAATCCCAAAATAGCTCCCATCCGCCTTAAGCCTCGTCGGGTTCCATTTGCCTTTAAACCAAAGATTGACGAGCAGCTTGATAAATTGATAGCCCAGGGTGTGTTAGAACCAACCGATCACTCTCCTTGGGAAACCCCAATCATTACACCCATCAAGCCGGATGGATCAATAAGAATTTGTGGGGACTACCGAGCCACCCTGAACCACGCCCTTCAGCAAAACGTGTTTCCGGTACCGGTGGTGCAGCACCTCCTCCATTCCCTGGGGGGGCGGAAAAGTTTTCGCTAAACTAGACTTAGCCCAGGCATACCAACAACTGCCTGTAGACAAAAAAACGGCAGAGGCCCAAACGATCGTCACACACCGAGGTGCGTTTAAATGTAACTGACTCCAATTCGGAGTTAGCGTGGCCCCGGGAATCTTTCAAAGTTTGATGGAAAGGCTATTACAAGAGATAAAAGGCGTTGTCCCATACTTTGACGATGTGTTAATCGCTGCCCCTACTCTGCAAATATTACAAGATCGCCTGAGGTTGGTTCTCCAGAGATTCAAAGACGCAGGTCTTAAAGTGAAGAAAAACAAGTGTAAACTGTGCACGGATCGTGTTGAATTTTTAGGATATTTAATTGACAGTCATGGCATTCACCCCACCGATAGCAAACTGAGGGCAATCAAGAACACCCCAAAACCCCGAAATAAGGCTGACCTCCAGGCGTTTCTAGGCCTCATCAATTTTTATAACGTTTTCTTGCCTCACAAAGCAACCGTAGCCGAACCCTTACATCGTTTATTGGACAAAAAAGCAATCTGGGTATGGGGACACAGAGAAGAGCAGGCGTTCTGAAATGTAAAAAAAATATTGACTTCTGACGCTGTACTGATGCAGTACAATGAGACTTTGCCTTTAACGATCACGTGTGATGCATCGCCTTTCGGAGTGGGCGCCATTTTGAGCCACGTTTTGCCAAACGGTAGCAAAGCCCCTGTTGCATATTTCTCAAAGACTCTTTCAAAAGCAGAACGCAATTACAGTCAGATTGATAAAGAAGCCCTTGCTATTGTATCTGCTCTCAAGAGATTTCATAAGTATGTGTATGGCCGCGCCTTTACTAAAGTGACTGACCACAAACCTTTACTGGGAATAATAGTGGGAGATAAGCCAACCCCTTGTATATCATTCCCCAGAATGACTCGCTGGTCAGAATTCTTGGCTGCCTATAATTATAAGTTGCAACACTGCCCGGGGAAGGCCATTCCCCACGCTGACGCATTGAGCCGAGCACCACTTCCAGAGACCATTGATGACCCCGCTCTGACAGTGACAACGTTGCAGATCGAGACACTTCGAACACCGCCATTAACAGCCTGAGATATCACGATGGAAACAAAACGCGACCCCACCTTAGCACGAGTCCTCAGTTGGGTCGAGCGCGGATGGCCATTGGACCAGATACCTAATGACTACGCCCCATTCAAGAGTCAACAAACGGAATTGTTCTCCCAGAAGGGCTGCGTTATCTGGGGAGATAGAGTCATTGTCCCAGAGCGGCTACAACGAGGGTACTAAAAACCTTGCACGATGGCCATCCTGGCATCGTGCGCATGAAAGCCCTCACACGTAGTTACGGGTGGTGGCCGGGCATCGACAAGCAGATCAAGACATGGGTCAAAGCTTCTCACAAATGCCAGGAAGTAAGCAACGCCCCACCGAAAGCAATCCCAACTGAATGGGAAACACCGAGGGGACCATGGTCCCGTATTCATCTGGACTTTGCAGGACCTACCAAAGGCCATACATTCTTGTTAACAGTAGATGCCTACTCGAACTGGCTCGAAATCTATGAAATGAGGAATACAACAACCAAAGCGGTCATCAGGAAACTAGACAGACTATTTACAACACATGGATTACCAGACGTTCTGGTATCCAACAACGGACCCCAATTTACCATGCTGTCCTTTGAACAGTACCTGGCAGACCGCGGTATTCGCCATGCGCTGACTTCGCTGGCGCATCCTGCAGCCAACGGAAGAGCCGAGCGCATGGTACAATTCGTCAACAAAACATTACACAAAATGGACTATGACAATATCGAAGAAAAGATTAACCGGATACTCCTCTTGCAGCATATCACTCCGCACAGCATCACCAACAAAATTCCCGCCGAGTTGCTAATGGGGCGAAGGCTCCGCTCCCACCTCGACAGGCTGCACCCAGCGTACGAACCTGAGAAACCACATGGATCCAGCGGGCGATGCCGTACCTTCCAGGTAGGCGACCTGGTATTCGCTAGGAATTTTTCAGGTGATCCGTTGTGGATCGAGGCAACGGTGGTCCAAGTAACCGGCCCTAGATCGTACCTCGTCAAATGTCATGATAATAGATTATGGAAGCACCATATTGATCAGCTGCATTCAAGGCTACAGTCAGGGATCTCCAAGTTCCCTGATTTCCAAACTGAAGAGGGAGGAGATACGGAGGAAGATGAACTTGAAATAGCGGAAAGCCTTAATGAAAGAAATGACAGCGAAATGGAAACACGTGAAGAAGAATCAGGGATGGGAGTGAGCTCGCCTCATGGAGATACCGAAAATGTTAGTGACAACGGAAATCCGAATTCAGAATTAGAGGCACCCTTTTCAACAGACAACACTCTACCTCAACAAGACTGCAGCCAAATACCGGGTGCACAATGAAAATCAAATAGACTAACAAAACAACCGTCCTACCTCAAGGACTACGTAACCGCACCCCGTAAACGGAATCCAGGGGGGAAGGGGTGTTGTGAATGAATAAAATGTGTTTAATAAAGTTATTTAGAGCTTGAAGTTTAGTGCAGGGCTCTGGCCCTGCACTTCTGATTGGCCGTTAATAGCGACCTCAGATTGGTCCGTTCAGGTGAATCTGATTGGCTATTAACGAGCCTCTCCCATTGGTTAACGGAGCTAGTGCTCCCTGGGTTTCATTGGTTGAATAGTTAATAAGCTGCCTATATAAAGAGGGCCGTTGCAGCCATTGAGCTGAACTGTCACACCATGTTAATAAAGAGTTTTGAAGTTCACCGTTTCACCGGCTCGTCTCCATTCTTTGCGCCCACACTCAGAACATAACAATAAGCAACCAATTTCACCTCTCTAGGAAAGGTAGCTTTAAAATCCAGGTGTTAGTTTCAATATGATCCAGTCAGCTTAGCCTCTCTAACTGGTGGGACATTAACTCATTGTATTCGATTGTCTTGCCTAGAGAATTGTCAAGATAAGGAAATTGGTGCCTTCAAAATATTCTACACTATCAGGCCTTGTCAAGATCTATCACTTTCTGAAGCCAGGGCTGGTAAGAGCTCTCTGAAAGAAAAGAAAGCCCTGGCACACTCCAAGACATGCTAAGCTGTGTAAATGTGGAAGCTGCTGGCACAAACCTACAGAAATTGAAGCAATATTACAAGATAACTTAATTTTTTTTGAAGATGTCATACTTCTGCAATACAAATTTTAGTCACTTGGGGCTATTTAAAGAAGGTGGTTATGGACAGAAAAGCACTCTTTAAATGTGTTTTATATCAAGGCTAAATAAATTTATCATTTCTTCCATTATTAAAAATTACAAATAGGAAAAGAGAGGAATTGGAATATAGGGTTAAGTGTCTATTCATTTGATGGAGAATGTTATTTTTTCTACAGCCTTTGCCACATCTATTATTCCCACTCATATTCCCAACTCAAAGTATCTTTCCTGGATAAGAAATAAGGACACTTAAGAACCATGTGCTTGTAAACAGGCTTTAAAATATGCGTAATAGTCAAAATATAATACTGTTTCCTTACGTCTTTTATGCTTGGAGGCAAACAGTTACTCAACCCTCAACAGGGATGTATTTGAGGCTTAATTTATATTTTTTGTTTGAAAATTTCAGTTTATTCAAAGATTAAAATGTAAAACACTTAATTTATATTTTAACTTAAATTAAACATAATGTATATTTTACTGTTTCAAATACTCATACCAGATCCTTTCTGTTATAGCAAGGAGCATGAGGCTGACTAAACTATTATATTTTTAGAATAGAATAGAATAACAGAGTTGGAAGGGACCTTGGAGGTCTTCTAGTCCAGCCCCCTGCCTAGGCAGGAAACCCTACACCACTTCAATCCAATCTCTTCTTAAAAACTTCCAGGGTTGGAACATTCACAACTTCTGGAGGCAAGTTGTTCCACTGATTAATTGTTCTAATTGTCAGGAAATTTCTCCTTAGTTCTAGGTTGCTTCTCTCCTTGTTTAGTTTCCATCCATTGCTTCTTGTCCTGCCCTCAGGTGCTAAAAACATTCCTGGATGAATGATTCTCATCTATAGTCCCAAAGGGGCTTTTTCCAAAAAGCAATTGGACTTCTTGTTTTTTCCCCTTTAAAAATATTTCACTTCTCATCCAAGAAGCTTTTTCAGTTTCTTCATGCGGCTTCTTCGGTTCTATCTAGCAAAGTCCAGCTGCCTTTTGATGAAAGCACCTTTGGGACAGCCATGACCTGGATGATTGAGAATCTCCAAAGACATTCTCTATAAGATGCTACTATTGGTGCCATGGACTATCCACGTAGAACAATAACAGAATGACAGAGTTGGAAGAGAGCTTGGAGCAATGCAATCCCCTGCTCAAACAGCAAACCTTATACCCATAATGGAGAGCCTATGGCACGCATGCCGGAAGTGGCATGCAGAACCATTTCTGCCAGCATGCAAGAAGTTGCCCAGAAGAGCTCCACTGCGCATGTGCATGCACCCCCTGCCAGCCAGCTGATTGTCGGGTATCTGCAACGCATGCGCAGGAGGAGAAACATGCATGGGAGATGCGCATGCATGCATAGAGGTGTGCGGTGTGCGGGGGTTGCATGTGCATGTAGAGGGGGATCGCATGCACATGTGCAGAGACGTGCAGTGCATGTGCAGGGAGGTGGAGGCAGTCGAGTGCACATTGTATCATGGGGGCATGCAAGCACGCAACTTGGAAAAGGTTAGCCATCAATGCCTTATACTATTTCAGACAAATTGTTGTCCAATTTCTTCTTAAAAATCTCCAGTGTTGGAACATTCACTATTTCTGGAGGCAAGTCGTTCCACCGGTTAATTGTTCTAACTGTCAGAAAATTTATTCTTAGTTCTAGGTTGGTTCTCTCCTTGACTAGTTTCTATCCATTGCTTCTTGTTCTGCCTGCTGGTGCTTTGGAGAAAAGGTTGATCCCCTCTTCTTTTTGGCAGCCCCTGAGATATTGGAACACTGCTATCATGTCTCCCTTCATCAGGGGTGGGATTCAAATTTTTTAACAACCGGTTCTGTGGGCGTGGCTTAGTTGGTGGACATGGCTTGGTGGTCATGTGACTGGGTGGGCGTGGCCAACTCAACATCACTCACATCGAGACATGCATCTCCTCGCCTGGCCTCTTGTGACTGTGGGGATGCTGCAGCAGTCGTGTGAAAAATGGTCATAAGTCATTTTTTTCAATGGTCACTCCACACAAGCAAAGGAGGGGACAAACAACTCCAGAGATGTTCCTGAAACAGGAAGTCTAGTCCTGCCAAGAATGTAATAGGGAAGGCAGTTTCTGTAAGCAACAGCAAAATGTTTCCTTCCTGCCTTCCTTACAGGATTAGACCAGTAATTTCTTCTAACAACTGGTTCTTCAAACTGCTTAGAATGTTAACAACTGGTTCTAGCGAATAGGTGCAAACTGGTGGAATCCCACCCCTGCCCCTCATCCTTCATTCACTAGAGATACTCAATTCTCATCTGTTCTGAAATCTAATATATGAGAACACTTTTCCAATGTTGAGTCTTGTATATAATGTGGATGAAAATAATTTAACGAAACGGCCTATCCTTGCATATTTGTCACTGTGCATTGTTAGGGCTGCAAGTTGTAGCCTACAACTCCAATGTTTACCCATTGGCTAAAAGGAAATATGCATGGGCAGCAGCTATCAAGGCTGAATAAAATCAAAAATAGGGATTACACTGAGTTACAGAACAATACATTAGATACATTCCCTGTCAGTGGAGACAATAGGTTTCTCTTGGGAATCCTTTGCTGGAATCCCTGTTCTTTCTTATGCATAGATAAGCAGGTGAGTTTGTAATATAAGTATTCTTTTCACAATCTCGGGCAATAGGTCTCTTTTCAGAGTTCATCATATATATCTGTGTGTGTGTGTGTGTGCACCAAATCTGGCCTTGTGTTTATGTCCACAATAGTTTTAGACGCCAGCCTTTATAGCTCTCTCTCTCTCTCTCTCTCTCTCTCTCTCTCTCTCTCTCTCTCTCTCTCTCTGTATATGTGTAGGTTTGGGAATAAAGCTCATTTGTTCTCATTACTATGCTACCTTTTGGCAGAGATTTTTATTTTAATGTAAAACAGAAAGTCTGGTTTCAATAAGTCTTATCTTTTGTTTATATATAAAAGCAAAGGGGGGGGGGATATTTAAGTTCACATAGTAAAACTGATGTTGTGGAACTGATGCAATCTCCAAACTTCCAATTGAAGCAAAAAAGAAACTATATGCTGGCTCTATTTAAGCAAATAAAAATAAGAATCCATATGACCAGCCTTAAATAAATGGTCAGTATTAGTGGCTCAGTGGCTAAGATGCTGAGCTTGTCGATCATAAAGGTCAGCAATCCAGCGGTTGAAATCCCTAGTGCAGCATAGCGGAGTGAGCTCCCGTTACTTGTCCTAGCTTCTGCCAACCTAGCAGTTCGAAAGCATGTAAAAATGCAAGTTGAAAAATAGGAACCACTTTGGTGGGAAGGTGTTTCGATGTTTAGTCATGCCGGCCACATGACCACTGAGATGTCTTCGGACAGAGCTGGCTCTTTAGCTTTGTAATGGAGATGACCACTGCCCCCTAGAGCTGGAAACACACGATGTGTGAAGGGAACCTTTACCTTATTAGTGATGCAGTGGTTAGAGTGCAGTACTGCAGGCTACTTCTGCTGATTGTCTGCTGATAGTAAAGCACTATTAAGTGGTGAATAAGTCTAAGTGCTACTGCTATTAGAGAGTGGCATTCAGTTGCAATACTCCATTATTCTTGATTTCCTGAGAAGAATCTGAGTGTTATTTATTGTCTCTCTTAGAGATAATTTTAAAAGTCAAGAAAGGAAACAAGGACTATAATATATCCCCTCCAGCAGCCCATT
This sequence comes from Hydrophis major, assembly GCA_033807585.1. Taxonomy (NCBI): domain Eukaryota; kingdom Metazoa; phylum Chordata; class Lepidosauria; order Squamata; family Elapidae; genus Hydrophis; species Hydrophis major. Next base: position 73,233,127 of record CM066329.1, read on the forward strand.
TTCAGATAAGAAACAAAGCCCACCCTCTCTCACACTGATGATATTATTAGTTGGGTTATGAAATGTCTGCTAGCAAACAACCAACTTCAATAAGCATCAAGACTCCCCTGGTCAACCCTGACAGGGGTCTCAAACTCGTGTTAGCATGGTGGTATCACATGACACATTGTAACTTTTTCTCCTTCACTAAATGCCTGATGCATCTGGCCTGCAGGCCACAAGTTTGACAGCCCTGAACCCTGGGCTATAGATATCCTCTTTTCATGAAATGGAAAGAGAATTATAAATGTTTTTTCTCCTAGAAATATCATTTTCTTAACATTATAAATGTATAATAGAAAAAAAACCCCAATGCTTTATAATAGGAATAAGAGATCAGTGAGTGATAAACAATTGACACATCTTGCCAAACAAGCATCCAACCTCAGATGCCTGCTTTTATCACCACAAACAATAAGAAGCTTTTAAAGTCAAGATGGGGAACATATGCAGTAAAAAAACATTTTGGTTGTTGGAAATCAAGATCTCAGTTTATAAGTGGGCTGAGGGAGGAGTAGGAGGAGATGCTGTTAAAGTCACTCATGTGTGGCAACTGCCACAACTGGATAAAAAAACATGGTGCGGAGTTACAGGGTTTCTTTCAAAAGTAGGTTCCTGGAGTCTCATTGAGCAGGAAACAATATGAAATGTTTCAAGAGACATTATTCCTCTCAGTTCCAACGAACATTTCTACTGCTCTAGAGTTATTGCTGAGAACATATCAACTCTGTTTTAAGATCAACTACCTGTTATGCCAAAATAGGCAGTTTCCAAGTGAGCTGTTTAAAAAAAAAAAAAACCTTTAATATCAGGGTAGGGAAGACTGTTCCACATAGGGACTATTGTGCCAGAGAAATGAAGAGTTAGATTTCATCGCTCTACCGTTTTTCCCCCCCTCACCACTTTCCACACCCTCCAATGTTTTTTCTCTTCCCCATTTAATCCTTTCAATGTGGGGGAAATTTCAATATACATTTTAGATCTAAAGACTTAAACCACACCCTTTCCATGCAAATTATTAAAACCTTCAACATCATCTGCCTTTCTGGTCTAAGAATAGGAAATATGATTGCTAGTGGCTAAGGCACCAGGCTAGAATAACAGAGTAGGAAGGGACCTTGGAGGTCTTCTAGTCCAACCCCCTTCTCAAGCTGGAGACCTTATATCTATGATGGTGAAATGGAGTGGCACACAGAGCCATTTTTGCCGGCATGTGAGCCATCGCCTGGAACAGATCCACTGCGCATGCGTACGTGCCCCCCTACCAGCCAGCTGTTTTGGGGGTATCTGCCATGCAAGTACGGGGGCAGGTCGTGCATGGGAAATGAGAGTGCATGTGCAGGCGGCATGGAGGGGTTGCATGCACATGCGCAGAGGCGGGCAATGCGCCCGAGTGGGGGTCACGCATGCATGCACAAGGGGTCACAAATGCATTGCATTATGGGTGCAGGCACACATGCGTATGCGCATACTTTCAGCATGTGATGATGAAAAGGTTAGCCATCACTGCCACATACCATTTTAGAGAAATCGTTGTCCAATCTCTTAAAAGCTTCCAGTGTTGGAGCATTTACAACTTCTGAGGGCAAGCTGTTCCACTGATTAATTGTTCTTACTGTCAGGAAATTTCTCCTTAATCTATCTTTGTTCAGTTTTCATCCATTGCTTCTTGTCTTGCTTTCTGGTGCTTTTTTAGAAACCAGGAGACACTGACTTCTGGTCAGTGTGGACCATTAGTTCTTACGAGTATCAAACAATTTTTCCTTGGATATTTTACAGACCATAACAAGAGTCCTCTTGGCTCAGAAGAACGATCTAGCTGATAAAAAAAGCATAGAAGCAGCCAATGCAGATAATTCAAGAGTAATTCGGAGTATTGCTTCCCCAGCAACTGGCATTCAGTTGTGTGCTACACCCAATTGTCAAAAAGTTTAACCATCATAATGAATAGTCAATGATGATCTTAGTCTTCTCCAATTTCAGCATCCTCCAAATATGTATAGATCCTATTCTGTACTCTTCCAAGCAGTTTTGTTGTTACTAAGGATTCTGGAAGTTGAAGTCTATACGTCGGGAAACAATGGCTGCTTTAATGACCCAGGAATTTCAACTCCCAGAATTCCTGGCTCAAGAATTCTGAGAGTTGAAGTTCACAGATCATAAAAGGGCAATAATTCCCGACTTCCAGTCTAGAGGTGGCCAGAACAGGACAGGTAGTCCTAATTCTCTTTTAAATCCAAAGTAGCCATCAAAACCATCATTGTTGCCTAATGTTGCTATCTGTTGTATGAGAAAATATCTCCTTTAATCAATCCTGAATCTTCCAGCATTGATTTCATCAAATAATCCAATATCTGGTATTATGAGAGAAGGAAAAAAGCTTCCTATTTTTATCATAGCGTGCATTATTTCATAATTTTCTAATACATTCCAATTACTCATCTTTTTCATGAACTCACCCCCTGAAAAGGAGTTTTATTTTCCTTCATGAAGAGGTTTTCCTGGTCATTTAACGTCATGTTTGTCATTTCTGCATTTTTTTTTTTTTTTTGGCTGTACAACATCCCTTCCAAGTTTTTTGGAAATCAGACGCTGATGCCCTGTGACAGCATTTGTGCCTGAGAGATAATTGATCCATGGAACCTTTTATACTCAGAGATAACTTGTGCAAGTTGGTTTTCCATATTCTAAAATAGGATTGTCAAGGCAATCCTATTATAGTTGGCTATAAATGCCTTTAAAAAAAGGCTGGTTTTAAAAAGGACCTATTTTCTTCTATCAGATATAAAGCTGGCAGACTTATTTGCTGTTAGTAATATCTTTGTCTAAGCAATGGCCTTTTTTTAAAGCATGAGTTTCAATTTCAGATAGAACAGTTTGTCAGATCAGGAGTGAACCAAATAATTCCTATAACAAATAAATAAAACAATTCTATAACAATAAATAAAACAATTGCCTACATTGTTTCCTGTTTCTTCAGTGCTATCTCTTCCAAAAGTAATAAATGTCCCCATTGTAGAAATACTACTACATTTAGATGATTATAAACTGCCAGAGTGTGTGTCAGTACTAATTGCATTTTATGAACCTTAATTCAACGTAACACTGCCCTCTTATGTTTAATCTCATTAGATGTCGTTTGAATTTAAAGTCTACCTAGATCAGAGGGCTGTAGAGATGCATATACATGTACAAAACATTGGAAAAACTGCCCATGGTCCTGTAATGAAGATTTTGGTACAGGACAATATAGCAGTTCAATCTGTCTGAAAATGGATGGAGTACTTGTAATGAGTTTGTGAAAGGCTCATTGAAACTGATAGAACCATTTCATACATGATTAGCTCAGAAATAAATCTCACAGAGTTTAATAAGATTTATTCTCAGGTAAAAGACACAGGAGTGAAGCCTTAGTTATGAAGTAAATTGGTGTATTATCCTTTGTAGTTTTGGCTGAAGAGACATGGATTGCCATAAATACTAGGATAAGCCATGAAACTTAGTACCTTACAAGATTGTTGTGACTATTAAGACCTGCAAAAATTCAGATGACCACCAGGCAATAGTACAGAGAGACAGAAAAACCTCACTCCATCTAATCATCATCTGGAATTTGATGGTTTAGAAGAAACATCAAGAATAAAGAGGGAATAATCTAAGTGTCAGAGTTCCAAGTAATAGACCAATATCAAGCAAAAGTCCAGTTGCCACATTGGAGCTGTAAAGATGGCTTCAGTCAGGTCAGCTTCAGGGCTGACCCTAAGTTAATGTTTCTCAACCTTGGCAAACTTTCAGATGTGTGGACTCCAACTCCCAAAATTGATTGGCTGAGGAATTCTAGAAGTTGAAGTCCACACAGTTTAAAGTTGCCAAGTTTGAGAAATATTGGTCTAGGTATGCTTCTCTGAACAATTTGGCACAGGGAAAAACAGAAAGTGAAATGAAAGCAATGGAGAAGCAACCTAGAATTAAGGAGAAACTTCTTAGTGAGAACAATTAATCAGTGGAATGACTTGCCACCAGAAGTTGTAGATACTAAATCACTGGAAGTTTTTAAGAAAAGATTGGATAGCCACTTGTCTGAAATGATATAGGCAGAGGTGGTATTCAGCAGGTTCTGACCAGTTCTGGAGAACCGGTAGTGGAAATTTTGAGTACTTTGGAGAACCAGCAAATCCCACCTCTGACTGGAGATTTTACAGTATCCTTTTACAGTATCCTGCCATGCCCACCAAGCCACGCCCACAGAACCGGTAGTAAAAAAAATTGAATCCCACCACTGGATATAGGGTCTCTTGCTTGAGCTACAAGAAATCCCCCAAGATTCCTTCCATCTCTATTCTTTTCTCTCTTTTTTTTGTAAATTTTATTTGAGTTTTCACAAAAAGAAAAGAAACACAATTAAAACATCTTTTTTGAAAGCAGCATAATCCCGGGTTACATTTCTTTGTGCAGACACAATTTTAGGTTCATGCTCATTTTTATATTCTATTCCATATCTTATTACAATTTTACATTTTCTACATAGCTTCTCCCCTCTTTTAATTTCCTCAATTTTATTGTATTTATTTTATCTCAATTCAGATCATTATATTTATATTTTTTTGTCTGTCCTGTTTCAATTGTCTATCATCTTTTCTCATTAAACAAAATTTCTCCTGTAGTTACTGATTGGAGTATGATGCCTTTATATCTTTCCCCTCAAGTTATAACACTCAGTATAATACATAGCTTCCATTCGGATTCTGTTTGGTACATTCTTAAACTACACACAGTATTCTTTAAAAGAAAAAAGAAAAAATTATAAATGTATATAATTAAAATTCCATTCCAATTCAATTCTATCATTAAAATTACTATTCATTAAAGTCTTAAGATTTTTCACGTTACTTTTCAATTAAATATCATACCTCTATGGGAACAATTATTAGCTTTCCATAATCAGTTCCCCCCCCCTCTTCACTTATATTTTATAAACATGGACTAATTCAAGTGTTCCCATTTCTTCCTAATTCAATTTTCTCATTTATTTTATTTCATTTACTTTATTCACAAACATTTCACTAAGTTACACTAACCATTCTATCTCTCATTCTAATCATATGTTTTTTCCAATTTTCTAAAGTTATTTCTATTTCAAACATAACAACACGATCTCATGTACCTTTACAAGAATCCCCCTTTCAGTTAAATTTTCACCCATTATCTCTAAATAGGTCCTGTTTCTTTATATCTTGCTCCAGACCTTTGTAATTTTTCCTTTCCTTCTTCCCTCTCTTCTTCTCCCTTCCCTTTTTACCACTTTGTCTCTCTACCTCTACTTCCCTCTTCTGTATTCCCCTTTTCTGTTGTTTTCTAGTATTATACTTATTTTTTGAATTGTTTTTCTTTTCTTTGGTTGTTTTTTTAAGTCTTAAATTCTCCATCCTCTTTCCCCCTTTCCTTTTTCTTCCCCACATAGAGTTACTTGTTCATTAAAGATGGCTTCTTCTTTGTCCCAGTCTTCTTGTTCTGCAGTCTTTTCTTGTTGTTTCTCATAGTTCCAAATCTCCATTTCTAAAAATTTATAAAAATTGAAAAACAAACCCAAAGGAACCCTTCCCTACTTGTGCATCTTCTTTGTATTTTTTAAGTTCCATTTTCAATTCATCAAAAAGTGATGCCATTGTAAAAAAATTTAAACAACCACACAATTGATTTTAATAATTCAAATATAATAGCCAAAAATCCAAAAGTCACCAAGTAATCCAAATACACACAAACTGTTTCTTTTTGCTCTTTCTTTTTTTCCACTCTTCCTGGGGTTACTATTTAGTTGCAAAGTTTCAGTTAAAATGTATCTTTTAGAAGTCATTGAAATTTTACTTTAGATTCTTTTAAAGTCCAGGCAGTCTCTTCCCTCTTCCAGATCCTGCCCTTATTCTTTTTCTCTCCCTGCTTAAAGAAGAAAAAGGTTTTAATGTCCAGAAATCTTTATTGTCCCTTTGGCATTTAGTTATATTTTCAGCTTAGTTGCCTATTGATGCCAAAGCGGATTTTTCCAATTTCTTATTCTTAATCGTCAATATAAGGAACGAGAGAGAAGGAAGAAAAAAAAAAACCAAACCTTTCCCTTTTCACTTTCTTTCACTGCTTCCGACTCTTCTTTGGGAGTGATGTTATTTCTTGTAAAATTTAAATTCCAGGTTACCTTAATTATTGCTTTTTCAACTTAGCCCAGTCAGCCAAAACTTTCACTTCTTATCTTCCTCCTGCACGTTCTTTTTCTGTTGAGTACTTCTTTGAGGTGGCCATTTCTGACCACCACTCCTACCGCCTTCGGGAAAGGTAGTTTGACCAGCTGAGGAGAGATGCAGCTCTCCTCGACCCTGCTGGCAATCTCCCCCTTCTTCGCCACCTCTACGGGATGGCTTAGCCCCAAAACCAGCCAGCTCAAGGTGGTCCAGTGGCGAGCCCAGGCAGAAACCATGCACGATCGCGGATTCCTGTCTGTCGCCGAAGCCCTTCAAACCAGAAGCTCTATTCTGATTGATTGATTGTATAAAGCCCCATTTTATAAAATGTACTGTACAAAAAATATATTAAAAGAGAAAGAAGTCAATGTTTCAGAGATCAAATATTGAAAATTGTTGATCAGAAAATGTTGCCTTGAAAAGTCATTCATGAACATCAGTATTCTATTTATGTACAATTTAACTCTTCTTCAATCTTCCAGAAAGAAAAGAAGAGCAACAGAATGGCCATAACAATAAAGCAATATTTTTTTTTCTTTTTGCTGCATTGGGCAGTTTAAATGAAATATTAGTACAAAGTATGTAATGTCTGTATAACATGCGTAACTGTGTTTTCCATTATATAATTCCTCACTGTAGAAACAAAATGAAGAAGTAGTAAGGAAGAGAGGGAAGAAAATGCAAGAAAAACAAATGGAGATATTGCTGTATAACAATTAGGAGGAATGGAAAGAAATAGGCATTTTTTCATGAATGGGACAGGGAAGGATATCAGCTTTGAGATACCTTCCAGTAAGTCGGGGGCCGAAGTGGATGTTTTCCAGATAATGGTCCATATTTACTCTTTGATTGTCATGATGGAGGCTGTGCCCGAAAACAACAGAGAGGACCAGACCAAAAATGCAACACATTTTAATTTAATTTTCATGCAATCAAAATTAGAGTATTACCAGGTCATATATTTCTTCCTTCAGTTGTATTAAAATTTACAATTTTGTAATCAATGTTTGATATTGTTAGAGCTTGGAGCAGAAATTCAAGTCCAGAAAACACACAGACTGATTCAGCAGGATCATTAACTTCTTTATAAACATGAGTTTATCAATATGATAAATACTTTATCAATATGAGTAAAGTTTACAATGCCATTTGTAGATTCTTTCAAGGTAACATAAGCAAAAACACAAGCAGCAGCAGCTCAGAGAAGAGATCAGTTGCAAGCAAGCAAATCTAGTTTCAGTTTCACTTCTCAGCAAAGCACCCAGAGCCAAACCACACCCAAGCTGTCAGCTCCCATTGGCTGGTCTGTTGCCATGCTTACTCACTTGCTGACTTTGTTAACCATGTCTCTGCCAGTTAATGAATATACTCTGACATATATCTGAAGATAGGAATCAGAGCTTGGGAGATGCATCATATCCTTGGCTTATAGGTTTTGTTCTTCTGCTTGATTGATTGTATGCCATCAAGTTGGTGTCAGCTCTTAGCAATCATCTAGACATATTTTCTCTCTGATAGTATGTCCCTAACCTGGTCTCTCAGGTATTCAAACACTGATGTCATCACCACTGTAATTGAGTCCATCTATCTTGGTGCTGATTGCCCTCTTCTGTTTTTTTTTCCTTCTGTTTTTTTCAGCGATAGAATCTTCTCTAAAAAGCAAGGCTTTGAATAGTGTGTCTGAAATAGGATAACTAGGCTCAAATGATGGTCATTTGTGCCAACCAGGGGTTGGCTTGTCTGATGATCCATTTGTTTGTTTTCTTGACTGTCAATGTTATCCTTAGGAGTCTTCTCCAATACCAAAAGTACCAACAGCTTCCTATTCTGTTTCTTCAAAGTCCAACTTTCATTTCCATACAACGTCACAGGGAATATCATTGCTTGCACTATTCTTGTCTTTGTAGGTAGACCTTCTGCCTACAGAAGAAAGCAAAACAAATCACAGAAATCCAGAATATGTTTGTCTTTAAACGATGGGGCATATTTGTTTATTTATTCAATGTATATGGCTGCCGATCTCACTCACATAACTCTGAGTGATGCACAACATTTAAATTACTTCCTGTTCCTCAATGTACAATCACAATTAAACCCCAGATTCCTGTTGTTAAGCGAGGCAGTTGTTAAGTGAGTTAAGTTCCATTTTTTTTAAACAAATTTTATTGATTTTAAAGACAAACAAACCATCATTAACCATTAAATACATAAAACCTCTTTCTATTATTAATTTTGCAAGTCAAGTAAAATATTATTTTATGAAACATAATTCTGTTTTACACCATTTCAATATAAACATATAGATATCTCTTAACAAATTTCTCATTATTTCTCTTTTCGTATTCAATTTCATTGTTATTATTATTATTTTCTATATTTATCCAATTTATAATCATCATCTTCATTCCTCTCTGACTTGATTACCATTATTCTCATCCAACATTCCTCCAAGGTTTTATTAATTCTCAAGCAAAACATAGACACACAAAACACAAAAATATAAAACTTCTTTTAAGAAAGTAGTTTGGCCCCAGATTACCTCTCTTTGTATGGACTTCAATTAAATTCGTGCTCATCTTGTATACCATTACCTATCTTATTTACCATTCTATATCTTCTATATAACTACTCCCCGCTTTTCGTTCTTCTTATTTCTATTTTATTTAATTCATTTTAATTTAAATCATTATATTTGTATTTTTTGTCCATTCTTTCTGGATTATCCATTTATCTCATTCCCTATAGTTAAAAAAAAAAAAGAAGAATTTCTCCTGAAATCACTGATCAGAGTATGATGCCTTTCTATCCTCCCCCTAAATTAATATTTAAAATAACCCCTGATACCCAATCTGATTCTGCTTAGTACATTCTACCTACTAACCTTTAAAGAGAAAAAATAATAAATTCATAATAATTAATATAATTAGATAATAAATCTAAATATTAAATCTTATAACATTCCGATTGTCTATTTCAAAAAACAAGTGCTACAATTTTATTAAATTTTAAAATCTATCATTACTAAACATTACAATATTTTAATCTTTTATTAATTCTTATAACATTCTAGTTTTCTATTTCTAATACATAATACCATCTTATGTACCTTGCAGAATCTTCTTTTTTAAAGAAATTATACCTTACCCTTTATCCCTAAAAAAAAAATCTTTTTTTCCCATCTTGTTTCATACCTTTGTGGCTTTTCCCTCCCTTTTCCCTTCCTTTCTTATCCCCCCTGGCCTTTTTACCCCCCCCTCTACTAACCTCCAACTTTTTAGCTTTCCCTCTGTTGTAATCCTTTCTCCTTTTGCTCAATAACATTGAGTTGATTTTGCATCTTATTTTTTCCTTTCTTAAGTGTTTTTTTAAGGCTTAAGTCCTTCATTTTCCTTCCTTTCTTTCTCCTTTCTCTCTTAGTTAATTTTTTAGATTCACTGAAGATGGTGTCTTCTTCTTTTTCTTCTTCTCCTTCTATTTCCTCCATCTGTTGTTGTGTTTGCTGATAAATAGCAAGCACCATTTCTAAAGAAAGGAAAGCTTCTTTCACAGCGTCCTTACTTTCTTGATATTCCTTTCTAAGTTCATCATCAGATAAAGCCATTCTTTGTTCTTCTTAGAGCAACCAAAATGTTTCAAAAGTTAAAACAATTCCTCAAAGTCCCAGAGACATCAATCAGTCCAAACAACGCACAAAGTTCTCACTTTCTCTTCCTGGGGTGGTATCAGTAAAAGGGAAAAGAAAAAAAGCCCAATCTGTATTTTACAGCCTTGTTCCAATCAATTTCTAGTCTCAAGATCTTCAAGGCATCTCCTCCAGCAAAATCTTAATATATATATTGTTTTGTCCTCTCCCTTCCCGCTTATAACAAGAAGCCAAGTTTTTACCTTTTATAAAAAACAACAGGTTTCTCAATGGCCATTTGTTGATTCCATAGGGAAGGAGGGTAAACTTTCCTTTCAGCACCTCAATTTGGCCGCTTGAAATCCTCCTCTGGAAACCAAGTATTTTTCAAAAAGTCATAGTTCTCAAGATTAAATGCCTCTTAAAGTCCTGGATCAGCCAAAAAACTTTATCTTGTAAACTTTCTCCCCTCTTCCTCCTGCTCAGTCTTACCCAGCTACCGGCTTCTTTGTGGCGGCCATTACAGACCGCCGCTTGACCGCCTTGAGAAAAGGGGGGTTTGCCAGCTGGGGAGGGGGTCTGCAACACCCCCAAACCCCTCACCAGCTCCCCCCTATCTTCGGCTGCCTCTGCGGGGCAGCCTTAGCCTCCAAACCCGTCCAGATCGGAGGCACCAAAACGGCTAGCGCGGCAGGGATCGCGCAGGATCGCGGAACCCTGCCTCTGGCAAAGCCGACAAACCGGAAGTTCATGAGTTATGTTCCATTTTACAACCTTTCTAGACATTGTTATTAAGTGAATCACTGCAGTTGTCAAGTTAATAACATGGCTGTTCATGAATCTGGCTCCCCCGTTGACTTCACTTGTCAAAAGGTCAGAATAGAACTGCAAAGGACCTTTGAGGTTTTCTAGTCCAAGCCCCTGCTCAAGCAAGTGATCCTATACCATTTCAGACAAGTGGATATCCAGTCTCTTCTTAAAAAACCCCAGTGATGAACCATCCACAAATTCTGAAGGCAAGCTGTTCCACTGGTTAATTGTTCTCACTGTTAGGAAGTTTCTCCTTAATTCCAGGTTGCTTCTCACCTTGATTAGTTCCTTGTCCTGACCTCTGGTGCTTTGGAAATAAATTGACCTCCTCTTCTTTGTGGCAGCCCCTCAAACATTGGAAATTGTCCACTAGGATTCCAAAGTCCCTCTCACAGTTACTATTTTTGATCTCAAAAGATGATCACATGACCTTGGGACACTGCAACCCAGAGATGGTATTCAGCAGGTTCTGACTAGTTCTGGAGAAATGGTAGTGGAAATTTTGAGTAGTTCAAAGAACTGGCAAATACCACCTCTGACTGGCCCCACCCCCATCTATTCTCTGCCTCCTGAGTCCCAGCTGATCGGCTGGGTCTTCTTTTGTTGCCCTGCACAGGAGAATGGAGCTGGAAAGCAGGTTAGTGGAGTGGGGAGGGAATGGGGATTTTACAGACTCCTTCCCCTGCCATGCCCACCAAGCCACACCACACCCAACAAGCCATGCCCAGACAACTGGTAGTAAAACAATTTGAATCCCACCACTGTTGCAACCATTATAAGATGAATCAGCTGCCAATCATCTGAATTTTGATCATGTGTATATGGGGACGCTGCAGTGGCCATAATGTGATAAAAGGTCATAAGTCACTTTTTTTAGTGCCATTGTAACTTTGAAAGGTAACTAAACAAATGGTTCTAAATCAAGGATTACTTGTACACATGCACACACATACACATAACTAAAATGAACCCCCCAAAAACATACAATATCCAGAAAACTACCTTAAACAATGCCTTCAACAGGAAACATGTTCCATCACACCCCTGGAGCCCCAGGCTTGGGCACAGAACCAGGTCTCCAAAGATTTATCAAAGGCCAGCAGGGATTCAACCTAATCTCAGAAAGGATTGTGCTCTTCAAGAGCCCACCACCACTTGAAATCCTTGGCCAATGATACCCATTGGATGGTTCTCCCTGCCAAATTGGATTGGATGGATAGAAACAAGCAGGAAGAGACATCCCATAAGTAGCCACTCCCCAAGCCATGTAGGTCTACAACTATCACCTTGAATTGCACCTGGAACCAAACTAGTAGCCAGTACAGCTCATGTTGTACAGGCTATCTGATTTTTTTTCATAATTTGGCAAGCTCCAATTTGATCTAAATAGATTTACAGTCATATAACATGACAACTCTTTGTTGTCCCTTCAGCAAAAGGCAGGCACACACACTCCAATCAGCTCCAGTGAGTTTTTCAAACTGACAAAATACATTTGGAAAATGCACAAGAGAGTTTTAATAAATTATTTCTCTTTCATCATTTGTTTCCTCTGAAATGCAGAATATAATACTGAAAAGTCAGTGATGAATGCAGTCCACTTTTGTGTATACAGATCTGAGATCACAGTTTTCCAGTGTTTTAGTGATCATAGCATGTTTGATCCACAATCTGTTTATCAAAATTAACAGTGTTTAGATGAGGCCATATGTGCTATAACAATTTATATGAATGAAAAGCTGCATATATTATAGGAGCTGATACTTTAAAAACATGGGCCCACATTCTATTCAGATTTTCCAATGCATCAGTGCAAAAATATACAGTAACTGAGGGAGATCAGATGCAGAAGAAGAAAAGATGGCTGGTGCCCAGAATCCATTTCTAGCACATTGTCCTCCTCATGTTAAGAAAAGGTTTGTAAGACAGCAGTGAAATGTCTGTCAAACATGGCTTGCATCTGCAGTGTTAAATGACACAGTCTTGCATGCATGTTTGTTTCGCACTTCTAATTTGAGAGGCATTGCATTGATACTCTTTTTGATATAACACCTTGTCAGAGAAATAGAAACTCACAGCAGATTCAAATATTTGTGCCAGGACATATTCAAAACTAGCTTGGATATAGCTTAACATTTTCTGTTTTGCCCAGTGCATTTTGTACTGTTGGAAATATCCATCTGGTTCAGTTCCAAGCTGGGAAAAAGACACTGGAAACATGGAGGCCAATTGGAAAGATGGTTTAATGGTGAAGCAGAAGTACATGGGGGCGTTCTGGGAAGCTGACCACATGGAGTTGTCAGAGAGGGGTATTTATACCTTCTCCTGGGCTTTGCACTTGAACTTCCTGTTCCTGTGCAAGAACGTGTATTCTATTGGCTGTTGTAGGAGTCATAGTTAATTTTGTAGGTTATCTGAGTCCCAGGTTTGATTAAAGTTTGGACTCTCTGAGATGATGCAATGAAGAGGTATTCTGAAAGGGCAATGGGCAGCAGTGGGATTCTATCGGTTTGGACCAGTTCAGGTAAATCAGATGTTAAATTTGCATCTGGTTCGCCGAACTGGTATTTGAACCAACTGTCTGGCCCTGCCCACCCCTCCCCACTCCCAGGAGTCTCCCCATGACCATTTTCAATGCAGGTAAGTGCAGGGTCTGCACGGAGGCTCTGGGGGGTGGTGGAAATGGGCCTTCCAGAAGTACCAGAAGTTTCCGGCTTCCAGAGAGCCTCCAGAGCCCAGGGCAGTCACTTTCACCCTTTCAGAGGCCTGAGGGAAACCTCTGGATTCTTGGGAAGGTAAAAAACAGCCCTCTTGGGAGTTCTGGGAGTTCACGCCTGTTGGGGATACACCCTAGCAGAATGTGCACGGCAGTCAGGCAGGCAGGCAAATATGTGAAATAAACGTTTTTGTAGCTTACACTCAGTAAAACAGATACACTGTGCTAGTTAAATAGTTTATTCCAGTAAGATTTTTAGCATAGTCAAAACAGTCCATGTATCATTCACTAGTTCAGTCCATCCGGGAATTATTCAGTTGCAAAGTCCAGTGTCGAAAAAGAGGCCAGTAAACTTACAAATATCAGTCCAGTAATATATCTCCTCGCAGTAGAGATATGAAGAAGTCAAACCTCATTTCTTCCTTCGATGTTCAAAAACTCAGCAGCAGGGAACATGCAGTTAGCAAACCATCAATCCATCAATCCAGCAAATCCAGCAAGTTCTCTTGCTCCCTCTTATGGCGGTTTCACAACTGCACCCAAAATTACATGCTTTGCGGTTCAAAGTGACACACACTTACTATCATAGTTTATATATATTATTTTACCCAAACTACGTTAGGTAACCTTGTTATTCCTAACAACGCCCACCATTGCCGTACCCACCAAGCAACTGGGCAGCGAACTGGTGGCTGGGATTTTTGATTCCCACCCATGGTGTTGGGCAATTCCTATTATGGAATAATGGCTTTGTCCTGGAGGGTCATATCTTAATTCCATCACCCTGAAGCTGAAGGTCTTTTGTCTTGTAGATAGGCTGACCCAGTCTTTCTTAATGGGTATCAAATATTTGCTTTGGGCAGTGAGTTGCTTTCTGTCTTTAAACCATGTTTCTTCTTTTCTCATCCAGGGAAATGTAATATTCTGCCTTTTTAATAGTTCTCAAAATAGTTCATTCTTCTAGGAGAGAGGTAGATGCTAACTTTCCACAGTAGTTTGGTGCCCAAAACTATGCCCAGTTACTGAATGAACAGTACAGAATAAGTGGAGGCATTGTTAAGTCATGCTCATGAATCCAACCACATAACTTGCATAGAAGCAGTTAATCACAGCTTTCCTCCAGAATGTTTCGACTTTCCATTCTAGTCTATAACCCTGGGATATTCTGAGGGTCTCCCCTGCAAGATCTGAGCCTAATTAGCTCCCATGGCCAGACAAGTTCACCTACATGCTACCAGAGCTGAGCAGTGTGATTTGAAATAATTTGTCAGCTTGACCTCTTGATATTAGCACTGCAGAATTTACACCAGGCAGGCATGATTTAATGGAATGAATCAACTAATAATTTTATAAAACAGCTAATTATAAATTCAATATTTTATTAGGTACATTTAGAAGTCAGAGCCATATGATGAGGAGGGTAAGTAGGTGCTTGATGACTAGCTCCCAGCTCCTGATGTCTCGGTAACACAGACATATTCTAAAGCAGAGGAGTGCAACTATAGCAACTTTACAACTTGTGGATGTCAACTCCCAGAACTCCTGAGCCACTGTTAGGAATAACAAGGTAACCTAACTTAGTTTGTGTAAAATAAGATATATAAACTATGATTGTAAGTAAGTGTGTGTCACTTTAACTGCAAAGCATGTAATTTTGGGTGCGGTTTTGAGCCTCTGGAACAGTGAACTTCAACTCTTTATTTACATAGTGACTGCCCAAACTCAATGGCACTTATAGCCCTCCTTATATAGGCAACCCAATAACTATTAACCAATAACAATCTAGGAGCGCTAGCTCCCTTAACCAATAAGAACGCTCCGTTAATGGCCAATCGGATTCCCCGGAACGGGCCAATCCGATCCTGCCGTTAACAGCCAATCAGAAGTGCAGGGCCAGAACCCTGCACTTGACTCCAAGCTTAAGATATCTTTATTAAGGCCTATGCATTCACAACACCCCTTCCCCCTGGCTTCTGTTTACAGGGCGCAGTTACATAGCCCTTTAGGTAGGACGGTTGCTTTATTAGTCTTTTTGATTTTCACTGTGTGTTTTGCATTTGGCTGCAATCTCGCTGAGGTAGATCGTTGTTTTTCAACAGGGTTGCCTCTGGTTCCGAGTTCACGTTTCCGTCGTCACCAATATCTTCGGCAACTCCCTGAGGTGAATCTATTCCTTTCTCTAGTTCCAATTCCTGTGTCTCTATTCTGCCATCGTTCCCTTCGAACGGGTTTTCTTCTAATTGAAGTTCGTCTTCTTCTGTATCTCCCGCCCCCTCAGTTTGGTCATAAGGGAGTTCAGAATTGCCCGACCGGAGCCGTGATCGTAATTGATCGATATGGCATTTCCATAGTCTATCATCAAGGCATTGTACAAGGTAGGATCTCGGGCCTGTTACATGAACTACTGTCGCCTCTACCCACAGCGGATCGCCCAATAGGTTTTTTGCGTATACCAAATCGCCTACCTGGAAGGCACGACATCAGCCGCTGGATCCTAGTGGTTTTTCCGGTTCATAAGCTGGGTGTAACCAGTTGAGGTGGGAGCGGAGTTTTCGTCCCATTAGCAGTTCGGCAGGAGTTTTGTTGGTGACGCTATGAGGTGTGATGTGTTGTAGAAAAAGGATTCGGTTGATTTTGTCGTCGATGTTATCGTAGTCTAATTTCTGCAAGGTTTTCTTAACAATTTGGACCATGCGCTCAGCCCTGCCATTGGTCGCAGGGTGCGCAGGCGAGGTGAGCGCATGTTGGATGCCGCGGTCAGCCAGGTACTGCTCGAAGGAAAGCACGGTAAATTGGGGCCCATTGTCGGATACCAGAATGTCTGGTAATCCGTGGGTTGCAAACAGTCTTTCCAATTTTTTGACAACCGCTTCAGTGGTTGTGTTCGTCATGCGGTGAATCTCGAGCCAATTCGAGTAGGCGTCAACGGTTAGAAGAAAGGTGTGGCCTTTGGTCAGCCCCGCAAAATCCAGGTGAATATGAGGCCAGGGTCTCGTGGTGTCTCCCATTCAGTAGGGATGGCTTTTGGTGGGGAATTGCTCACTTCCTGGCATCTATGACAAGCTTTAACCCAATTTTCAATTTGCTTGTCGATGCCTGGCCACCATGCGTAGCTTTGTGCGAGGGCTTTCATCCGCACGATACCGGGGTGGCCATTGTGCAAGGTTCTCAGTACTGCTTTTTGAAGTCGTTCTGGGATAACGACTCTATCGCCCCAGATGACACAGGCTTTTTGAGAGAACAACTCCATTTGTCGAGTCTTGAATGGTGTGAAGTCATTTGATAATTGGTCCAATGGCCATCTGCGTTCTACCCACCCTAGGACTCCCGCCAAGGTGGGGTCACGTCTGGTTTCCCTCGCGATATCTCGAGCGGTTAATGGCGGCAAGTGGAGTGTTTCAATTTGTATCATGGTTACCGTTGGTGCAGGATCGTCGAGAGTCTCTGGAAGCAGTGCTCGGCTCAATGCGTTGGCGTGGGGAATGGCTTTCCCCAGGCGGTATTGCAGCCGATAATTATAAGCAGCCAAGAATTCTGACCAACGAGTCATCCTGGGGGATAATATGTAGGGAGTCGGCTTATCTCCAGCTATTATCCCCAATAACGGTTTATGGTCAGTCACGATAGTAAAAGCCTGGCCATACATGTACTTGTGAAATCTTTTAACGGCCGATACAATTGCGAGGGCTTCTTTATCGATTTGGCCATAATTTCGCTCAGTTTTTGAAAGTGTCTTTGAAAAATATGCAACAGGGGCTTCGTTACCATTAGGCAGTACATGGCTCAGAATGGCGCCCACTCTGCATCACATGTGATATTTAACAGCAAAGTCTCATTGTACTGCATGAGTACAGAGTCAGAAGTCAGCAGTTTTTTTACATTATGGAATGCCTGTTCTTCTTTATGACCCCATAACCAATTTGCTTTCTGGTCTAGCAAACGATGTAATGGCTCAGCGACAGTTGCTTTATGTGGTAGAAATACATTATAAAAGTTGATGAGGCCTAGGAACGCCTGGAGATCGGCCTTGTTCCGAGCCTGGGAGCGTTTTTTATTGCTCTTAATTTACTGATGGTAGGGTGAATACCCTGACTGTCAATTAGGTACCCTAAAAACTCAACACTATTTACACTTATTCTTTTTCACCTGAAGACCGGCGTCTTGGAATTTTTGTAGGACCAACTTTAAACGATCCCGTAAGATTTTTTTTGTAGGTGCAGCAATTAATACATCGTCAAAGTAGGGGACCACGCCTTTAATCCCTTGTAGTAGCCTCTCCATAAGGCTCTGAAATATCCCCGGGGCTACACTGACTCCGAATTGGAGCCGGGTACATTTAAAAGCACTTCGGTGCATCACAATCGTTTGTGCCTGTGCCGTCTTTTCATCAACAGGTAATTGCTGATATGCCTGAGCTAAGTCTAATTTGGCGAAGACTTTTCCGCCCCCCAGGGAATGGAGGAGATGCTGCACCACCAGCACCAGATATGCATTTTGCTGTAGGGCGTGGTTCAGGGTGGCCTGGTAGTCCCCACAAATTCGGATTGAACCATCCGGCTTAATGGGTGTTACAATTGGGGTTTCCCAGGCAGAGTGATCGGTAGATTCTAGCACCCCCTGAGCTATTAGTTTATCGAGTTGTTCATCGATTTTTGGCTTTAAGGCAAATGGAACTCGACGAGGCTTAAGGCGGATGGGAGCTATTTTTGGATTAAGGCTGAACGATATTGGGGTCCCCTTGTACTTGCCTAATTTTTCCGCGAATACATCCTTGAATTCATGGATGAGGTCCTCCTCCCAGTCACTTCCGCTGACTCGGTTTATGCCTGCCACTTCAATGCCAAGTGGCGCAAACCATTGGAGACCTAGCAGACTAGACTGATCTTTGTCGATCACAGTTAGCGGTAAGTATGCTGTGTGCTTCTTGAATGAGACCCGGACTCGGCAGGAACCAACAACAGGGATTCAATTCCCTTGATAGTCCTTAAGAATAAGTTTTTGGAAGCGGAGGTCTTGGCGCTGGATCGTGGGGATGAGTTGCTTGAGGGTCTTCCAGGACACCACTGAGAGGGTCGATCCCGAGTCGACTTCCATGTGGCAAGGCTGGTTCTCGATGGCCACTGTAATTCGGATTTTCTTGGCATCCAAGGCAGAAGCGTGACCAATAGTGATAGTATGGTGAGCTTCTTCTCGCTGCAAAACTCGGTTTCTGTAGGAGTGGTTTACTGGTTCTTGCCTTACCGGACGGTTTCCTGTCGATTGGCGATAGTTAGCCCCTTTTGAGGCCTGGCCGGGTCCTTGTAAACTTCGGCAAACCCGTCCGATGTGGCCTCTCTTCCTGCACTCATGGCAGAGCGCATCGCGGAATTTGCATTCGGACTTGGCATGGTTGGCTCCACAGCCAGCACAAGGGCGTAGGGACTTGGGGTGGTGGTCCCGGTTGGACCGCATTCGATGGACCTCTTCTTCGTCGCTGTCTGACGATGAAGAGAGGTCCTTGTGGTGTGTCGTTGAAAGCTGCCCTTCTGTCTTGGATAAAATTTCGCTTGTCAGTCGGTATACCGGTGCACGGTTGTGGCGTAATTGTGCAGCCAACTTCCTGGTTGCTTCTGCTGCAGTAGCATTGGCGATGGCATCGGCAAGGCTGATGTCACCTTTCGCCATCTGCTTGCTCTGCACGCCTGGTGCATCTAATCCCAGAACTATTCGATCTCTCAGTGCCTCTTCCGAATCGGCGAATCCGCAGAGGCCTCCCAGGTTTCGGAGGTCTGCTATGAAGTCGGTGACGGTTTCTCCTTTTCGCTGGTTTCTCTGATAGAACTCGTGCCGTCTCACGAGCGTGGGCACAGTCGGTGCGTAATGAACTCTTAGTAGGGGTTCGAGGTCATCCCAATCCATCGTCTTCACTTCGGTAGGTTTGGTTAGTGCTTTAGCCATCTTAAATACGGTTGGACCGCAATGCATTAGGAATACTGCCCGTTTCTTCCCAGCTGTGGCATCCTTTAAATTGTTAGTTTCCAAAAACATTTGGAAATGATCCATGTAGGACTCCCAGTCCTCTTGCACTGGATTGAACGGAGCGGGTGGTCCGACGATGCTGGACATGGTTCCGTCGTGTAGCGCTGTCAGCCATGTGCTCAGTGTTTCTTCTTAGTTCAATCGGTTCAGATGTCTCCATATCCCATCCTCGTCACCAGTGTTAAGTATGGAGCATGGGCGAGAAAGAATGGAGATGAGCCTCTGGAATGGTGAACTTCAACTCTTTATTTACATAGTGACTGCTCAAACTCAATGGCAGTTATAGCCCTCCTTATATAGGCAACCCAATAACTATTAACCAATAACAATCTAGGAGCGCTAGCTCCCTTAACCAATAAGAATGCTCCGTTAATGGCCAATCGAATACCCCGGAACGGGCCAATCCGATCCTGCCGTTAACAGCCAATCAGAAGTGCAGGGCCAGAACCCTGCACTTGACTCCAAGCTTAAGATATCTTTATTAAGGCCTATGCATTTACAACAGTCATTGCACCTTGTACAATGAAATCAAACACCATCTTCAGTGCAAATCATGGTCATGACCATATAAATAAACACAAACACACATCTTTCACCCTTCACACATTGAACCGGAAACCCCCGACACCACACCAACACTGCACTATACAGCAGAATTCAACAGAGCTACTGCCCTGGGATAGAAGCTGTTTTTCAGCCTATTTGTACTTGTTTTTATTATTCGGTACCATCTGCCAGAGGGTAATAATTCAGAAAAAGGGTGCCCAGGATGAGATGGATCTTTGAAAATGTTTTGACCTTTCTTCAAGCAGTGGGAGTTATAAAGCTCTTCCAAAGAGGTGGGAGGGCAACCAATGATCTTCTGGCAATATTAACCCTTTGGAGTGCTTTCCTGTCTGCCACTGTGCAATTTGCAAACCATACAGAGATGCAGTATGTTAAAATGCTCTCTATGGTGCAGCGGTAGAAGGTCACCAGCAGTTTCTCATTCCGTTGTTGTTTTCTGAGAAGCCTCAGGTAGTATCATCTCTGCTTGGCCCTTTTGACCAGGGCTGCAACGTGAGCACCCCAGGTCAGGTCCTCTTTTAGGGTAACACCCAGAAACTTAAAACTGGCCACTTGCTCCACTCGGTCTCCATTGATAAACAAGGGCTGGATGTCTGATCTGTTCCTTCTATAATCCACTGTAAGCTCCTTGGTCTTATTGGTGTTGAGGACCAAGTTTTTGTCTCCACACCATGAAAGCAATCATTTGGAGGTTCAAATGATTATATTTTGGACACATTATGTGAAGACCTAACTCTCTGGAGAAGCCCATAAAGCTGGGGAAGGTAAAAAGAAAGAGAAGAAAAGGACAACCAGTAGAAAAATGGATGGATCCAATTAGAGCAATGACGGGTACATCACTGGATATCCTTGATGTTACCTAATTGGGTAATGAAACATCTGCAAGCCAAGAGCTAGCCTCAGGGAGCGACAAAGACTCCACAGTTCAACCCTGAGCAACAGATATTATCCTTATGGGAAAATTAAATATGGACGCATGTTTGTATAATCATAGCAGAACTTGAGAAAACTTGTTTTGATCCAATTGCTTGAAAATCCTGTTCTTGACCATCTGCCATAAAAGGACCAATTGACAAATATGCCAATTAATCTGCTGCTTTGGGTGACATGTTAATTTATCCTTCTGAGATTGTATCACAACTCTTGTTATATTAGCCATATTTCAGAGCTGATACATAACAGAATCTGACTGATTCATCCATACCTAAGAAATCCCATGAATTACACCCATAAAAACTAAAGGAATTACATGAAAATAAATTTTGTGGAATCCATGCACATATGCATTATTCAGCTATTTAAAGGTGATGTTTGTTTTCAGTAAATCGATCACACCTTCTGATAAGCAGTTTTCTGCAGCATGCAAAATAATCTACCAGTAAAATCTGTGATACAGGAAGTTGTTTGGACTTCAAAAGCCAAGCTATCTGATCCCACATTAGAGTGATTTAAAACTGTGACAGTAGCAACAACAAAGCTAACTTTAACATTTTAAAGTCTCATTAAGCCATAAGTCCTTTGAACATCCTCATTTGCTTATACCATCTGGGCCAGATTCTTGGTGATTTTAATGTAACACCAAAATTGCTGAGCATTGAAGTTCTTCCATGCACCAAGTTCACCTTCACAAATTTGGGGAGGAAAGAGAGAGAGAGAGAAAGAGGGAGAGGGAGAAGGAGGGAGAGAGAGAAGGGGGAATATAAAGGAATTCATGAATGAATTAAAAATGCTGAATATACTAAACAAAAAGCTTTTGCTGGGAGAAAAAGCCACTCTTCCATCATTGTTCACAACAAAAGTGCAATTGACAATGTGCTCTTTTTATGTCAGAGACTCTAGCATGAGGCTAAACATGCAAATGATTTTTGGAGGTGGTTAACGAAAGGAACTGATTAATCCCAATTGACAGTCAGTTTCTTGCAGGAAGACAGCGAGATGATTGATTTATCCCAATGTGTGCAGAGTCGATTGCATGACCTCAATCCAATTTCACAAAGTCCAGCTGGAATACCAAATACAGAAGCTGCCAAATGGAAGATTAAGTGCTGGCCAGTTTAGACAGCGGTCCCTTCTGTGCAACTATCCCTAATAAAGCCACTTTAATCCTTCTTATCATTTACAAATAGGCATCTATAATTCTACTATTTATTTCAATCAGCAATATGGGATCCAATAAATTCTTAATGATTGCAGTAGAAGAAGTAATATACTGCAAAACATTTTAAGGATGGGCACTTAGTTCACAAAAGACACCACTGCTCACCTAAATTATTGCTGCTGTATTTAGAACAGTTATAAGTTCTAATCCTTTTCTGGATATAAAAGAGGTGAATTATTCTGTATTGGACCATTTCAAAGAACACATTCGAGCTATATCTTCAGTAAACTATAAAAATATAACCCTTCCACAATTTTAGACACCATTTTTAAGATCAGCCTATATGGATACTGTTTACACTCTTGCTTCTATTTTGATTACATCCCTACTTGAATTTCAACATGATTTATATTGATAATCTATTTTAATTACTTTTTAATCAGAAAGGCAGAGTAGAAATATTTAGATGTAAATAGATATCAATTTTGTGCTATAAAAGAACCCAGAATACAAATTGAAAATCAGTAGTCTGAAAATGCCTAATAGAAAAGTACAATCACTCATTGAATAGCATTGTTTTCCTTTACTATGAATAATCAATAATCAGTCAAATTATATTTCTGCTATTTGTTTCTATCATCAGTTGCTGGGGAGGGGAGGGGAGCGATTATCCCCACATCTGTACCAATTATAGCTTTTTAAGTGGTATCTGCTTAGCTACAATGTGACCCACTGATATTTATATGCTGTAGATATGTTACATAGCCCAAATCAGAGGTGGTATTCAGCAGGTTCTGACTAGTTCTGGAGAACCTGTAACGGAAATTTTGAGTAGTTCGGAGAACCAGCAAATACCACCTCTGATTGGAGATTTTACAGTATCCTTCCCCTGCCACGCCCACCAAGCTATGCCCATAGAACCGGTAGTAAAAAAAATTGAATCCCACCACTGGCCCAAATCATATCATGGCTTTTTATTTCAACCCTGATCCGTAAAAATCACATGAAGGTTTAAATCAAGTTTGCCCAATCCACGGTCTTTGACTCACATGCCCTTGGACAGCTAGTAATGCAGCCCCATCATCATCATCATAGATGGAAGGGACCTTGAAGGTCTTCTAGTCCAACCTCCTGCTCAAGCAGAAGCCCCTGAAGCCCCTGAAATTGTGTATTGCAGACAAATGGATGCCCAGTCTCTTCTTAAAAACCTCCAATGATAGACCACCCATCACTTCTTAAAGTACACCATTCTACTGATTGATCATTCTCACTGTTAGAACATTTCTTCTTAGTTCTAGGTTGCTTGACCATAAACTGTCAATCTTATTCTGTGATTCTTTTTCTTAAAAAAAAAAAACATTTTATTGATTTTACAATTAAAACAGACCAACAACATATACATAAATGTAAGAGAGAAAAAGAAAAGAAGACGAAAATAGAAAGAAAAAGATAGAAAACAATTAAAAACGTTTTCATCTTCAACAGTTTGTGAGACCTCCTTTTTATCCTTATTTTAAGCCATATACACACTTAATCCTTACATATATCTATATATCACTACTACGATTCTATCCTATCTTCTTTTGCCTTTTAGTGTGAAATCTATCTTTGGTCTATCCATTTGTACCAGCAGTTCCAGCTGTTGTAGTATATTGAAGTGACTTTATCTTTTAATGCCAAGGTTAATTTGTCCATTTCTGCACAACTTGAAATTTTTTGAATAATCATCTCCTCTGATGGAACATGAGGCTGTTTCCAACATTGTGCAAAAGCCAATCTGGCTGCTGTCAAAATATGTATTATTATATATTTCACTTTTTTTGGTATTTGTTTATCAAAGATCCCTAATAGAAAGGCCTCTGGTTTGAATTCGATCTGTTCTCTTGTCATTTCCTCCAGCCAATTTCTAGTTTTCTGCCAATATTTTTGAGTTTCTGTACAAGACCACCACATATGGAAGAAAGTTCCCTCTCTTTTATTGCATTTCCAGCAATTTGGACTCATATTGGGGTGCATCTTTGCTAATCTCGAAGGAGGAAGGTGCCATCTGTAAAACATTTTATAGGCATTTTCTTTGTATGCTACCAATTTTGTAATTTTGTTATTTCTACCCCAGACCTTTTCCCATTCTATTATGGTGATACTACATCCTATATTCCTACTCCAGGCTATCATGTTTCCTTTAACAATTTCTTCTTCTAATTCTACCTCTAATAAATAATTATAAAATTTTGTTATATTTTTTTTTTGCCTGATTCTAATAAAATTTTATCTAATTGCTGGCGTTTATTGTTAATTCCAAATTCTTTCTTGTCCTGTTTGTATTTACTTTGAATTTGAAGATATGCCCACCGATCAATTTTTAATCCCTGATCTTGAAGGTCTTGCCACGATTTCAGATTTCCTTGCGTATCCAATAGGTCCTTATATTTAATCATTTTAGTAATATCCAGATTATTTGGGTGAATCATCATCTCCATTGTTGAGATCCAAATTGATATTTTTAAATAGTGTTTTTTCCGTATTTTCTTCCAATTAGTCAATAATAAATCTCTGATTAGGGGTCTGTGGAAATATTTCTGACTAGTTTTCCTAACATCCCATAAAAAAGCATGCCACCCCCTCTGTAAGTCATGGCCTTCTAAGAATAATATTCTCTTATTGGTTAAATTCACCCATTCCTTCAACCATACTAAAGAGGCTGCACTAAAATACAACTCCCAATTTGGAAGTGTCAACCCTCCCCTGCTCTTCATATCCTGCATTTCCTTTAAGTTTATTCTTATTCTGTGATTCTTAACTTCATTAAATATGTTATATATTTTATATGTGGCCCAAGACAATTCCCTTTCACTCAATGTGACCTCAACAAGGCAGAAGTTGGACACCCATAGTTCAGATAGAAAGAAGTTATAAGTCTGGGACCTTTCAGGTCAGACTGTTTTCTCCCTCATTTCTCTTAGTATGAGACTTTCTAGAATAGTGAATATTGCCCTCCCTAACTAGTTAACATCAAAATATTTTTTAAATTCAGAATCACCACCACAATCAAAACCTTGGTACATCATCCAAGGGTCTGACAACCCCATCCTTGCCAGATGTGATGTCCATCAACATGTAAATGCATTGGAATGAAAATAAAAAAGGAAGAGTATAAATTACAAGCTTTCGCAGAAGATTTGGTCTTTATATTGGAAGAACCATTGGAAACAGGCCCCAAGTTGATTAGAAAAATAGAGTTTGGTGAAGTAGCAGGATAGAAAATAAAGAAAAAACAAAAATCTTGGCAAAAAAAAAATAACAGAAAAACAAAAGAAAAGATTAATGGACAAATTAAATATTCAGATTACAAAAAAGTGAAATATTTAGGGATACAAATGACAGCTATATGCGGAACATTTAAAGAAGATAGTTATGAGAGAATATTACAACAGATTGTGATGGACTTGGAAAAATGGAAGAACTTACAACTATCTTTAATAGGTAGAATTGTGACAATTAAAATGAATATATTGCCAAAAATATTATACTTATTCCAGATGATTCCAATTAGATTGAAAAAAAATATTTTGAAGATTTAAATAAAATGATGTTGAAATTTATTTGGCAGGGGAAAAAGACAAGAGTTAAGATAAAACTATTGCAGGAGGCAAGGGTGAGAAGGGGTTTTGGATTACCCAATTGGGAACTATATTTATCAGGCAACAATATTGATGTGAATGAAGGAATAGATTGTATTGAAAAATGCCAGATTAATAACACTAGAAGGGAATGATTTACAATTGGGGTGGCATGCATTTTTATGATATAAAGAAAGTAAGGTACATGGATATTTTAGAAGACGCTGCGTTAGGGATGCTTTATTAACAGTATGGGAAAAAATAAGAGACTATCATTGTATGAAAATACCAGCCTGGTTATCAACATTAGAAGCTTTTACATATCCACAGCTCTTTAAAAAGGAACACATTATTAGATATGAAGAAATTTTAAATGAAAAGGGTGAACTCAAAACAAAGCAGGAAATAGAGTTACAAGGGATAAATATAAATTGGTATTTGTATTTGCAAATACATACAAGGTATGAAAAAGACATTAAGATAGCTAGTTTTATAAGGAATTGACTGAATTGGATAAAATCCTAACAGGCACTGAAGAGAAGTTGTTCAAAAAATATATATTTATTTATTAGGAGTAAAATTAGAGGAAGAACAAGTAAAAGAATCAATGATTGCATGGGAAAAAAATTTGGATATGGAATAGACTTGGATAAATGGCAGATATTATGGTCCAACAACAATAAATTAACTATGTCAATGGCTATAAAAAGAATTTGTATAAGATGCTTTATAGGTGGCATCTACCCCCAATGAGAATTGCCAAGATGTTTAAAGATAAGTCGGCAAAGTGCTGGAAATGTCAGAAGTCATCAGAATCATACTACCATATGTGATAGACATGCACAGAAGCTAAAAAAAATATTGGACTAGAATACACATGTGGCTGGAGAAAATAATAAAACTGCCTATAGACTTAAAACCAGAGACAATTTTATTGGGAATTTTGCCTAAGGGTTACAATAAAGAATTAATATATTTGATTATCAATGTACTAACAGCAGCTAGGATTGTATTTGCACAAAATTGGAAAAATGAGAAAATTCCGATGGATGAGGAAATTATTAAGAAAATAATGGAATGTGCAGAAATGAGTAGATTGACAATGGCAATTAGAGAACAAGAAGAAAAAGATTATTATAAAATTTGGAATTTATTTTGTGAATGGCTGGATAGAAGAGTAAGAAATCGAAATATGTAAGTACAGTATAATATATCATTACTGATAAACAGATGAGTTAATAGAGTAAAAAAGTGAACATGAAATATATCATTGAAAATCAATAATTACAATGTTAAAAATAATATATTAAGTGATATATGCGCTATAAAATATTGGTTAGAATGATTATAAACATATATAAGTAAAATATGTATGATAATGTTACTATGTGCGCAAAGAGTGACACTGTTGAACAGAAAGGTTTTATTTGTTTGTTTTTGTTGTTATAAAAATAAAAAAAACTTTTTATATTAAAAAAAAACATGTAAGTGCATCATTCCACCACCCCCTGAGTCTGAGAGGTCAAAAGACAGAATCAAATAACCAGGGGTGGGCTGCTAGGGGTTCGCAGGGGTTCAGGAGAGCCCCTAGCTAAGATGCTGGGCAGTTTGGAGGACCCCCAATGTTCTGTATTAACATACTCCAAATCCTAAAATCTGATTGACCCACACAGGCCGCAACCGGAATGGTTAACTAAACGGCCATGATTGGCACGCTTGGAATCTACCGCGATTGGCTGAGCCGATCGTGGAAGATTCAAAGCGCTGTCATTGGCCACCGCGCTGCGGACAGCTCCTATATGAAGGGCTGCCGCGAAGCGCAGGTCTTGTACAGAACTGTATACTCAATAAAGAGCTGAATGTTCATTTTGGGTCTCGCGTCCCTGTGGGGACCGATCTACCCGGGACCGATCTACCCAACATACATAATACTGGTGACGAAGGTGGGATCGTGAGATGAGAGACCACCCAAGCATGTGGCAGAGCGGAACCAGATGACCAACAAAATGGCCAGCAACACCACGCCACTCACACCTTTCAACCTGGCTGCTGAGGATTGGGAATCCTACATAGACTGATTCCTGATGTATCTGGAAAGCAGCAATCTGAAAGATGCCAACGGGCAGAAAAAAAGGGCCGTGTTCCTGACACACTGCGGGCCCGCAGTGTTCAAGATGGCAAAGGCCCTTGCCAAGCCCAACGACATAAAAGAAACGGACTGGGCCGATCTCAAGCCATTGCTGCAGAACCACTATGCCCCCGCCGTGCCCACCCTCATCCGAAGACATGACTTCTATCAGTGGGACCAAAGAGAGGGTGAGTGCATCAGCAATTTTGTGGCAGAACTGAGGGACCTCAGGGGCATGTGTGGGTTCACCAACCTGGATGAGGCTCTGCGGGACTGCATCATTCTCGGACTCAAGGACCCCATCCTACAGAGTCAGCTAATGGCGAGGGGTGACATCTCTCTCACCGAGGCCCTCACAGAAGCAACCGCAGCTGAGGTGACCAAGAAATCAGCAGCTCGGATGTGGCAGGTGAGCGCAGCAGACCAGTCAACACCCATCGTGATGCTCCCGGCCCCAGAGAAGTACCCAGAGGCAAGTCACCGACAGACCACCACCACCCACCATAGCGACGGTGACTCCCTGCCCGACACTGAGGACGAGGAAGAAGAGATCCACCGACTCCAGGCAGAATGGGACTGACGAGGACGTAAGTCGGGGTTCCAATGTGCCGGCTGCGGCGGTGATCACCCCCGCTCAGAATGCCAGTTCCTCAAGGCCATCTGCCGGCATTGTGACAAGCGGGGCCACATCGCCAAGGTATGCCAGAACAAACGGAACTACAGCCCCCGCTGATGAGACGACAGCCCCCAGCGACGCGACGGCATTCCCCCCAGGACCAGAGATCGCCATGCTGATAGCCGATGGAGCAAAGAAGGGGGAAGCAAGCAGCTCGGTGAGGTGTGACGCAGAGAGGAAACACACCAGATGGTCGTCATCGGCCATTCCTCCTCCCTAGACGCCTGGAAGGTACACGTAAAGGTAGGCATCGAGGATCAACCATGTGAGATGGAGGTGGATTCCGGTTCCTACCTCTCCATGGTCTCCTGGCACACAATCAAACACCTGGTGCCTACCATCCGCTGCCGCGAGCTACAAAGCCAAAAACTTACCCTCAAGGACTACCAGGGAAACCGGATCCCTGTAGCCGGAACTGGACACTTCAAGGTAACCTTTAAGGGGCATACCAAGGTGCTGCCACTCACCATTGTGGACAGGGATCACCTGAGCCTGTTGGGGCTGCAATGGTTCACATCTTTGGGCATCGGAGTGACGGGCATCCACTACGTCGATGAAGCGGACTGAGAAGTAGCGCTCGTGAGGGACTTCCAGGAGGTCTTCGATGACACTCTAGGCAAGTACCAGGGGACCCCAATCTCCTTCAACCTAGACCCCAACATCGCCCCAATCTGCCTTAAACGGTGGTGAGTGCCCTTCGCACTCAAGCCTAAGATCGATGAGCAGCTAGATAAGCTCATCGCGCAAGGGGTTCTAGAGCCCATTGACCACACCAGGTGGGAGACACCCATAGTCACCCCCATCAAGCCAAATTTTCAGTGACTATAAGGCCACCCTCAACCACGTGCTACAACCCAGTGACTACCCCATTCCAGTAGTACAACACCTCCTACACTCGTTGAGGGGTGGCTGGGTCTTCGCAAAGCTCGACCTGGCACAAGCCTATCAACAACTGCTAGTCAGCTTGGCCCCGGGAGTCTTCCAAAGCCTAATGGAAAGACTGCTCCAAGGGATAAAAGGGGTGGTGCCCTACTTTGATGACGTCTTGGTGGCAGCTACGAATAAAAAAGAATTGGAAGCCCGTCTAAGGGAGGTCCTACAGAAATTCAAAGACTCGGGGCTTAAGGTTAAAAGAGAAAAATGTCAACTGTGCACCAAGAGAGTCGAATTCCTGGGCTACCTCCTAGACAAACACGGAATCCACCCAACTGAAAAAAAACTCAGAGCCATCAAGGAAGCCTCCATCCCAAGGAATAAGACAGAACTGCAGGCTTTTCTTGGGCTCATTAATTTTTACAATGTTTTCCTACCCCAAAAGGCAACCACAGCGGAACCCTTGCATAGGCTGTTGGATAAAACAGCCACTGGACCTGGGGGAAGTGGGAGGAAAACACATTCAAATGGACCAAGGACCTACTAACATCAGATGCAGTTCTTATCCAATACAGTGAGACCCTGCCGCTAACTGTGACATGCGACGCGTCACCCTTCGGCATCGGCGCCATCCTCAGCCACATGTTGCCAGATGGAAAAGAAGCACCCATCGCCTTCTTGTCAAGAACACTCTCCAACCCAGAAAGAAACTACAGTCAGCTAGACAAGGAGGCCCTAGCAATCATCGCCGGCACGAAAAAAATTCCACAAGTACCTCTACAATAGGATCTTCTCCATTATTACAGACCACAAACCATTGCTAGGGATCCTGGCAGGGAATAAGGCCATCCTGAACATCCTATCATCCTAGGATGACAAGATGGTCCGAGTTCCTTGCCGCCTACCAGCTGACACACCGACCCGGCAAGAACATTGAGCACGCAGATGCACTGAGTCGCTCCCCCCTGCCAGACCTGGACGACAACCCGGCACCCACTACAACAACCCTGCACATTGAGACTTTACCCAACCCACCCTTGACGGTGTCAGACATTGCCAGAGAGACTAATAAAGACAAGTGGCTGGCGCGAGTCTTGGGCTGGGTGGAGAAAGGGTGGCCGGAAAGCGACGGGGACGAACGATTCAAACCCTTCAGAAACTGGCAAACTGAACTTTTCACACACAAGGGTTGCATACTTTGGGGGGACAGGGTCATAATCCCAGAGACATTGCAAAAAGGAGTATTGTCAATGTTGCATGAAGGGCACCCGGGTATGGTCAGGATGAAAGCCCTAGCCAGGAGCTACGCCTGGTGGCCGGGAATGGACAAGCAAATTGAGGCTTGGGTAGCCACCTGCAATAGCTGCCAGGAAACCAGACCAAACCTCCCCTTCGCCCCAATTCGGGAATGGGAAACCTCCAGAGGCCCTTGGTCCAGAATTCACATAGACTTCGCCAGGCCTACCAAGGGGCACACATTCCTGATCACCGTTGATGCTTACTCCAACTGGCTGGAGGTAAGCACCATGAAAACAACAACTACGGAAGCCATCATTAAGAAACTGGACAAACTTTTCACCACACACAGGGGCTGCCAGATGTGCTAGTGTCAGATAATGGGCCACAATTTACCTCACTAGCATTTGAAAAATTTCTGGCAGAACGGGGTATACGGCATGCGCTAACTGCGCTGGCTCACCCAGCGGCAAATGGGCATGTGGAGCGAATGGTCAGATTCACAAAAAATACCATACAAAAAATCCAAACCAGTGACATACAAGAAAAAATAAATAAACTGCTCCTAATACAACACATCACATCCAGCACCACCACAAACAAAAGCCCAGCAGAATTACTCATGGGCAGAAAACTAAGATCCCCATTAGACAGGTTATACCCCACATATAACCCCAAAAAACCCCCAGACTCATCAAGCAAGCACCGAACATTTAACATAGGGGACACTGTCTACGCAAAGAACTTTACAGGGGACCTACTCTGGGTACCGGCGCAAATAACCCAGATAACGGGCCCCCAATCTTACCGACTGCAAACAACCAATGGATGAAACTGGAAATGGCACATCTACCAGCTCAGGTCAACAGCACTGACAACAAACAACAAAGAAACCAGAAGGAGGGGGAACCTCAGACCACCAACAAAGAGAAGAAAAAAATCCAAAAGGGCAAACAGAACACCTCCCAACCAGGTTAAAACACCCCCAAGCTATAAACCAGCCTTACTCACTGGTAGACGACATATCCACCGCAGATGAACGACCCAAGGCTTCACCTGGGGGGAGCAGCCAAGCCAGTTCAACCAGCCCGGAAAGACCAGGCAGAAACGGCAAAAGCGGCAGCTCAACCAACCCAGGTAGACCGGGAGGGAGCTACCAGAGAAGGCCCAGCTCACTCTTCCAGGTGGTTCTATCCAGGGACTCAGGAGCGACAAAGAGCCTGTCCGAACTGGTCGATGGCCAGACAACAACTGAGCCGCGCAGGTCAACTAGGCAAGTATGAAGCCCTGTCTACACGCGTGACTACGTGACCATGCTCCGTCGGAAGAAACCAAGAGGGAAGGGGTGTTCTATATTAACATACTCCAAATCCTAAAATCTGATTGGCCCACATAGGCCGTAACCAGATTGGTTAACTAAACGGCCGTGATTGGCATGCTTGGAATCTACCGTGATTGGCCCAGCTGATCGCGGGAGATTCAAAGCGCTGTCATTGGCCGCCGCGCCGCAGACAGCTCCTATATGAAGGGCTGCCACGAAGCGCAGGTCCTGTACAGAACTGTATACTCAATAAAGAGCTGAATGTTCACTTTGGGTCTTGTGTCTCTGTGGGGACCGATCTACCCGGAACCGATCTACCCAACATAACACCCAAATTCCATTCCTGGCTGGGCCCGCCCACCCCACTCTGCCCCTCACAGGAGTCCCCACTTGGCCCGTTTTGGATGCAGGAAAGTGCAGGGCCCATGCGGAGGTTCAGAGAGGGTGAAATACAGGCCTGCCCAAAGTTTGGGAAGGCTGGAAGGCTGTTTCTGGCTTCCGGAGTGCCTCCAGAACCCAGGGAGACCATTTTTGCCCTCCCAGAGGCTCGAAGAAAGCCTCCGGAGCCTGGGGAGGGCAACCCCCCACACACACCATGGTGCAGGAGGCCAATTAGGCCACGCCCATCATGGCCACACCCACCCAGAAACTGGGCAGAGAACCCTTTGCTAAACCTTTTGAAGCCCATCCCTGCAAATAACCCAGCTCCCAGTTGAAGTAACTTTTGCCTTAAAAGTATGTTTACAATTACACTGTTTACATATTTCTGCCAAGCCATTTAATAGAAGGCCCTGAGTTATGTACAGGTCATCATCCGAGTGAGACCTTTTCACCTCAATGAAAAAGCCCTCCCAAATCTTCCCATAATCCATGAACATGAAGCATATTTCTACCATATGTGTCCTATAAAATAGATATATGGCACAACATAGCTCTTGGGAATTACAATGAAATGACATAGCCACCCACCAGTCCACATCCCAAGTCAACCCCGACAACTGAATTGCAAACAGATAATGGCAACATGACGAGAATGCAGGATCTGACAGCTAAAATCACTCACATCCAAGAGAGGTTTCCCAATAACTATTTGCAAGGAATTATAAGGAGTTGCAACTCTTCAAGCTTGCAATAGCAACAAAGGTATAGTTATGGCAGCAGGCCACCATCTGGCCAAAGGGTGAAGATATAACAGCAAGGAACTGGAATTATGCTGAATGAATGCCAACAACACTGCCTGATTTTCAGGAAGGCAATCTGTAATCTTAAACTGGGAAAAAGCAATAGTAAGAGAAAAGCAGGAGTACAATTGTTGCTAAATAATAATTTATAAAACTCTGTTTAGATAAGCTACTTTCCATATCCAAAAAGGGATATGGAAACTTCCCTATTGCAAATTCATATCAAATCTTAATTTTTGCAGAGAATTGCAACATTATTATTACATTATTTGGGATAATTACATTATTTGGGATAATTCAAAGGGTCTCTCTCCATTCCCTCCATTTCAGGGGGAAATCTGAATCTTTCTGGTCTACCTCACTCTTTTATTCCTCTCTGTTCTTTCTTGGCATGAACCCTCTCTTCTTTCTTTTTAGCACTCAAAAGTGGCCAGGAATACTAGTGAAATGAATAGAGTCACCCCTGGCATTTTCATTTATCCCGTGGGACATAAAAATATCAGTGCAACCCAGCTTTGTTCTACAGAATGCAGATCTCTCCTAAAAAGCTCAAAGGATTAATGAGGGAAAAAAATCTCCTGGAGTTTGCAGCAAAGAAAATGAGCAAATAGAAAGATGTAGAATCTGTGCTATGAAAGGAAGAACGAGAGGGAGCTGAGGATAAAAAAATCCGGAAATAGTGGAGTGCATGGATTTACACACACACATTCTTTCCAAGCCTTCTCCATCCTTACAAGGCTAAACTCTCATTTGCTATTAATCTGTTTGCTCAGCTCATGTGAAGTATTCAATGCATAAGTGGATAAACATCGATGAACAAAGGTCAGATCCAATGGATGTTGCTTCGCCACAATCATTCATTTGGCAACTAGGCAGGAACTAGGTTAGCAATCATGATGTGTGTGAAAGAGAGGGGGGAGGGAGGAAGAGAGCGGGGGAAAGGGAGAGAAAGGGCAAGAAGGAGAAAGAGAGAAGGAGACGAGGAGAGGGGAGGAGAGGGAGAGAAAGGGAGAGAAGGAGAAGGAGAGGGAAAGAGGGAGGAAGAGGGAAGGAGGGAGAGAGGGAAAGAAAGAGAGAGAGGGAGAAGAAAGGGGGGAGAGAGGGAGGGAGAGATGGATGGATAGATAGATAGATAGATAGATAGATAGATAGATAGATAGATAGATAGATATAGACAGACAGACAGACAGACAGACATATAATAGATATATATAAAATAGATATCAATGATATGTATATATCATAGATATATAAAACTTAGCAAGAGAGTTTGAGCAAACTAAGGCCAGAGAAGGCTGGGAATCAGGAATTATTAGAAAAGAACGAGTCGAATAAAGTGTCCTCTAAAAGGTTGCTTCAGAAATTGGGAAATGGAGGACTTCTGGTTTGCCAGGCTTCAGCGGCGGCAGGGTTTCGCAATCCTGCACGATCCCTGCTGGCTAGCTGTCTTGGTGCCTCCGATTCTGACAGGTCTGGAGGATAAGGCTGCCCCGTAGAGGCAGCCGAAGATAGGGGGGATCCGGACAGGGGTTTGGGGGTTTCGCAGACCCCCTCCCCACCCGGCATAACCCCCTTTTCTCAAGGCGGTGGAGCGGCGGTCAGCAATGGCCGCCACAAAGAAGCCGGCAGCTGGACAAGATTGTGCTGGAGGAAGAAGGAGAAAGTTTTGAAGCAAAAGTTTTTTGGTTGAACCGGGAGCATAAGATGCATTTAATATCCTGAAAACCTTGATTGTTGAATGATACTTTGTTTCCAGAAGAGATTTATAAGCGGCGAGTGAAAGTGCTGAAAGAGAAAGTTTACTCTCCTTCCCTATGGAATCAACAAATGGACATTGAAAAGCCTGCTTTTTTATAGAAGGTAAAAATTTAAAGCTCTTTGTGACAAGTGGGAATGGAGAGGACAAAGGAGAAATTTATGTTAAGATTTTGTTGGAGGAGATGCCTGGAAGACTTTGAGATTGGAAGTTAATTGCAATAAGACTTTTAAATACAGATTGGGCTTTTTCTTCCCTTTCCAATTGATATTACCCCAGGAAGAAAATGTGCGAAGGGAAGAATCTTGTGCTCTGTTTGGACTGTTTGATGACTTTGGGATTTTGGGGAATTGTTCTAAGCTTTGAAATATCTTGGTTGTCTTAAGAAGAAGAGAAAAGAAGAAAAGGTTTATAATGGCTTTATCTGTTGATGAACTAAGAGAGGAATATGGAAAAATAAAGAAAGAAGGCAAGGACACTTGGAGAGAAACTATTTGCTTTTTAGAAATGGTGCTTGCTACTTACCAGCGAATACAACAATTGAAGGAGGAAGCAGAGGAAGAAGAAGAAGAAGGAGAAGCCATCTTTAATGAATCCAAAAAGTTGATTAAGAAAGGAAAGAGAAAGAGAGGAAGGAAAAAGGACTTAAGACTTAAAAAAAATCCAAGAAAGAGAAAAATAAGATGCAAAATCAATACAATGTTAGAAAGCAAAAGAAAAGAGAAATACAACAAAGAGGGAAAGCTAAAAAGGCGGAGGTTTGGAGAAGAGGGGGGTAAAAAGACCAGGGGGGATAAAAAAGGAAGGGAAAGGGGGGGAAAAGCCACAAAGGTATGAAACAAGATGGGAAAAAGAAATTTTTTTTTAGGGATAAAGGGTAATTTAAAATTTTTCTTAAAAGGATTCAGCAAGATACATAAGATAGTATTGTAGTATTTGTATTAGAAAATTAGAATTTTATAAGAATTAAGTAAAGATTAAAATATTAAATGTTTAACAATGATAGATTTTAAGATTTAATAAATTATTAAAAAGAATATTTAAAATACTTTAAAATAGTTTAAGTATAGAGTTTAATTGATTATGTTAGTATAAATTTATTATGGCAGCATTTGACTTTGAAATAGATAATTGGAATGTTATAAGATTTAATGTTTAATTATGTATTTAATTACTTTATACATTTACTATTTTCTTTTTCTTTTAAAAATTGGTAGGTAGAATGTACTAAGCAGAATCAGATGGGGAACCAGGTGTTACCTTAAATGTTAATTTAGGGGAGCGATGGAAAGGCATCATACTTCGATTAGTGATTTCAGGAGAAATCTTTTTTTTTTTTTTCTACTATAGGGAATGAGATAAATGGGTAATTGGAAAAGAATGAACAAAAGACACAAGTATGATGATGTAAATTAAGATGAAATAAATAAAATATAATTAAGAAGAGTGGAAAGCGGGGAGAAGTTATAATAAAGATATAGAATGGTAAATAAGATAGGAAATGGTATATAAGATGAGCATAAATTTAATTGAAGTCAATATAAAGAGAGGTAATCCGGGGCCAAGCTAATTTCTAAAAAGAAGTTTTATGTTTTTGTGTTTTGTGTGTTTATGTTTGTTTGAGATTTAATAAAACCTTGGAGGAAAGCTAGATGAGGATAATTATAAACAAAACAGAGGGAAATATGAATATGATGATTATAAAATGGATAAATATAGAAAAGAAACGTAATTGAATAATAGTAAAGAGAAATAATGAGAAATCTGCTAAAAGATATTTAAGTGGAAATGGGATATACTAGAATTATGTTGTATAAAATAAAATAATGTTTTATCTGTCTTGTAAAAATTTATAATGGAAAGAAGTTTTATGTGTTCAATGTTCAATGGGTTGTTTTTTTAAAAAATTAATAAAATTTGTTTCAAAAAAAAAGAAATTGGGAAATGGAGCCAGTTTGCTTTTTTTTTTTTTTGTAAGAGCAGGAGAAATTAAAAAAAAGTTTTGATGAGAATTGGCATTCCATCCGTCTCCTGATCTTGCAGGGGCAAATAGTGGATATTGTGCTGTAATGCAGGAAAGGGAATTAAAATCAAAAGGCCTTTATTGTTCTATAAGAATCTGTAGAAGCTCCGGGCATAAGAAAAAATGGCCCGCAGGCAAGTAACCTTTTTCTGCTGGGGAAGGAGAGTTGTTCTGGTTTTCCTTTTTCTGAATTTCTGCCAAAAGTTACCTTAAGTAGGTTAGAATATTAGAGTGTCACCAGAGATTACAGGGTATAATTTTTAATCTATTCCCCTTCCTGCCGTTTTATGTGGGACACTTGGTTTCTATGTACGTTAAATCTACTGGAGGTTCAAAATATCTATTTTTCCTTCCTTTCTAATCCCCAAACAGTAAGGAATCATCTGCAGTTTTCAGCAGTTTGCTACTGTGATGACCTGTAGTCTCTCAAAATAACCCCAAACCCTGCGGCTTTGCTCCGCATTTGGAAGGCTTCTCACTGGGTGGTCAAATGCATCAAGAAAGACACCAGGCTGGTTCTATCTCAGGTGAGCTGCCCCAATCACGAGCTCGGGAAGCTCTTTTATTAAAAACACACAGTAATACATCACAAGCAGTGAACTCTATCCAATCATTATGTTACATGAGTAGAAATATTAGTGGACACATAGTAGCATCAAATCACAGTGTTATATGGTCAGTTTTAGTAGGTACAAAGTAGCCAATCAACACCTACAGTCCAGTTAGTAGCCCCTGGTGTTGTATTGCTGATTGATGTTCTTTGTTCCTGGTACACGCTTTCAGCCTATGTGAGGCCTTGAGGCCTGGCATGTACTGAAACTGTTGAAGTTGATTCATTACTGCATCTCCTCTGTTTTAGTTTTATATGGAGGAAATTCTTCTGGATCTTTGTCACTGCCCATGCAAAAACTTGTGCGAGCGTATGTATCAGGGTCTTCTGAGGGTATGACTTTGTACAGAGATTCTTTTTCCCAGAGGGCATTAACCTGTGCAATGGTGCGCTTTTCAGCTAATAAAGATGGACTATTGGAGATAGTGCGAACAAAAATTGGTAACACACATGGAAGAATAACGCATCCTGCAGCAATCATACCTATGAGAGCTACTATGGCTTGTAATCCTGGTAGTTTTGGGAACCAGGAACTAAAAATATTCTTAAAATCAATACCTTGCCATACTTGACTAGGATTATAGGTTAATTGTCGCATCTCAGTTGTTAATTGTGCTACTACTTTGCCAACTTTGTTAATTTGAAGACAACAATTCGTAAGATTAAACCTACCACATACCCCTCCTTCTTTGGCTAGTATGTAATCTAAAGCTAAGCAATTTTGGTAGACAGCTGTGCGTAATTTGTCTGTAGCAGTCGCTAGAGTGTTTGGAGCTTTGTCTATTCGTTGGCCTGCTAAATCTAAAACAGCTTGTAAACGAATAATTCTATTAATCATATATATGGGGGTTCTGTACCCCCAGGACCCATCCTGGGCCCAAGTGGCCATGCTATAGGTGCAGACGATTCGTTCTGAGGTCCAGGTATCCCCTGTATATTCTGATTGACAGGGGAAACCTGCAAAGGCATTGTCCGTGTCTCTTTTCTTGCGGGATAATGTATCATACACAGGGATGCCTAGTTCTTGCTTAATGGAGATCGGTAGGAGGAAAAAGGAAGGTCTTATCCACCCCAATACACATGATCCTTGCCAATCTGCTGGAAGGGATGGATAGGCTAGGTTACCACAAATCCAATACATGTTATTTGGGGCTGTCCAAATTTGGGAAGATGTTGTGTCATTGAGATAAGGAAGGAGGGAAGTGTTGAATTTAGCAGGTGTGGTGGTAGTATTGTCAGGTGCAGTCCAAGTCTGGTAGGAGTTATCCCATGTACCTAAGCAAAGGAGGTGTCCTACTGGAGTGGACCCATTTCGGGAAAAGCAGTTTCTACCAAATAAGTTGTTGGTGATTGTCCAGATAAGTGGAAAGCTGTTCTAGCTGTTATGTTTCCTACAGAAAACATGTTATTAAACAGTGATGGCAAGGCTTCTCAGGCTTGCCACAGCCATTGTTCTCCTGTGGTGGTTCCCCCACAGACAAAACAATTGGTTATTGCAAGTT
This sequence comes from Hydrophis major, assembly GCA_033807585.1. Taxonomy (NCBI): domain Eukaryota; kingdom Metazoa; phylum Chordata; class Lepidosauria; order Squamata; family Elapidae; genus Hydrophis; species Hydrophis major. Next base: position 73,272,156 of record CM066329.1, read on the forward strand.
GTTTTGCAATTTTTTCTGCCTTATCAATGAACAAGTTTTTTGCAATAACACTGGTATCAGGGGCTTTTTCTAATTTCCTTAAATTATTATATACCGACCAGCCTAAAGATGTTTCCTTACCTTCATATATTACTTCAGTTTTTATGGTAATGTAAGTGTTTGGATCTGATCCTGTGCCATCAATCCCTATGCCATAAGTATTCAAGGCAGGGTGTTGTCTGGAGATGGTGATTTCTACCTTATTGTCTGCGGTAGACCCTGATATTCATTTGAAATGTGACAGATGATTGCAGCCTGAGTACTCTCCCCCGGTATAATCACAGACACAAGACCAACCCGAGGACTCAATGGAACCTCCACAAGGGATCCATTGGTTGGGGTTCCCTATGGCCCAGTTAATGGGCGTATGACACAAATATTTATGATTGTGGGTGTATGTTGTTTTCCAGTCAGCCGACCCGCATGAATGTCCCCCTGGTTTAGAACAAACATCAAAGATTAAAACAATTGGGTTAGTACCATCCTTGAGCACGGTGGTGTGGTTTAGGTAATAAAGTTTTCCCTCCCCCTCAGGATCAGATCTGCCAGAGGTTCTTAGAAGTCCCACCCATAAGGTAACGTTGAGACATACAGCCGTCTTGGGATCATAGCAAATGGTTTTTGAGTTCTTCTTACATAGATGGTACATGGTCCCATTGTTTGGGCAAGTTTTTCCTGTAGGAAGGCACTTCTGCGGTTATTGGGTATGGTAGATGAGAGTTAGTTGAATGGAGCCTGCTTGCGTGGTTTTGGTCAGGCAGGAGGTGCAGCCATCTGACGTGCTGGTGGGGTTCTGCAATCTCTTAACCCGATGTAGAAAGGGGGTGGCCTGAACATCAGGTTGATTTGCGAATTGTCTGTGATGATGACGAGGTGAATGGAGTCTGAGGACTGTCCAGAATTCATAAATGTTGCGTATGGAATCATAGAGGCGTCGACTGGAGCAATAATAGGTGGTGGCATAGGGCGAAGTATGAGGAGTATAGTCCGAGGAGGATGTTCAAAGGTGTTGATCAGGAAAGAAGCATTGCTGGAGATATAGAGCCATGGCTGAGGGAGTGTCGACCATCTGAGGTAGGGGAGAAAAATGTCCCCAGATGTGGTGCAGGTCAGCAGGAGGGGAGTACCTGGCATGAAGTACGTCACTCTAGATGGAATGGAAACCTTGGAGGCATGTGTGGCAAGAAGGAGGAAGAGAGTCAGCAAGGCAACGTGACGAATCATGTTGATATGTCTGTAGGTGGTGATTTTTCTATCTTGGGGTGATATGGTCTGACATGTCGTCCAGGAACCCACAGGACATGATTTGGAAGCTGGATAGCTGTGTAGCCACGACCCCAGGTGAGGAGAGCAGCAGGACCCTTCCAAGTAGCGTCTGGCAGTTGGCAGTAGTATACCTGTGGTTTGGGAGAATCAGGGGAAGGGGGGAAGAAAAATGTTGCTCTGCTGCCGTCATAGCAGGGGTGCCGGAGAGATTGAGGAAGTTGAGTGTATAAAGACAGAGATTAAGGGTGTCTTGCATCGCCGGGAGGCCAAGGGCTTTTTTCCCTTTGATCAAATGTCATTCTAATGCTGTTTTTAGCGTTAGGTTGGCTCTCTCTACCAGAGCTTGTCCTTGACTGTTATAAGGGATTCAAAATTTGTGGGTAATTTGCCACTTAGCGCAAAATTCTGACATGGCTGTGCTAGTGTATGCAGGACCATTATCTGTTTTTATTTGATTTGGGCATCCCAACGATGCAAAGGTGCGAATGCAATGGTTGATGACATGTTTGGAGGCTTCTCCTCTTTGCGGGGTCGCCATTATGAACCCTGAATAAGTATCAATTGTGACATGCAGATACTTCCAGGAGGCAAATGGAGGAAACTGAGTAACGTCCTTCTGCCATATTTCACAGGCTTTCAACCTGCGGGGATTTACCCCTAAGGGAATGGAATGGGCTTGTTGACTGCAGGTGGAGCACTGCTGTCTAATGGCTGAGGCTTCGGCCATAGTAAGGTTGAAATGTTTCATGAGAACTTTAGTATTTTGATGGAAGTATGAATGGCTCTCCCAAGGAGTTAAGGTGATACCTGCAGCCGCTTGATCAGCCACATCATTGCCTTCCTGGAGGAAGGTGGCTTCCAGTGGTGGCTGCGGATGTGTGCTACAAAGAGGGGGTGCTGACGCTGTGCAACAAGATGTTGCAATGTAACAAAAAGAGAGAGAAGGTTTTTATCAATACTGGGAGAGAGATAAGAATCGTGAATAGTAGAGACTATTTGGGTAACATATAGGCTGTCTAGGATTAAGTTGAGGGGTTTGTTAAAATTCTGGAGGACTAATATGGTTGCAGCAAACTCAGCCCTTTGTGGTGATGTTTGCACAGGGGTGGTTTTAATGTGCCTCACCCCACTCCTTTGCCAAGCACATGCCCCTCATTCCCTACTGCCATCAGCAAATATAGTCAAGGCGTTGACCAAAGGCCTTTTGCTGATGGGAGAGGAGAAAGAGATGGGTATTGTCCGAATGATTTGAAAACGTGGATCAGTGGGCAGGTAGTAGGAAACTAGTCCAGGCCAGTCAGCTAAGGCAAACTGAATTTCCTGGGAGTTTTGGAATAGAGATTCCCATATTTGTAGTGAAAAAGGGATGAAAAGTGTGGAGACATCTATTCCCATAAGTAATTTTGCACGACTCCTGCCTTTTGTGATCAATTGAGCCAACTGAGCTGATTTGGAAGTGATGGAGCATCGTGGCGTATGGGAAAGATGGATACACTCTATGATGTGGAGTTTTTGGTCCTTTTGAGTTACTGCCATGGTCATAAGCCTCAGGGTGGCTAAAATGACTATATCTAAAGGAGTATTGGTAGCAGCTCTGTCTACCCATATTTTTCAGATATTCTCTTCTATTTGAGTTATTGCTTGAAGCTAAGGTTGCTGCAAGGATATTATGTCAGCAGGCTTTTTTCCCCAGGTAAGGGCTTCAAACAATGGAGAAAGAATATCAGTGGTTAAAGACAGGAAAGGTCGAGCCCAGTTAATGGTACCCAGATATTGCTGAAGTTGAACCAGGGTGGGTTGAGAAGGCAGAGAAAAAGAGGGAAGTGAAGGATAGGCAGTAGCAGAAAGCATTTTATAGCCCAGATATGCGTATGGAGTTAGTACTTTCACCTTTTCAGGTGCTATGTGCAAGCCTCCTTTTGCAAGAACGGCTTTCAGGAAGGAAAATGAAGTGAACACCATACCCGGTGGCCCAGGAGCTGCAACAAGGATATCATCCATGTAATGATATGCCAGAAAGTGTGGAAAAGCAGAACGATAGGGTAGCAAGACATTATTGACATAGTGTTGACACATGGTGGGGCTATTGAGCATGCCTTGAGGTAGGACTTTCCAATGAAAGTGGGAGGAGGGAGAGGAGTTGTTTAAGCGAGGTAGTGTAAAAGCGAATAAGGCACGATTTTGTTCATGCAGAGGGATAGAAAAGAAGCAGTCTTTTAAATCAATGACCATTAGATCAAATTTTTCAGGGATGATGTTGGGATTTGGAAGACCACATTGTAATGCCCCCATTGGTTTTATTATAGTGTTCACGGCTCGTAAGTCATGCAATAGCCTCCATTTTCCTGACTTTTTCTTTATGACAAAAATGGGGTTATATGGGCTGACAGATGGTTCAACATGCCCTTTGACAATTTGGTCCTGAACAAGTGATCGTAGGGCCTCTAGTTTGTCTATAGTGAGGGGCCATTGATCTACCCAAACAGGTTCTGTGTTTTTTAAATGCAGCTGCAGTGGAGTGCTAGCAAAAGATTCCATTAATCGATAATGAGTTTTGCGTTAAGTTGAGACATAGGATCACAGCCCCACAGGTTAGTATGTAGCGGAAGGACCAAGGGTTGGAGGTAGGCAATGCAAGAAATATCAGAGGAACTCACCAGTAGCCAGTGTTTGCTACGGTGGGCGTGCTGAACTCCTCCCACTCCCCGAACGGCTGGCGCAGTTTCCAAAGGCCAATCATCTGGCCCCTCAGCCGTTCAGATGACACTTACGTCAGCTCCAGTATCTAAGAGACCTGAAAAGACTTTGTTACGGATTGTGAATTGTAACACAGGCCTGGCTTGTTCCACTGTCTGATGGACAGTAAATGCCCATGCATCAGCCATTTTAACAGGTACCGGAATAGTGGTTGCTACTAATTCTCCCTTGCTAAATTTTGTGGGAGTATTTCCAATTACTGCCATGGCCACTGAGGAAAAGTCGTCGGAATCTCTCAGAAACGGAGAAGCAATGATTCCCCTTGCCATGAGGTCTCGGATGGGATAAATTATGAGGGGTGTCATGGCAGGAGGGATTGTTTTCAGGCATGTGGGGAGAAAGTAAACAGTGCCTGGGATGTCAATTTCCATATCTTCAGAGGCAATTAGTTGGAAAGATATGGAGTCAGCCTTTGGAGTGGGGCTGGCTGATCGCCCCTCCTCTAGTTTCCCTGTGGCTGAGGAATGTTGCTGTGACAGTGATTTGCCCAGTGGTACCCTTTCTTGCACCTTGGGCATATCGTCTTAGGCTTGGTGTTGTTTTGTGTATTATCTCTGGCTCTGCATTGTGCTTTGAAATGGCCTGGCTTCCCACAATTGAAGCAGTTTCCAGCTGGCCTGTTTTGAGAATTTGCTTGCTGCAAGGCCATGGCCAGATACTCCATATTGTAGGAGACAGTTCCCATGATTCTGCAAGCCTTTAGATAGTCTGAGAGGGAAGCCCCCCCTCAGGCAGATAGAGGCTGCAGAGTCCTCTTGCAATCCTCATTAGCATTTTCAACGGCCAGTTTTAACAGAAGCTCTTTACGGGCTTCTTCATTCAAGATTTGTCTCTGAATGGCTTTCTGAAGTTCCTCTATGAACTCAGCATAAGGCTGATGTGAGCCTTGAGTAATTTTTGAAAAAGATCCAACAACGCCAGAGGTAGAATCATCAACCTTTTCAAGGGCTTTGACCACTATGATACTGATAAGAGCAAGGATACGTGGTGGGAGCGCCATCTGAGCTGTTAAGTCCATAAATTGGCCCATACCAAAAATTTGATCCGCTCTCGTGGCCGCGCCATGATCGCGGGCAAATTTTTCAGCTTCGGCGCGAAAGTCTGATTCCCAAACAACATACTGCAATCCCGTCAATATCATACAGAAAAGATCTTTCCAATCTTGGGGTAACATGAAAAAGGACGTGCTGATGGTGTTAATGAAGCCTCTGACATATGGTGCCTGGATGCCGTACATGGCCACGGCTTGTTTTAAATCTCTAATTAATTTCATGGGTAAAGGTTCAAGTCTAGGCACCATATTTCCGGCTCCATCCCCTATATATTCAACGGGACAGAAAGAGAGCTCCTCCAGAGTAAGAGAGCCCTCCCTGCGTCCCTGCGCCATGGCTTGTGCGATTGCTCCCATGGGTGTCTGATTCTCCGCTGGATTTGAGTCAGGAGGATTTATGGGTTCAGGAGCAGTGGGGGAGGAAGCTTCTAATGGGAGAGCATCCTTTGTCTTTGTTTCAGTTGTATAAGGAGGAGGACCCTCCTTAGGGGAGGGGGCATTGGTCAGTGCTGAGCCATGGATTTTTAAGCATTCCATGACTATCCGCCATGTGGTCAGAATTTTTGGCAGAGCCCTGGGATTACTATGAAAATAGTCACCCAAATGTTGCCATGTGGAGACTTTCACGGACCCTTTCTCCGGATAAGCCAGACATTGTGTATAGATGTAAGTCAAAAGGGTGATAAGGTCCTTTTTAGTTGGAACCGGGAGCATTTTGCCCTGATTCCTAAGAATAAGAATTGAGCTCTTCGTTAATTCTCCTAATTCCTGCAAATGTGCTATCTGCGCTTTAGAGAACTTTCCGCCCATATTCACCTGAAGGGAGGATGTCTTCTTTAGGGAAGATTCCTGGGGAGAGATCCGTGACACGAGACGGTGTTCCTGAGTTGCAACTGGCTCGTCCGGCCAGGTGAGATAAGCAGTCGAAGCAGATGCACCCGTTTCTTTTAACAGATCACGTCGGGGTCACCAGATGCGGCTTTGCTCCGCATTTGGAAGGCTTCTCACTGGGTGGTCGAATGCATCAAGAAAGACACCAGGCTGGTTCTATCTCAGGTCAGCTGCCCTGATCACGAGCTCAGGAAGCTCTTTTATTAAAAACAAACAGTAACACGTCACAAGCGGTGAATTCTATCCAATCATTATGTTACATGAGTAGAAATATGAGTGGACACATAGTAGCATCAAATCACAGTGTTATATGGTCAGTTTTAGTAGGTACAAAGTAGCCAATCAACGCCTGCAGTCCAGTTAGTAGTCCCTGGTGTTGTATTACTGATTGATGTTCTTTGTTCCTGGTACACGCTTTCAGCCTATGTGAGGCCTTGAGGCCTGGCATGTACTGAAATTGTTGAAGTTGATTCATTACTGCAAAACCCAAAACATATATTAAAGTCCAGTAAAGCCTTCAACTTAACTTCACTGTTTTATTAGACACAGTTTAAAATCACAAAAGTAAATAATGAGGCAAACAGAAAACCAAAACAAACCGCATTGGTGAGAGTTCTGAAGCAAGCCGAGATAACTAATCATAAACTCCAGGAAAATAACTGAGAAAAGTCCATGGGAAGAACGCCAACAAAGATAAGCCTCTTTCAAGGTAAACACTAATTGACTTCAGCAATTCTAACTGCACAGTTGGAAACTTATATACATAGCTCCCACCTGCAAGCCACGAGGAGGATCATGGTAATCTCTTGAGTAGACCTTGCTTTTCCCTGATCCTCTCCTCCCTGCATAACCTAGGATGGATAGAGGATGGGCCTGTCCTCTGACTGCTCAGCCAGCCTCTGCCCTTCCCCAGCCTCCTCCTCCACCTCTGGAGCCACACTTCCACTCTCTGTTGGCTGTTCCTATTCTTCCTCAGAGTCAGACTCCACCAGGGGCATGACAGCTACTGAATTTCTATTCTCTGATCCAGGTGGGTGTGAGAATGGGGAACAGTTCTCAGTCCTCACCAGGGATGGGATTCTGACAGTTCGCACCTATTCGCTAGAACTGGTTGTTAACATTCTAAGCAGTTCGGAGAACCAGTTGTTAGAAGAAATTACTGGCCTAATCCTGCAAGGAAGGCAGGAAGGAAACATTCTGGTGTTGCTTACAGAAACTGCCTCTCTGTTAATTCTTATTACATTCTTGGCAGGACTAGACTTCCTGTCTCAGGAACTTCTCTGAAGTTTTTCCCCCCTTCTTTGCTGGTACTTTGCTTGTGTGTAGCGACCATTCAAAGTTACAATGGCACTGAAAAAAGTGACATGACCATTTTTCACACAACTGTTGCAGCACCCCCACAGTCATAAGAGGCCAGGTGAGGAGATGTCTGCCTCGATGTGACTGATATTGGTTTGGCCATGCCCAGCCAATAATATGACCACCAAGCCATGCCCACCAACTAAGCCATGCCCACAAAAGCAGTTGTTAAAAAATTTGAATCCCACCCCTGGTCCTTACCACTCAACTGTCTGGAATGTTGAATGCATTCAAGCTAAGATTCAGCAGCAACATTTATTTGCAATTGTTTTAAACAATTGCCTTCAAATTAAAAAAAAAAAGACTGTTAAGATAGCAGAAGATTGGAAGAATTGCCCTAGTTAACATCTTTTTTCTGCTTTGTGTGTGTGTGTGTGTGTGTGTGTGTGTTTGTGTGATCATCATTTGAGGCTTCAGTGTTGCCAATGTGTGTGTGTGCATCAGTGGTGGGATTCAAAAATTTTTGCTACCGGTTCTGTGGGCATGGCTTGATGGGCAAAATGCCATTCCATCCCCACCCCACTAACCTGCTTTCCAGCTCCGTTCTCCTGTGCAGGGCAACAAAAGAAGACCCAGCCAATCAGCTGGGACTCAGGAGGCAGAGAATAGATGGGGACGGGGCCAATCAGAGGCGGCATTTGCTGGTTCTCCAAACTACTCAAAATTTCCGCTACGGGTTCTCCAGAACTGGTCAGAACCTGCTGAATACCACCTCTGCCTAGTTAACATCTTTTTTCTGCTCTCTCTCTCTCTCTCTCCCTTTCTCTCGAGAGAGAGGGAGAGAAATCATCATTTGAGGCTTCAGTGTTGCCAATGTGTGTGTATGGATGGATGGATGAAGGATGGATAGATATGTGTATGGATACATGGGTATCCATGCTGTTGCCTTCCTCTCATTCACAACTCATAAGTATGATAAGCTTACTCTACTGTGTTAAAATAATAGTTTACTAAGATTAAAGATTACCTCAAATTCAGAGATTCCATGGCTAATAGTTCTCAATAGATTGGTTAGCAATTATGTTGCTTCGTTTCTCTTGAAAGCCCTTTAAGAAATGAGCCATCAGTACATGTTGTGGCTAGAAGTTCAAATGCTTCATTATGAATTGTGTGAAGGAGTTTGTCTCTAATGCATTGCCACATTAGATACTGGTATTATGTTAGAGGTGGGGAGGAGTGGATCTTATAGATAAGCTGACCATCTACATCAGGGTCCCCAAACTTGGCAAATTTAAGACTTGTGGACTGGCTGGAGAATTCTGCCAGTTGAAGTCCACAAGTCTTAAAATTGCCAAGTTTGGAGACCTCTGGTCTACATCAAACTCAGAGAATCTGATTTGGGTCATATAGAATCAAAGACTCATAGGGCCAGAAGAGATCTTGGAGGTTTCTTAGTCCAACCCTTGTCCTTATTCCACCCACCCCAGACAAATGAATGACCAATCTTTTCTTGAAAACTTCCAGTGATAGAGCACCATCAACTCTACAAAGCAAGCATTCCACTGACTAATTGTTCTCATCATCAGGAAATTCATCCTTGGTTCCAGGTTGGTTCTTCCACTGATTATCTTCCATCCATTGCTTCTTGTCCCGCTCTCAGATGCTTTGGAGAATAAATCAATGCCCTCTTCCCTGTGATCTTTCATAACTGTTTACAAAGTCTCATTAAATATAGAAGCTTTGTGTGCATCTTCTTCTAATTGACATAATTGTTAAAGTAAGTTGCCAGTAATCTTTTTTTTTTAATGCAAGCCCTGCCTGTTGCATTCTTTTTTACCTAAATTCTGCTTGCTGCATCCTTTTAAAGCAGCAGTCACCAACTGGTGGTCCACGAGAAAATTCTGATGGTCCACAGAAAAATTGTTTGCATTTTTTATATTGCATTAAGTCAGAGGTCCTCAAACTCCGCCTCCTGGGCCAGATACGTGCGATGAACATTTGTGTTGCTGCAGAGAGTCTCCCCCTTCGGGGTCTTTTTGTGTAGGTCAGGGGGGGCAGAAATTCCGACAGGGGGTCTGCTTCAGCCTCCTGGTGTGGGGCTTTGGGTGAAGTGCCACTGGTGGCAAAGAGCTGGTGGGCCATGTTCCAGTGGGACTGCATTACGGCCTGGAACTGGCTGACCACTTCAGCCTCTGAGCCTCCAGGCCTTCCCTCTGCTTGGAAAGCCTTGCTCGTAGTCCTCAGTGAAGTACTTCTGCTGAGCCTCCTTCTCAGTCAGATTCAATCTGAACTGAGCCAGCTGTTTTGCCAACTCTTTCTCATGGTGGCTGCTTAGTTCCAACAACTGCTTCTATAGAACTGGTCGTTATGTTTCTGCACAGTTTGGAGAACCAGGAAATCATGCCCCTGACTGGCCTGCCCCTCTCTGCACAATCAGTCCTTATCACATATGCGCAACATTGCATGCATGCCCGACATTGCTGACTGCATTCTTCCCCGCCCAGTCCCTCCTTAAAGTATTTTTTCCCCTCCCAACGATCAGCTGTTCCTATGATCAGCTGTGCCGGGATTCCTTTCACTTACTTACTGCTTCACTCAGGAGGCTTCCCTGAGGCCCAGGAAGCAAAAAATGGAGGGGGGGGCGCAGCACTGGTGCCAAAAAAAGGGGGAGCCACACCCAACCAGTCACAAGGTCACACCCACCTAGCCATGCCCACAGAACTGGTTGTTACAACATTTTAATCCCACCCCTGCCCCCACCCCAAAAACAGCCAGATGGATACATGTTCACCTTGGTCCCTTCATCATGCACAGATTATGAGAAAATTGCAATTTACTTTGCAACCCAAGTAAACCAATCTAAACAACTGTTCAAAAAAAAAAAATCTGGGTTACATTTCAAGAACCTTTGATTTAGAAATTGGGTATTCATTAGGATAGTAACATGATATTTGAGCATGGAGGAGCATAATCTCCCAGCATGTCGAAAATGATTTAAAACTTAATCTGTACCTTGTGATGCTCACTAATTATTTTTATTTACTCATGAGATTACAAGCAAGAAGTCAAAAATACCTTGGGATTTACAAACTAATGAGATTCTGAGCAATTAAGGTATGTATGTATGTATGTATGTATGTATGTATGTATGTAGTGGAGGATATTCATAGCTGTAATCTGCATCTTGGTGCATATGGATGCTATCATGCCCACCCATGATGACTTATAGTGTGTTCTAGGAAAGCCAACCATGATGGATTATCCAAAACCATTGATAGGATTATCCAAAATTAAAAGGTTTGGGGATCATTAGAAAAACATGCCATTTATTTAAGAGTATGCTATATACCATTTTGTATATGCCAATCTAAATCCTATTGCTCTTTTCCTGAAATACACACAATCTGGATTCATTGTAATATATGTCTGGATAGGTGAAAAGTCGGACACATTTTTAAGTGCAAGAATCATAATGTTTTCTGGGATGTGTGTCACGAACTAAGCCTCTCATGCTTATTTTTTTTCCATTATCAGTGGTCTCTTTCTAATGAAAACAGTCTAGGCAATGCACACTTCAAAACTCAGCAGGACAAATGATATGTGCCTAGAAAATAAATATGCATTGCCTTCAGTTTCCTGAAGGTCTTTGTTTGATGGATTGACAAGACAAAATACCAGCGAAAAGGCAGATACGAGTTTGCAAATAAAACTAAGGTGGATGCCTCTCTCCTCCAAGATGATTTCGTAGAAAACAGAGTTAAAGCTATTACTCATGAAAAATTGGTCTCTAGGAACAAGGTGGCCCCTGGAAATTGTTCCCTAGAAGTTGATATTTGGGAGATTATGTCAAATCCAATATATATTTATAATGATATATAACGCAAGGACCCCTCCTCCAGAACTCACATTGCAATACACAGTCATCAAAGAAATAATATTTCATCTGTTCCTATGAACTTTTTCATTAGTTTCCAATAGAGCACGGGTTATCTTAAAGCAAGTATCATATGTTAAAAACTGAACGGGGACTTAGAAGAGTCATAATAGCAACTTCTGTGTATAGATTTGCAAAGCAATATAGATAAACAAGTATTGTACTTTAACAGTAGCATAGTAAGTAAGGAATCAGTAAATTAGCTACAGATATATCTATGGTAACTGAACTTAACTGTTATTAAAGGACATGTACACTGCTATGATATTGCTGTAAAATGTGAAAACTTGTTTCTCTTTTTTAAATGGTTGAAACTTTGAATAAATAATAAAGAAGCATAGGATAACTCAAAATATGATGAGTCACCCAGCAAAAGGACTTCAGTAGAAGCCATTCTTTCTCATGCTTACTTCTTTTTCATTTCTTGATTGCCATTCATAGGGGGACGGCAGGGCCATCTTAACAGCATTATGGGCCCTGGGCAAAGCAGTGTACTGGTGCCCCTAGGACAACTACTCACAGGAATAAAAATGCAAAATGCGATAAAATTAAACATATATTTATGTTATTGGCACTTCCAACAAATAAATACATAATAAATGGGGTAAGTTGCTGTATTTACCGTGTTTCTCATAAAATAAGGCCAGGTCTTATATTTTTTTTGAGCCCTGAAAAAACGGCTAGGCCATCTTTTCGGGGGTGACTTAATTCCCCCCCTTGCATCCTCATCTAGAGCACCCCGCGGGCAGCCTCGCCACCAGCCGCTCCTAACGGGTGATCATGGCAAAGCGCGAGAACTCCCTACTCCCACTAAACACCTTTGCTGCAGACCCAAGACCTATGGCACCCGCCGCTGTTGCTTTCCCTTCTGCCCATTCCGCCACCATGTTTGAAGCTGCCGCTTCCGTGTTTGGAGTGCTGCTGCCATTTGGAGTCCCGCCGCCATTTGAAGCACCGCTGCCACGTTTGGAGCTGCCGCTTCCATGTTTGGAGTGACACCACCATTTGGAGCACTGATGTCATGTTTGGAGCCACCACTTCCGCATTTGGAGCTGCCGCCATGTTTGGAGTGGCGGCGGCGCTCCAAATGGCGGTGGTGCTCCAAACAGCGGCAGTGCTCCAAATGCAAAAGCAGCAGCTCCAAACACGGTGGCAGCTCCAAATGCAGACATGGCAACTCCAAACAGTGGCAGTGTTCCAAACAGCGGCAGCGCTCCAAGCATGGAAGCGGCAGCTCCAAATGGCAGTGGTGCTCCAAACAGCAGTGGTGCTCCAAACGTGGAAGTGGCAGCTCCAAATGCAATGGTGGCATGGGCAGAAGGGAAATCAACAGCGGCGGGCGCTGAAGGTCTTGGGTCTGCCGCAAAGGTGCTTGGCAGGAGTAGGGAGCTCTCCGCACTCTGCCATGATCGCCCATTAGGAGCAGCTGGTGGCGAGGAATTACTGCCCATGGGGGGCTCCTAACAGCAAGTCCCCCTGCCCTTCCCCCCATTGTGCATGTTTTAAAATAGGCCTAAATTTGGGGGGAGGGGCTTAATTTGATTTTATGCCTAGAAAACATGCTGGGTCTTCCTATTGGGGGAGGTTGTATACAAGGTGCATTGACATATGTTAACATACAAGATTGATATGGAGGGCCTATGTTCGTGGGGACCAGGGGCAAGTGCCCATCAGGCCCATGCATTAGGACAGCCCTGGGGGAGAGATGGGGGAATTTAGGAATTTGGTGGCCCAACTGCTAATCAAAACATCTAACAGCTGGCATGTGGACCATGGCCATGTCAACGGACACCTGTCGGAACTGACCAGGAACTTATGGCTGATCTGATTGGCCCATGTGACCTAAAAGAGGTGTCTCCAACCTTGGCAACTTTAAGCCTGGGGGATTTCAACAAAGCAAAGCTGGCTGGGGAATTCTGGGAGTTGAAGTCCCCAGGCTTAAAGTTGCCAAGGTTGGAGACCTCCAACCTAAAAGACACAGGGGATGGGAGAATCTTATTCTTTTAATTATCCATAAGCAGGGGAACTATTTAGAGCTAGCTTCACTTTCCTAATTGCCGACATGATGTTCTCAATAAAGATAACATCTGAACCTAACCCTAGTGTCAGAGTCCCGACTTCTCTGAGTTCATTGATCGGAACGATGGCAGAGAATGTGAGAAGTTCAAAAAGAAAAAAAAATCTTCTCTGAAGAACCAGCTTCAATATTACCAGTTCTTAGGCTGAACCAAGCTATAACCTGGTAAGCATTAAGAAACAGAAACGGATGGACTTGCTGATTCAATGTTTTTGCCACTGAGGGTCTTTCCGGGGCAATGAGGGCATCACTAACCACAGCCAACTCACTATCAGATAATTTGCCACGACCAACTTGCTGTGGGACAAGTTGTTGCAGGACAATTACATACTATGGAAGAAATGGTGAAATAGAAACAGTAAACAAAAGATACAAAAGGAGACCCAAAATGAAATGAGAATGACAAAAATTAAAATACTTTTAAAAATTATTTTAAATAAATAAAATTGATGAATGGTCCTGTGATGAGTTTTCCCATGCTGAATTGGCCGCTGTGAATTACCCTGTGGCGAGCTGGCCACGGCAAGTTGGCCAAGGCGAATTGGCAGCAGTGAATTGGCCACAGCAAGTTGGCCATGGTGAGTTATCCCATTCTGTGCTGGAAGGGCTAGATTTTCAGCCCTGTGTTTCAGCAGTTTCCACACAGTTGTCCCCTGGCATCTACCAAGCTTTCTGCTCCATTGATGTCACCTATTAAAAGAAGAAACACTTCTATGTTCACATTTTTTGTATTATCATTTTCTATAGAAGTAAGTCCTTGCTTAAAAACCAATTACTTAGCAACAATTCAAGTTACAACAGACTCCCCCCCCAAAAGATACTTACAATCTGATTTAGAAGTTCTGATGGAAGCACATATGGATGCACACACACCACAGTCAGTTGTAGGGTGCTGGAAAGGATATGTTCTGGTTTCTTCATTTCCTTCTTAGCTTTTTTTATTATTTCTTCTGAATGATATATAACTATGGTTTATTTCTAAGTGTCTATTGATGACTGATTTTACTGATTGCCAAGCTTCCAGGAATTCCTGAGCATGTTTGGGTTTGGCTTGATCTAGGATGTTCACAATTTCCCAGCTGAAATTGTGGTTGAGTCTGTCTATGTGTTGTGATAGTAAGGAATTTTCATCATGCCGTTTAGCCTGTAGTTGGTATTCATGGATGCACTCTGCCTGTCTATCCTACATTCTGGCTGCTACAGACCTTTCATCTTAAGTTGTAGATGAATGAGACAAGTTCCATCATGGCATCTTTGTTGAAACATTGAAAACCAGGAGGCTGCTGATTGAAAGACAAGATATCACACCTACACATTGGTTATTACTCTTTCTACCCATTAAACATGGCCTGAAATTTTCTTCTCTTAAATTCCAAAGCAAATTCTCTTTGGTTATCAGATTGAATGCAACTCTCCTCTTTTTGACATCATGGCTGAGTAGTATAGAAAGGTAGGATAGGGTTGCAAAGCAAGCAGATTAGAAAAGGAGGAGCTACACTGATTCAAAGGTTAGAGAATTAAAGTTAGACAGAGTGGGATGGACTGAACCTTAGGAGAAACTGAGGTATGTCAAGAAAACACTTAGCAAAAAGGCGGGGAGAGAGAAAGCAAGATAGAGAGCAGGTACCCCAAGAACAAACAGAGGGAAGGGTAGATCAAGGCCAGAAACCACATCAGAGAGGGAAACCAATATCTGAAGTTGTACAGTGTGGTTGGGCTTGTGGCAGGGACTAATATAGGGTGAAGGAGTGATGGCTTGGAAGCAGCTGCAAGGATAAAAGACAGGGTGATGGATCAGGGCAAGACCAAAAAGATGTGGTGGTAACCAAGTTCAGGTGGAGGACAGCAGGAGAAAATATTAGAGAAGATCAAAGAATGCTGAAAGACATATTGGGTGGAGGAGGTCAGAAAACAGTAGAAGAAAAGCGACACAGCCAGAAGGGAAGTTCAGAGTTACAACAAGGAGCAGAATTAGGCCAGAATACAGAAGAGAGGAGAAAAGTCAAGGGTGGGAAAGAAGGAATAAGGGTCAACAGAAGAGGAAGAGAAATATTGGTTCTTACATGCTGCCAGTATTTGCGCAGGAAGCACTAGAGAACCAGACAGCAAGGATTGGAAGGAAGCAACTAAGGGCTTTTTGTGTGTCGTAGAAAGAACAGCCCCCATTGCAATGAATGACAAAGAGTTTATGAAGATGTGCCAAAGGGGGCAGGAATAGGTTTGAATAATTTGCAATTCTGCTAATTTACTAATTTGCCTCTGCATGCCAAAGACCATGCATTTGCCTAATGCTGACCTCTGTGTTTGACTAATGGCTAAAGACTGAAGCCAATGGACAAGAGCTATTAATGTCATTCTGGAAACAAGCTAAAGGTTTTCTCTAACATTCTATGTCAGTGTGAAGTCTATGCTAACAGGCTTCTCTATCTTAATTATTTGCTTTCAGTAGAATGTTTGAAAGGCACTTAGGATAAATATAAATTACATTTGCCATCAGAAGGTGATCTTTCTATCTTGTTTTTCTTGGAGTTCCCAGGGAGGGGTTAGGAATTGATTCCTTTTATTTCAACCAGTGCATAGTTACCTCACTGGTGCTGATTTTGTTTTAAAGAAAGTTGGAAGTGAGATGGAAAGAGTCCCACTGGATTCTTGGGCTAATCAATTCCCAAATCTATTGATCTACATTTAATAGGAGAGATAGTCCTTGGCTTATGACCAGCAGCTTAGTAAACAGATAACAGATAAGAAGAGTTGGAAGGGACCTTGTAGGTCATTTAGTCCAACCCCCACCCAAGCAGGAGACCCTACACCATTTCTGACAAATGGCAGTCCAATCTCTTCTTGAAAGTCTCAAGTGATGGTGCTCCCACAACTACCGAGAGCAAGCTGTTCCATTATTTCTCCTTATTTCCAGGTTAAATCTCTCCTTGTTCAGTTTCCATCCATTATTCCTTGTCTGGCCATTTGAAGCTACAACATATCCTGAGAAAGTGCAGAGAAGAGCAACCAGGATAATTAGGGGACTGGAGGCTAAGACATATGAAGAACAGTTACAGGAACTGGGCTTGGCTAGTCTAGTGAAGAAAAGGACTGAGGGGGAGAGATGATAGAAGTCTTCCAATATTTGAGGAGCTGCCACAGGGAGGAAGGGGTCAAGCTATTTTCTAAAGGACCTGTAGGCCAAACAAGGAATAATGAATGGAAACTGAACAAGGAGAGATTCAATTTGGAAATAAGGAGAAACTTTCTGACAGTGAGAACAATCAACCAATGGAACAGCTTGCCCTCAGAAGTTGTTGGATTGGCATCATTTGAGACTTTCAACAGGAGATTGGACTGCCATTTGTCAGAAATGGTGGTAGAGTCTCCTGCTTGAGCAAGAGGTTAGACTAAATGAATTACAAGGACAGAGATGGTATTCAGCAGGTTCTGACAAGTTCTTGAGAACCAGTAGCAGAAACGTTGAGTAGTTTGGAGAATGCCACCTCTGACTGGAGATTTTACAGTATCCTTCTCCTGCCACTCCCACCAAACCACACCCACAGAACCAGTAGTAAAAAAAAATTGAATCCCACCACTGTACAAGGTTCCTTCCAACTCTGTTATTCTGTTAATGTACTAAGTAGTTGTGACCCAGATTTGAAGTTCCAATGGCGGCACTCCCTGCAATCATGTGAGTGTATTTTGGACACTTGCCAATTGTTTTCAGCATCCTGCGATTTATGAGGGTTTTTTTTTTTTTTTTACTGAAAACCAACGTTTACTTCCAGCAAAAATGCCCAATAACAAACAATGGTTCATTTAAAGACATTGGCTTATTGACTACCTCAAAAATTGTCATAAAATGGAGTGTGATCATTAAGTGGATGTGACACACTAAACAATCATAATTGTGACCATGATTTTGGGCTCAGACAATATCTTCTTAACACTACTTTTAATAGTGAAGTTATCAAGTAGTAACTTAGTTTGGTACTGATGCAAAGCAATTGGGGTGTACTTTTATTAACTGACACTTTCAAGAGACACTTTCAAAAACATCCTGTTTAGCCTCTTATCTATTTAAGACCAGCAGAAAGTGCCATCAGTTGGAGATCAAGGATGCATCTGTAAGAAAAGTTAGGTAACAGAGTTCTACTTCTGTCTCTTCTTGCAATGAATTTATGTATTATGGATTTATAACCCAAGTACTTACTGAAGCCATCAAAACACATCATGTGTCATGAATAAAATATAATGAAAATATTAAATTTTTAAAAAGAATAACAAACACAAAAAAGTACACATAATGGCAGCATAAAAGCAATTAGCAATTATTTGAACAACCTCTCTCAAATATCTGCAATGCAAAGATTTCAGCATTTGTGAACTTTCAAAAGAAGAGCTGATCTAACAGGTCCAACCTACTGCAGAAACAAAGGGAAATATAATTCATCTTTAAAAAAAATGGTAAGAGAAATTCCCATTTCCAGTCCTCCAGGGAACAGGTTGCTAGCTTGGAAAGTAACTTGAATTGTTCAGGACCTCCAAAAATTGAATGAAGATAGCATCAACTCATATAAAAAGGGTATTTTAATTATGCAGTATGTTCCACATGGATGACCCTCAAGATGAAGATGAAGTTCAGGATGCAGTTGCTGTATTTTAAGTTGGATAACTAAATGAGACCTTAAAATTGTCTGTCTAGGAAGGCAAAAAATAAGGTCAAACAGTCTGAGACTGAGAATCTAGCATAAGGTACTTTCAGGAAAGTCTGCAGCAAAGAGCTAGTCAGGGTCAATAGGGAGGGCAAAGCAAACCAGTCTGTATCTCTATCTAAATGTATAGGTTCAGAAGATCAGCAGTAAAGCCTGGGACAAATATTCAGGCCATCAAAGGCTGAGAGCACAACACATTTCAAATAGCCTGCCCTAATCATTTGTGCCAATGTCATTCTATGTATGTTCCCAGACTCACCCTATGGGCGTGAATGATCCATGCTTATAACTTGACAGAAGATTTTGTTTTTCAGGAGTATTCCCTAATCATGGAATGCTTTGGTTTAAGAAGTGCAGATGGTCACCGTGCTGTCTCATTTTAGCTGGCTGAAATATGTTTGTCTGTTCAGGATTTTGCGAATATGCTCCAAAACAAAGTATAAAATTGTTGGAAGGTTTTTGCATGCACAAGCTTAGTGTTGATGATGTAATTGTTGTAGAGATAAGTGTGGTACTTTCATTCTTTTTATACTTCTCTTGACACGCCACTGGACCTGACACCTGAGGACCTTTTACAAGGTCTGGTAGAGATGCCGAAAGAAGCAGGGTGAGATGCTTCTTTCCATTAGGTTTCCAAGCAGCTCTTAGCAGTTGGAGATATAGTGGGCACAGAGAAAAGTCCTGCTAAGAACCATAACCAAGTTGTCAAGCATGCTTAGAGGCCCTGTAGATTATTTGTGTGGCATTATTTGCATTGGGACTCGGGGGAAAAACACTTTGGTACCAGAACAGCTAGAGCAGGGCTGTCAAACTCCTGGCCCGTGGGCGGATGCGTCACACGCTGGCCATGCCCACACCCAGTTTAACAAAGGGGGGGAAAGTCCCAATAGATCACATGACGCAGCCATGATGGTGTGTATTTGACACCCCCGAGCTAGAGTACCTACAGAAAGAAAGCATTTGTCATGAGAATAAACTTTATGAATGGTTAGGATATCTTTGTGCCATAGTTATTGACATGAACCATTATTCTGCAAGTTAAAAACTGAAGAGGGTTTTAGGAGGACTGTACTATTTCTCAGCTCTTTGTTTTCTATTTATTTTTGCTGTCTTTGGGTCCTGAGATAAAGATTGGGTTGGGTTGGGTGAGGTTAGTTTTGACCCAAAGACTTCCTTAATGCAGAATGGCCATCAACCAAACATGAAAATACTGAATTCCTAATTTGTTGCATTCCGAGTTTTAGTTCCAGAGGGTGGGCAAAAAAAAAAAAAATGTTTTTCCCTCTGTATAGACATCTGGGCTTAATCATCTTTGGGTTATGTTGTGATTAGCTTCCAAGTGATAACTTTCTTTCTTTCTTTCTTTCTTTTTTTGTTAAAAAAGACAGTGGGCAGCAATGGTTAAACTCATTTAAAGATTCCAAGGGGATATTTTATTTCAGCCACCTCAACTATTCTGCAAGTGGAAAAGAGTATAGATTACAACAACAGCAACAAAAGCTTTCTCCCCCTGATACTTTTCACAGGTGATAGAACTACAATTCTTATAATAGCCAGTGAGTATGGACCATGTCTACATTGCCTGGGAATTATTGAAAGGGTTGAAATTCAAAACATCTTGAGAGTACAAAGTTAAGGAAGGCTGATTTACAAAATTACCTTGCAGATGCAGTATTTACAGTGATGGTCCAGTTAGGCTTTGTTTTACTACGGTTGTCTTATAATACCATGTTTATTTATTCTCCCTTGTTATGTTGATAGGGTTCCACCAAAAAACCAGGGCAATTGTGACATTGACTATTCTGTTTTTAAAGCCTTGTGACCTGCTAACACCATGTAAGTTTTTCCCATCCAAGGCAGGATAATTTTACTATACTGGTAATCCTTGAATTAAAATTGATCATTTAACGACTATTCAAACTTACAAGAGATTCTAAAAGAGGGAATTAGGATTCAGATTCAAATTCATTGTCTGTCCACCTTTCCCCACATAGTCATATGATTGCATTTTGGCACACAGCAATCAGTCCACATTTGCTTTGGAGTAGTTCATGGTCATATGACTGCAGTTTAGAGAATAGAATAGAATAGAATAGAATAGAATAGAATAGAATAGAATAGAATAGAATAGAATAGAATAGAATAGAATTCTTTATTGGCCAAGTGTGATTGGACACACAAGGAATTTGTCTTGGTGCAAATGTTCTCAGTGTACATAAAAGAAAAGATACATTCATCAAGAGTCAAGAATCATAAAGTACAACAGTTAATAATAGTCATAAGGTACAATAAGCAATCAAATCATACCAGGAAACAGTCAGTATAAATCATAAGGATACAAGTGACAAAGTTACAGTCATACAGTCACAAGTGGGAAGGGATGGGTGATAAGGAGCGATGAGAAGATTAATAGTAATAGTAGTTCAGACTTTGTAAATAGTTGAAGAGTGTTGAGGGAATTGTTTGTTTAGCAGAGTGATGGCGTTCAGGGAAAAAACTGTCCTTGTGTCTACTTGTTTTGTTGTGTGCAGTGCTCTACAGCGTTGTTTTGAGGGAAGGAGTTGAAACAGTTTATGTCTGGGATGTGAGGGGTCTGTAAATATTTTCACAGCCCTCTTTTTGACTCCTGCAGTATACAGGTCCTCAATGGAAGGCAGGTTAGTAGTAATTGTTTTTTCTGCAGCTCTAATTACTCTCTGAAGTCTGTGTCTGTCTTGTTGGGTTGCAGATCCAAACCAGACAGTTATAGAAGTGCAATGTTTAAAATGTTTTGGGCAAAAACTAGCATCTACTTCCACTTTTCTTTGAAAACCATTCATTGTGAACAAAGAGTTCACTAAATAACCGCCTTCACTTTCCAACAGCTGCACACACAAAAAGGTTGTAAAATTGGCTGAGGTCACATGGTGATCGGCTTTATGATTGTCCCAAATTAGAACCAAAATTGTGAGCTCAATTACTGTCACAAGTCAAGGATTGCCTGGATCTAACATTATACGCTATCAACAACTATCTCACCTAAAATCTTCTTTCCATAAAATAGGGTTCTCTTTGCATGATAAAGGATTATGTATATCTCAAGATATTCTGTATTTATATTATAGACAAAGTCTATTCTCTCTTACACAGTTCTAGTTGTTGTTGTTTTTAGTGAAAGCTGGCTTTATTAACTTTATAGAGAAATATTAGTTGCTGTTACTGCGGAGATTTATTGCCTCGTTTTCAGCAACCAAATAGAACTAGCACTCTTGTCATCATTTTCTTTTTAATGCCAGCATGAAATATAGATTAGCAAAAAGCCGTATAACTGGAGTCTGCAGCCTCAACTGAGACTGGAGAATTTTAAGCAATTCAAGTCTGTGATGCCTTGTTCCAGCTAGTATGGATTGTTTACATTTCAGAAAACATTGTTTTATTATCTGAAAGATGATCATGCTCATTAAAATACAATCTTACCAGACAGAGAAATTATAGATTAGTTTCCCCAGCTGTGCATTTGACTTATAACTGAATGATGACACCAGGACAATCTTCACATAATAGAAACAGCACTTCAGCTTATATACTGCTTTATAGAGTTTTACAGCCCTCTCTAAGCAGTTACAGAGTCAGCATATTGCACCCAACAATTTGGGTCCTCATTTTACCCACCTTGGAAGGATGGAAGGCTGAGTCAATCTTGAGCCTGGTGAGATTCGAACTGCCAAATTGCAGGTAGCTGGTAATCAGCAGAAGTAGCCTGCAGTACTGCATTCTAACCACCACGACTCATAACTGCTTGTGCTCCTGATAGGTACCCCCATTCTATTTTCCAAACCTTTTGGAGCTCCAGAAACATTATGCACATTAGAAACACATTTATCTTTAAACAATCAGATCTTATTATTTATTTATTTGTTTGTTGATTGATTGATTGATTGATTGATTGTACCATTTAATAAATATCAGGAAGATTAAAGTTGCCATCCCTAAACATAATTTATGCCCATAATATTACAAGTGAAGTTCAGATACAATCACCTCAGCTGAAACATGGCATAGATTCTTCTGGAAAATATTTAATACAGAATAGTAACTGTAGTGAGCCATATTGAGTTGATCTCAGCGAAGTGGCAATTATTTCCAAGTATGTTTAACAGCATATTTGGCTAGATGAATATGTAAGACTTATTCATAGTAGCTGGTGGTAATTATGTATTACTATTTATTAAAAAACAATGTCACAGGAAAGATTTGGAAGATTTGATATCTTTCTATTATTGTGAGGAAAGCAATGTTTAGACAATCCCAGGGAGTTATTTTTCTCTATATGTCCTAAAAATCTAGCTTCTGTTATCATATTTTTTTTTTCAGATATGCAAATATTGGAAATAATGATAGCAACAAACTTGTTTTTACCAGCTTAGAAATATATTTGAAGACACATGTCTTGTTCATACCATAAAGTGATGAATAATCAGAAAACCAGCACAACTAATGCTAGATCAATATATTGTAACCAATAGCATGGCTTAAAACCTATAGGTAGAAAATGTGGCATTTTCTTCAAGTAGAAGGAGTATTCAGACAAAAGAAAAAGCAAATGTAGGTTTCTATTGCTTTTCTTATTTAATATTATAGATTGTTTATTCTGTAAAAGTAAGAAAAATCTTTTCTGCCCCCAAGGTTTTGTAAAATAGAGCCAATATATGAAATAGCCTAAGTTGTGGTCACAGAAGAATTTGATTTTGTTGTGTCCGCGAAATGATGCCAGGAGTCGGTGACTTTAGTGCAAAGCTCTTTATTAGCAAGTTGGAACCGAACTGGCGAAAGGAAAAAAGCCAGCGGCTTTTATTCCTTTTGCCACGGCGGCCGCGGCCAATGACACCGCTTTGAATCTCCCGCGATCCGAATGGACCAATCGCGGGAGATTCCTAGCGAGCCAATCAGCGCGGCTCACCTGACCAATCAGGGAGCCCCGCGCTTTGGCCAATCAAAGCGCGGGGATCTCGAGTATGTTAATTAGGGACAGAACCCCTCCCCTCTTGGTTCAGTCCTTACGTTGCGTAGTCACGTAGGTAGGCGGGGCTCCGTCTGAGCCTACTTGACCTGCGCAACTCAGTTGTAGGCTGGATCCCGGCCGGTTCGGTCGGGATCTCTGCTGCTCCTGATGCCGTCGTGGGAACCGGCTGGTCGATCGGGCCGGTCCTTTCTCCGTAGCTCCCACCTGGGCCTTCCGGGTTGGTTGAGCTGCGGGTTTCACCGCTCCCGCTCGGTCTTTCCGGGTCGGTCGAGCTGGCCTGGCTGTTCCTTCCTGGCGAGGGGTCGTGATGGCTGCTTTCCGGTGAGTACTGCTGGTTTATTCTTCTTTGGTTTTGGTCCCCTGGGTATTCCCTCCCCCCTTGGTTTGTGTTGTGGGGGTTGGTTTCGCCTGCTTGTGCGTCGGTGTTTTGTTGGTTGGTAGTCCTCGACCTTAGTTGGTCGATGTGGCGTTTCCACGCTCGTCCGTCTGCTGTTTGTAGCCGGTACGAGTGTGGGCCTGTTGCTTGTGTGATGACGGCTGGAATCCATAGTGGGTCTCCCGTCAGGTTCTTTGCATATACGGGGTCGCTGGGTGCGAAGGTTCGGTGTTTGCTGTTTGAGTCTGGGGGCCTCTCCGGGTTATACGTGGGGTGTAACCTGTCGAGTGGGGACCTTTGTTTTCTGCCCATTAATAGTTCGGCTGAGCTTTTATTGGTTGTGGTATTTGGGGTAATGTGTTGGGTGAAGAGTAGTTTGTTTATTTTCTCCTGGATCTCCCCGTGGTCTATTTTCCGGATGGTCTTTTTAGTGAATTGGACCATCCGTTCCGCCCTACCGTTCGCCGCTGGGTGCGCCGGTGCTGTCAGCGCGTGGCGGATGCCCCTTTCCGCTAGGAATTTCTCGAATTCCAGCGAGGTGAACTGGGGCCCGTTGTCGGAGACGACGACGTCTGGGAGGCCGTGTGTTGCAAAGAGTTTGCAGAGTTCCTTGATCACGGCCTCCGTGGTTGTCGTCTTCATGTTGCTTACCTCCAGCCAGTTGGCGTAAGCGTCAACTGTTATGAGGAAGGTGTGTCCTTTTGTGGGCCCGGCGAAGTCTATATGGATCCTAGACCAAGGTCCCCTTGGGGTTTCCCACTCTAGGACGGGTGCTGTGGGTGGGCTTGGCCTAGTTTCCTGGCATCGTTGGCACCTAGCTACCCAGGCCTCTATTTGTTTGTCCATCCCTGGCCGCCAAGCGTAACTTCTGGCCAGGGCTTTAGTCCTAACGATGCCTGGGTGCCCCTCGTGTAGCAGTTCCAAAACCTTCCCCTGTAGCTTTTCCGGAATGACCACCCTATCCCCCCATAGTATGCACCCTTTTAAGAAGGAGAGTTCCGTTTGGCGGTTTTGGAACGTTTTGACGGACTCGTCGTTGTCCCTTTCCGGCCACGCTTTCTCCACCCAATGCAACACCCGCACCAGACGTTTGTCTTTATTAGTCTCTCGGGCAATGTCTGACGCGGTTATGGGCAGATTGGGTAGAGTCTCTATGCTGAGGGTGGTCGTCGTGGGTGCTGGGTCGGTGTCGGGTTCCGGTAGCGGCGAGCGGCTTAAGGCGTCTGCATGGGAGATCGTCTTACCCGGTCTGTGTATGAGTTCGTAGTTGTAGGCTGCCAGGAACTCGGACCACCTTGTCATTCGGGGAGACAGAATGTTCGGGGTGGCCCGGTTTCCTGCAAGGATTCCCAGCAGCGGCTTGTGATCCGTTATGATGGTGAAAATCCGGCCGTAGAGATATTCATGGAATCGTTTTACGGCGGCAACAATAGCCAGAGCTTCTTTGTCCAGTTGGCTATAGTTCCGCTCCGGTTTGGTGAGGGTCCTTGAAAAGAATGCGATGGGCGCTTCTTTTCTGTCGGGAAGGGTATGGCTGAGGACAGCGCCGACGCCGAAGGGTGATGCGTCGCATGTGATGGCCAGAGGTAGGGTCTCGTTGAATTGTATGAGGACGGCGTCGGAGGTGAGGAGGTCCTTCGTTCTTTGGAAGGTGGCTTGCTCGCGTTTCCCCCAAGTCCAGGTCGCCGCCTTGTCCAGGAGCCTATGCAAGGGCTCCGCCGCTGTCGCCTTTTGGGGTAGGAAAACATTGTAAAAGTTCAGTAACCCCAAGAACGCCTGTAGTTCAGTCTTTGACTTGGGTGTGGGGGCTTCTTTGATGGCCTTGATTTTTTTGTTTGTGGGGTGAATGCCGTGATGGTCTAGGAGGTAGCCCAGGAATTCTACTCGTTCCGTGCATCGCTGGCATTTCTCCCTCTTGACTTTTAGTCCGGTCTCTTTAAATTTGGTTAGGACCTCCCTTAGTCGACCCTCTAGTTCGGCTTGGTTGGCTGCCGACACTAGGACGTCGTCGAAGTAAGGTACCACCCCCTTGATACCTTGCAATAGTCTCTCCATTGGGCTTTGGAATATGCCCGGTGCCACGCTGACTCCGAATTGGAGTCGGTTGCATTTGAATGCCCCCCGGTGGGTGACTATGGTCTGCGCTTCTGCCGTTTGCTCGTCGACCGGCAACTGTTGGTATGCCTGGGCGAGGTCGAGTTTGGCGAAAACCTTGCCGCCTCCCAGTGAGTGCAGTAGGTGTTGCACTACTGGGACGGGGTAGGCGCTTTGTTGCAGCGCGCCATTTAGGGTGGCCTTATAGTCCCCACAGATCCTCACCGACCCATCGGGCTTGATCGGGGTGACTATGGGGGTCTCCCACCGGGCGTGGTCTATGGGCTGTAGAACCCCTTGTTTGACGAGCTTGTCAATTTGCTCATCTATCTTGGGTTTCAGTGCGAATGGCACCTGCCTTGGTTTCAGGCGTTTTGGGGGGACGTTAGGGTCTAGGTCGAAAGATATAAGGGGCCCTCGGTACTTGCCTAGGTTTCCGTCGAAGACCTCTTGGAACTCCCGGGCCAGTTGCTGCTCCCAGCTGTCGTCGGTGACGTGGTCGACTCCCGTGAGTGCGATGTCGAGCGGGGCAAACCATTGCAGTCCCAGTAGGCTTGGGCGGTCGCGGTCGACGATTGTTAGGGGAAGTCGTTCGGTGTGCCCTTTATACGTGATGTTGAAATGTTTGGTGCCGACTACCGGGATGCGGTTTCCCTGGTAGTCCTTTACAATGAGTCTCTGGCTGTCTACGTTCCTCCTTTGGAGGGTAGGCACCAAGCGCTTTATCTCATGCCATGCAATCATGGAGAGGTAGGACCCGGAGTCCTCCTCCATTTTGCATGGCTGGCCCTCGATGCCTACCTCCACATGGACCTTCTGGGCGTCGTTGGTGATGGCGTGGCTGATGGTGACCGTCTGGTGGGTCTCCTCTCTCCGCCCGTTGTCGCCGCCTCGTGAGAATCGCCCGTTCCGGTCCCATCGGCTGTTCGAGGGGCGATCTCTGGTCCGGGGTGGTGTGCTTTCTCTCCTCCGGTCGTTCTGGTCCCATCGTGCCGGGCTGCGATTTTTCTTCAGGCGGCAGACATGGGCGATGTGTCCCTTCTTGTCGCAATGCCGGCAGATTGATTCGAAAAACCGGCATTCCGACCTGGGGTGGTCGCCACCGCAACCGGCACAGTTGGTCCTCGACTTACGACCTCGCCGGTTTCGTGGGTCGCGGCCTGTCTGGAGTCGATGGATGTCCTCCTCGTCATCGGACGTGCCCGATGCCGAGTGGAAATCGCCCTGATGGGTGGTTGTCTCGGGTTTGGGCTCGGTCGATCTCGCCGGGTTGTTGTTTCCACTGCGGTCCCCAGTGTTCGGTCTGCGCATGTGGTCGGCGGAAGTTCGGGTTGCTTCGGCGGCTGCGGCTGCGGTGAGGGTGTCTGCTAGGCTGATGTCGCCCTTAGCCATCAGTCGGCTCTGGAGGACGGGGTCCCACAAACCGAGCACGATTCGGTCTCGCAGGGCATTGTTTAGGTTATCGAATTCGCAGAGCCCCCCTAAATGCCGCAGCTCGGCGACGAAGTCGCTGAAGCTCTCACCCGACCTCTGGTCCCGCCGGTAGAACTCGTTTCGCCGGATCAGGATGGGTACCTCTGGAGCGTAGTGCCGCCGAAGTATGGGTTCGAGGACGTCCCAGTCCATCGCGGTCGCATCGGCGGGTTTGGCCAGCGCCTTGGCCATCTGGAAGACCTCGGTCCCGCAGTGGGTCAGGAAAACGGCGCGTTTCATTGGGCTGGTGGCGTCCTTCAGGCCGCTGCACTCGAGGTACATGCGGAATCGGTCGGAGAACGATTCCCAGTCCTCGGTGGCGGGGTTGAAGGGGGCGGGTGGTGCGATTTTCGCCATCTCGGTGGTTCGTCTGGCTTCCGTCGGACACGTGGTTCGGTTCAGGGTCTGGATCCCACCTTCGTCGCCAGTGTTGTGTCCGCGAAATGATGCCAGGAGTCGGTGACTTTAGTGCAAAGCTCTTTATTAGCAAGTTGGAACCGAACTGGCGAAAGGAAAAAAGCCCATGGCTTTTATTCCTTTCGCCGCGGCGGCCGCGGCCAATGGCACCGCTTTGAATCTCCCGCGATCCGAATGGACCAATCGCGGGAGATTCCTAGCGAGCCAATCGGCGCGGCTCGCCTGACCAATCAGGGAGCCCCGCGCTTTGGTCAATCAAAGCGCGGGGATCTCGAGTATGTTAATTAGGGACAGAACAGATTTAGCTCGCTCAAAAAGTCAGAAACACAAAAAAGCTAAATAAACACGCAAGCAAGCCAAACCATCTGATTACGAGATACTGAAGAATCCATCTAAAACTCATCTGCTTTTCTTTAATTCTCAAGGAGGAAAATGATTGGCATTAATGCATTGTCTTGAGGCTGCAATTCAGGAGAATCCAGAATCTGCCAAGAGTGCAAAATACAGCAGTTAGATGGTGTGAGAACATCTTTGGGAAATTATATGACTCTAATCCAAAAGAAATTAAATTTCCTAACCTAAATCATGGGGAACCTTGATCCTAAATGAAGTACTTTTCTGTGTTTGTGTGTTTTTTCTTTATATCATGGAGTCTATTTTTGCTGGCCCTGAGCTTCTTTACAATTCTGTGTCTCTTCTTTGTTTATACCTCTTGGAGATCCATTGCTGAGCTTGGTTATAAATATTAAGGGCTACATATATATTGATAAATAAACCAGAAGCATCATTGGTGGAAAAGTAACACATCGGCAGCTACCTTTACCTGTGAGCACACAAGAGCTCAACCCACCAAAAGCATAACTGTAAAAGACAGACCAGAAATAAAAGTTAAAATAAGCAAAAAAATAGTAAGAGAATACCTGTCTGATCTTGATAAAAACAAATCACAGGGGCCTGATGGATTACATCCCAGAGTTTTAAAGGAGCTGGCAGAGGTCATTTCAGAACTACTACACCATATCTTTCAAAAATCCTGGACACCAGAGAATTACCAGAGGACTGGAAAAGAGCTAATGTGGTTCCCATCTTCAAAAAAGGGGGGAAAAAAACAGACCCAGGAAACTATACACCAATCAGCCTAACATCAATACCCAAGAAAATACTGGAAAAGATAATAAAAAAAACAGATCTGTCAACACCTAGAAACAAGTAAAGTAATAACTAGCAGTTAGCACGGGTTTGTTAAAAACAGATCATACCAAACCAATCTCATTTCATTCTTCAACACAGTGACTAAATTTTTAGACCAGAAAAATATTGTGGACATAATATAGTTAGATTTCAGCAAGGCATTCGACAAAGCGATCACAACCTACTTCTTAGTAATCTAGAAAAAGGTGGAATAGAGAGCACCACCATTAGATGGACTTGTAACTGGCTGGCAAACCATACTCAACGAGTAGTCCTTAATGGGGCTAAGTCTACATGGAGGGAAGTAAGCAGTGGGGTGCCACAAGGTTCCGTCTTAGGCCCAGTACTCTTCAATATCTTCATTAACGACTTAAATGAGGGAATAGAAGAGGAACTTACCAAATTTGCAGATGATACTAAACTGGCAGGAATAGATAACACCCAAGAAGATAGGCTCAAGATCCAGATGGATCTTGACAGACTAGAACACTGGGCCATATCTAACAAAATGAAATTCAATATAGAGAAAAGTAAAGTCCTACACTTAGGCAAGAAAAACCAAAAGTACACATATAGACTGGTGAAACCAGGCTCAATAGCAGTAACTGTGAGAGGGATCTTGGAATCTTAGTGGACAACAAGCTAAATATGAGCCAGCAGTGTGCAGCAGCAGCCAAAAAAGCCAATGCAATCCTAAATTGTATTAACAGAGGGATACAATCAAGATCAAGGGAAGTACTAATACCACCCTCTAAAGCCTTAATAAGATCACACCTAGAGTACTGCATCCAGTTTTGTTCACCACATTATAAAAAAGATGTTGAGACTCTAGAAAAAATGCAGAGAAGAGCAACCAGGATGATTAGGGGACTGGACACTAAAACATATGAAGAACGACTACAGCAACTGGGCATGGCTAGTCTAGTGAAGAGAAGGACCAGGGGAGACATGATAGCGGTCTTCCAAAAATTGAGGGGCTGCCACAGGGAGGAAGGGGATCAAGCTATTTTCTAAAGTGCCTGTAGGCCAGACAAAGAATAATGGATGGAAACTGAACAAGGAGAGATTTAACCTGGAAATAAGGAAACATTTTCTGACAGTGAGAACAATCAACCAATGGAACAGCTTTGCCCTTGGAAGTTGTGGGAGCGCCATCACTTGAGACATTCAAGAAGAGATTGGACTGCTATTTGTCAGAAATGGTGTAGGGTCTCCCGCTTGGGCGGGGGGTTGGATTAGATGACCTACAAGGTACCTTCCAACTCTGATTATCTGTTTGATCTGTTTGAAGAGGGATGCTTTTGTTATATCTCTCTAAATTGTATCTATTTTCGTCTTCATATATTTACACACATTTCCTCTCACTTGTACTTGATATCTTGTGGGTTTCCAGGATTTATACAGTTCTTGTTTGCCAATGTATTGAATGTTATATAGCACAAAATGAGAGGGGAGAGAATCCGAACATAAGATTATGAACACCTCATCTGAGTTTAATTTCTGTCAATTTGTTTGCAGCTGCAAATTTTTGTTTATAATTTATGCAAAGTTCTAACAATATGCCAGCGCTGGTTTGGGGCATATCAAAGTCAATTGGTGCTTGATAGTTGGCAAGTTAGACAGCAGTGAATAATTTGTTTATTCATCAGCCCAAACTGCATGTTAGGTCTGATGAAGTCCCTTTGTGCCATGATTATGTTTTATCAAAACATACATTACAAATTTTAGTTTGCAATCCAGAAGATATATCAATACAAGATGTGTCCACGTTGGAACATCCTTTTTCATCTGGTTAAAATGGACTTTAGATGTTCTTTTATGGCTGAAGTCAGAAGTGGGTTTAAAAGTATTAGTTGAGATTGCTAAAAAGTGTCATGAGAATTAAGCCACCACAAAGCATTGCACTGAACTGAATCATGTGGCTTCTTTGCTTTACTTCTTGACTAGCACAGCATGGCTAGAAGCAGAATAATCAAAGCCATCAGGAAGGAAGTTTCTATTTCGAGTATGGATGTACTGAGGAACAAAGAATGGCTCAGAGATTAGTTCCAATATCTAAAGGGCTGCCACAAAGGAGTGGAAGTCAACCTATTCTCCAAAACACCTAAAGGCAGAACAAGAAGGAATGGATGGAGACAAATCCAGGAGAAAACCAACCTACAACTCAGGAGAACATTTCTTGACAGTGAGAACAATTAATCATTGGAACAACTTACCTTCAGAGGTTATGGGTGTTTCATCACTGAAGGTTTTTAAGCAGAGATTGGGCAGCCATTTGTCAGAAAAGCTGTGAGAACTCTTGTTTCAGCATGGGGTTGGACTAGAAAACCTCCAAGGACCCTTCCAACTCTATTATTTTATTGTATTCTCTCTTTGTATCTTGCACATTTGTGTTTGAATACACTTCGGCCCTTACAATGTTTACTTTGGATTACTGCTTAACTCTATTATCCACCCAGCATTGGCTTTTCTGACTGTTTCTGCTGTGTCCGTCGCGGGAAAGGACACTCGGAGCCAGTGACTCAGTTCAGCTCTTTATTTGGTCCCAAGATTGGCTCGGGATTCAAGGGAAAAACAGCAGCTATTATTCTCTGGCCGCCGTGGCCGCAGCCAATGACACCGCTTTGAATCTCCCACGATTAGTTTCCACCAATCGCGGGGGATTCGTTGCAGGCAAATCAGTGCAGCTTGCTCGGCCAATGAGATTGCCGTGCACTTTGGCCAATCACAGTGTAGTACTTGCAAGTATGCTAATGACTGTACAGAACACCCCTCCCCTCTTGGTATGGTCCGACATAACATAGTCCCGTAAATAGGCGGGGCTTCATACCTGCCTACTTGACCTGCGCAGGTTAGTTGTTGCTTGGCTCCCGGCCGGTTCGGTCGGGTTCTGTGTTGCTCTCTGCCTCGTTGATGGAACCACCTGGAAGGCCTCGCCGGGCCTTTCGTCGCAGCTCCCACCCGGTCTACTCGGGCTGGTTGAGCTGCGGTTGTTGCCGCTCCCACCTGGTCTTTCTGGGCTGGTTGAGCTGGCCTGGCTGTTTCTCCCTGGTGAGGCTTCGGGCTGGCTGCTTGCCGGTGAGTATAGCTGGTTTCTTTCTATTGGTTTTTGGTTCCCGGGGCATTCCCTCCCCTCTTGGTTTGTGTTATGGGGGCTGTCTGTGTCTGTTTGCATGTCGGTTGTGTTTCCCGTGGTTGTTCTCGATCTTATTTGATCGATGTGGCTTTTTCATGCTCGTCCGTCGGTTGTTTGCAGCTGGTACGAGTGGGGACCTGTCAGCTGGGTTATAGTTACTGGTACCCAAAGTGGATCTCCGGTAAGGTTCTTTGCGTAGACTGCATCACCTGGGGAAAATGTTCGGTTTTTGCTTGAGGAGTTTGGGTTTTTTTTCTGGGTTGTATGTGGGGTGCAGTCTGTCGAGTGGGGACCTTAATTTCCTCCCCATTAATAGTTCTGCCGGGCTTTTGTTGGTAGTCGTGTTTGGGGTTATGTGTTGTATAAAGAGCATTTTGTTTATTTTTTCTTGGATTTCCCCGTGTTCAATTTTTTGGATGGTTTTTTTTGTGAATTGAACCATCCATTCTGGCCTCCCATTCGCTGCCGGATGTGCCGGTGCTGTCAGTGTGTGTCATATGCCCCGTTCCGCTAGGAATTTTTTGAATTCCAGCGAGATAAATTGGGGCCCGTTATACAACACGATGACATCTGGGAGGCTGTGGGTTGCGAACAGCTTGCTGAATTCCTTGGTCACGGCCTCCGTGGTGGTAGTTTTCATGTTGCTTACCTCCAACCAGTTGGAGTAAGCATCTACCATGATAAGGAATATATGTCCTTTCGTGGGCCCGGCAAAATCTATGTGGATCCTGGACCATGGTCCCCTGGGGTTTTCCCATTCCAGGATTGGTGCTGCGGGAGGGCTCAGTCTGGTTTCTTGGCGATGTTTGCATTTTGCCACCCAAGTCTCGATTTGCTTATCCATCCTTGGCCACCAAACGTAACTCCTGGCCAGGGCTTTTGTTCTAACTATGCCTGGGTGCCCCTCGTGTAACAACTCCAATACCTTCCCTTGTAACTTTTCAGGAATAACAACTCTATCCCCCCAAAGTACACAACCTTTTTGTGATGAGGGTTCTGTTTGACGGTTCCGGAATGTCCTGAATGATTCATCATCGTCCTTTTCCAGCCACCCCTTTTCTACCCAATGTAACACCTGCGCCAGACGTTTGTCTTTATTAGTCATCAGACAGGGCAATGTCTGATGCAGTTATGGGTAGATCGGGCAGAGTCTCTATGCTGAGAGTGGCTGTCGTGGATGCTGGGTCGGTGTCTAGGTCAGGTAATGGCGTGCGGCTCAAGGCATCTGCGTGGATGATTGTCTTCCCCGGTCGGTGTGTGAGCCGGTAGCTGTAGGCGGCAAGGAATTCGGACCACCTTGTCATTCTAGGAGATAGAATGTTCGGGGTGGCCCTGTTCCCTGCCAGGATTCCCAGCAGCGGCTTGTGGTTGGTGATGATGGTGAATGTGCAGCCGTAAAGGTACTCGTGGAACCTCTTCACTGAGGCGACGATAGCCAGGGCCTTTTTGTCCAGTTGACTGTAATTTCCCCTCGGTTTGGTGAGTGTCCTCAAAAAGAAGGCGATGGATGCTTCTTTCCCGTCGGGGAGCGTGTGGCTGAGGACGGCGCCAACGCTGAAGGGTGAGGCATCGCATGTGACGGCAAGTGGTAGGGTCTCGTTGTATTGGATTAGGATGGCCTCCGAGGTGAGCAGGTCCTTGGTTTTGCTGAAGGCGGCTTCCTCACATTTCCCCCAAGTCCATGTGGCCACTTTGTCCAAAAGCCTATGCAAAGGCTCCGCCGTGGTCGCCTTTTGGTGCAGGAAAACAATATAAAAATTAAGCAGTCCTAGAAATGCCTACAGTTCCGTTTTATTCCGTGGTGTTGGGGCTTCTTTAATGGCTCTGATTTTTTCCGCAGTTGGGTGGATGCCGTGTTGGTCTAGGAGGTATCCTAGGAACTCGACCCGCTCTGTGTATGGCTGGCATGTCTCTTTTTTCACCTTTAGCCCGGCCTCTTTGAATTTGGTTAGTACCTCCCTTAGACAACCCTCTAGTTCTTGTTGGTTGGCCACTGACACCAGTATGTCATCGAAGTAGGGCACCACCCCCTTAATTCCTTGCAAGAGTCTCTCCATGAGGCTCTGGAAAATTCCCGGAGCCACGCTGACTCCAAACTGGAGTCTGTTACAGTGAAATGCTCCCCGGTGGGTGACTATGGTCCGCGCCTTGGCGGTTTCTGCGTCAACTGGCAACTGTTGATAGGCTTGCGCCAGGTCGAGCTTCGCAAAGACCTTGCCTCCCCCCAGTGAGTGTAGAAGGTGCTGCACTCCTGGGACGGGATAGGCGCTTTGTTGTAAGGTACAATTTAGGGTGGCCTTATAGTCCCCGCAGATTCTCACCGACCCATCAGTCTTGACTGGGGTGACTATGTGGGTCTCCCACCAGGTGTGATCAATTGTTTGTAGGACCCCTTGTTTGACGAGCTTGTCAATTTGCTCATCAATTTTGGGCCAGAGTGCAAAAGGTACCCGCTGTGGTTTTAGGTGTATTGGGGGAATGCTGGGGTCTAGGCTGAAGGAAATAGGGGGCCCTCGGTACTTGCCTAGGGTGCCATCGAACACTTTCTGGAAGTCCCGTTCCAGTTGCTCTTCCCAGTCGGCATCTGCGATATGGTCAATGCCCGTAACCTCGATCCCAAGTGGTGCAAACCACTGTAGTCCCAAAAGGCTGGGACAGTCTCGGTCCACGATCGTCAGGGGAAGCTTTGCTGTGCGGCCCTTGAAGGTCACTTCGAACTGTCCGGTTTCGACTACCGGGATGCAGTTCCCCTGGTAGTCTCTGAGGATTAGTTTCTGGGTTTCCAACCTCCTCTTGTGGATTTCTGGCACCAACCGCCTGATTTCTTGCCAGGCAACCATGGAGAGGTAGGACCAGAGTCCACCTCCATTTTACATGGTTTGCCTTTGATGCCCACTTCCACGTATACCTTTTGGGCGTCTGTGGTTGATGAGTGGCCGATGACGACCGTCTGGTGGGTTTCCTCTTTCTGCCGGTTTTCACCGCTTCGTTGGTTCCGTCTGTCTCGGTTCCAGTGATTTTTGGCTTGGCGGTCTCTGGCCCTGGGGGGGTTGCCGTCTCGTCTCCGGTTGCTGTGATCTCACCAACGGGGGCTGTAGGCTTTTCTCAGTCGGCAGACTCGGGCGATGTGACCTTTTTTATCGCAGTATCAGCAAATCGTATTGAAAAACCGGCACTCCGATTGAGGGTGGTCGCCTCTGCACCCAGCACATGCGGTCCCCGACTTACAGCTCCGCCAATCGCACCAATCTCGTCCCGTCTGGAGCCGATGTATTTCTTCTTCTTCGTCCATAGTGTCGGAGGCGGAGTGGAAGTTGCCATGATGGGTGGTGGTTTCCCAGTGGCTTGCTTCTGGGTGGGCCTCGGTTGCCCGGCCCATCTCGGTGATTGCAGTGCGTTCCCTGGTGTCCGGTCTCCGCATTCGATTCGCCGATTTCCGGGTTGCCTTGGCTGCAGTGGCTTCAGTGAGGGCGTCGGCGAGGGCAATGTCGCCTTTTGCCATCAGCCGGCTTTGTAGGACTGGGTCTCGGAGTCTGAGCACAACACATTCCCGTAAAGCCTCGTCCATGTCCGAGAACCCGCACATGCCCCCTAGGCTCTGTAGATCAGCCACAAAGTCGCTGATGCTCTCACCCGATCTCTGGTCCCGCTGGTAGAAATCATGCCGCCTGATGAGGGTGGGCACGGTGGGGGCATAGTGGTTTTGGAGCAACGGCTCGAGGTTGGCCCAGTCCATCTCCTTCAAATCCCTGGGTTTTGCAGGAGCTTTTGCCATCTTGAACACTGCGGGCCCGCGCTGTGTTAGAAAGACGGCTCTTTTCTTCTGCCTGGTTGCATCCTTCAAGTTGCTACTTTCAAGGAACATTAGGAATCGGTCTGTGTATGATTCCCAGTCTGCGGTAGCTGAGTTAAAGGGTGCGGGCGGTATGATGCTGGCCATCTTGTCGGTCTCGCTTCCTTAGGACACGTGCTTGATGGGAGTTAATCCCGGGATCCCACCCTCGTCGCCAGTGTTGTGTCCATCACGGGAAAGGAGACTCGGAGCCAGTGACTCAGTTCAGCTCTTTATTTGGTCCCGAGATCCGCTCGGGATTCAAGGGAAAAACAGCGGCTTTTATTCTCTGGCCGCGGCGGCCACGGCCAATGGCACCGCTTTGAATCTCCCACGATTAATTTCCACCAATCGTGGGGGATTCATTACGGGCCAATCAGTGCGGCTCGCTCGGCCAATGAGATCGCCGTGTGCTTTGGCCAATCACAGCGCGGCGCTTGCAAGTATGCTAATGACTGTACAGAACAGTTTCCAAGATGTATTTTGCTGACTCATGGACTTTTCATGTTTTTGCTTGCAGCAGATTCCAAATTAACTTATTGCAGAAGAGTGACCACTAAGCGAGAGGGAAATTGCCTTACTTCTGTGTGCCTTAGCAACAGTGCTTTTACTCTCCTGTTGCCATAACAACTGCAGCACACACATCAAGGTCACCAAACCCACTTTTCCTTCCAGCCTGAAGCTATATCAGATGGATTTTCAGCGTGTGCTTCTTTTTATTCTAGATTGCATAAAGGATGACTTGTTACAAGAAACAACTTTTCACCTACCATGTAAACAAGCACAGGAAGACAATGGTGTACTATAACAGCTCTTATAACATGATGTGGATGGACCTAGCTTTTACCTGGAAAATAGCCAGAGTAGGAAATTTCATCTCCTTTTTCCTGTAAGAATATATATATATATATTTATACACACAATCCATATACGCATACAGATAAAATATAGACAGACAGACACAGAGAGAGAGAGAGAGAGAGAGAAAGACAAATACACAGAAATACAATACAGAAATGGAATACAATTGCAATCCATGCCAAAAATGATTATTATAATTAGCACTTCCAATCGAAAGTCATAACATTTTTCTCTGTAGAGCAAAACTAAGGGAGGGAACATTACAAATTGCACCACTCTCTGTGTAGTCAGCTGGGAATTTTTTTAGATGCATTGTGCTTATACGATATTGCATTTTAAATCATGTTGTCGGACCACAGTGAGATGGATTGACATATAAACCAGTTTGCATAAATAAAAATAAAATAATCTGATTCATAGATTCTTACACATTTATTATATCTGCAGACCACAGGAATGTCCTTTCCAAACCCACATATAATCCTCAAGAAGAATCTAATCATTTGGAGTATAAAATCCATCATTTCAAAATATTACATGATTCTTCTGTTTCATTCAAACTCTCGAGAAAAAATTAAAAGATATACCCAGCAGCTTTTTGATTACTGATAAAGCAGTTTTCCAATAATAAGGAGTGACTGAAATTCGGGACTGTGTTGAATTGAGTCACAACTCAATATTTAATTAAATTGCCAGATAAATACTGCTATCCCACCTTTTTTAAAGTTTCTCAAAAATGGTTGATGGTAGGTTTTAAAAAAAAAGGTAATGACAAGATTTTCCAAGAAGACTTAGAGAAGGTATGCAGAAATATTTAAGCTCTGTTGAGACAAGAAGTTTCTGGATGTCATAAAGTCAAAAGGGAAGGTATAAGAAGGTTTAAGATATCAGGTGGGATATGAGGGAGATTTTTCTTCCCCATTCAGGCACAAAAATGCTAAAATTCACTTGACAAAATTGAGGGAATTTAAATAAGAATTTTCTTTCTTTCAATCGGTAAGGGTTCTAGGGATTTCACCATCGTCATCAAAGTTTTACCTTGAATGGTAACGCTTTTGTTCCAACAAGTCTCCTCCATGTTGGTGCAAAAGTTTATCTATCCTTTATTTTATTTTGTTTTGTTTGTTTGTTTGTCAAACATGTACAAGATGAAAAGTACAGGTATGAACAAAGGAAGTAAATACAGATAAACAGGGACAGTAAGACAGGGGTGGTAGCAGAGTGGTATTCAACCGGTTCACACCGGCTCGGGTGAACTGGTAGTGGTGATTTGGTGTGGGTCGCTGAACCGGTGGCAACCCCTGGCTGGACACGCCCCCAACCCAGTTGCCAGTCGCTCACTTGCCCCGGTCACTCTCCTAGCTTTCCTTACCACGTGGTGGCTGGGTGCAGCTTGGGCGGATATCCCGCAGTTGCTGCACATGTACACTGTGAGTGCAGCCACTACATATGCAGTGCACATATGCAGAGGCCCTGGGACATCTGCTCACCTGCCTGTCCGCCCAGAGCATGCTTCTCCCAGTGGATGCACCTCCTCCAGCCCGTCCTGGCCTGGCACAGCTAGCCAGTAGGTGGCCACACGTTTAGCCGTCCCTTTTGCAGCACCAGAAGCCTCTCCCAACTGGCCGACTACTCTCTTCCTCCTCAGCCATATAGAACAAACAGGCAGAGAAAGAAGGGAGCAGCCATCTGTCCAGTTGTGCTGAATAAGGAGGGGCTGGGACCGAAAAAAAAAAGCTATTTCCAACCACCTCTTTTGGAGTGCTGCACCAGCAGGGTCAATGGGATAGACCTGCATGGCCAGTGGCTAGGATGCAGTAGTGGTGGCGGCAGTTGGAGAAGTGCAGCAAAGCCGCTTGAAGAAGCCTATAGCCACTGTGTGTTCTTTTCAATGTGGAAGGAAGGAAGGAAGGTAAAGTTTCAGGCAGTCAAGAAAGCTGCCTGGCCCAGAGCTGCTGGGGGTGGGGGCAGGCTACAGCACACGCCTCACTTGAATTTCCCAGCACCAAAAGCGGGAGGGGAGGAAGCCGTTTTTCAGTCAATGCAGGACAGGAGACTGGCTGGGATGAACCCTTGTAATGAGAGATTCTGCCGGGCACTTGGAAGCCTGTGTGTGTTTCAGAGGGGTTTCCTTTCCTAGAGGGAAAGGAGGGAGGAAGAGAGAGGGAAAGAGAGAGACAGAGAGAAAGAGAGAAGGAGGGAGAGAGAAAGAGAGGAGAGAGAAGAAAGAAAAGAAAGAGAAAAAGGAAAGAAAGAAAGAAAGAAAAAGAGAGAGAAAGGAAGAAAAGGGATAGACAAAGAAAAATGGAATGGAAGGAAGGGAGAGAAAGAAAGAAAGAGGGAGGGAGGAGAAAATGAAAGATATATGGATAGTGGATGGATAGATACATGGAAGGAGGGAGGGAGGGGGGAGGGAGAGAGAGAGAGAGAGAGAGAGAGAAGGAGAAGAAGGAAGGACACAAACCCTGGCTTCAGAAGACTCTTTGAAACAGCACAGCAATCTAGGGCTGGAAGGGATCTCGGAGGTAAACTTCTAGTCAAACTTGGCAAGTTTAAGACATGTGGACGTCAACTCCCAGAATTCCTGAGTTAACATGATTGGAGGAGGAATTCTGGGAGTTGAAGTCCACAAGTCTTAAAGCTGTCAAGTTTGAAGACCCCTGTTCTAGTCCAACCCCCTGCGCAGGCAGGAAAACTCTTAGGATGCCAAAATCTGATTAGAGGTCCTGGGAAAGGTGTCAGTCAGAATAACAGAATAACACTTAGAAGGGACCTTGGGGGAAACTCTATACCATTTCAGAGAAAAAAATTTCCAGTGTTGGAGCACCCAGAACTTCTGGCGGCAAGCAATTCCACTGGTTAATTGTTCTCATTGTCAGGAAGTTTCTCCTTCCTTTTAGGTTGCTTGTTTCTCTGTTCAGTTTCCATCTTTCTGGTGTTTTGGAAAATATATTGCCCCCCCCCTTCTTTCTGGCAGCTCCCTAAAAGCCTGTTGCCTGTCACCCTCTTGGGCAAAGCATGTGAGCCATTTGCTCCTTTCAGTGGTCCATGAAAGTACATCTATGGTATGTAGATAATAAAGTCAAAAAAAGGTGAACAACATTTTTACAGAACTATAAATATGTTGAGACTGGGTGTGGACAAGGAATGGCTGGGAGGGGAGGGGCCAGGCGAGGCACCCCTTGATGTGAGTGACATTGAATTGGCCACACCCACCCAGTCACATGACCACCAAGCCATGCCCACCCAGTCACGTGACCCTAAGCCACGCCCACAGAACCGGTAGTAAAAAAAATTGAATTCCACCACTGGGTGGTAGGCACTCTGGTTCCAGTGGTGGGATTCAATTTTTTTTCACTACCGGTTCTGTGGGCGTGGCTTGGTGGGCAGGGCAGGGGAAGGATACTATAAAATCTCCAGTCAGAGGTGGTATTTGCTGGTTCTCCAAACTACTCAAAATTTCCGCTAACGGTTCTCCAGAACTGATCAGAACCTGCTGAATACCACCTCTGGCTGGTACACTTATGCACACCCCCTTTAAGGACCTCTTAAGAATGGGGTGAGGTCCACAGTAGACAGTTTATTCATGGCTATCAGGTTTTCCCTATCAGTTTTTTTTTCCTTTTCAGAAAACTGGGAAGGGGGAGGGAAATGAACTGCTTTAATGAATTGCAGGGAGGTGCTGTGCTCCCATGAAAATTCAAAGCATTTCTTCTGAATAACTTTTTGGAGTGTTCATCACCCTAATGGGAAAAAAGAAAATTTCTACAGTTGCTTAAAGGTTTTCCTTAGAAGAGGTGGTAGCATCGTTACTGAAAAAAATCCAGGTAGAGTCCTTAGGATATTATTCCCGTTGGTTCAGTTAAAGCTACAGATCACCTCCCAAATTATACAATGATAATGTTGCTTATCTTAAAAGTGTGAGAGGTGTGTACATACCGATCGTCCTTTCCTTACAATGGCAATTGGGACTGGAATTTTCATTGCTAAGGGATGCAGTTGTAAAATGTAATGTCACATGAACCTGTTGCTTAGTGATGGCGATCCTGACAGTCCCATTACCACTGTAAACCAAGGACTGAGTGTTCAGGTTGTCATCGTCATATGATCACAATGATTTACAATTTCCTGCCAGCTTCCCCATTTACTTTGCTTGTCATGGAATTGCAGGGATGCTGCAGTGATTGCAATTACAAGTACTCATCATAAATACCTTTCATTTCGTACCGTTGTAACTTTGAGTAGTCTCTGAATGAAAGGATGTAACCTGAGGACTACCTATATAAAGGCATGCAAAACATTGCAATGCAGTTTCAGCCATATTTTAGCTTCAAAGTTATGTAATCTAGTTTTTAAATTAATATCTGCCCATAAAAAATAATAATAAAAGGGTTTTCAAAACTTAAGTTAAAAGTTTATACGGTTCTTCAAACATTGATAGTCTCACTTCCCTGAAAAAATAAGATGGGCAATTATTATTTTTTTTGAAAATTTTATTGGTTTTTAAAAACAAACATAAACAAAACATAAAACATAAAAACATAAAACATCTTTTTTGAAAGCAGCATAATCCCGGGTTACATCTCTTCATACAGACACAAATTCAAGTTCATGCTCATTTTTATATTCTATTCCATATCTTATTATTATTCTACATTTTCTATATAGCTTCTCCCTTCTTTTAACTTTCTTAATTTTATTTTATTTATTTCATCTCAGTTCAAATCATTATACTTATATTCTTTGTCTGTCCTGTTTCAACTGTCTACTATCTTTTCTCATTAAACAAAATTTCTCCTGTAATCACTGATTGGAGTATGATGCCTTTATATCTTTCCCCTAATTATAACACTTAATATAATACATAACTTCCATTTGGATTCTGCTTGGTACATTCTACAACTACACACTGTATGTTGAAAAAAGAAAAAATTATAAATGTGTAATATAATTAAAACAACAATCCATTCCAATTCAATTCTATCATTAATATTAGTATTCATTTAAATCTTAACATTTTGCACATTACTTTTCAAATAAATATCATACTTCTATGGGAACAATTATAAACTTTCCATAGTTAATTCCCCCCGCTTTCACTTATATTTTATAAAACATTGACTAATTAAAATGTTCCCGTTCCTTCCTAATTTAATTTTCTCATTTATTTTATTTCATTTATTTTATTCACAAACGTTTCACTAAATTACACTAACTATTTTATCCCTCTTTTTAATCATATGTTGTTTCCAATTTTCTAACATTATTTCTATTATAAATATAACAATACAATCTTATGTACTGTTGAAAGGCTTTAAAAATGCCTTTCTTCTGAGGGTTCAATTTTCCTGCTGGGAGAATTCCAGTGCAAGGATACAGGCAACTGCTTGGAAGCTGGTTCTTTTTATATTTCAGGAAGGCAAGAGAAAGCAAGAAGTCTGCATTCCTGGGGCTAGCTGGCTTTGTATAATAAACCCCTGATTTTTATACTTTTTTCTCCTTTTGTGGGTGAGTGCTTATGTTTGTATTTCTTAATGTTTTAAATCCTGTCAGGGGTTGTCTTCATTTCCGCCGGAGGGTAAACTCCGCGGAATGGTTTGATTGGATTATCAGTTTCGTCCTAATGTTTTCTTATATTTGTTTTGTGGCAATCTCCTGTCTGCCATGGAATTTAATTTGTGTCTTTTGTCTATTTGTTTTGCTGATTTGGCATGACCTGTTGTTTGTAAGGGATTTCTTTTTATTGTTTCCCTAGCTTTCTTAATTACTTGGCTTTTGTCTAGGGAGCTTCTTTCAATACCTTTTATTTTAATCTCTTTTCCTATGCAAGTTTGTTTTATGGCTGGCCTGATGTTCCCTTTGGGCTTTTCCAGTGTCACCACTGTCCTCATGAGGTTCCCTTTCCACAGTACCTTCACAGAACCCCCTTTTTAGTTAGATTTTCACCCATTATCTCTAAATAGGTCCTGTTTCTTACATCTTGCTCCAAACCTTTGTAACTTCTCTTCCTTTCCTTCTTCCCTCTCTTGTTCTCTCTCCCCTTTTTACCCCCCTGTCTCTTCACCTCCATTTCCCTCTTCTGTATTCCCCTTTTCTGTTGCTTTCCAACATTATATCCATTTTTCAAATTATTTTTCCCTTTTTTGGCTGTTTTTTTAAATCTTAAATTCTCTATTCTCTTCTCCCCCCCCTTTCCCCTTTCTTCCCCACATAGAGTTACTTGTCATTAAAGATGGCTTCTTCTTTGTTCCGTCTTCTTGTTGCGCAGTCTTTTCTTATTGTTTCTCATAGTTACAGATCTCCATTTCTAAAAATTGAAAAATGAAGCCAAAAGAGTCCTTCCCTTCTTGTGCCTCTTCTTTATATTTTTTTAGTTCCATTTTCAATTCATCCAGAAGTGATGCCATTGTAAAAAAATTTTAAACAACCACCCAATTGTTTTTAGTCATTCAAATATAATAACCAAAAATCCAAAAGTTACCAAGCAATCCAAATACACACAAGCTGTTTCTTTTTACACTTTCTTCTTTTTTCACTTTCTCTTCCTGGGGTTACTATTTAGTTGCAAAGTTCCAGTTAAAATGTATCTTTTAGAAGTCTTATTGAGATTTTACTTTAAGTTCTTTTGAAGTCCAGGCAGTCTCCTCCCAGATCCTGCCCTTATTCTTTTCCTCTTCCTTCCTGCTTATAGAAAAAAAAAATTTAGTGTACAGAAATCTTTATTGTCCCTTTGGCATTTAATATTTTCAGCTTAATTGCCTATTGATGCCACAGAGGATTTTTCTGATTTCTTATTCAGATCACTTAGTTGTCAATGTAAGGAAGGAGAGAGAAGAAAAAAAAAACTTTCCCTTTTCACTTTCATTTGCTGCTTCTGCCTCTTCTTTGGGAGTGATGTTTTCTTTTATAAAATTTAAATTCCAGGGTACCTTATTTGTTGCTTTGTAACCCAGTCAGCCAAAACTTTCACTTCTTATCTTCCTCCTGCACTTTCTTTTCCGGTTGAGTGCTTCTTTGAGGTAGCCATTTCTGACCACTGCTCCTACCGCCTTTGGGAAAGGGAGTTTGGCCAGCTGAGGAGGAGAGATGCGGCTCCCTGTGACTCTGCTGGTGATCTCCCCCCTCTTCACCACCTCTACGGGATGGCTTAGCCCTGAAGCCAGCTGGCTCGGGGCGCTCCAGCAGCTAGCCC
The DNA here is from genome assembly GCA_033807585.1 of Hydrophis major. Taxonomy (NCBI): domain Eukaryota; kingdom Metazoa; phylum Chordata; class Lepidosauria; order Squamata; family Elapidae; genus Hydrophis; species Hydrophis major. The sequence goes on from CM066329.1 coordinate 73,315,741, forward strand.
AGGCAGAAACCGCGCATGATCACGGATTCCTGCCTATTGCCGAAGCCCTGCAAACCGGAGGCAATTTTTTAAAATTACTATGTATGAAGTATATTTTCTAATGAGATAATTTTATCAAGTACCTCTCATTTGGCTTTCTGTTTCTGAGGCATCCTTTTGAAGATGAGATTCTCACCCCCTTTCTTATTTTACAGCTGTATATTAGAAATCATTTTAATGAAATGTAAGAATATGGTTCCTGCATTAAAAAACAAAAGTCTTCAAAAGCTATTAGCGCATTTTACTTCAGGGATTTCTTTGAAGTCTGAAGATGTTTCCATTCCTAAAGTAGCACCTTGCAGATTAACAAATAACTGGCTATTGTTTAGGGCAGTGATTGCCTACCGGTGGGCCACAGACCACTGGTGGTCTGTAAGAAAATTTTGGTGGTCCACAGAGAAAGGCTCTGCAGGAACATGAGGCTGCACTGCCCACATGGCCCACAGGATCACAAGGCTTGTGTCACTTGCATTGCGAACAACCTGAAGTAGTGAGGGGAGAGGGGAAAGGGCAGAGGGGGGGAACTTGCCCCACTTGCCCCACATACCTTGGTTGGCCATCAGACTGCTTCATTCCACTTCTTTCTTCATCTGCTTTTGGCTGCACACAAGGAAAGCAGCTTTATTTCTCTCCCCCAAACTCTGCCAGAAATGAGTCTTTGGGACCCTGCAAGGCATCCTGCTCCAAGAGGCTGCACTGGCATGACAAGTCTCACAAATGAAGACTCATTTCTGGTGGAGTTTGGGGGAGAGAAAGAAAGACTTCTGCTGCTTCTGCTGATTTCCATGCATGAAGCCAAAAGTCTCTGTCTCTCCCCCCTCCCCCCCACGAGAACAGAGCTGGAGACAGTATCCTGCAATCCCAAATAAAGAATGATCAATCAGTAGGAAAACGGGGTGGGGGATTTTCCTGCAGATTTTGGCAGGGATTTTCCCAGGGTCTCTGCTGCTTCTGTTTCTTCTACAGAGACCCTGGGAAAATCCCCAATGCAGGAAAATTCCCCACCCTGTTTTCCTACTGATTGATCGTTCTTTATTTGGGATCACAGGATATCATCTCTCTCTCTCTCTTTCTCTCTCTCTCTCTTTCTCTCTCTCTGTCTCTGTCTCTCTCTCTGTCTCTCTCTCTCTCTCTCTCTCTGTCTGTCTCTCTGTCTCTCTCTCTTTCTCTCTCTGTCTCTGTCTCTTTCTGTGTGTGTCTCTGTCTCTCTGTGTCTCTGTCTCTGTCTCTGTCTCTCTGTTTCTCTCTCTCTCTCTCTCTGTCTCTCTGTCTCTCACTGTAATGTCTGTACAGACATTAACATACTTGGAAGCGCCGCAATGTGATTGGCCAAAGTGCACGGCGATCTCATTGGCCAAGCAAGCCACGCTGATTGGCCCGTAACGAATCTCCCGTGATTGGTGGAAATTAATCGCGGGAGATTCAAAGCGGTGCCATTGGCCGCAGCCGCCGCGGCCAGAGAATAAAAGCTGCTGTTTTTCCCCTAAAACCCCGAGCCGATCTTGGGACCTAATAAAGAGCTGAAACTAAGTCACTGGCTCCGAGTCTCCTTTCCCACGACGGACATGACACTGGCGACAAGGGTGGGATCCCGAGACTAACCCCATCAAGCACGTGTCCTGAGGAAGCGAGACCAACAAGATGGCCAGCATCGCACCGCCCACTCCCTTTAACCCAGCTACCGAGGACTGGGAATCATACACAGACCGATTCCTAATGTTCCTTGAAAGTAGCAACTTGAAGGATGCAACCAGGCAGAAGAAAAGAACCGTCTTCTTAACACACTGCGGGCCCGCAGTGTTCAAGATGGCAAAAGCCCTCGCGAAACCCGGGGACGTGAAGGAGATGGACTGGGCCAACCTCGAGCCGTTGCTCCGAAACCACTATGCCCCCACCGTGCCCACCCTCATCAGGTGGCACGATTTCTACTGGGGGGAACAGAGATCGGGTGAAAGCATCAGCGACTTTGTGGCTGATCTACAGAGCCTAGGGGGCATGTGCGGGTTCTCGGACATGGACGAGGCTTTGCGGGCCGTGTCATGCTCGGACTCCGAGACCCAGCCCTACAAAGCTGGCTGATGGCAAAAGGTGACATCGCCCTCGCCGACGCCCTCACTGAAGCCACCGCAGCCGAGGCAACCCGGAAATCGGCGAATCGAATGCGGAGACCGGACACCGGGGAACGCACCGCAACCACCGAGACGGGCCGGGTGACCGAGGCTCACCTAGAAGCAAGCCACCAGGAGACCACCATCCATCATGGTGACTTCCACTCTGCCTCTGACACCACGGATGAGGAAGAAGAAATACATCGGCTCCAGACCGGACGAGATCGGTGCGATCGGCGAAGTCGTAAGTCGGGGACCACTTGTGCCGGGTGCAGAGGTGACCACCCTCGATTGGAGTGCCACTTTTTTGATGTGATTTGCCGGCACTGCAATAAAAAAGGTCACATTGCCCGAGTCTGGCAACTGAGAAAAGCCTACAGCCCCCGTCAGTGAGACCACAGCAACCGGAGACAAGACAGCACCCCCCCCCACAGGGACAGAGACTGCCAAGCCAAAAATCGCTGGAACTGAGACAGACAGAACCGACGAAGTGGCGAAAACTGGCAGAAAGAGGAAACCCACCAGACAGTCATCATCGGCCACTCATCCACCACAGACGCCCGGAAGGTATACGTGGAAGTGCGCCTTCAAAGGCCACACAGCAAAGCTTCCCCTGATGATCGTGGACCGAGACCGCCCCAGCCTTTTGGGACTACAGTGGTTCGCACCACTCGGGATCGAGGTTACGGGCGTTGACCATGTCGCAGATGCCGACTGGGAGGAGCAACTGGCATGGGACTTCCGGGAAGTGTTCAACGGCACCCTAGGCAAGTACCGAGGGCCCCCTATTTCCTTCAGCCTAGACCCCAGCATTTCCCCAATACGCCTAAAACCACGGTGGGTACCTTTTGCACTCCGGCCCAAAATTGATGAGCAAATTGACAAGCTCGTCAAACAAGGGGTCCTACAACCAATCGATCACGCCCGGTGGGAGACCCCCATAGTCACCCCAGTCAAGCCCGATGGGTCAGTGAGAATCTGCGGGGACTATAAGGCCACCCTAAATTGCGCCTTACAACAAAGCGCCTATCCCGTCCCAGTAGTGCAGCACTTTCTACACTCACTGGGGGGAGGCCAGGTCTTTGCGAAGCTCGACCTGGCACAAGCCTATCAACAGTTGCCAGTCAACGCAGAAACCGCCGAGGCGCAGACCATAATCACCCACCGGGGAGTATTTCACTGTAACAGACTCCAGTTTGGAGTCAGCGTGGCTCCGGGAATTTTCCAGAGTCTCATGGAAAGACTCTTGCAAGGAATTAAGGGGGTGGTGCCCTACTTCGACGACGTACTAGTGTCAGCGGCCAACCAACAAGAACTAGAGGGTTGTCTAAGGGAGGTACTAACCAAATTCAAAGAGGCCGGGCTAAAAGTGAAAAAAGAGAAATGCCAGCCATACACAGAGTGGGTCGATTTCCTGGGATACCTCCTAGACCGACATGGCTTCCACCCAAAAAAATCAGAGCCATTAAAGAAGCCCCAACACCACGGAATAAACTGGAACTGCAGGCATTTCTAGGACTGCTTAATTTTTATAATGTTTTCCTGCCCCAAAAGGCGACCGTGGCGGAGCCTTTGCATAGGCTTTTGGACAAGGCGGCCACATGGACTTGGGGGAAACGTGAGGAAGCCGCCTTCAGCAAAACCAAGGACCTGCTCACCTCGGATGCCGTCTTAATCCAATACAACGAGACCCTACCACTTGCCGTCACATGCGACGCCTCACCTTTCGGCGTTGGCACCGTCCTCAGCCACACGCTCCCCGATGGAAAAGAAGCCCTCTTTTCAAGGACACTCACCAAACCGGAGAGAAATTACAGTCAACTGGACAAAGAGGCCCTGGCTATCGTCACCGCAGTGAAGAGGTTCCACGAGTACCTCTACGGCCGCACGTTTACCATCATAACTGACCACAAGCTGCTGCTGGGAATCCTGGCAGGGAACAGGGCCACCCCAAACATTCTATCTCCTAGAATGACAAGGTAGTCCGAATTCCTTGCCGCCTACAGCTACCGGCTCACACACCGACCCAGTAAGACAATCTCCCATGCAGATGCCCTGAGCCGCACGCCGTTACCTGACCTAGACACCGACCCAGCACCCACGACAGCCACCCTCAGCATAGAGACTCTGCCCGATCTACCCATAACTGTGTCAGACATTGCCCGCAAGACTAATAAAGAACAAACATCTGGCGCAGGTGTTACATTGGGTAGAAAAGGGGTGGCCGGAAAGGGACAACGACAAATCATTCAGGACATTCCGGAACTGGCAAACAGAACCTTCATCACAAAAAGGTTGTGTACTTTGGGGGGTTAGAGTTGTTATTCCAGAAAGGTTTCAAGGGAAGGTATTGGAGTTGTTACACGAGGGGCACCCAGGCATAGTTAGAACAAAAGCCCTGGCCAGGAGTTATGCCTGGTGGCCAGGGATGGATAAGCAAATCGAGACTTGGGTGGCAAAATGCAAACGCTGCCAAGAAACCAGACTGAGCCCCCCCTCCCCCCCCCCGCAGCACCAATCCTGGAATGGGAAACCCCCAGGGATCCATGGTCCAAGTTTCACATAGATTTTGCCGGGCCCATGAAAGGACATATATTCCTTATCATGGTAGATGCTTACTCCAACTGGTTGGAGGTAAACAACATGAAAACCACCACCATGGAAGCCGTGACCAAGGAACTCAGCAAGCTGTTCGCAATCCATAGCCTCCCAGATGTCATCGTGTCGGACCACGGGCCCCAATTTACCTCGCTAAAATTCGAAAAATTCCGAGAGGAACGGGGCATACGACACGCACTGACAGTACTGGGCATATCCGGCGGCGAACGGGAGGGCGGAACGGATGGTTCAATTCACAAAAAAAAACATCCAAAAATTTGAACACGGGGAAATCCAAGAAAAAATAAACAAAATGCTCTTTATACAACACATAACCCCGAACACAACTACCAACAAAAGCCTGGCAAAACTATTAATTGGGAGGAAATTAAGGTCCCACTCGACAGACTGCACCCCACATACAACCCAGAAAACCCCCCAAATTCCTCAAGCAAAAACCGAACATTCTCCCCAGGTGATGCAGTCTACGCAAAGAACCTTACCGGAGATCCACTTTGGGTACCAGCAACTGTAACCCAGCTGACAGGTCCCCACTCGTACTGCCTGCAAACAACCGATGGACGAGCATGGAAATGCCACATCGATCAAATAAGATCGAGGATAACCACGGGAAACACAACCGACATGCAAACAGACACAGACAGCCCCTACAACACAGGCCAAGAGGGGAGGGAATACCCCAGGAACCAGAAAGCAATAGAAAGAAACCAGCCATACTCACCGGAAAGCAGCCAGCTCGAAGCCTCACCAGGGAGAAGCAGCCAGGCCAGCTCAACCAGTCCAGAACAACCAGGCGGGAGCGGCAACAACTGCAGCTCAACCAGCCCGAGTAGACCAGGAGGGAGCTGCGACAAAAGGCCCGGCGCGCCCTTCCAGGCGGTTCCAACAACGAGGCAGAGAGCAACACAGAACCTGACCGAACCGGCCGGGAGCCAAGCAACAACTAACCTGCGCAGGTCAAGTAGGCAAGTACGAAGCCCCGCCTACTTATGGGACTATGTTACATAGGACCATACCAAGAGGGGAGGGGTGTTCTGTACAGACATTAACATACTTGAAAGCGCCGCGCTGTGATTGGCCAAAGCGCACGGCGATCTCACTGGCCAAGCAAGCCGCTCTGATTGGCCCGTAATGAATCTCCCGCAATTGGTGGAAACTAATCGCGGGAGATTCAAAGCGGTGCCATTGGCCGCGGCCGCGGCGGCCAAAGAATAAAAGCCGCTGTTTTTCCCCTTAAACCCTGAGCCGATCTAGGGACCTAATAAAGAGCTGAAACTAAGTCACTGGCTCCGAGTCTCCTTTCCCGCGACGGACACGACACACGGGGTTTCCAACTGATGAGAAACCACTATGAGCTTATGACACATACAAGACTGGAATTGGTCTTTAAAACAGGAATGTCCAACCTTGGCAACTTTAAGACCTGTAGTCTTCACCTCCCAGAATTCCCCAGATGACCATAGTGGCTGAGGAATTTAACTGACTATAAATGAGGGCTGGAAAATAGAACAGAACAGAGCTGCCTGGAAGGGACTTTGGAGGTCGTCTAGTCCAGCCCTCTGCTCAAGCAGGAGAACGCATCCTATTTCAGATAACTTTCTACTCTCTTCTTAAAAATCTCCAGTAATGGAGCACCCATGACTTTTGAAGGCCAGCTGTTCCACTGGTTAATTGGCCTCAGTGTTAGTAAGTTTCTCCTTAATTCCAGGTTGCTTCTTTCCTTGATTAGTTTCCATCCATTGTTTCTTGTCTTGCCTTCATGTGCTCTGGAGAATAATTTGACTCCCTCTTCTTTGTGGCAGCCCCATAAATATTGGAATACTGCTATCATGTCATCCCTAATTCTTCTTTTCTTTAGACTAGCCAAACCCAAAGCTTACAGCCGTTCTGCATATGGTTTCGTCTCCAGGCCTTTGATCATCTTAGTTGCTCTTCTTTGAACTTTTCCCATACAGATTCCTTAGTTATGAGAGACTAGCATTAAAGAGTCCTTTCTGAAATTCTTAGAATCTGTCTAGTTCATGCATCCTAGATGTTCTTTAGCTTTGAGAGGGCTGGGAGGAGAAATATCAGTATCTACTGATTCACATCTATCCATTTGAATCTTTATTTGCATTATATATCAGTTTTAGGAATTAATTTGGGGCAGCAAATTTGGTTATGGAAGATTATTGATATTCAGTGCGCCAATGTGCTTTTAGACCGCCCCTCTCCTTCCCTCCTCTCCTTCCCTCCCCTTTCCCAGTGATTTAATCTCTTATGTCACCATAATTTCTTTTTCAATTTCATGAGGCCATAGTATCTAAGAACAGTAATGGTCTCAGATGAATGAAAACAAATTGGGACTGACTCCAATAAGATGGAAATATTTTGGAGTGAGTGGTGTTCAACCTTTCCTAGATAGAGTTATTGCAAAAATCAATTTCTACAATAGTTATTAATCTCTCGCAACCCTTGAGGGATCAAACAACCTCTTTGACTTTGGCTGATGTACCAACTGTGACCTTCTTGATAGAGACCACTTATCCAGAGTCACTCATGCTCTGATCTTCTTTAGTCTATGTGTCTTAGCTGCCTGTTGGACATAAATCAAGAACATGTGCTGAATATAGCATCTGTCAGCCTTAGAAACCAAGGCAACTGATTTGGAAAAGTGGAGTAGTTGGTTAATAAAGTCTTTGAGGAGTAGATAGTAATAGCCCCCGCCCTTCATGCAGGTGACAGCATGCATTTTGACAGCTGGACTCTGTGCAGACAAATTCTCTGTTTCGCAGCATGAATTGGCTCAACATGTGAATATTCCTTATCTCTAATAGGATGCCTGCAGAAAATTCCAGTTGTTTGTTTATTTTATATTCAGTTTTTATCCTGCCTCTCTTTGAGGAGCTCAAGGCAGATTACACTGGCCTTTCCCCCCATTTTATCTATGCAGTAGGAACATGCATTAGTGTCAGGAATGTCAAACTCAAGGCCCTTGGGCTGGATCCGGCCTGCAGGGTGATTAGATCTGCCCTGTCTGGCCACCCTGGAAACAGCAAAGAACTGGCCCATGGTGCTCCTGTCAGTGAAAATGGAGCTCCATTTTCACTGGCAGAGGGCTGCAGGAAGCCATCACGAATGAAAATGGATGTTGAGTTGGCCACGCCCATCTTTGCCATGCCCCCTAAGGTCAAACACAACCATGAAATCAAGTTTGACGCCACTCACCTAGAAGAATATCTCAGTATTATATTATGCTTCTTCTCTATGCACTTCCATGACTGAAAACAAATTCCTGGTTTGAGCCCATGCACAGAGATGCTTTGTTCCTCAGTTCCCGGTCCACTGTTTTAAACCACCTTCCACTCTACAACCTTTTACATGTAGTCCTCGACCTGTGACCACAATTGAGCCCAACATTTCTGTTGCTAAGCAAGACAATTGTTAAGTGAGTTTTGCCCCCATTTTAGGACCTTTCTTGCCATGGCTGTTAAGTGGATCTCTGCTGCTGTTAAATTAGTAACACAGTTGTAAACTGAATCTGGTTTCTCCATTGACTTTGCTTGTCAGAAGGTCACAAAAGGTGATCACATGATCCTGGAACACTGCAACATGTCAAGGTTCCAACCAATGCCCTAATAAATTCAGGAGCCTCAAGCCATCGTGGAAGAAAAATCCAGTTGTTTATTAGGAGCACCATGTTGGCACAACCTAAGTAAAGCCAGCTCTGACTTCACCCATTTTGCTGACCCTGTTTCCCACTCCCCTCAAGGTGTGTCATCAGTCACATTCCCCAATGAAGCAATTCTGTGGACCATAGAAGTCACTCCCTCCAGCTGCTATGGGTCTCCGTGGAGATGGCCTTGACTAGGTGAGTTAGGATGTGTTTTGTTTTGACTGAGGTGTGTATTCCTTGGTGCAGCTGTGAGGCACGATTTCCCATCCCCCTGCCTATGGCAACTTGGAAGCAGGTCAGGAAAGCTTCACAAGTTGACACAACCATCATAAATATGAACCAGTTCCCAAGCATCTGAATTTGGATCACTTGATCATGGGAAATCTGCAATGGTCATAAATGTGAAAAACAGTCATAAGTCACTTTTTTCAGTGCCGTTGCAACTTCAGTTGCTAAGCAAATTGTTATAACGTCGAAGACTACCTGTATTGAAAAATGAAATACATAACCACAAGTGTAAATGCTATTGTATATTTAGAGACAAAAGCAAAGTATTTGGTACAAGAAACACCTGTACTGTATCACCGAATGAAAAAAAAACAATTGAAATGCCACCAATAACACTATATTAAAACTGATGTCTCAAAGTTTCTTGGGCTATCATTGCTAAGATGAAAATTCTAACAATATTTAAATGTCATATATGTGCATCACAATCCTTAACAGTAATTTTTGTGACAAACTCACACAAAACTAGGGACTGGTATAGATGCAAAATTTAATATTGTTGGGTGGGATTGTTTTTTAAAAGCATATTCCTTGCATTTCTGGAAAGGTACCAGAGCTGAAACAAAACAGCAACTGAATAGAAGCTGTTTAAGCTGTTTATAGAATAACAGAGTTGGGAGGGACCTTAGAGGTCTTCTAGTTCACTCCACTGCTTGAGGAGGAGACCCTATACTGTTCAAACATATGGCTCTCCAGTCTCTTCTTAAAAGCGTCCAGTGATGGAGCACCCATGACTTCTGAAGGCAAACCATTCCATTGGTTAATTGTTAGGAAATTTCTTCTGCCTTCTAAGTTGCTCCTCTCCTTGATTAGCTTCCATCCATTGCTTCTTTTCTTGCCTTCTGATGCTTTGGAAAATAAGTTGACTCCCTCATCTTTGTGGCAACCCCTCAAATATTGGAACACTGCTATCATGTCACCTTTTGAGTAAACCTCTAAGGATCAAGAGACTGAATGCTATAAGTATTCCCCCATCAAATTAGATTAAATAGATCTTCTTACACGTGAAGAGACACAGATGTACAGAATGCCAGTGTATAAGATTGGTGCTATCTTTTGAAACAATAGAATGTAGTGTGAGTTGGCACATAACAGGTCATTCTAATGTTTCATTTGGTGGGAGGAAAGTTACTGTCAGAATCTACTGAGATGCAAATGTTTGAACAATTATAGAATAAAATGAAATTCCCAGAGTAATTCTCACTTGGCAAAAGCAACAGTAAAGTTCACACTTAACACATCGCTTCTCACTTCTTCTGTAGCTCCAAATGTCTCTGTAGCACCTTCCATGTTAGCAGAATTCCAGAAGCCTTTGTTTTGACAAGCCACTCCATGCAATCCTCCATGTAACAATAAAACATGAAGGTGGCCTAAGGAAACATGTTGCTCTGAATTGTTTGTAAAACAACCTTGCTAATATGGCAGCTCGTAAAAAATATTTATAGCCCACCAAGCACCATCTTTTACACCCTGAAGCAAAAAGCAGCAGTAGCAGCTGTAGCCTAGTGTTAGTGTGCTCATTGCTTGGAGAATTGGAGATAGTTTTAAATCTCAAACCAACCAATAATCCACCCTCCAAAACCAGGAAAAGATACCGAATCAATGGAAACAGTTAAACCTCCAAATCAAAACAGAATTATTTTGATTTCATCGACAAATAGGGAATGTAAGGATTGAGGTGACCGATCCAGGAACCATCTGGCTCCCGGATTTAAGGTGGTTGTAATGCAAATGTTCAACTGCAAACCAAACAAGCATCACATCAAATATCCATTATTTTGGAAAGATAACACAAGTGTCAGCTGTCACCTTATGCTTGCTGTTCTTTGTTGTTATGCAGTGACAGACTGCCATGAGCTGGGCGGGGTGGGGGTTTGTGCTTGGGGAATTGAATGTAGAGGCTGCACCACCTAGAGATGCTGCCCCAAGGTCATCCAGCTGGAAGAAGGAGGGAACTGCATACCAAGATGCATTTAGATTAACCATCATGAAAAATCTTGCATGGACTGATTTGCTTGGTTACAGTAGGCTGGGTAGCTTGGGGGCAGGAGAGGATAGAAGTGAGGGATTTTGGCACACAATTCTCAGTTCTGTCTTTGCAGAGCTGCATTACACTACTTAACCTCTAGTAAAACTATGCCTTTCTCAACAAATAAAGCCAAGGATTGTTTATATTTAGACGGTTTAACTTGTGGCCAGTCTGACAGCAAGTTTAATCTTATGAGAATCTTTAAGCTATTTCTATTTTGGCATTAGCCATGGGCAATAAATTGTTGTGCAGTCCCATCTGCAATAAAATCTAAACCTCTCGCTGAATGAAGCCATGTCTTCTCAGCCAAGTCAAGCATGGAGTTGAACAAAGTTGTGGAATTTTGGGAGATGAGAGCCATGATTTAGTGTTCAGTCCAGGTCAGAACACCTAATGCCTTGAATGCTGACCCCGACTCCCACATTTAGCCATCATCCACACCTCAAGGACTTACGCAAGAATTCTGAACTTCTGGAAACTCATTAATGATCAGATAAATTATCGTTGCTTTGTACTATATCCTGCACTGCAATCTCTTCATTGCACTCTTCTACAACTCTGGAGAAAGCCAGCTCAGTATGTTTTCACTTCTATCTATTCCTGGATATATTTTCCTCTATTCTGCTTTATTTCAAAAGGAGGAGAGTGTTAATCTCCTCTGACTTTTCTCACTGCAGCCTAATATATATGAATGTGCTAAAGTTCTGTTAAAAAGATTGGAGGTAATTCAATTTTAAAAAACTGTGAGCCTTTAATTATGTTTATCAGTTTTAAAGAATTAACAGGAGCAAAAGACAAATAGTGTTGAAAGGCTGTCAAAATTCCTTTCTTCTGAGGATTTGATTTTCCCTCTGGGAGAGCTCCGGCGCAAGGATACAAACAACTGCTTGAAAGCTGGATCTTTTTATTTTTCAGGAAGGCGAGAGATAGCAAGAAGTCTGCGTTCCTGGGCTAGCTAGCTTCGAATGGTAAGTCCCTGATTTTTATACCCTTTTCTCCTTTTGTGTGAGTTCTTGTGTTTGTATTTCTTAATGTTTTAAATCCTGTCAGGGGTTGTCTTTCTTCCCGCCGGAGGGTAAACTCCGCGGGTGCGGAAGGCAAACTTTATGGGGTGCTTTGATTGTTTTATCGGTTTCGTCCTAATCTTTTTTAGCTTAATAGTTTCTTATATTTGTTTTGTGGCAATCTCCTGTCTGTCTCCTTTGTAATATATTTTGTGTCTTTTGTCTGTTTGTTTTGCTGATTTGGCATGTCTTGTGTTTGTAAGGGTTTTCTTTTCTTGTTTCTCTAGTTTTCTTAATTATTTGGGTTTTTGTCTAAGGGGCTTCTTTAATACCTTTTATTTGATTCCTTTTCCTATGCAAGTTTGTTTTATGGCTGGCCTGATGTTCCCTTTGGGCTTTTCCTGCTTGGGTGACATCACTGTCCTCGTGAAGTTCCATTTTCACAAAAGCAGAACTAAAAGGAGAATTGAACAACCAATTTGAAGAGTTTTTCCTTCAGCGGCTATATATCTTCACCCAGGAATACACGAAATAAAAATGGTAAGAGGGAAGAAGATAGAACAACATTCAGCAGCCAACATTCCAATTTCACATCCACCTTTTACTAATCCTTTGTCTTACTATATTTCTTCTAGATCTTCAATTCAGCTTTCTTTGATTTAAAGTTCTTTTTTAAAAATCTGGCATTTAAACAGCTTTAGGAAAGATGCTAACATGGTGGGCATAGAAGAGAAAAGCACAAAAGAAAAAAACCAAAAAAATGAGCTGCTCAGTTCTCTTTTTAAAACCCATCTGAGAAGGGAACCTTTTGGTTCTCCAAAGTATGGTTTTACTGGGCTTTGATGGTCTCGGTCCACTATTTACACTGACAGGTTTGCTTGATTGAGAGATAAAGTTTATGATTTTCTGCAACCATTTTATGTCTGAATCTTTTGGGATAGGAATTCTCCCCATCCCATATAGTTCTGAAGTGGGCAGCTTCTTTCTGATTCAACAAAGGTTTGGATTTAGACTACTGTTCATGCCTGAGACCTGCCTGAGACCTAATTCAAGGATCTGGTCATGCAAGTATCTGCCAATTGTGAAATCCATCACATATGACAGATTAAGTGCTCAGCACAGGAATAGGCTACTGAGTTTCAGCTTCCAGCTCAGGATGTGGACAGGAATGAAAGAGAGTTAATTGACCAAAGAAGATCTGTCAGAGCAGCTCATTTTCCATGGCACCCCAGAGATTATGACAGCATGAATCCAGGTCTACCTGGACACTGCTGGAAAATTCAAGGAATGGAGACAGAATATTACAGAAGGAATATGCCACTATTATCTTTCATTCCCTTTCTCCCTTCCATTTGAGAGACTTCAAGAGTTGACCTCGTGTACCTCTGCTTTCTACCTGAGAAAAGTTGTCACTTCACAAGGGTCTATATCTCTATTGCAGAAAGCTCAGCCACTTGGTATATGAGTGCTTTGCTGAGACTGCCTTTGCCAATGAAAGAATCAAGTGTTGCCCTCGGGAGAAGAGGGACATTCTAAGGGCAGATTACCTTAATCCTCCTGTAACAAAACAGTCCCACCCCTCATTGACTCAATTGCTAGAGCAAGTAGACATTAAGAGATCAGACATTCAGATGTGTGCTCTGACATTTAATCATAATTGTTACCTTTCAGGCCCTAATTGACACTATAGTACATCCAGGGATGGGCTTCAAATTTTTTAGCAAGGGGCTCTCTGGGTGGGTGGGTGTGGGTGGGTGGTCATGTGACTCGGTGGGTGTGGCCAACTCAATGTCGCTTCTTTTCCCTAATTACCTAAAAAAAAAGATATATACCAAAAAGTTGTTTGTGATTTAGTTCATTTAATATTTAAATAAAGGACTGGGTGAAACCAGGCTTAAAAGCAGCGACTGTGAGAGGGAACTTGGAGTTTTAGTGGAGTTTCTGGTGGGAGTTATTATTTGGGAATTAATCCCTTCGGAGGCTAGTGGCTATGTTATCTGATTTTCTCAATGGCTCTCCCTTGCAACCGCTGAGTGGATTGTTTATCTAGCTTGCAACACTTTTACAAGGTGTGAAATGCTCTTGACTGAATGCCCAGAAGTTCAATTAAGCCTATTAAGAACTTACCTTTGCTGCGTGTCTTTCTGAGGTTACTGGGGGCTCTCCGAGCCCCGCAGAATCTTAGTTAGGGGTCTCCCAAGCCCCTGTGAGCCCCCAGCAGCCCAACCCTGAGTACATCTAAAGGAGAATGCTTCTAGCTCAGGGTTGGAATGAAGGGTCCTTCATGCTCCCTGAGCTTGGTTGTTTTGTTGCAGACATTTCATTACCCAAAGTAGCTAACATCATCAGTATCATCAGTATTCTGATGATGTTACCTAGTTGAGTAATGAAACGTGTCAGAATAATCATGAACTAGCAGAGACATGAGTAACAAAGTCAGCCAATGAATAGGCATGGCAACAGACCAGCCAATGGGAGCTGAATTGGAAAGTGAAACTGGAAGTAGCCTGGTTGTGGCTCTAGTCTCTGCTCTGAATTCTGAAATTGCTGCTTATGGTTTTTGCTTGCAACCTTTACCACGTTGGAAGAATCTACTACTGGTATTGTAAACTTCATTTCAAATGTTATTAGTGTATAAAGAAGTTAATGATTCCTGCTGAATCCATCATCTGCATGTGCTTTCTGGATTTGAATTTCTGCTGCAAAATCTAACAAAACGTCTGCAAGAACACAACCAACCTCAGAGAGCACCCAGGTTCCTTCACTTTGGTAGCAAGATGACCGAAACCAGACTTGGTGGAGAATCCAAGGGGGCTACACTCATTCTCACTAAAGGCCAGGGAGATGAACCAGATCTTCAAGCCTTCCATAGGCTAAATAAAGTTGCAGGCATCCCTGATTATTTCCAATTATCAGATATGGAGATTATGTGCACTCTGTGATGATTTATGAAGACATCAGCAGATCTTCTAAGGTTCTGAGGTCACAGGCAACTTCACCAAATTCTCCATCACACGCAAACATGCTGCATATCTATGGAGGTTCTCAATCAACCAGATCATGGTTGTCCCAGAGATGCTTCTCTAAAAGGCAACTAGACTTACTTGGGTTTTGTTTTCCTCCTCCAAGAAGCTTCTTCAGTGAAGAAGCTTCTTGGATAAAAAGCTAAATGTTTTCAAGGGGAAAAAAAAATCAAGAAAGTCTAGTTGTCTTTTAGAAAAGCTTCTTTGGGAACCTGCCGATATGCCCTGTTCAGTCTTTTGCTACGCTTGGGAGCAATGATTGTTGATTCTTGTCTTCATAAATCATCACAGAGTGCACATAATCTCCATATCTGATAATTGGAAATAATCAGGGATGCCTGCAAATTTATTTAGCCTATGGAAGGCTTGAAGATCTGGTTCATCTCCCTGGCCTTTAGTGAGAATGAGTGTAGCCCCCTTGGATTCTCCACCCAGTCTGGTTTTGGTCATCTTGCTACCAAATTTTGGTTTCTGAATATATATATAAATATATATATGTCTGGCATTCAGCTTTGTTCGGGTATTTTCCCACGTGGTGCTTTTAAAGTTGTAGCAACGTTTCAGCAGAATCTCATCTGCCATCATCAGGCTTCTGTATAGTGTTTGTAAGTCAGACTTTTACAGTGGTTTCAGATTTAAATTTGGGGCAGCCTATTGCTGTGTCAGAATGGCTTTTTCTTCCTCCTGATTGGTTGAGAGTCTTGGTCTGTGTTTATTGGTCTTGGAGTTTGCTGTGTTCTGCTACTAGTATCTTCTGTCTGTTTTTTTGGGGGGGGGGGCTCTTTTTGTATCTTGATTGGCTGGCAACATTGTGTTACTTTATTGGAGGCCTTTAGTGCAGCTTGGCTTCGGGTAAATGGACGGCTATCATTCGTTAGGAAGCTGGGTTTCATCTGGGTGCCTGGTTGGGGTGTGTTTGAGCTGGAGGTATCAGGGGGGATCTGTTTGTGCCCAGGTGTTTGCCTGGCTTGTGGTGTGGAGATTTTTTTGTTTGTGAGTGCAGGCTTCCAAATGATTGACAGCCTGGTGGAATCATCTCTTCTGTTCATGCTTTCTGGTCTTTTTTTCAATCTCTATGGCTTCTCTGATGATTCTGTGGCTGGGATTTTCTATGGTGGCTAGGGTTTTGGTGCCATTGAAGTTGATGTTATGACCTGTGGCTTCCATGTGTTGGACAAGTGAGGAAGTGTGTTCCAGCTTTTTGACTGCATTTTTGTGTTCATCTAGGCGGGTGCTTATTCTTCTATTGGTCTGTCCAATGTATGTGGCCGGGCATGATGCACAGGAGACTTCATATATGCCTTGGTTTTCCAGGTCAATTTTGTCTTTGGGGTTCCTGAGGATGGCTGCTATTTTTCTGTCTGTTTTGAAGGCAGTCTTGATGTGGTGTCTGTATAGAATCTTACTAATTTTGTCTGTAGTGCCTCTTATGTAGGGCAGGACAGCTGTTCCATGGGTCTGTTCATCTTCTGGGTCTCTATTATGTCTCAGTGTGTTTTTGTGGATCAAGTTGGTGATTTTGCTTTTGTGGAAGCCGTTGGCTGTCAATATTTTAGTCAGGGTGCATAGTTCAGTCTTAATGTGTGTCTTGTCTGCCAGGCGTTTGGTTCTAGTAATTAGTGTTTTAGCCACAGAGTTTATCTGTGCTGGGTGGTGGTGGGATTGGGCATTGAGGTAGCGGTTGGTGTGTGTTTTCTTCTGGTATATGGTGTGTCCTAGTGTGCCATCTGTTTTCTTGTAGATTAGTACATCTAGGAATGGTAGTTGTTTGTTTGTTTCTGTTTCCATGGTGAACTTGATTTTGGGGTGTGCGCTGTTTAGGTGTGTTAGGAAATTGTTTAGGTTTTCTTGTCCATGGGGCCAAATCACAAATGTGTCATCTATATATCTTAACCATAGTTTGGGTTTGAGTATGGCATTAGCCAGGGCTCTGGATTCGAATTCTTCCATGAACAGGTTTGCAATGACGGGTGACAGTGGTGATCCCATGGGGGCTCCTTCAATTTGTTTGTATCTTTGTCCTTTGTATATGAAATATGTGTTGGTTAAGCAGTGTTCTGTTAGTTCCATGAGGTGTTTAGCTGGTTGGTATTTATTTTTGATGATTTCGAGGGTCTCTTTTAT
This sequence comes from Hydrophis major, assembly GCA_033807585.1. Lineage (NCBI taxonomy): Eukaryota > Metazoa > Chordata > Lepidosauria > Squamata > Elapidae > Hydrophis > Hydrophis major. The sequence continues at coordinate 73,332,630 of CM066329.1, forward strand.
CGGGACTTGAGTGAATAGTGAAACCACGTCAAAACTTACAAGCAGATCTTCTTGCTCCACGTGTAGATCTTTGATCATTTCCAAGAAGTGGTATGCGTTTTGTACATGAGAAGCTGCTGTTTCAGCATGGGGCTGTAGCTCTTTTGCTAGGTGTTTAGCCAGGTTTTGTAGTGGTGCTCCTCTGGAGCTGACTATGGGTCTGAGAGGTATGCCTTCTTTGTGTATTTTTGGGAGGCCGTATAGTTTGGGGCATCTGGAAGATTTCTCTCTGGGTATGATCGTGTGTTGGATCTCTTTGCTTATGTGGCTGGTTATAATTTTCTTCTTGGTTAATTTTTCCAGATATGTGGTTGGGTCTGTGTTTATGGATTTGTATGTGGAGTCTTGGAGTAGGTCTGTCAACTTAGTTTCATAGTCTTTTCTGTCCATTACTACAGTGGCATTCCCTTTATCTGCTGGGAGGATGATTATGCTGCTGTCTCTTTTCAGGGTTTGTAGCGCTTTAATTTCATTTTGCTGTAAGTTGCTTTTGGGTGGTTTGCTTGTGCATAGAATGTTGGTAACTTGGTGTCTTATTTTATCAGCTTCATCTGTATTTAATTTAGTTAGGCTGGATTCTACTGCACATATGATGGATTCTGTGGGGATTTTTTGGGGTGCTATAGCATAATTGAATCCTTTGGTTAGGACTTCTGTTTCTGTTTTGGTGAGTTCTCTGTTGGAAACATTGTACACTAATTGTTTCAGGTGTTGTTGTGAGTTGTTGGGGGTTTTCTTGTCATGTTCTAATTTCTTTAATTTTTTCAAGAGCTTTTCCTGTTTGTAAATGTTTGCAGATTCAGCTCTCCAAGTTGTAAGTTGTTTTATCTTGTCCCAAAGTAGAGGGTGGATTTTGCTACTCAATTCCAGGTGTAGTGCTAACTGATCTAATTGGAATCTCTTACTGTGGAGCTGGTTCCTTAGTAGAGCCATTTCAGTTCTTTTCAGGATACGTTTAGTGGCTGCTGTGCTTTGATGAAATGTTAATTTGAAGCAGGTTGGTGTAGTATTGTTGTCTCTGCAGCTGCGTAGGAATTGGAGGTCACATAGTATTCCTGCTCTTTTAATTTCCAGTTTCTGGTAGGTTTTGATCTGGTTGTTTATTCCCTCCCCGTAGAGGTTTGATATTTGTTTTCTTAAGTTTTCGCGGGTACTTACATGTCTGGCATTCAGCTTTGTTCGGGTATTTTCCCACGTGGTGCTTTTAAAGTTGTAGCAACGTTTCAGCAGAATCTCATCTGCCATCATCAGGCTTCTGTATGGTGTTTGTGAGTCAGACTTTTACAGTGGTTTCAGATTTAAATTTGGGGCAGCCTATTGCTGTGTCAGAATGGTTTTTTCTTCCTCCTGATTGGTTGAGAGTCTTGGTCTGTGTTTATTGGTCTTGGAGTTTGCTGTGTTCTGCTACTAATATCTTCTGTCTGTTTTTTTTGGGGGGGGGCTCTTTTTGTATCTTGATTGGCTGGCAACATTGTGTTACTTTATTGGAGGCCTTTAGTGCAGCTTGGCTTCGGGTAAATGGACGGCTATCATTCGTTAGGAAGCTGGGTTTCATCTGGGTGCCTGGTTGGGGTGTGTTTGAGCTGGAGGTACCAGGGGGGATCTGTTTGTGCCCAGGTGTTTGCCTGGCTTGTGGTGTGGAGATTTTTTTGTTTGTGAGTGCAGGCTTCCAAATGATTGACAGCCTGGTGGAATCATCTCTTCTGTTCATGCTTTCTGGTCTTTTTTCAATCTCTATGGCTTCTCTGATGATTCTGTGGCTGGGATATATATATATGTTTTGTTGTGAGTATCCTAGAATTGTTGCAAGCCAGACAGCATGCAAATTGAATAATAAATCATTATTGTCAATATTTCTGGGAATGGACCAGCTAGGGACTTAAAATCTGAATATTCATTGGGATCCAAATGACATCACTCTTGATTCCCCAGAATACACGATTCACAGCCTTCAGGGTCCCAATTTCTTATTAGTCACATACTTCATCAAGTACTTTTTCTTTCTTTGCCTGCCAACTATGTGTTTTGACAATGTGTTTTAAATCTCAGGCTGTCCCTTCATTCCTTCCCTGTTGGCTGTTAGCAAACGCAGGGAAGAGAAAGCAAGAAATTGTGCTGTGCCTCCTCCCCTTATTATTCCCATGTGAATTATGGAGTGTCTGCCTGAGTGGCTTACGCATACTTTCTGTTTGCTTTGGACTTAAGACATTTTTTTTCCCTCCTTATTACTTTGGTAATAGATCTGGTCAATCTCTGTCAAGGTTATCTTTCTTATTCTTTACAGCAGGCTCTGTTGTCCAAGCAAAAGGGACTGAAGCATTCTTAAAGTCTACAATGAGATAACATTCAGGAGTGTCTAAGGCAGACATGTCGCTATTTCACAGAATTATAAGAAGGAAGAAGACAGTCAAACTAGCAAGATTGTTATTATTGTAAATGGTTTCAAATAAAAGTAGGTTTAGCCTTTCTGGGGAATTGATTTCCTGGTCTGGTCTACCTGACCAAGAAACTGGACTGACTGAAGGCCTCTCAGTTGGTAAAGTAAAGGTAAAGGTTCCCCTCGCACATATGTGCTAGTCATTTCCGGCTCTAGGACTCATCTCCGTTACAAAGCCAAAGAGCCAACGCTCTCCAAAGACATCTCTGTGGTCATGTGGTTGGCCTGAGTAAATGCCGAAGGTGCATGGAACGCTGTTCCCTTCCCACCAAAGTGGGTCCCTATTTTCCTACTTGCATTTTTATAAGCTTTCGAACTGCTAGGTTGGCAGAAGCTGGGACAAGTAACGGGAGCTCACTCCATTACGCGGTGCTAGGAATTCGAACCACCAAACACCAACTTTTCTGATCGACAAGCTTAGCGTCTTAGCTACTAGTCAACCCCATTTGCAAATGGAACACACATCATATCCTGTTGTGGCCTCTCCTTCACTCTCAGTCGTCATGCCTGTTTGTTTATCATAGCTAGTTTGCCCCTTCACTTAACTTGTGACAGAGACCCAACACATTTCAACTCTTGGATGTGAAATTCCACCTATCCTCTGCCCATCATACACAATCACAAATTGTGAGACAAATGGCACCTTAAAACAAATGACTTTGCTTCTGCATACACTACAGGTTAGTCCTTGACTTAACAACAGTTCATTTAGTGATGAACTGAAGTCACTGGAAAAAAAAAAGACTTGTGACCATTTTTCACACTTATGACCATTGCAGCATCCCCATGGTCATGTAATTTACATTTGGATGCTTGACGACTGGTTCATATGTATGATGGCTGTAGTGTCCAGGGGTCATGTGACCATCTTTTGTGTCCTTCTGACAAGCAATGAGGAAGCCAGATTCATTTAACAACTGCAGTGATTCACTTAACAAATGTGGCAAGAAAAGTCATAAAATGAGACAAAATTCATACTTGATTAATTTCTCACTTAGCAACATAACTTCTGGTCTCAATTGTGGTCATAAATTTAGGATTACCTGTTCCATTGGGACAACTCTCCTAACTTTTAACTCTTTTAACTTTTAACTTAATGAATTTATTTATAATCACATCGTTGATGTCTCCACTCAGCTGTATTGTAGATCATCTATGTGGAGTGTAGGTCATCCATTGTAGGTCATCTATTGTTCTGGTAGCCAGCAGCAGGTGCGGATGGCTGAGGAGGGCAAGGACTCAGATGACGGGCCAGGATCCTTAGGGAGTAGATTGCTGCCTTCAGAGATTGTGGGGGCTGGCAGCAGTGATGAGGAGGTTCCTGAGGAGCCTGTGCCAAGTGCACATGCATGCAGGATTGCTCGTAGGAGAGGGCAGTTACAGCAGCATGGGTGACTCGGGAGTAAGGCTGCAAGGTAATGGCCCCTCCTTCAAGAAGATAAAAAGCAGCTGTAAAGCGATCATTCTTTGCAGAAGGCAAAGACGTTTTGAACTCAGCCTCGTAGACATTACGATTAGTATTTGAAGACTCTTGTAAACTATTTCTTATCTGTTGTTTTTTGGCAGACTTGAAAAAACTTGGCAAGGCTCTTTCTTGTTGGAGCCAATTAGTTGGAAGCAGCCTTTTATCTGTGAAGAAACAGGATTCTTAGCTGAAACATAAAAAGGTAATACTGCTGCCTTTGTCTTGTGTTTGCTCTCTTGGAACCAGGTTTGGGTCAGAACATCTATGTCTACCATTACATCTGTTGCTGATTGCCTCCTGCCCCTCCCCCCCATACCACAGGCCTCCCCTTTTCTCTAAGATCATTTAGTGCCTTCTAAAGGATCATGCCAAGGCCTCTTACAAGAAGTACTCTGTAATCATTAGGAGTCAACCCTAAACCCTCCCTTGCCGCTTTTAAAAATCATAAATAGATTTATCATATTCAAACAACCATCTAAGAAGATGTATTTATTTATTTAGTCAGGGATGCATTTGATAATATATATAAGTATAAACATAATTATTAATACTTGAAATAGATGCAAATAAAAGGGAACATTAAGACAGGGATGCTAGGCACAGTGGTGTGCTTATGCACGCCCCTTACAGACCTCTTAGGAATTGGGTGAGGTCAACAGTAGACAGTCTGAGGTTAAAGTGTTTTGGGTTAGTGGAAGAAACCACTGAGTCAGGTAGAATATTCCAGGCATTGACCACTCTTTTGCTGAAGTCGTATTTCCTGCAATCGAGTTTTGTGCAGTTTATCCTGAGTTTGTATCTATTGTGTGCTCATGTATTGCTGAGGTTGCAACTGAAGTAATCATTAATGGGTAGGACATTGCAATAGATACCGTATATACTCGAGTATAAGTCGACCCGAATATAAGCCGAGGCACCTAATTTAACCACAAAAAACTGGGAAAACTTATTGACTCGAGTATAAGTCGAGGGTGGGAAATGCAGCAGCTACTGGTAAATTTCAAAAATAAAAATAGATACCAATAAAAACTTTCACTAGGACAGTTGAGAATAAGTTTGATGTTCACAATTTCCTCTTTGAAAGAGACCAGTAAATAGGGAACAAGAAGATGAAGAAAAAGAAGTGTGTTTTTTCACACTTTTCACACTGCAGTGAACAAAAATGGCATCATAGAACAGGCTTATTCTCAGTCCAAAGGTTTGTTTCTGATTTCTTCCCTGATTTAAGGGAAATTTGGGAAACGATCTCACTATCATGAAAGGTTTAATTGATTCATTAACCCAAAAGATGATGATGATGACAGTGGGAGGCAGGAGTCACTCTCTCCCTTGCAAGAAAAAAGCAAGAGCCGTTCTTATGATCTCTCCCTCTCTCTCTCTCTCCCCGTAATACAGTCAAGCCCTTTCCAGCACGCGCAATCTGCCTTCACCACTTTGCACCTTGCAAATGCAAAATCCTGGGGTTTTTGCATTTGCAAGGTGCAAAGCGGTGGGGGCGGATCCCGCGTGCTGGAAAGGGCTTGACTGTATTACGGGGAGAGAGAGAGAGAGGGAGAGGGAGAGATCATAAGAATGGTTCTTGCTTTTTTCTTGCAAGGGAGAGAGTGACTACTGCCTCCCACTGTCATCAACATCTTCTTCTTTTGGGTTAGTGAATCAATTAATTTGGGAAATGATCTCACTATCAGAAAACAACACGAGCCGCCACCACCACCTCCTCCTCCCCCTCCTCCCGAGTGGACTGAAAGCAGCTGGATCTGAGGAAACGAAGCTGAGTGGAGCGACCTCGGCTTGCGTTGTTTTCTCAGCCTAGAGCTCAGAAAACAACGCGAGCCGTCACCATCACCTCCTCCCCCTCCTCCCGAGTAGACTGAAAGCAGCTGGAGCTGAGGAAATGAAGCTGAGTGGAGCTGAAGCAACCTCGGCTCGCGTTGTTTTCTCAGCCTAAAGAAAGGGGAAGGGGACTCATCTGGACCAAAGGTGAGTCTCCCCCTCAGTTTCCCCTGAAGGATCTTCCGTTGCTTTTGCCTTCTCCCTACATCTTCCCTCTGTTAAAATCCCCCCACACACACACACACTTATTTTCGGTCGGATAGATTTCGTGTCTGAGCATTCTCACATGGCGGTGGGTCTTCCCCCCCCTAAAAACAGTTAAAAAAGAAAAAACAATATATCCTCAAGCAAGAACTTTTCTGCTTCCGATTACCCCCATGCTTAAAAGTTGCAAAGGAAACACGGAAGCAGGGAAGCGGCTGCCCAGCTTCGGAGCTCCACACCATTTTTTTTTTCAGAGGGGAATCTGACTCGAGTATAAGCTGAGGGGCTTTTTTTCAGCACAAAAAAATGTGCTGAAAAACTCGGCTTACACTCAAGTATATATGGTAATTGTATGTACTATGCTTAGGTCAGATTGAAGGCGGTGTAGTTCTAAGTTATCTAAGCCTAAAATTTCAAGATAGGGAGCCAAATTTATTGGCTTATTATCAGTGAAATCCAGGTCTGTGACCCTGCAGTTTCCAGCCAAACTGAAAATTCACCATTTTCTACTCATTCATTCTGATCTTGGAGTGCCTTCCTTGCAGCTTATATACTTCTGTCACTCTTTCCATCTCCACTATCAGCTCATCTTAGAGGCGGAAGGAAGGAAGAATCTGAATGATATCCTGTTGTTGGATTCTTTGCAAGGAGGGGAAACTGGAATATTCAATTCATTGGACAGGGCTAGCAGGGCAGAGAATGTTCTTGAGTGATAGCAGGCAACAGTGACAGATATTTGCTTCCTCAAGAGTTCAATTTCAAATACATTCACAAACCAAAACCACACGTCTGGGCAGTCACAATAAAGCTTTTGCACCTGCCAGCAATCTATCTTTGAGAGGATGGTGACACAATGGAGAGGGAGTGGCAGGGAAGTTGGTAAGGACAACTGCATAATTGATGAGAGAAATCAAAAGAGCATCCCATCTCTTGAAATGAGAGGGTGGGCAATTCCAGTTAAGTCAGGAAATTGAGACTGAGGAAATGGAAAGTGTTCCTGAAAAAGAAGAAATAGAAATTCAGGGTGGGGGTTGTAGCTACACAAAGCCAGAAGGAAGAGGGAGAGAAGTACTCATAGACTCAGAGCCTGGGGCAAGAAATGTATGAGTGGGTTGAATCTTTAGATCAAGGGTCCCCAAACTTGAAGTCCACAAGTCTTAAAGTTGCCAAGTTTTGAGGCCTCTCCGCTAGATCATCGAATCATAAAGCTGAAAGGAACATTGAAGATATTCTAGTCTAATCAGCTGCACAAAGCAGGAAACCTTATACCATCTTGGTCCAATGGTTGTCCTGTCTATTTTTGGAAACCTCCAGTGATGAGGCACCCAAAGTTCTGGGAGGCAAACTATTCCATTGATTAGTTATTGGTGGGTCAGGTCAGAGGGTACCAAGAACCCCTCAGACATTTTATCTCCCACTCCCAGAACCACTGAACCCTACTTCTACAGCCAGCCAGAGGGAAAAACAGATGCCACTAATATAACAATGAGATACTGAAGTACACAGAGCTTATAAATCTTTATGTCAAATCTGCTTTCACAACTCAAATTAAGAAAAAAGCAGAAAGAAGGAAGACATCATTTTAATTCCAAAAACATACCTGATCTAGATTTTCTAGATCAGGTTGGAGCACGCTCCCAAGGTAATGATGATAAGAGTGGGTTTTAAAAAGTTGTTTATGTTTTCTTTATAGGAAAGTTAGTTTAAACCAATGATGGGATTAAAAAAAATTTTTTTACTACCAGTTCGGTGGGTGTGGTTTGTTGGGCATGGCTTGTTGGGCATGGCAGGGAAAGATACTGTATCCATTCCCTCTCCACCCCACTAACCTGCTTTCCAGGGCAATCAGTTGGGACTTGGGAGGCAGAGAATAGATGGGGGTGGGGCCAGTCAGAGGTGGTCTTTGCTGGTTTTCTGAAGTACTCAAAATTTCTGCTACCGGTTCTCCAGAACTGGTCAGAACCTGCTGAATACCACCTCTGGTTTAAACTCAGTTGTATCTCCCAGATATAAAGAGGATGAATGGACATTACTTTGCTATTGTACACTATGAGAGCATACCAAGGCCAAACGCTCAAAGAAATGGATAGAAGAAAAATCCATTTTTGAAACATGGACCACAACTGAGACACAGGTCATCAATATACATTCCACTGGGTTAATGATAATGCAAGGCCTATGGCCATGACTTAAATTCAATGTACAACCCATTAAAACCATCACCATATTTCACGCTGCCAGCCTATAATGGGATTTTCAATGGGTGTCAGCCTCAAGATATCCATAATATGTCTAATCTGCATTCTAACTATTGCTTTTCTGCTGCTATGCCACTCTATGTCTTTCAGCTGTCAATAGCAACGGAGGGAGGGGGGAATTTGAAGGGGAAGAAAGCTGGAGGTGTTTTGCATTCCTTTGCTGGGTTAACAAGGGGAGGGGGGATTCTTTTCTTTAACTTTCCATTTCTTGGCTAGCTTCTGTCCCTTTTTGCGCAACTGTGAACTTTTATCAAAATATGTCAAGGTCAACTGACAGCAGTCTCATCACCACCTGGAGATGACCACATGATCATATTCAGAACTTTTAATTGGAAGACTCATTTGGACTTTGGGGGGTGGGAGCATTTCCATTCCTTTGTATATGTGATCTGCGCGCCAATTTCTCAGATTCAGAATTAAATCTGAAGCTTTCACTTTATTTCCCAGTAAAAGGATAACTTTTATTTAACCATGAAGTCTGAGTATTTCTTTCTTGGGATTTGAAGAGAACGCAGACTGACAATGGGATAAATGCCAAGATCAAACCAAATTCTTAGATAATAATAAAATAGAAAGTGACCCCCAAAGAACTAAGATCTCACACAAATGAAATATTATTTGATACCTTGCTGAAATCCATCTTGCAGAGGTTGAAAAGCTATCTTTCCATAAGAAATGGGCTCAATTTTAATTCTCATGGTGCTTGAGAATTCTTTTTCATTTTCTTTGGCTTGTATTTTTAAGTCGGCTTTATTATAGTAGAGGATGTTTTTATTTGTGTTACCGTTACTTACTGTTGCAGATCTTTCTTTTGTGTGGAAGCTTCTCTCAATCATTAAGCTTTCCAGTCTTTGTTTTTTATTTGATTTTTTTTCTTTTTTATTTACATAAGTTTGAGTTACTATCTTGTTATCTAAAAGCTTTAATAAAAATTATATACCAAAGAAAAGAAATGCCCTGGAATCTTTTTGATCCCTCTTGTTGTTCTGCTCAATCAGAGGATGAAGAGTCAGCAAATGGAAAAGTCTGAAAGACTTTGTTGAAGGAGTTAGAACCTTAAGTGGTTGATAATGATAAGTAGAATAGAAGTAGTAATAGACTAGATGTCAAAGAATTGGAGAAGATAAACAAGATATCAAGTTCTGAAAGTCAAAAGTGGTTTGGATAAACCAGCTGGGGGAGGCTCCAGTGGTTATAGGCACACTAGGTGCCATATCAGAAATTTGGATAGGAGATATTGCAATACCTGGAGATAGCAGAAGGGAAGAGAAAGAACTGAGAATATCACAAAGTACAAAGACTTGCAAATAAAAGTAGAACTACTGTGGTATAAGATTACAGATACCTTGGTTATAATCCAAAAACACCTGGAGCATCACTTGAAGATCATCAGCATTGACAACATCAATATCAGTCAATTGCAGAAGATAGTTCACTTGGAACAGCTTACATCCTACAACAGGGCTGTCAAACTCATGGCCCATGTTAGCCACGCCCATGCCCAGTTTAGGGAAGGAGGAAAAAGTCATGATACACCATGATGATGCAAGTTTGACACCCCGTCCTATGACAATACTATCAAACAATACTATCAAACAATGTCCTATGACAATACTATCACCCCTGTCCTATGACAACACTATCAAACAACAACATCTGCCTTTCCCATGTCCTTGAGAAAGACTCCATAGTTGGATAAAAATGTGAATCAAATCTAAACATTTGGCTGACTGTGCAATGAATCATAATAATAATCATAATTATAATAATTTTAATAATAATGATAATACAATTGTAAAAATTTTCTTCAAATAATGTACCTTGTACCCATCAGTTCTGTGCCCTGTAACCATTTTGTGAAGGTTGTCCCTAGTGATGGGTCCCCTAAAAACAGAAGGGTTCTAATGGCATCATTTTTATGGGAAGTTAAACTGATATAATAATTATATTTATATTCTTTCCTAATAGCTCCCCAACAGCAAATCTATTCCTGAAATTCTAACTAGAAGGAGCAATTGTTTAAAAAAATAAAAAATAAAAATAAACACGAACCTAGTCCAGTAAAGAATAAAACATGACTTGCATCAAATAGGTCAAGAGGTAGCATTGTTTCCCTTGGTGATAAGTGCAATTAATCAGCTGCAGATAAATTGTAGTCTGGCACATATTTTACACATGAAGACAATCTGGCATAATATCTCAGATTAATCTTCACCCAGCAGCATGGCTCTCCCTTGTTCTCTTCTCCTCTCTCTCTCCCCTGCTGTGACTTCTGGAACAGAAAATAGGTTGTTGAATAAGCCAGTACAGAAAACTTCCTGTCATGAAGAACTCATTAGGTCAGCTGTAAAGCAATTTATCAAAGATCTGGATGGCGGCCACGAGTTTTGCTTGTACAACAGATTCAGTTGTGATGTTGAAAAGAAAAAAAAGCTTATAAATTGCCAGTCCAGTCTAAAGATGCTTATCTCTAGCTACGCTACAGCCTGGCCATTCAAGTGAAGACCAAGTGATACAATCTTTGTTGACCTCTACTATGTGTTATTGCCCATCCAAATGTGATTCCTTTGACTTAAGCAACTATGCATACTTGAGTTGGCTGATGAGGAAAGAATTGCTTTGGGATAGTGCCCAGGCAGCAAAGGATGCAAGTAACGTATTAATGTGTCTCTCATTGATGAGCAGTGTTGTCATTCGGTCTTAAAACCTATTGAGGGAAGATTTCTTTGTTTCATTCATTTTCCCCAATAAGATAGACTTAAGCAAACAACCATCTCTTCTGCTGCAAAGCCAGACTACAAGCAGTTGAAATGTTCTTCAACTGGCAGGATTTATCTGCAATGATCACTGACACAATTGGCATGAACTGCTTACGTTTTTTTAAAAAATAGTGACATGAAATTTATTCACAAAGCATTTCTGCAGGATAATGGTTCTCTTTTTGAGAGGGGGAATTAAAAGACCAACTTCAGGAATAAATTACTAGTCCGAAATTGCATTAGGAGAGGTCATAAAATAGATCTCCTAAATGTAACTCTCTGTAATCCTAAAAATGAGTATTGAATTTCTGTGACTTACTCCATCTTTGGCCTGAAGAAATTAAGTTCATTGCAACCTATTATTTGATTTATCCTACTGACAGAGCTGCTTCTCAAATGGCACAGGAAATGGGAAGTTTTTCAGGTTGTCCTGTACACCTCTGGATTTTTGTCTTGGTCTAGATTTGTTTAAGGTAGTGTGGTGGCTCAGTGGTTAAGACCCTGCTGGGCTTGTTAGCTGGAAAGCCAGCAGCCTGAGTTCAAGACCCAAGTGCCATGTGACGGGGTAAGCTCCCATCCTCATCCCAACTCCCACCAACCTAGCAGTCTGAAAGCATGCAAATGCAAGTAGATAAATAGGTACCACTTCAGTGAGAAGATAATAATGCTCCATGATGTCAGGCTGGCCACATGACCACAGAAATGTTTTTGAACAGCGCATTTCAGTGGCCTTGAAATGGAGATGAGTATCACCCCCTAAAGTTGGCAATGACAGAGACTCCTTTACCTTTGCCTAGGTTTATTTAAATATTTCATAAATACACAAGGGTTTTATCAAAACATCTTCCATGTCAGCTTTTAGCATTCAATTCCTATCAGCCCTACCACCTACCACCATCCAATCCTTTTGCCATCTGTCTGCTTAATCTTGTTTTATGGTAGATATTGTTCTCCTCCTGATACCTTGTTTGATGACTTCTGAATCATACTGGGATGTACATTCAATCCAATAGTTAGAACCAGATGGGTTAAAGTCTTGAGAGTGACCCTCTTCGTTGTTACTGATTGACTGAGACGAGATTTGGAGTGCACCAGTGTTATATTTACAAACAGTTCCATGATGGGATCATCTTAGTCAGCAATGAAAGACCTGGACAATTATCAGCATTAAGCAGCATTATCTTTCATTCTTTTGCCTCTTTACTGATTTCCAAATTAGAAGGAGAAACATGAAATTAAACACATGATGAACCTACAGATGCTTTCCTTTCAAGAATGTCTGAAATTAAACAACGAGTAAAATATTTGGGTATCATCATGACAAATACAAATTGTATGATACTTCAAAATAACTATATCAAGTCATAGAATGAAGTTAAAAAGCTATGTTAAGACAGGAGAAGCTACAATTGACATTGCTGGGGGAATTTACAAAACAAAAATTAGTGTCTTACTTAGAATGATGTTTTTGTTTCAGATAATACCTGTTTTGACAACTGATGCATATTAAACATTGGTAAAAGTCTAGATCTAAATTTGTGTGGCAAGGGGGGGGAAAGCACCTGTTAAATATAAAGTGTTACAAAATGTAAAGGAAAGAAAATGATTGGATCAACCTGATTTGAAATTGAATGTTGACGCTGATTGTTTGGTTTGGATGAAAGAGTAGGGTATTGCTGAGAAATAGGAGGCTCTTGGGGTTAGAAAGACAAGAGCTGAGATTTGGGTGGCATAATGTTTAGGGTATAATAAGGTAAAATTTAATGTGGATTTTAAAAATCATGATAGCAATAGCACTTAGACTTATATACTGCTTCATAGTGCTTTAGAGCCCTTTCTAAGCAGTTTACAGAGTCAGCATATTTTCCCCAACAATCTGGGTCCCTATTTTACTAACCCTGGGAAGAATGGATGGCTGAGTCAACCTTGAACTGGTCAGGATCAAACTGCTGGCAGTTGGCAAAGTTAACCTTTGTTATTATATTTTAACCAATGCGCTATCATAGCTCTTTTTATGTTTTATATTTTATGGTATTCATACAGCTCTCTTATGTAACACATAGGCTGGACAAAGCCCCTCCTTGAAAGATATGAGCAATTCAGAAAGCAATAAATAAACAAACAAACAAATAAATGGATAAATAAAATGTCATACTGAGAACATAGAATAGATACAAATCCAAGCTGTGTCTAAAAACACCTTTATGGCTCTCAGCACAAGAAACATTTAACAGAAATAATAAGCAAAAAGATAAGAAATAATATGCAAATAGAAATGGGTAACATATTGTGAGACACCAGTATTTTGCCAAGGGGAATACAAAATAAAACCAAGAGAATAATATGTTGCAGAAAGATGTAGTTGTTACTGTTTGTTTACAGTTACAATAAATATTTCAAGTAGACAAAAGAGTTTATATTATTGAATATGTATATTATACAGATCAAACAATGGAAAAATATATGGTTTTGTAATTTACAGAGTTGTAAACTAAAAGACAACATTTATAAAACAATGTACCATTGGTATATAACACCAGATAAATTGTCTACAATATATAAATTCTTCAAATTTATGTTGAAAATATGAACAACAAAGAGTCATTGAATCACGTATACGCAAAGAAAGTTAGAAAATGATGATTTCAAATGCCTGAATTAATTCAAAGGTTTGTAAAGGTTAATATACAACTGAGACCAGAATCCTCCCTCTTGGGACTGATGGACAGATAGTTGGGAAAAAAGTCATGGAACTTTGTTTTTGTATATGATAATTGCAATGAGATTACTGCATGCACAGGGATGGAAAGATTTGGCACTACAAGTCATTTCCAAGTGAGATGATCAGCAATAAATTTAATAAATATGACCAACAAAGGATTGGTTGTTGAAGATGGTGAAACTTGTTGAGATGGCCAAATTGTTTTGTTTGATGAGAGAAAAGATAATATGTATGTTTATTGCTGGAACTCCTGGTGGATATTTGCATAAAGCAGAAAAAGTGACCTTATAATTTATGATTTTGATGGCAGGATTAATTATTGAAGAAGAGAGTCATAATGTAACTTTAGAGAAATAATGTGTGTATATATGTACATATACATATGTATGTATGAATGTAGATAGATAGATAGATAGATAGATAGATAGATAGATAGATAGATAGATAGATAGATAGATATACAATAGACACAGACATGTTCACAACCATTCTTTCCACCTAGCTTGCTTTAAAATCTGCACAGATTCAACCAAAAAGGAATAGAAAGCGAAGATATACGGTAAACGAATGAGAGGCCACAAATGGTTTCCCATTTTTCTCTTTAAATGGTGACACATCATAAAACATTTACAATTTATTTGGTGCCAGCAATCGGTAGAAGTTCCATTTGTATACCACGCACATCTACATGAATGAGGGGAGCCCTGAAAACACCTTCCTAATGTCAAATAGTAATTGCATTTTTATAACATTAAACACTTTTTATCATTTATGTTCAGTTTGGTCAGTCAATGCCACATTTGCCTATATAAAGGTTGGAGATACCTCTGTATTAATTCCACAGACAGAGGGAATTAGTTACCATGTTTGTTAAGACCCAGCACATAAATAAAAATAAGTGGCCTTTTTGTCCTAAGGTTCTGATAATAGTTTAAGCCAGGCCTGCTATTAGTCCTTGTCACATTGAGAGATTATGGAGCAATTAGAAAAAAAATAAAATGCACCTACACTGTCCTAAGTGGAAGTCTTAAGAACTACTGTATATGTAAAGATGATTGTATTTGTTTGTTTGTATCCTGCCTTTATATTTTTTAAAAAATCACTCAGGCAGTGAACACATCCCACATACCTTCCTCATCTTATTGTTCCCACAACAATCCTGTGAGGTGGGTTGGGCTGAGAGAGAGTGACTGGCCCATGGACATCCAGCTGGCTTTTATGACTAAGGACTAGAACTCACAGTCTCCTGGTTTCTAACTTATTGTGCAGTGATGGTGTTATGTCTGGGCGGATGGGCGCAATAACGGAGATGAGACCTCGGATAGTAACTTCGGCTCTTTATTAGTGACTTCTGATCAGAGCGAAAAAGCCTGGCTGCAGCAGCTCCTTTTATAGAGTTCGCTGCTGCTAAAGCGTCCAATGACAAGGATTTAAGCTTGCCGCGCTTAGCTCCTTGCCAGCTCCTTGCCAGCGCCTTCATTCGTACGATGCCCGGGTGTCCATCATGTAGTAAATTTAGAACTTTCCTTTGTAGTTTAGTTGGTATGACCACTCGGTCTCCCCACAACACGCATCCTTTTTGGGAGAAAAGTTCTGTTTGTCTGTTCTTGAAGGGTTTAAAGGTGTCGTTGGGTTCGATTTCTGGCCATCCCCTCTCCACCCAGCTAAGAACCCGTGCCAAACATGCATCTTTTTTTATTTCCAAGGCAATGTCTTGTGCTGTTAGTGGAGGTGAGGGAAGCGTCTCAATTTGCAATGCAGACAGAGTGGGAGCTGGGTCATCTAGAAGTTCTGGCAGTGGGGAATGGCTCAAAGCGTCTGCATGGGGGATGGTTTTTCCTGGCCGGTGTCTCAGCTGGTAGTCGTAGGCGGCTAAGAACTCCGACCATCATGTCATCCTTGGAGATAGGATATGAGGAGTTGGTTTGTCCCCTGCCAAGATGCCAAGTAATGGCTTATGATCTGTGATGATGGAAAAGGATCTTCCATACACGTACTCGTGGAACCTTTTGATTGCAGATACAATAGCGAGGGCTTCTTTATCTAAGTGACTATAGTTTCTCTCTGTTTTAGACAAAGTTCTTGAAAAGAACGCAATAGGTGCCTCTGTACCATTTGGTAGGATGTGGCTCAGGATGCCTCCTACCCCAAAAGGTGAGGTGTCACAAGTCACAGTTAATGGAAGTGTCTCATTATATTGGATGAGTACTGCATCCGAAGTTAAAAGGTCTTTTACTTGTTGGAAAGCCTGCTCCTCCCATCGTCCCCAAAACCAGGAAGCCTTCTTGTCGAGGAGCCTATGTAGGGGTTCAGCAACAGTCACCTTCTGGAGTAGGAAGATGTAATAAAAGTTAATGAGTCCCAGGAAGGCTTGGAGGTCTGTTTTGTTCTTTGTTCTTGGGGCATTTTTAATGGCAGCTAATTTCTTTTCAATAGGGTGAATTCCATGTTTGTCAAGAAGGTAACCAAGAAATTCAACCCTCTCAGTGCATAACTGGCACTTTTCCTTCTTAACCTTGAGGCCTGCATCTTTGAACCTTTGTAGAACAGTTCTTAGGTGTTTTTCTAACTGACTTCTTGTAGGGGCGGCTATCGTACATAATTGAAGTAAGGCATGACCCCTTTGATGCCTTGTAGTAACCTTTCAATCAAACTTTGAAAAATGCCAGGTGCTACGCTTACTCCGAACTGGAGTCTGTTACACTTGAAGGCACCTCTGTGCGTAACTATGGTTTGGGCTTCTGCGGTTTCTGCGTCTACTGGCAACTGTTGATAAGCTTGGGCCAGGTCAAGCTTTGTGGATATTTTTCCACCCCCAAGTGAGTGAAGTAGGTGTTGGACCACGGGTACTGGATAAGCGCTCTGCTGTAACGCATGGTTTAGGGTAGCCTTGTAATCCCCACAGATTCTCAAAGATCCATCAGGTTTTATTGGGGTTACAATTGGGGACTCCCATCGGGTGTGATCAATGGGTTCTAGCATGCCTTGTGCAATTAATTTGTCCAATTGCTTGTCAATTTTTGGTTTGAGAGCAAAGGGAACTCGGCGTGGCTTTAGACGAATGGATGCGATATCAGGGCAGAGATTAAACGAGATGGGGGACCCCTTGTACTTGCCTAATTTTTCAGTGAAGACTTCTTGAAAGTCACGGATGAGGGCCGCCTCCCAGTCTTCATCTACAGTCTGGTTGATGCCTGCCATTTCGATTCCTAATGGCGCGAACCACTGTAGACCCAATAAGCTGGGTCGGTCTCTGTCAACGATGGTGAGGGGTAGTATTGCGGTGTGGTCCTTGAAGGAGACCTGGACATGACTGGAACCAACGACCGGAATTCGGTTGCCCTGGTAGTCTTTTAATATAAGTCGCTGCGTGCTGAGATCCTGGCGGCGGATGTCGGGAATCAGCTGCTTAAGGGTTTTCCAGGAAACCATGGAGAGGGAAGACCCAGAGTCCACTTCCATGATGCATGGACAATTTTCAATGGTGACCTTTACCCGGATTTTCTTTGCGTCTAACGATGAAGTGTGGCCGATGGTAATGGTCTGATGTGCCTCTTCTCGTCTAGTTATGCCAGTAAACATCTGGTTTCTGTTGTACTGGCTCCACTGGTTGTTTGGGTGGTCCCGATTTGTGGGTGGGGTGCCTGTTGATTGTCGGAAGTTGTTTCCTTTCCTCTTGGGACTGTATCCTCTTTTGTTCCAGCACACTTTAGCAATGTGCCCTCTTTTTTTCACAGGAGCGACAAATGGTGTCTAGGAACCTGATTTGGATCGTGGGTGGTTTCCCCCGCATCCGGCGCATTGGAAATTTGTTTTGCGGCCTTGCTGGTCTCATTGGTCGTGCTCTGACCTGAGTCTATTGACTTCTTCCTCCCCACTATCCGATGAGGAATCGATGTCTTCATGGTGGGTGGCCAATGTGTATTTTTCTGATGAGGTTGCTGGGTCACTAGTGGGTTGGTGGCTGGTCCCATTCACTCTACTCATTCGTGCTGCTGATTTGCAGGTGGCTTCAGCTGCAGTAGTGTCTGCTATGGCATCTGCAAGGGTGATATCTCCTTTTGCCATAATCTTGCTTTGGATAGTCGGGTCTCTTAGACCAAGGACAATCCGATCTCTCATGGCTTCCTCTAGATTTGTGAAGCCACACAATCCACCCAAGTTTCTTAGGTCAGCTACAAAGTCCTTGATGTTCTCACCATCGCGTTGATCCCTCTGGTAAAATTCGTGTCTTCGAATGAGGGTTGGAACTGCTGGAGCGTAATGAGCACGAAGGATGGGAGCAAGCATATCCCAGTCCATCATTTTGACTTCAGCTGGTTTGGCAAGTGCCTTTGCCATTTTGAAAACGGCGGGTCCGCAGTGCATTAGGAAAACTGCACGTTTCTTGCTAGACGTGGCATCCTTCAGATTATTTGACTCCAGGAACATTTGGAATCTGTCCATATACGAGTCCCAGTCTTCGCTGGCTGGATCAAACGGGGCGGGTGGTATAGCGCTGCTGGCCATTCTGCCGTTGTCTGTGTGCCGTCAGCCACATACTCTGTCAATATTCTGCGAGTGCTCAGTCAGCTCTATCATCTCCGCATCCCATCCTCATTGCCAATGTTATGTCTGGGCGGATGGGCGCAATAACGGAGATGAGACCTTGGAAAGTAACTTCAACTCTTTATTAGTGACTTCTGACCAGAGCGAAAAAGCCTGGCTGCAGCAGCTCCTTTTATAGAGCTCGTTGCTGCTAAAGTGTCCAATGACAAGGATTTAAGCTTGCCACGCTTGGGTTGCCCAATCGAAGCAGCCTGTTAACCAGCCAATCGGATTAGCCCGGAGCGACCAATCACAACCTGCTGTTAGCGGACCAATCAGGTTTGCAGAATTACGAGCCTGCTAGTCCGGAACAGATGGGATTCAAAAAAATTTTCTACTGGTTCTGTGGATGTGGCTTGTTGGGTGTGGCAGGGGAAGGATACTGCAAAATCTCCATTTTTACCCCATTCCAGGGGAAGGATATTGTAAAATCCCCATTCCCTCCCCACCCCACTAACCTGCTTTCCAGCTCCATTCTCCTGTGCAGGGCAACAAAAGAAGACCCAACCGATCAGCTGGGACACAGAAGGTAAAGAATAGATAGGGGCAGGGCCAGTCGGAGGTGGTATTTACTGGTTCTCTGAACTACTCAAAATTTCCACTACCGGTTCTACAGAACTGGTCAGAACCTGCTGAATACCACCTCTGGTGGTCAGATAAAAGGCAGCTTACCCCACAGCAGGAATGTGACCCTAGCAAGGGACTGTCCCTAGTTTCATGGGCCATAAAGGGTGACAGGGGGAGGGAGAAGTGTATTAACACTAACACTAACCTTAATGTAAACTAGAATTAGCTTCATATGGCTGTGCTTCCTATCTGTTCTACCTTGCAAGAGTGACGGAATGTGAGGAAAGGGCTTCTGCATAAGTAACATTTAAATCAAGGAAACCACACCACACAAGATAAACAAATGATGTAGGTCTCTAGGTGTATACCATGCATTTTTCTTGTCCTCTAGAAAACATCTAAAAAACCATTTTGTTTATTTTTACATCATTATTTGAGACATGATTCCATAGTGGTAGGGTTTAGGATTGGATTAAACCCAGTTGCTGTGATTCGATGCTGTTTGTTCATTATTTCTATCCAAACACTTGACAGAATACCTTTGAAGACTGAATTCCCTTGAGTGAAGCATATGGATTTACATTAATTTCAACAAATCAATTAGAAAGTCCATAAAAGGAAAGTCGTCTGTGAATCAGACCCAACTATTACTCACTACATAGACATCAAAGTTTACAATAAAGAGATAGTTGGCAATTGCCTTTTCTTGTTATTTTTTTTTTAAATTTCCCTTGCAGTTTCCTGGTGGCGTCCTCTCCAAGGACTAAGGACATCCAATCCTCCACGGTTTTTTTCCAATCAAAATCTGGGTCAGGGTTTTTCAACCTTGGCAATCTGAAGACATCTGGATTTCAACTCCCAGAATTCTTGGGAACATATTGGCTGGGGAATTCTGGGAGTTGAAGTCCACACATCCTAAAGTTGTCAAAGTTGAGAAACTTTTATCTAAATGGTGGCACTCAGCTGCTTTGCGAACCGGTAGCAAGGATTTAGCATGGGTCGCTGAACTGGTAATAAGTTCTGGCTGGCCATGCCCCCAACCCGGCCACAACTGGTTCGCTTGCCCTGCCCACCCGATGCTCGCTCACCCACCCTGTCTGACACTCACCCCTTAAGGTATTTCTTTCTTTTTTCCCCTCCCAACAATCAGCTGTTCATATAATCAGCTGTGCTGGAATTCCCCTTGCTGAGGCCCAGGAAGGCAAAAAATGGAGGGAGGGGCTCAGGGCCCCCCCTCCATTTTTGCCTTCCTGAGCTGAAGCGACACAACACAATCACATATCCTAGTTCCTCCTTAAAACATTAGAAACATCCTAGTTCCTCCTTAAAACACTAACAGCATCCTGCTCATGCGCAATAAACACTCCTAAAAGACAGCGTCCTGTCACGGCGCAGTGAATGAATTATGATTACCTTATATGGCAATACTGTATGTGCTTCCTTGTTCCTGTTTGCGGTGAATGATTTATGATTACCTTATATGGAAAAATTAATGTACTTCCTTGTTCCGGTTTTATAAGCTCAATAAAAGGCGTTGCAGCACTGCTAGCCGGGGTTGGAGCCAGAACATCCATGCTTTCTCCACCCGTGCAGCGTGTACTTCGCCACCTTGAACAAACCTGCATGAGAAGTGTGCTAATTGAATTCCTCACTCTTGCGAGAGTCCCGCTAACCACGTACCCTAGACAGAATTGCCCGGGCGAACTGCGACCTGTCCTCCCTCACCCCTGTGGGAGTCCCATATCCAGGATTGGATTCTTCGCCCTTGCGAGGGCCCCGCCCCTTCCTCACCCTTGCGAGGGTCCCTTATTCAGGACCAGGACGCGACAGCTGGGGGCTCGTCCGGGATACGTCAAGGAGTGCTCCTTGTCTAAGGAGGCTCTCTTTTCACTCCCGTTACTACGCACCGGGCATCGGCTTTCGAATCGTAAGTAATGGGCTCCGCAAACCTCAAGACTTCCTCAGAGCATAGGGAGGAGCTTATGAATCTAGTGAAAAGGGCAAATTCGATTCAGAAAAATAAAGGATTTCTAGCACATACAGTCACAAGAAAACAAGTGACGGCATTTTTGATCTATTTAAAAGAACATTGTCCCTCGTATCCTCTTGCAGGATCTCTCAAAAAATCAACATGGACAAGGCTGGGGGTTTATTTGCACAAAGAGCCCCGTGCTCCTGTAGATATTTTGGCCACATGGCAAGCTCTTATGGCAGCCATCGAACTGGTTTTACCCAAAACCCCTGAAAACTTACCTGACACCCCTGGGGCAAAGCTAACCGATCCAACAATTGCCCAAACTCAGGTTGTTTCTCCTTCTTGCCCTCCTTCCTACAAGGACCTCTGTCCTCCCTCTCTTCCTCCCCCTCTGGCCTCGCCTCCCATTGCTCCCTCTGAAACTTTCTACCCATCTCTGTCTTCCCAAACTTCCGGACTGGGTGATAGAAAAGGAGGTCATCTCATTAGAGCAGTCGTGGAGGCTAGAGAAAGGGGGGAATTGGAAGAAGAAGATTTAGAGGCGTGTGCCGCTTATCCAGTAAGTTTTATTGTGCCGGCTGGAGCGCCACCTGGTGCTCAAGCTGTACCTGTACATAATCCTGTTAATTTTAAAATCGTGAAAGATCTTAAAGCTGCTGTAACAACTTATGGCTTACAGTCTCGTTACACACAAGGCATTTTAGCCTCTTTAACAAATGCTGCTACTGAAATGCTTTTAGCTGATTGGCAACTGCTGTTTAATATGTTACTCACTCCCTCTCAGTATGTTATTTGGTGGTCAGAATATCAGAAACAGGCTGAAATTTCTATTCGACATGGTCTGCCTAATAATGTGACTCGAGATCATGTCCTGGGCACAGGAACTTTAGCCACGATTGCAAACCAAATGCAATCGGACCGTGCTGTTTTTCCCATTATCGCTCGCTGTGCATTGACTGCAATTAAAAAGGTGGATGACAGCGCGTATAAGCCAACTCAGACCTTTTCAAAAATTTACCAACAACCAACTGAGAGTTACTCAGAATTTCTCAGTCGCCTCCAATTGGCCCTAGAGAGGCAAATTGACAATGAGGACGCTCGCAATGAACTTGCTCTTAAGTTGGCCTTTGAAAACGCAAACAAAGATTGTCAAAAAATACTTCAGCCGATTTCTAATAAACCTGGCGTTACCTTGGCTGACTTTCTACAAGCTTGCCGTATTGTGGGCACTACTAGTTATCAAATGGAGGCTCTTGCTGCCGCCATTACTGTTTCGCAGCCTGTTACTTCTGCTTTCTCTTCTGGCAATATCTCCGTTTGCCCTATGATGCGTCGAGGCAATTGTTTCAATTGCGGTAAACCAGGACATTTTAAAAATCAATGCAGGGCCCCTGGTGGCGGAAGCGCCCCAAGGGGCCCCGCTCGAGGTCCTGGCCCCTTGGAAAAACCGAAAACTGTCTGTCCTCGCTGTCGCAAAGGGTTTCACTGGGCCTCTCAATGCCGCTCTAACCCCCCGCCCATTCCTAATCAGCAGTCGGAAAACTAATTGTGGGGCCTTCAGCTAGCCCCGCCCCAAAGGCTGCCTCATTTGCTACCAATGCATTTCCTGCTGTCTTAACGGAGAACTTTGTGTATGATGATCCTGGTTCGTTTTTTACCCTTCCTCTTTCAATTAATGTGTCTGCCCATTTTCCCCCTGCTACCCCTGCACTGTTAATCCCTACTTCCACTCTTATTATTGAAGGAGTTGTTGCTTCTCCCTTTCTTTTCCCTGATTCTGAATCTTTGCATCACCTAGGGCTTGCTGGGACAGGAGACAGGATTTTCTCCCTTCTCAAGGGAACTGTAGTTGCTACTCTTATCTTCCTTCCTCCCTCTCATAGTCCCCCATCTCTTTATGCTCTTCAACAGCCGGTCTCGCTGTCAAAACCGACCCTCACGGTTTTGCTGGATGGTATCTCCTTCACTGGCCTCATAGACACTGGTGCTGACGTGTCTGTCATTCGCTCTCAGGAGTGGCCTGCTCATTGGCCTTGCCAACCGGCTTCTTCTGTCCAAGGTGTCGGTGGAGCTCAGGCTGCCAAGGTCAGCACGCGCAATCTGTTTGCTACCTCCTCTTGTTCTGATATCACTGCTGTTCTCAAACCTTATATATTACCTTTGCATTGCAATCTGTGGGGGCGTGACTTGCTTTCTCAGCTACAGCTCTCTCTACACATTCCTTAAATGGCGCTTTCTGCCCCTCGTCCTCTTTCCCTCACACTAACCACCTCCGCCCCCGTGTGGGTTGATCAATGGCCATTACCATCTGAAAAACTTCATGCCCTGCACGACATTGTCACCGAACAGTTGAAGGCTGGCCACCTGGAACCCACCACTAGCCCTTATAATACTCCTGTTTTTCTTATTAAAAAGAAAAGTGGAAAGTGGAGATTCCTTCAGGATTTAAGGGCCGTCAATAGCATAATTCGGCCTATGGGGGCGCTACAGTGTGGTCTCCCTAATCCTAATCTTATTCCACAAAAATATTCCTTGATCGTTATTGATTTGAAGGATTGTTTTTTCTGCATTCCACTAGCAGAACGTGATAAATGTCTCTTTGCTTTCACTGTCCCTGAGTACAACAATAGCAAACCCACCACCCGATATCAATGGAAAGTCCTACCACAGGGAATGGTCAATTCCCCTACCATGTGTCAATATTTTGTTGATAAAGCTTTACTTCCATACAGGAAAAAACATCCTTCCTACTTGGTGTATCATTACATGGATGACATTCTAATCGCAACGGAAGAATCCTCAGAGCAACTTCATAAATCGCTTGGGTTTTTACAGCATTGTCTTACCTCTGCAGGGTTACATATTGCACCGGATAAAGTTCAACAACACTACCCCTTTCAATATCTGGGACATAAGGTGTTACTTTCAAATTCAGCTCCAGTTTTGCCCCAGATTGCACTTCCTAATCCAATCACTTTGGTACGATTGCAACAAATTTTAGGTACTATCAACTGGGCTCGTCCTTATTTTGCCCTGCACACCAGTGCTCTTTCCCCTCTCTTTCAGGCATTGGTAGATCACAAAAATCCTGCAGATTTAATCATTCTCACCCCCCCTCAGAAGGAGGCATTGAGGAACATAAACCATATTATACAACATAGATGGGTGGATCGTGCCATCCCCAACTTTCCTATACATTTAGCATTACTCCACACTGCCCAGCTACTTACAGGTATCCTCATACAGTTAACTACGGAGAGAAAGATTCTGATTCTTGAATGGTTACACTTACAACATACCCCGAAACAAAATATTTACAATCAAGCAGCCCAAGCTGCGGATTTGATTATCAAGGGTCGCCATCGAAGTAAGAATCTAATGGGGATAGATCTTACCAACATATACACACACTGCAAATTAGCTATGTGGGAGGTACTATATCAGCAGTCTGACACCCTACAGGGCGCCCTCACTGATTGGGTTGGTCATATATCATGTCATTTGCCCCCTGATCAGCGACTACAGCTTTTAAAGATGGTGCCTATCACATTAGCCTCACCTATACATCAATTTCCTTTGCAAAATGCCCTCACAATATTTACTGATGGATCTAAAGGGAGTGGCGCATGCGTCTGGAAAGAGGATGGCCAATGGAAAAAACATTTGACTCCCTCCACAGAATCTGCTCAGCAAGCTGAACTAAAAGCCTTCAATTTAGCTCTGACTCTGTTCCCTTCACAACCACTTAATGTCATTACTGACAGCCTGTATGTTTCCTATGTTGCAAAAAATGTTTTTGATGCATATATCTCTCCAAATGTCCCTACCCCTTTAATCCAACATTTTTTACAGCTCCAGACGTTACTCCGGGCACGACAGGACCCTTTGTTCGTGGCCCATATCCGTAGTCATCAGCACCTCCCAGGCTTTCTTTCCGAAGGAAACCACATGGCAGATGAAGCATGTAAAATGATGCCAGTCATAATAAAAATGCCTCAGCCCTCTCCTTTGACAGCAGGAGAAAGCCACGATTATTTCCATCAAAATGCTAAAGCTCTGGCTAAACAATTTGGCTTAACCAAAACTGAAGCTCAAGCCATTGTTCAACAATGTCCCACATGCAGCTTGCAGGCCAATAGCTCCCCTGAAGGCGTTAACCCAAGGGGAACTGAGGCCTGTGAAACATGGCAAATGGATGTCACCCAATATACCCCATTTGCCCCTTGGAAGTATATCCATGTTTCTGTGGATACCTTCTCGGGATTCATCATGGCTACGGCTCAAAGAGGAGAAGCGGTAAACCATGTCATCAATCATTGCATTCGTTCCTTTCTGACGCTGGGATGCCCAAAAAATTTGAAAACGGATAATGGTCCGGCTTATACTAGCTCTGTTTTCTCCTCATTTTGTCACAAATGGTCCATTGTCCACAAGTTTGGTATTCCATACAATTCCCAAGGCCAAGCCTTGGTTGAAAGGGCTAACTCAACTCTAAAAACAGCCCTCAATCGGTACAACAGGGTAAAAGGGCCTAGCCCCCCTAGCCTCCCAGCGTATCAGAATATTTTAAACATTTGTCTTTATACTCTTAATTTCATTAATCTTTCTCGCACACCTCTTTCTACAGCAGCAGAACGGCATTTCTCTAAAGCCTCTTTATCTTCCTCCCACCCTCTTGTCTATTACAGGCATTTGCCTGACCCTCACTGGAAGGGGCCTGTCTCCCTGATTACTTGGGGCAAAGGATACGCAGCCATTCAACTACCAGACAGGGTTCTGTGGGTCCCTGGTCGCTGCGTCCGACCATATCATGGAAAGCCTCTCCCTTCTCCTCTGCCTGACTCTTCTCTTTCCCTCTCTTCCTTGTTTATTTAAAGCCTCACCTTCGGGTATAATAGCCCCACTTGGGGCCCATGTTTCCTTTGCTTTTGAAGATAATGAGATTCAAAACTGCTCTTATTCCTTCACCTTCAATAATAAAGTAATTAACCCCTCACTCCTTATCGACATATCTTATGCTTACAACCCTTGCTACCTCTTCTTCACGGTAACTGTTCACCCTTCTACTGTTGGCATATATGCTCTGCATGGCTTCACGCAAAATAATACCTTCTTCAGCCATCATTTTTTCCTCCTTTCCACTCTTTCTTCTGCAAACCCCCCTCTTTTTTCAGTCTTTCCCCAGCGGATCCGACCTTCCCGAAATCAGACGAAGGCTCTTCACTGTTGCCGCGTGCCCTGTGGTCCTATTCCTTGCATCTGGCAGATGACGTCGCTCCCTCAGTGGTCTCCTGGCATTTCCTACCCACTCTTACACAGATCTTTCTGACCTCCTTCACGGATCAGGCACCCTCGTGCCCTTGCAGGCTTCATACGCACACCTATTCTCCCACCAGCTCACAAGGAGGATGACGATAAGTGGCACTCTCTGGGCATCATGGCGCAGCCTGCTCAACGGACTCTGCCTGGCCCAGGGGTCCCTGATCTTACATCGACAGCTCCGCTTAAGGACCTAAACAATTTTGCACCATTGCTCAAGGTAACCCCAAAAAACTGTGTTGACCTCCTCGATCGCCTGAATGCCTATATCCGCGTACCAGTCTGTCGTTTATATATTCCAAAAGGGAATAGAACTGTCTTGGTCTGTAAACAACGACATCCTGTCAGGCATCCTGCTTACTGGACATGGCAGAGAGATGGCAAGGCTATCTATCCATCTCAGAATCGCATCATCATCTCCTCCAACTGTCAAACATCTCTGATTTTGCTCCACGTCACTGCTGAGGATTATGCGGCATATGATTGTCATCTGAGTCTCCCAAAACTACCTTATGAAACTTTTCTTACAGTATATCTTTTGCCGATCTTACCGCCTACTCCCACTCTTTCCCGACGATACCGGCGTGCCCTGCAGAAGCAGACATCACCATCATGCCAAAAATGCACACAAACCACAAAAAGTGGTTCCAAGACTTTATCTACCTTGATTTATCACTCTCATAGACCTGCCTGCAAGACAGATCTTCCAGCCTGCACACACAACGGTACATCCTTCCATCAATGTTTAGGTAAAGATAATATCCACTATTGTTACACTCCGGCAAAATTAGGACCTCTTTATGCTTCTTTGTACATCTATGGCTACAAGGGTGGCCAATGGGACCCTGACAGAGAAAGTCAGTCCGTCTCACCCTCCCTGTTCACAACAGCACAATCTTATGGGGGATACCTTACTCATTCCGATCTCTATGACATTCCTGTTGCTGGAACAATAAAAATCATCACTGCTTGCTTTGATGCCTGCACAGCTATTTCTGCTGGCCAGGGCAGAAGTTCTGCGGGTATTACATGTGGAGATTTCAGGTGGGAACATTCATACTTGACCAATCAAAAATATTTATTTACCATGCGGAAGACAATGAGCACAGGCCACACATCCTTCCAAGACCCTTATGACTATTGGTATACTCATTCCTCTCCTAATACTCCCCCCTCATGGGCAAACTACCTTCCTGTTAATATCAGTCTTGGCGCTTCTTCCACCTCATGCACTCCAGGTACCTGCAACAATGTTTGCCTATCTACCACTACCTCCCATTCAGCCTCTACCAAGTATCTCGGGTTTGGTCTTGGCATCGATGGTAAGGGCACAGATCCTTATGGATATCTCATTATCAAGGTGGAGACTAAGCAAGTACAATTGAAACCTGTGAAGGTGTACTGGGAGTATGAAGAAGAAATAGATAAAATCAATGATCTGCCAGTCCCCCCCCCCGAGCCCACAACATGTTTGTTCAGTTGGCAGATGCCATCGCCAAGGAACTCCTAATAAAAAACTGTTTTGTTTGCGGAGGCACAAAGATGGGTGATGCCTGGCCTTGGGCAGCATTAGAAGCCAATTATACTGAACTTTTTCTCAATCAAAATAATCTAACCTGGCCTAGCACCCCTACTCCCTTTAACGAAACATGGGTCATCTCTTCATCAATTATAGGGAAAATATGTTTTAATCGTAATCATACCAATGCTAGGGTACCAGTAGGACACTTAATGTGCCTAGGACAATGGACTAACAATGATTGGTGGTCAGCAAACCACACTGAACCTCCAAGACACCTGCAAAACATCACCCGCTTGTCCTTTCTATTGAACCCAGAAAATGACAATATCCCATGGACATCACCGAGCGGTCTATATTGGATTTGTGGTTCATATGCATATAATGTTTTACCTCCAAATTGGTATGGTAGCTGTGTATTGGGAGCAATCCAGCCCTCCTTTTTTCTCTTGCCTATACCACGTAAACAGGTCCTAGGTCTGCCTGTCTATGAGGAAGTTCGCAACACCAGACGAAAAAGAGACCTCACCAACATATATGGGGCTATTAAAGTTGGTAATTGGAAAGATAATGAATGGCCCCCCGAACGAATTATTGCATATTATGATCCTGCTTCTTGGGCCCAGGATGGATCATGGGGTTATCGGACACCTATTTACATGCTAAATCGTATCATTAGGTTACAAGCTGTAGTAGAAATAATTACTAACAAAACAGGGGCTGCTTTGAAAAAATTAGCAACAGAAAGTGCATTGTCTAGAACATACATAATGCAAAATAGATTGGCCCTAGACTACTTATTGGCTAAAGAAGGAGGTGTCTGTGGTAAGTTTAATCTCTCAAATTGTTGTATTCAAATCGATAATAGTGGGGAAGTGGTGGGACAATTGGTACATGATATGGTGAAAATAGCACACGTGCCTGTACAGACTTGGAAAAAATGGGATATAGGAGAAATGTTTGATGGCGTCCTACCAAAATTTCCTGCTTTAAAGGCCGTGTTTATTATGGTTGCCATGATTGCTACAGGATGTCTTCTCTTACCTTGTTTGTTACCTGTTTTTATTTCTATGATCAAACGCAGTCTAACTGCTATTGCTGAAGCAAAATCACAAATAACTGTTGAAGCTCTTTTCAAACAATACGCCTATCATCTAATTAGCCAGGAGGACTCTCGCAAATCACCTTTTGAATGCTCCAGTGATTCGGAGACAGAGATAGACTTTCCAGGGAAGCATGATAGGGTGGTACCGGAAGGTATCTCCTCTAGCATGCAGCCTATGGAGTTGAATCCTGTTTAGAATCTGCTCTTTGAATAAAAGAAAAAAGGGTGAGATGAAGCGACACAACACAATCACATATCCTAGTTCCTCCTTAAAACATTAGAAACATCCTAGTTCCTCCTTAAAACACTAACAGCATCCTGCTCATGCGCAATAAACACTCCTAAAAGACAGCGTCCTGTCACGGCGCAGTGAATGAATTATGATTACCTTATATGGCAATACTGTATGTGCTTCCTTGTTCCTGTTTGCGGTGAATGATTTATGATTACCTTATATGGAAAAATTAATGTACTTCCTTGTTCCGGTTTTATAAGCTCAATAAAAGGCGTTGCAGCACTGCTAGCCGGGGTTGGAGCCAGAACATCCATGCTTTCTCCACCCGTGCAGCGTGTACTTCGCCACCTTGAACAAACCTGCATGAGAAGTGTGCTAATTGAATTCCTCACTCTTGCGAGAGTCCCGCTAACCACGTACCCTAGACAGAATTGCCCGGGCGAACTGCGACCTGTCCTCCCTCACCCCTGTGGGGGTCCCATATCCAGGATTGGATTCTTCGCCCTTGCGAGGGCCCCGCCCCTTCCTCACCCTTGCGAGGGTCCCTTATTCAGGACCAGGACGCGACACTGAGCCCCAGAGGAGCCTTCTGGAAGCAAAAACGCCCCTTTAGAGGCTCCTCTGAGGCCCAGAAGGCCAAAAAAACAGGTAGGGGGTGGCTGCAAAAAAAGCAGAAAAAATAGCCACACCCACCTAGTCACATGGCCATGTCCACCAAGCCACATCCACCAAGCCATACCCACAGAACTGGTTGTAAAACATTTTGAATCCCACCACTGGTGGCACCAGATATGGAAAAGGTTCTCTTATTTATTTGTCTGTTTGTTTAGAATAACTGTACACCTGGGAGCTGGATCACAATGAGCTTAAGCAAGGTTGAAACTTTCAGACTGTTTCTTCAACAGAGGCCTAGACTCTGCTTTAATGTTCCCATCATCTTTCCTGGCTGCATTAGTCTTTCTCTGCATCTACAGTATGATCAGCTGTGCTTCTTTTCCAACAATTACAACAAGCAGTGCATATGAGGAAAACAGTGATACTTGAACTTAACAAAGTGGGAAACAGAAGGACGTTGGCCAACGAATCAAAGCAGTTTTGTCAGAGCCTTTCTGAGCCTCCTCTGGAAGCTCCATTTTTTGCCTCACCAGACATCCCCCTGAAGAACTGCATCTATAATTAACCGAAGAGCAAGAGCAGGGCTCGCCTGCCTTCACAAACCATACACATATCATTCAGCACTGCATAACATTTCCAGAAAGCGATGTAAAACTCAGCATGTAAAATAAGACCACAAGGAATTAGGCAGCTGAGGACAAAGCACTCAAATGGCGTGTGCTCAGCCAAAAATCCCAGAAAGTGTCGCTGAGGGGTTGCTGAGACTTGCTGAGCCCCTGAGGGATCAAAGAGATCAAACCGAAAGGCCGGGTTTTGTGCCATTTTCCATTTTCCTTCCATTATGCGGGGAGTGAAAAAGAGCAAGCACACAACAGGAAGGCTGTGAAATTAATCCCGTGCCTTCCCCGGTGACTCCCCTCTTATGTTCACATCAGGTGAGCCTTTCTACACTGGGAAATGTAAGATGCTGATTTGATCTGGGAAAACCTATGAAGAATGGTTGCAGGATTGGGGTTTGGCTAGCCTAGAGAAAAAAAGGACTAGAGGTGACATGACAGCAGTATTCCAATATTTGAGAGGCTTCCATAAAGAAGAGGGGTTCAAATTATTCTCCAAAGCACCAGAGGGCAGGACAAGAAACAATGGATGGAAACTACTCAAGGAGAGAAGGAACATGGAATTGAGCAGAAACTTCCTAAACAGTGAGAACAATGAACCAGTGGAGCAGCTTGCCTTCAGAAATCATGGGTGCTTCATCACAAGAGGTGTTTTTAAAAAAAGACTAGACAGTCACTTGTCTAAAATAGTATAAGATCTTCTGCTTGAACAGGGGCTGGACTAGAAGACCTCCAAGGTCCCTTCCAGCTCTACTCTGCTCTACTCTACTCTACAGTGCTCTACTCTGCTCTGCTCTATTCTATTCTTAAACTGGAGCAACTGTAAAAGCATTGGTGCAAATGTTTCAGAGCTGAGAAACCAGATATAGGTAGTCCTTAACAGAACCACTCATTTAGTGACTGTTCAATGTTACAATGGCACTAAACAAAAGTGATTTATGACCAGTTCTCACTTACGGCCATTGCAGTATCCCCATAGTCACGTGATCTAAATTTAGGCACTTAGCATCTGGCATGTATTTGTGACACTTGCACTGGCCTGGGATCACATAATCACCATTTGTAACCTTCCCTGCCAGCCTTCCACAAGCAAAGCCAATGGAGGGAAGCCAGATTTGCTTAATGGCCACATGATTCGCTTAACGATTGCACTGATTCACTTAATAACAAAACAGGTCGTGAAATGGGGCAAAACTTGCTTAACAACTGCCTAGCTTACCAATGGAAATTTTAGGGTCTGTTGTGGTTGCCACTAAAGCTCTTCTTATAATATAGAGAATTTTGGGATCCAAGTATTGAATGGTGGCTCGCTTTGAGTTTCTTTTTTTTAAAAAATAGGAACTTTCTTTAATGTAAATGAAAATGATATTGTTGGACAAGGCGAGGCTTTAAAGAGAGATCTGCCACCTGCCATCAATGAATAATAAAGCTCAAACAAAACAAAACCCAAACAAGCCAAAATTTAAAAAAAAGATAAAAATCTGAAAGGAATTCTCAAGCACCAAAAGAATAAGACAGAAAAAGAGGAGCTTTCCTGCAGGCAAGGAACATTTCTGAAAAGCTGCAAGATTCATTGCCACAAGTCCAGGACTGAAATGTTTCCTATTTTATTCCCAGGGCATTGAGCGTTTCATGCTCTGAGTTTCAAACAGATCAACCTGCTCTTTTTAGAGCAGAGGGGTCCAACTCAAGGTCCGGGGGTCAGATCTGACCTGCAGGGTACATAGATCCGGTCCATGGGGTCACCCTGGAAACAGTGAAGGACTGGCCCACAGTGCACGCTAAAATGGAGCTTGGGAGGGCCACATTTAGCATGATTCTGTTTTTACTGACAAAGGGTTACAGGAGGCTACTGCAGCTGAAAATGGAGCTTGTGGGGGCTGTGTGCAGCCCTCCTGAGCTCCATTTTCACTGGCAGAAAGTTACAGGAGGCCGTCACAGCCGAAAATGGAATTCGGGAGCCTGTTTTCGCTGGCAGATCACTCGAGCCACCACATGAGTGATGTCAAGTTGGCCACCCCCACGCTGACCATGCCCACATTATCCCCCTGAGGTCAAACACAACCCTGATATGCCCCTCAATGAAATCGAGTTTGATCTATTTAATCTATTTGATCTAAATTTATGGGGGAATCTCTATAGCATTTTGTCTCTTGATCTTAGAGGTTTACTCAAAAGGTGACATGATAGCAGTGTTCCAATAATTCCAAAAAGATGAGGGGGTCAACTTATTTTCCAAAGCACCCGAGGGCAAGACAAGAAGCAATGGATGGAAACTAATCAAGGAGAGAAGCAACCTAGAACTAAGGAGAAATTCCCTAACAATCAGTGGAAAGCTTGCCTTCAGAAGTTGTGAGCGCTCCATCCATTTGACACTCCTGTTTTAGAGCATCCTTTTTACTTTAATCAGGCTGAGTTGGGATAATGTTGATGCTGTGATCTGTTACTGTACAAACAGAAAAAGAAAAGCATTTTTATAAACCATTTCTGCATAAATATCCATGAGTCTTGGATTTAACAGAGCCTGGAAATTTGGCCTATGACTTGTATTTGTTTTGGGGTTGGGTTTTTTTGTTTTTGCTTTTACTTCCCTGAGACACACGATTTTACACTTCTTCATTCCAGCCGTATTAGCTCAAATTAGAACTCAAAGGAACTCATAGGAAACTTACTAATGAATTATATATAGATTTAGCTATCTCAGTAATGGATAACATTTGAATGCAATTATTCGGAGCAAGGAAAATTCTTGCGTAAGAAAGTTGCCTAATAAAAGAAGGCAAGAAACTTAGTTCTGTGTGCTTATTGAAAGAAGGCCCCAGTTAAAGCACAAAAAATCCAATAGATAATAGAAAATGATAATAGCAAATGCAACTTTCACAACTGATTAGCTGATGATGACAGAGTTCAGGAAATGACCTATTACAGGGGTGTCAAACTCGATTTCATTGAGGGCTGCATCAGGATTGTGTTTGACCTCAGGGGGCCAGGGTGGGCGTGACCATGGTGAGCATGGCCAATATGACATTACTCATGTCAGGGGATGCCTGTGATGGCCCAAGTGCACTGCCAGCAAAAACGGGCTTCCTAACTCCATTTTTGGCTGCGATTGTCAACCCCCGTGATGGCCTCTTTCAATCCTCTACCAGCAAAAATGGAGCTTAGACCCTTCGCTGTTCCCAGGGCAACCCTGTGGACCGGATCTAGTGGTGGGATTCCATTTTTTTTACTACCGGTTCTGTGGGCGTGGCTTGGAGAGTGTGACGGGGAAGGATACTGTAAACTCTTCAGTCAGAGGTGGGATTTGCCGGTTCTCTGAACTCAAAATTTCCACTACCGGTTCTATAGAATTGGTCAGAACCTGCTGAATACCACCTCTGGCCAGATCTAAGCTCCCCATGGGCTGGATCTGGACCCTAGCCCTTGAGTTTGACACCCCTGAACTATTACATCCACTGTTTTGCAATAGTTCCATTTTTTTTTTTCTTCAAGGGACAATTTTGTAAGATGGGATTGGGTGATTCCTATTCAAGGTCCTTGCTACCATTTGCTTATAACATTCTTCAGGTTTTTTTTCTTGGCCCTGATGCCATTTAATAGTTAGATAAAAAGACCTCAAATCTTGGTGGTCTTCCAGATGAAGGTGTGTGTTCCTGGCAGCGCACAAGTTAAACCCTTTATTTATTACATCTCTAACTGAAAGACTTGTGGCACAATGTAAAATACCAAGAAGACCTTGAAGAAGGAGATCAGAGTTATTATGTAAAAATCCTGTGCATAAGGGGGGAAGAATGAGAGAATTTCTGTCAGATTTTCAAGTTTTTGTTAATTATACCCTGCAATAAAGCAAAGTTCCAGTTGTCCTTAGGGAGTCTGTTTCCTGCAATAGTTCCATTTTTTTTTCTTCAAGGGACAATTTTGTAAGATGGGATTGGGTGATTCCTATTCAAGGTCCTTGCTACCATTTGCCTACATTCAAATGCAGAATTGTTGATTTATGAGTACTTTAAAGTAATAGTAATTTGCCCCCCACTCACTCACCCTCTTTCCCTAAGTGGAGAAGTTTGAAGAGCATTCAATACTTTATACTTTTGACAATCTATCTTATCTTTTACCCAATTCAGATTTGAGTTTTCCTCAACCTGGTTCTAATATTTGATTACAGAACAAAATTCAAAAGCAAGCACATAAAACCACTCCGCACAGAAGAACAGAATGGTAGCAATTTATGTACATTTTTTTTTTGGAAAAGAGAGAAGGAGTTGGGGGCTTTTAGGCATGAAGTTGAGTAAATTGGTCCAGACTTACAATTGTTGACAGTCTTAAAAGTAGCAGATTGGAAGTTGACTCTCTGGCAGTTCTGTGTGCTTAGATATTAGCCAGGAAAGGCAAACCCTAATTGGCTGTTGGTTCCCTACAAGCCCTAAATGCAGAAACAGATGAATGTGATTGTGCTGAAATACGAAAAACAGAGTTTAATCTCTCTCCAGAAAGTCTGGATGGCAGAAATGCTGATCATCTGGAAGACTCTTTAGCCATCAGTGTCACAGACTATTATGCTGATGACATCCAAACCTGTCTTTCTTTCCCCTCAAAATCTAGGAAAGTAGTTCAAGCCAAAGACCAGTGCTTGAAGTTGGCAATGGACTGGAATCTTAATCCAAGCAAGGCTCAGCCAGTTTTGATCAGGGGATGGGGATTCAGTTTGTCTGGATAGTAAATTTCTGAGAATCCCTTGCTTTACTGCTTTGGATTAGTTATGAAACTCAATGCCCACCTTTCAGTTACAGTCTGATGTTCATTTGAACAAATATGGTTAGTATGTGTACTGTTCCCATTCGTGGAAATGTTTTAATCCCATTTTACAAATGTCAGCTAATCCAGAGTGTTGCACTCAGATTGTCAACCCTGAAGCTGTCCTGACTGAAGCCATTTTGTCCACTTCAGGGAGGGGGATTTGAGATAGGCAGATTTTTGTAGCCAAAACAAAATATTTTCTCTTGGGAACCAAGGACCTTCTTGCAGAGTGATGCCACCCGGTTGTTGGATTCCACAGTGATTGGACCATGTGACTGGTTGTTTTGAGAAAGTAGAAAATATTTTACTACTAATAAGGAGAAAACTGCGGGAGTTTCAAGAGTTGATTTTCACCAGGTACATGCCAATATGATTTCTCCAATAAAAGTAATCTTTGAGAAACTCCATTGCCATGGAGTCTTGCTTACAATGGATTTCCCACAACTCTGGGAGGCAAGCTGTTCAATTTAATTGTTCTCACTGTTAGGAAATGTATCCTTAATATAAGGTTGAATCTCTCTTTAACGGGCTTTCACTCATTGCTTCCTGACCTACCTAGTGTTTTTGAGAATAAGTCAATCCCCTCCTCTCTGTGACAGCCCCTCAAGTACCAGAAGATAGCCATGTCTTCTCCTGTCACTCCTAAACTCCATGTCACTCCTAAACCTTCTCTTCACTAAGCTAGACAGACCTGTGCTGGGGATGCAACAATCATGCTGGCTGAGAATTCTGTGAATCACCTGTCCTCCATACCTATGTGGTACCAAGTTAAGGAATACTGCAGTATATCTGCATCTCATCTGCATTTGCCATCTCCAAAATTAGCAAAGAAAACATAAAACATATTAAACAGCTTTGCTCAAAATTCTCATTTCACCTGCCTGGTTGTGGACAAGCCTTCCTATTTTGCTGAAATATTTCTCGCAGTATGCTTCATATCCACTTCTTTCTTTGACAAGGGAATGACAGCAATTGCTCAGTTGTGTCTGACAACAGAATCAAGCAATAGCCTTCTCAGAGTGCAATTCACAAGGGATACTTGAATCCAGGTTGTGCATATTGTGAAAAGGTCAAATGAAAAAGCCAAAGACAAGTCTGCATTTGCAAAAGAGAGAGAGAGAGAGAGAGAGAGATTTCTGTGCACAAAAAGCTCTACAGCACCCATTGGCACTGCGGTCTATGACAATTTGCCATGACCAATTCACCACAGCTAACTCGCCACAGCCAATTTACCATGGCCAACTTGCTGCAGGACAAGAGTTCCAATGGTATCAAAGAAATAGTGGAATAGAATCATTAAAGAAAGGATGCAAAAGGAGGGACAGACTAAATGCCATATATGTGTGTGTGTGTGTGTGTGTGTAGTATTCAGCTTTGTTTGGGTATTTTCCCACGTCATTGTAGTTGTGCTTTTAAAGTTGTAGCAACGTTTCGGCAGAATCTCATCTGCCATCATCAGGCTTCTGTATTGTGTTCGTCTGTTATACAGAAGTCTGATGATGGGATGAGATTCTGCCGAAATGTTGCTACAACTTTAAAAGCACAACTATAATGATGTGGGAAAATACCCAAACAAAGCTGAATACCATACATGTAAGTACCCACGAAAACTTAAGCAAACATATTATATGTGTGTGTTTATGTATGTGTGTATGTATGTGTGTATGTATATATATATATATATATATATGTGTGTGTGTGTGTGTGTGTGTATGTATGTATATATGTATATATGTATGTATGTATGTATGTATGTATGTATGTCTAGATGTGTGTGATCGGAGCTGCCGTCTCTCTATAAAT
Organism: Hydrophis major; assembly: GCA_033807585.1. Classification (NCBI taxonomy): domain Eukaryota; kingdom Metazoa; phylum Chordata; class Lepidosauria; order Squamata; family Elapidae; genus Hydrophis; species Hydrophis major. Next base: position 73,369,486 of record CM066329.1, read on the forward strand.
ACTGGTGGTGGTAGTTGGTGTGCTGGGCTGGTTGGCTGAGCTGCTGCCTCTTGATTGGTTGATGGAGTTGATGTTGGCATAATGGGATGTGTGATGGCCTTGTGAGTTTTGTTGTGGGGATATCCTGGATCTTGTGCTGTAATCTCCTGGGTCATTTGTTTTGTAGTGATCTTTTTTCCATTAGCCTCTCATGTTTTAATGGCTTGGGTAATGGGTTATGTGATAGGCTTGTGAGTTCTTTTGTTGTGGTATCCTGGGTCCTGCGTTGTAATCTCCTGGGTCGTTTGTGTTTTGATCTCTTTTCCATTCGCCTCCTGTGTAGTAACACCTTGGGTAATGGGTTGTGTGATGACTTTATGAGACTTATTGCTGTGGTATCCTTGATCTTGTGCTGTGATATTCTGAGTCATTTGCTGTGTTGCAACTTCTTGAGTTCTTGTGGTGTAATTTCCTGAGTTTTCTGATGTGATATCCTGAGCGGGTGGCTGTGATGTAGCATTCTGGGTTTTAGTCTGGCTTCGAGTTTGAGGTCTGTGTCTGTGTTCTTGGCGTGTGTCAGATTGTTTGGTCTTGCAGTCGGGGGGTGCAACAGCTGGCGAGGAAGCCATGGTCTGTTTTCTGGATGGTAGTTGTCCTTCGTTTAAAGGATGGGCTATACACATATATATAAAATTATTGAATAGAATTGCTACATTGTTCTGCAGTGGTGAGTTGACCATGCCAAGTAGTCCCACAGTGAGTTGGCTTTGATGAGTTGACTGTGATGAGTTGGCTGTGATGAGTTGGCTGCATTGAGTTGGCTGTTGCAGGTTGACCCATTCCCATGGCATTGACTTCTGAGTGTCACCATTTCCAGGACAGCTACTGATTGTGCAGGGTTGGGTTTCAGATGAGCCCTTTTTTCCTCAAGTAGCAGAAAACCTACCCAATAGTAGGCAATCTATGAGCTCAGGCCATAGTAAGGAAGAAAAAGAATTAAAGCATTGGAGAACTCTATTTTTTAATGTATTAACATCTTTTAATAAATGAAACCATCAGCAGCCTTGTTGCTTTTTAAAACCATTTTGATGTCCTCTTGAGATTTAAGTAGAATGGATCAAACAGTTAAAATGAGGGCTGAAATTATACAGTCAGGCGGGCTGTATGGGCTGACAATTTTACTGGCAGATGTCCCTACTTCCAGGTGTGCCCAGAAAGTAAATTCCAGAGGATATTGTCCTAACATTCATAACTGATGGCAAGATGGAGAAAACTTCTTTAAAAAAGAATCCACTGGATGGATCTCCTGAGGTTTAAGGCCACCACCCACAGTCTGGTCTCCTCCAGCTATGTTGAGATTGTAGTTCCCAGAATTCCCCTATCAGCCTGAGTGGAATGATATAAATTTGTTCCCTGGATATTTCTCCAGATAATATTGTGGTCAGTCCTCATTCCCCAAGCCCATATAATCAGGATGTCTTCCTTTTATAAATCATAATACTTGAAATGCTAATAATTTCATCCTCCTTTATGTATGTGGAAGTTATCAATATTGTTAGTAATCTCCGTTCTATGCTCACCAGCTAGCGAAGAAAGCAAACCTCATGTCCCTATAGAGCAAAATCTCTGAAAAAGAAAACTGAGCAACATGGCACAAGCAGACAGTGTATAACTAAGAATACTACCAGGTGACAGCTCTGCAGTTTATTAGATAAAAGCATCCAGTTGTAAATTAAATCCAATATTAGCCATTGTCAGATTCTGCTGGCAGTCATATCAAATCTTCCTACACTTTATAATACATTATTAACCTAATTAGAGAAAAAGAAGCAAAAATATTCTTTGTCAGTTTGTTCCAATAAAATCTTCATAAATTGGGCTCAACTTTCATCATGTGCAATTTGGTAGTTGTTTGCGAGTCTGATTATACATCAGGTAGATAATAATTTAGAAGAATGCAGAAGCCATTAGCAATAGCGTACTGACAAATATTTCCTCCTACTTTGCAATGTGCAGAAGGGAAGCCCAAAATAAAGACACACTATGCAGAAATACAACAAAGTGGGCTTTTCTGATGTTGCATAGCTTCTTTCACTTGCTCAGTCACTTGGATTACTTCTTTTCTAACAGATCTTGGTTTCGTAAAACTGACTTGGAGTTTGTTTTGGATTTCTTGAAGATCCTAACTCAGCTGTGTCCAGAGTAAAACTAAGATTCCTAATACGGTAAATAAACCATGAGGTCACCTTTGCTACTTTTCTGTTTTCAGTGGCAGTGCAAAGGTTTGTTTTGCAGAACAAGCCAAGCTTGGGAAGCAAAAGCAGAAAGAATATACACATTGCTTTTGTCCTTCCTCTTCCAGCCTCACTGTCCCTTATTAGAGAGTTGCAAAATTTCAGATAGAGTGGAAAACACACACAAAAAGAGGTTCGTGCCCCTATGACAAATAGAGGAGAAACCATGCAATTTAGAAGATATGCGTGCTAGCCATTTGAATTAACAGCTACACTCACAGTGCATAATTCATCTAATCCACCTATTTGAAGAAGTGTCTCAGATCTTTGGTGTCATGAGTGCATCCATCCCCCGCTTTTATTTATTTCTTTTTATTTAATTTAGGATGAAACAAGATTGTTCCACGAGCCAGCACAGCAAGTTGACTGTTTTTTTGTTCACTCTGTGTTTCATGGCAGCCGAATTCATTTGCACATCAACAGTATTGCTCTGCAAGCAGGACCACTGTGTAACATTATCTTCAAAAGGACTTCAAGAGCAGTGGAATCTTCAAGAAAGTTGACTTTTTAAAAATATACATATATAGAAGGGGAGCAGGGAGTGCAGAGCAATAAAAGAAAACCTCACAAACTGTATTTATGATTTGAAGAACCACAAGATTCATCGGCGATAGCTAAAGGTAGTTTTTGACAAGAGGATATGGTAATTTTTAGAGTGCACCTACTCAATTTGTCCAGTCACTTCGCTTTCAACATCCTTGATGGACCTTGAGATGTGTTTGATCATAGTAGAGAATACTGAGATTAGAGTTTGGAGCCTATTTCACTCCTATCTCCTTAGAGTTTGTTTTCAGTAATAGGTTTTAGTTGTCAAAGAATTTGACACTGAAGTTATCAAGTGCCTGTGGGAGAAGCCGGAATCTATGACCAAGGACTAGGTCAGAAAGGCAGTCCAAAAAGCAGAACTCAAGAAGAATAATTAGAGTTCAGGAAGACTTTGCTAGACAGATAAAGTTCAAATAGCCACAAACAGCTGTACATAACACCCAGCTATATAACAGCTGTACTGTTAAGAAGGGATTGTGGGGAAGCAAGTGAGTCCATAAGAGAGGGAATTGTGAAGTTTGGGGATTGTTTAGAGCAGGGGTCTTCAAACTTGACAGCTTTAAGACTTGTGGACTTCAATTCCCAGAATTCTTCCTCCAGTCATGTTAACTCAGGAATTCTGGGAGTTGAAGTCCACAAGTCTTAAACTTGCCAAGTTTGAAGACCCTTGGTTTAGAAGTACCAAAAAACTATAAAGATATAAGTTTCAATTATCTTCTTTTGTATCTAAAGGAAATACTATATTTTAATGATCATCCTAACTAGGATCATTCAAAAGTCTACTTAGCTATTGTAAGGGGAGAGTTGTGTTAGTGTATGACAAGGGTATCAAACTCACAGTGTCACATTGTCATCACATGACATATCACAACATTTTTCCCCTTTGCTAAAACGGGTGAGCATGGCTAGTGCATGATGCATCTGGTCGCGGGCATGAATTTGACATCCCTGGTCTATGGGAACCAGAACCCATCCAGTCTTTCCCTCCCCCCACCTCTTCTTAGTTTAAATCCTGCATCTATTTAACCACCTCATAGTATCTGATGAAGAAAGCTGAAGATGATGCAAGTTTATGCCTTTGGAATTTCTTGTTCAGAAAAGGATTCCCATCATTCCAATCAGCTATGAAATGTGTTACTTGATTTTGGAGCAACAACTGTTCCACCCTACAAATAACTTCACAGGATTGTTACCAGACTAATGATTAGGCAATCTGATAATCTCATATATCCCTCCCTAGGTTCATCATCATCATCTTTCCACAACCATCAGCCAATAGTTAATTATGGTATTTGATAAGTGAAGCTTTCCATCTAGGAACATAAAAGTAGTTACTACTAATAAACCTTGAAACAAAACTTTTTATTCATGGAACATAGAATCATAAGGCTGGAAAGGATCTTGGAAGTTTTCTAGTTCAACCCCCTGTTCAAAGCAGGAGACCCTTATACCATCCTGGTCAAATGGTTGTCCAGTCTGCTTATGACTGGTTGTCCAGCATTTCATTCATTCAACATTTTTTAAAAAATATTCAGCATTTTTTTTTAAAAAGGACTCCCACTTCTAGCAACTTGGAATTATTGCTGTGTATTCCCCTCTGTTTCCAGTTAAGAGCTGGTATTACCAATCCACAACCCTTCAATAAAGGTGATAACGGTTTTCTAAGCCAGAATGAAGTGACTGGGGTTTTAGTCCTTAGAAAGAAGTGTTCCATAGCCCATCTGAAGCTTATTTCCCTCTCTTTCTAATCTGAGCTCAAGCAAAGCAATGAAAAGAGGAGCGTGGAAACCCCTCGCTGGGTTCTGGGTGGGATTCTGGGTGGGATTCTGCTGGTTCTGACCACCTCTGTACAACCGGTTGCTCTGAAGAGCAGCAGACATAGAACCGGTTCTATGTCTGCTGCTGTTTTGGCCCACCTGCCCTCCTGGGCTCTTACCTGTCCTTTATTTCCTGCTTTTTCAACCTCAGCTACTTTGTGCGGTACAGCTGCGGTTGAAAAAGCAGGAAAAAAAGGCTTTTCCAACCACTGTGCACCCACACACAGTGCTGCTCAGCTGTTCGGGCAGCTCAGCAGGTTGTAAATTGCACTCATGCGACTTGCACAATCACACGTGATGCAGAGCAACAGAACTGGTAGTTATGGTTTCTGGTTTGAGCTTCTTCAGCGACAGACCGAAACCTCATCTCTACGAGGCTTCAATCCGTGCTCGCTGCTGGAGCACCCCGAGCCAGCTGGTTTCGGGGCTAAGCCACCCTGTAGAGGTGGTGAAGGGGGGAGACTGCCTGCAGGGTTGAGGAGAGCTGCATCTCTCCTCCCCAGCTGGCCATTACTCCCTTTCCCAAAGGCAGTTGTAGCGGTGGTCAGAAATGGCCACCACAAAGAAGAACTCGACTGGAAAAGAATGTGCAGGAGGAAGATAAGAAGAGAAAGTTTTGGTTGACCGTGTCAAACAGCAAAAGCAGCAAATAAGGTACCCTGGAATTTAAATTTAATAACATTGTTCCCAAAGAAGATTTTGAAGCTGTGAAGGAGAGAGAGAAGGGAAAGGATTAGGTTTTTTCTTCTTCCCTTCCTTATACTGACAGCTAAGAGACTTAAGCAAGAAATTGGAAAAAATCCACTTTGACATTAATAGGCATCTAAGCTGAAAATAAAAGTCAAAGGGATAATAAAGATTTCTGGACATTTAAAAGTTTTTAAAATCAGGAAAGGAGAAAAAAAAAGAATCAAAGGGCAGGATCTGGAAAAATGGAGGAGACTGCCTGGATCTAAGGAATGGAACTGTAACTAAAAGGAATTTACAGTGAAATTTCAACAAAATTCCTCAAAGATAGATCTTAATTGAAATTTGTTAACAAAATAATAGAACCCAAGAAGAGAAAGTGGAAAAAGAAGCAGAAAGAAACAGCCTTGGATTATTTGGATTACTTGGTGATTTTTGGTTTTTGCATCTGGATGACTAAAATTAACCGGGTGGTTGTTTAAAAGTCTTTAAAATGGTATCACTCTTAGAAGAACCGAAAATGGAAATTAAAAAATGGAAAGAAGATGCACAAGAAGGAAGAGGTTCTTTTGGCTTCGTATTTCAATTCTTAGAAATGAAGATCTGGAATTATGAGAAACAACAAGAAACGCTTGCAGAACAAGAAGATTAGGACAAAGAAGAAGCCATCTTTAATGATCAAGTAATTTTAAGTGGGGGGTGGGGAAGAAAAGGGGGGAAAGAGAGTGAAAGGTTTAAGACTAGAAAAAACAACCAAAAAGAAGAATAATTTGAAAGATAAGTATAATATTAGAAAGCAACAGAAGAGGGGATTACAGATGGGAGAGTTAGAAGTAGAGAGATGAGGCGGTAAAAAGGGGAGGGAGAAGAAGAGGGGGAAGAAGACAAGGAAAAGAAGTTGTAAAAGACAGAAACAAGAAATGGAGAAACAGGGAAAAGATATAAGGATTATAACCATAAGCTTGTTTAGAGATAATGGGTGAAAATTTAATTGCAAAAGGGATTCTGTAAGATAGCATTGTTATACTATAAACAGAAATAATTTTAGAAAATATGATTAAAATAATGGATAAAATATTTACTGTAATGTAGTTGAATGTTTGGAAATAAATAAATGAATTAAAATGATTGAGAGAATTAAATGGAAACATTTTTAATTATTAGTAATGATTTATAAAAATATAAGTGAGAAATATGGGAAAAAAAGAATTAACTATGGAAAGTTTATAAGTGTTCCCAAGGAAGTATGATATTTAATTGAAAAGAAATGTTAAAGATGTTAAGAATTGGAATGGAATGTGTGTATATATATATATATATATATATATATATATATATATATATATATATATATATTCTTAAGTTTTCGCGGGTACTTACATGTCTGGCATTCAGCTTTGTTCGGGTATTTTCCCACGTCATAGTAGTGGTGCTTTTAAAGTTGTAGCAACGTTTCAGCAGAATCTCATCTGCCATCATCAGGCTTCTGTATAGTGTTCATCTGTGAGTTAGACTTTTACAGTGGTTTCAGATTTAAATTTGGGGCAGCCTATTGCTGTGACAGAATGGTTTTTTTTCTTCATCCTGATTGGTTGGGAACACAGCAAACTCCAAGACCAATAAACACAGACCAAGACTCTCAATATATATATATATTCTTTTTAAGAATAGAGTATGTATTTTAAGAATGTACCAAGCAGAATTCGATTGGAAGTTATGTATTATATTGAATGCTATAATCTTAAAGGTATACATTGAAGCTTAAATAAGAGTTTGAATGGATAAAATTAAAAGATATAAAGTTGTCATACTCCAATTGGTAACTACAGGCAAAAATTTGTTTAATAAGAAAAGATAATATGAAATTGAAACAGGACAGACAAAAGTATAAATATAATGATTTGATTGATATGAGATAATTAAAATAAAGTTGAGAAAATTAAAAGCGGGGAAAAACTATGTAGAAAATATAAAACGGTAATAAGATATGGAATAGAATATAAAAATGAGCATGAAATTGAGTTTGGTGTCTGTATGAAGAAGTGATAACCTGGGACCATGCTATTTTCAAGAAAGATGTTTTATTTGTATTTTGTTTTTGTGAAAACCCAAATAAAACTTTCAAAAAAAAAAAAAAAGAACCAGTAGTTATACCGGTTGGATCCCATCCCTGCCTCAAACATGTGAATGCACCTTGAACAAACATTTTAATATCTCTCAGTTTGGCTCAAAAGCTTTTAACAAGCAGCTTTTAGAATGGAATTTTCATCCTTGACAAGAGAAGGATTCGAAAAGCACAAAAAATGTTCTCTCAACCCTCCATTAAAATAAATACCAAAAGATTGAAGCCTTACTCATTTCTCCCACAGATGAGCTGTCTTTAATCTATTATCTGCCAACTTAGTGATTATTGTACAACATGTACTTCTCTTTATGCCAAGATATAAATGGCAGATCTATAATTCTCCAAGACTCACTCAGGTAAATAGGGGAAGGAAGAGAGGATAGAGGAATTCAATCATAATGATTTGAGAAACATCAAATATATCAGCCCCAGAATTTAATGATACAAGAGATCAAAAACAGCTGGTTCATAGCATGATTATAAGGAAGGAGCTTTCCTCCGCAACATTCCCATTTTTCAACTGTAACACTATTCTAGGTGTCATCTGGGCATTCTTGGCTCGTGGTTCTTTTACAGTGATGTTATATTAATAATCCAAGAGTTTTTCTAAAAAGAGTTAATCTCCTGGGATAAATTCAGGATTGCTGTCAACAGATTTTCATTCCAGTTGGTGTGTCTTAGAAAAGGAGAGAGCACAACCACAAATCGGAGAGAAGAGAAGGATAAATGAATAGACAGCTTCCACGTGAAAGATGCAAGAATTCTATTTTTTTCCCCTTCAGCTTCATGGACAAGAAAACAGTTACACCACCAAGAACCAACATGGGCAGAAGTCAAAGATTCATTAGTGATATATTATTTCAGCTACATACTCTGCAGTATATTATTTCAGCTACATGCTTGTAATTATCACAAGACAAAATGGAGATCTATCATAAAGTTCTTAAAGCCTTCAGACATTCTAGAAGTGAATACTTACAGATAATTAAGAATGCACTACAAGAGAATAGTAGTTACTACCTCAGGTGGATTCTCAGTAGAGAACATTCAATTTAGCTATGGTGGAAAAATTCCAAACAAAGCAAAAAATAACAAGAACAACTTTGATAAGTTGCTTCCAAGTTGTTTGTCCAAAGGTAGGGTGCTTCCAAGTTGTTTGTCCAAAGCTTCAGTCAATTAAGAGCCGTGAGTGTTATGTATGGTCGGTGGGTCCCATGAATAGACGAGGCTTGAGTAGTGAACAACAGCTCTTTATTTAACAGATAGATTCTGAGACAAAAACACAGCGTGCGGCACCTCTTCTTATAGAGCTGGCCGTGGCTAGGCAGCCAATGGCTAGGCAGCCATGGCTAGGCAGCCAAACCCTTTGAGTTTGCCGCGCTTGGTTTCCGCCAATCATGGGAAACCCTGTATGAGCCAATCAGGAACGTTCAAGCCATCCAATCACGATCCAACTTTTCTGGACTAATAGGAACGCAGGGTTTTAAGCCTGCTAATATGGAACAGTGAGTAAGGCTAAATCAAAGGCCCTTGCAAATTTTAATAACAGGTTTTTACAAAGAGCTAGCTCTACATAGTTCAACCAATTATATGTCAACTTTGGAAGGTCTTACTAACAAAGCATTGCCTTCCCAATGTCGTCTTTCAACTGTATATCTCCAAAACATTCCATCTGTTTGGCTCAGCTATTATTTTTCATAAAATTCTATTATATGAAGTACCATGTGGCACAGTAGCTTCAACTTTAATCATTTGAGCTTTCAGTAGTCCTCAGCTTATAACCACAATTGAGCCTGGAATTTTGTGAAATATGTTTATATCATGTTCCACTCCTGTGTTAAAAGTTGAGCCGGAGAAAGATATTATTGTAAACATCAATGCCAGTTAAAAACATAAGATAAATGGGACAATTTCTGTAGCTAGTGACTCACCTTACTTTGAGCCCAATTTAACATGGAAATCTTAATCTTACATCTTAGCAAATAAAACTTCTTGTGAACAACCTCTTCCTCCTCCTCCTCCTTCCACCAAAGAAGAAGTGAATTTTTGAAAAAAAAATAGTTGTTTTTCATTTCCTATATATCTTACAGTCCTGGGATTTCTGATAGTCCTCCATCCATTTATTAATTAATCTGACCTTACTTATCCATAATTAGCCAGGTGATGCTACCTGCTATAGATTTAGATCTGCTTCTCTTAATTCCAAGAAGGAAGGCCAGATTTTGTCCAATTGAACAATAAGGACTTCTTTTTATTAGAGGGGCCCACTTTGAAAGGAGAAAGAAGTACTTTGCCCCTTGTATGAACATTGTTTCTTAATGGCTTTGCCAGATGTGAGATGGCCAGAATTGGGGGGAAGGTTGTTAGTACAAGGTTCCATAGCAACGCAGCAGTTATATTTCTAAAACAAGTTGAGTATGTTGCTTCTACCCTCTCTCTCTCTCTCTCACACACATATGCACACACACACACACACACTTTTTGTTCTTTATATGTAGCTGTCAAGTCTGTCCCAGCTTGAGAATTTAGGATTTGCAGTGCAAGGTATGCTTTTACTAAAGCGAAGTAGTTACAGTGTGTAAGCAAAGTCAGATCTGACTTTACCTGCGCAAACCAGGTAATTTTCTCCTCTCCTAGACCTTCCCCTCCTTGGTCATCTTGTTAGTGACCAATAAGATTTAAACAAGTTGTTTTGGTAACAGTTCTAAAGGTTAGCACATTTTCAGTAGGATTCACATTCTGTTCCCATGCTTGTGTCCTTGGATCATTCAACTGTTGTCTCTGGATAGCACTTCTGGTTCCCTTCATCCCCCTCCCTATATCCACCCAGCCCATCTCCCCAAACTTTGTGGCAGGATGCTATCAAGATGAAGTAGAGCTGCAGAGGTGTGATAGAAGCTCCGACAGTAGCTCTGCCACAAGGGCCTCGGCGTTACTATTGTGCACATCTGCCAGTGCACTCTACTGCTAGATCCATTTTTCATCTGAAAAACACAAATCTGCAAAGGGAGGAACCACTGTGCTGCATGTGCAGCCTGGTTAAAGGGAATAAACAAAATACAAGCACAGGACAAGTGAGAAGGCATTCAGTTCCACATCACTGTGCACTGCACAGCATGGATGTGCCAAATGTTCTAGCTCATGAAATATTTCACCTTTCAGGAAGGATAATAGCTTTTGCAGTCTCATGAAGCATGACCAATGCTGCCTCGCAACTTTTGTTTTCAGCATCAACTAATATGCTCTCTTCTCTGGAAGGCTCAGCTCAGCCATGGAATATATATTTTAAAAAACACTACTACATTCCTCGTTCTATTTAAGGCAGTATCATTTCTATTGCCGTTTTCCCAAGATATACACACTGTAGTCAAGAAGATTTCAATTGGTAATACAGAGCACTAGGGAAAATAGATAGGATATTTATCTACTTATTTACTTATTGCTTTTTTCTTGCACAAAAGAAGTACCTCCACTGGGAGTTGGGGGTTTTATTGTTTTTTGTTGCAGAAGAGATAAAGAATAGAGACAGAAGGGAAAGATCATAGAACAGCAAGAGATATTTATTTTAACTATTTAGGGGCATAGCTGATGAAACCTGTAAAAGAGCATGCAAAGCTAGGGAAGCAGAATTAAATGTGTCATCACTTTAGAGTCCTTGCAAGTCCAACCTTCTTGAATTCTGTTGATCTTTATCTTGTACCAGTTTAGTGCTGACCATTAGTTGACTAGATTCTTAAGTACAAGTTTGAAGAAACCTTCTATGCTGCTACTTTATGAATGATCCTGATTCTTTGTGCCTAACATTAACCCATCTAAATATTGAGGATGCTGAAATGTGGCTGGTTGGTTTACCTTTGCACATGTGTAAACCTAATTGCTGGATTCACAGATATTTTTTCAAGTCATCCTCAGACATCCCTAATTGCAGTGAATCTGCTGCGGTAATACATAATTTAGCAGTTTCATACAGCCAGAGACTTACAGCACTTTAGCATGCTAGCTGAAAACTGGATTACTGGAAGCCGTTTATGGGATGCTTCCCCTTAAATTATGAGCACTGGGGATAGAGGAAGCCCAGTCATCTTAGATTTGTAGTCATTATGTTGGAGAGAAAAAGATTCAGTAGAACAGATTAATAATTCCTGATATCATCATTTGCAGCTAAAAAAAAAAAAAGGAATGTGCATTTTAAGGACTATGAAAATGTAAGTTTATAATTTTGGGGGCAAAAAACAATGAGAGAACAAAAGGAATACCAACGCTTACAGAAAAAAGAAAGAAAATATGAGGGTGTTTTTTTTTTTTTTTCAAGAAATAGGGAATTGCAAGTGTAATTCATGGATGCACTTTGCCAATGGGAGTTGTTTCCATTGATTGAGAAGGAAAAAAAAATCAGTTCTACTTTCTCCCCAGCAGGAAGACGAAGTATGAGTCCACGTAGCTTCAGAATCTTCTCTGGAGGGTACCAGCTTTCTCCATGAGTTAAAACAAAGGAAAGAGGCAGGTTATCAGGAAAAGAAACAGCTGGATGTTTTGCAAGCTTTGAAGACCTGGAACTACCTCTGGGAATCACTAAACTAATCACTATACACTAAATAAAATAAAACCTCACCTGCAGTTTCACATCCTCTAGAACAGGGGTGTCAAATTCGATTTCATTGAGTGCCGAATCAGGGTTGTATTTTACCTTAGGTGGGCCAGGGTGGGCGTGGCCAGCTCAATGTCACTCGTGTTGGAGGCCCTGTGGGGGCCCGAGCGCTCTGCCAGTGAAAATGAGCTCTCGGGTTGTGTTTTCAGCTGCAACAGCCTCCTGCCACCTTCTGCCAGAGAAAATGGAGCTCCATGTGCAAAGCTTGCGAGGTCTGTTTTTGGCTGTGATGGCCTCCTGCAGCCCTCTGCCAGCAAAAAAGGAGTCTGGAAGTGTTGTGTATGCAATATAATTAATAAAGTGTGAGCTTGGAGTAAGTACAGGGTTCTGGCCCTGCACTTCTGATTGGCTGTTAAGTGGCCGGACCGGATTGGCCCGTCCCGGGGAATCCGATTGGCCCTTAACAGAGAGTACTTATTGGTTATAAAAGCTAGCATTCCAAGCTTGTTATTGGTTAAATGTTACAAGGTTTGGCGATATAAGGCGGGTTTTACTGATATTAAATGAGCAAGTCACAATGTAAATAAAGAGCTGAAGTTCACCGTTCAGAAACTTGTCTCCCTTCTTTCTCACCCATGCTCAAACTTAACACTGACGACGAGGATGGGATGTGGAGACATCTGAACCAACGAAACTTCAAAGAACACTGAGCACGTGACAGACGACGCCAACAATGGAACCATGTCCGGTGGCATCGTACCACCCGCTCCGTTCGATCCATCACAAGAAGACTGGGAGTCTTACATGGATCATTTCCAAATGTTCCTAGAGACGAACAACTTAAAGGATGCCACAGCTGGGAAGAAACAGGCGGTGTTCCCGACGCATTGCAGTCCAACCGTATTTAAGATGGCTAAGGCACTAGCCAAACCCCGAGAAGTGAAGGCCATGGATTGGGATGACCTAGAACCTATCCTGCAAGACCACTACGCTCTGACCGTGCCTACGCTCGTGAGACGCCACGAGTTTTACCAAAGAAGCCAGTGAAAGGGAGAGAGCGTAGCTGACATCAGAGCAGACCTCCTAAATTTGGAGGCCTCTGCGGATTCACCGATCAAGAAGAAGCACTAAGAGATCGTATAGTTCTGGGATTAGATGCACCAGGCGTTCAAAGCAAGCTGATGGCGAAAGGCAACATCAGCCTTGCCGACGCCATTGCTGATGCTACCGCAGCGGAAGCAACCAAGAAGTCGGCTGCACAACTACGCTGAAACCGCACTCCGGTACCACCACCGGCCAGCGAAATCTCACCTAGTTCAGAAGGGCAGCTCACGACAACGCACCACGAGGACCTCTCTTCGTCATTAGACAGCGACGAAGAAGGGGTCCATCGACTGCGGTCCGACCGGGACCCTCAGCCGAAGCCCTTACGCCCTTGCGCTGGCTGTGGAGCCAACCATGCCAGATCCAAATGCAGATTCCGCGACGCACTCTGCCATGAGTGCGGAAAACGAGGCCACATCGGATGGGTCTGCCACAGCTTGCCAGGACCCAGCCAGGCCTCAAAAGGGGCTAACTATCGCCAATTGACAGGAAACCGTCCTGTCAGGCGAGAGCCAGTAAACCACTCCTACAGAAATCAAGCTTTGCAGAGAGAAGAGGCCCCCCATACTATCACTATTGATCACGCCTCAGCCTTGGACACTAAGAAAATCCGAGTCACGGTATCCATCGAGAACCAGCCTTGCCACATGGAGGTCAACTCGGGATCGTCCCTCTCGATGGTGTCTTGGAAGACACTCAAGCAACTCATCCCCACAATTCAACGCCAAGATCTCCGTTTCCAACACCTCATCCTCAAGGACTACCAGGGGAATCGAATCCCCGTTGTCGGGTCCTGCCGAGTCCGAGTCTCTTTCAAGAAGCACACAGCATACTTACCTTTAATGGTCATCGATAGAGATAGGCCTAGCCTACTGTGCCTCCAATGATTCGCGCCACTCAGCACTGAAGTGGCCGGCGTAAACCGAGCCGGTGGCTGTGACTGGGAGGAAGACCTTATCTCTGAGTTCAGGGACGTTTTCGCGGACAGCTTAGGTGAGTACAAGGGGACCCCGATCTCATTCAGCTTAGATCCAAAAATAGCTCCCATTCGCCTAAAGCCCCGTCGAGTTCCGTTTGCCTTAAAATCAAAAATCGACAAACAACTCGACAAACTGATAGCTCAGGGGGTGTTGGAGCCCATCGATCATTCCCTGTGGGAAACCCCTATTGTAACACCCATTAAGCCAGATGGGTCAATCCGAATTTGTGAGGACTACCAGGCCACTTTGAACCATGCCCTGCAGCAGAACGCATATCCAGTTCCGGTGGTGCAGCACCTCCTCCATTCCCTGGGGGTTGGGAAAGTTTTCGCTAAATTGGATTTAGCTCAGGCATATCAGCAATTACCAGTAGATGAAAAAATGGCACAGGCCCAAACTATTGTGACGCTCCGAGGTGCCTTTAAATGTACCCGGCTGCAATTCGGAGTAAGTGTAGCCCCGGGGATTTTTCAGAGCCTTATGGAAAGGTTATTGCAAGGGATTAAGGGCGTGGTCCCCTATTTTGATGATGTATTAATTGCAGCCCCTACAACAAAAAATCTTACAGGACCGGTTAAAATTAGTCCTAAAAAAATTCCAAGAGGCCGGTCTTAAGGTTAAAAAAAACAAATGTAAATTGTGTACTGACAGTGTTGAGTTTTTAGGGTACCTGATTGATAGCCAGGGCGTTCACCCTACCAAAAGTAAATTAAAAGCGATCAAAAACACTCCCAGGCCAAGAAACAAGGCCGATTTCCAGGCATTCCTAGGCCTCATCAATTTTTATAATGTATTTTTACCGCACAAAGCAACTGTCGCTGAACCGTTACACCAATTGTTAGATAAAAAAGCAATTTGGTTATGCGGTTAGCGTGAAGAACAGGCGTTCCAAAATGTTAAAAAACTGCTCACTTCTGACTCTGTACTCATGCAGTATAACGAGACTTTGCCGTTAGTTATAACCTGTGATGCATCGCCTTTTGGGGTGAGCGCCATTTTGAGCCACGTACTGCCTAATGGGAACGAAGCCCCTGTTGCATATTTTTCAAAGACTCTGTCAAAAACAGAGCGGAACTATGGACAAATTGATAAAGAAGCCCTCGCAATTGTCTCAGCTGTGAAAAGATTTCACGAATACGTGTATGGTAGGATTTTCACTATCGTAACTGACCACAAGCCCTTATTGGGGATAATAGCCGGAGACAAGCCAACTCCCTACATATTATCCCCTAGGATGACCCGATGGTCAGAATTCTTAGCTGCTTATAACTATCGGCTGCAATACCGCCTGGGGAAGGCCATTCCCCACGCTGACGCATTGAGCCGAGCACCGCTTCCAGAGACTCTCGACGATCCGGCACCAATGGTAACCACGTTGCAAATCAAAGCACTCAACTCGCCGCCACTGACCGCCCGAGATATCGTGAGAGAAACCAAATGCGACCACACCCTAGCACGAGTCCTTGGCTGGGTAGAACGCGGATGGCCATTGGACCAGTTATCAGATGACTTCACACCATTCAAAACTCGACAGACCGAACTCTTCTCCCAGAAAGGCTGTGTCATCTGGGGCGATAGAATCGTTATTCCAGAATGGCTCTGAAAAGCGCTGCTGAGAACTTTGCACAATGGCCACCCCGGCATCGTGCGAATGAAAGCCCTTGCATGAAGCTACGCATGGTGCCAGGCATTGACAAGCAAATTGAACAGTGGGTTAAAGCTTGTCCCAAATGCCAAGAAGTCAGCAACGCCCCACCAAATGCCATGCCTACTGAATGGGAGACACCACGTGGACCCTGGTCCCGAATTCACCTGGATTTCGCGGGGCCAACCAAGGGCCACACCTTCCTGCTTACCGTCGATGCCTACTCCAATTGGCTCGAAATTCATCGCATGACGACTACGACCTCCGAGGCGATCATCAAGATTCTAAACAGACTCTTTGCAACCCACGGATTACCAGACGTCCTGGTATCCGATAACGGCCCACAATTTACTGCACTAGCGTTCGAGCATTACCTCGCTGAACGCGGCATCCGCCATGCACTCACCTTGCCTGTGCACCCTGCGAGCAATGGCCGAGCAGAACGCATCGTTCAATTTGTGAAGAAAACCTTGCAAAAGGTAGACTACGACAACATTGACGACAAGGTCAACCAAATCCTCTTTTTGCAACACATCACCCCACATAGCGTCACCAACAAAACTCCCGCTGAACTGCTAATGGGATGAAAGCTCCGCTCCCACCTTGACCAGTTGCACCCTGCATATGAACCAGAGAAACCACTAGGATCCAGCGACCGCTGTCACACCTTCCAGGTAGGAGACCTGGTTTATGCAAAAAACCTATCGGGTGACCTGTTGTGGGTGGAAGCAACAGTAGTACATGTAACTGGCCCTAGATCCTACCTCGTGCAATGCCTTGACGATAAACTTTGGAAATGGCATATCGACCAATTACAGTCGCGGCTTACAGCCGCCAATTCGCAACTCCCCTATGACCAAACTGAGGGGGGGGGAGGTACGGAAGAAGATGAAGCCCTAGGAAACCCGTTCGAAGGAAACGACGATTTAATTGAAACTCAGGAAGTGGAGCCAGAGGGAGAAACGGTTGCACCTCAGGGAATCGAGGAAAATGTGGGCAACGACGTAGAAGTGAACTCTGAACCAGAGACAGCCCCACTGCCAGACAACGATCTACCTCAGCAAGATTGCAACCAGCCGATACAACGAAAGTCAAAGAGACTAAAAAGACAACCATCCTATTTAAGGGACTATGTAACTGCGCCCTGAACTAAGGAACCAGGGGGAAGGGGTGTTGTGTATGCAATATAATTAATAAAGTGTGAGCTTGGAGTAAGTGCAGGGTTCTGGCCCTGCACTTCTGATTGGCTGTTAAGTGGCCGGACCGGATTGGCCCGTTCCGGGGAATCCAATTGGCCCTTAACAGAGAGTTCTTATTGGTTATAAAAGCTAGCGTTCCTAGCTTGTTATTGGTTAAACGTTACAAGGTTTGCCTATATAAGGCGGGTTTTATATATTAAATGAGCAAGTCATGATGTAAATAAAGAGCTAAAGTTCACCGTTCAGAAACTTGTCTCCATTCTTTCTCGCCCATGCTCAAACTTAACAGGGAGGGCAGCACATGGCCCTCCCGAGCTCCGTTTTCACTGGCAGAGGCACCATGGGCCAGTCCTTCACTCTTCCTTCACCCAAGAGCCAGATCTAAGCCCCCAAAGGCTGGATCCACCCCAGGGACCTTGAGTTTGACACTCAAGGCTTAAGTATCATCTTCTAAATGCTGCAACCAAAATGAATTTTTTTTAATATGATAGAAGGGAGAAGTATTAAATAGACGAGGATTAACCCTTCTTGATTATGCTTAATTGCTTTAAAGTTCATTCAAAACTGAAGTTTAAAATCTATTTTGGTTTTTGTTCTACCACTTGTTACTTTTTGGAGTACCA
Source organism: Hydrophis major (assembly GCA_033807585.1). NCBI lineage: Eukaryota > Metazoa > Chordata > Lepidosauria > Squamata > Elapidae > Hydrophis > Hydrophis major. The sequence goes on from CM066329.1 coordinate 73,387,073, forward strand.
CAATTGCTAAGTGTGTGGTCCACAGATTAAAAAAAAATCTGAACATGTATAAACAAATGAATACATATCGTTGCTCTTTGTGCAGTCTTGTCTCCTAATATCCTTGCAAGATGAAGCAGCTTTTCCTTTGATATTTAACTGGCATATGTTTCATTGTTACATTTTACCACCCTCTGTAAAAGAATAAGTGAGTTTTCACTCTCATCTACTTCTTAATGTATTTGAATCTCCTTCTGTATGAGACACTTTATATGATAAATGATATTACAGAATGTGACTTTTATTTCATTTCAGGCTGTGTATAAACCAGACAAACAATAAATGTGAGAATCATGCCTGCTAATTTTGCATAAATGAAAACTATAACAACATATGAAAATCACATCGGGCAGTCTAGGGAGTTGGCTTTTAAGAAAGCCAGAAAGCATCTCTCCTGAAATGGAAGTCTATTTATTGCTGTTGTTATTTATAACTGAGGCATGGATTGCAAATGGATGCAGATCCTATTAATTAAACAAATGAATGCCTTTGTGTACTTAAGAATGCCTCTACCCTCACATTTATTTGCAAAATCCTTTTGAGGCCTGCAGAGATTTTACCAGGACTATTTGCCTCTTGGTAAATGTGACTATCAGTCTTCATCTTGACAGTCATTTTATAAAAAACAAGTCTCTCATACTAGCCCTGTTGTTGACCAAAGGGCCAAATCTCTGCACTAGTAAAGATAACAGTTTCTCCTGTCCAATCATGTCTGACTCGAAAGGGCAGTGCTCATCTCCATTTCTTAACTGAGGGTTCAGCGTGATCTAAAGACATTTTCTGTGGTCATGTGGCCAACATGAGTATATGCTGAGGTGAACGGAACCTTCCTACCAAGTGGTACCTATTAATCTACCACTCTATAAAGTGATAGATAAATTGCCACTCTATAAAGCCTTAGTAAGACCATACCTGGAGTACTGCATCCAGTTTTGTTCCCCACATTACAAAGAAGATGTTGAGACTCTAGAAAAAGTACAGAGAAGAGCAACCAGAATGATTAGGGGGCTGGAGGCTAAAACATATGAAGAATGGTTACAGGAACTGGGCATGGCTAGTCTAGTGAAGAGAAGGACCAGGGGAGACATGATAGAGGTCTTCCAATATTTGAAGGGCTGCCACAGAGAGGAAAGGGGTCCAGCTATTTTCTAAAACACCAGAAGGCCAGACAAGGAATAATGGATGGAAACTGAACAAGGAGAGATTTAACCTGGAAATAAGGATAACACCTTCGCATCTCACTATTTGAGGAAATCGCACAGCATTCTCAGAGACACTTCCCATCCTGCTTACAATCTTTTTGAACTGTTGCCTTCTGGCAGAAGATATAGAACAATTAAAACTCGGACCACATGTTTTCTCAACAGTTTTTATCCCAGGGCTATAATTGTACTGAACAATGAACTTAAGGACCACCATCAGTGACCTGTTGGACAGTATTACTTGTTCTGTTGTATGGATGCTTGTGTTTTTCAGGGGCACAGAAGTTTGGTGGATGCGGGGTTGTGTTTGGGGATTGTGTGTGTGTGCATGTTGGGTCTGGTCTCTAGATGTTATGTGAATTTCGTTGTATGTGTTTACTGTATATATACGTACAATGACAATACAGTATTGTTATTGCTATTGCTATTGCTATTGTTGTTGTTATTGTTGTTATTGTTGTTTGTTGTTGTTGTCATCGTTATTAAGGAGAAATTTTCTGACAGTGAGAACAATCAATCGATGGAACAGCTTGCCTTCGGAAGTTGTGGGAGCTTCATCACTTGAGACTTTCAAGAAGAGATTGGACTGCCATCTGTCAGAAATGGTGTTGGGTCTCCTGCTTGAGCAGTGGTTGGACTAGATAACCGACAAGAACCCTTCCAACTCTGTTAATCTGTAATCTACTTGCTTTCGCATGCTTTTGAACTGCTAGGTGGGCAGGAACTGAGACAAGTAACAGGAAGTCTTGAACCACATGCTGTCAGCTTTCCAGCTGATAAGCTCAGCATCTTTATAATGTTGAGCCATCACACCTCCTTCAATTTCTGCATTTTTTTTTTTTAAAAAAACCTCAATGAGCTTTATTCGCTTCCAGTTGTTTGCATATAAATATCTTCATGGTTTGGTTCTGGGCTATTTATGGTTCTGTCTCTCCCCAGTTCTTTCCACTTATCCTACCTGGTTTGGCAGGAGTGGCCCGCTCCAGACTCTGTCAGTTAGGGTCAGCAGGCAGGGGTCAGAAGGATAGCCTTTTCTGCTCTGGGACCCTCCCTATGGAATATCAATCCCCCTGAGATTAGGTTAGCACCAATTCTGCTGGCTGCCAGCTTTGGAAGCCATATTAGCACCAGAAGCTAAGAGGAGGGAATTTCATGGAGCATATGTGGTTAGACATAATAGCATTCTTCTTCCGAGTCAAGGTCATGTTGTTCCTGCACCTGGCTGAGGAGTAGTACAGGGGATGTCTCAAGTTGGGATGGATGGTGATCAGGGCACGTGATGGAATGATGGGAGCAGAGGGTAGATTTGTAATATTTTACTTATTGGAGGGAAACCTGGGACTTTCAGATTCGGGATTTCCCAGATGTGCCAGTTTACTATTCTAATAAAAGGGAACTTTGAGAAATAGTCTTGTTTGGAGTTATCTGTTGGAATCAAATTTTTCTGGAATGCTGACAATGGCTTTTTGCAAGCCCCTTAAAACGTGGTTTTGTACCTGATCCTGGGATCCTGGAAGTCTGAGAATGCCAAGAGATTGGCTATGTTGATGCTTGGTTTTATGATGCTCAGCTGTTTTTATTTTATGTTACATATTTTATTTGCATTTACCTTTTTCATTGTAAAATGTATAGAAATCAGATTAAACAAGCAAACAAACTTCGGGGGGGAAGAGTTAGGTGGTAGGCTTTTGTTAAAAGCTCAATACTACTGTAGTTGCCATTGCTCCTGGAGGAAGCATTTTGGTAAAGTTAGGTGTCAACTCAAAAATATTTATCTGGTCTTTTAGAGTTGTCAGCAGAAAGGGAATGGGGGGAGTAATACATACTTTAACATTTTTATAGATAATTGCTAGGCAGCCAAAGTTTCTGGCATGCAAGATTATTCCTGGAGAGCATGATTGATGATTCTTAGCTGTGGATGTATCCTGTTGGAGAATATACATCCAGAGGGTAGGGGAAGACTAGAGTCAAGGGTGAGATGAATGATGTGTCTCATTGTCGGCTGCATCTAGGTAACACCGACATGTTCATTCCTAATATATGATTTATTTATTTATTTTTTAAAAAAAACCTCTGAAAGATGCGGCTCGAGACTCATGATTCGAATGGAGGTAGACATTAGGTATCACAAAGGGTCTTAGCATGAATTCTGAATGGTGGTGGTAAGAGAATTAATGTCTTAAAGTAGATTGGTTCTCTCCTTGATTCGTTTCTATCCATTGTTTCTTGTCTTGCCTTCTGGTACTTTGGAAAATAGGTAGACCCCCACTTCAAAAGAGAAAGGGGAAGTAATCTGTGGCTTGATTATTTTAGTAAGATTTTCAGCGACATCATTGATTTTTGTTCCAGGGAGTCAACATACTTCCTTAGATTGAATATCGGATCTGCAGACTCCTGGTTCAGTTCACCTGAGTGTTGAATCTCTGATTGCCAACACTCACTCCCCACCATCTAAGGAAAATATACAGCTACTTTTCTTTTAAAAAGAGATAATCTGGATTTGAGTTGCTAAACATTTTCTTTCACTCGGACTGCACTGGAAAAGCATCCAAAAAGCTTAACAGGCTACAATTTCCAAAGTATTTCTAAATGCAGGTAGTCCTTGTTTAATGATTGGTCACTTAGTAACAGTGGTGGGCGTCAAATGTTTTTACTACCAGTTCTGTGGGCGTGGCTTGGTGGGCGTGGCAGGGGAAGGATACTGTAAAATCTCCAGTCAGAGGTGGTATTTGCCGGTTCTCCAAACTACTCAAAATTTCCGCTACCAGTTCTCCAGAACTGGTCAGAACCTGCTGAATCCCACCTCTGCTTAGCAACCATTCAAAGTAACAAGGGATATCCCAAAAGGTCTTTACCACCTGGTTCTCACACATGCAGACCCCAGTCACATGTATTTCAGGTGTTTGGCTCACTGTTACAGCCAGTTAATGGTATTCTCCAGGCACATGACTTTGAATTACAACAGGGTTTTTTTTTTTTTTTTGCCCAATTCTGGCTTTTTCAGCCAGTTTTCAGCCAAAAAAAAAAAAAAACCATAGGAATGAACAGTTTTGTTTTATGATTGCCACATTGGCTTTATATCCGCTGCATTCACCTTAAAACCACTACAAAGAAAAGTCATAAATTGGGGTGAGTTACATAAGTGCCAGGACTTACAATTGTCATGGTTTATAACTGAAATTCTTAGCTCCATTATGGTCATAAGTCAAGGACTATATATATGCTCCTCCCTTAATACATATCTTTCATGCTCCACTTGTTAATACAGCATCATCTATAGTACCAGCAGTCCTCTAGACTGTAAATCTGGTTTACATTATTTCTGCTTTATCTCATTGCATATTCATGAATATGGAATATGGAAATAGATGTCTGTAGCTTATTTAACTTTTAAAAGAAAATGTTTTACTCGCAATAAATGTCACAATTTCACATTGGCAGCTTTTCTTCAGAGGCAGATAATTCTCCCCACCTCCTTTCATTCACTAACACAGTTCTATCTAAAAGCCACAAGCCCAACTCACCCCCCTGACTTTCTGCCAATGGTCCATTTCAGGGATTCTTAATCTTAAATTATGTGGACTTCAATTCCCAGAATTCCCCAGTAGAATTTCTAGAATTCAGATGAATGTTTTACCTAGAATGTTCTTTTTGCTTCAGACAATGCTTGTTTTGAAAATTGATGTACCGTTTAAACAATGTAAGAAGGACCAATCTAAATTTTGCATGGCGAGGAGGGGGAAAAAACACAAGTTAACATAAGGTGCTACAAGATGCAAAAGAAAAAGGAAGATTTGGCTTTCCAAATTTGAAACTACATTTTGTTCCCTGTTGCTTACTTTGGATGAGAGTAGACATTCTTAAGAAATAGAAGGCTACTGAATTTAGAAAGTCACAATCTAAAATTTGGATGGCACGGATGTTTATATATATATATATATATATATATATATACACACATACATATACACACACACGAAATACCACTCACGGCATCATCACAAAATCTCCAGAACTGTAAAGCCTACAAACTTGAAATTTGGCACGTATGTTCCTCTTGGTTTCTAGGTGCTCACTAAGAAAGGATTTTTCGAAATGACCATCAGAGTAGTAGTATTTCAGATATATTATTAACACACTCTGGTGCTAAGAATTTCTATTCCCCCTGCCCACCTGAAAAGAAATCTGTTCCAAATGCAAAACACAAGCAGAGGAGAGGAGTTTCAGTTTCAGTGTTACTTTCACAGTGTTACTTTCACAGTGTTACTTTCACAGCAGCAATCAGCTTTAGTACAGAACAGTTGAGCTAAGCCATGCCCAGACTATGTCTCCTTCTTGCTCACACAGCAAATAGTGTTTCAGTTTCTAATCAGCCCTCAACTCTCTCACAAACTGACAGGACATTAGCCAATGAATGGATGCTGGTAGGCAGAGGCACAATATTTATTGCAGACTGGAAACCCCTTGTAGACCTTTTACGTGTAACAAAAAAAAGTACTTCTGATGTGCCGTTTAATGATTAGAAAAAAATATGGCTAATAGAAAAAAATGAGCTTTGATGTAATTATAGAGTAGGAATTAATATTGTAACTGCACTTATGTTTGCTGCAAAAGAAATTGCTTCTTCCTTTTATTTCTGTCAGTTCTTCCTTTCTGCATTTTTTCCTCTTTCTTCTCTTCCTTTCCTTCTTTGCATCTTTTACTCTTTATCAATTTGTGTTAATTTTATGTTCTTTCTAATAAACATACATGTGTATATGTAGAGGTGGGTAATTTTGAGCAGTTTGCCGGTTCTCTAAGCTACACAAAATTTCCGCTACTGGTTCTCCAGAACTGCTCAGAATCTGCTGACCCCAGCCTAGTTGAAAATTACGGAACAATCTCCTTATGCTGCGTCACCTGTAAAGTCATGGAATCAATTATTAACCAATCCATTATCCTCCACTTAGAGACAAACAACCTACTCTCTAATAAACAATTTGGTTTCAGAAAAAAAACTATCCTGTAATCCGCAATTCTTACACTGCAAAAACATATGGACTACACAACTCGATCAGGGCAAAGCAATAGACATAATCTACATAGATTTCTGTAAAGCCTTTGATTCAGTGGTACATGACAAACTACTACTAAAACTAAAATCTTATGGTAACTCTGGACACCTATATAACTGGATAGAAGCATTCCCTGTTAAACAGACAAGAAATGGTCAAAATTGGGAGCATCCTATCAAATATTGTACCTGTCAACAGTGGTGTCCCCCAAGGCAGTATTTTAGGACCAACTCTCTTCATTCTCTACATAAGTGACCTCTGTAATCATATCAAGAGCAACTGCATTCTCTTCGCTGATGATGTAAAGCTATTCAACACCACAGACAATACTACTACCCTCCAAAAAGACCTTGACTATGTATTAGAATGGTCGAACAAATGGCAGCTTCAAATCTCAACAAATAAATGCTCTGTCTTATATATTGGCAGAAAAAATCAGAAAATAAAATACAAGCTAAATAGTCAAGATCTTGTTGAGGATCCAAACTTTATCAAGGACCTTGGAGTACTCATCTCAAATGATCTAGAGCCCACTGTAACTACATAGCCAAAAAGGCATTAAGAGTTGTTAATCTAATCCTATGTAGCTTCTTCTCTGGAAATATCAGACTACTAACTGGAGCATACAAAACTTTTGCTAGACCTATTCTTGAATACAGCTCATCAGTCTGGAACCCATATCATGTATCTGATATTAACACAATTGAAAAAGTCCAGAAATATTTCACTAGAAGAGTTCTCCGCTCCTCTACTCGTTGTAGAATACCTTATGCCACCAGACTTGAAATTTTAGACCGAGAAAACCTAGAACTACACTGCCTTTGGTCCATTCTAAATATAGTATATAAAATCATACATTGCAATGTCCTACCTGCAAATGAATACTTCAGCTTCAATCATAACAATACAACAGTACACAATAGATAAAAACTCAAGGTTAACTGCACCGAACTTGATTGCAGAAAATACAACTTCAGCAACAGAGTGGTCAATGTTTGGAACACTTTACCTGGCTCTGTGGTTTCTTTCCCAAACCCTAAAACTTTGACCTTAGACTGTCTATTATTGACCTCACCCCTTTCCTAAGAGGTCTGTAGGGGGCGTGCATAAGTGCACCAATGTGCCTACCATCCCTGTCCTATTGTTTCTTTTATTTTTCTTATAAGTATCTATCTCATGCATTCAAAACTATATTTATTCTTATACCTGTATCTTGTAAGCGATTGATAAATAAATACTAAAAAAAATACCACCTCTGGGTTGGAGGTTTCCAGTTCAATTCAGGAAGAGTCATCAAAGGGTCTTCTTTCTCCTAACAATCTTTCCTCCCCCCCCCCCGTTCCCCCTTGATCAACTGATCAACAAAACATACTGACCGGAAACTGGAACACCTGGTTGGCTTATCTAAGTCCTAGCTCATTTTCTTTTTTCCTCCAAGTTCACATCATTGAAACTAAACAGCACCAAACTGAAAATATTGGGCAAATTCATGTATTCATACACCTAGTATTGGTAAATTGCTCCACTGCAGAGAGTTGGGGAAGCTTTAATATCTACTACAAGCAACAAAAAAACCTCTGCCACGAAAGAAGGACAATAGTTCCTTCAAGAGAACACCATCACACATTTTGTACCCAATGCCCAAATAAACATCAAGAGTGGGAACCTTTGGCATTTCTTACTATTTTTTTTTCCTAGGGTGGAAAAGCACACTAAAAAAGGAACATTTTAATTATGTATGTCTGTATTTTAGGTTAAAAATACCCACTATTTTCTCAAGTGGCCAGGCAGGCAGCAATCATGTGCCTAAACAATTCATTCTTTGTGGATCCAGAAGCAATACACCAGTGAATAAGAAGAGTTTAAGCTTTATTGTTTAACTGCAGCAGGCAAATTAAACATAAACACAAGAAAGTGGAAGATAGCAATGCAGGATGATACCCAATCTCCCTTCAGGAGCTCCAGGAGAATGACACCAGAGGACACCCAAGGCAGCCTGCACTACGTCTGTGCCAATGACCCAAACTCAAGAGATAATACCAGGGTCTTATTAAAGTCTGAAACTAAGACCTTGTGACCCTGTTTGCATGGCACTGAAATTACAGGACCTGACCTTGACTAGGGGGTGCATCTGCAAACTGACAGAACCCTGGGATAGGAACCAAGAGCCTGGGAACTAGACAGATAAGCCAGCGCTGACCCAAACAATCCTGAGGTTCTCCAACAACTGTGGGAAGATTTCCCTCTTCTTATTTCCCAGGCAAAAACAAAAACAAGCCAGCCGACTATGACTCAGAATGACCTCTAAGCTTCAATGTCGTTCTTCATATGAAGGAGAAATTAAAAGATGCCACAGTCTCCTTGAAATGGTCTTCTGAATGGTCACTACAACAACCCAGTATTTTGCTCTAATCTTTTATTTATCTGATATTGGATATGTGTCCAAAACTGTTGCATTGTTTGCAGTGTTGATGATTCTGGTGATATTATTTATTCTGAAGTTGAACGTTAGGATCAAATCTTGGAAGTGGAAAGGGAAGAAAAACTCAGGTGTTAAAACATTTAAACCAGAAGATGCAATTAGACAAAGAGATGGTCCTTGTTTAACAACCACTCATTCAGGAATCATTCAAACTTATAACAGTGTTGGACTAGTGGTATTTATGATCAGTCTTTGTATTTACAACTGTAGTAGCATCCCTGTGGCCATATGCTAACAATTTGTTTCCTAAAGCCAATGGAGAAGCCAACAGGAAATTGGAAGTTGTGGTCACGTGAAATCCTTGCTTAATGACACACATGGTTCTCATTCAATGACAGCAGCCAGGACTGCCAGAACTGCTACTGCTAAGCAGTCACATGGTTTTTTTTTTATTTAAACCATGTCACTTAACAATGAGTTTCCAGTTCTAATTAACATTGGTAAGCAAGGACTACCTGTAGGTCATAGTTAGGGTAGGGCCCTTGCAACCCTCTTGAAATGGCTAAACTACAATACCCAGCAACCTTAGCTAGGATGGCTACTGGTGAGGGAGGTGGAAAGACATAGTTCAACATCAGGATGGATTTCTCCTACAATTCTATTAATCCCCTCCCTCTAAGATCTGACTCTATATCAGGGGTGTCAAACTCACATCATCACGTTGTCATCACATGATGTAGCACAACTTTTTTCCCCTTGGCTAAAACGGAGGTGGGGGTAGCCATTGCGTGACACATCCACCCTGTGAGCTGCGAGTTGGACACCCCTGCTGTATGTATTTATAACATTTAAATCCCACCACAATCATAACTCTATTCTTGGTTATTAAACAAATCCCAACAAGAATATAGTTATGATTGTGGTGGGATTTAAATGTTATAAATACATAGGTAGAGATCTTAGAGGGAGAGGATTAATACAATTGTAGGAGAAAGCCATCCTGATGTTGTTGAACTGTGCCTCCCCACCTGCCTCCCCACTAGCCATCCTAGCTAGGAGTGCTGGGTGTTGTTGTTTAGCCATTAAACTACATTAAATCCCACCACAGTCATAATTATATTCTCGGTGGCTCAGCAAACAAAGAAACCAAAAATAGCACAGTGATACCTAACCACATAAGGTCTCCTGCTGGAGCAGAGGGTTGGACTAGATGACCTCTGAGGCATCTTCCAGCCCTGGATCGCTGTGCTGTGCTGTTTCAATGAACCAATGTTTTCAGCCCTTAAACAACGCCTGGCATCAAGCCCCAAGTGCACCTCCAGAAGTTCTATTTCCAATTGTTCCTAGCTGGTAATGCTGGAGCCAATTGCATCTCCCTTGGGAAGTCTTTACAGAAAGATGGCCCCATTACTGAGAAATGACCCCTCCAAGCTTCATCCCCACTGAGCACCCCCCACACACACACACAAATGGGGAACCATTAGCATCAACTAACTACTTCTGACATGATCAAAGTGGATATTTTATTGTAGAGTTTGCTCCCTGGGTGCTTGAGACCTCTTTCTTTCTTTTCTTTTCAAATGTAATCCACCCAGAGTCATCTAAAGTCATGCAGCCTCTAAATTACAATAAATAAATGGATAATCACCTGCTTTTCCAACACTTTAATCTGTTTTCTTAAGATCAGAAAGGAAATAACACTTTCAATGCAGGAGTCTTGACACTCTAATTGCTATTTAATTTAGTTTACTGTTTAATTTGCAGGTATCTGTCTTTTGATTTCTCTTTCAAATTATACTGATATGTCAATTTACCCAAGCTTGACAAGTGCATGCCTTAAGTAAAGAAGCAAACCATCAACAACAACAACAAAACCCCTACCTCACATGGCTTTATCTAGAGGTTAATACTCTAGTTAAACTAGAGGTTAATACAAAACATTTGCTAGACCAATTCTTGAATACAGCTCATCTTTCTGGAATACGCACTGCATATCAGACATTAATACAATTAAGAGAGTCCAGAGATATTTCATGAGAGAGTCCTCCACTCTTCTGCTCACAACAGAATACTTTATGCCACCAGACTTGAAATTTTGGGCTTAGAAACTTGGAACTACACTGCCTTCGGTCTGCCCTAAGCATAGTACATAAAATTCTCTGCTACAATGTCCTACCTATCAATGTCCTACCTATCAGTGTCCTACCTATACTTCAACTTCAACCACCAGAATGCAGGAGCACACAATAGATACAAACTTAAGGTAAACCACTCCAAACTTGATCGCAGAAAATACAACTTCAGCAACAGAGTTGTCCATGCCTGGAATGCACTACCTGACTCTGTGGTCTCTTCCCCAAACCCCCCAAAACTTTAACCTTAGACTGTATACTATTGACCTCACCCCATTCCTAAGAGGTCTGTAAGGGGTGTGCATAAGAGCACCAACATGCCTACCATCTCTGTCCTAATGTCCCCTTTTATCCCGACCCATTTCATGTACTCATAATCATGTTCCTAATTATATCTGTTAACAAAAACATGCTTGTCAAAAAAATAAAATAAATAAAAATAAAACTTACTAGTTCTATAAATGCACTCTGAAGCAACACAATCTGCTTTATTGAGGTGAAGAGATGATACTTTGCAATTTGTCTTGAACAACCTTTGCAGCTTTTGACTGGTCCATGCAAAAGCCAGAGGATGAATTTTGCAGAAGGTGACCAGAAATCCTTTTAGCAATTGCAAATGTTGCTTGGGTCTGTTGAACCAGATCAGCAAAGCAACAGTGCTGCTTGGCTTCATTCTGAGAAGTAAATGGGCCGAGAAGGTACTTAGTTCCAATCCCTCAGTCCTCTCAAAAATCAGTAGAGTCTCATTTTCATTGAATGTTTGAGACTTGGCTCCAAGTATCTATCTGCACTGCATATCAGACATTAATACAATTGAGTGAGTCCAGAAATATTTCACGAGAAGAGTAGTACACTCCCCTGCTCGCAACAGAATACCCTATATGACCAGGCTTGAGATTTTAGGCTTGGACAACCTTGAACTACACCTTCTATGGTTAGACTTAAGCGTAGCACAAACAAATTATCTGCTACAATGTCCTACCAGTCAATGACTACTTCAGCTTCAACCACAACAATACAAGAGCACACAACGGATACAAACTCAATGTAAACCGCTTCAAACTTGATTGCAGAAAGTATGACTTCAGCAACAGAATGGTCAATGCCTGGAATGCACCTCCTGACTGTTGTTACATCTTCAAACCCCCACTCCTTTAACCTCAAACTATCCACTATTGACCTTACCCCATTCCTAAGAGGTCTATAAGGGACGTGCATAAGTGCACCATTGTGCCTACCGTCCCTGTCCTATTGTCCCCATTTATTCATACCTATTTCCTGTATTCATACTCATGTTTATACTTATATAAATTACCTTGTAAGTGATTGACAAATCAAATAAATCAAATAAAATAAATACAGTATATAGTCAGGGAGGGTATGATGAACCCATTTGTCTGCTAAGATCTACAGAAGAGGCCCTTTCAGAATACTCAGGCTGTTGATAATGATGATGATGAAATTGTTACCCATTCAGTATCCAACTCTTGATGATTCTATGGTCCAGGTCTCTTCACATCTTCCAATCTTGCACTGCTTTAGTTGTTCCATGCTCTGGCTGGTGTCAGGTTTGATAGTATCCAGCCTGTGTGTTCTTCAGCAGCTTGGTTTCCTTTTACTGCTAACTCTTCCAAACAAACTGCTTTCTCCAGTGAATTTCCCTGCATGCCATGACCAAAATAAATGAGTCCTAGTTGTAAGAAGACTGTAATTCTGGCACATGAAAGGGAGTCTTCTGCATTGTTACCAAGCTATGAAGCACATTTCCTTGGTTTTCTGTCTCAAGATTTTGATTTGGTGCACTTAGTAGTCCTCACTTTTGTTGTTGTTGTTCAGTTGCTAAGTTATGTCCAACTCTTCATGACTTCATTGACCATAGCACATCAGGTTCCCCTGTCCTCCACTGTCTCCTGGAGTTTGCCCAAATTTATGTTTGTTGCATTGATGACACTATCTAACCATCTCATTCTTTGTTGCCCCCTTTCTCCTCTTGTCTTCAATCTTTCCCAACATCAGGGTGTTTTCCAATGTATCCTGTCTTCTCATTTGGTGGTCAAAGTATTTGAGCTTCAACTTCAGTATCTGTCCTTTTAAAGAACAGTCAAGATTGATTTCTTTTAAGATTGACTGATTTGATCTCTTTGCAGTCCAAGGGACTCTCAAGAGTCTTCTCCAACACCACAGTTTGAAAGCATCAATTCTTCACACTCAGTCTGCCTTATGGTCCAACTCACCAACTGCAGTTGGAACTGGCAACTCCATTGCTAAGAATGCAGGCATAATACCTCCCTCTCAGCCCTAGGAAAAAGGTAAGGACACATCATTTCTGAAAATGTTGTTGTTGTTTCTTTTATTTCTTTTTAATAATGGCAAATGGGAGAAAACCCCAAAGATAAAATACATCCATTATCAGGAAGGAAGGAAAGAAGAGAGGGAGGGAGGACATAGAAAATATTTTTAATACAACCAAAGAAAAAAATATAATTGATCATTTTATCTAAAATTACAATTCTAGATAGAGGTATCTAATGCAATTTGACAACTATAAATTAATTGGAGTAACTGTCAGAATCCTGGCACAATTATTATTCGAGTACATATATACTGTATTTCTAACACATTGATATCATATTTGTAACCTATTGTATTTTGTTTAAATGACTCCCAAATCTCATTATCTGTGTCTGACTAAATGAAAAGTCTATATCAATCAAGAAGTGCATAACTTTCTAAAGCAATGAGGAACAAGATTGGATAAATAGCCTGAGTATTCCCAAAGGGAGAAATGTTTGGTTGTTCCAACTTTAACCACCATGTACCTAATGGTGGCAGAATACAGATAAAAGGAGGATACCAGGTGATAATCCCTTCTCTATATTGCACCACGTTTTAGGTCTCTCTGGTTGGGTGACTTTGTCCTGTCATTATCTCTCAGCCCAACCTACCTCATAGGATTGCTATTGTGGGGTAAACAGGAGCCAAAAGGATTAGGTATGTTTTTGCCTGATGGAGTAAATGAAAATGGAGAAGAAGATGGAGGTGGAAAAGAAGAAGATGGAGAAGATGGAGGAGAAGGAGAATCGGGTGGCAATACCAGGATATGATAGAAGACAATTGGAGAAGATTACCAAGTTTCAAAATCTTTCAAAATAGAAATTGAAAGATTATGTGATGGTCTGAGTGGTTTATCAGCCATACCAAAAAGAAAACTTGGACAAAAATCTTAGAAAATGTGTAGATTGACAAAATTTCCATTTATCAATTGCAAAAGGCCTCACTACTTGGATGTGCGCATATACTACTCCAATATATTATGACACCCTGGATTCTTGGGAAGAATTCAATGTGCATGAAGCTCAACACTGGCTAAAGAACTGACATCTATGACTTCATGTTATTTGAACTGATTGTGATAATGATAATGATGATAATTAAGGAGGAGGAAACAATCTGGTGATTGGGAGATGGTGCCCCAATCAAGATTCTATTGCATCTGAGATATTTATACTGAATAGACCACGAAATACTTACTCATCAGCAAAACTTACCTCTATGTTACATGTTCAAAGAAAGCTATTATTACTGAAGCTTAAGATGACTTTGAGCAAATGAATGGCATCTGATTATTTTTCAGGTAAATCCAAACTAGTCTGGAATCTCCTTGAATTTCTTTGTCCTCCCAAATTTACACAACCTCGGTATTTTTTTCCAGAAGCATTCAAGGCATAATGGATCCTTTGATGAATGTAGTTTAAAGTCCATCAGGATTAGTCTGCGAAGTCAGATCTTGTGAGTACTCTGAGACAATGAATAATTAGAATTTGAAATAAGATTGATCAAAACCAAAGAAAAAGCCAAAAAGAAGAAAGCAGGAATTGGTTTGAGGCTGCTTTTATCAAAAAGGGACCTGAAGAAGGGAAGTTAAAAACTACAAACGGGTTTCTGATCTAGTGGAAGGATTAATCAAAGTACACAGTGAGAAGACCAATGCAAGTAAACATATAAAACAATATTTTTTAGATTGTAGAGAATCTATTCGGCCACCGTTGCAGCCTTGGATTAGATTGTGCCTGAGTGGCCTCTTTGTGACCATGGTTCCTGGCACTGCCCATGGTATTGGTTGAGTTGAGATAGCTCAAGGGGGTTAAGAGACACCTAGAGCATCACTGATAAAGACAGGGAATGAAGACAACCAAAGACAAGCTAGAGTCTCGTGGTAGTAAAGGTTCACCACTTTTATGTGATTATGTCTCCACCCTTATTGCATCCATACAATCTCCCAGTTTTGTCCTCCTGTCTTTAGGAAGGATTATGGAGAAAATGGTTGCATAGCTGTTCAGAGGACCCTGGATGATATTGGCTCATCTTGATAGGGTTTTGGTTGGATTATTGATTGCATTCTTAGAGGGCCTCTGGCAGGAGAAGAATGGGCATAATATGAATGCCTTTGCTCTTCTTGATCTCTCAGCAGCCTTTGATACCATCATTCATGCTATCCTCTGACAGGTTTGGGGAATTGGGTTGAGCAGCAATGTCTTGCACTTGTTCTCCTTCTTTGTCCAAGGTTGGTTCTACTTGGTGTTGATGGGGGGGGAGAATTCCAGTCATGACCCCTACTTTGTGGGATGCTCCAGAGCTCAGTTCTTTCTCCTCTCCTAGTAAATATCTACATGAAGTTGCTGGGTAAGATGATCTGACAGTTTGGGGTGAAGTATCATCAATATGCTGATGATACCTAGCTTTACTCTGTATCTTCACCCCAGTGTGCCTGAGCAATGCTGTGGATGTCCTGTCTCAGTGCCTGGAGGCCATAAGGGTCTGGATTGGTACAATGGGCTTCAACTGAACTCAAGCAAGACTGAGTGGCTTTAGGTATTTAAGCCTTCTGGTGACAAGTTTTTTCTACCACCATTCTGGATGGCATGACATTGTTTCAGATGATCCCAGTGCACAATTTGGGGGGTGGATCCTCTTTAACTCACTAGAAGAGGGCCATGGCCAAGAAGCCCATTGCACCCTTTAGGGTGGTGTATCAGTTGTGTCTGTTCCTCGATTGGCAAGTTTTGGTCAAGGTTACTCATGTCCTCATGACTTCTTATCTGGACTATGGCAATGCATTCTACATGTGGCTGCCCTTGAAGAGTATCTGAAAGTTTCAATTGGTGCATTATGCAGCTGCACAAATAGTAAAGGTGTGGAATATTCAACATCATTAACACCAATGTTTTGTGAATTGCATTGTTTCCAGGGAGTCCTAAATGTAATTGAAGGTGCTGGCTATCACCTTGAACCTCCTTGATGGGCTTACTGAAGGAACCATCTTCTCTCAGTTGTTTCTACCCATCCAATTTGGTCAACCAAGTTCTCCCCAGGGCAGAAAATCAATATTTATTTATTTAGTATATAGCATATCATACATGGACTTGCAATATACATTAATATTTCACCTAGATAAAAAAAAACTATAAAATATTAATGTTAAAAAGATCTATATTCAAATACCAATGTCTAGGCCATGTAACTATTGAAGCACAGCATCGTTTACATGAAAAAAAATCAGATACTAGATCTAGCTGCTGTAAAAATGAAAAATCCTTTTCTTCCCTCATAGCCATTACAATCAGTAATATACAAATTCTTACAAGTTCAGGTTCTAAGACAAGAAGGGCTCCTTAGCTGTTTACTTAGCTGAGAATAGAAGAAATTTTCAATTAAATGAACTGAAGTGCAATACATTAAAGGACAATTCATTCTATGATAAATTGACTGACTTAGAGAAGATTTTGAGAGGTACTGATGAAAAGGTGATTAAAAAATTGTACGGATACTTATTAGAAATTAAACTAGAAGAACAAGTCAAAGAAACTATGATTGTTTGGGGGAAGAATTTTGGATATGGGATTGATTTAGAGAAATGGCAAAAATTGTGGTCTCAAAATTATAAAATGACAATGTCAACAGCACATAAAGAAAACTTGTATAAGATGTTTTACAGGTGGCATATTCCCCCAAGAATAGCAAGAATGTTCAAGAACAAATCCGAAAAATATTGGAAATGTCATCAGATATCTGGTTCATATTACCATATGTGGTGGACTTGTACAGACGCTAGAAAATACTGGACTAAAATCCACATGTGGTTGGAAAAAATGACAAAAAAACACATAGATTTGAAACCAGAGATATTTTTATTGGGAATTTTACCTGATACATATAGCAAAGATTTGAAATAACTGATTGTAAATGTATTAACAGCAGCTAGGATTGTATTTGCTAAAAATTGGAAAAATGAGAAAATACCATCGCAGGAGGAAATTATTAAGAAAATATTGGAATGTGCTGAAATGAGTAGATTGACATTTGAAATTAGAGAACAAGAGGATAAACAATTTTATAAAATTTGGAATCTTCTCTATCAATGGTTAGACAATAAAATATAATAATGAAATATGTAGAATTTTAGAAAATAATAAATATATAAAGATGTATTATTATTTTTCTTTTTTACTATATCAATAAAAAATTTTTTAGGATAGATTTGGGAGGATTATATGAATTGTTATAAAATAATACTAAGTGAATTATAGTTATCTCGCTAAATATGAATGAGGAAAATTACTGTCAAAAGATTGATTAATAATGATACCAGGGTATTCAATTTCTGATTGATAAAATGAACTATTATGCAATGTAACTGTAATTGAAGACTATGAAATGGATGCACAAAAATTTTTTTTTGTAAACCAACTGGCACACTGCTTGTATACTTATGGAAGAAAAATCAATTACCCCCCCCCCCCAAAAAAAGGACAATTCATTCAGCTTTTGTGTCCTAGATGTGATCTACAATTTGATGTGGAACTCCGCAGTCACAATGAGGGGAGGATATTATGCTCCATTTATTCAGTGAGCCCCAACAGATTCTGTGTGAGGTGCAAATCCTATTCAGGACTAACCATGGCTGACAGGGTCGTTCAAAGCCTGGCACCTTTTTTGTGGGATCATTTCTATGTCTTTCTAAGTCTGAATATTCAGCAACCCATTTGGCTTTGCTTTGGCAATCAATGTGAAAGTTGAACAGATGTCAACAGGCAACTGCCCGTTACCAAAGTTGATGAGAAACTGTAGCATACAGCTGGTTTTCCACTAAACTATGGAAAAGGGAGGTAAAAAGGCCCCACAGTTAAACCAAAGTGATTATTAGGTAAGGTGACAGCATGGAAATGACTTCAGTTCTTGGCTTCCAAGCAAGGTCCTTCCTAGCTAAACCCACACCCCGAAACTTCAGCCATGTTTGAATTGTATAGAAGAAGCTGACAATGCCTAGTAAAATATAATACATTGAAAAATCCATCTATGTAACTCCCAGATTATAGAAACTGCATTCTGAACACAAGTGGTTTAGAAATTTCTCAATTCTACAAAGCCAATTCATTTGGGCTTTGCTAATTTCCATCAAACAATCAAAAGTGTTTTGGATCTTGGCTATCCAAACTTTGGGTATCCCAAGCTTAACATAGGATATCAGATCCAATTATTTCCCCCTTACCAGAATAGACCTGAATAATTATGGGCCAAATATGAATTTCGGTTTTGTTCACTGCACTTTGACAGATGAGACCTTCAGCCTCTCGGAGAGTCCTGGACATTCAGATCGCGGTGTTGTAATGACGAGGCAGTCGAGTTGTTTGATCATGAACAACTGAATCATGATGATCTTTTTTGGAGTCTTGCATTTATACACATTTTTAGTTATCCTCCATCACTGGTTAACTTTGGTTACTGCTTAGCTTTCGTTACTGTTTAGCACAGTAATCCATACAATTAATTATCTCTAATTAAAGTCTAACATATGTTTACTTCCTCTCTCTAATCCTCCTTTAGATTAGTGACTTTGTTTACCTGAGTTGTATTTGCTTGGAAACATTCTTCATCTGAGGTTTGCCATCCGAGATTGGAACATTCCTGCAATTACAACTCTACATGGTGGCTGTAGCACCATGTCCATTATCATAGTTACATTTATTGCAATGCATTCACTATTAATATTTCTCAACCACAGCGACTTTAATAGGTATGTACTCCAACCTTCCAGAATTCTTCAGCCCCCATACTATGTTCTACATGGTATCTTCTTTTAAGACTATTCAAAAGCTTTTATTTGAACAACAACATGAGACCACAGAGCTAAATCAGTCTGGGTAATTGTAATTCTATCACTCAGATAGTGAAAAATCTTCTGGTGGCCAGCAATTTTATGGTCTTTATGGTGTCTTCTCACCCCTCACCCCAAGTTGGGTTTTGCCTAGCTAAAGTTTGCCTCATTAATGAACAGGTCCAGTTAAGATTTATATCCAAAACCTTTTGAAATCATAGAAAATGAGGTGGCTACATTTTCTGAAGGCAAGAAAAATATGTTTATTTATTTAGTTGACTTTTTATCCCGCCTATATTTTTTCCCACTTATTCTTTACAAATAACTCCAGGTGCTGAGCATATCTGATGTTCATTTTACCTCCCATTTCCCCCACAACATTGTGAGGTGTGTTTGGGTGAAAGAGGGTGATGGCCCAAAGTCACCCAGTTAGTTTTTCACATCTAACGCAATACTAGAACTCATGATATCCTGGTTCCAAAGCCAGCGCCTTAACCACTAGGCCAAACTGGCTCTGAATGTTCAGTATGGTCCTCAACAGCAAAATGCTTCTTTTGTTATTGGAATTGCTGCTTTCAGGTGTTTTGACACATTTTTACAATAAGGCTGAGGTTTTAAAAGGCTTTTTGTAGGTTTTTAGTGTTTTCTTGTTCCTCATCTATACATCAACACAACTTATTAAGAAACCAGGTCACCTGATATAATGGCATAATTCCTGTTTCAATTGATACATTTATAATATTTAGGACCGACAAAACGATGTACAGGCCAGTAATGCAGCCACTGAAATCATTCATCAGCACCCACACTCCAATCAGCCCCTACGTATTTGTAGCAAGTACTGTTTTAAAAAGACCTTGCTTTTCTGTGTGACAATTTCTCTTTTGTTAAAGCTCCATTTAAAAACACATTGGCTAGCATTGTGTCCCCAGGGGTGCCATTCTTGTGTGTTTAGACTGCTGTAATAGGCATTTTACAGCTTCTTAATTGTCTCTTGCTGGAAAAAAAATGTGAAAGAATATTGCACAGGTTAAAAATACCAGAATAAATAGAACCATTGAGAGCCTCTTGGATCAAACACCTCTTGTTACCCATTTGGCTTAATTCAAAGGCTAACACCATCTCCCCTGATGAACCATTTGACATTTCCTGCATTGGCTGAGAGCTCAAAAACAGAGACGGCTCTGTGGCCCCACGCTTCTGCAGGGTCATTTGCAAAAATGAATCAAGCAAACATAAAATCATTTACACTATAAATTCACTCGCCAAAACCAACACCAACCATAAGAACCTCCGTTGTCACCCTGACCTAACCATACAGCAACGTGCCCGCTCCCGTGTACTCCGCATTGAACTCAAAAAACATCTAGGCAATGGAGAGAAGGACCTGTACATTGATTACCATGCTGACTGTATCAAAAGTAAGTCACACAACCTGCAACTCAGCTTTAACCTTCAACCACAACCCTACCTCAACCAATCCACCATCACCCAAGACTAGGCACGCATGCCCCTAACTAACCTCAATTCCAACTACTGCTCACCTTAAATGCAAGCTACTCAATGCAAGAAGCCTTGTGAATAAAATACCTGAATTTTTCCTCTTACTAAATATGGTTCTTACTAAATATGACATTATATTTGTCTGTGAAACATGGCTCAATGCATCTCTCCCTGACTCCATTACCACAGTAAGAGACTATCATGTTTACCGATCAGATCGTGAAATTCGTAGAGGAGGTGGTGTTGCTATCTTCTATAAAAAGTCCTTACATCTAAAAAATATCCAAGTTACCCAGGAGCTTGCTCTTCCTGAAACCATAATCTGTGAACTATCCTTAAATATCACATTTCGATTCTTACTATGTTACAGAGCACCTGATTATGACATCGAACATATAAACGAGCTAAGTACACTACTAACATGGGCAGCATCCTGCCCATACGCTTTAATCTTTCTTGGTGATTTCAATCTACCTCATATTGACTGGACCCTTAATGAATGTACAACTGAACCCATACACGCAACCTTGTACAATGCTGTTACAAATCTGGGACTGGAACAACTAGTAACCAACAACACTAGACTAAACAACTGCCTCGATCTCATCTTTTGCAATAGTTTGAATTCAATTTACGGAATATAAACTAAAGAACCCTTTTCCAGCAGTGACCACAATATGATTGACTTTTGTCTCAACATACGCCCACACAAAAATCATCACAATGATGTAATCCCCAATTATAACTTCAAAAAAAGGCAACTATGATCTTATAGACAACGATCTCTCATCCCTTGATTGGCAATCTCTATTCAATGGATGCAATACTGTTGAAGACCATTACAACATATTCTTACCTGAAGTCAAAAGAGTCATCAAACTTTTTGTACCAACAACAACTCCCCCCCAAAAAACAAAAAAACAGATTACCCATAACAATAAGGAAACTTCAAACCAAAAAGAGATCACTCTGGTGGAGAAACAAATCTGGTCACATTGCCAATTTCAAAAGCTGATACAAATTTTTTTGCCACCAGATAAAGACTGAATGTGCCAATTATCACATAAAACAAGAGGAAAACCTTCTATGCACCAATTCCACCTGTACTTTTTACAATTTTGTAAACAACAAACTAAAAGACTCAAGGTCCATCCCACCCGGTAGGACCTAATGGTAAAGACTGCAACGACGACACCATTAAAGCCAACATCTTTAACACATTCTTTGGCTCAGTATTTGTAAACAGCAATGGATCATGCCCAGTATTTCCTAGCCGAACCACAAATAACTACAATGATCTAATACATATCGATTTTACAGAAGACAATGTTGAAAAAGCACTACACAATCTAAAACCATCTCTATCTATTGGACTGGATGGAATATGTGCCTACTTCTTAAAAAAGCTATCCACTGCCATAGCCAAACCTCTAAGCATAATCGTTGAAAAATCTTTCAGGACCAGCTCCTTGCCTAACCTATGGTCACAAGCCACGGTCACCCCCATCTTCAAAAAGGGAGACCCCAGCCAAGTTGAAAATTACAGACCAATCTCCTCATGCCACGTCACCTGTAAAGTCATGGAATAATTATTAACCAATCCATTAATCCTCCACTTACAGACAAACAACCTACTCTCCAATAAACAATTTGGTTTCAGAAAAAAACTATCCTGTAATCTGCAACTCTTACACTGCAAAAACATATGGATGACACAACTTGATCAGGGCAAAGCAATAGACGCAATCTACATAGACTTCTGTAAAGCCTTTGATTCAGTGGTACACGACAAACTACTCCTAAAAATAAAATCTTATGGTATCTCTGGACAACTGCATAAGTGGATAGAAGCATTCCTGTCAAACAGACAACAAATGGTCAAAATTGGGAGCGTCCTATCAAATTCTGTACCTGTCAATAGTGGTGTCCCCCAAGGCAGTGTTCTAGGACCAACTCTCTTCATACTCTACATAAATGACCTCTGTGATCATATTAAGAGCAACTGCATTCTTTTTGGTGATGATGTAAAGCTATTCAATACCACAGACAATAATGCTACCCTTCAAAAGATCTTGACTATGTATCAGAATGGTCAAACAAATGGCAACTTCAAATGTCAACAAATAAATGCTCTGTCTTACATATTGGCAAAAAAAAAATCAGAAAATAAAATACAAGCTGAATAGCCAAGATCTTGTTGATGATCCAAGCTCTGTAAAGGACCTTGGAATACTCATCTCTAATTATCTAAGTGCTTGAGCCCACTGTAACTACATAACAAAAAAGGCATTAAGAGTTGTTAACCTAATCCTATGTAGCTTTTTCTCTGGTAATATCACACTACTAACTAGAGCATACAAAACATTTGCTAGACCAATACTCAAATACAGCTCATCAGTCTGGAATCCATATCATGTATCTGATATTAACACAATTGAAAAAGTCCAGAAATATTTCACAAGAAAAGTTCTCCACTCCTCTTCTCATTGTAGAATACCTAATGCCACCAGACTTGAAATTCTAGAACTAGAAAACCTTGAATTAGGCAGTCTTTGGTCTGATCTAAGTATGGTATATAAAATTATATATTGCAATGTCCTACCTGTCAATGAATACTTCAGCTTCAACCATAACAACACAAGAGCACACAATAGATATAAACTCGAGATTAAGCGCATCAAACTTGATTGCAGGAAATACGACTTCAGCAACAGAGTGGTCAATGTCTGGAATACTCACCTGATTCTGTAGTTTCTTCCCCAAACCCCAAAAACTTTAACCTTAGACTGTCTACTATTGACCTCACCCCTTTCCTAAGAGGTCTGTAGGGGACGTGCATAAGTGCACCAACATACCTACCGTCCCTGTCCTATTTTTTCTTTTATTTTTCTTATATGTACCCATTTCATGTATTCATAACTATGTATATACTTATCTTATAAGCAATTGACAAATCAAATCAAATCAAATAAACAAATAAATAAATAAGCCATGAGCTGCTCAGAATGGCTAAAATGTGTAAGGTGGTTGTGGGGTGCTGCATGATAAATTGAATATGGCACACTTGGAGTGTATCAATGATGCTTTAACAAGTAAAGTAAGGGTAAGGAGTAGAGACCATATTTGCATCTCATTTCAGGGGATAGCATCTTAATTTCCCCATTCCAGATGGAAAGGAAGCTGTTTTTTCTGTCAGCTTATTTGCTTCTTTGACATATCTAGTTGGAGAAAAGCTGGAGGAGAGCAAAAAATTCAGTTGTGTTTGGTTCATACTCTTTTATAAAGTGGGTGTTTGTCCTGATCTAGCAGAGAACTGTACATGTTCCAATGGGAGTGTAAAATGCAAGACAGTTTTTCACCAGTTGTTGCAACCATGAGCTTGTGTTTTGCACAGTTGCTAGTGTGCTATCATATATCCCATATGCTCAGTAGTTCTGTGCAATTCAGTTGCTGCCATGGACAGAGATGCTAGCTGCAGCTGAAATTGGTAGTTATATCATCAGTGCCATTTTTTTTTTTCAATAGAAATTGAAATGCAAAATAAATCTCAATCGTAAATCTGGAGAGCACTCCCCTGGGCCATTTTACTTCCTCCAAATTAAGACTTGGCTGTCCTTCCTGTACTTGAACACACACCCAGCCAAAGGGAGTCTCTCTCTTTTGTAATTGTTTCCCCACTGTTGCTTTTGTTGTTAGGGGAAAAAAAAGCTTGAACTGAACTTGCTTTCCTGTAGCATGAATCCATTATCCTGTCATCAGTTCAAATGGATTATTCAGACTAATGTGATTCAACCATTCAAATCAACACATTGAAATATTAGCTGATTCAAAGACCTTATATTGAATCTTCCCTTCCCCCCCTCCTGCCCCAGATATATATTAAATGTAACTGCTGCTTCAACCGAAGGAATGTATTTACCAATAACAAGAAGACAAACTTGAAGGACAATATTTTTTTCTGGTAGACATATTCTACCTCTTTTTTCTTCTCTTTCTTTTCAATACAATAGATCCAGCTTTTATGGATAATTCTTTGAATTACAGGCTCTATTTGTATGGGACTGTATGGGATCAAAGTAGCCTATTCTTCAGAAAGAAGAAGGAAGTCTAAGTAATGTATAGTTTAAAGATCAGGAGTAACAATATGAATTACACTGAGTTTTCTCCTGAGTTCAATTATGTTCTAACACTTCAGAGGAAGGGAGTCTATACTGTAGATCTGTTGAGCTAAATTGGAATACAAGATATATCCATCAAAGAAAATACTTAAAACACAAGTACTTACTCTTTTATAAGATATGCTACACAATCTTACCATTATGCATCAAGAATGTTGTAGTTCATAGTGTAGAATTGACTACATTAAAGGTCATTCCATTTAAGTGACCCTTTTCAAGTAGAAATTAGAACTATTATACTACCATGAAAGATATTTAATTAATGCAACTGACGGTCAACATCAGGGAGTTGAGTTTACTACTTGAAACTTTTTGATTGGTTTTGCTAAAGCAAACTATGTGGAATCATGAGGACTACATCCTAAAAAAAAATCATGGAAATTTAAGGGAAGTAGATCTGGAATCAAGGGGCATCTATTTCTTTTGAACAATCTAGTGAACAGGGTTTATATTACAGTAATCTTTACCAGACTCTTTTCATCTGTTTGTAAAACACACCTCAACCCACAATGGGATGTCTGTATTATTTGGTTTTTGGAAGTTTAGTAATTTTCCAGAATTTACTAATTCTAATTCTAATGTGGTTTAATGGCTAGCAAACCCTACTGAGATGGCCACATACTATTCAAATCATCATTGTCTGCTTTAACTCTCATTAGAATAGTATATACAGTCAACCTTGATATTCTTAAACTCTCAGAGTTGTATGTATAGTCACTAGTGAGTGTTTTCTTATGTACACTCAGAGCATTTGTACCAAGACAAATTCATTGTGTGCCCAATCACACTTGGCCAATAATTCAATTCAATTCAATTGGTGAAAAAAATTGTACAGTACTGCCTACAGGTACTCCTCAACTTACAACCATAATGGAACCTGTTATAAATCATGACAGTCATAAAGCAAGGTAAGTCAAGGACTATTTGTTTATTGCAAATAGTGAGTGCTACAACGAACTCTTTGGAAGGCATTGCCACTTTAGAAGTGATGATTTAAAGAAATCAGAAATATTGTCTTTTCTCTACATTTTTACCAGAGCTTGTTTATATTTTGTCTAAATGGCTTCATAAGATTGATTACATACATGGTTGTAGATTCTATAACTTGTATATATAATACTCAATGTGACCAGAAAAGTATTAATCAGTTATGGGAAAAAGCAAGGCTAACATTTGAATGCAGGGGAAAATAAAAGCAAATCTTCTCAAAAATTAGTATGGATTTTGTACTTGGCTGAGCACGTAGACACCCTGCTCTTAATTCTTACATTTTTCCCCACTACTATTTTGCCATTGGCTCTCTCCTCAGATAGATCTATTTTAATAGATATTTAAAAATACTTATTAATGAACTAGCTGTGCTTTGCTACGAAACTATGTGATCAGGCTTTGTTTTTGGGGAGGGAAATAAGGAAAAAAAATTCTGCCTCTGTCTACCAGCATTCATCAATATTCATCTGGCTAGCATCCTGTCAGTGTGTGAGTGTTGAGGACTGTTTGGAAACTGAAACAGTATTTGCTGTGTGAGCAAGGAAACAGCAAGGAGCCTGGGCATAGCTTAGCTCAACTGTTCTGTACTAAAGCTGGTTGCTCCAGTGAAACTGAAATTCCTCTCCTCTGCTTGTTTTACATTTGGAACATATTTTTTTTCAGGTGGGGAGGGAGAGTAGAACTCCTTAGCATCAGAGTGTGTTAATAATAATAATAATATCTGAAATATTAATGTTCTGATGGTCATTTTGAAAAATCCTTCCTTAATGAGCACCTAGAAGCCAAGAGGAACATATGTGCCAAATTCCAAGTTTGTAGGCTTTACAGTTCTGGAGATTTTTGTGATGATGCATGAGTGGTATTTCACTTTTATATATATAGATTTCATTTAAAAATATCTTCAATAAACTTAAAATCTTTCTTTTCCTATTGTATGATATTTTAATCATCTTTTAATTTTCCTTCTTGTTTACATTACCCAATCTATTCCTTTTCTAAACATCATTTTCCCTCAAATTACTGGCCAGTCATTACATTGTATTTATATTTTCTGAATTTAGCAAAAATAAGTTTTTTTTAAAAAAAAAACCCTTCATGTACATTCTTTCTCATATAAGCCGCTATTGAAGAGATCTTAAAATGTCCACACATTTACTATATTTATTTCAATTAGATGGAATTATTTAATCTCCAATTTTTTTTGCTTCTCACATAAGGACTCAACACCAGTGATTATACTGCTTAAATTACAAGTGCCTTATGTTCCTTCTTTCTTTTGTGTTTTGCTGTGCATTGAGCCTTTGTTTGTTTGCTGTAATGTCACTGAATTAATGCAGCGTTGCAAAAAGACATTACTAATCTCCACATTTATGTCAAGTATCTAGACCTGAGCTAAAACATTTCAACAGATTTCTTTATAGACAAATGGGATAGTCCAATGCTGCCAATTTAATCAATGAAAAAAATAGTATCTGAGAATAAATATTGTTCTGAGGTATTTTATGTCCTTATTACATGGTAGCATATGATAATTAAGCTGCTAAAATTAAAGAACAATTTTGATACTGGTTAGCACTAAAATAACAGCTACAACACAACAAAACCTCTTTTGCACATTATCAGGTCAAGATTTGTAATCCTTAAATGTAATGTCGTTTTATTCTCACCTCTGATATTTTTAAATGGAGTGGCTGCAAAATAAAGCAGCATAAAGAAACAGGAGGCAAAGTGACTTTGAATGCTTCTCTGGATTGTGACTGTTCATAACATCTGAGAACAGAATTGTTCTTTCTCCCCAGTGTAAAATTAAAATCAATTGTTTTAATTCTCAGGTACCCCTGGCTAAGTTTGAACGTCTTTTAATTACCTTTGCAAATTAGCAGCCTACTGTCTTATTGATTTAACTCCCAGATCCATAAGCAAATCATCAAACAATTATTGTTTTGCTGCTCCACTGATATTTCTCATAATAACTTTTCAAGCCTTCATTGTTATACTTCTCCTCCAGTCTGGCTTCAAGACAGTTGAAAAGTCTTAAATGTGGTCTTTTCCCATTCAGGTTTTTTTCTTTTTTCTTTTGTTAACAGAATTCCTTTAGGATGTTCTGGGCTCCAAATCAGTGGTAGGATTAAAACATTTTTTATTACCGGTTCTGGGTGTGGCTTGGTGGGTGTGGCAGAGGAACAATACTGTAAAATCCCCATTCCTTCCCCAGCCCACTAGCCTGCTTTCCAGCTCCATTCTCCTGTTGCAGGGCAACAAAAGAAGACCCAGCCAATCAGCTGGGACTTGGGAGGCAGAGAATGGATGGGGGCGGGGCCAGTCAGAGGTGGTATTTGCCGGTTCTCCAAACTACTCAAAATTTTCACTACCGCTTCTCCAGAATTGGTCAGAACCTGCTGAATACCACCTCTGCTCCAAATCAGTGATGTCAGTGGTGTCAAGTGGAGGGGCATCCACTGTGTTTAAAACTAATTGAAATATAAAATCAAAGAAAGGAAGATTTCTAAGACAAACCAAAGAAAAGGCTGTTCTTGGATCATAGCAGCCTATCTCAATATTACTAATTCACCAACTAGCAGGCCCTTTTCAAGGCTTTAACCAGGAGATATTTATTTTTAATCTAGTCATACAAAGGACCAAATTGATTGCAGGCAGATTGCATGTTTAATTTGTCTATTTGAATCTTCCTCCTTCAGTTGTTGGGTGACATGATTTGCTCCAAAACTGCACAAACAATATTGATAATGGAATCCTTGGTATTCTCTGAGTTTCATCATTTTCTTGCAAACATTTCATTCATTATTAAATAATGTACCTAACCCTGAGTTGCAAATATTCACGATGATAGGAGGTACAAACATTTGGCCAGAAACCCAAAGCTTGTGTTGCTTTGTGAAATGTGGTATCAAAAATAGAGCAAGAAAAATCCAGACAAATACACAGCATTTCTTCCTTAACTGTACCACAGGAATCACGTGGATGCTTTGTATGGAAATCTTTATTTGATAATAAAAATAGCATTCAGAGACTCTTTCCTTCATTGTAGCTACATCATATACATTGTATTTTGTCCCAAGGAAAGAATCTTATATTGAGTAAAGTCAAATTAAGCTATGAACAATGCCGTATTTATATATGCATAGGGTTTTATAAAAAAGATTGGCCCATGTATGCTTCTCGTCAACACAGAAAAACAGCACTATAACCAGACCACATGGTAAGAAATGATAATTGAAGAACAGAAACCTCATCCCGAGGCCTCTAAAAGTCATTTCCACCCCACAAAAGGGTGGGAACATGATATGATATCCCAATCAACAAAATCTTCCAAGTTACTTATATTGTCTTCTGTTAAAACAGCTTTACATACCTGATTCAGTTTACATTAAAATATATCCCCGTGAATCAATTTGTTCCATTCCCCCCCCCCCCAGAAATATAAACACGTAGCACATTCCTCACAACTAAATTCTGTCATAAAGTCTCTTTTATACAAGCAAAAAGGCAACAGTTCCGTTTTGTTTGTTTTCAACAGGCTCTGTTAATTACAATTTAAAGTCTGTATACACAATGATAAGCCAACTTTGTTTTTCCTTTTTCTTTACAGTACCAGGGCAATAACAGTGATAGACTTGCAATCTTATTTTCTTTATGTATATGTGTCTGTGCATGAGGATATGGAGGGGAAAAAACCCAGTGAAACAATATTACATGTACACATCAATGCACTGTAAAATAAAAAGCAGCAGTTTTTAAAAAAAATTAGTGGTCCAACAGTAACGGCAATTTTTCTTTTTTTGGCTCAGCTAGGCAGTAATCCATTAATTCTGCTATTGTTACTACAGTATATTTACCGAACAAACTTGTTGCATGAAAACACCCAA
Source organism: Hydrophis major (assembly GCA_033807585.1). NCBI lineage: Eukaryota > Metazoa > Chordata > Lepidosauria > Squamata > Elapidae > Hydrophis > Hydrophis major. The sequence continues at coordinate 73,416,635 of CM066329.1, forward strand.
CAGAAAAGAATCCCCAATAGGTTTATTCCACTCGTGACAGAGCTCAAACCACAGCTTTCCCTCAAGAACTCCATACCACAATTTTTAACTTTTTCTTTCTTTTTTTTTTGACAATTTTGCAAACATATTTCCTTTTGTCTCAAGTAAGAGTGCACCAGAAAGTAGAAAGGAAAAAAGGTAAAATAATAATAATTAAAAAAAAAACCCCTAGAAGCCCAGAGAAACAGTTCCATTTGGCAACAAGAGTACTTAAACTGGCCTGAAAGCATTTAAACTCAGCCTATGAAAGAAACATTTGTTCCTTAAAAGGCTTCTTGAATAAGGAATCAAAGTCATGCCAGCTTCCCTTTCAAGGCAAACAAGTGATACTATTCAGGCTCCAATTTCATCTGAATGGTTTTACTGGTTGAACAAGAACAACAGTGGTGCTGCCTTTGTGAAATTTCAATAATGGTCACAATTATTGAACAAACATGATGGTTTATCCTACGCATGATGCCATGCATGATGACTACCGATCCTTGGCCACCTTATTTCCTTTCAAAGGAGACCCAAAAGTACTTATTGTTCAATGGAACACACTATACATTCCTTAACCATTTGTGCTGTGTAGATCTGTATAAATATCCTTCATCCCAGCAGTAGTCTCTTCAAATAGCTATCTTAGTTTGAGAACTATGTTTGTTATTGGTAAAGGGAAAAAAATCCCTCCACAGTAGTTCAAAGTTTTACTGATCAATCCTCCTCTTCCTCCAACCCATTCTTTAGACAATCATAAATTTATGTTTGTAATGAAGTAATCAACAAAAACAGTGTGGTTGATCACAAATGTTTAACTACTGTTGGCTTGCCCACCATAAAACCAAGAATGGAACAACTAAGCCACAGAAAAGTACAATGAATCTAATGTTCACAACGGTGTGTTAGGAAGGAACACAACTTTTCCTCACACTTTGGGATGAACATTTGGCAAATATGATTTGAAATGCATATACTTTAATGTTGTCCAAACCATGTGCAAAACACGTGAATCGGTTGTGATGATAAGATTTTAATTGTGCGGTGGCTGCAAGAGGCATCTGAGGTTTGCTACCTTCCTTCCTAGGAACTCTGAATGCTGGAAAGGCTGCAAAAGTATTGTAGGTAGGGCTTCAAAAGCCACTAGATACTGAGGTCAGTGCTGCACTCTTTGTAGGGTCTCCGTCTTTGTTCCGTAGGGTGCCTGTTACTTTTGTTTGTGTCGTATCTCAGGGTGCCTTCTTCCTTCTCCCAAAAGCTGACTCTGCCATTTTTATTTCGTTTATCGGGAGACCTCTCCCTTCTTCGTTCAGGGGTTCGCTCTCTCCTCCTGTCCGTTGATTTAGCTCTCCTTTCCGGCGGTGAGCTCTCCTTCTTCCTATCTGGCGATCTCCTCTGATCCATAAGTCTTTCGAGTGACCGTCTTCTTCTGCTGGGTGAGTTTTCCCGTCGGTGAGCTGGTGATCGTTCTCTTCGTTTCTCTGGAGAAAAATCTCTTCTCCTCTCATACCTGTCTCTTCTCTCCAGAGTATTTTCAGCACTTCTTGTACCTTCTCTCCTCTTTTCAGGAGGTCTTCGTTTTTGTCCATTGATGGCCACTCTCTCGGGTGGACGCTCGTGCCTTTTTTCGGGTGACCTATCCTTTTTTCGGATTGGGATGCTATTACTGTTTTTAGACGTTCCATTCCATGTGTGATGCTCATTTGATTGTCTGCCAAGCTCTCTGCTGCTTTGGGGATCCTTAAAATATATCCGCTTTTCTCCATGTTGGGGTGATTTGTGAAGATCTGGTGGATAACTGGGCTCCAAGGCTAAGTGTTGTCTGTCGTACTGCATATTTTTCACTTCCAAAACTTTTTGTGAACCTGTGGCTGGGCTGCTCCTGTCACTGCTGGGGTCTGAAAAAAAGATAACAACACAATGTTTGGCAATGGTGGCCTGAATTTTAGACTTGGATACCAGTCATTATTCTGAAGACTTCATTAGTAACAAAAAACCAAGCAACTGTTAAGCAGTCAAAAAGATACTTCCTGAAGCTTTTGTTAATTTTAGCAAAACAACAAAGGATGAGTGCTCTACATTAGTATGGATGCTTCTCAAGGCAATGTCAAATCTTTAGTTAAATTCTGATCTCTACAGGATCAGGAATGGGAAAGTTAACTTTTTTCCCCAGCTCCAAATCAGAATATAACATAAAGCCTTTGTAGTGAACTCCTTCATAGCCTCCTATTCTTTTCATTTACTGATAAAAACTAGCGATTGAAATAATTTAAAAATGTTTTACATTTTTTTAAAAAAAGAAAACTACATCTGGAAGATGGCTTGTAACGTGTAACTAAGCTTTGAAGACAGATGCATTTTTAATTATTTCAGAACTGATTCTTAGAACTCTGGAATGAGATTCCCCAAAACTCTGGACAGCTGTCACTCTGATAATGCTCAGGAAGAACAAGCTATTCTTCCAGCTTCTGGGACAGAGTAAAAGTTGAACCCCTGCTGGGTACTTTTTGGGGTGGGTCGTGTAATCAGTTGTTTTGGTATCATTCATGGTTCTTTTTTTTTCTTTTTGTACCTTACACTTTCAGTTGCAAGCCACCCAGAATCATCAGACATCAGAAGACCGATTGTCTGTTTTAAATACATTCAGTGAACACACAACTTAGCCCCACTTTCATATATAACACGTGCAAGCATTGAGGACAATTTTGGTTTTGCCACAATGATTGAACTTAAACACACACAATGAGAGCAGCAGGGTATGGGAAGATATGATCCGATCTTATCAATGCAACAGTTTTTTAGATCTGCATTAATATCGGGTAAAATATTTACATTTATCCTGTTGCAGTAAACACAGATGCTTGTAAGCAGAAGCAGCAAATCATCTCACAGGAGCAACCTTTGTATATGTACTTTGCAATACTTGATAATGAATTGCTTTAAAAATGGCAATTCAATTGTTTTGAGGTTGGTACTGTAATTGTTTATTACTTTTGGGGAAAACCCCCCTAAATATCTTGTGTGATACCACTTCCTGGATTCTAAGCCAAATGATTATGTGCCCAATAGCTGTTTGAGAACATTAACACGATAATAAGTAATCACAAAATTCCTTGGAATCCCAAATTCCTCTCTCTTTTCTCCTGAATATGAAATAAAATTCCCTGATGCAAGCTCTCTTCTGGACAGGCATAGTGAGCTTAGCTTTTCTGCAGGCTTTGGATGATTTCTGAGAGGAAACCATGGATTACTTACACCATAAGACTTCAGAAATGAAGGACCACTGTTCCATCTTCAAATGAGGCCAAGTCAATTTGGCATCTTGTGGTCTCTTGCAGAAGACCACAGGGTATGGGGGTACTTACAATTCTGCAGGATGCTCAGAATGAATTGCCGTATATGCAGAAGTTTAGCAAAGTGGAAAGCAAGGTGAGAGAATTAGGCCACAGCACAGAAACACCTAGTATTGATTTTAGCTACAAACCGTAGTTTGATTATGGCCCATAAGGTAGAAGCAAGATTCCCCGAGCTTGTCATTTCTCATGCATGCAGTGAGATTAGGAGGTATCATCGCTGAGGAAGGAAGAGCCCCGGCACCAAGAAAAGTAGGAGAAAGAGAAAGAAAAAAGGTAGAATGTTTAGATTCCCTATAATAAGGAGGTAAGGGGGAAAATAATCTTCATTTGTTTAAAAAAAATATTAGAATAAAGAAAAGTTTATTTTTTTTCCCAATCAGGATTGTCTAGGCATCACCCAAATATAAGTCTGCAGAAACAGCAATTGTTAAAGCGAGACAGTGTACTTTAAAACATTGGGAAAAAAGGTGACTAAACAACCCAGACAACCAAAGTCTCAGTTTGGAGTGGGAGAGTGCAAAGGAGAGAAGAGAGACATAATTGGGACAGTGAAACAGAATGTCAGAGATAAAACAATTAACAATCAACAACGACCAAAAGAAACCCACTACAGACTATGACATTGAAGAGAAGTACGAAACTCATTACAAAAATATACAGCCTCCTCAGAGAAACATGTTCCAATTGAGTCAGAAAAAAATACTGGAACCTCATTCTTCTTCTTTTTTTGAGGGGGGTGGGGGAGCAATTTGTTAGTGACTGCACTGCAACGGACAGGAATGAAGTAATTCACCCGCAAAAGTTGCAAGCAACTGTAAGACAGCAACTGTGCAGCCCATGATTTGAAAATGGAATTGCTTAGGGGATTTCAAAAGCGACTCACAGCCCAGACTGTTAAAAGAAAGAAAGAAAGAAAGAAAGAAAGAAAGAAAGAAAGAAAGAAAGAAAGAAAGAAAGAAAGAGAGAAAGAGAGAGAGAGAGAGAGAGAGAGAGAGAGAGAGAGAGAGAGAGAGAGAGAGAGAGAACAAACTAACAAAGAGACAAAAAGAAGCTATTTTGCCCCCAAACCCTAATGTTAAATTTTTCATTCCTCAGGGCAACAGACATTCTGGAAGATGTGAAACACTTTTTGATAGGCTATATTTGTAATGTTTAGCATATGGTACAATACTTTACAGCCAAAAGAGCATTGGAAAAAGACAGAACATAAAGAACATTACACAGTTTTAGTCCTGCGGAAACATGGCCAATTAAGTGTACAACAGAAGTGCAAACACAGGAATTTTAATCATGACATGGATTAAAATGGTAGAGTGAGTTGGCTAAACTACTAAGTCGTCTGACTGTGTGAAGTTTTCAGGATGTTCTAAATAATAATAATAATAATAATAATAATAATAATAATAATAATAATAATAATAATAATAATAATAATAAAAAAAAAAAAGGACAAGTCTATGTGTGGCATACTAATTGAATCCTTTTAAGAAACTGGCATTAGAGGCAATGCCAGAAGAACTTTAAGGGCAATGTTCTCATCTAAAAGCATGCCAAAATACTTTGCCCTAAATCCAGGGATGGGCCTTTTATGACTTGTGGACTTCCAATCCCAGAATTCCTGAGTAAGTCATGCTGACTCAAAAATTCTGAGAGTTGAAGTCCACAAGTCATAGAAGGGCCATAGTTCCCCACCTCTGCCCTAAATGACTGCGTAAGCTTTTTCACTTCTTATAGTACCTGTGAGGTCACTCTTGCTGACACCTTATATATAATCTCCCATTCTTTTATTTTTTTCTAAAAAACCCCACTTATTAAAATGAATATAAGCCACCTTTTTTTCAGATTATGCAGTTTTACAAGGAATATAACTGGGCCTTTATCAATGAGGACAAGTCCATCTTTCTCAAGACAAACTGAATTGGTATATAGATATTCACTGATTCATTTATAAGACCAGTTCAACCTGGTGCTAATATAATGGAGTGAAAAAATAAAGAATTTTTTTTTCTTTTTGGTAATTTGTGGGGATACAATTATATAACCTTTGAAAGATCCCACCCACGTGTTGTTTTGCCACTTCTCCCATCTCTGGAGAACCAAAGTAGAAAAGTACAATAGTTGGAGCTTTGATACTGCTCCACACTAGGAATAAAAAGAAATATAATTTATTGGTATATTATCCCAAATATGGGGAAACATAAAGGACACCTGTTCATTTGTGTGCTTATAATTCATAACTGGTTGGAAACCAATTATATTTGGGAAAAGCCCTACATCTAGGGCATATATCTGAATAGCTATCTCAAATAAATAGGACATCATAATACAGTACTAAGCCACCCAAAACCAATACTACAGAACTTAAATACAAGTGGGATTTTTTTAATGCAGATATATCCCTCGGAAACCAAATAAAACAACATCTCTTCTCTTATAATAAACATTGAGAATGGCAATATTAATTTGTTCATAGCTGACACAGTTGTGAACAAACAATCTAAAGGAAAAGGGCAGGAGGGGAATCCAAGTGAATATATTCTTGTATTGCATACGTTTTTAAAAATAAATTTATAAATATTTACATAAATGTACGGGGACAGTAAAAGCCCAGACACCATCGTGGAATTCATGCCTATGGTTACAGACAAAAGCCAAGGACAACAGTTTTCAAAGGATAACACAAATTTCCCAACTCTGCATTGATCAGAAGACGAGAGAACAATTCATCCGCTGAGAAAGAGTTTGGCACAGTTCAAGAAACATTCCTTGTTTGGTCGGACAGGATAGTACAGTTTTGGTTTGTCTATATGTTTTTGCCCCCTTGGATCACCAAAATACTGCTCTGAAGATGGTCTTGCCTGTATACTGTGCCCCCACAAAAGTCCATAGTAGCAAGCAAAGGATGAAAAAGTGTAGAGAAAATTCAGCACAAGCGAGGCAATTAACCACGGTTGTCAAGGTTGGTAAGACATTGGTGGAAAAAGAGAAAAAGAAAGAAAAGGAAAAAAGAAGACTCCCCGCTTCAGATCTTGGAGATATATCATTCATGGTGTGATGCCCGGAGCAAGATAAGGAATGTTTTCATAGTTTGACCCACCATATTCCGGTACAGAGCCATCTCCACGTTTGAGAAACAGGCGAACTTTGCGGCCACCGTTTTTAATTAGTTCTATGGCTCGAGCGTGCTTCATGTTCTTTGTGGTTTCTCCATTAATCTCCAGGATTTCATCCCCAATCTGTGAAAATAAAATACTCTTATGATTAAAGTAAAATGCTGGCAGGAAAATCACATAGAAGAATGTGGAATGAGCTGTTTGCCAAAGTGCAGAATTGAACATGAGCCCAGCATTAAGATTTTGAAGTGGAAATGTAGCATTTTGGAAAGTTTCTAGTACAAAAAAAGGTACAAAAAACACATATTAAATTAAAGATGATATCCTGAGTTATTTACTGGTAAAATTCTATTACTAAGATTTCTGTACTATTCCATTTTGGAGTGGTATGGCATAGACCTACAAACATGATTTTAAAAAACCTGAAAAAAGAAAGAAAGAAAGAAAGAAAGAAAGAAAGAAAGAAAGAAAGAAAGAAAGAAAGAAAGAAAGAAAGAAAGAAAGAAAGAAAGAAAGATGGATAATGATAGTTTGAAAATATCCATGTATCTAACCCCCAACGCGAGGATGGCAAGTTAACCAATTTTGCTTATAGAACCCTGATAGAGATTTTGTTGTAAATGTGCTACTTCTAATAAGACAGTGGTATGGAAAAACAGTGCTTTTTATTCTTTTTTTAAAGCAAGCAAGTTAAAATATCTAGACTAATGTTTTAAAAAACTACATAGGTAAAAAGAAACAACAACATCAACAACAAAAAAGAGAACAAAAAAGGTGACCATGGATTATGTATCCTTCTTTCCTTTTTCTGAAGCCTATAGATCAGGGGTCTCCAACCTTGGCTCCTGGAAGCCTGGCGGACTTCAACTCCCAGAGTTCCACAGCCAGCAAAGCTGGCTGTGGAATTCTGGGAGTTGAAGTCCGCCAGGCTTCCAGGGGCCAAGGTTGGAGACCCCTGCTATAGATAAATGTACAACTGGATGGCCTATAGAATCACACTAGAAATACTGCACCCACTTTTGATCGCCATAATGTAAAAAAGATGTTGAGATTCCAGAAAGAGGGCAGAGAAGAGCAGCAAAGTTGATTAGGGGACTGAAGGCTAAAACACATAAAGAATGGTTGCTGGAATTGGGCATGCTTTATTTAATGAAAAGGACTAGAGGTGGCATGATAGCAGTGTTCCGATATCTCAGGGGCTGCCACAAAGAAGAGGGAATTAAGCTATTTTTCCAAACCACCTGAGGGCTGGACAAGAAGCAGTGGATGGAAACTAATCAAGGAGAGAAGCAACTTAGAACTCATGAGAAATTTCCTGACAGTTAGAACAATTAATCAGTGGAAGAACTTGCCTCCAGAAGATGTGAATGCTCCAACACTGGAAGGTTTAAAAAAGATGTTGGATAACCATTTGTTTCAAATGGTATAGGGCAGGGGTCGCCAACCTTTTGGACCTCAGGGACCACAAAACTTATAATGTTAAATCCCAGGGACCACTAACTGGTTCTGTGAGTGTGGCCTAATTTGTGGGTGTGGCTTGATGGTCATGTGACTGGCTCGGCATGGCTTGTATATAAATATTATAAATACTTATATAAATATTGAATTTTTTATATAAAAAGAGCAACTTTTACTCAAAATCAGGCAAAGCAGGCAGGCATATTGAGTTGCTCACAGAATCATTCAGTGATCTATCTATCTGCCATCGGCTAGCTCAGTCTGTCACATATAATTTGCTTGCTGTGAGTCAGCACTGAATAATAGAACCTTCAGTCCTAAGGGAGGTTCAGCTGTGCTTAAAAGCAAAGCCAAAGGTCTAAAGATTATCTAGAAAGCTAGAAATCCAACCATTTCTTGCTTCCTAGCTAATCTAAATCCCTTGGCAGACCAGAAAAACTGATGGTCGGAAAAAGGAAAAATCGCAATATAGCAGGCAAGTTTGCCAGGTAAGGAGTGAGTGGGCAGGGAGGGTTCCCGCGGGCCATGTTGGCTGCACAGCTTTGAGTTTCTGGGCAGCCTAGATTAATTGCTTTGGGGGGGGTGTTCTGGGGGTGAGATTTCTCTGCAACCCACAACATTTTCTCATGGCCCACTGGTATAGGGACTAGAAGACCTCCAAGGTCCCTTCCAACTCTAGTATTCTATTTTAATTATTTCTGCAAAGACATAAGGTTAGTTTCTATAGATATTGAAAACGTATTTTTATAGTGATGGGATGGGGAAATCTTGAAATAGTTTTATACTGGAGAATAATTTTAATTGAATGTATGTGTACATGAAATAAGTATTTTTTTTGTAGGGACCCTGCCTATTATTTAAGGGTATTCAATATTTGGCATGGCACTCAAAGATTAAGCACGGTGATCTTTGGTCCAGAAAATGTTGCACATTTAAGTTTGTAAGCCCTAAGGACTTCTTAAGTGAAATTCTACAGATGGAATTATGAGGCCTTGTTTAAAAATGTAGCAGTTCTAAAACAAACCAACAAAACACCATCACATGAAAACAGTTCAAATGCAGAGCAATTTCGAGAATGGCATCAAATGCAGAGCAATTTCGAGAATGGCATCTGAAGCAGTGAGATATCTGCATTGAATAGAGGAAAATCAATAATCTAAGCACATAATTATTTATATGGGCTAAAAGGCCTTTTCACTTTTAGACATAACAAAAGAAAAAAAAATCATTTGCGGACGATTATTGTCTGATGGCTTGTATTCTGCAACCAAACAGGAAAAAAAAAGGTTGGCCTGCAGATAAGGCAAAGGAGAAATGGTAGCTCATGTGAACTTGTAACATACCCTCATTTTCCCACATCTCTCAGCAGGCCCATCTTCTGCTAACCGCAATACATAGAGATCCATGTTATATTCCCGGCCACCTCGCAGACTGAAGCCAAATCCTTTAGCTCCTCTTTCAAGTTCCACAGTGTAAAAATCTTGTTCTGGCTGGAAAAAGGTAATAAAATACAATGTGCAACCTTAACCATCAAAAAGATTTAAATTATTTACATGCAAAGGCAGAAGAGCATTGGTTCAAGTGATCAGGCTGATTGGTATATCATTAAAATGAACCCAGGACATACGAAATATGGAAAATGCCCCTGTATTAAATTAGACTTATTTTCAAACTGCTTAATCTATTCCTTAAAAATTAAATTAAATTCTTATATCAAAAATAAGATAGGTCCCATTTTTAAAGACAGAAATCTTGTGGCATAGTTTACCTTAGTGTTCTCCAAAAGTTCGTTAATTTAAGTCAGTCAAATCTGTGTTAAGACCACTTAGAAGTGCTGAAACAGCTGCTTCTTTCAGAAGTTTTGGTACAATTGTTTGGGAGGTATCCTGTTAGTGTAATTGGCATATATGCATGTACACAAACTACACCATTGCTACCATTGTCAGCAAAGCGTATTTGCTCTGTATTTGTTTCATTGCTTATTTAAAAGATTTGCCAGGTCACTCAGTTTAGAGCACAATTTTGGGCGGCTCACAGTAGCACATGTGTACATACATGCAGAGACAAACTAAGAAAGCACTCAATGCAGATACACTGAACTTTATGTGGGAAATACATACATAAATACAGTTTATACAGAGAGGGGAAGAACACTGTTAATGTGCAAGCTGCAGCCAATAATGTAAAATTGTGGGCAGCAAATAGCCTTACCTGGGAGGCTGTTGGTGCTTTGAAATCAAACTGGGATTCCTGTTTTGTCTTTGCATTGTTTCTGCTCAAATTAATCATGGAAAGAAGGAGGAAAAAATAAGATCAGATTTATGGGAGTGAAGATACGTAGGCAATACTGAATGGAGATAACAGCCCAGCCACTCTAAGGGAGGGTAGCATAAAACTAACCTGTTCTCCTGTGGCATTTGTTGAGGAGTATGTGTAGTTGTAATTGTAGCAATTTTTTCTGCGTTGGTCAATAACGTTGCATTGGAAGATTCTGAAAAATAAAACAATGCTTTTAGTGCATCAGATTATTCCTGTAATTAGGATATGCGCACAGCTTCTTGTTGGCTGAGCCCTTTTGAAGTTATCAAATACATTTCTCAATGCTATTCATGAGGGATTTGCTCAGATCTAGTTCAGATTTCGGAAATCCAAAAACAGAAAACATACTACTGTACATAAGTTTTTATTTAACAATACACCTGTGAACACTCTGCCAACAAATCTTTACTTTGAGGGAAAGGAGCAAAGAAAAAAACCCAGTGCAGTTATGAAAATCACAAGGACAATTTCTGCTCTCTCACAGTAGCTGTGAACAATAGCGTGGAATATCAGATCAAGGCTACAGACTGTATAGCTGTTTTCTTCCCTACTTTTATTTTTACCCTATTGTTTAAAAGTCCTCTTATTTTCATGAATTCATTTCAATACAGTTTAATATCCTTTTGCTTCCCAAGATTCTAACACAATTTCCCAGGTTTTTTTCCCTTTATCCCCCATGACCTTGGATTCATTTGCCAATGCTATCATTTAGTCAAGAGCTTACAGTGACCTATGTTTTTCAGCTGCCCTTGTCATGATAATCACATCAGATATTGTATTGGTTTTGATAAAATTGCATAGGTCACAGTGATTTAATCTGATTAAATCGAAGAAGGGGCAATGAAGGGACAATGAAGGTATAGAAATAAATAAGCAGAAAATTCAGTATTAGTCTGTGGTATTCCTAAATCAAAATATTTGTTTATTATTTCATGCTCAAGTCTGTTAGTAATCCAACACAACAGGCAGACACTCGCAGTACCGCAAATACAATGTTTTCTAAGCAAGATTCAATTGCTCATCATTAATTGGGTGAATAATGTGCCAAATAAATAAGTAAATAAGTGAATTATTATTAGCCAATCCTATTTACAAGCTTCTTAATGCCGATTCCAAGCTGAAGGTTTAGATAAAAACATATTCAGTGAACAGACCTTTGATAAGCACCATACCTCTAACTCAATGGTAAGCAAAGTGTTTTCCTTCAGATAGGTTAAAAACTTCTATAATGACTTGTCATTATTAATTCTGGATATAATCTGAAGGAAATTAGTCCAAAACATCAGAAGAGCACCAGACTAACTATTCCTACCCTAAATTGATTCAACTGCATAAATGCTGATTCAATTCTACAGTTCAAATAGAAACTACACATACATATTTTAGGCAATGTTTTTTGGTTCCTGTCTGCAATTTCATCTGACATTTAAACCACAAAAATGTTTTAACATAAAAGTACCCAACACCTGTCATCAACGCATTATAGAAAATTTGAACTACATATATAAATAGTAAGAAAATGTGAACTTTAGCTTGTATCCTAAATTCCACGAGTGAATGTTTATCAGCCTTAAATTTCTCTCAAATAAACTGTACCCTTAAAAAAGAAGAGTTGAGGGCTTTGTGAAAACAGTTTTTTAAACTGTAGTTTAAAAATATATAAAGAAAATAAGATAAATGTTTTAAAATTCCTCTACATTGAACAGTAAGTTAGAAATTTTTGCAATGTTTTACAAAGTTGTATATGGCATGTTAATTGCTATATCTGGTCTTTCACACTTGTACAGCAACATTTTCAAGGATTTCCTAAATAAATTAATAAATAAACAAACAAATAAATGCAATAGCACTTAGATTTATATACCACTTCTTAGTGCTAAGTGGTTTACACAGTCAGCTCCCAACAATCTGGGTCTTCCTTTTACCCACCTCGGAAGGATGGAAGGCTGAGTCAACCTTGACCCTGATGAGATTCAAACTGCCAAATTGCAGCCAGCCAGCCAGCAGTCAGCAGAAGTAGCCTGCAGTACTTCACTCTAACCATTGCGCCACCACAGCTCATAGTCAAATAGATTCATATCGGAACAACATACACAATGATTAATTTACAAACTGTTGAACAACTTAGTGTCCCTGAGATTTTATAATGCACTGTTCCCAAGCCATCTGGATATGTTAGATATACACAATGACCAATCACCATTAGCTTTTGGCCATGCCATCTGGAGATTTCAAGAGTACAGAAGACTTTTCTAGTGCACTCTTTAAATTCCACCAAGAAACTATTTCTAATATCATTATTCAGCTATCAAGCTGAGTAGCCAAACACATCAAATTGTTCAAGAGACTGAAATATAGCTTTGAATCTTATTCTCCAAGAGCTTTGCATTGTTCCCTCACAAAGAACTCTGAACTATCTGGATGAATCACACAGAAAAACTTTCAAGTTCCAACATTATCTGTCTCACAGTGTCTATTCAGAAGCCCGTGGGAAGTATATAGAGAAGGCCAAAAAGAAAATGATATATAAAAAAGAAAGATGACAGGAGGTTTTTTTTTTTTTTTGGCATACAATAGTGTTGAGATAACATTTAAATATAACATTTAACATACATTGGTATTATCTCTACAGTTTCCAATTCTAACATAGTCACTGTATCAAATGTATATCCTTATTGCAATGCAGTTCCCATTGGTGAGATTCTAGATTAGTGCTAATGATTTGTTAACTTCTATCACAATGAGATTTTTTTTAGTTTATTTTATTGTCATTGCACCTTGTATAATAAAATGAAACACCATCTTCAGTGTACATCATGACCATGAAAATAAACATAAACACACATCCTTCACACTCCACACATTGAACCAAAGCCCCCGACACTGCATCAACACTGCACTATACAGTAGAATTTAAAAGAGATACTGCCCTGGGATAGAAGCTGTTTTTCAGCCTATTTGTCCTTGTTTTTATTATTCTGTACCATCTGCCAGAGGGTAATAATTCAAAAAAAGGGTGCCCAGGATAAGATGGATCTTTGAGAATGTTTTGAACTTTCTTCAGGCAGTGGGAGCTATAAAGCTCTTCCAAAGAGGGGAGAGGGCAATCAATAATCTTCTGGGCAATGACATTAACCCTCTGGAGTGTTTTCCTAGCTGCCACTGTGCAATTGGCAAACCAAACAGAGGTGCAGTAAGTTAAGATACTCTCTATGGTGTAGAAGGTCACTAGCACTTTTTCATTCAGTTGTTGTTTTCTGAGAAGTCTCAGGTAGTATAATCTCTGCTGGGCCCTTTTGACCAGGGCTGCAATGTGGGCACCCCAGGTCAGGTCCTCTTTTATGGAAAGAAACTTAAAACTGGCCACTTGCTCCACTCGGTCTCCATTGATAAGCAAGGGCTGGATGTCTGATCTGTTCCTTCTATAGTCCACTATATGCTCCTTGGTCTTATTGGTGTTGAGGACCAAGTTTTTGTCTCCACACCACAAAAGCAACCGGTCTACCTCCTCTCGGTAGGCAAACTCATCCCCCACCCCGGAGATGAGTCCCACCACTGTTGTATCATCTGCAAATTTAATAATAGTATTACTAGCATGAGTGGGACTGCAGTCATGCACATAAAGAGTATAGAGTAAGGAACTCAACACGCAACCCTGTGGTGTACCAGGGTTAAGAATACCAGTTGAAGAGGTAAGATTACCTAATCTGACCCTCTGTGAGTGGCCAGACAGGAAATCCATAATCCAAAGGCAAATTGAATAAGAAAGTCCAAGGTTCAGAAGTTTAGACACTAGTCTATGTGGAAGAATTATGTTAAATGCAGAACTAAAATCTACAAAAAGCATCCTCACATAGCACCCCCACTGTTCTAGATGAGTCAGAGCAGTGTGAAGAGTGATGGCTATAGCGTCCTTTTTAATTCTTTTAAATAGGAGAACTGTGCAATTATTCAAAGGGGTGCTTTTCTTCAACAGAGCTCCAAGCAAAGCCCTTCTTTGAAGGTGCTTCATGTTGCTTCATTTCAGTCTGCTTGGAAAGCTTTCAGCCAGTACCATTAAGAGGAATTGTTCATGGCCTTCAACCTGCTTGCCAAAAAGCTTTGGAAATGCTGCTGAAGAAGACACATGTCGACTTTTGTGAGTGCTATGAAGGATGTGCTGTCTTCCTTCCCCGGAATGCCTTACTCCAAGTTTTGGTGAACCCTACTGGGGAACATCCATCTCAATCATGACCAGGCTGTGGTTCAAAGAATCTTCTGTCCAAATGCAATGTCTGTATTCTGGCTTTGGGAAGTGACAGGCAGGAGACAGTGAGAAGATTTGTGACCATATAAAATGCTTCAGTGAAATAAATATTTACTTTGATGAAAATAATCATATTGCCTCTTCAGCAGGAATCTTTTGTCTAAATGAATCTAGGTCACCTAGTGCAGAGCTACCAAGTGGTGTTATATCACATTGCTCTATTTTTACAATGCTTTATCAAATCTTGCATAAGTGTAATAAAATTACTAGGAAAAGAAAGGGTTTTTTTCTCCCAATTTCTTTAGAAGTCAAAACCCCTTACTGCCAACTATGTGATTACTCAATAGCAAGTAGAAAAGGTTGTGTCTGCAATTGTCTTCTAAATATACCTGGCAAGACTGTATACATAAAAAGGCAAGAGAACCATTCTGTGTGAACTTTCAAAAACTGAATTATTTTACCCATAATACTCATACTGATGACCATTTTAAATTGATGAAATGAGCAATCTTTAGACAAGAATTAACATAAATTAGTTCACTGATTTCTTCATGGATGGATTTTCAATAGGATAGAAGATGTATAAGAAAAGGGTATAAATACATTGAATTGCACAGAGAATGAAATTTAGACTATCTGAATCTAATGAAAAAAACCTATTTGCAATGAACTCAAATGTCAGCTTTGGAAGCCATATTAGCACCAGGCGCTTCCACACTGCCACTTTCTTGAGCCTGGGAAAATGGGAGGGGGAATTTCTTGGAGTGTATGTGGTTTAGACATAATAGCATTCTTTTTCTAAGTCAAGGTCATGTTATTTTTGCACCTGGTTGAAAGGACATCTCAAGCTGGGACGGGTGGTGATTGGAGCATGTGATGCAATGAGGGGTGGCAGGGGGTAGATTTGTAGTATTTACTTATTGCAAGGAAATCCGGGACTTTATTTCCCAAATGTGCCAGTTTAGTATTCTTATTAAAAAAAAAAAAAAACTTTGGAGAGGATGTCTGTCTTGGAGTTATTTTTTGGAGTGGAGGTTTTCTGGAACGCTGACACCAAAAATGAACCTTAAGACTTTTCATGACTATAAAATCAGCCATCAATTTCCATAAAGATCTTCAGTATAATTGAGATGCTAGAACTGGGATAAAATTCAAATCCTATTTAGCTTTAGACTCTTAGCAAAAAAATACAACTATGTTATTTTCGTTGATTCTTTCTGCAGTATAACTAGTTCACAGGAAATAGTTTGAAGAGAAATGGTGTGATCAACACGCTTTCTGTATTTAAAAAAAACATTTTTGTTCAATTTGATTGGGAACCCCCCCCCTTTTTTTTTTCCAAAGAAGAAAATTTGAATGTATGTACATAGATTGTAGGATTCTTGGTCTTGCCTTCAATTGTAAAATGGTTGATGGAATGCATGAATATTCTCAATTTCATTCTACAACTATCTTTCATGTGAACATACATTTTTTTCCAACTTTAATTAAATTTCCCAAAGGTACCCAGAGGGATTCTTTCCATGGGCATTTTCAGTTCTACCATAGAAGCATGAAAAGTAGTATAAGAGGCTGCAGCAAACTGATAAAAAGATGTGCAACAGAAAAATAGAAGTACTTAGGACTCATAAACTAATCAATATCACCAAAATAAATATGAATGATAGTAAAGAGAAATACACTCTTAGAGGCATTCTTTTTGAGAAACAGGTAGGCAGCAAATGTATATTCAACTTGTTAAGCATTCAATACCTTTAATTTTTTATTTCCCAAATAACAGCACATCTAGCAAACATTAATTTCTTTCCTCAAAAGAACTCTGGATGACTAACAATGACAATATAATTTAATATATATTGTATTAGACTTTAAAATGTCATAGCAGTCGAAAATCAGATAGTGTACCTGTTAAAGTTGGTGCGTCAGATTGCAGAATGAAAAGACTAGCTTGCATCATCTGATAATATTTCTGGTTAGGGTTAGGGTTTGGGGGCATGTCCTCAATCAGGAAATATCCTTCAAAAGCTAGAAGATGAGCATTGTTTAAAATGATAATGATTTTTAAAAGCACTGTTACAGCTAAAGAAAAACCTTTAAGTCTCTCTCAATCTCAGAAAAACAACAAGCTTAGTATAAGGCAATGTGCTTATCAATGACCTTTGTTTGCAGACTGCAAACATCCAGATTATACCAAGGAAAAAAAAGCAAAAGGATGCAAACCAACTATCTCCCCCTGTACTTACAGTAACACAACTTACACTTACAATAACACAAAAGCAAGTTCCTAAACACGCTGAACGTACACCGCCCAGAGATCGGTGGTCTAGAAACATAGAATATAAATTTAAAAATTAGATTTATTGATGGTATTTTAAGACTCCACGGATATCAACAATTTTACAAAACTAGAGTCCACTTCCCAATTTCTCCCTATAGAAAGAACCACTGGTTTAGCAATTGGTTCATAACAGTTTTGTCCCCAGAAAAATAGAAATAGAGAAAAAACTTCCAGTTGCAAGGCTTTGGTGACGGCAGGAATCCGCTTCTCTGCGGGTCCCTGCTGCGTTTGCTGCTGAGGTACCTCCAATCCAACTGGATTTGGGGGTTGTCGCTGCCCCAAAGAGGCAGCGGAAGACAGAGGAGATCTGGGCAGGGGTCTGGGGATATTGCACCCCCTTTCCCCAGCCGGCTAGACTCCTTTTTCCTGAGGCGGTGGAGCGGCTGTCAGAAATGGCAGCCACAAAGGAATCTTCAACCGGATAAGATTGTGCAGGAGGAAGACAGAAGGAGAAGTTTTCTTGGCTGAACCTGGATATTAAGTTACTTTTAAAACACCCTGGAAACCTGACTTTCGGATTGATACATTTGTTTCCAAAAGAAGTTGTTACGGGCAGCGAAAGTGCTGAAGGAAAGTTCACTCTCCTTCCTTACGGAGAAAGCAAATGAGCACAGAAAAACCTGTTTCTTTAAGGTAAAAACAAGCTCTTTGTTATAAGTGGGAAGGAGAGGACTAAAAAGAAAAATCTTTAAAAACTTGTTGGAGGAGACACCTTGAAGATTATAAGACCAACAACTAATAGTAATACGGCTTTAAAATATATTTGGGATTTTGCCCCAGGAGTTAAAATTGCAAAGAGAAGAAGAGGAAATAATTTCTGTCTGTTTGGATTGTTTGATAACTTTGACATTTGCAAATTACTTTAAGATTAAAAACATCTGGGTTGTTCTTAAAAGTTTACAATGGCACCATCTGTGGATCAACTAAAAATGGAATATGAAAAATTAAAAGAAAGAGAACAAAATGGCAAGAATTCATTGGGAGCTGTCTTCCACTTTTTAGAAATGGCGGTTTCTATGTACCAGCAAATACTTGAGGAAGAAAGAGAAGGAGAAGGAGAAGAAGAAAAGGAAGCCATTTTTAATGGACAAAAAAGTTTGATTAAGAAAGAAAATAGGAAGAGAGGAAGGAAAAATGAGAATTTAAGATTCAATAAAACAACCAAGAAAAAGAAAAATAAGGTACAATGTAAGAAAGCAAATGAAAAGAGAATTACAACAGAGAGGGGAAGCTAAAAAGGTGGAGGTTAGGAGAGGGGAAGGCAAAAAGATCAGACTGCAGAAGAAAGGGAGGGAAAAAAAGCCACAGTCTGAAACAAGATATCTTTTTTAGAGATAAAGAATAAAGGATAGTGCATAATTTAAGAAAGATTTTGCGAGAGTACATAAGATAGTATTGTAGTATTTGCATTTGAAATAAGTCTATTGGAATATTATAAGATTTAACAAAATATTAAAATATTAAAATGTTTTATAATGATAGATTTCAATATTTAATAAAATATCAAAGAGAATGTGTAAAATGATTAATGCTTAGTTATACTATTAATTAGAATTAGAATTAGAATGGAAATTATACACTTAACTATATTATAAGTTTATTATTCTTTTTTTTCCAAAGTGCAACATGTAGAATGTACTAAGCAGAATCAGGATAGAAATTATGTATTATTTTAAGTGTTACTTTAGGGAAAGGCGTCACACCTTAAAAGTGATTACAGGGGAAATTTTTTGCTAAAGAGAAGAGATAAATAGATGATTGGAAAAGAATGGACAAAAGATACAAACATAATGATTTTGAAATAAGATGAAATAAACAAAATATAATTAAGAGAGTGAAAAGAAGGGAGACGTTATATAGAAAAAATAGAATGGTTAATAAGATATGAATGGTATATAAGATGAACTTGATTTAGGTCTGTAAAAAAAGATGTAACTAAAAGTGGCTAAGCCACTTTTCAAAAGAAAAAAGAAGTTTTATGTTTTATTTTGGTTAGCTATGTTTTGATTGTGAATTAATAAAACCTTGGAGGAATAAAACTAAAGGGAGAGAAATTTGGAAAAGACATGTATAAATGATAATTAAGGAGGTTTTATCTTTTTATGTCGTTTTATGTTTTGTATTTTGTGTGTTTATGCTTGATTGAGAATTAATAAAACCTTGATAGAAAGAAATATAATTGAATAAAAGTGAAGGGAGAAACAATGAGAAATTTGGAAAAGATATATATGTGTTTAAATGGAAATGTGATAATGTGGAACTATGCTTTAAAAAATAATGCTTCATTTGCCTTGTTAAAACTTATAAGTAATTTTTGAGAAAGGAGGTTTTACACTTGGATGTCTTATGTTTTGTTTGTCTTTAAAATCAATAAAATTTGTTTGTTTTTTTTAAAAAAGAAATAGAGAAATAGAGATGCTGAAATGAGAGTTATTTCAAGATATGTTTAACACAGGGGTGTGTTACCTTCGCAGGGACATTTTTTAGCACCAGAAGTTGCTTTGTGTGATGTGCTGTTTTTTTTTTTTTTTTTTGAAAGATGCAACATAAGGGAGAGTAGGCCTAACCAGGAGCAAGAAAAAGAAGGCAAAGCAGAGAAAGAGGTTTACTAAATATATGTAACCAACAAGTAATGAGATGAAGAAGTATTGTTCAGGAGTGAATGGCATGACAGTGGGACTCTGAAGCTCATACATCAAAGAAGTGCAAGATGTTAAATTTATTCGATTATTTTTTCCTCTTTTTTGTACATTATGAAGCCAGAGGAATGTTGAGGAAGTTGCTATAGCTTGTTGATACTTGACAACATATATTAAGTAAGGAAGAGATAAAATAGTAGAGAATGGCTACTAAGATGCATATCCGTCAATCAGCTGCTTTTTGGGGAAAGCAACCAGATGTGGATAGCAGAAATGGAGGAATTACTAAGAGAGGGGTTTTTTTTCAAAAAAAAACAAGCAAAAAAATACAGCTGAAACTCGCTTGTATCAGGACTATTCCATTTATTGTACCTCTCTTTAAGTTTCTCTTTTTGCAAACCATCTTTGTTTCCATTATATCTTAACTTTTGTTCTTTAATGTCTTTTTTGTGACAGCCCAGCTTTCTTGGTTTTCCTCTTTCTCACAGCCCATTCACTTTTTCTTCATATACTTTTGCAACTTGTATGCCTCTTCCTCCACAGAGGCTTCTCTCAAGCCTCCGGGGAGGCAAAAATGGCCTCCAGCGGGCCGAAAATCAGCTGGGAGGTGCGTGCATGCGCAGTGCAGGTAAGTCTGGCCAGGGTTCACGTGCCCGCACAAATAGCTCTGCGTGCCATCTGTGGCACATGTGCCATAGGTTCGCCATCATGGTCCTAGGGGATGAATGACACAGTGAGGAACTTCCATTAACATCAAAATCCCTTTGTCTTATTAATTTTGTTTTACCTGTTTTTATAGTGTTCTAGTGCTTTAATATTTGTTAATGATAATGAGTTTAGTTATTTATTATTTTAATTTTGTAGTACATCCCCCAGAGTCATTGACTTGGGAGATTTATTTATTTTATTGATTAAATTTTTATGCCGCTCCTCTCTGTTATTCTGGATGATAAGATGAGTAGTTATTTAAATTAGATAAATTAAATAAAATGTACCTTTTAGTTGCAGGCAAAAATTTAGTTATCCTTATCAAATGTATGTTTCTAGGAATTTCTATGTGAACAGAAGCTGACAGAAGCTACACCTGTTACAAGCTTGGATTCAATTTCTTCATATGCATATTTATTCTTTTGTGTTGTTGTTTATAAATTCAAAATTAGAAAACAACAAACATTTGGACACACTCTAAATTAGTCATTTACTTTGGCAATGGAAAACAACTTCTAAATATTTTCTATAACCAGTACAGGGTCTTACTATTCTTACATTCTTTCTTTCAGAGCTCTTCCAATTGATAAATAATTTTCAGTATCTTTCTGTGCACCACATATTTCAAATCTCTCTGTAATTTCATGTCTGGGGTCTCACATCTTTTCCCCCCTAAAACTGCTTAACTGAGAAGTAAGTTTCAGGTTGGTCTCTTGCTGAAATATTTAACTTTTTTTCAGGTTCAAAAACTTCACTGATCATGCGATCCTAGTTAAATAGAGGTCGTCTTCGTTTAGTGAGCACAATTAAAACTGGCAACTCTGTTCCTAAATGACATGGTTGCTATGTGGAAAATCATGTGACTGTAATTCTGCTTTCAATTTTACTTTAGCTTTCCTTTCTCCCCATTCTTCCACCCTTTGGAATGTTTACCCTGGAATTGGGATAGTTAGCAAGAAGGGAATTATCTGTATTTACATTCTGTTAGATCTGAGGCGGATCGGTTCGACAGAGATGCGAGATCATTTACGTGAGTTCAGCTCTTTATTAGGTATAGGTAAAGGTCTGAGAATGCGAGCCGCAGCAGCCCTTCATATTGGGCTGGCTCGCGGCTCGGCAGCCAATGGCAGCACTTTGAATCGGCACAGCCAATCACGGTAGATTCCCAGTGCTCCAATCACGGCCGACCTGTTGACCAATCAGGTCTCCGCTGGTCTGGACCAATCGGATGCAAGGGTTTCGGAGTATGTTAATATTGTACACATTCACTGAGGAGAAAGGGATTAAAAGAGAGTAAACAGGCACACAATGAAGAATACACATCAGAACAGTGGTGCTATTCTACTGGTTCGGCCCGGTTCTGGCATACCGGTTAGCACCAAAGATCAGTGGAGACCAAACCGGTTCTCTCTGAGGAACTGCCGTTGGGCCCACCCACCTGCCCAGGCTCCATACTGACCTTTATTCCTTGCTTTTGAAACACAGCTGCTTTGCACGGCACAGCAGATTGCCACGTGTCAGCTGTTTAAGCTACAGGATTGCAGGAGGTGAGTAGGAAAGCCTCTGAGCATGCACAAAGTGCGCGTTTGGCATGCGTGCGCACAAAGCATGCCCACCAAGACAAACCCACCAAACCGGTGGTAAACTACTTTGAAATCCACCACTGATGCACTGGCTATTTGTCGAGCATGCTTGTGGCTCCTAGACGAACAGTCAGCGATAGCACATTCCTTTTGCTGTGTGTTCCACATTGTATGCCTACTTACTCTCTTGTAATCCTTTTCTGTACAATCATCCCAATCTGCAAGGAGGGTGAGGTGGAAGAAAAATTGTGATAATTTGGCAGATGCTGAAATCTGCCATTCTTACTGTTGGTTCATTGCTGCGTTTTTAAACTGTGCAATAAAGTTGTCAGTAAGACTAGAAAAGGTGCAAGGTTTGTAAGGCCTACAATAGGTCTACTCATAACTATTAAATACAAGTCTGGACCTGGAAGACTGAGAAAATCCTTTGCTGGAACTGGTCAGATCTTCCTATAGACCACTGCAAATGACCTGCTGAAAAAAAAAAGGCAACACTGAAACAGTTCTCCGTACTTGAACTTATTTATTAGCTATTGATATGGTCACCCAACTTGCAAATTGTGACTTTAGTTGATTAACAGAGCAAAATAGATTAATAGAGCAAAATGAACTTAAAAACCACAGGAACATCTCACAATACAATTTATAGCAACTTCACATTCCAAAACCATTTGCCAGAGAAGCTCAACCGATACTCAACCCAAAGTGTGTGTGTGTGTGCATGTGTGTGTGTGTGTGTGTGTGGATAAGTTTTTCCATAGCGTTATGAAAAGCTAACAGGGTTGGAGCCAAACAAACCTTGATGGTATATTGTTCCAAAGAGTACATAATATGAATCTAGTTTCACAGAAGTTATTTTCCTACTCTATCAGATCTCATGCTTTACTTTCTACCATATAGAGGTAATGTAAACTCTTGCTAACTTAGGGATTTATTGATATATATATAATTTGATCATAGGTACCTAAACATTTTCATGTAACATTATATATAATGAGTCATTCAATTTTTTAGGCTCATACTGCTCATTATATCATTCGGTTTTCCAAACATTTTCCGCAAGTAATTTGGATTCGAAACAATAATGTGACTATTTGTACACACACACACACAAATATTTCTACCTGAATATCACATCTATCATATACCTGATATTGAATTCAGCAACCAACTTCCAACTCCGTAAGTGTACTAAACTATCCACATTTCAAAACTATTCACTTTTTGATGCACTGCTTCTGAATCAACAAAGCTGCCAATCACTTTTTTTCCCAAAGGAACTGCTGAAAAATTCCCTGCTTGACCAGAAATTGCACTGCACTTTCCAAATTCGTCACTATCTCCTCCTAGGGCCTTTTGATCACAATTTTGGCAAATATCTTCCAAACATGCTTAGCAAATTAATACTCTACAATGTTTCCATTCACTCTTGCTAAAACCTTCCTTCAGGGTATAATAATGGTATCTCTTCTATTATTGGGCACAGATGCCGGTTTCACACACACGTTAAAAAGTCATATTGTAACTCTATTAATATTGTTTCCCTAGAAGTAAACAATATGAACTATATGCTCATTTAACATTTCTCCAGTTCAATCCTCTATACCAGGGGTGCCAAACTTGATTTCATTGAGAGCCGCATCAGGGTTGTGTTTGACCTTGTGGGGGCGGGGGATAGGCATGGCCAGGATGGGTGTGGCCAGCTTGATGTCACTTGTTGAGGCTCCGTTTTTGGCCGTGATGACCTCCTGCAGCCCTCTGCCAGCGAAAACGGAGCTTGGGGAGGCTGTGTGTGGCCCATTCGAGCTCCATTTTTGCTGGTAGAGGCACTGTGGACCAGTCCTTCACTGTTTCCATGGCGGCCCCATGGGCCAGATCTAAGCATCCTGTGGGCCAGGTTGACACCCTTTCTCTATACTCATAACCTTACCATTTTTCAACATTCTCATAGCATGTGTGACTTCTTTTTGATTTTTTATTTTATAGTAACTTTTACAGCATTCGTTTCAAAGTTTCCTGACATTTCGCTACCATTCCCATGTAAAAACTTTAAAATACTAATTCTAGCATCTAGCATTCAAAACATATTGCTCAGGAGATCTTTTTTCCCAAACACATACTTCAACATTTTCAACATTTTCATTTATTCTAGGTCTCTGACTATCCCAATTGGTTGTATTTCTATACTTTCTTGTCTGCTCATGTATCTCATCGTCCAAAACTCCAACATGTTACATCGTCCCTAAATCCATCCCTGTGTTTCCATTGTAAGAATTTACTGGAACATAACGTATTACCATTACTAATGTTGATTTCTATAATATCTGCTCTCAACAAGTGATTCATTTTCATTATCAGGCTAGGAAACATCTCCAGCAGAATTTAGGGGATGTCACTCTTCTTCAGGTGTGGGTGTGTCAAATGAGGTTCTTGTGATGGGTCAGGTGTGAGTCATCAGTGAACAGAAGAACACTGAAACTGACATCCTCTAAAATCTGCTGAAGATGTTATCTAGCCTGGTAATCAAACATTCAGAAACCAGCCTACAAGCTCGGAGAATGAACCTTCAATTTCATCCTCCACCTGAGTTACAGATATTTGCTACTATCGCAATTCAATTCATATGTTCTGAAAGATGTTGTAGCCGTAGAGAAAAACAGACAGCATTGGAAGACAGAGTTAAATGTATGATTACTTCTTGCAGTCCTTGTGTTGCCACAAGAGATCCACGTCCAGCCCACCCTTGAATTTTGTCAACCCTTATCCAGGACCAATTTAGTGCTGGCTGTTAGTTGACTTGATTCTTATGTATAGTCATGAACAGTAAATATTTCTGAGCTACAACTCAATCTATGGTTTTGATCCTTTGTGCCTGAGAGTAGCCCTTTAATACACAACTACAATCTTCCTTTTCCTTCATGTATTCATCAGCTCAACAATCCTAGATCAGAACATCTTCATTCAACCTTTATTATTAATCATATTGTAAGCATTCCCTAACTTTCAGAAGGAAAAAAAATATTTTTCTCTCTCTTTCATTATTTCCTTAATTCACATTCTTTACTATTTACTCCATGAAGGAGATGGGTTTGAAGTTTGATAAATAAATGAATATATTTACTCCTCTTACATTCCATTCATATTTCATATGGTAAAATCAGAATGGCCCCCTAGACATTAATCTCCAGCCCAAGTGGTCTATAATCAGCTGAGGTTTTCATATATTGGTTTTTAGTAAGGTATAGCAAATAGCACTCAGACTTGTATACCACTCTGTAATGAAGTTTGGCTAAGGCCCAGTTTCCTCCACCTCCTCCTCATCAAAAGATAAATTCTGCAGGGCCATCAGAAGATAAAGGGTTGACTACATTAGTAGATTTAATTACACCTGTGTTTTACTCCATGGATAATGACAGTAATAGTCATAAAAAGCAACCATGATAGTAATAGTTTATATGTTTGGGGCCAATTATGACACAACCCAAATCTAGTTTTAGCTCAAATATACTTGAGATAGACTATGCATCTAACTCTCTAATACAGAGACTAACTTGCAAACCAATACGCTATTGTATTATATATACTATATATTGTATGTATTGTATTATATATATACTAGAAAGCATATGCACTATAATGTACACCCAGGATACATGGATTCCTTATACTAATCAGGAGGAAAAAAACCTTTGCTCTCATATACAGAAAGAGACACTTCTTGCAAACACTGTATCTGGTCTTTTAAATAAAAGTAGTAAGTTTTCTCTCCATGCCCCAGCACACAGGTAGTCCTCGACTTAAGTTATGACGGACACTCCAAAAGTTACTTGTGACCAGGTTCCAAAGCTACAATGGTGGCCCTCATTGCCATCACATCACAACATTTGGGGAGTTGGCAACTGGCCCACATTGACAGCTATTTGTAGTGACCCAAAATCACATTTTTGTCAGAAACTGAGGTTTACTTCTTCTTTGCAGCAAAAATGTGGCCCATAGCAAACAATGGGTTCACTTAACAACCTCAACACTCACTTAATGACCCCTACAAAAAAGCTCCTAATATTGGATTGGTGATGTAATGACACACATTATGACAATCACAACTTTGGGCCATAATTGCCAGGGTCCATTACAGTCGTAAGTCAAGGACTACCTCTACACAGAGAGAGAGAAAATCAGGAGAAGAAGGCAAAACAGAGCCAATGCAGCTCAGAGCAATATTGTACTGTAGGAAAGAGGGTAGTGGAATGAAAGAGAGAATATATACTTTACCATCCCCTGGAATTATGCGCAGAGTAACCATATTTCCTGCTTCTTTAATTAGGTTGACGATGTCCGAATGTGATTTGTTGGTGATGGAACATCCATTAACGGCCAATATCCGGTCCCCGACTTTCAGCTTCCCGCACCGGTCTGCTGGGCTCCCCTCAATAATCCGACCTATTTTGTGAGGCATGGCCACACATGCATTGCCTGCTTTTGAATTGATTTTTTTTTGTTTTTGCGCGTGTGCATTTTTTTTAAAACAAATTGTTTAAATACGTTGGGAACATGGTGAGAGGGGGAAAGGAGAAAAAGGGTTGAAAAGGGAAAGAGAAGGTTAAGGGTTAATTAATTAATGCATCAAGCAAACGTTATTAAAGGAGAGCTTTTGCTGCCAGTGTTCAAAACATTGGCAATTGACTCTGTGAGTACAAATATTAGAATGTGCTAATCAGCGCTTCCTATGCTTCTCGTAGTGCTTCTCTTCTGCACAAAAGGCTCTTCTTGTTACATCCCATGGTATGTTTGAATGGGTTGCCACTGTGCTCAGCAGCCTTCAGAATAAAATCTCAGAGGATTCTACTTGTAAATCTGAAATTGTTGAATGGCAACCCAAGCCTCTTTGATTTGCCTTGAACCCAACTTTGTCTCATTCTTTATCTTAGCCAATGATGCTTAAAATCTCTGCCAATGTTTTGTTCTTTCTCCGTTTTGAAAGACAATCATTATATTGCCTACCAAGAAATGAGTTTTCTCTTAATTCAAACTCAGAAGGATAGATTCTACAAAAAATAATTTCAGCAAGGATAAAAGCAGTGGGGAGTCAGGAGTTTCTACTACAATGGAGAAGGAACTAATTGACGCCAGGAACAAGTAGCCACTAAAGATGGACCAAGGGAGAATATAGAGCTTTCCAAAAATGCTTACTTTCAACACAATTTAACATAAACTATCAATAAAAAAGTGGGAAATCTTAAATATACCCCAAATATCTCAAGAATTTAAATACAAGAATTTAAACTCTTATTTTCATAACCAATAGTTTTAAATATGCATGTTAAGGATGGAAGATTAAATGATGACAGTAAGGGACAAGGAAAAATTTCCTTTTTACAGTACTGTTTACAGTACCTTTTTCCTAATCAACTCTATTAAATGTTTCTAGTAACACTAATTTCAGCCAGTGAAGGTAATGATGAGGAACAAAGGAAATTATTATTCATTTTATTTTATATTTATTTATATCATGCCTTTACTAATCTTAAATCAGTCTTTGGAGAGTAACAGGCTTGTTGGTCTTGATCTATACCTGTAACTTTCATTATTGGGTTTGATCCATCTGAAATTTGTGTATATTTTCCACAGTTCAGAAAGCTAGATTGAACTCTTTCCTATTGTATAATGTATAATGACTTGTATAATGATTTTCTGCCCTATTAGTGTTTTAAAATAACATTTAGAAGTTATTAAAATGTTCTATCTTTAATAAAAAGGAGTTACTTTATGCACCAGTTTAATGGATTACATAATCTAACTTGCAACAGTGATTAGGTTAGCTACACCAGGCTGTTCCTCAGTTTAAGCTGTACCTATTTTTCAGTATGATCACTGAGTAACAGAATTACTTGTAATTATATCCATATATCTATATCTTCATTTTTTGCTTATAGAATATAGAAAAGCAGTGAATATTTTTTATTTATAAAATAAGGAACTTTTAATGCCTTTGCTTCATTCCAAATGATTGATTGTATTTATATTTTTATATATTTTACGATCAATCTAAACCATTACTGCTACTGCTTACTCTACTCTTCTTTGGACATTTTGTTTTCCTGCATTCTGACTTGATTTCTATCTCAATTTGCCAATTTTGTTTCCACAAAAATTCATCTCTGGAATTGCAATTTGAACTAATATCAAATATGATTGTAACCTTACCTAACTTGGCTTTGTCAATGTTTCCTGCCCACATCTGGGTATGTTTCTTTAGAACTTTGCACATAATTGTGTTTTGAAGCAGCTACTTCACTCACTTTGCATGGGGCCATGATGACTATGGAGGCCTCATTTGTGTGCGTGAATGGAGATTTTATCAAGCCATCCAAATATAATATGCTTGTACTGTATTTGTATTAGTAATTTTAGAAATATATCTATGTTGTGATAACATGAAAAAATCACAATGAAAGGTGAGTTAAATGATCAGCCATATATTATCCAAAGTCCATTATAACTCGTAGAATGGATTGTTTTCATAACAGATAGCAGTAGTCGTGACTTATTCTTAAATATAACCACCATACAATAAAAATATTTCTTTGTTAATTTCTAAAAAATTTAGGAATGAACAAACCTAATCCACAGGTCTGTAGAAAAGACAGTTTTGGCCTAGTCCAACCCACTTTTGTTGACCACCTATATAAAACTTTAATAAAGTCTCCTATAGCTACAGGGCAAGCATTGTATAGCCACGGACAAGGATTTCATGCAGAATATGGGAGCAGAGGAGAAGGGAGGGATTAACTTGAAGTCAAGACATAAATTTGCTTTCACATGGCCTTGTATGTCTAGCTTTCAAGAAACTTTCAGAAATGAACATTAATCACTGGTGTTCCAACCAAACTGGAAAAGTAAACATTTAATTACCTTTATTTAACAGACCATCCTATCCCTTCAATAAATCTTGCAATAAAATTCTCTGGGCTTGGAACATACATTTTTACCATTTTAGGGTTGCCTCCTATACTTAGTTTGTACTAAATGGGTGGGATTTGAGTGGTTTCAGATTATATTTGCTGCCTTATTTTATTTGTCGTTATGATTTTTTAATAGGCATTCACTATGTTACTTTTAAGATCAAATAACTATCTCACATGATTCCAAGTGCTTTTTTAATTAAATGAATGCAAACAAGAACCATATGAATTCTTCAAGAGTGGAAAAGAAGTTTGAAAACTCTTCTATTTGCTAGCACCTGGTACGTATAGGGCTGACAGATGAAAATTGGAAGATGAATCTTTTTTTGTTGCTTAAGCAATAAATATATAAATAGGCCTCAGAGTCAAGAGGTGAACCCCATCTCTAATTACATTTAGATTGATTTGGATATCAGCAGTTTTAGCTAGGTGCAGGGTTAAATCCAGATTAAAAAGTTCTAGAGATAAGAAGCTTCCATCGTATTTTTATTTATTTATTTATATTCTGTAGGAATGTCTTAAGACTATCTAAGCCACTCAGTTCCATCCCTGTGCTAAGAGAGAAATATAAATGGAATAGCGATTCACCGTTGATTTAGGCTTTAGTTAATTTAAAATGTATTACATGCAATGGTGGGGGAATTGAAAGAAGAGGCTGCAGGTGTTTGATCTGCAAGGATCACCTGCAAGGTCAAGTCTTACCTAGCAGATAAATGGGAAAACATTCATAAGCAAAGAGAGGTTACCTGAGACAGGTTCTCCTCATGAATGATGCTATGTTTAAAAAGTGAATCAAAAGGAATGCCACGCCAACTACATAAACCACATTGCTAGCACATGTTTCCTTTACAGTATCTTCTTAAAAATTCCTAATCTGTTTATCTCAAGAAAAGCTATATGCTACGGGGGGGTTCTTACTTTAAGCATAGGATTACACCCCCTGTTGTCTTCCTCCCCCTCTTCCTGTTGCCATTATTTCTAGAATCCCAATTTCAACATGTCTCTTTTAGAAAGAAAACAAAGTCAATACAAAACAAAAATTGTAATTCAGCTTTGAACAAGACCCGGGAGGCAAACATTTACCAAAGCCTGACTTTCCAATTAGTCACATTATTGAAATAGAAAAGGGCACATTTGTGAATTTTAATTACTGTTTTGTAATTTGTAATTACTGTTATCATTGTACTCTAATGCAAGGGTGTCAAACTCGTGGCGTCAGGGCATCATCCTGTGACGTATTGCGACTTTCCCTCCCTTCACTAAACCGGCGTGGGTGTGGCCAGAGCCTGATGCATCTGGCCCATGGGCTGCAAGTTTGACAGCCCTGCTATAGTGTAACAATTTAGGTTCTGTTATTAACTTAAGAGTTGCTGTCTTTTCCCTTGTTCTTATTTTGGTCATTGGTGAAGGCTTATTTCTTCAATAAACACTACAGATGCATTAAGGATAACCCTACCAGCCAAAAGCATAACTGGAATGTCTCCAGGTCCTTTTGAAGTTAAAATATTGATAGGATTCACATAAACCCCGTCCCAAAATCTAAATTTTAGAAGCATATTCTGCACTTACCGAAAGTTGTTCCAGCTTCTGGACGACTAACTGAAGACACAATGACAAATCCGAAACCTTCATTCTCTCCACGCCGTATTTCTACATCGTAGGGCTGGACCACAGTGCTGACGACGCCACTGCCTCCTCCCCCACCACTACCAATTCCACTGGTGCTGCCACTGCCTGAACTGACAGTGTTGAGTGAGTTTTGACTCCCCTGCGGAGTACGTTTCTCCTCGGTCAAAGAAGTTGGTTGGTTGCTGCTGTGATGAGAAGAAGCTGGAGAGGGAACCTCATTCTCTGCTTTGGGGACTGTGTGAAAAAGATGCAACCCTGGATTAACAGCTTTTCAGCAATGTCAAGTTTTTAGGAGCATTAGACAAAAATATAAAGCTGATACATTAGGTTCCTACTTTGTATCAATTGATTATAATGGTGAACAATTAAGGAAGATGTAAGACAAAATATCTTGAGGGACTCAAGAGGTGGGAGAAATCTGCTATTGGGACAACATTTAGGAAGAATCTTTTTCTACACGTTTCTATATTCCTAAATTCATCTGAGGCTTTCATTTTATATATGTTTATTCAATAGTGGCACTCATCTGGGGGGACACTAATACTCGAGAACAATACCCATGATAAGTTTTTGCTCAAAGATATTGAAAGATTAAGAGTACCATTCAAATCAAAGATCAAAGGTTTAGTATGTCAACTTATTTTTTCTATCATAGAATTTAGTGGTTTGACAAAAAGTTGTATTACTCTTTGGAATGTGTACAATAATTCATTCTTTTTCTTTTATACTGCATTTTACTAAGTGTGTCCCATTGTTTTTCCTAATTTGAGGAATAATTCTAAGTAATGATCACTAAGAAGATACTCTTAATACAGGCTTCAGTTAAGGAAAGGCATTTTCAGCCTTTCCACCAAGCATACTGAAGGCTGGAACTCTTGAATATCTGGAAGTCATCTACTTGCATAGATGACCTCCATAAAGTACCATCAAATCTTCATTAGATTAATTTAACCACACACACACACACATACTCTTTATGCTAGAAATTGAGAATAAATAGTAGGGGTACGACTATCACATTAATATTAGTGTAATTTTAGAAGCATCTGTTGTAAACAGATAGTTGAGCTAAATGAATCTGGTCAAATGTAACAAGGCAACTTTTGTAGGAGAATATTCAGCATGAATCCTGATCACTTCTGTAATTTTGCTAGGTTACATTCAGTACCTTTACAGTAAATTTTCTTTCAACTATTGTATTTTTACACAATGATGTATGATGCTGTTACCTAATTTAGATAATGAAACATCTGCAAGAAAACAACCGAGCTCAGAGAGCACCGAAGTCCCCTTACTGTATATTTTCCTCCAAGTACAATACACTATTCTTCCAAGTATAGAATAGAAATAAAACAACCACACAGTCACATTGAAGCTTACCTGTGAATACCACTTTGCGTCTGATAGTTAAATTGACATGGCCTTGCTTTGCAGCTTGTTGCATTAGTTGGACTACAAGCTGGTGTGATTTTCCAACTACTGGTGTTCCATCCACGCAGATCAATTCATCTCCAGATCTCAGGCGACCATCAGCATCTGCAGCACCCAATGGCACAATATGACCAATGTAAATCTGTGAAAAGGAAGTGAGAAGGGCTGTCACTTGCTCAAGAAACAAACCAGGATTACCTACACCCCAAACACCTTTGAAAAGACTGCTCCAAATCAGAACTCTTATCCTAATGGATTCACGCACCAAATATCCAAAAAGATTTGGATTACCTAGATCTAACGTAGATCTAGTACCTGTGAAACATATTCACAAAAAGGATAATGAAACACATTGTAGTAACCAGTTGATTCCACAGGGGGGAAAATACTACTTTCCTATTTCAAACAACCAGCAGGTTTGATTATTTCTGGTTCAGTTTCAATTAAAAAAAAAACAATTTTCAATTGGTATTTTATATCACTGAAATGTCCTTCATAAGGGAATTGAACTCAACATAGATACAAAATTTCACCACAAACTCATTTTTAGTTCTTGTAAATTTCTCTTAAATGAGACTGTATATGCAGATTAAAAGAAGTCTTACCTTTAACTTGATTCAAATCATCAACAGACTAAAATTGATAACATCTGTTCAATGTTTAGCTCAGTAGTTATTGTACAACTGCTTCAGGGCTAAGCCACTTGCTGGTGGAAACTGCCACTCATATTTGAGCTGGATTGAAGTAGGACCATAGCTATTCACATTGCTTTCAATTGGTTTGGTTTGGTTTTTTTTTTTTGCTAGCACAATCAAGTGCCATATCCAAGAGACAGTCAAAGGCTGTGCTAGCAATATACATTAGATAAGCAGGGCCATATTTTGCTGAAGATGATCCTAGAAATTAAGAAGATATGAAAAATAAAAAAGCTAATTTTGGATACTTACTGGTTCCCCAGGCTCATTTCCACCAAGAATTCTAAACCCAAAACCAGTTTCTTTCCTCCAGAGAAATATATCCTGTTCTTGATAATCTGGAACTGTAAGGAAGTAGAAGGAATTCATGATTTATAATTAGCTGAATGTGTTTTTTTTAATCAGAGTATATTGAACAAGGGATTACAAAACACAGATATACAATGGCATTGCCCTCTATTTAGGGCAAAACAGCAATTTGATTTGCAAGGAATGACATCCATTTTCTACCATGAAGGAGATGTAGTTTGCAAAATGCACCCTTTGTTATTTATACTATTTTAAAATTAAAATGGCACAGCTTCCAAGGCCTTCTGGAAGATCTTCTCATGGTCTAATTAAATTAAATATATTTGATGCCATTTGCTCTTGAGATGATGTAAATATGATACCCATCTTCAAAACCTTGCAAAACAAGCCAATGACTTTGATCCAGATTTAATCAGGATTAGATCTATTGTAAATTTGAGTTTTGGTTTCGATCCAAACTCGTGTTTTTTAATTTACTTACGTCTTATCTTTATAAACCTGTCACATGAATTTCAAAGGTTAATATCAGAAAGTAACACATTTGTCTATTTTGGAATAAAGCACAAGTAGGACAAAGCAATCGAAGCCTTTTCTCTCTGGAACAGTTGTTTATATGGTTGCCAATCATTGCTTGAAAGTTTTCAAAACAGGAATAACATGCAGCATATATCATACTTCCAAGATACATGTGCCAGAACTTCAGGGTATGCTGGCCCATAGTCCAGTGCATCTGGTCTTCACCAGCCAAATCAATTGCAAAACCAATATAATCAACTTCTCATACTTGGTAAAAGAAATTTTTGTGGAATCCATTTTTATGACATTATGTTTCTGGTTCAATGAAAAACTACCTACTCAAGATTTGAATATGTATATATGTCCAATTGTAATCCATGCCATAATATGCATCTATGCACTGCGTAGTAGTGCACTATGCACTGCATAGTAGTGCACTACATAGATGCACTATATGCATCCAAAACAAACTTCTTTTAAACCTAAAAGATGTTAATGTCAATCTCTGTCAACCTTTAAAACTGGATGGGATTTGAACAGAGATACAACTAGAAATATACAAGCTACTAATTTATATGTGAAAGACAATTGCATATATAAGAAAACACAATATCAACTTGGAAAATATATTATCATAGATGAACAATTTCAGCAAACTCTTGAATTCATGAATTTAGATTCCCTATTTTTGCAATAATTCAAAACTATCTGCTATAGACAGCCTTTAATATGGTCAAGGTATTTTATTTTTTCAGTTCTCAGTAAACCTAAAGCATGGTTTTTATTTCAGATGCCAACTGACTGCCAATTAAGTATTAGCTCTTTGCCGCATTATCAGAATTTGTTGATGCTAGTGTCAGTTATAAACCCCTGATCCTTTTTGGAAATAATGAGTAGATAGTTTTTTTTGTCATTAGACAAATGAGATCCTGTTAGAGAGTATAACTCCATTAGTAGTATAGTATTGTTGATTTTCTTTTCAAAAGAGAGATAAGGAATGGAAAACAAATCAGGAGAAATAATTTTTGTAATAATTAACATTTGCAAGCCTTTTTTAAAAAAATTGCAAGCATAAATTCAGTTGACAGTACTATAAATGGCTGGAGCTACTGGGCACACTCCTTGTAAAATATCTGTTACATTGACTAAGAATATATCTTTTCTACGGTATACATCCAAGTTTATATACACAGGTTTATATACGCTCCCCCAGGTGAGAGCTCTATTTATCCACTGATCAGACCCAGGTTCAGCACTGAAAGAAGATTAAGTGCATAGCAAAAAGACTAATGTGCATCAGCCCACTTGTTAATGGTTGCAGCTTCAATGTCATATTGCAAGCATAATCAATGCAAAACTCATTTTAGACCTGAACATTTCTAGGATGCCACAGCCCTAATAACACACTGCCTGCCTGTAGTGACTTTTCCCTTTCCGGATGTTGTTCTGGTTTGGGAATTGTTTTCTTTCTTCAGCTTTTCCTTTTCTCATCAGCTAAATAAATGATTCTGTCACAATGTTTCACTGAAATTTGGCTACAAAAATGATTCAAAATGAAGGCAATGTTTTTTGTTCATTTTGATCTCTCTCTCTCTCTCTCTCTTTCTCTCTCCCTCCCTCTCCCTTCCTCTCGTCCTTCCCCTGTACCCAGAAATGGCAAAGTGTGGCATGTGTATGCATTGGAGATTTGCAGCAACCTGAAACATTAGCAAGGCTCAGTAACATGATGCAACAGCAGTAGTAGTAAGTAACAAAATGAACGTATTGAGCAAATGGAGTATTAGGTATTCAGGATGAAATTTGCTTTGTTTTGATAAACATAACATGCTGGATCATTCACAGTCTATGATCTGTGATGGCAGATGGCAACCCAGGACAGTAAATTAAGCATAAACCTTATTTTGTCATTTGTGCAAGAAAGGAAACTTCTTTTCCTGAATTCTCATCCTGTACTTTAAGATGTACTTTGTTTCTGACCATTACATTGCTGAAACTTTTCAGAGGATAATATTGTTGCACTAACAGGATCAGAATATATAAAATACAGTATTCCACAGGGAAATTGAATCTTTTAAGAGACTGTATAAGCACACTAATGTATCAGTCAAGTACCAACAATTACTTTGAAATGCATCAAAACATAAAGTTTCTTATGCAGTTAAGAAATGGTGTTTTAAAATTGAAATATTTGAATGGAGGGAACTAATCCCACTATTTCTATGAATGGTGAGTTCCAAGATATTTTGAAATGTTTTCTTTGAAAGCTTCCTTTGGCTTTTAAAAATTTAGTGTCAGAGTCATTCAGATACAGAAATTATCCCAGAGCAAAAGAACAGGTCAAACCCAGTCCCTATCCTTTCATGGAAGTGTTGAAAGGAAGCCGATGGCATCCAGTTTAAATAAAATGAATTCTGGATTCTGTTTGCTGTAGGTAACATTAAATCAAGCAGTTGACAGTTTGTTCTCCACTATAGAGAATGACTAAGAGTTTAAGTATTAAATTAGTGCATGAACTAAATAGTTGGAATATAAAAAATGCACATATGCTGTACATTGGTTTTTCTTCTTACATCTATTCTTTTCTGTCTACGTTTTCCATGTCCTATCATCTTAACCTACCAGTGTTTATGACAATAAAATGGGTCTAAAGCCTGCGTGCATTAATGCACTGAACTCCAGCTCCACAATTTTCTAAGTATAGTGACAGAATAGTGAGATGATAGGGTTGGTCAGTACTTCGCTACCTGAAAGTTATTATCTTATGCAGCAACTCAGTTTAAATGCAAGTCAAATTGCATAAAAAAAATTGTGAACTTTGCCACTAACTCAAGCTGAAGGCCAAACTAATTGGTCTTGGCTGCTGTCTCTAGTTCATAAAAGCTAAAGATTTCTTCCAATTAGGTCTAGGAGAAATATGTTAAGAGCCAGTTTGATATATGCAAAATAGCTTCTGCAGAACATTTCAGCAGCACTTTCTCACCTATTTTAACCTGTGAACTTTAGAATGCTTTCATCCCAAATTAAAGCTTTCTTTTCTTCTATTTTCTCAAACAAAAATACGTTCTACCTATGTTACTTGCAGTTCTTGCACAGTTTAGTTAGAAAAAAGTAATGAGAATAATGCTGCTTCCCCACCCCTCCTTACAGTGGAGTTATTTTTAAATAGTAAAAGTAGCACGATAGCAAATAAAGTAAAGTTACTTTAGTTTATCTATGGTGACCATTCAAGGAAACTTATTCCTGAAAATGTGACTTACCATAAGGAAGATGACATTTTCAAGGTTAAGAAGTTTGTTTGCTCTGGTATACTATTTCAGGCTTAGTCACTTATTCCATTTATATTAATGATTCATTCATTGATTCTAATGCATTTATAATTCCATGCAATTATCATTACCTCACTGATGCTATGAATTTTAATTCTGAGGATCTCTGGACAGAGCATTAACAGTGGTTTGGATTTGAAACAATCCAATCAAATATAAACTCTAGTACGTGTGACCGCTTACAATTCAGCAAATACTTCTCAAGAATCTCAATACATCCTTATTTTCATTACTGTTGACACAGTCTAACAGTGAATCTCCTTTGAAGGGAAAGGAGATAGTAATAAGATAATGGCAACATGAACTACAAACACACATGTGCACAACATAACCAAAAGTGAATCAAAACTCATCTTACAGCCTTTTGCATCAATTGATCCAAGTACATGGCTAACCTTAGCATCTGACTGAGTGGTGAGCTAAACAAAATTTTATTCTAAGTCCCTCTTGATATAGTTTCCATATCTTTGGGAGGCCATTTAATTGGTTATAGTGCTAGCTAAAGGTGGCAATTGAGTTACATGGCTGGTAATCTGGAAGTTGTCATTAAACATGAAATCTCAACATTATCTAATATTTCCCCTGATGCAATGATAGAAACTGACCAAATGGCATTGGTTAGAAACAAGCCACGTGGACAAAATAAATGTGAAGGGGATTCCAAATTTAAAATGTTATTGCCTGATTTTCCTCCCATTAATGTTTATTTTGAAAACAATGTTTGAAGACTGATGAGCACAGTTAAGTGCTGATCAGCATAATTATCATTTCAAATTAAAGGACATTTTAAAGGACTAGAAACCTTCTTGGAGGGAGGGAACCCTCTGCCAAGTATTCTACAATGATTTAAATCTGTTTCCCATGATGTAAGGATCAATTTTCACACCAATGGCTTATCCATACTGACTCGTTATTGCAGTCTCTCAATGATTTCATGCAAAAGTTATAAAAAGAGTCCTTAACATGGGATGAGAAAGAATGATAACAGGTGGCTACAGGTAAATCTTTTTTTTTTTTTAATAGAGCAATGCTAATACTTCAGCTAGAATATTTTGTTTTTATTATGTTGGTTGACAGTGACACATTAAGGAAAGCATTAGTGACTCTTCGTACATTTCATGCTTCATGCCAAAATCTCCAACCAACCCAGCCACATGAAGTCCCTCAAATCACAAACACTACCACATGATGGACAGCAAGACAAGATATAAAATTCTCAACTCATTCTTACATTCTCCAAAACTCGTTGAATTGATTTCTCTTTCTCTTTCACCCTTGCTCAGTCCAGTCGTAGGCGAAGGTGACATAGCTGTGAATATTAATTTTAACATTTTGCAAAGCTTAATGAAATCTGTTTTTTTTTTTGTTGGTTCAGTTCAATTTCGCATCTGTTTTCATATCTAACATGACACCCCCAAAATTACAGCTCCCAAGGATTACAACAGACCCACCAATTTTAATCTAGAGTTAGAAAATTTGAACTTTGAATAATTGTACCAAAATATAAGATACAAACATGTTCTAACTAGGTTTTAGAAAAAAAGCAGAAAGAAGAATTTCTTGCTTTTGATAACATGAATTCCAGAATGAATACAGGGTTAGAAAACAAAATGTACAGGAAATTACACTTAATGATCTTCAATCAAATATTGATTTATTTTACCCTTTTAAAATGAGAGGTACCCAGAAGCAGGAGGAAGTTGAATAAAACCTTGCTTTGAGTTGTTTTAGAACTTCTGCTGCAATAAAACATTTTTCTGCTGCAATAAAACATTTTTGTGACTTTTTTTATTATGAATACTCATTACTTGTATATGAACTAATTCTACCAGCATAGATTTTGATTATTAATATCAAACATGTAGGCTGAGCTGATACAGACACAGGTTTCCCAAATTATAAAAAAAACTGTGGTGACATCAATTATATAAACTCCTATGAGAAATTTCAATTAATCTAAAAACCAGTGACCAGTTCAAGGATCTATGATCATACTATTGAGCAGTAGCCTAATAACAGACAGATTCAAGTCCTTATATACTCAATGTGTAATCCTCAGTGGAACTACATCTACATAGAGGGAAGTATACAGTGGGATACCCCAAGGTTCTGTCTTATGCCCAGTACTCTTCGTTATCTTCATCAATGATTTAGAAGAAGAACATCTAATTTGTAGATGACACCAAGCCAGCATGAATAGCCAACACGCCAGAAGATGGACTCAAGATACAGAAGGATCTTGACAGACTTGAACATTGGGCACTATCTAACAGAATGAAATTCATGCTGAAAAAAAGTAAGGTTCTACATTTAGGCAAGAAAAACCAAATGCACAGGTATAGTATGGGTGTAGTGTATAGTATGGCTCAATAGTAGCAAATGTGACAGGAATTTTGGTGGACAATCAAATATGAGCCAGCATTGTGCTGCAGCTGCCAAAAAAACCAACACGGCTCTAGACTGCATTAATAGAGGGATAGAATCAAGATTACATGAATTATTAATACCACTTTATAATGTCTTGGTAAGACCACACTTGGAATACTGCTGGGCACTGCAATATAGTATTCTATCCAAAGTTTTGAATAAAAAAGTCTGGATTCAAAATGAATGTGCAAAGGAATTCTTTCTGCAGTTTTATCTCGATGTCTGTAGCAGGCCTGATCAGCCTACCAAACTATGCAGTCCAAATTAAACTCAAACTTTGCCTTTGACCTTTCTAGTTACTTTGCCACACGAAGGGCCATACTGCTTAGAAGCTGGGCACTTTTACAAATAGCACTAGCACTTAGACTTATATACTGCTTTATAGTGCTTTACAGCCCTCTCTAAGTGGTTTTACAGAGTCAGCATACTGCCCCCAACAATCTGGGTTCTTATTTTACCCACCTTGGAAGGATGGAAGGCTGAGTCAACCTTGAGCTTGGTGGGATTCAAACTACCAAATTGCAGACAATAGTCAGCAGAAGTGGCCTGCAGTACAGTACTCTAACCACTGTGCCACCGAGGCTCATATAAATAGGGTCAATAGGATTTTCATATAGGATACAGGCAATCTTTGACTTGAAACCATCCATTTAGTAACCATTCAAAGTTGCAACAGGACCGAAAAAAGTGATCTTTTACCAGTTAACAGATTAACAGATAATCAGAGTTGGAAGAGACCTTGTAAGTCATCTAGTCCAACCCCCCACCCAAGCGGGAGATCCTACACCATTTCTGACAAATGGCAATCCAATCTCTTCTTGAAAGTCTCAAGTGATGGCGCGCCCACAACTTCTGAGGGCAAGCTAAACCATTGGTTGATTGTTCTCACTGTCAGAAAGTTTCTCCTTATTTCCAGGTTAAATCTCTCCTTGTTCAGTTTCCATCCATTATTCCTTGTCTGGTCTATAGGCGCTTTAGAAAATAGCTTGACCCCTTCCTCCCTGTGGCAGCCCCTCAAATATTAGAAGACCGCTATCATGTCTCCCCTGGTCCTTCTCTTTACTAGACTAGCCAAGCCCAGTTCCTGCAACTGTTCATTGTATGTTTTAGCCTCTAGTCCCCTAATCATCCTGGTTGCTCTTTCCTGCACTTTTTTTAGAGTCTCTACATCTTTTTTTATAGTGTGGTGACCAAAACTGGACGCTGTACTCTAGGTGTGGTCTTACTAAGGTTTTATAGAGTGGTATTTGTACTTCCCTTGATTTTGATTGTATCCCTCTGTTAATACAATTTAGGATTGCATTAGCTTTTTTGGCTGCTGCTGCATACTGCTGGCTCATATTTAGCTGGTTGTCCACTAAGACTCCAAGATCTCTCTCACAATTATTGCTATTGAGCCTGGTTTCACCCAGTCTATATGTGTACTTTTGGTTTTTCTTGCCTAAGTATAGGGCTTTACTTTTCTCTACGTTGAATTTCATTTTGTTAGATATAGGCCAATGTTCTCGTCTGTCAAGATCCATCTGGATCTTGAGCCTATCTTCTTGGGTGTTAGCTATTCCTGCCAGCTTAGTATCATCTGCAGATTTGGTAAGTTCCCCTTCTATTCCCTCATCTAAGTCATTAATGAAGATATTGAAGAGTACTGGGCCTAAGACAGAACCTTGTGACACCCCACTGCTTACTTCCCTCCATGTAGACTTAGACCCATTAAGTACTACTCGTTGAGTACGGTTTGCCAGCCAGTTGCGGGTCCATTTATTCTACTTTTTTCTAGCTTACTAAGAAGTAGGTTGTGGTCTACTTTGTCGAATGCCTTGCTGAAATCTAAATATATTATGTCGACAGTATTTTGCTGGTCTACTAATTTAGTCACTGTGTTGAAGAATGAAATGAGATTGGTTTGGCATGATCTGTTTTTAACAAACCCGTCTTCACACTTATCAAGTGTGCAAGGAGTTACAGCATCCCTACACACAGTCATGTGATCAAAATCAGGTGCTTGGCAACCAGCATGTATTTACAATGGTGGCGGTGTCTCAAGAGTCATATGATCACCATTTGTGACCTTCCCAGACTGCTTTGCTTAATAACCAACATGATTCAGTTGACAAGAAGGGTGATTTGCTCATCAACCATGTCCCCCCCGCCAAAAGGTCACAAAATTGGGAATCATTGGTTATTAGGCAAACTCACTTAAGCTCAGCAATGGAAATTCTGGTCTCAATTACAGTTTTAAATCAAAGACTAGCTATATGTTTAAATGTGGTTGCTTGTTTCCTAGTCAGGCAAGGCTAAGCACTTCAAACCTTCCTTCAACACACACACTTTGTTTTAAAGCTGCTTCATCAAAAATGTCCAATTTCCCTTGCTCTCACATTTTTCAAACTTATCTAATTATGGATTAAGGAACTGCTTCATGTGCTTTTCTGTTTATCTGATTTACAAGCCCCACATCTAGTGTTTGACTGCAAATAAAATCCAAATATTAAAAAATGAATGCAATAGTTGTTAAAGCTCTA
This sequence comes from Hydrophis major, assembly GCA_033807585.1. NCBI lineage: Eukaryota > Metazoa > Chordata > Lepidosauria > Squamata > Elapidae > Hydrophis > Hydrophis major. Next base: position 73,458,230 of record CM066329.1, read on the forward strand.
AAAAAAGGTTTATACCTTCTTCTGCATTGTTTTAATTAATGCTTGTTTAAGCCTTTCAAAGGGGTTCATTAACACATCTGCAATTCAGATTAATTCATTTTGTCACTGCTGCTTTGATAGATGGCCCCTACATAGGATATGGCAGCTTTATAAAGCATGCAGGCAGCACAATAACAGATTGCAGCAATCCTCAAGGAAATTTTAGACTAAGACACCAAAACAAAGAGGAGAGAGGAAAAAAGCAACTTCTGCTAAATCTATGTTTTTAAGAAATAGGTTGCCTATTTGGATTTAGGGCACAGCATTGGATGAATAGGTAAAGAGTGGTTCTTGAAAATAATGCTAATCTAAATATTAGTTCATCACTTTTATTTATTTTATTTATTTATTTTATTTGGTTTGTCAATTGCTTACAAGATAATAGGTATAAGTATAAACATGAATACATGAAATGGATACAAATAAAAAGAAACATTAGGACAGGGATGATAGGCATGTTGGTGTGCTTATGCACGCCCCCTACAGACCTCTTAGGAAAGGGGTGAGGTCAATAGTAGACAGTCTAAGGTTAAAGTTTTTGGGGTTTGGGGAAGAAACCACAGAGTCAGGTAGAGTATTCCAGACATTTATCACTCTTGCTGAAGTCGTATTTCCTGCAATCATGTTTGGTGTGATTAACCTTGAGTTTGTATCTATTGTTTGCTCTTGTATTGTTACGGTTGAAGCTGAAGTATTCATTGACAGGTAGGACATTGCAATGTATGATTTTATATACGATACTTAGATCGGACCGAAGGCCGAGTAGTTCTAGGTTTTCTAGGTCTGCAACAAGTAGAGGAGTGGAGAACTCTTCTTGTGAAATATTTCTGGACTTTTTCAACTGTGTTAATATCAGATACATAATGTGGGTTCCAGACTGATAAGCTGTATTTGAGTATTGGTCTAGCAAATGTTTTGTATGCTCTAGTTAGTAGTGTAATATTACCAGAGAAAAAGCTATGTAAAATTAGGTTAACAAATCTTAATGCCTTTTTGGCTATGTAGTTACAGTGGGCTCTAGCACTTAGATCATTAGAGATGAGTACTCCAAGGTCCTTGACAGAGTTTGGATCATCAACAAGGTCTTGACTATTCAGCCTGTATTTTATTTTCTGATTTTTTTTTTGCCAATATATATATATTTTTTTTGCCAATATATTTTTAATGGAAAGCATTGGCAATTGCTTGTTTATGTACAAAGGCACAACTGAATTCATATGCATCTGACAGTAAGAAAACAAACAATATATTAATTGTGGGCCACTCCTCAGATGTCATGAAGTAAGTAACTAGTTTTTTAAAAGAGAAAAGTAGCTGGTTTGTCTGCTAAGATTGAGCTCCATTATAGTTTTGGAACTGTTTAGTAACATGATGTTGATAATAATAACTACATATTTGAAATTGATCCAAGATTACTCACCATATAACAATGATTTAGACATTAATAATATAAAACTCATCTTAGTGGTCTTAGTGGTCTTTTTATTCGCATACATATGTTAATAAACATTCTAAAACATGCCATTTCCTGGAACAATACTACATAGATTTGTACTATAATTTTTTTTATTTTTAGTTTTATTTGGAAATAATGGGGGTGTTTGCATTTGATCAATTTACACACTCTACAGTTCACAAGTGGAATGATTTTGCACTGCTGTTGACATCTGCAGGTTGGCTATTCAGTGTCCTGAGTCATCCTAAATTACATTCAATTGTACTTTTTGGTCATTACTTTTGCATGCTTCTGACTGGCACAGAAACCATCCTTTAGTCTTATGGAAAGCATACTGAAACATACCCTGCAGTCTTGGCTGACTGACTGATTGATTAATTGAATGACTGTAAACACAGTTAATGTCGTAAATGAAGTATCGATGGATTTATATGATACTGTAGTTGTTTTGAATGTATCTGGATATACTTTTCAAACCACTGGTGCTTCCTGTTACTCAGAAAAATAGTATCACCACCATCTTCTAATATTATCACATGGTTGGTGGATCTATCACATACATCTTGGATCTAAGATAGGATCCAAGCAAAATAGGTTCAAATTTCAAGGCAAGGAAATACCCTAAAGAACATCTGGAATGTACATGCTATTTCAGAATGGATCAATGGTGAACACTATTCACTAATTAAGAATTTCTGAGTAGAGATCAAAATTGCATCAACTACAGATTCTTTAAATTAGCAGGAGACTGGACTACATTCTTTGAGGTCCATTTATATTTCATGATCCTATGACCTGAATCTTCTGCTAATTCTTATTTCTGTCACTTTATGTATTGTTTTAATCTGTATGTTTGATAATTTTACATTTGAGCACTTTTTCCAAAAAATGTAGCCAAAACATTTTGATTAAATACTTTAAACAGGGCTGCCAAACTCATGGCCCGTGGGCCGAATGTGTTACGTGTTGGCCCCACCCCTGCCTGGTTTAGCGAAGGGGAAAAAAGTCCTGATACATCCCATGACACTGCCATGATGCTATGAATTTGACACCCCTGCTTTAAAATAAGCCACTTTTAAATATAGGTAGAATAAGGGATGACTGAATTTCACTGAGGAAAAAAGGAAGGCATTGCATTGCTAATAGCAGACGTTTTTTGGTTGAAGGAATGGACATCAGCAAGAAAGTAAGTACTGTTTTGATTTGTTTTGCATTATTATTACTTATTAATATATCAGTGTTGGTGGGAGTGGTCTTGATAGTTCCTTGATTGAACTGTTGTTTAATGTTAGCTTGTTTGGCAACTCCTTATTTGGAGTATTGTTTGCTTCTTGATTGTTAGGTCTAATGGTATTAATCTATGCTCATCTGGGTGCTGACTGCTTGTAAGTTTTTGTCTTTTTGTTTCCTTTTAGTATTTTTCAATGTCTCTTAAATGGCATGTAGATGTTGTTTATGTCAATATGCCAGTTGATGGCCAATCTATCTGAGTGCCAGGTTTCCAAGAATTCTCTATGGTTTTAGACTTGGCTTGGTCTAAAATGCTCACAATTCCCTAGTTAAAATTATGTCTAAGTGTTGTGAAGTTAAGGAATTTTCATCATGTCTTCTGACTGCTAGTTGGTGTTCATGGATGTGCTCTGCCAGTCTTCCGCCGAGACATGGGAGGTTTCATGGAGTTTCATGTGAAGAAAGACTGAAAGTTTGAGCAGCATCAGCCATTGGACAATATTTTTTTTGACTGCAAACTGTACTCTGCAGAAAGGGCTGGTTGCTTTGAGTCTTAGGAGCCATGGTGACAGAGTGGTTAAAATGCAGTATTGCAGGCTAACTCTGCCTACTGCCAGAAGTTAAACCCTGATTAGCTCAAGCCTTTCTTAACTCAGCCTTCCATCCTTCTGAGGCCAGTAAAATGAGGACCCAGATTGTTGGGGCAATATGCTGATTCTATAAACTGCTTACAGACTGCTATAAAGCACTATGAAACAGTACATAAGTCCAAATGCTATTGCTGTTTGAAAACTAAAAAATGCTGGGGCAGCCAGAAGAAACTATCTTACTTCATGCAGGGAATGAACCTGCATACCACTAGTAAGATCAATGCTTTATTTCAAAGGCCATTTCAAAGAAGACAGAATTTAGATCAGTTTGGGTTAATTGTAGGGATGCCAACTTATTATGAACATCTCATATTGTTTTCTTTGTATCTACTTGTATATTTGTATTAGTTTTATTGATTTAGTCATTTGATATGGTCAAATGAGTAAATCAATAAAGATTCTATTCTATTCTGTTCTGTTCCCTTTAAGACAAATAAGGATTTGCACAGATTTGCTGAAATATCTCTGTGATTAAATCCTCCATCGCCAGCAACCTGAACATCAGAAGCAGCCTGGCTTTTGTGAAATGTAGGAGCATTTTAGCAGTCTGCACACACAGTGCTCTGAAGAAAAAGGCTATTTTTATTTTGAAAGATTAAGATACTATTGGTATCTCTGTCTCAGGTAAGGAAAAGCCTACGAGTAAAAATAATGCCAGGGAACACTGCAAATTCAGGTTGAATCTGCTGAGAGGGCAGATTCATTTACCTGTATAGAGCAAATTATATTTTAAGAAGATTCACTTCTCAATGCAGATGGGACAGATTTGAAATATCCAGGTAGGCTTTCCAGATGGCTTTATCTGGCTTATTCAAAGGCTATGCCCACTGTTCTAACTTGCCCTGTATACATTTCTAATCCAAAACATTCTTCAGTAGTCTTAAGCAACGTTGGGGCGCAAGGGAATCATCTACTTTTTTTTCCGGCTTAGAATTATTTTCTGAGGTCAGGCAATATATACACACACACAAACATAATCACAAACAGAGAACTGGTTAAAGGAAAGCCTAGGAAACGAAACAGGTTTCTACACAATAAAAATTGTTCTGTGTCTAAAGTATGGCAAAATTTGGATGGTAATCCACATAAGAGGTGGAACATCAGCTCATTGACAAAACGCACATTAGCCCCCCAAGAAGGGCTGCAAAAGGTTGAGTTTCAGAAGCAGTCTACTCTCATTTGCATTTCTGGGATGGATCAAACAGAGCAATTGGTAGTCAGCCGCCCATCAGATCTTGTATGAACCAAAGTCCCCAAAACAGCTTTTATTGTTTGATGGTATTGTTATGGGATATAAGCTATTCTGAGTAATTGCAATTGACTGTAATTAAAATGTTCCCGATGTTCAGACTGGGCATTTTTATTTACCTATCAAGTCCTTCCCAAGAACCTGGGATAGGCAGATGTGGGTGTTTGATGGTGTTACAGATATCATCACATGATGTAAACTGTTCCAAGTCAATTTGTCTTTTGCAATTGACTGATGGTGAATTTGACAATACTGATGGTGCTCCATTTGGTTTGAGATTGTATTAATGGGCTTATTACTAAACTTATTACATATTATTACTATGATGATGATAATGTGAAAATTCCTCCATTGGAAAACTTGAAGGACTAGATTAAAGACAGATCACCATGGAGAAAATCTATGTGGTCACTAAGAGTCAACATCAACCTGATAACACATAATCAATCAATCAGGGTTAAAATATCTAAGGTTTTTCTCTCTCTTCTACTGTATTTCCCCTATAATCTTACTAATATTCAGTAATATTCTTTGTTATGTTTTTATTGTCAATATTTCTTCATGCATTATTATTGGTTAAAATCCAAAATATTTTAAAGTAAAGGATAATGCTGTTCATAGGTTTAAATAATAATGATCAGTTGAGAATAGTCTCTTTAAATGGTAAATAACAGCAAAATTGAAATAACGGTAAAATTAATATTTCAAGGAATTTGAACTTTTCAAAATTCAAATTTTAAAATTAGAATGCTCTAAGCTAATTCTGATTACCTCATTTCTAAAAAAGCATGCTAATGTTTTTAAAAATGTTATTACATTTTAAAAAGCAAATATAATGTTAAAGTATGCATTAGATAAAACCCTATGCAAGTGTCAATGGTCATACAGTTTACACTACAGCATTTCTACGGGCTGCAAATTTTGTTCAACCCAGGTGGAACAATATTACTATGAGAAATCCCCTTTAATCCATCTACCAGTCTTTGAGGCACTGATGTGCAACAAAACACTTTTGCAGTTTTAAAAAATCTCAGTAGGCATTAATATCCTAAAAGATAAGTTGATTTTGAAAATTCTTTCAAAACCCCTTTCTTTCTGAAGAAACATGGAGTCTGGAGAAATCAAACCTGGAGAAAAGGCCACACTTAATCAACTAGGAACTGAATAAACCTATGTATGAATATGTTGTATAGGGTATATTTATAGATTACATTATATGTCTTCAGAAGCTGTATCCATTCTGACTTTATACATTACATTTCAAGGAGAAACATCCTTTACTTTTTTCTTCTTTTTAAATGGGGAACTGTCAGCATCCAGGGGAGTCTTTGAGTAATGAAAACTTGTAGAGCAGGTAACAACAACATAACAACACATTCACTGTGACCTCTAGCAATGAAGAAACCCATTTACTCAAAATTATGGACTTCAAAACTCCTAACGTGCATGTAACTTGTGTTGCCTAAATATGTAGATGGAGAAGTTGAGAAAAACTCAGACACACATATATACCATATATTAATATATATGTATGCATGTGTGTATATAGATAGACAGACAGACAGAGAGGCAGGCAGGCAGATAGACAGACAGATAGATACAGATAGATAGATAAATAGATAGATAGATATACAAACAGACAGAGATACACGCACGCACACACGGATGCAGGGAGAACAGATTGCAGCTGAATCTGTCGCTCTTATTCTAATTAGTAATTAGCTATTTCTAATAAACTGTTTAACTGGCAGTATTATAGCTATGGGGGAGCGGGTCTTAGACAAATGTGATCTAGTGGTTATGGCACCAGGCTAGAGCTAGGTGATGGTGAGTTCTAGTCCCATTTTACTCATTTTTGGTTGTTGGGAAAAATTGGAGGAGGATGGAGTACTAGATATATGTGCAGGCTCGAGTTTATTTATAAAAATAAATAAATAAAAGAAGGATAAAAATAAATAAATAATAAATGTTACTGCAGGGATGATTGAGGGAGGCAACAGGAGACAAAAACTCCATATAATGGAAGTTGCATGATGACATTGCAAAAATTAACCAAATCTTTTTATGCCAAGCTACATGCTTACATTAAATGTGCAACTAATAAGCTCCCAGATATTAGGGGATAGTTTCCCCTTGTAATCTGCATTAGAATTGTACTGGATTTAGAATATCAGAGTTGAGAATTTCTTTAATATCACATATTAAGGATTATATTGCCAGTTTTTCAGTCAACTGCTACCTCCCTTGTGTCATTGTCACTTAACAATTGTGCAGCCAACCCTGCTACCAGCTTTCTAAGCTAAAAAAACAACAACAACAAGACACCCAAGTGAAGGAGGAAAAGAAGAAAACCATTTCTTCAAATCTAGAAGGCAATGGTAAATCATAAAGTCGCACTTTACACAAACTTCATAGGGCAGATTTTCCTTTGCTTATGTGACTGTTTGGCAACTGGGATTCCTGCCATTGTTTTGTAACAGCGTTTCTCAACTCTGGCCACTTGAAGATGTGTGAGCTACAATTCTCAGAGTACCCCAATCATAATGGGCAATTGCTAGTGGGAAAAATTATGGGAATTGTAGTCCACACATGTTTAAGTGGTCAAGGCTGAGAAATACTGTTTTATAGGATGAGAAGGGACAAGGCCTGGTCCTGCATCTGCTCTTTTTCTGGTGTAGTGTTAGATAGATCAGGTGGCCTCCCTTGGCTCTGAGGTTCTTCCTAGAAGGTAGGATCTTCTGATCATCAGAAACCAATGCTTAACTGTTTCTTACTCTAAAACAGTTGAACATTTTGAGAGGGAGAGGAGAGTCTACTAATATTTTGGGTAGACAAAGGAAGGATGAACCTCGGGTATAGACTGGCTCTATAGTCCAGAGCAATCTATAAGTTAATAAGCTGACCATATTTTTATCCCAGATTTCCAGAACTGAAACACAAAAATAAATTTGTTAATATTTTATGGAAGATGTACTTTTAAGCTCAGAATAGTATTTGCCCTTTTTGGAAGAACTTTGGGTCTAATTCTTATCCTGCAGATATCCACCCACCTGTAAAAGGCTAGTGTACAAGTTTGTTGTGCTATTTAGAATTGAATGTATGGAGAAATGTCCTTTGTCGTTCTCTTAGAACAAATATGAGTAATACGATAGGAACAACCAAGCAATAAAAAGACTTTGGCATTGTTTTACTCTCAAAGTCCCTGCCAACGTATTCCTACCCTTCATGCAATACATTTCACACTGATTTTACTTTAAGCCCATTCAGTTAACTATAGCCAATGCAAAATTCCCAACTCCACATGACAAATGGCACTTTTTCATGTATGTAGTTTCAAAGCTTCTTTATCCCTAAGTCACTCTTAAATGATAATTCATGCTGTAAAAGATGCTATTTTGTTTTTTAAAAAAATCCATTATTTAAAATCAAAAGTATATTCAATGACATCTATTTTTAATTTTACTTATTATTTATTTACTTTATTTGTATCACACTCTGTCCCAAGAGTATATTGGCTATCAATCTCATCATAAAATAATTCATCAATAAAAGAACAGGGGGGGGGGGAGGGAAAAAAAGAAATGCATTAAAATAGTCAGAATAATGAATAAACAAAATCCTTTGGAATCAAATCAACTCTCTATTGCATTATTTGTGGACGGAATCTATTAATAACTAAAATAAAAGCTGCTTGCTGTATTTATTTGTTTTCTGCATTGATGGAACAACACATAATAATAAAGATAAGCATGGTTTATCAGCCATGCACCTGTATTTTTTTTTAATTAGGATTACAGCATTTTTGGATTTAAACCTTTGCACTTCAAATAGCCAACTAGGAAATGTTAACCTGACTAATGAAAAACAATGCAATAATTGAACACACAAGGGCCTGATGTTCCTACCCAAAGGTTCTTTAAGCATACTATTGTAACGTTCAATTTTAACTAATTCCTTCATTAACCCTTTGCAAGATCAAGGCTTGAGAGCATAAGATTTTGTAGAGATTAACTACAAACAGGAAATGGTGACCAGTTTTGTCTTTCTGAGAAAAGCATTTGGACAATCTACCCTTTTAGGAATGGATTCATTTTTAAATGAAAAAGAGAAATAAACAGACATTCCCCCTCCCATCCAAAGTCATAATATTGAAAATATGGGTTCTTCTTTGGTCATTGTTAAACCCTCAATCTACCTCTTGCAAGTAAGCAATGCCCCTCCAATTACAGATAATTTGCTAATCTTTCTAGTTGCAAAATATTGGTTTCTTTCCCCACCCATTTCCAGCCACAGCCTGCATCCCTTGCTCACGTATCCCACTAATACAATCAAAGGCAAATTTATTCTTTTCAGTCCAAGCAAACATTTTCCTAGAGTCAGAAGTTGATCATAACGAATAGATGCTGCTGTCTAAAGCTGCCATTAGCATAATAATATCTCGCGGCATACTCACGTCGGCTTTCATACATGCTCCTGGACTGGGCCCAGATTTTGAATGGATCTGGCTTCTTCTGCCCTGCGTTGTCCGGCTGGTCTGTTGCTGGTGTTTCAGGAACAGGGTATTCGGGAAGCACTTGAGTGCTGTGAATCGGTGAAGCCGTGTGGGTGCTGTGGTGGCTGGAGACGCTGTGCTGGGAGCTGTTTTGGCTGTCTTTCCGTTCAAGAGGTTGCTGTCCAGGAAGAGAGCCAGAAAAGAAGGAAGAGCAGGGATGGGATGGGGAATCCCAAGAAGGTTAATGATCTGCAAGCAAGCAATTTCCCTTAGCCTTTCCACCCCCCTCTAGCTTCAGCGCTTCTGCAAGTTCCTAAATAAATACATAAGAGCACTTTGGGGCTTTGGAGATTTCCATTTTTTTTTTTGCTGAGCGCAGGAAAATTCAACCAATGATAAACAGATAGAATGACGGAGGAAGTGAAAATCATCCATCACAAACCACACTGGCATCCCTCCGATACTACATAGACATATCCCCAATCAAGGATGACTCAAAAGAGTCATCTTCTGCTGAGGACAGCATTTCAAATCCAGGAATAGGAACAAGGAATGGATCATATCAGACAGGTTCAAATAGTTTCTCTTCCGTATGTACAATGACTCAGTGGCTTTCACTCTCCCCTAAATACTGTACACAGCACAAGCAGATCCACAAAGTTTCTCTTGCCATCATAATGAAGTTGAGACTTGTACTCAAACATAGAGTTTTTCTTGGATTAAAAAAAACAGCTACCAGAAATTAAATTTGAAGGGTGCAATATTTCTTGTTTTTATCTGCTTTCGCCAGGAAAACTGTCTACCTTACTTTAATAGACTTTTGAACAGAATCAACACATATGGGTGACAGATTCAGGGACAACATCACCTGAGTTTCCCCTCGATAGGTTAGACAGGTAAAATCAAAGTTGCTCTGAATTCTTACATTGGTACAAAAGCAGAATTCCTTGCCAACTGAATCCCATTAGGCTCTAATAAGAAAATGTAAACTGTCTTTTCCTGAATTCTCTTTCTATTCTGTCTTACAATAGATAGTTAAACATGGGACAAAAAAAAATCCAATGTGGGGATTAGATTGACTATCTATAATTCATTACAACGTTTAGGTTCAGTGAAATGAAATTTACAGAAGAGATTCTCATTCTAAATAAATGATAATGCTAAAACAATGTGAGAATAAATGACATCAACTTCAGGGGAACAAAGCAGTGTGTGCAACTATGCAGATTCCATTTATTTGTCATTCATCAGCAGTCATGACAGCACAAAATCAATATACATTACAATAACCCAGACCTGGAATAATGTTTTGTTTCCACTGTACATAAGAATATTCAGGCACATCATAAATATGAAACAAATCTCAAAATAATGATTGAAACCAAATCAAATCAAGTTTCCAAACTCTGAAAATCATTAACCTCTTATTTGAAATATCTATGATAGCGAGAATATTTGGATAACTTTCTACATCGTGTTTTAAGATAGTTGTGAGATAGAAAGCATGTTGTTGAATAAGGACACTTTCCTTAAGTCAAATACATTTGAGCAACTAATGTTAAAAGAGATAGACAATGGTTTTCAAAGAATCTTGTCTGATCATGCTAATCTTTTCACTGAAAATACCAGAGAACTCTGAATGACAGTCTAGAAACACTGAATTAATCTATCAGTGCCAATTATTTTCATATGCTTCAAAGCACAATTTATAACATCATCAATAACATAAAATATAAAAGAAACCAGACAGAACAACTAAACTGTAGCTCTTACATCTTAGTACAAAAATATCTTTAAAAAGCAAAGGCTTGGTCAAAACACATTGAAACCACATGTCAGAGACTATGCTGAAAAACAACTCTTTTAGCATGTTTCTTTGATAGAAAAACTGCAATGGTATCATCCACCAATTCTATCTATATCAATTTCAGCTTTCTGGTGGAAGCTGCAGGCAGATACTCTATCTCCCTACTATCCCTTTTCCCCAAAATCTGACTTATGACACCACATTGTAGACAAACCTGATTGGCTGCGTGCTTTTCTAAACTGATTGACAGAAAGAAAATACTGCTAGTTCCAAACTGTTACATCTCTAAGGTAGAATTTCTACCGCAGTGTGTGTCCTTGCTGATTAGGATCATGTTTCCAACTGAGGAAGAAGACTATAATACAATTATGAAAAATTATGCCAGCGAGAACCTGCCAAAAGGAATAGGGAATGTGAGCAAGCAGAAGAAAATGTAATTATGGAGTTGGATCCTACAATCTGGAGCTACCTAAGCTCATTTCATTGTCAAAAATATTCAGCGTTCCAAAAAGCTTTGTCTGAAATATGTAGCATATTTAAAAAAAAAGTTTTAGAAGTGCTTTTCGGTAGCATTTCATAAATAATATATTTATTGATTATTGTAACAGCATTTTTATATCACTTACTCCCCTGGCAGTTGATTAAAAAAACTGACATAAACCCACAGAAATAATGCTAAAAAAAGACATCACCCCAACATCAAAACAGTGACATCTATTACCACAGGTAGTTCTCAACTTATGACCATAATAGAATAGAATAAAATAACAGAGTTGAAAGGGACCTTTTTAGTCCAACCCCCTGAGGACCATTATTTCTATGACTAAGCAAGCTAATTGTTAAGTGAGTCACAACCAATTATTCAAGCTTTTTAAAAACAAGCCTGTTACGTGAATCACTACAGTTAAGTGAATCATGCAGTCATTAAGTGAATCCAGCTTCCTTCATTGATTTTGGCTTGCCAGAAGCTGTCTGGGAAGGTCGTAAATGGTGATCACATGACCCTGGGATGCTGCAACCATCATAAATATATGCCAGTTGTCAAGTGTCCAAATTTTGAGCACATGGCAATGGGGATGCTGCAACAGTCATTCAGTGGGAAGTCTGTTCATAAGTCACTTTTTTCAGTGCCATTGTAACTTCGAACTCTCAGTAAACAAATGGTTGTAAGTTAAGGACTACCTGAACTCAACATTCATCCACTCATTTTCTAAAACAGTTGCCTGATTTGAAAGATTCTGGGTCTCCTACCATACACCAGACAACATCAAAATAATATAAAAATAATATAACCACCACCAAACTAGAACTGAAGGGGGGAACAGAACAAGATGGCAAATGCAGCAGACATCCCAAAACATCCCGCTAAAAAGGCCTGCAGAAGAGTCTCTGAATGACTGTTAAGGAGGCTCCATTTAGCTCCTTAGCAGTACATTATTCTAGGGAGTGGGGCCTAACATAAGAAGCAGGGTACTCACCCCCTCTCCCTTAGAACTCTTGGTATCCCAATTTGGATGAGTCAGATCTATCTGAAGCACACGGTCTTGCAGTTACCTACGGGCCTTATAGGTTAAGGCGAGCACTTGGAATTGTACTCAGAAGTTTACTGGAAGCAACAATAGCACTTTCATAGCACTTAGGTAGTACTGGTGCCTCTCACCCATGACTAGGCAGGCTGCTGCATTCTGTCCAATTACTCCTGCTGAGTAGTCTTCAAAGACAGCCCCATGTAGAGTATTGCAGTATAAAATTTGAGAGATGATGAGGCCATGGGTAACCACTGCCAGTTCATCAAATTCCATGCTGTTGTAGCACAGCAAAGACTCCTTTCCCATGGATTCCACACACCTCTCAATTAGTAGCTGTGAGTTCTGAACAGAACCATGGAAAATCCCAACTCTATAGATCAGGGGTGTCAAACACATGTCATGTGATGTATCATGACTTCTCCTCCCTTTGCTAACCCGGGCGTGGGCATGGCCAGCATGTGACGCACCCACCCCGCGAGTTTGACACCCCTGCTATAGATGATATGCAAACACACCATCAATGGTCAATAATGGGAAGGCCATTCCAGAGGTCAAGTTAGGCAGTAACCATGAATTTCCCTCTACCAGGCTGAACAAAGACTGTCCATCAGAGCAACCAATGTGGTCCAGACCATCTGTTGTCTCTAGGGCAAATTGTTGTCATATATGCATAAGGGCATGGTTGAATATCCACACTAGTGATACGGGGGAAGTGGCCTTTCTTCTCCATTCTCACTGTAGGTGGTCTGGAGTTGGAACCTGACCATTCCCTCAATAATTTGCCCTAAGAAGAGGAGACTGAAGCAGGCAGAACACAGCAAGACTTGCCACATTCAGGAAGATGGCATATAATGCCCCCTTCAAGGTAGAACAAATACTCCCTTGCTGAGTTGATATAAGATCTAATCTTGTGCCCCACATCCAATTCCTCTGGGATGGTACCTAAGATAGAGCATGAATCAATCCTACAAGCGACAGAGCTCAAACCACAAATCACCCTGTCCATTTTCTCAGACTTCACAAACCTAAATGAATCCTGGGTTAAACTGCTAGATTCTACCCAAGTCATTGTTGATTCTCTCCATGTGGAGTGGGCAGAACAAATAGAAGTGATTTTATGTGTAGAAATATTTGCCACATCTCATTACAACCTTCAGTAATAGCTTCCTGTTTTCTATACACCAAGAGGTGTATCACTAGTGTGGATATTCAACCATGCCCTTATGCATATATGACAACAATTTAAAGTAGTAAAAATTATTTTAACCAATTGGAAAATAAATGTCTATGGAGATTCTCAGTTATCCAGGTCATGGTTGCACACCCATTTGCATTACTCAGGTGACAGATAAGCCTCAAAGTGGCCTCAATGATTCTCTAAAAGAATGCAAATGACCAATTGACTGCAAGGAGTATAAATCCTTCCGTTCCCCAGCATCCAATAAGAGCTGAAGAAGCTTCTTGGATGAGAAATGAAACATCTTCAAAGAAAAACTAGACAGCCCAGTTGCCTCTTGAAAAAGCATCTTTGGGACAATTGGAAAATAATAAATTTAAATCCCAGGTAGCCAAACACAACAAAATTATAGAGGTGTATGGCTTTTTTAAAAATATAATAAAAGTAGGATTTCATTCTGTATTAGCCATTTTATGTTGAACTCTTATACTAATTATGTTATAAGACCTAAAATATGACAATATGTATTAGTAACTGCTACGGAACAATAGCAACCCAGGCCTTGCAGTGATGGTTAAAATCTAAGAAGCACAAACGAGCATAGAAAATAAAGCAACTCTTCATATTGCTTTATATGACTGAAAGTGCTATTTTGTTTTAAATGAATACAAGTGTGTTTCTTGAGGGGGTGCGGCAATTCCAAAAGCATTAATTGCTTTGTGGCTTTATTGACACCTTGTAGGAGCTTTTGTCCCATCAGTGACATTTTTCTAAAATGATATACTCCCAACAGACTTAAAAAATTAACTTCAAATGGCATTTGGAATAACATTAGCTAGCTCTCTTTTCTCAAGTACTACATTTTCTTAAATGTGGCCAATTTTCCCCCTTTCAGGTATGACTAATTCACGCCTGTTTTTTAAAAAACATACTGTGAAAACAACCTTTGGATGTAGACAATTGCTTTTTCTTCAAGTACAACAGCATAAAACATTCTAGTTGCCCTTTTGAGTGTTCCCACTTAAGTATGCCCACAGAAATTAAGGCACAGGAGGGAAATCCATTCCAAAAGGTGGTTGCCAAATTTAAAACTGGAAAAGCAAACGAGAAGCAAAACAGCAAACTATGGGAACTAAACTATTGCTTAATCAACTTAGCATTCTAAGCCTTTGCTCACTACCTTGTTTTTCTTCTGTCCATTCCAATACATAGTAAGAAAGCTACAGAGAGGGAGAAAGAGAGAAAGAGAAAGTGAGAGTGATTGAGATTGTTAGGGTGAGTATTATATTTGGACTAAATAAACCCATTTAATGGCAATTCACTCAATGACTTTGTCCCCTGTCTTTCTTCTCTCTTAGCCTCAATTATCTCACAAGCTTATTGTGCCATAAACTGTAGGGGCACTACATTTTATGGTGCAACATCTTAAGGTTTCAGAGAAAGATGGATAGAACTGTGACAAACGCCAACCACTCAACTAGTCACCCAATCAAATTTATTTTTAGAAGAAGGTAGTAAATCAAGAGAGACAACTGTCAATAGCACTTGGATTTTTCCCTCAAAGGCACCTAGAGATAGCAAAAGAAAAAGTAACACGTACAACCACTATGGCTGGGGCAGGATCAACTAACAAGCAGGACAACCAGTGGTAATAGAGAATTGGTCGCAACTGTGCTAGTGAAGACAAATTTAAGAAGTAATAAAAATAATAGTGTTTCATATTACCTAATGATGGTTTTAGCATAGATTTAGGACCTTGAAAACTCTCCAAGATCAGAAGCATTTCTCATGTTCCCTTGTTCAATTGAATGATATAAAGTATGGGTGTCAAACTTGCCGCATCACGTTGCTGTGATATGATGTTTTGTGATGTTTCTTCCATTCACAAAGATAAGGTGGGTGTGGCCTGTGCGTGACACATTCGGCCCACGGGCTGCCAATTTGACACCCCAATAAAGACTCAAACCGGAGTTCAGATCACACCTTACTTAACTACCGAGTTAGGTCAGAATTGGTTGGATTTATACATTTTGATGAAAAATTGAATGAACCACATTATGCTTTGGCATGATGAATGAACTCTTAACTCAAAAATATTAACAAAGTAAACACATTCAATAACTTCTTTAGATTTTTATGTTAGAAATCTAGTATCAATGTAAAAATATCCATATGCATATTTTGACCTGCTTAAAGTAGAGGGTTTATTTAATTAGCTAATTTACCCACTTACAAAATGTGACTGAGAGGTTAAAATGTCAAAAAAATAGTAGAAATAAGAGAAGAACATAGTGAATATGAGAGAAAATCATTCAAAACCAACAATTGTAGGAAGCTTCAATTCAGAGATTTGATATGAGAGCAATTTGAGCGAAATCATCCGTCAAATTGAATCTTTAAACCAAATCAATGAGTTAAATCAAGTATAGGTGCCTTCAAATCAATTTGATAAACTTTTGCACATACACAAATGACCCTTTTTTTCCAAAACTGCAAATTCAAATCAAAGAGAAACACAAATGCATAGGAAAACACACACTTCAAGCAAATTGATTTGAACTGCAAATCTGAATTGGATCAGGGCTGATATGTATATCCTATTACAGAAACTTTTTTTATAAAATGTCTACTTCATCTTCACTTTCAAAAATGTCTTGGGAATTTCAGCACTCAAATTTTATTTAATAAAACTAAACAGAAAGTTTAGAGGGCATATCTAGAGAAACAGAAACATTATATGTAAAAATGATAAATGCGGCCATCACTATTATTATAATATATAGTGTCACAGCCATAACAATTAGTCGTCATAAGATCCAGCAAGTTTATAGTGAAGGGGACTTTTATAGGCATGGGAAAATGAAGATATATGGTCAAAATGTAAAAATAAAGATATCATGTATGAACACCATTGCGGTTTTGAGCTTTAAATATACAATGGAGGAATGTAAAATTCACACCAAATACTGAGATTTTAAATAAGTCTTCTACCTTATACTTACTGACACAACAAGAATATTATTTACAGCATTTCCATGTATTTTCATTCCATGAATAAAAAAATATTATCTCTTCTTTACTAATGAAAAATGTTTGCTTCCAAAATGTGATTAATGGATTTTTTTTCCCTTTAAATTCCTTGTTTAAGAAATCCTTATATCATTTA
The DNA here is from genome assembly GCA_033807585.1 of Hydrophis major. NCBI lineage: Eukaryota > Metazoa > Chordata > Lepidosauria > Squamata > Elapidae > Hydrophis > Hydrophis major. Next base: position 73,475,025 of record CM066329.1, read on the forward strand.
GTGCTTCTAAAACATATATTTACTCACTTACTTATTCGTTTTATTTATTTATCCATCAATCAAATTTATACAGCTGCCCATCACTCAAAAAGTGACTTTGGATAATGTACAACCATTACTTAAAACAATACATATATCAAGTCATTATTAAAATGTAAAAACCACAAGGCACCCAAAAGAATGAATGTATGCAGGCAGAATTTTGAAATTATTCATAAATTATCCCAACCTTGTCTTCAGGCTGTTTTCATCCACAACAGCCTCCTGCAGCCCTCTGCCAGTTTGAGGGGCACACATGGACCCCCCCCCACCTCCATTTTCGGTGGCAGACGGCTGCAGTAGGCCATTGCGGTCGAAGCACACAGCCCCCCCCCCAGGCCATTTTCACTGGCAGAGAGCTGCAGGAGTGACATCAAGCTGGCCACACCTACCCCAGCCACACCCACCCAGCCCCCCAAGGTCAAACACAACCCTGATGCAGCCCTTAATGAAATTGAGTTTGATACTCTTGATCTATGAGTTTTCTTACTAAGAAGTAGTAAAATGGTCCAATGAGCAAAGCTTGAAAAGCTACTGAACCAAGTCAGGGCAAAAAACAAGAATGCAGAAGTGGGAGGAGCCTAGGCATCATCATTTTCCTCTAGCCAAAATTGTTCTCAAGACTGATACTTTACTTTCTGATTTAAGAGTTGCACTATTCAAGTATTCCAATGCTAGGAAGCTGCCAGATGGCTACCTTGAGGTCTCAAGTCATTGACAACTGTCTACCACAGAGAGCATAGAAGAATGCAATGAGACGCTATGACTCTAGCATGAAGAGAGGGAATGCCATCTTCTAATGTTTATTTGGAAATACATTGCTTTATTTTGGTGTTATGCAAGTGCACAGAATTGTGTGAAAAAGTATATATTCTGATGTCTTCCCAACTTTTGTTTGGGTTTTGCCCGGGATGTATCATTCTGGAAATCAATCATTGATTTCCAGCAGTAAATGTGAAACCGGAGGAAAATTCTTTGACTGGAACACGAAGTTTTACAGTGTTACTATTCAATTACTATCATCTGCAAGTTTTGTTATACATATTTGAGTGCCAGCCATTTTAACTGAAAAACTGCAGCCAAATCTCCAATGACTATGCTATATGTAAACTGAAACCAATCTCCAGGTCTACAGTTAGCCTTAAGAATTTGATAAAATGATCCAGGAAAAAATCCACAATAATAATAAATGTGCTACCTTTTATGATAGAAGAGTTTTTACTCTTAAGGCTAAAAAAGAACTTGCTTGATATTTTGCCCTGTCCTATGCTGCTAGTCACAAAAACTCTGTCAAGCTAAGCAGAAAAGAAGACTAAAAGGATAAATGAATGAACTGTATACCTAAACTAAAATGAGATTTGAATGAAGGTCACATGTTATATGTTACATAAGCAAGAGGTAGACTTGGAGAGAAGATAACAAGTTCCTCGAGATTGGAGGAAATCTTGTAAGTTTGATTTTGTTGTACCTTCTCTCTTCATCCTTATGGGTTCAGTGAATTAGGGAGTGCCTGACCTACATCCAATTGTTACTTGTGGAGTTTAAAAATGTTCCAGTCCCCTTTGCCCAGACCTTTTCTATCAAGGTCATCTTCCTCACTCTTCAAACTTACCAACAGGTTTGGATATCCTAGAATCATAGAGAGTAGAATGGTCATTTAGGCCACTGAAGCCAACTCCCTACTCAGTGCTGGAAACCAAGCTAAAACATTGAAGTCATTCAGTGAAGTCATCAAGAACTGAAGAAGATTCTTGCATGAGAAGTGAAACGTTTTCAAGGAAAAAAAAAAACTACGAAAATCCAGTTGTCTTGTGGAAAAGCATCTTTGGTATAACCATAACCTAGATGATGGAGAATCTCCAGACATTCATCCAGTGAAGGGAAGTCCACCACCTCTCCGAACAATTAATTCCACAATCAAATTGCTCTTACTATTAGGAATCTCAACTGCAACCTGCCTTCTTGCAGCTTGAATCCCATGCCTAACCTTCTGGAATGACAGAGAAGGGATTCTCATCTTCTCTATCCTCAGGTCTTTGTGCTTCTACACCCCTGCTCAGTCTTCCCTTCTCAAATCTAAGTATCTCCAGGGCTTTTCAGTCTCTCTCTTCACAAAATTTATATTCTGGTCCCTTGATCATACTCCTTGTCATTCTCTGAGCACGATACTCAGGGCGGGACCTGACCAATGCAGAATAAAACATCAACATCATGATGTCTGTTTGGAGTTATTACCCCCATAGCATAACGGATTGCGAAAGCAAAGGTTTGCTAAGGTGTATTTTTAAATTTAATTCAAACAACTGAGGAGAAGGGTGGCCATGAGAGGAAGCTGCACATTGCTCACAGAACAACAGCTAATCTATTATTGATCAAGATATAATTAGTGTTTAAGGGACTCCTGGAAACAAAACTAGGAAAGTGGAAGGGGAAAAGAAACACAACTGCCAGACCATGTTAGTAGCTGCTGGGGACTTCAAGGGCAAAAGGGTTCTGTCATCCTGGAAAACTGTCAACAAGTAGGTTTCATCCAATAACAGCAACCAACTGGATAATATTGTACAGCATTTTCAAGGATTGGATTAAGAAAAATCCCCTGAGGGGTGGGGGAGAAGGGTGGATTATTACATGTCTAGAGAAAAACGCTTCAAGCATTAGCAATATGGATACCCAGAGCATATACTTTTAATTCCCCCATACTTTAAAACATCCCTGTTACAATATTGTGATTGATTTTATCTCTAGTGACATCAAGAAAAATCTCTTGAGATCTCCTGTTTCTGCTTCTTGCTACCAGCAAAACGACACCTTCAGATAAAGCCGTTTTGTTATTAAAACATAAACACAACACACACACACACACACACAAATCAGCATGACATTACTGAAATTTGGAAAGTCTTCTTTTTAAAATAACATTATATTTCCTAAAGAATTCCCCTCTTCTGAAGGAAATGAAAAAAGGAGGTGTGGCAAGGGCTCTCAGCAATGCAACATTCCAAGACTCCTCATTTATGTAAAGAATTGATGCTTGAGACAGATGGAAAGGGGGGGGGGTGAATGAAAAGAAGGAGCAGCTCTAGAATGACAGCTGTTTGTAAACAATCCCTTTGTTCACTCAGCAGAATGATCCAAATCCTCTCTAAATGGATCTCAAATTCCATACGGAAGATTTTGAAGCTTCTTATGAATTTCTTGAGCCCCCTCACCAGGCAGGCACCCGGGACAGCCTCTCAAGAAGGAGAGGAGGTGTTCTGGAACTTGCGTGAAGGGAGAAGGCTCTCACGGCAAAGTTTTGGATCCATTCATCAGATTTTTTTTTTAACTTAATTCCAGGGATAGGGAGAAACGGGGAGCCCTTCCTGCTTGCCCGCCCATTCCCCTCCCACATTTTGCACACCTGCTTCCATTTTAACCAAGGGCTAAATCCTTTGCTGACAGTGACACAAAATTAAACCCAGAGTGTGCTGGATTTGAGACGAAGTACAAATGGTGCTTGTCTGTCTCAAAAGCAAACCCGATCCTAATAGAGGCCTGGGGAATGTGTGACTTTAATCAGCACAGGCTTAAGCCAGGAGAAACCACATTTATGATATCGGGGTTTGCCCTCCACCAAGCAAAGTTGCACTGAGACTGGCAAGGGATTTCGGCACATCTCTCCCCACCGCCCCCCTCTCTCCCCCCCCCGTTTGTCACACAAAGGTGGGGTTTCATCCTAAGGAGCCCTAGAAGAACCGTGTGGCTGCAATCCTCTCCTTCCCTGCCATCCAAAGACTAAATGGCTAGAGATCACCCTGTCTACTTCCTTACTCACCATCCAACAAATGAGAAAACTTTCCTCCCACAGAAGCTAACTCCCTAGAAAGCCAAGGTAATTTACATTATTCCTCTAGGTCTGCATGTGTAGGTCTGCAACATTGCCCGTTTTAATTACACTTCTCTGCAATCACCTCCACGCTATTAGCTAACACCTCAACCAGGTAACTGCTCGGCAAAGAAATGAGATTAGCAAGGACAATAAAACATTGATCCCTCCCTTCTTTCTCTTCTTGGGAGGGAAAAAAAAGGCAAAAAAGAAGGAAAATCCAACCTGCAGCATACTGAATGCTGCTAAATCCAAGCAAGAACAATGAAGGATGATCTGCCTTTCCAAAGAAAACTGCTTCACATAAGCAAAATGCCCAGGCAGCTCATTACAGCGGCGGGGAAAATAACAAAGATACCCTTTTGTATTTGATCAAAAGGGATTTTCTCTGATAATACGGTTAGGCAGCCACCCCCAAGATTTCCTCCCCCCCACCATGCATTATTCTTAATATAGCACATTAAAAAGCTCAAAACCATTGTAGTCACTGATAGGGAGTACTATCTTTAAAAGGGGAGCAAACCTTCAACACCAAGAAAGAAAGAAAGAAAGAAGGAAGGAAGGAAGGAAGGAAGGAAGGAAGGAAGGAAGGGAAGGGAAGGGAAGGGAAGGGAAGGGAAGGGAAGGGAAGGGAAGGGAAGGGAAGGGAAGGAAGGAAGGAAGGAAGGAAGGAAGGAAGGAAGGAAGGAAGGAAGGAAGGAAGGAAGGAAATTTCAAGTCTAAATTAAATGCCTCCGTAGCCCAATATTAAAAGAATAAATATGTAAGTTACTCAACTGATTTCAAGGCAAGCCTTCCTGCCCGCATCAATTTCATTAACCACTTTCTGCCTTGCTTTCTCCACCCCCTTTCAGCAAAAGCCATGCCAAGCAATTAGTGCAGCAATAAAATGGTTAGCGGGCAACTTTTAAAGGGACTGGCTAAGGTGGGGGGTGGGTGGGATAAGGATTGGGAGCTGACTATATAGATCTAGCTTCCCACCTTATTTTTATCTGTATTTGAAGAAACACCCACCCACGCCCCAGACAAAAATAATCAAACAGGTCTAGTAGCTGAAAAGTGCTTACCGACTTTGGACTCTTCTTGGGGGCTGGCAATCCTACAAAAGATGGCAACAAGGAGAAAAAGAGAGGATTAGCATATAGATCTTTACCGTCCTGAAGGAAAAACAAAAAAACACCCACCCACCCCAAGCCTTAGGTGTATCATCCGAACATAGCCATCTGCAGAGTTATGTCAAATGTTGCTGGAGCACCGGAGTTGCCAGTCTGTTCATATCGAATCAAAGCACAGCTTTTCCCCCCCCCCCAGGATGGGGGAGTGTAGAGTTGGTGGGAGGAGAGGAATGAGACAGGGGGGTGGGGGGAGAGAGAGAGAAAGAGGGAAAGATTGTGTGTGTGTGTGTGTATGAGAGAGAGAGAGAGAGAGTGAGAGAGAGAGACTGTGCGTGGAAGGGGAGGAGATCTATCTGCATTAGCTATACTGACTTGTGCTGCAGCAGCCTGGAGGCTGGAGAAAGAAATTCACAGACCTCAGTGGCCTGGGAAATTGAACACTTGGGTAGAATCTCAAATGCTCCCCTGGATTAAGAGAGATTTAGCTTACAATTAAGCTGAGGATATCACCTTTTGATGCAAGCAGCGTGTGAAATTTATCAGACCAATTGGAAAGGTGGTGGAGTGGTGCATAAACAAGAGGACGGAGATTAGATAGATAGATAGATAGATAGATAGATAGATAGATAGATAGACCCTAAACATTTTAACAAAAGGCAAAAGCATTTCAGACTTCTTTTCACCACGCATCGATGAAACAAAAGCCAAAGCTGAGAAAGAACAAAGGAGGACAACATTTTAATGAAAAGCAAGGTCAATTATTATGGTGGATGCTACAGGCAACCCCCCTAAGTTTCTTGCCAAGTCTAGTCTGCATCACTGTACGAGGAGACCCTCAGCTAGCTATGCTGTGCAGAGTACAGAAGATTCACAATGAATGCACCACTAAGTATATCTGAATAAAGAAAGGACTGCTAAGGACAAAAGGAGGGATGAAAATGCAAATAAGAAAACCCTTTAAAACTCAGTGAAGAAGCCCAGAGGAGGTATTTGCATTTTGAATGTAGACCCTTAAAACTGCTGTGCATTTTCTTTCTTTTCATTTTCTGTGTGTGTGTTTGTGTGTGTGCTGCAAATGGAAAGGATGAGATGAAGAGATTTTCCTTGTCACTACTTTTTGTACTACAATGTCCATCTGGAAAGCTGATTGGTTTTAAAAAGAAAGAAAGAAAACTAGGTCCCTAACCTCATGGAGAAAGGTAAGGAACAAAAAATAATAATTCAAGAATTGAAGAAAAACTTACAATGGAACAAATGAGCAAAATGATTGTTTCAGATATAGATTCTTACACTCAGCGTTATGAGGTAAAAAAGCTCAACACATTTCCTTCCTTTTAACGAATTACTTCTTTAATATATTCCAATGACCCAATGCTAAAGATCACATGCCTGACTAAAAAAAGAGTAGCACATGCATAAAGAATGTTGATCGTGCATTAAGATACCAAACAACACAGACTTATTGCTAATAAACCACTAAGATCCATGCCACTGGATCATCCCATGAACCTGTAGAGTGATGCCCTCCAAATTATGGCTCCCTTTAACCAGAATACTATCCACCAAAAGAGATAAACAGTGAATTAAATGCTTTTAGTTCTGATATGCTTGTGTTAGAAGCAGGGCTGCTTTCTCCGCAGATTGTCCATATCATCTACACCCTAAATTGTCTATTGACAGTAATTGTAGCTAGGAAACAGTAGCAGGGTGCATGCTCAAGCTGCATTTTCTAGCAACTCCCTAGAAATCCTTTTGTTGAAAGCACTTTTTTATGTTAACAAGCTGACTTGGGGTCATATGGTATCGAGAAAATAATTAATTAAACAATTAATTTGAAAGTGTCTATGCTTATAAAACCCTTCCTGTGGCAGGTTACTCAAAGGCAAATAACGTGATGGTCCTTAGAGAACAAACAAGCCAGAAATAGATTCCCTTTTACAATAAAACCTGCAAATTCTTCAGTGCAAGGAACATTGAAGCATACCATAGATAGCCCATGATTTACAATTGGATTTCAGTCTATAGGCACATAGGGCAGTTGTTAAATGAGACATGTCTGATTTTATGACTTTTTTGCCATGGTTATTGAATGATTCATGTAGCTGTTAAGCAAATCTAGTTTCTCCTATTGCCTTTGTTGGAAGTCAGATGGGAAATGATCCTATGATCTCCACCCCTCAAACTATCATAAATACATGTCAAGCTCTTTAATTTTGATCACGTGATCACAAGGACACTGCGATGGCTATAAGTGTGAGGACCAGGCGTAAGCCACTTTTTCAGGGCCATCGTAATTTCAATGGTTGCTAAACAAATGATTGCAAATTAAGGACTATTGGTATTTTTGTGTTTCTCCCTTTTTGGCCTCTGGTGGAGTACAGCATCAAAAACATTCAGAAAACAGTCAAATTAAATATGAAAAGTGAATATTTGCTGAATAGTAAGGTCTTTGGAGTCAATGTAGTTTGCAAAATGCTAACCCAGAATTGCTGAGAATTTTGGCATGTGGTTCAGAGCAACTTTGCTGGTATGCCTGCTTTTGTCAATTCACTTCCTTTGCAATCTGAGGCCATCCTAAAATAGCTAGGATAGACCACTTTAGATTTATGGCAAAATCTGGACGGTACCTTGTTGTTCCACAAGACACCTTAAATATATAAATCAGTCTAAACATCTGGTTCCAAACAATAATATAAATATTTTTTTCCATTTGTTTGCTTCCATTTACTGGAGCAGAGAGGTGGAAGTGGCTGGACAGTGGGCATCTGAATGCTTACTCCAGATAATAAACCGGGTTTTCCAGTCATTCTAAGTCAGCATTCTTGGGCGATGAACATCCATTTCCATGGAGCAGGTGTGAGAAATGAGAGCCATAAATAAAAACATGAAGTGCTGAGCATTTACCAATGGAGATTACGTAAATTATTCAAAGCAGCTGATATTAATGTTTTCAGCCATCCCTTAACTGTATTCTTCAGGGACCTTTTTCTGGATGAGTTTTCTGTAGTTGTCAGAAAATGTTGGGTGCAGCTGGATTCAATATGCCCTTATCTTATAACATCCCACCCATTCCTTTGGGATTGATGGGGAAGGAAGGAAGAACATCCTTGGTTAACTTTTCATTTGCACTCCTAAGACAATCTCTTTTGCCTTATAGTCTCACATTCTGTCCAAGGTATCTAAAATGTGGGTTTGTTTGTTTTTTCATTTTTCATGTAGGCTTTGTAATAAAAAATCAACAGGGCTTTTTTTAATACTTCAAGAATCCTCAACCTTATTAGGAACGTATTCAAGAATGAAGAACAAGCAGATTTAAATGTAAAAACCCAATGAACTCTCAGTTTGTGGAACAAATATGACCAACGAATCCACATATTAGTAAAACTTCAGTAATACTGAATGATACATTTTGGATTGTAACATCAGATGTAGTAGAACATTACTATGCAGCAAGTTAGGTGTTATGAACTAATAAAAGCGCTTAAATAAAGTTTTAACAAAGCTTAAAGAAAAAGCAGGGTTCTAATCCTGCACTTCTGATTGGCCGATAATAGCGATATCGGATTGGTCCGTTCTGGAGAATCTGATTGGCTGTTAACGAGCCACTCTCATTGGTTCAAGGGTTTAACACTTCCATGTTCTCATTGGCTAATAGGTCAGCAGCCTGCCCTATAAAAGGGCTGCTGCTGCCCTAGGGTTTTTGCTCTGTTCAGAATGATTAACAAAGAGTTGAAGTTCACTGTTCACTGCCTCGTCTCCGTTCCTTGCGCCCATGCGCAGAACTTAACACTGGTGACGAGGATGGGATGCGGAGACATCAGAGCTGACTGAACACTACAGAGCACCAAACAGAGCACGTGGCTGGAGGCGCATCAACAACGGAAACCATGTCCGGCGACGCCATACCACCTGCTCCATTTGACCTGGCACAAGAAGACTGGGACTCGTACATAGACCGGTTCCAGATGTTTCTGGAGACCAACAACTTGAAGAATGCCACTACCGGAAAAAAGCGAGCAGTGTTCCTGACCCATTGCGGGCCTGCCGTCTTTAAGATGGCCAAGGCACTAGCGAAACCGGCTAAGGTGAAGACCATGGACTGAGACGTCCTTGCGCCCCTTCTATGGGCGCACTGTGCACCCGCCGTACCAACGCTTGTCCGAAGACATGAATTTTACCAGAGGGACCAGCAGAAAGAAGAGAGCGTTGCAGATTTCATCGTGGATCTCTGGAACCTGGGAGGCCTCTGTGGGTTTACAGACCTCGAAGAAGCTCTGAGAGACCGAATAATTCTGGGATTAGATGACCCCACGACACAGAGCAAGATCATGGCCAAAGGGGACATCGACCTTGCTGATGTCATCAAGGACGTTACTGCAGCAGAAGCAACCAGGAAGTCGGCCACCCGAATGCGCCACACTAACGCATCGCTCCGTCAACTCGCCAGTGATACCTCACCTCGCCTAGAGAGGCACACAACAGCGACCCACCACGAGGACCTCGAATTGCCATCAGAAAGTCATGAGGAGGAGGTCAACCGGCTCTGGTCTGAATGTGACCAACGCCATCAGCAGAATCAAAGACTACCGCACCAATGCGCGGGTTGTGGGGCAAACCACCCGCGATCAGACTGCAAATTCCTCGACGCGCTCTGCCATTTCTGTGGGAAAAGAGGCCACATCGGGAAAGTCTGTAGAAGCAAGCAAGGATCCAGCCCACTTCAGAGGGGAAACAACTACCGCCAGACCACAGAGAATCACCCTGTGAGTCGGGAACATTTGCACCGCCAATGGAACAACCACTCCTACAGAAGTAAAACACCGGCCATTTTATCGAGAAGAGAAGAGGCACACCAAACCATTACAATCGGTTACGCCTCATCGCTAGATGCAAAGAAGATCCGAGTGAAGGTCGCCATCAAAAACCAGCCTTGTGTGATGGAAGTCGATTCAGGATCGTCCCTCTCGATGGTTTCCTGGAAGACTCTTAAACAATTAATCCCTGCCATCCGGCGTCAAGACCTCAGAGCCCAAAGAATCATACTCAAAGATTATCAGGGGAACCGAATGCCGGTCGTTGGATCCAGCCAAGTCCAAGTATCATTCAAAAATTGTACTGCGTCATTACCACTGACCATCGTCGACCGTGACCAGCCTAGCTTGTTAGGCCTTCAATGGTTTGCCCCACTCGGCATCGAGGTAGCCGGCATTCACCAAACCAGAAGCGACGACTGGGAGGAGGCCATCGTCCAGGAATTCCAGGTCGTTTTTGCAGACAAATTAGGCGAGTACAAGGGGACCCCGATATCATTTAACCTTAAGCCTGAAGTAGCCCCCATCCACCTCAAGCCTCGTCGGGTACCTTTTGCCCTTAAACCAAAAATTGACGAGCAGCTCGATAAATTAACAACCCAGGGTGTTTTAGAACCAACTGATCACGCTCGTTGGGAAACCCCAATTGTAACACCCATCAAACCGGATGGATCGTTAAGGATTTGTGGGGACTACGGGGCCACCCTTAATCACCCCCTTCAACAGAACGCTTACCCGGTGCTGGTGGTACAACACCTTCTCCATTCCCTGGGGGGCAGAAAAGTCTTCGCTAAATTGGATTTAACACAGGCATACCAACAACTGCCTGTAGATAAAAAAACCGCAGAGGCACAGACGATCATTATGCACCGAGGCACCTTTAAGTGCAACCGACTCCAATTCGGAGTGAGCGTAGCCCCAGGGATTTTTCAAAGTCTGATGGAGAGACTATTGCAAGGGATCAAGGGGGTCATGCCATACTTTGATGATGTTTTAATTGCTGCCCCGAATAGAGAAATACTAGAAAAGCATCTTAAAATGGTCCTCCAGAAATTTAAAGACTCTGGCCTTAAGGTTAAAAAAAATAAATGTCAACTGTGTACTGATAAAGTAGAGTTCCTGGGGTACCTAATCGATAAACAAGGATTCACCCCACTAATAGCAAACTAAGGGCAATCAAAAGTGCCCCAAGACCCAGAAATAGGACTGAACTCCAAGCTTTCCTGGGGCTCATTAACTTTTACAACATCTTCTTGCCCCAGAAAGCGACCGTAGCTGAGCCCCTACATAGACTTCTTGACAAAAAAGCAACCTGGGTCTGGGGACACCGTGAGGAGCACACATTCTGACAAGTGAAAAACTTACTAACCTCAGATGTTGTTTTAATGCAGTATAACGAGACTCTGCCCTTAACAATTACATGTGATGCGTCACCATTTGGAGTAGGAGCCATTTTGAGTCATGTGTTACCAAATGGTAGTGAGGCCCCTATTGCCTATTTTTCAAGGACCTTATCAAAGGCTGAGCGTAACTATAGCCAGATCGACAAAGAGGCTCTTGCTGTTGTATCTGCTGTGAAATGGTTTCATGAATATGTGTATGGACGAGTTTTTACTATTGTTACCGACCACAAACCTTTGCTCGGGATTATAGTGGGAGACAAGCCAACCCCCTATATATTGTCACCTAGAATGACTTGCTGGTCGGAGTTTTTAGCTGCGTACAACTATAAATAACAACACCGCCTGGGGAAAGCCATTCCTCACGCTGATGCATTGAGCCGTGCCCCACTTCTGGAAACTGTCGACGACCCAGCTCCAACCCTTACGACACTCCAGATTGAAATGCTACATTCACCACCGCTAACAGCCATTGTAATTGAAACAAAACGAGATCCTGTCTTGGCGCGAGTTCTTAGCTGGGTCGAAAGAGGATGGCCAATAGAATAAACCTCTGACAATTTCACCCCTTTCAGAAACCGGCAGACAGAGCTTTTTTCACAAAAAGGCTGCATCCTATGGGGAGATAGAGTCATCGTCCCAGAGCGGTTACAACAAGCAGTATTGAAAACATTGCATGACGGTCACCCCGGCATCATGTGTATGAAAGCGCTCGCACGAAGCTACGCGTGGTGGCCGGGCATCGACAAACAGATCGAAGCCTGGGTAAAGACTTGCTTAAAGTGCCAAGAAGTCAGCAGTGCCCCACCTAGACAACTCCAACAGAACCCCCCGGGGGCCGTGGTCCCACATCCATGTTGATTTTGCGGGACCTACTAAAGGACATACGTTCCTCCTAACAGTGGATGCCTATTCCAACTGGCTCGAGATCCACGAAATGAAGAATACTACAACCGAGTCCGTCATCTGAAAATTGAACAGGCTATTCGCAATGCACGGGCTGCCAGACGTTCTGGTCTCCGACATCGGACCCCAGTTCACCGCCCTGGCGTTTGAACAATACTTAGCGGATCGGTGGCATCCACCATGCGCTAACTTTGCCAGTGTACCCTGCGGCTAATGGCACGGCCGAAAGCATGGTACAATTTGTTAAAAAAACTCTCCACAAAATGGACTATGGGGACATTGATGAAAAAATAAACAGAATACTCCTACTCCAACACATCACTCCGCACAGCGTCACCAACAAGACATCAGCTGAACTGTTGATGGGATGCAAGCTCCGTTCCCACCTCGACCGGCTTCACCCTTCCTACGAGCCAGAGAAACCTTGTGGATCTAGCAGAAAATGCTGCGAGTTCAAGGTAGGAGACTTAGTTTTCGCTAAAAACCTCTCCGGCAAACCATTATGGGTTGAAGCAACCGTAATTCAAACCATCGGGCCCAGATCGTACCATGTGCAAACCTGCGACGGAAAAATATGGAAATGCCATCTAGATCAGCTTCGCTCTGGGATACAACCCAGTTCCCGTGACTCCTGTGACTCCCAAACTGAGGGGGGAGGGGATGTCGAAGAAACCAAATTCAAGATGGTGGAAAGCAGAAGTGAAGGAAGTCAGCAATCGGGCGTGATAAATGAAGAAGAATCAAGGAGGGGAGTGTGCTCGCCACAGAGGAATACCTCAACGGAGGCTAGCCCGCAAAGATCGGAGGACAACAACAACGACAGAATTAGCGGCACCGAGTCGTCCAGTGAGAATGCGGAACCGCCTGTACCAGATATGTCCAAAAACGTCCCACCGAAGCCGGACTGCAGAGGGGAACCGGTGGGATAGCGCAAATCTAATAGACAGTTAAAACAACCTACATATCTTAGGGATTACGTCACCGCACCCCTCAAATGGAACCCGGGGGGAAGGGGTGTTATGAACTAATAAAAGCGCTTAAATAAAGTTTTAACAAAGCTTAAAGAAAAAGCAGGGTTCTAATCCTGCACTTCTGATTGGCCGATAATAGCGATATCGGATTGGTCCGTTCTGGAGAAACTGATTGGCTGTTAACGAGCCACTCTCATTGGTTCAAGGGTTTAACACTTCCATGTTCTCATTGGCTAATAGGTCAGCAGCCTGTCCTATAAAAGGGCTGCTGCTGCCCTAGGGTTTTTGCTCTGTTCAGAATGATTAATAAAGAGTTGAAGTTCACTGTTCACTGCCTCGTCTCCGTTCCTTGCGCCCATGCGCAGAACTTAACATTAGGTTTGGTAAGAAATCTGCATGCCAGCTTTCTTGGTTACCAAAATGTTCCCATTAAGCAGTCTAATTTCTAGAGCTTCTGTCTCCAGTCTGGTCCTTTTTGGATACTGGATCAGAAACAATAACTCTCAAGCTAACACATGAATGACAACTTCTGCCAGGGGATTGTCTGAAGCAATACTTTTAATCAGCATTTCCTTTTAATACACATTCTGTATTCACCTTGTAGAATAGACACCCAATAATTGCACAGAACTTTGTGCATACTGTAAAGCCACATTTAAAAAAATCCAGAAACATGCAGGTAATAGGCATCATTGCACTCATGCCAGCAACCCTACCTCGTTTCTCTATCTTATTAGACTTAGCAAGAGCTTTCATCTTATTAGACTTAGCAAGAGCTTTCATCTGGTCATGGAAGCTACCATGACTTGGAAAAAAAAAATCCACCATGTAAGAACTAATCAGGCACTAAGCCACAACTGCAATATAACTTTTCAGCATATTTCAGTTATTGAGCGAAATGAGAAATTAAAAACTTAATATGGGATATATATGATAGGTTTTTCAACTGAGCCAAGAAGACATTATAATTTCTTTGAATATTTGAGAGAGCATAGATGAACGAAGTGGTAGGTTTGTTTGATTTATAAGAATGGCCACTAAGACACTACCATTTCAATCAGTGTTTGTGATAACATCAATAGTTTGGAAGCAAAAACAGAAGAAGAATACAACTACTTAAGTATGAGCCATCAGTGTGCTGCAGCTTCCAAAAAAGCCAATGTAGTCCTGCATTAACAGAGGTGATAGAATCAAGATCATGTAAAGTGTTAGTACTATTTTATAATAGTTTGGTAAGATCACACTGGGAATATAGCCTCCAGTTTTGCTCACCATATTATTAAAAAAACATGTTGAGACTCTGGAAAGAATACAGGAAAGAGCAACAGGTGGCTGGAGGCTAAATATATGAAGAATGGTTGCAGGATTTGAGTATATCAAGTGAAAAGAAAGACTAGGGCAGGGGTGTCAAACTCACGGCCCATGGGCCGGATGCATCACGTGCTGGCCCTGCCCTGCCCAATTCAGCAAAGGGGGAAAAAGTCCCAATACGTCATGTGGTGACGCAAGGTTGACACCCTTGGACTCGGGGCTGACATAACAGCGATGTTCCAATACTGGAGGGGCTGCCACAAGGAAGAAGGGATCAGCCTATTTTCCAAAGCACCTAAAGGCAGGATAAGCAGCAATGGGTGGAAATTAATCAAGGAAAGGACCAATCTAGAACTAAGGAGAAATTCCCTGACAGTGAGAACAATAAACCAGTGGTATGGCTTTACTCCAGAAGTTGTGGGTGATTCATCACTGCAGGCTTTTAAGAAGAGATTTGACAGCCATTTGACTGAAAGGGGTATAGTTCTCCTGCTTCAACAGGGAATTAGATAAAAGACCTCCAACCCTAACACTTCTAACTCTGTTATTCTGTTAAATCACTTCATTCATCTGCTTACTAGCCAATCTCTCTTTCCTTCATGCATCAGAGGAAACAGCTGGGAAGTACTAGATATGCTTCCAATCCAACTGCAGCTTATTCCCTGCTCTTGGTCCTGGATTAGGATTTTAGGATTTATTTTTGTTGCTGACAGAGTGCATAATACATCCAGGGAGACCCAGATGCATGGCTTAATTAATACATTATTCATTAACATCAGAAGAATCTTACACTGCTGACTTCATTGGTTCTGGCAGAAGGATGGTAAATTACGTTGCAATATCAAGTGCTGAGATAGATATTAATTTATCACTAGAGAGATTGCTGTATTATCTTTCATCAAAATTGAATAGACCTGAGTAACAAAAAAAAAAAAAGGCCAGTAGAAAAAGAAAAGATAAAGGGGACATTGCTGTATACATTTTTTAAAAAATACCTAACAAGCATATTTATTAGGGATGGAGGAAGAAGTTTATTGGAACTCGCATAAGGAACGAATATTTCTGGCATAGGTGATCCATCTAAATGTGGAATACTGTCCTCTACTGGACATAAACATTCACAGTAGTTTTTAAATAAAGAAATCAAAGCCCATCCCAAAAGCAGAGGCTGCAGAGGCTATATAGAGATTGTATATACCCATTATATTCTTCACATACACAAAATGTCATTTTCCAATTAGTGCTACACAGGAGGTCCATCTGAAATGAAGAAAACAGAACACATACACTAAACTAATTATTAGAAACATCTGAAGCAAAACATCCTGCTTAAAGTTCATCATTCGTAAAAGTTTGTCTTTGCACAGAAGGGAAGGGAAATGATAATTGTGAACTATTAAAGATTTTTTTTTTAAATCACTGTATGGCAATTTGGAATTATTCTTGGTGCTTGCAATATTGTGCATAACTATCAATGATGGACATTATTACTGTAGTAATATTTCCTTTATGCATAGCATTTGCGCCGAGCTATAAAAGTGGAACTATTTATTTTCTTTTAAAATAGTTGGCTTAGCTTGTCTGTGGATTTGTGAATCATACCAGCACCACTTAAAACACTTTAAGGGCAGGAACTAATCAAGTAAACATCCATAATCAATGAGCTCATAGATGCTTCCATTGGAACCTGTTGTGCTCCCTGTACCAAATGACTTTTACACTTTTCAAACATTATTTTAATCTTAAAGAACAGTAGTAGCACATTGCAAAGTAAATGCCAGCCTCCAGTGACATCTATTTCCAAGTACATCTCTGAATTCCAAATATAGCTTACCTGGAAAATCACAGAAAGTTGCTAAGATTCTCCACATATTGGGAGAAAGGGGACATTCTCT
Organism: Hydrophis major; assembly: GCA_033807585.1. Classification (NCBI taxonomy): domain Eukaryota; kingdom Metazoa; phylum Chordata; class Lepidosauria; order Squamata; family Elapidae; genus Hydrophis; species Hydrophis major. The sequence goes on from CM066329.1 coordinate 73,491,338, forward strand.
CAATGGATCCCTCTCAGGTGGGATAACTTGCCCTAAAGGTAAAAGGGGCTGCTTCCTTTGTGATATTAGGTTTGTTAAAACTTATTTATTGCAGAAGGCCAATGTAGATCATGCAGGGTAGAAAATGAAAAGCTAGAAAGGAGCGATGCTTTGGATGTATAGGATAACTTTACTTCAGCCTTTGTTGCATTGTTTTAACTGTTAATTAATTGTATATAATAATATATAATATTCAGATCACTTAAGAGTCATCTCTAGCTCAGGAAGGATAAAGTTTCATAAACAAACAATCAAAAGTTCTTGAGAACTAGAGATGCTGAAGAACTACAGCCTACTGCTCTGTTTGCAAACATAACTTAAAGAATAATCTACAGCATAATCTAGAGCATAGAATAATAGGGTTAGAAGGGACTTTGGAGGTTTTCTAATCCAACCCTTGTATAAGCAGGAGATCCTATTCCATTCTGGACAAATGGCTGTCTCTTTGTGAAAACTTCCAGTGTTGGATCACCCACAACTTCTGGAGGGGAGGTGTTCCACTGATTAATTGTTTTCACTGTCAAGGAATTTATCCTGAGTTCTAGACTGGATCTGTCTTTAATGATCTTCTTTACTTCTTATCTTGCCCTTCGGCGCTTTGGATAATAGGTTCATTCCGTCTTCTCTGTAACAGCCCCTCAAGTATTGGAAGATTGCTATCATATTGTTCCTAGTCCTCCTCTTCATTAGACTAGACATACCTAGTATCCATAATTGTTCATCGTATGGTTTAGCCTCCAGACCCCTCATCGTTATTGTTGATCTTCTCTGCACCCTTTTTAGGGTCTCAGCATCTTTTTTGGTGTCTTGGGTGACCAGAATTGGATGTAGTATTCCAAGTGTGGTCTTACCAGTACAATAGAAAGCAGTGCTATCACTTCACACAGTCTTGAAACCATCCCTCTGTTGATGCAACCTGGAACTGCATTAGCTATTTTGGCAGCTGCAGCACTGCTGGGCCAATTCTGGTAAAGTGGTGATTTGTAAATGGGGATGTCCTTCATGGCTTCCATTTCATGAAATGGGAAAGCCTCCGGAGCAATGACTTGCAAAAAATGTCCAACCCTTGTTTTAAGCATTTCAAAAAGTCCTCAGTCAACCACTGGGTTTGATGATTTTCTGTTTGCTCATAGTTGTTGAATCAATAGAGACATTTGGCAATTTCAAGTTGATTCCGTGCCTCGGAAACCTAACATTTTTATTTTGTGAAAGATAAGCTTCACTCTTACTCTAAACAAATGGACACCTGAAACCTCCAGAAATCAAACTTTTTAGTACAAAGGTGAACAAGCACACTACTGGATAAATACATCTATTTGTAGGACTTTTAAAAGGAAAAGAAGAAGCTCTTAATTATTTATACTAATGAGCAATAATATTTTTATTTGTGGAGAAAGGAGGAGGATACTAAAGTAACTGCAGAAAATTTTGCCAGCAAAATCATATTCAAGACTAATTTAAAAGTCAAACATTTGTCGGCTTGATCTGAAGAGCAAAGAGAGAGAGAAAAAAGTCTTGATGTGTTGCTTCTTCAACAAAATTACTTGTTTATAAACTTAAATATATATCATTTATGAAAAGAAGCATTGGCATGAGTGTATGCATAAAAAAAAACTTTGAATTTCATTTTCCTGCAAGAAAATCAACCTAATTCTTGTTAAATACCAAGGCAAAAATACTGAAGTATTAGCCTTGCATGTAGACCTACAGATGACATCCTCTGATATCCAACCTTCACAATCTGGTTTCATAAAACTTCAGTTGATTTGTTTATTTATTTTATTTTATTTATTTATTTTGTCAAGCAATTATAACATAGTTATGAATACATGAAATGGATTCATATAAGAAAAATAAAAAGAATAAATTGGACAGGGATGGTAGGCATGTTGGTGCGCTTATGCATGCCCCCTATAGACCTCTTAGGAAAGGGGTGTGGTCAACAGTAGACAGTCTAAGATTAAAGTTTTTGGGGTTTGGGGAAGAAGTCAGGTAGAGTCAGGTAGAGTATTCCAGACATTGACCATTCTGTTGCTGAAGTCGTATTTCCTACAATCAAGTTTGGTGCGGTTTACCTTGAGTTTGTATCTATTGTGTGCTCTTGTGTTGTTATGTTTGAAGCTGAAGTATTCATTGACAGGTAGGACATTGCAATATATAATTTTATGTACCATACTTAGATCGGACCGAAGGCAGCGTAGTTCTAAGTTTTCAAAGTCTAGAATTTCGAGTCTGGTGGCATAAGGTATTCTGCAACGAGTAGAGGAATGGAGAGCTCTTCTTGTGAAATATTTCTGGACTTTCTCAACTGTATTAATATCAGATACGTAATGCAGGTTCTAGACTGATGAGCTGTATTCAAGTATTGGTCTAGCAAATGTTTTGTTTTATGCCATCTCGCATCTTGCACTCCTTGGCTCAAAACATTTGATTTTAATTTAATTCAATTTAGCTATTATGAATAAAGCCTTTGTCATATTTTTATACATTAATTTGATCATTTTTTAAAAATAAAAAGGGCGTTGGTACTTACCTGATATGCCTATTCTTTGTGAGCTGTGAAGAGCATCCAGAAGTGGGAGGTGCTTCAGTCTCTTCTGGAAAGGCTGGGCTTAAAACTCCGGGACGCTCCTCCTCCTCCACAGGACACCTCTCCAGCGTCCCCCAGTTTTGCGAAGACTGAGTGCCAAAGTCCAGGACTCATCACCTAATCTAGATCCCTGACTGGAATGGAACCCCACCAGATGGAAAGAAATGGGTGGGGCTGGATGCTCTTCACAGCTCACAGAGAACGGACGTATCAGGTAAGTACCAATGCCCTTTCTCCCATGAGCTGTTCAGAGCATCCAGAAGTGGGACATACCAAAGCTTGGCCTGTCCTTAGGGAGGGACTCCATCTGGATCGAAATCCACTCCTAAACTCTGTGGACCCTCTGCAGGACTCTTCTGCCAAATGAAGCATCTGCTGAGGCATAGACATCAATTTTATAATTTCTGACAAAGGAAGATGGTGAAGCCCAAGTTGCCACTCTGCAAATTTCATCTAAGGAAGCCCATGTGGCGCATGCTGCTGATGTTGCCGCACTCCTTGTTGAGTGGGCTGTAATGCCTTGAGAAACTGAGATGGACTGGCATTCGTAACTTTTAGCTATGGTGGCTCTCAACCATCTACTGATGGTCATCGATAACACCTTTTGCCCTAAAGTGGATGGATTGAAGGATAGGAATAGAGCCTCAGATTTTCGAAATGACGTCGTGCGGTCTAGATAGATGCTTAAGGCCCTTCGAACGTCAAGTCGATGCCATTGATGCTCCAGTCTATGAGATGATTTCGGATAAAAATTTGGAAGCACCAACTCCTGCGCTCTGTGGAAGACTGAATTTACTTTAGGAGTAAACGATGGATCCAATTGGAGAATCATTCTGTCCGCATGAAACACGCATAGATCCTTTCTCACTGACAATGCCACCAATTCGGAAATTCTCCTAGCTGATGTGATTGCAATTAGGAAGGCCATCTTATATGTCAGGAATTTTAGACTAGTGGTTCTTATTGGCTCGAACGGGCCAGTTGTAAGTGCGGTTAACACCTTGTTGAGGTCCCAGGTGGGATAGCGGTGAATTACAGGAGGTCGTAAGTTTACAGTACCCTTAAGAAAGCTGCGGACATGTGGATGGTGCGCTATGGAACGGAGGTCACCCCAGGATATCACTGAGGCTAAGGCCGCCACCTGTCTGTGTAAAGTATTTGGAGATAGGCCCTTGGTCAACCCCTCCTGTAAAAAGTCCAATAATTGTCCTATTGATGGGGCAGTTGGGTCGCTCTTAGATCCCTGGTACCAGCGACAGAAGGTGGACCACATGACCTCCTATATACGATTTGTTGAGGACCGTCTGGATGCTTGAATGGTTGCAATAGCATCCTCTGAATCTGTTGGGCCCTTAAACGGCTCCGCTCAATCTCCATATGGCTAGACTGAGCCATTGTGGGTTCGGGTTAAGTATTGGCCCTTGGAAGAGGGAAACCTTTGACGGTGGAATTTTCATGGTTGTTCTCTCGACAGGTCCTGTAAATCTGTGAACCATGTTTGCCTGGGCCAGTAAGGGGTGACCAATATCAATTCTGCTCGTTCCTCCAATAACTTCTGGATCAACCTGGGTATTATCGGGAGTGGAGGAAATGCATATAGAAGTCCGGGAGGCCACTGACATCCTAGGGCATTGATGGCCTCCACCCCCTGAGTCAGGTACCTTGAAATATACTGGGGCAATTGGGCGTTGAGAGGAGAGGCAAATAGATCGATCACCAGTTGCCCAAACCTCCGCACTGCTTCCTGGAAGACAGACGGGGGTAGGTGCCACTCTGCCTGTTCTATCATGGTCCTGCTGAGCCAGTCCGCTTCTGTGTTTAAGGCCCCTGCTATGTGTTCTGCCTTGAGCGAAAATAGATTGGCCTCGGCCCACTTGAACAACTTGGCCATCTCCAGCATCAGAAGTTTGGAACAAGTACCCCCCTGTCTGTTTACGTGGGCCTTGGTTGTGATATTGTCTGTCAAGACCAGAACGTGGCATGATTGGAAAAGGGGTAGAAAACTGCGTAAGGCCAGGTGAACTGCTCACAGCTCCAACAGGTTGATGCTTTGTGATTGTTCGGAAATAATCCAACTTCCCTGTGCAGTGTGGGATTGGAAGTGAGCTCCCCATCCTACCAGGCTGGCATTGGTTGTGATCGTTGCCCTGTAAGTTTCCTTGAAAGGACACCCCTTGTTTATCATTTTTTCCGACCACCAGCGGAGCGATCGGAGAACATTGTGCGGTACCTTTATCCAGACGTTGGAAGTGGCTCTTCTGGATCGCTGGAAAGGTAGCAGGAACCATTGAAGTTCTCTAGAATGGAATCGAGCTCAAGGCACAATGGAAATACAAGAAATCAGTTTTCCTAACAGTTGAGACAGCACTGCCAGGGAAACCCTCTTCAAGGCTCTGATCTCTCTGGCCAAAGACTGGATACTATTTAACCTGTCCTGAGAGAGAAAGACCTTGCCCTCCACGGTATCTATCACTGCCCCTAAATGAACTAATCTAGTTGAGGGGATCAAATGGCTTTTATCCCAATTTATGGAAAAACCATGACACTGAAGGGTCTCCAGAGTAATCTTGGTATCCAATTTTGCTTGATGTCTGGAAGATGACAAAATTAAAATATCATCCAGATAACATTGTAAGTGAATAGATTTGATCCTGAGTGAGGCAGCCAAAGCCACGAGGACCTTGGTAAAAGTCCTAGGGGCCGAAGCCAGATCAAATGGTAGGGCGATATATTCGTAGTGCCGATCACAATAGCAAAATCTAAGTTATTTGTAGTGAGCAGATCTAATTGGTATATGTAGCTAAGCCTCTGTGAGATCTATAGAGGTCAGGACATCGTTCTCTCTGATGCTGAGCAGAATGGACTGGAGAGTAGTCATCTTGAATTTTCGATAAACCAATGATCTGTTCAGACGTTTGAGGTCCAGAATTGCCCTCCAGCCCCCTGAACTCTTTGGGACCAAAACCAATAGAGAGTAACAGCCTTGACCCCGCTGTTCAGATGGGACCTCTCTAATAGCCTGAATATGTTGAAGATGATTGATAGCCTCCTGCATCAATGCCCTCTTAATGGGGTCCGTGGACCTAGGGCTCCTAATGAAAAAGTTCAGGGGGGGGAGGATTGAAACTCTAGCGCCAAACCAAATCTAATAGTGTCCTTGACCCACGCATCAGAGGTTGAGCTGTCCCATTGATCAGCAAATAATTTTAGCCGCCCTCCAATGGGAACTGCTGTCAAGGACTCACTTGGGGTGACGAAAAAAATCAGCCTCTGGTGCCTTCTGTTTTGGCCTCCCTGCTGACCTCTATCGGAAGATTCAGACCTATCCTGTCTAAAACTGGATCTGTAGCCTGATGTTCTCTGAGATCTGGGAACGTATGGGCCTTGATAGTAGGGCTGAAAGAAACCCCTTCAAAACGACTGGGGTGTTCTGTTTTCAGACCTCCGAAAAAGAGGGGGAAGCACTTTTTTCTTGTTTCTATTCTCTATAAGGAGGGGCTCCAAGACACTGCCAAATAATTTATCCCCCGATATTGGGGCTGATGCCAACTTGCATTTATGCTTGGTATCCACCTGCCAATGCCTGAGCCATAGCAGTCTCCATGCTGATACGTGAGATGCTATGGCCCTAGATGAGAATTTGACTGCATTAAATGTGGCATCGGCAGAGAATTCTGCTGATGCAATAATTTTAGCTATGTCCTGGTGGGCTCTGACATTTGACGCCGGCAATATATCCCTCAAGTGGAAGAGCTATTGGAGGGAGGACCGTGTAAAAAAGGACTCTGCTGTAGCAGCCCTAATGGCCCAGGTATCAGAAACGTGCGCCCTACAGAATGCCAACTCTGCTCTCTTTTCTTCCGGTCTCAGGGCTTCCTCGGCCTCGTTGGGAAAGGTTGAAGAAGAGGCCAGTGCCACAATGGGCTCATCCACCTCCGACGTTTTGAGAAAATTTGAAAACTCTGGTGCCAAATTATAATATTGTTTATCGTACCCTGTTGGGGCTGGGTATGATGATGCTGATGCCCATTGATTTTGTACTAATTCAGCAAACATATAAGGAACAGGAATAGTTTCCGCCTCATTAGCCGGTTATGAGAATATTAGATCCTCAGATTCGTCCTGAGACCCTGTTGACAATGGATGAGGGTCTGATGTGCTTAGTTTAGTGGTGTTCTTTGCCTTGAACAGTAAGATTTAAAGAGGTGCGGGTGAAAAAGGCCAGAAAAAGTAGGTTGGTCCGGAATGAGGCCCTCATCGTCTGACATTCTCTGTTCCAGCAGGTCAGCCTCTGACAACCCCAAGTCCATCTGATGAATCAACCCCCCCCTCCTCCATGGGAACATCCTGATCCTCAAAGTCCACCTCCTCCCGAAGATCCTGGGCTGGTATGTTAGGAATATTGGGGAATACCTGAGATTGATGCGCAAAGGATCAAGGGACCCTGCACCCGAAGCGGCAGGGAAGTGTCTGGTCATGATGGATTGCTGAACTCCAGCCGCAATGCCCCTTTGAATTGCCATCTCCATCCATTGCCTCATTTCGATGGGGATAGTCTCAGGCAATCCCTCCTCCTGTCTTAGGCCGGCGACAGTAGGGGTGAAATTTGCCTCTGGGATTGGCCGGGCAGTGCTCATTGGAGGAGATGTGTCTATGGGAGGTTGTCCAGAAACAGCATGCCTGGGCTGGGTAGATAAGTCCAAGGGCCCCATCAATGGGTTTGGGTTCAGATCAGATTGTTGTGTCATAGCCATCTTGTCTGCCTCCCTGGCTCGTTTCTGCAATTGCCTTTCCAAAGCTAGGTGCTATAGGCATCCTTATCCGCCGCTTTAGAGGCCTTTTGGGGGCCCACTGGCTTATCTCGGGACTTATTCTTTAATTTTAAATTTTCTTTTTTAAATTATTATGATTATTATTGTTGTTAATATTTGTACTTTGGGGTCATGCCTTCCCCTGCAGTTGAAAGTAGAACGCTCTTCCAGGAGAGTAAGATTATATATATACATATACATATACGTATACATACACACACACACAAACATATACATACCCATATACATATACATATGCCTATATCTATATGTATAATTGTGTATATGGTAAACCGTATCTAAGGGTCCCCAACAAGGGAAACCCCCAAGTGCTCCAAGCGAGAAAAACTCTGGATCCCTGGTCCCCAATAAGGGAAACCAGCTATACAGGCACTGAGGTGAATCCTTTCCTGTCAAAACCAAATGTCCCGCAATTTAAATGGCACTTGCAGTTTCAGTCCGAAGAAATGATCCAAAGGCAATTGCAAAGAAATGCCTGTTTAATGACTAGCCTGCTTATCCAATGTTAGCCAGACAAAGGAGAGCAAAATCCAGAGAGAACAAAGTGGAACGGTACTGCCTTGGTCCCCAGAAAGGGAAACCAGTGAGGAATGGCGCCTGTGATAATTAGGCGCGAAGTTGAGCCAGCTGTTGAAAAGGGCGGGAAGCAGAATCACCGTCGCTAATGTCTGAGCCGTCTAATGAGCCGCTGCTGCTGAGGCTCTAACTTGCAAGTTAAATGCTCCTGTCAGACGAAACGGCAAGGCGAAGCGAGCCGCGACTGTGAGCGCTCCAATTGCAGAGAAGGCGATCGCAAAGTTAAATAAGGTAATTGCCTGAGGCGGTAGCCTCAAGCTGCCTGCGGAGTGGCAGGCTCCGCTATTTACAAAGAAACTGGTTTTTTTTTTTTTTTAACTAATCGAGGTAACCTAATAGAGGGACAAGCCTGAAAAGGCCAAATTAAATAGGGAAGCATTTTAAAAGCCAAAATAACCCAAGAGGAAACCTGAATCAGAAAACCGTTCCAGTCAGGGAGCGCACAACCTCTTACCATGAAGGCTGAGCTAAAACTGGGGGACGCTGAGGAGGTGTCCCGTGGAGGAGGAAGAGCGTCCCGCAGTTTTAAGCTCAGCCTTTCCAGAAGAGACTGAAGCACCTCCCACTTCTGGATGCTCTGAACAGCTCACGGGAGAAAGGCTATGACATTTCACAAAATATTACAATATGGAAGATTTTATATTACATGCTATATTCAGAAAATTTATCTAAACTTGCTCTCAACTTATTCACTGGGGATCCCTGAGTTCTCATATGCTAGAGAGAGAGAAAATAAAAGTTGCCAAGTTACTCTAACTGAGCTTTGATACCAGTTATAAATATTGGGAACAATATAAATACAATCCTGAAGTTGAAGCTCCAATACTTTGGCCACCAAATGAGAAAAGAGGACTCACTGGAAAAAAAACCCCATGATGTTGGAAAAGATTGAAGGCAAAAGGAGCAGGGAGGATGAGACAGTTAGATAGTGTCATTGATGCAATGAACATGAATTTGGACAAACTCTGGGAGACAGTGAAAGACAGGCAGGCTTGGTGTGATGTTAAGTACCAATCCATGGAGTCAAGAAGAGTTGGAGATGACTTAGTGACTGAACAACAACAAATTAATCCAGCCAAGTAGAGCACTTTTATACATTGTACTAGACCTTAATTTGCTTAACTGCACTCTGTTGATTAAGTCACACGTTGCCTTAAATCACAAAAAAGAATTTAGTTAGATTCAGAGATCATCCTGAGTCAAACTCAAACAAACCACATTACTCATGTAATGAGTATGGAAACCTAGACTAAATCTATTAATATTGATCATTCTTTCTATTGAAAGACAGAAAAGAACTGAGTGGTAGATATAGAATGATGATGATGAACAATTAATTAACAATTTCTGGAATTCAAAGACAGAGTATTTGAGAGTGACTAATAACATTTGCTGAGATTTATATATTTTCAAAAACAAGGACAGACTTATAGGACATGAAAAAAATAGGGGAAAAATATCCAATGGGCTTAGGCATCTCCATTCCATTAATGACTCAAGGCACTCAATTAATGAGGTCAATTCCTTTAAGAGTATTCTAGGCACACCGTTCATCCTATTTGTGTTGAATTTTGTAGCTTTCAATGAGGCTGCTTAATCAATTGCCCAGCTACAATCTTTATTTGAACCAAACACTGACATTTTCAACCTTCCAAAATTATATATAGAAGCCACTTGTGACAAATGTGACATTGCAATCTGCTTTCAGCAAGGCAGAGTAAAATACTGTTTATCTCTCTTAGCTGAGACAACTTAATGCTTGCTTGATTTACTGGTGTGTAAGTCATAACTGGGAAAATGGAGAATCTCACCTCTTGTTAAAACATGCCTTTTTTAATGCACAACATAAGGTTCTGCTGTGCCACCTTGTGTTATATTATATCACGTCTGCTAAAAAACACCAGGACAAAACTAGAGTCTGTAGAATTATTCAAAATCATACAGTTTTTATATTTAAAACTCCTGCTAGATCAACATCTTTGCTCACAGTTTCATACCCATAGTGATGTCTGAATTAAAATCTCATTATTCAGAGACCAAAAGAGAGAGAAAGGGCGTTGGTACTTACCTGACACGCCTGTTCTCTTTGAGCTGTGAAGAGCATCCAGTAGTGAGCATCCAGTAGTAGTGGGAGGTGCTTCAGTCTCCGCATGTCTAGGCTGGGCTTAATTTGTGGAATGCTCTTCCTCCTCCACGGGACTCCTCCCCAGTGCTCCCCAGTTTTGGCGAAGACGAGATACTTAACCGCCCTCGTCCTCAATGCCCCAACAACTCGTTGGCCGAAACAGGACCCCACCAGACAGAAAAAAGGGGGTGGGGCTGGATGCTCTTCACAGCTCAAAGAGAATGGGCGTGTCAGGTAAGTACCAATGCCCTTTCTCCCATGAGCTGATCAGAGCATCCAATAATGGGACATACCAAAGCTTGGCCTGTCCTACGGGAGGGACTCCGTCTGGCCTGGAATCTCCTCCTGGTCCCTGTGGACCCATTGCAGAACTCTTCTGCCAAAGGAAGCCTCAGCGGATGCAAACACATCTATTTTATAATGACTAATGAATGGCGATGGGGAAGCCCAAGTTGCGACTCGACAAATTTCAGTTATTGGTGCCTATGTGGCCCACACTGCCGATGTTGCAGCACTCCTTGTTGAATGAGCTGTTATGCCCCTGGGCACCGGCAGGGATTGAGTCTGATACATTTTCGCTATTGTGGCCTGTAGCCAATGGCCTTTCGTAGAAGGTGAGACCTTGCATCCCTGAGTGTTGGGCTGAAAGGAAATGAATAAGGCCTCCGTTTTTCTGAAAGCCGCTGTGTGCTTGATATATATTTGCAATGCTCGCCTCACATCAAGTCTATGCCATTGCAGTTCCATCCCTTGGGATGGTCTGGGGCAAAAATTAGGAAGTATCAGCTCTTGTGTCCCATGAAAAGCCGAGTTAATTTTGGGTATAAATGTAGTATCAGGGTGAAGGACCACCTGGTCAGCACAGAAAACGCAAAGATCTTGTTTGATAGACAAGGCTGCAATCTCCAAAATACAACAAGCAGAAGTGATCGCTACAAGGAAAACTACTTTATACGTCAGAAATTGTCGACTTGACGATTTCAAATGTTCGAAAGGGCACTTAATGAGTGCGACAAGGACCTTGTTAAGGTCCCAGGAGGGATAACCTCTGGAGGGCGTAAATTTGTGGCTCCTTGAAGGAAAGTCTGTATGCGTGGATGATGGGAAAGAGAAAATAGGACTTCACAAGTGAGAACTGACACCAAGACCGCCACCTGTCTTTTCAATGTATTAGGTGATAATCCCTTGTCAAGTCCCTCTTGCAAGAACTCAAGAAGTTGAGCCACAGAAGGAGAGGTGGGATCAATTCGAGACTCGGTACACCATTTGCAGAAACTGGACCATGTGGCATTGTAAATGGAAGTTGTTGAAGGGCGTTTGGCGGCTAGGATAGTGGCGATAACTCTGTTGGAAAACTTTTCGCTCTTCAGACAACTCCGCTCAACCTCCAGATGGTCAGGTGCAACCATTGAGGGTCCAGATGTTGAAGGGGCCCCTGAGTTAACGAAACCCTGGCTGGCGGGATTCTCCATGGAGCTGATACGGAGAGACTGCGGAGGTCTGCAAACCATGGCCGTCTGGGCCAGTAAGGAGCTACTAGAAATAGTTCCGCCCTCTCATCTAGCAATTTCTGGATGACCTTGGAAATCAGTGGAAGGGGCGGGAATGCATACAGGAGTCCCGGGGGCCAACGATAGCAGAGCGAGTTGAAGTTCTCTGCTCCTTGTGAGGGGTACCTGGAAAAAAATCTCGGGAGCTAGTGTTGAGGGGGGAAGCGAACAGGTCCACCACCGGCTGTCCAAATGTCCTGACCACTTCTTGAAACAGGGAGGGATGGAAGCGCCACTCCATTTGATCAATGGTGGCCCTGCTCAGCCAGCAGACCCAAAATGTGCTCTGCTCTGATGGAAAGTAGGTTGGTCTCTGCCCAACGACACAAGCGCTCCATTTCTCGCATGAGATGTTTCAACTGTGTGCCCCCCGTTTGTTTATGTGAGCTTTGGCTGTTACGTTGTTGGTCAATATTAGTATGTGCTGATCACGTATCTGAGGAAGGAAGCTGCGGAGAGCCAGGTGTACTGCTCGAAGCTCCAGCCAGTTTATGCTGCACAACTGTTCTATGCCGGACCTGCACAACTGTTCTATGCCAGACTTGGGTTGTAAGCGATTGAACCTGAACTCCCCATCCAAACAGGGTGGCATTGGTGGTGATAGTAAGTCTGTGTGGCTCCTTGAAGAGGCAGCCTCTGTTGATGACTGGTCTGGTCCACCAGAGGAGAGATATGAGGATCTTTGGTGGTACCTTGACCTTGTGTTTAGAGTTGCCTCGGCCGGAGCGCTGGTACGGAAGCAGGAACCACTGGAGAGATCTAGTGTGGAGCCAGGCCCAAGGGATGATAGAGATACATGAAATCATCTTGCCTAACAATTTTGATAGATCAGCTAGGGACACCCTCTTAAAACTCCTGATCTCTTTAACTAATTGCTGAATGCTGTTTAGTCTATCTGGTGACAGGAAAACCTTGCCTTCCATCATATCTATGACAGCACCCAAGTGGGTTAACCGATTTGATGGTGTTAATTGACTCTTTTTCCAATTTATTGAGAAGCCATGTTTTTGTAGGGATTGTAATGTGGTTTGAGTGTCTTTGACTGCTTGATGGGCGGAAGAGGACAAAATCAAAATGTCACCGAGATAACACTGGAGTCGTACGGGGATGTCCCGGAGATGAGCGGCTAGCACTGCGAGAACCTTCGTGAAGGTCCTAGGGGCAGAAGCTTGTCCGAAAGGAAGGGCCACATATTCAAAATGGTGGTTGTTATAACAGAATCTCAGAAATTTATAGTGGCAAGGCCGAATAGGAATACGCAGGTACATGAGGACGTCCCCCTTTCTAATGCCAAGTAAGATAGATTGCAGGTATGCATCTTAAACTTGCGATATACTAAGAAACGGTTGAGACATTTCAGGTCTAATATTGCTCTCCACCCCCCCGAACTTTTGGGAACAACAAAAAGATGTGAATAGAAATTTCGGCCTCATTGAGTGGTAGCTACTGGTTGGATGGCTTGTATATCCAGTAGATGTTGGATAGCCGATTCCATGAGATTACATTTAACCAGGTCTCTGGAGAGAGGGCATGACATGAAAAAAATTTGGGGGAGTGGATTGAAACTCCAGCGCAAGGCCAAATCTGATCATGTCTCTGACCCAGGAATCAGAGGTTGAGGAGTCCCATTGGTCGGCAAATAATTTAAGGCGTCCGCCAATGGGGTTCGGGTCCCGGGAGTTATCTTGGATGCTGAAAAGGCCTGTTTCCTGCTCCCTGAAAGGATCTTTTGGATTGACCACCCCTTCTGCTCCTATCCCCAAAGTCGCTGCTGCCCTGGTCTGAATGATGGGGGACTCTGATATCTGGGTGAAAAGGATCCCTGGTAAAAGGGTCGAAAGGATCCCCTCCGAAAGGACTGGGGGTTTCTAGGATCTGACTTCCGAAAAAGGGAAGGAAGAATTTTCTTTTTGTTACGGGTTTCAATTAGTAGCGGATCAAGGGAAGGGCCAAACAGTCTGTCTCTCACAATTGGGGATGAAGCCAGCTTGCATTTGTGCTTAAAGTCGGCTTGCCAACGTTTTAACCATAGCAAGCATCGCGCTGTGACATGTAAAGTAATGGCCCTGGCTGAAAACTTGACTGCATGATAAGTTGCATCAGCTGAGAATTCAGCAGCTGCAATGAGCAATATCTTGATGCGCTCTAAAGTTAGAATTAGGGACATGTTCCTGTAAGAGGCGGAACCATCTGAGAGACGAACGCGTGAAGAAGGAGGCGGCCGTGGCTGCTCCGATGGCCCACATGTCAGACTGATGGGCTCTGCGTAGGGCTAGCTCGGCACGTTTTTCCTCTGGCTTTAATGCCTCCAGTGCATCACTTGGAATGGGGGAGGAAGCTAATCCCACTATAGGTTGATCTACTTTGGGAGTATTCAATAATTTTGAGAAATCAGGGGCCAAACTGAAATATTTCCTGTCATATCCCATGGGCGCTGAGTACACTACTGCAGAGGCCCACTGCTTCTGTACCAGGTCCGAAAACATGGGAGGAACTGGGATTACCTCTGTTCCAACTACTGGTTGATAGAAAATCAGATCCTCTGGTCCCTCTTCCGAAGGAGTTGGGGTGGTAGAAGGGGTCGACTTGTTTAGGCGTGCAATATTTTTTGCCTTAAACAAGAGAGTTCTGAAAAGCTGTGGGCGGAATAAGCCTGCAAAAACAGGTTGGTCAGGACCAAGACCCTCATCCTCAGACATTCCCCTTTCTAAGGGGTCTGCTTCTGACAGGGGCTTGCTGTCATGTATTGATCCTAATTCAATCTCTTCCATTTGATTAATTTGATCCACTTCTTCTTCCTCCTCCTCCGTCGGCCTTTGGAGGGGGACCTCCCCCTGTAAATGTACCTGGGTATGGTGCTGCTCCGACCTGATCAATGACCTCAGCGATTGGGAATCATGATTGGTGATCACAGGATATTCCCTGGTCATAACTGTGTGTTGAAGCCCTGCTGCGATTCCCTGGTGGATTGCCAGCTCCATCCAGGCTTTCATCCTCTCTGGAACCTCCTCAGTAAGACTATCGCCCTGACGAAGACCAGTAGCCATCAGAGTGAATGTGGCTTCAGGAGCCCTTCGCGTGGTCGGTGTCCCAGGCACTTGGGCCTGTTGGCCTTGGGGAGCCAAGCTGCGCCTGTATGAGAGGGAGAGATCTAGGGGAGGAGGAGGGTGGGAAGAGGTAGATGGACCTGGGCTGGAGGAGGGGAAGTTCTGTGAGACTTTGTGCACCTCCCGAATGCGCTTATCTGTTTTTGTAAAGCTTTATGGCGCCTGGTAGCGTCCCTTTCTGAGGCTTTAGAATTCCCCTTAGCCTGCTTAGGTTTGTGTTGAGATTTGGCTTTTGTCTTCAAGGATGAGATCTGAGAGCTGCTACCATCTGCCATTTTGATTCAAATTAGAATTGCAGTATGCTTGTTATACAATGCAATGCTGTGAAGGCGGTTGGCATGCCCAGGGGCCTGATCTGAGGATAGACCAGTTGCCCTAATGATGATTTTATTGCCCCCCCTTTTTTTTGAATAATACTTATCTAAAATGAGTTGTATCTCAGTAATAATATTTTATTGAAATTAAAATATTATACTGAAGAGAAAATTATTATTATTTGTAGAGTGTAATTGCAGGAATGTTCCAATCTCGGATGGCAAGCCTCAGATAAAGAATGTTTCCAAGCAAATACAACTCAGGCAAACAAAGTCACTAATCTAAAGGAGGATTAGAGAGAGGAAGTAAACATACGTTAGACTTTAACTCGAGATAATGAATTGTATTAATTACTATGCTAAACAGTAATGAAAGTTAAGCAGCAACCAGTTAACCAATGATGGAGGATAATTAAAAATGTGTATAAATGCAAAACTAGACTCCAATAATGTCATCGATTCAGTTGTTCATGATCAAACAACTCGACTGCCTCATCATTACAACAATTATTATTATTACACTAATATATATATATATATATATATATATATATATATATATATATATATATATATATATATATATAGATCTTTGGTTATTCGGGTTTTCTCCCGCGTAAGAATGGAAGTATCTAGGCAACGTTTCGATGAAGTCTCATTCATCATCTTCAGGCTTGGTCTTCAGCTCTGTGCTTCTCACAGAGAATCTACTACACATACATTCCTGATATTTTTCAGCCTGATTTGTAATCATGACCAAAGAATCTTTGGTGCATCTCTGCTATGTTGAGGAGGCTTACCTGAGCTTGACCGGGCAGAAATGGCATGTCAATAAAATCAAGACCTAAGAACTGGGATGGGAAACTATAGCATCTTTACAACTTATGGACTTCAACTCCCAGAATTCCTGAGACATCAGCCATGCTGGCTCAGGAATTCTGGGACTTGAAGTCCACAGGTTGTAAAGGTGTCATAGTTTCCTACCCCGCCTAAGGATAAGGCATTTTCCCAGGTGCTGTTTCCAAAGGGACATCAGAAGGAGAGGGAGCCCAAAGAGCATGTACTTCAAGAATGATGAAGAGTCTGATTCTAAACCAAGAGCCAGAAATCCCTCCCAGAAGGAGCCCAAAAAAGGAGAAATTGTGTATCATATGAACTTTTGGTTCTGGCAGCTCAACCGAGGAAAGAACAGGGTAGAAGTGAAATAAAAAAGAACCGAATCATGTAGAAGGAAGAGTTTTCACAAGTGATGCTCTCCTCACTGACAGAATGGGGGTGATGTCTGTCAAAATTTCCTCTCCAAAACAACTACTAAAAAAAATATACTGGAGCATTACTGTTGTATTTTTGGTTATCTTATTTACATAAAACAAACAGCTCTGGAAAATTCAAGGATGCCCTTAAAACTTTGTGTGTGCTGTTAATTACTTGTTAAAAAAACCACCACTCATTCTTTTCTATACAGGTAGAGTCCTGGACCTGCAACCATAATTGGGACTGGAATTTCTGTCATTAAAGGAGACAGTTGTGATGCGAGTTATGCTCAATTTTATGACCTTCCTTGTTGTAGTCATTAAGCAAATCCCATGCTTGTTAAGTGGATCACACATTTTTTTAAGCGAATCTGATTTTGATCATTGATTTTGTTTGCCAGAAGCTGGCTGGGAAAGTCACGAATGAGGATTGCATGATCTAGGGATACTGTAACTGTCATAAATACATGTCAGTTGCCCAGTACCTGAAGATTGATCATGTGACTGTGGAGACGCTGAAACGGACAGATGTGTGAAGCCTGGTTGTAAGTTCGAACAGGCACTAACCAAATGGTCGTAAGTCGAGGACTACCTGAATAGCACTGGTTCGGACAGCACGCAAATATCATGGTGCTCTAAATCAGGGCCTCCCCAATCCCTGGTCCATGGACCGGCACTGGTCCACAGCATGCCAGAAATTGGGTCATACAAACAAGCGAAGCCGCATCTGGTGGGATGCATGCAGCACATGAAACTACGCCCCTTTCGGTCTGGGGAAAAACCTCTCTCCATGGAACCGGTCCCTGGTGCCCAAAATGTTGGGGGCCGCTGCTCTAAATCATACCCTGGATACTCTTTTCCTCTAGCCAAGGCTAAGCTGTCTTGTCCACCTGTCCTTATACTAACAACAAGAAGAAAACAGGCAACTTTAGCCAGTCTGCCATAATGTAAGCTTTCCATTTTGGAGTTGGAACTATCAAATTAGGGATTTTCATCCCTTGTTCTTCATGCATCTTTTTTTAAAAAAAAATTACTCTCAAAAATAACATAGAAAACTAAAATGAGACAGCTCAGTAATACTGGATTTTAAATGTGAAAGCTGCAAAATCTTTTCCAAAGTCTAGGGTAAGATTCGTACTATGCGAGTGGATACTGAACAACTCAAGCTATTCAAGAACAACAATAAGAGATTCGATGGTGTTTAAGTAGAATGGGATAGCCTTTAGCATAATCTATGACACTGAAATGAGAAATCCCACCATGCAGATGGAAACAATGAAATGCATACACAAATAGTGAAAACCAGAGATAAAGAAATGATCAGCATTTCCAATGATCTGCTTGTTATTGTGGCACTGCACATAAGAGAAGATGATGATCGAGAGGTGTCCTAAAGAGAGATGAAGTCAATTTTTTGAATGATTACACCTACCAAGGGCTTGATGAATTATCAATACAATGAATAGAAACTGAGAAGCTTTTATTACAAAGTCACTTGAACAGAAGGTGACTAACACCCTGGGTGTTTTTTCAGTCTAAAGGCTACACTTTCTACTCTAGGCTCAGGAGGAATGGGCAGAAATATTATGTGATAATTAGCAGTTATTTTCAGATCCATGTTTTACTTGTAGAGTTTAGATTAAGGGGATGACATGCATGCATTATAATTTGCACTAGCTATATCTTATCTGATTTTGTCTCTTGGCCACTCCAAATGGAAAAATTGATCCAACATCTGTAAGGATTTGTAGCTTTCAAAGGATGAAATAAGTGCAATTAGATTCTGCAATGTTTAAGGCATCATCTGATCCATGAGACTCTCTCAGCCAAGAAATGCTTCTGAAATATCAGCCCTACCTATCATGAGGTTGGGGACTGCAGCCACAAATACACTACTAGATATAGAAGATGACCAGGCTGAGGTCGAAGGAGGGGTTAAATGCATCATCAGTCATGAGTCCTTGCATACCCACAAGAGATCTAAGTCCAGCACATCTTGTCTTCCTTTCTATTCTTCACTTCCACTAATTTTCCTTGACCGTTAGTGGTTCAGATTTTTATAGGGAGCTTAAGTTTACAATAAATCTTTATACACATTTGAACTGCAGGGTCTCCTGACTTCCCTAGTGCTTGACACTAAATGACTACATGCAGATCCCACAGCGAAAATACCCACCTTTGCTAAAGAAACTACAACCAACGTGAGGATATGCACATTTCTTTCCAAGGCCACCATTGTACAGACTAGGCACTGTGGTAACCATAGGTACTCTCGTACTTGTGAATCATCCTCTGATAACACATCGGAGTCAATATGCACATCATAAGTTATCCAAAATTGCCTTTAGGTTGCAAATTGGTCCCTTTGCTTTCTTGGAAAATTAAAATAATAAAACAAGATAACTTGGAATACCATAGTACAAATATTCTAGTAGTTTCAAACTAGAGAAGAGGCAACCCCACTCCTTTTTGCCTTCTGATGAACACATAATTTATAGTGGTCACATCCATGGTAGCAGCCATTTTGTAAATCAACACCTCCCTGAATGTTATCTTATGTGAAGATCTCTCAATCATGCAAATATCCAATTGAATCCACAGGCCTAAAATATTGCCTGTTTTTGATTCTAGACAACTTAAGAAGTACTCTGTGAAAAAAGATAGATGAAGTCCAAGCTCTTCCTCTATACATTAAAACAATGGAGAACATGGAGAAACAAACATGTATTTAAGTACCAAGAATTAAATGAATTTTCTGTAGTAATAGGAAGGTGAGCATAACAACTGAAGCAAGGTGATAGCAAACCCCTTGTTATGATTCTGTAATAAAATTGTCAACTGAAATGTACTAAAAAATTAAGACAGAAATGAGACATATTATGAATCACCTGACTTCGACAAGTTCAATGTTTCCATGAAAAAAAAAAGATATTTTAACTTTTCAATAAGCAAACAAGCAAACTCCCATCTAATCATATTTAGGTCAAGAAAGTTTAAATGTCATCTATGCCTGTAATATAGCCATCAATTTCTAAATACAGGTAGTCCTCGGCTTATGACCACAATTGAGCCCAAAATGTATATTGTTAAATGAGACATTTGTTGAATTTCATCCCATTTTACAAGCTTTCTTGCCATAGTTGTTAAGTGAATCATTGCAGTTGTAAATTAGTAACTTGGTTGTTAAGTGAATCTGACTTCCTCATTGATTTTGCTTATCAGAGGGTCGTAAAAGGGGATCACGTGACCCCAGGGATACTAAAACCATCATAAACATAAGCCAGTTGCCAAGCATCCGAATTTTGATCACATGACCTTGGTGATGTTACAATGGTCAAAAAAGTGTGAAAAAAGGACAAAAGTTACTTGCTTCAGTGCCACTGTAACTTTGACTGGTCACTAAATGAAATGTTGCAACTCGAGGACTACCTGTAGTGTTTATATCTTAAAAAAATCAACACACACTAAGCAAAATTTCTAACACATTTATGTTCATTACCTTGAGTTACTTATAAAAATAAGAAAGCGTGCGTGTGAAGAAGGGAGAAAGATACAAATAGATAAGAGGCAAATACAAGGACCAGGGCTAACTCAAAATAATATCATGCAATATTTTATTATGTTTTCACAATGCTGTTTAAAAATATTTAAATTAAAAACCAGCAGCTATCTTTTTTTTTAGCCAATTTAAACTAGTTATGTATATTTAGACACTAATGTTTTAAGTAGAGTACTTTGGTATTAAATTTAAAAAAACCTACCTCCTCGCTGTACCAGCAGTGTCACCTCACTTCCTTTAGGACATTCAATCAGCATATCCACAACTTGGTTGTGAGTTAGATTCTGCACATTCTTCTTGTTGACTTCAACTATAAGGTCCCCTTCTTTTAGACCTCGGCACCTTGGACTGTCAACAATTTGTTTCACTCTCTGTCCCCCACCCCCAGGACTGTCTGCTATAGTGAAGCCAAAGCCCATTGGCCCTTTAATTATATGTACAGTTATGAGTTCAGGTTGCGTTGCTATAGAAGAAGCCAAGGAGACTGTGTCATTGGGGTAGCCGTGGGATCCATTGGAAGAAACCTCAGCGGGACTGCTAGGTCTCTGCTCTTTCATCCCGTTGACTTTCCCTGTTTTGCTACCATGGCTTGCTGGAGAGTCATAGCTTTCTTGCCCATTTACAATGATCGGTTCTTTATCCAAAATGGCCACAGATGTCACCAGGCTTGTGTTGGGATCATCTGGGTCAAAAGGCAGAGGATAGCCTCGGCACAGTTCCAGGTCCACGCTGGCACCGATAGGAATTGACTGGAAGATTTTGACCACTTGAGCATGGGTGTGGCCCAGGACACATGTGTCATTCACGCTGACAATAACATCTCCTACAGAACAGATGGTTGAAATTCTGTTAGGTTATCATACAAACGTCTTGCTTCATTCAATGCATAGCAAAAGGAAGGAGGCGGAAGAGGAACAAGAACTACTACTAGTAGTTTTATCAAATATTTCTATGTAAGTATGTACCATATTTGCCAGCGTATAAGACGACCCGGCATATAAGACGACCCCCTCCCGATAACTAATCATCCAATATTTACACAGTGTTCATGTTATTTTGTGTTGGTCAGCCAAACGATCCCAGCGGGGTCACCGGAAACGCCCTCCAGAAATCCCCGGGGCTGCAGTGGCAGGGCGGAGTGCCAGGGGCCTTGGGAGGAGCAGGAAGGTGGGCAGCCTTCACATGGCCCTGCCTGGGGCGACAGGAGCGACCCACGCTCTCGCTCCCCCCAGTCGCTGCAGCCCTGGGCAGAGTGAGGCGAGCGGGATTCGAACCTGATTCAGAGACGCGGGGAGGCTCTTGGCGGAAGTGACGCGGGGGATCCAGGAAGCCAGAGGCGCCTTCGCTGCGTCCCACAAGCATCCGATAGCCGGCAGTGGATATACCGGCGTATAAGACGATCCCCCCCCACTTGGAGGCATGTTTTTCAGGGCAAAAAAGTCATCTTATACACCGGCAAATACGGTATGTATTTATGTATGTATGTATATATGTATGTATGTTATTCAGCTTTGTTCAGGTATTTTCCCATGTCATTGTAGTTGTGCTTTTAAAGTTCTAGCAACATTTCGGCAGAATCTCATCTGCCATCATCAAGCTTCTGTATTGTGTTTGTCTGACAGAAGCCTGATGATGGCAGATGAGATTCTGCCAAAACATTGCTACAACTTTAAAAGCACAACTACAATGACGTGGGAAAATACCCGAACAAAGCTGAATGCCATACACGTAAGTACCCGCAAAAACTTAAGAAAACATATATATATTGATAAGCTAAATATATATATATATATAAATAAATATAAAATATAAATATAAATATACACACACACACACGTTTTCTTAAGTTTTCGCGGGTTCTTACATGTATGGTATTCAGATAGGTTCAGGTATTTTCCCACGTCATTATGGTTGTACTTTTAAAGTTGTAACAACGTTTTGGCAGAATCTCATTTATCATCATCAGGCTTCTGTATTGTATTCTAATACAGAAGCCTGATGATGGCAGATGAGATTCTGCCGAAACGTTGCTACAACTTTAAAAGCACAACTACAATGACGTGGGAAAATTCCTGAACAAAGCTGAATACCATATTACACACACACACACACACACACACACACACACACACACACATTGTTCAAGGAAATGTATCCAGGGAGTTCATTTATCTCGGCATCAGAGTGATTTTAGCTTATCAATTATTAACAATTATTACAATTTTTCTTTTTGTGAAACTAAAACTTGCATAGCCATCTTTCACAACAACAAATTAGAGATTATGAAAAAGGAGGTATTGAATCCAAAGCAGAATATTACATATATTAAAACTATTATGCTTATGTTATATTAATATTTAATATAGCATTTTAAATTCAGAAATTACCTTACATAACTAAGCACATGAGTTCCTGGGGACAAAATAATGGATTTGGATCTGTGTTTAATGCCGTGGGTGATAGAATGCAATGTTTTGGGTGTGTAATTGTATTCATGGCATTTTTTGAATATTTGTTGTAACTCCAAATGTTCACTAAGTGAGTGGTTATAAATTAAGCACTACCTGTAGCTTACATTCTAAAATTCCCAAGGAAAGGGAACAATAATAGCATGTCATATAAAGCAGAACAAACACTGTTATAATAGTAAATATATTCCAACATGGAAATCATCAAATATTCCTGTAGTAATATAAATTTCATTCTTGAATGAGAATAAACTTACTGATAAATACTTTTTTAAAAAAAGAAGAATCGTTTTGTTGACAAGAAAAGACTGCACTGGTTTCAGCAGTCATGCTTCACTTTTAACCAATAATAAAGATGAAGGAATTCTTGCTTTTACCGTGTTTCTCACATAATAAGGCCGGGCCTTATTTTGTTTTGACCCCCGAAAAAATGGCTAGGATGTCTTTTCGGGGGTGACATAATTCCTACCCTTGCATCCTTGCCACCAGCTGCTCCTAACGGGTGATCATGGCGAAGCGCAGAGCTCCCTACTCCCACCTTTGCTGCAGACACCTTTGGCACCCACCGCTGTTGCTTTCCCTTCTGCCCATTCTGCCAAATTTGGAGCTGCCGCTTCCGTGTTTGGAGTGCCGCCGCCATTTGGGGCTCCAAACAGCGGCAGTGCTCCAAACGCGGAAGTGGCAGCTCCAAAAATGACGGCGGGCGATCTTTTTATTTTGGTCCGTGTGAAGCTCAGAGCGAGCAAGAGAGGGAGACTGCGATGCCTCCATCCGAGATGGCAACCTCACTAGTGGATCACAATGTGGCTGGAAGCCCGAATTGGCAGGAAACGATGGAGATCTTTTTGGAGCGAGAGGAAAGGGAGAGAAGAGTTGCGAGGTGTAATTTGCAGGAGGAAGTGGGTGTACCCCACGGCAGGGAGCCCAAGGAAGAAGGGCCGATAGGCAACGGAGAGCGTCCCGTAGCTCCGGAAGCAGCCTAGAGACATGCCCAGGAAGAGGCGCAAATGCTGCCTTGTAGTCCCCAAGCCAACTGCATGCGCCGCTTTTAGTTATGTGCGCTCTGCGCTTTGAGCGTCTCCGTGTGATCGCGACCCTGTCCTTTCCACCTGGCGCCCTTGCTGCTTTCTGGCTCTTTAGCAAGGCATCGCGGTCTCCCTCTCATGCTTGCTCTGAACTTCGCGCGGACCAAAATAAAAAGATCGCCCACCATCATATTTGGAGCTTCCACCGCCATTTGGAGCTCCAAACAGCGGCAGTGCTCCAAAGGCGAAGCCGGTTGCTAAAGAGCAGAAAGCAGCAAGGGCACCAGATGAAGGACTTTGTTTTGAATTATATCCAAAAAAATGGCAGAACATTTCGGCTTTGACATGTTTTATAGCACATGTTTTAAAAATACACACAAGTCCTTTAGATTTAATTCTCTACTATTAAGAAATTCAGAAGATTGTAATATTTTGCTTCTACAATGTAATGGCTTTATGTCTGTGTGGTTTGACAGTATAACCTATTTATAGTGCTATACATAGACACATTATAGAGAGACACTATAACCTACTTGACATTCTTTTCTTTTGGTTTTTTTGGGGGAAAAGCCCTTTGGCCAGAATAGAATAATTGGGGTTTAGATTCTGGTAGACTACTAATTTTTCTCTAGCGTTGTATTAGTTAAAGGGGCTCTTGATTGAATATTTCATTATTTTCTTTTTGTTTAAAAGACAAGTGGATGTACAGAGGCTAAGTTATTAACTGTAAGACTGCTGCTCCTTTTTTTTAATCAGAGATTTTAAAAAAAACTTTTGAATCAACTTTGATTCCTGGTGATTGCTTGAAGAAGTCTCTGCGGTTTTCTTGGCCAGATTTGAGAAGCTTACTATTGTCTCCTTCGTAGGGCTGAAAAGGTGACTGGCCCAAGCTTTGTGTCTATGTTGGGACTAGAATTCCCAGCCTCCTGGTTTCTAACCCACCACCTTAACCACTATACCAAACTGTCCCTTCCTCTTTATTTCATCTAGTTTCCACCAATGATAACTCTCAGTAGATTGACATGAAATTTTATAGGAGGCAAGACAATCATGATTTTTTAAAACAAGGCACCCACATCACTCAGACAGCTAGCAAACTGTACTGTAAAGAGTCTGGAACAAAACTGTGGAATGGAACTTCCAGTTTTATCCAGAGGAATGTATTATTTCCCTTCTTTTGCTTTGAGACAGAAATTAAGGCAAACTTAACATGATTGAACTCGAGTTAACTACGCTACTTTTCCGTGGCTGATCACCCATTAGAGCAGAGAATCCAGGAGTTTCCTGTCAAGCTACCTGTTTCCATTTTGCCATCCAGTGCTGCAGGCCCATCAAGCACCAAACTCTTTATCTGGAGAAATTCATCTGGTTCGTCTCCGCCGACCACAGTGAAACCAAAGCCTCTGCTGCTTTTCCTCAGTTTGGTGTGAATGAACTTCCCTTTCAGTTCAGATGGGTTCCGGGTGAAAAATGGTTTCCCTGCTGTGAAAATTCCAGAAGTTTATAAATCAGGAAAAATAAATGCACTAATTTCTCTACGGTATCCTTCTCTTCACTAACTTCTGCCAGCAGAGCAATTAACTAACCTCCCATCAGCACTGATGATGTTAGTTTGGTAATGAAATGTCTGCAAGAAAACAACCAAACTGAGAGAACACCAAAGACCCCTTATTTCAACTACAAATATTCTCCTCTATCAATGAATTAACCATCAGAAGGACTAAATGTTAGAACTTGATTGAGCTTTCCTCTTCTGAGAAGTTTGCCCACACCCAAACATTGAAAAACACAAGGGGTATCAAATGGGAAAATCTATAGTGTAAAACTTAGGACAAACCCATGGGGTTCTGCTAAATAATTCTGAGGTGGTCATACCTCAGCAGAACTGAGACCCAGAAAATATTGCTTATTCCAGGTTTCAGATGAAACAAATTCCAGTTAGGAAGAGAAAGTCAAATCTGATGTGCACTTTTCATTTTCTGAATTCACAGCATCATTTACTATTTACTATACCATTTACTTCTCAATTTGCTTACTATCTTTCTTTTCTTATGTTGGCTTCAGCCATTGATGCCCCAGTACAGCACCTACCAAAGGTCTACTCACCATTTAATTTTTCCAGGCCTCTTTCCCTCCCTTCTCTCAGATACCAAGATTGCTACTATTCTAACATGACTTATTCCAATGGCCTGTCAGCTGATCTTCCCTGACCTTATCTTCACCCTACAATGGTATGTGGGAATGACCTTGGGAGACATTAGATAATAGAGACAGTAGACTTGAGAAAGGACTATCCCTGGTTTTCAGAGGAGTAGAAGTGAGGGACAGGAGGGATATTTTCTGACTTGCAAGATTCTATTAATAGAATCTTGCAATGAAGATCGAATTAGTGTTCGTTGTCATGCTTCTTATCTGGACTAAAATCAATGCCTAACAGCCACTATGAAGAGCAGATAGGCAGAAGACCAGTAGGCAGCATACATGAACACCAATTAGCAGCCAGAAGACATTATGAAAACTCCTTAATTTCACAATAGACAGACTCAACCATAGTTTTAAATGAAAAATTGTGAGCATGCTAGAGCAGGGGTGTCAAACTCGTGGCCCGCAGGCTGGATGTGTCATGTGCTGGTCCCACCCCCACACGGGTTAATGAAGGGGAAAAAAGTCAACATATATTACATGATGCTGCCATGACAACGCAAGTTTGTCACCCCATGCTAGAGCAAGCAAAATTAAAAAAACACTAAGGAATTTCTGGATGATTGACATTCATAAAAATCTGCCAGAGACATATAGAACCCCTCCCCCACATAGATTGCCTTTTGTTTTTAATTCCTCACCTGTTCCACCATTTAAAAAAAAAGGATATACCATTCAAAAGACCCAATAATAAAGTAAGAAGGAGTCACATCCTCTCCAGCAACAAATACCCAGATAAGGAGGGATTAATACAAGACAAACTATCAAGCAGGAAACAATACTCTAATCAAGGAATTACCAAAGAAAGAACCACGGTGGCAAATCAAGCACTCACTCATACAGATGATATTATCATGAATAACATGGAACAACTGAACAATCAAGCTCAGGGAGTACTAGGGACAGCACAATTCAACCTCTTTCTTTCTTTCTTTCTTTCTTTCTTTCTTTCTTTCTTTCTTTCTTTCTTTCTTTCTTTCTTTCTTTCTTTCTTTCTTCTCTCTCTCTCTCTCTCTCTCTCTCTCTCTCTCCTCTCTCTCTGTCTCATTTACCTACCTACCTATCTATCTCTACTATCCACCCATCTATCTATATTCTCTTCTGTTGTAGCATTAGAGGAGTCTTAGTTGGCAATGTGACATGTACTTTATGCAATTAATCTCAAGTTGTTGGAAAATCAAGCAATTTGCAGCAAATGTTCAACAGACTACTGTATAAGATACAGTGAGAAGCATGGATGTTATATAATACATAAATGGTGAAAAATTAGAGCAAGTGTATCTTGTTAGAAGGGTTAATAAAAACATGGGGAAATGGATAATAAGTGTTTAAATTTTCAAATGCTGGTAGAAAGGTAGCGAGCAGAACAAGGTCTGTGCAAAGAACGTTTGTGGAAAAAAATGGCTGTGCATAAGAGTGTACTACTATCTAATATATTTTATGGAAGTGATAGACCTGTCGAGAAATAGAAAAGTAAGTTGAATGCAATAAGAATTAAAACTATTGATTGATTTGACATGACTTGATTTGATTTGATTTAATTGTATGGCCTAAGTGACTCTAAAGAGATAGAGGGTGGTCTATAGTGCAATAAAGCCCAGGAGGGACATGAAGCAATAGGAGCTATATCAGTGTGGACTGAACACAGAAATGTTTGTTAGGATTTCCAGTCTGCAGTGCTTCGGAGCAGGCAGGAATCCGCGACTGTGCGCGGTTTCTGCCTGTGTTCACTACCCAAATGCCCTGAGCCATTTGGCTTCAGGGCTAAGCCACCTCCGTAGAAGGTGGCGAAGACGGGGGGGTCTGGCAGGGTCGAGAGATATCACACCTCTCTTCCCTAGCCAGCGAAACCCCCTTTTCCAAAGGCAGCTGAGCGGCAGTCAGCAATGGCCGCCATGTAGAAGAGCTCAGCCGGAAAAAGAAAGTGCAGGAGGAGCTGTGAAGAAATGAAAGTGATCTTTGCTGACCGGGACAAAGTAACAGTGAAAGTCCCTGGAATTTAAAACTTACTAAAGAAACATCGTTTCCAGAATGTGTCAAGCGGCGAATGTAAATTAAAGGAAAAGTTTTTTTTCTTTTCCCTCTCCTTCCGAACGTGACAGCGATAGAACTTTAAGAGAAAACGGAAAACCTGCATTGGAGGTATGGATTTCTGAACATTTAAAGGAAAATCTTTTTGCTGTAAGTGGGAAGGGAGAGGAAAAAAAAATTGGAGCAGAATTTGAAAAAGGAGGAGATTGCCTAGAATTTTAAAGAGCTGTTGAATATTAATAAGGCTTCTAAAAGATATAACTTAATTGGAACTTTTTGATCAAACAGCAACCCCAGAAAGAGAAATGGAAGAAAGAAAAAAGTATTAAAAGAAATAGTTTATTTGGATTGTTTGGTGGCTTTGGAACTTTTGGGAATTATTTTTGATTAAAAACACTTGGGTGGTTGTTCTGGAAAAAAATTTTCTCTTTATGATGGCATCGCTTGTGGATGAACTAAAAATTGAATATAAAAAATATAAAAAAGAAGAACAAGATGGGAAAGATACTTTGGGCACTCTTTTTTAATTTTTAGAAATGGCGGTATGTATTTATGAAAAATTGACTGCGCAGCAGGACAACTGCGACAAAGAAGAAGCCATCTTTGATGAACAAATAGTTCTATTTGGGGAGGAGGAGAAAGAGGAAAAGAAAAAGGGCATTTTAAGGCTTGAAAAAACAACTAAAAAAGAGAAAGAGGGGAAAGGTGGATACAAGGTTAGAAAACAACAGAAAGGGGGAAAGCAGACGAAGAAAAGGGAGGAGGAGAGACAAAGGGGTAAAAAGGGCAAGGAGAAGAATAAGCAAGAGAGAAAGGAAGGGATGAGAAGCCTTAATGGTGGGAAGCAAGATTTAAAGAAACAAAATTCATTTAGAGACAATGGGTAAATTTAATTGAAAAGGGGATTCTGTAAGGTACATAAGATTGTGTTTTTATATGTGTATTTAGAATAAAATGCTTAAGATATAAATGAGTATTAATATATATGATTAGTTTTTTAATGGCATTGATAGTGGTCTTATATGCTTTTTTTGTTATTGTTTTTTTTTCTTCTTCTCATAAAATACATTGTGTAATTTTAGAATGTACTAAACAGAATATAAGTTAAGTGTTATATTAAGTATTATTAAACTAGGGGAAAGAGTTAAAGGCGTCATACTCCAATCAGTGTACAGGAGAAGTTTGTTTAATAAGATGAATGGATAGCTGGAAATAGAACAGGCAAAGAATGATAAGTATTATGATTTGAACTGAGATGAGATAAATAAAATAAAACTAAGAAAGATAAAAGAGGGAAGAAGCTATATAGAAAATAGAAAATGGTAATAAGATATGAAATGGTATATAAAATAAATATGATTTTTGAATTTGTGTCTGTACAAAGAGTTTTAACCCGGGATCAAGCAACTTTCAGAAAAGATGTTTTATGTTTTATGTTCTATATTTTGTTTGTTTGTGTATTGTTCTTGAAAAGCAATAAAATTTTAATTAGCAAGAAATATAATTTGGATAATAGAACGAAAGGGAGAAGTTGGGATAAGATACGAAGCTGAACAGATAACGTAAATATATATATTATAATTTGGAATTATTCTGTATGTTCTATTGGTTTTTTCAGAAAAGATCTTTTATGTTATTATGCCTTGTTTGTTTGTGTATTGTTTTGTAAAAACTAATAAAATGTGTGTTTTTTTTTTAAAGAAATGTTTGTCAGCACAAAAGAGGCAAGATTAAGTTGCCTTGTCCCATGGAGTAGAATTGAAAGGGATTGAAACTGAAAATTTATGAAGGAGAAATAAATAAAAGGAGACTGAGAATAAGATTGAGAACGTTATAGTTGGACGGAGTTGATGAGATTTTCAGAAAGCAAGAAGTGAGGAATTAAAGAACAGAAAGCATCTACAGAGTGATATATAAATGGGACAAAAAAAAGTTTGTTTGCAAGGCTGCAATTGTATGAATGGAATTGCTATTAACTAGATTTAATTATGTTTCCATTTCCTTTTCTTTTTATCATATACCTTTAATTTATTATTTCTTACTTCTTAGTTATGCTCTACAGAGTGCTGTTCACCCTGAAAGCAGGGGTGGGATTCAAATTTTTAACAACCGGTTCTGTGGCCATGGCTTAGGTAGTGGGTGTGTCTTGGTGGTCATGTGACTGGGTAGACATGGCTTGGTGGTCATGTTATTGGCTGGGTGTGACCAACTCAACATCACTCACATCGAGGCACGAATTTCCTCCCCTGGCCTCTCATGATTGTGGGGTCGTAAATGTGAAAAATGGTCATAAGTCACTTGTTTCAGTGCCATTGTAACTTTGAATGGTCACTCCACACAAGCAAAGTACCAGCAAAGGAGGGGGAAAAAACTCCAGAGAAGTTCCTGAGACAGGAAGTCTAATCCTGCCAAGAATGTAATAAGGATTAATGGAGAGACAGTTTCTGTAAGCAACACCAGAATGTTTCCTTCCTGCCTTCCTTACAGGATTAGGCCAGTAATTTCTTCTAACAACCGGTTCTCCAAACTGCTTAAAATGTTAACAACCGGTTCTATCAAATAGGTGTGAACTGGCAGAATCCCTCCCCTGCCTGAAAAGTATGTATATACATATATGACCATTTGCTAATCTATGTAATATCAATTAAAATAAAATAAATTTTGAATTTTGAATAAAAGAGGTGTATTGAATGCCAGCTTTGCATCATTTTTGTATATATTAATTCCTTGTTGTATTTCTGGTGCACCATCACAGGCAATTAAAGCCCCAGTTTTTATCAGCTGAAATCGAAAGGCCAGGTATGTGTTTAACTTGGCATATGAATGGCTCACACACGCTGAAACTATGATTAAGCCTCTTTGACAAAACGGTGGGTGCATTTGAGATCAATAAGCTTTCCCCAGGTATCTTTTGGAGTAAAGCTCTCCAAAATAGCTGCAAAGCTTTTGAAATTATACATTACAGCTTTTCTAATTAATGGGCAATTATATATTGTGTGTTAAGTACATTTTAGAGGAACAACAATTGAAAGGCAGAATTTTCCACGTGAATAAACTACCTTTTTTTTAATTGGCTGCTATAGCAGAAAATCTCCCCAAAAATTTTCATAGTTCCAAAGGAACTCAGGAGGAGTTCTATGGGCTGTTTTAAATTATTCAATCACAAGCGTGATTGAAATGAAACAAATAATAAAGTATAGTAGGTCTTGATTTGTATGTGCATATTAATTCAACAGCAACAGAAAAAAAATCTTAAATTGGTTCTTCCCAGTATTCTAAGTCAGAACATCTTCAATACTTTCTTCTTACGTTAATGCTAAATAATCCAAAACAAAGTAATATTGTACTTCTTCAAAATATAATTCTGTCCACAAAAATTAAACCAAATCAATGATGTATTTATCCTCTGATTGCGTCTAGGAAGACTTTAAGTAGGGGATGTGGTAATGCCCATAGCTTCTCCCCAGAGATAGTCTCTTGCCACCCGGCATCTGAATTCCCATCCTTTAGTCATAATTTCTTGTTGCATGTTATTAATAACATTCTGTATATACAATAACACAGTGAGCTTCTATTCTGCTAATACATTTGGTTGGTATCAAGCTGCAGATGCCCAATATTCTCTAATTCTCCCTTTCCCATTTCAGTTTGGCATCCTCAAATGTGTTGAAAAGGGTAGACTCAAGTGCAGCTTTTCACGAGTACAGAATTTTTTAGTAGAAAAGAGACAGCATTTCCTTGCTACTCTGAACAGCTCAAAGAATGAGCAGGTAAGAATGTAACGTTATGGAAAATAATATTCTTCTCAGAATAGAGGGCAACATCAGTTTACACTGAAAAAAAAAAAAACCCGTATTATTACATCGTTCTGAATGTCTGCCTGAAGTTTGGTAAGACCTTAGACACCCTTGTCTGGTTTAGTTTAGACACACTGGAAAGGAGAGATTAGATATGAAAATTGCAAATAATCTTGTACAATTATGTTATACAACTATGGCATTTTCTATTCCTGTTATTCTAGATTTTCAATGATCAGAAAGTTACTTCCTAGGATGAATAGTAGGAATTAATAATATTGAATTAATAAGCATTACAAGGTAGTCCTTGACTTACAACCACGACTGAGCCGAAAATTTCTGTTGCTAAGTGAGACAATTATTAAGTTTTCCCCTATTTTCTTGCCACAGTTATTCAGTGAATCACTGTAGTTCAGGAGTGGGATTCTACCAGTTCGCACCTATTCGCTAGAACCTGCTGTTAACATTCTAAGCAGTTTGGAGAACCGGTTGTTAGAAGAAATTACTGGCCTAATCCTGTAAGGAAGGCAGGAAGAAAACATTCTGGTGTTGCTTACAGAAACTGCCTCTCTGTTAACCCTAATTACATTCTTGGCAGGAGTAGACTTCCTGTCTCAGGAAATTCTCTGCAGCTTTTCCCCCCTCCTTTGCTGGTACTTTGCTTGTGTGGAGTGACCATTCAAAGTTACAATGGCACTGAAAAAAGTGACTCATGACCATTTTTCACACTTATGACTGTTGCAGCATCCCCACAGTCATGAGAGGCCAGGTGAGGAGATGTGTGAGATGTGGCCTTGATGTGGGTGATATTGAGTTGGCCATACCCAGCCAATAACATGACCACCAAGCCATGTCCACCCAGTCACATGACCACCAAACCACACCCTCCACCTAAACCATGCCCACAGAACCGGTTGTTAAAAATTTTGAATCCCACCCCTGCTGTCGTTAAGTTAGTAACTCAGTTGTTAAGTGAATCTGGCTTCCCCATTGACTTTGCTGTTCACAAAAACTGTTCACATAACCTCTGGGCAGTGCAACCATCATAAATAGGAATCGGTTGCCAAGTATCTGAATTTTGATCATATGACCATGGGGATGCTGCAAAGGTGGTAACTGTGAAAAACCATCATAGGTCACTTTTTTCTGTGCTGTTGTAACTTTCAATGGTCAACAAATGAACTGTCATAAGTCAAGGACTACCTGTATATTCTTATTTGGAGATGATGATCTGGTTGTGATAATCCCACAAGCACATCTAAACCGATGAAAGCCAGTGAGGACAGCAAACAATTTTCGAGGGAGGTGTAAAGTTGGGATGAATGTTCCTGAAGGTCCTAAGGTCTAATTTTCGGATAAATATTCTTCTTTTGACACTTTAAAAACAAAAAAAAACCTTTCATTGCACTTATAGCAACTTACCTTGTACTGGAACATCTCTAACTGCCTCCTGGTTACTGGCAATATGGTTTGGAACAGGAGGAGGAGCAAGGGGAGGATTCTCTTCAGCCCATTCTGAAAAAAAGAGAAGAAAACAGAATTTTTATTTATTTATTTATTTATTTATTTATTTATTTATTGAATTTATATTGCTGCCTATTTGCCCATGGCAACTTGATGTGGCTTACAGAATGTAAAACCATATTTAAAAAAACAAAAAAAAACCAACCCCAATAAAAATAACAAAAAGAATCGAATAAATTAATAAAGTACAATAGAATAAAATCTGGAAAAAAAGGCACCTTCCAACTCCCCTCCCCCACCATGACGACAGTAGATCACATGAGCCATTTGATGGGCCCCATCTCGCTCTGGGTTCCCCGGCCCGCTGGCAGAACCAGGTCTTCAATGCCTTCCAGAAGAGTATTAGAGTATTTTAACTGTTTTCACCATTAAATAGTCTGTTGCTTCTACAATCCAAAGGGCATTTACATGCCGACTAGAATATTCAAAGCACATTTGTTTTTGAACTGTATCATCTGGAACAGGAAGTGCTATTGGAAGATTATATATAGTAGTGCCCCCCCCCCCCAAGCTTTTTGGGCATCAGGGCTTGGTGCCGTGGAGAAAGGTTTTTTCTGCAGATTGGAGGGGGTGCGGTTTCATGTGTTGTGTGCATCGTGTGAATGGGGCTTTGCTTGTTTGTGCAGCCTGGTTTCTTGCAAACTGTGGACTAGTGCCAGTCCATGGACCAGGGGTTTGGGGGGGGGAGCCCTGATATATAGGATCCAGCCACACAATGAACCACTCTGGTTTTGTACATTGTTAATACAAGCCCATTGTGTCTCTAGGCACAGTCCCCTTCCTTTGACTTTCCTCAGAAGGCTTGTCACAATAGACGTTATGGGCATTTCTCAAAGTGTTATCAGGAACAAGTGTAGGCAACGCCATCAGCCAAGCAAAAGCTGGAAACCTGAGTGGGAGACCAACCAGTGGATGGAAAATATTGGCCACTATGAGCTCCATCATTACCTATCACTGCAGGGGTAAACAAGATCTTAGAATACTTATGTTATTTAGACTGCCACACTTATATTCATTTATTTAGCGTATCAGAAGAGAAAATTGATTACGACTTAAAAAATGATTAATGGAAGAAAGTACTGAGATATAACAGATATAATTTATCTATTAAACAAATTTGTCCCCCAGAAATTAGGGGAATAATAAACAGCTGGGCTGTGTGGGTGGGGCCAGCTAGCCAGAGAGTGAGGTAATAGGATGGGATGCACGGGGTGGGGGACAGCCAGTGGTCAAAATTACCAGTACGGATGAACTGGTCTGAACTGGCAGCAGCCCACCTCTGATCTGGAGGGATGGAGTCAAGCAAGGGCTGAGCTTAGACTCATTATGTTGCTGTAAACGGCATAAGCATGAATCCATGAAGTCCTATCTGGTCATTCCCAGGGAGAGCTAGCAATTTAATGATAAACAATCAAGTTTACATAAGTGGTTTTAGTTGCTTGTGCCTGACACTTCCAGACAGTACTTTTACATTTTGATCATTTTTAGCTTTGTATTTTTAGTTATTTTTTTTTTCTTATTTAATTCCTATATATATATATACACACAAACAAATAATGCTACCTTGTTATAATGAATCACTCTAGTTTGAGATGATATCTGTTTGCTTTGGAACAATTTTAATATAATTTTATGACAATTTGTGCATACAGAATGCAATTGTATTAGCGTCAAGCTGCACTGAATTTTTTTTTGCTGTCTTATCTTTTTGTCTTTCATAAATGTATATGTGTCCTTGTGCATGTGTGATAACAAGAACTGTACACACCATTTTGTGAACTAAACAGGCTCCATTTCTTTCACAAATAGTGCTTTAGATATGTCTCAAGCATGCATATTTCAAATTCAGGTTTCAATAGTTAACTCACAACTGCATAGGATTCCCCATAGAGACCCTCCATAGAGTCCCAAAGAGATTTTTCATAGTGGCCACATAACCATTTGGGTGAGCAGATTATTTGTCTTAAATATTCCAGTTAAATAATCTCACGTTCCCTGTGTCTTCGTGCAGGAAGGAAGCCAGGACTGTTCAGTCATTTATCAAAAATATGAAACTTTCGAGAAGTGTGTATGTGTGGCATTTGGCCATTTGTTCAACCCTGGTCATTCTATTCAGGAGGTGCCAACCTTCAGATGGTTGCGGTGGAGGCTGAGCTGGCGGGGGCTGCTGTTCAAGCTGCTTTTTCCTTTTTGCTTCCAGAACTGGATTTTCATATTGTGTTTTCCTGTTGATGTGGCTAAAACAGAGAAGCAAACAGAGCCATTAGTAAGGAAACTCTTGGTGCAAAGTGCAAAAATGATAGGGAGACTTAAGATTTTTAAAAACCAAAACAGGGAAAACATTAGATGTAAAATCTGCAGGAGCAATGCTCCTTTACTCTGTGCCAAATGTTGATCTATGAATTGCAACAACTTATCTGACATAGCAACTTTCAAATATTCTAAGAAAAGTACAAACCCAGGTAGGTTTGAGTGTGGTTTGGCTTGGTGAAGTTTCAAATAATTAGCTTCTCTAAAATATCTGATCAAAATATGGAATGGTCTAAAATTACCTAATTTGTGCTTCATCTGCTAAGGAAACAAAAAATTGGAAGTCTGTTAAAAAAAAACCTATGGATACAGTCCTGATTTAAAAAAATAGAAATTGGAACTTCTCAGATATTTCACGTGATGACCCAGGGTGGGATACAAAACAAACACAGTCATAAAAACCGGGTGAAGCCCCTTTTATTCCTTCTTTGTTTTAATAATACTGTATTGAATTTTTTTCTATTTATACATAATACCAATAGTTATTAAACAGCACTGTGGCATTATATATACATTTATGTGTCCTATCAAAACTTACTATGCATAATACTATGATACCGTCTTATTTATTATATACATTATTTATATTTTCTATTTTTATATCTATTATTTATCCAAATAAACCATGTTTCCCATAATGCATTGTATACTGTGACTGTTTTCCCCTTTAATTCCATAGTTAATTTAGCCATTTCCACACACTCTAAATTTTTTTTGATTATTAAGGCTTTAGGTGGTATAAAGTTTTCCTTCCAGTACTGAGCATATGAAATTCTTGCTGCTATTAATATATGTAATATAAGATATTTTATCTTTCTATTATAGTTTTTTTTTTATTATTATTTCTAAGAAGAATAATTCCAGGACAAAATCAATTTTGTTTTTAGTTAACTCTTTTAGCCACGTTTGAATCATTTTCCAGTAGTTTTTCACTTTGGGGCATGTCCACCAAGAAAGAAAGAAGGTACCTTGTTATTGTCCACACTTCCAACAATTTGGTTTTAAGTTTGGGTAAATCTTAGCCAGTCTTGAAGGTGCCAAATGCCAACGATAGAACATTTTATGTTGGTTTTCCTTATATGCCACCAATTTTGTTATTTTATAATTCACATTCCAAATCTTTTCACAATCTTCCAGATCAATAGTATGTCCAATGTTCCTACCCCATGCAATCATCGTTCCTTTCACAATTTCTTCCACTCTTTCAAATTCTAATAAATGTTTATATAACTTCAATAATAATTTCTCCTCAGGGCCAATCAAGATTTTATCTAGTTTTTGTATTTCATTATCTATTCCAAATTCCCCACTATCTTTTTTATATCTTGTTTGAATTTGCATATAGGTCCACCGATCCAGTTTTATTCCCTGCTCTTCCAATTTCTGTCTGCTCTTTAAGTTCCCTTGGTCATTTAGAATTGTCTTATACCAAGCTGTTTTCTTAACCTCCATTATATTGGGGTGGCCCTTTTATTCCTTCACTTCGCTTTCAAGCACCAAATATCCTTGACGGAAGACAAAAAACTCCCACACAAACAGTTACAAGAAGGAGGAAAAAAAGCAACACAAACCAGGCAAGATAAGGGCTGGAGGACATCCACAGATAACAGAACACATACTGGGAAAGACGCCAATCTCACAGAGGAACCATAAACTAGAGATATTTCCACATTTTGTTTTCAGCGTTTGCCCGTACACAAGTCCGTCCTCTTATTCAGTTGTCACAGCTACAGCCTATGAAGAGGATCAAGGCCCTCTCCTCCCGAGTAGACTACGTCTCTCCCTTATCCTCTCCTCCCTGTGTGCCCTAGGATGGAGAGGGGATGGGCCTGGGTCCTCCTCTGGCTGCTCAGCTGGCCTCTGCCCTTCCCCAGGTTCCTCCCAGCTTCCAGAGCCACACTTCCGCTGTTCCTCCTCTCCCTCAGAGTTAGTCTCCACCAGGAGCATGACATTTCACCATAAATTCAGGTTAGAAGACTATGTAAAAAAAATGGAAACATATTCTTTATTACAGGTAGTCCTCAACTTACAACCACAACCGAGCCCAACATTTCTGTTGCTAAAATAAGTTTTGCCCCATTTTATGAACTTTCTTGCCATGGCTGTTAAATAAATCACTGCAATTGTTAAGTTAGTAACAGGGTTGTGAAGAGAATCTGGCTTCCCCATTGACTTTGTTGCCCGAACGGTACAAATGGTGATCACATGATCCCAGGACATTGCAACCATCATAAAGACATGCCAGTTGCCAAGCATGCAAATTTTGATCACATGACTATAGGGATTCTACAAAGGTGTAAGTCACCTTTTTCAGTGCCATTGTAACTTGGATGGTTTTAACTTTAGTGAATGGTCATTAAATGAACTATTGTAAGTCAAGGACTACCTGTATTATAAAATTAAACTGCTACAAATATCTTAATAGAGAGGTTCCATGTCCAGAAATTGATACAGTAGGAGTAATCTGTCTCACTTGTAACCTGCATCAGTATTAACAACTCATATTCTCTTTCCTCCTTCCCCCAACCTCATCCCAATTTAAGTCAAACTATTTTCCAAGGCACCCGAAGGCCAGACAAGGAATAATGGATGGAAACTGATCCAGGAGAGATTCAACCTGGAAATAAGAAGAAATGTTCTGACAGGGAGAACTATCAACCAATGGAACAGAAGTTGCCTTCAGAAGTTGTGTGAGTTTCATTACTGGAGACTTTCAAGAAGAGATCGGACAGCCATTTGTCAAAAATGGTGTAGGGTCTCCTGCTTGGGTGGGATGGTGGGGTTGAACTAGATGGCCTATAAGGTACCTTTCAACTCTGCTAAATCTGTAAATCCTACATCCCTCAACCTACTCTATGTATCTCTTTTCTTTCTTTTTATTCAAAGAACGACATCCTTCTCTTCAAATGCAAGTATAGTACTTGGGGCCCTTAACACAATATTAATCATAGCATTAACCACTATTAACATGACATAATTAAAAAATCAACAGAGCAACAACTGCAACTACAGTCTAATTAAAATTAAATATAATTTCCCGGTTGCTTGGACAAACATGATCCTCACATCTGTAATGTGAAATAGATTGTCCCTAAAATCAAAATCACAAAGTTTATTTCTTTATTTATCAAATATATTGGCATTATGTTATATGAATATTGAGGCAGATTATTTGCAAAGAATAATTTTATTGTATGCTTATTAGTGTACGTTCTAAGTGTCAATAAAGTTATTCTATTCTGTTCTGTTCTATTTTTCTTTATATCTATATTTATCAGGAAAAAACCGAGTGATTTTTGTTCCATTTTAAAATGCCAAATTTGCTCTACAAAGTTTGTTCTAGCTCTACAGCAAACCATGCATGAAATTCAACAGCTGCATGAAACAAAGGCATATTTGTTTCTAAACAAGTGTAAATGAAATAAATTGGCTTATGTGTACATGAAACTCTGTCCTGCATGGACTATGTGTAGATATGTATAACTACTTTTGCAGCATAAATATTGAAGGATTACATCTTTAAAAGATGTATATAATTTCCAATGGACAATTTCTTAATAAGGTTACTACTTAACTATAGAAACAACTTGACAATTTTATTCATCTCCTATTCCCAAAGAAGCTTCTCAGATCACATTAAAAAATATTCAAGAAACTCTTCCAATTTTTGAAACAGGTTTTGGGAGGCACATGAAATGAAAAACAAAAAAAAAGAGATTCTGAAAGGCAGGTGTCCATCATTGATCTCAACTCAATATCTCTCCAGAGTTTTTGAATTCCTAGCCATGTGACCAATGGATTCTAACAAGCTGTGGTGCCCCATATATTTGAAGAACATCCTAGTTAATCTCTCACATAATATATAAATGTAAAAGAAACAGCCATTTGGATGTGCTCAATTCCTTATCCAAACTGTGGTCCAGAAAATAGTGGTGGGGTTTCCTATCTATTATAGTTAATTATTTTTTCTTGATATTTTCTACAAAATAATTTTCATATTTTAATAATTATCCAATTGTGTCCATAATACCAAGAGAGTATAATCTAAAACAAATGTACCCAATTATTAAATGTTATTATTATGGAGGTGAGGGGTTTTGAAAATTATCCTTTTACTTTTCTTCAAAATTGCTATAAGTCCCCATTATAAATAGGAACATACTTATATTTAAATGTGCATTTTTATCAAGTGAGCAATATGGCTAATGCTGAATACAGATTATTAAAAAGGATGAGATTATTGCCATCCAGATTAAGCTCATTTAAAAATGATAATAACATAGAAGCTTTGATTTGCTCTTTCATTCTGTATTGAACAGCTAAACACTGCAGAATTCCATGTGACTAATATTGATTTTATACATTTAAATTAGTTTTTTAAATTCTCCATTATTAAAAGGAATGATTGATACAATAGGAATTTGTTCGGCTAGGATGCATTTTCTTGCAAAGAATCTTTTTTTTAAAGAACCCAAATATGAAACTTCGGGTAATATTCCTTAGCTTTGTTATATTTTATTTCTAGAGTACAGCTTAGTCAGAATGTTTTATTTCAACTTTGTATTGAGGAACCCTCATTTTTTTTTTGCTTTTGCCGGCTGAAATACTGATTTTTCAACAAAAGATCACTAGGGGGAGCTCAAGAGCAATAAATCACGAATCTTTCTGCCTCATTCTTGGAATCTTTCCTATGGGATACAAGCAAGTGTATGCTGTTAACAAAATATAGCACGAGAATAAACAAAGGGAAACACAATCAAGACTGCTAATTTGTTTGAATGGCAAATGTGAAATTAAGGTGAAATTCCATGGCAGTTGAACATTATTCTGTGGCATGTGTTCCTACAAAGTAATCTGTACAAAAGACTTACTCTACATAGTAGACACCATATACAGGATCTTCAATCTTTTCCCAACCAGCAGGTAGTTCTAGAAACAAACAAATAAACTTTTCTTTAAGCATATTAATTGTGCACATAGAAAAATTCTCCACACCCCCACTATTTTCCATAAAGCTGCAATGTTCCTTATTTTAAACATACAAATGCACGAATGCAATGACAAAACATTTTTTTCCAGGAAGAAAATGATTCCATTTAAGGCATACCCACTTATTCTTACTTTTTGATTTAACCAAGCATTCAGACAATGGAATTAACATTTATGGATCCCTGGGTCTTGTTTTGCTACTTAAGAGTAAAGAGCATGCAAATCTTATTCAGAAAGATAGCAAAGTTGTAGTAGTGCAAAGAAGCAGATTAAGAGAAACTTTTGTGATCCAGGAGCTTTTGTGTAACTCTTGTAAAATATATAAGAACCATGTTACCAATTACATTGAGGTTTCTGATACTGCTATGTAAGTTACATTTGAACACTTAAAACATTACAGTGTTATCCAGAAAGACAAATAAAGAACACAGTGGTGGGATTCAATTTTTTTTACTACCAGTTCTGTGGGCGTGGCTTGGTGGGTGTGGCTTGGTGGTCATAGCAGGGGAAGGATACTGTAAAATCTCCAATCAGAGGTGGTATTTGCCAATTCTCCAAAGTACTCAAAATTTCCGCTACCGGTTCTCCAGAACTGGTCAGAACCTGCTGAATACCACCTCTGAAAGAACACATTAAAAGTAAATTCAAAATTAACAAATAATGATTTGGTGATTTATTGAAGAGGGCAAATGACTTCCAAAAGTCTTTCTCTCCAAAACTTTTCTAAAAGTTGAGCTCAAGTTGTAATTTTTAATGTAGGAAAAGGAGAACATTATAGAATCTTCAGCAACAAATTCCATTACATTTAATGTAATAAAGTTTAAATGAAATCACATCAAATTCTGCCTGGAGTGCTGGGACTACAAATCCCAGGATTCTCAGCCATGATGATCCAAAATATTTGGAAGGCCCCTGATTGAAGAAGACTCCAGGATCTAGCTAATGAGGTCTGACTTGTAGCAAGTACCTGTTAGCTATCAAGGCATTTCGTATTTCTATCACAACTGAAATGACTTAGAATCCCAGAGCTGACAGCGCAAATCTCTGTGCACACACCGTCATTTTATCATGTTACAAAACTTGTCACTGAATCATTATCCTTTAATCACACCATAAAGTAATCTTCACTGTTATAACAACTGCAGGGGGAAAGAGTGCACGAATAAGAGGAGGAGGATTGCAGAGGGAAATCAAAGAGCTCTGTGCCTGAAGATTTGCTAACTGAAGGCATAAATACATCTATAAACATAGGTTAGTTTACAGAGAGAAAGTGTGGGAGTGTGTATCCGAATTCACCTTTTTAATTTCGCTCTTTTGTTTTCTTGATTAATGAAAAATTCACTGTAAATCCTGTGAAAGAATACTATTTGAATGCTGCATTGTCACAGGTGTGGCAATTGCTCTCACCTGTGCTCTGTCTACAGATTTCAAATTAGGGATAAATGCATTGACAGTGCTTGTGTTGCAGAAGGGGGTATGTGTATGTGAATATGAGAGAGAGAGAGAGAGAGGGAGGGAGGGAGGGAGGGAGAGAGGGAGAGAGAGAGAGAGACCGCTAGCCAGCCAGTTCAAAATGGAGGAAGGGAGAAAGGCAAAATTAAAAAAAATAATAATGGCTTCATATCTTTACCTTGCTTAAGATTACCAGAGAGTAGAATTTTACAGAAATATATATTATTTTCAATAGAGTATCTCTACTATACGTAAGGATTTTCATTTTTCTACTGGCACAGTAGAAAATAAGAAGAACCCCAGAAACATTCTAGGCTCATATTACATGAGACTGCATAAAGAGGATTATATGAGGAATTCTTGCCTTTCAAACAAATCTATCTTCTCTATTTTTGTATCTTTGTATCTCTATCTCTATGTTTTTCTATCCCTATCTCTATTTCTCTCTCTCTCTTTTGAGCCATCCATCCATCCATCCATCCTCCAAAGCGCCTGAGGGCAGGACAAGAAGCAATGGGTGGAAACTAATCAAGGAAAGAAGCAACCTACAACTAAGAAATTTCCTGACAGAACAATTAATCAGTGGAACAACTTGCCTCCAGATGTTGTGAATGCTCCAACACTGGGAGTTTTTAAGAAGTGATTGGACAACCATTTGTCCAATCTGAAACGGTATAGGATTTCCTGCCTAAGCAGGGGGTTGGACTAGAAAACCTCTAAGGTCCCTTCCAATTCTCTTATTCTATAGTGTTGGAATTCTGTCTGTCTGTCTATCTATCTATCTGTCTGTCTGTCTGTCTGTCTGTCTGTCTGTCTGTCTATCTATCTATCTATCTATCTATCTATCTATCTATCTATCTATCTATCTATCTATCTATCTATCTATCTATCATCTACACACACATGTACACACAAGGAATAACGGGACATGATACAAGGGAAATGGAACTAAAGTATGCTGGCTTATGACCAGGTGGACAACTGAGCAGCGATCAATTGCCCTGTTGCAATTTTGATATGGTATAACACAAGAAAAAACTGCTTTTCTTTCCCTCTGAACTAAAACTACAAGCATAAAGTTTAGGAAAATATCCCAAAAAAGAGATAGTTTATTAGCTGCATAGTGGGGCATATGGGGGAACTGGAAGGCAAATGACAAAAAAGAAACTTTTGCCATGGCATTTCAAACTATGCTCTTTTTCTACGTAGTTCAAGATGCCAGATGCAGGTAGAGCCCATCATGTTGCTTGTTTCTTCATTTTGGCAAATCATTGTATTTTGCGAGTGCACTGCTTTTGACATTTAAAGGCATTCATGTGCAAAATGGAGGGGTCATATCCTAACTTACTCAACTGCAGGATAAGTATTCAAAGATGATCAGAGATCGTATTTTTTTATTCATCAGGAAATACACAGTAGTTAACAGCTCAATCCTTTGCGCAACCAAGGAGGGGGGAAAAAAAGTAGCTAAGGTCAGGTAAGTACTATTGTATACAAAATAAAACCTTGCTGTTTACAGAATCAGATGCTTGCACATAAATCTTTGTGTTTTTCAATGTGTTAGCTGCAGGCTCCAACTAGTGTGCCATACGGACACAAACAGTTCCAGACTGAAAAGGAATTAATCCCTTATAAACACACATGGGCTAATTACTCAAAGTTTATATTACGAACCCAGAACTGGCTAAAAATCAAGGAAAAATATTGAACAAGTTTTGCTCCACATGTTCCTTGTTTGCAAATAAAAAACAGGTTTCCTCCAATTTCTCCCACCCACATGCTTTCATGGCATCTATCTGAAGAGTTTTTGGATTTCCTGAGAAAACAAAGAAAGGAAATGTGGGGCTAATTGGCAATAGGTGTGATGAGAAAATATTTGGCAACAGAATTTTTTAAAAAATTGGCCTTTTTCAAGTCCTACACAAATGAGGAATCTCTGAGGATAAGAGTCTTACGTAAGCTAATGAAACAAACTAACTCAGGATAAAACTTGTATAACATACTTTGGTCATTCTCCAACCCCCAATCCCTATCAATAGGATATTTTAATTTATTTAGGAAAGAAATTCCAAGCATCCCCTTAAAAATAAAATATAGAGTGCCCTGGTTAAATCCAGTCTACTTCGAAAGCCATTTTTTTTTCTGTCATGCTTTGCTTCCCATAAGAATCTTTGGTACACTTCTATTTAGCTTTTTGAAAAGTTATAATAGATACAGGAAACCCATTCCCCCCTCAATCTATAGAATTTATTTCCAATATTCCACTTGGCTGTAAAGAATAAAAAGATCTTGGAACTTCCGGTTTTGCGTGGCTTCGGCAGCAGCAGGAATTTGCTTGTCTGCAATTCCTGCTGTGCTTGCAGCCAAGGTGCCCCCGATTCAAATGGGTCTGGGGGATATGGCTGCCCTGTAGAGGCAGCCGAAGAGAGAGGGGATCTGGACAGGGGTTTGGGGGTGTCGCAGACCCCCTCCCCAGCTGGAAAAACCCC
Organism: Hydrophis major; assembly: GCA_033807585.1. Classification (NCBI taxonomy): domain Eukaryota; kingdom Metazoa; phylum Chordata; class Lepidosauria; order Squamata; family Elapidae; genus Hydrophis; species Hydrophis major. Next base: position 73,535,570 of record CM066329.1, read on the forward strand.
TTTTTCCCAAGGTGGTAGAGCGGCGGTCAGTGATGGCCGTCACAAAGAAGCCTGCAGCCGAAGTGAAAATTTGGCTGAGCCGAGACAATAACAACTCTTAATTACCCTGGAAACTGAATTGTTTGAATTGCCTGAGGATACATTGTTTCCCAAAGAAGACTGGAAAGCTGCGGTTAAAGCTGTTAAGGGGAATTTTTTTTTTTAACTCTCCCTCCCCATAGAAATAGGAGATGGAGATCTGGAAAATCTACTTGGGCACGAAAGGTAACTCAATTTGAAATTTAAAGCCAAGGGATAAAGGATTTCTGGACATTGGATTTAAAAAAAAAACAACAACTTAAAATTGATTTGGTTTGCTTTGTGACTTTGAGATCTTTGTGAAATGTTGTTTTTTAAAAAAAGGGACTAAAGACATTAGGGTTACGTTAAAAAAGAAAGAAAGAAAAAATGGCATTATCTTTTGAAGGACTACAAATGGAATTTCAAAAACTGAAAAACGAAGATAAGGGCTCATTTGGATCTATCTTTCACTTTTTGGAAATGGCGATTTCTACCTACCAAGAAATACTACAGGAAGGCTGGGATGAAAGAGAAGAAGCCATCTTTAACGGACAAACACACTTAGTGGAGGAGGAAAAGTGGAAGGGGGGCAAGGAAAAGATGAACTTAGAACTTAAAAAAGCAACCAAGAAAAAGAAAAAGGAGATGAAAAAGCGATATGATGTCAGAAAGCAACAGAAAAGAGAAATAAACAGAGAGGGAAGATTAAGAGTGTGAAATTGGAGAGATTGGGGGGGGGTCAAAAAGTTAGAATGGAGAAGAAAGAAAGGGGGAAAGGAAAGAGAAGTGATAAAGGCTTTAAACAAGATGCAAAAAATGGTTTTTTTTTTCAGAGATGGGGGTGAGATAATCTTTTTTTAAAAATGATTCTGCAAAAGTACATAAAAATGCATTGTAGACATTAGTATTTGAAGTTGAGTTAGAAAATTAGAATATTATATGATTTAAAAATGTATTAAAGCGAAGTCATTATTTAATTATAGAGTTTAATTTCTTAATTTTATGATTGTATGAAATAGTATTTTTATTGTTTAAGAATTAATAATAGAATTTAATTTCTTATGAAACATTGCTTTTACTATATTATAAATTTAATATTTCTTTTTTACTTGTTTTTAGTTTTATTATTACTTATTAAACTCAATATTATTTGTTTGTTTTACTATTTTGAAATGTAATACTTTGAAAGTACGGAGCAGGATCAGCACAGAAAATATGTATTATTGTAAGTGTTATTTAGGGGGAAGATAAAAAGTTGTCATACTTTAATCTGGGTTTACAGGAGAAATATTGTATTAGATGAAAGGATAAGTAGGTGATTGAAAGAAAACAGACCAAAGATGCAAATATAATTATTTAATTGAGATGGAATAAATAAAATAGAATTAAAAGAATGAGTAGGAGAGAGAAAATATATGGAAAATAGAGAATGTTAAATAAGATATGAGATAGTATATTAAGTGAGTATAAATTTTTATTGATGTCTGTATAAAAAGAGTTAACTCGGGTAAGCCGCCTTCCAAAAAGAAGTTTTATGTATTTATGTTTTGTGTAATGTTTGTTTAAGTCTGACAGGATGTGGAAGAATACTAATGAAAATATATTCAATGAGTATATATTTTTAAGACAGAAGAAATATGACTAAAGAGAACGAAAGGGAGTAATAAAGAAAAGTTTTGAAAAAATATGAAGTTGATTAGATAAGATAAATATATATATAGAAGTGTGATAATTTGGAATTATCTTCTTTTTAAATAAGATGGTTTATTTGTTTCTTCTAGAAAAGTTATTTTATGTTACTACATCCTATGCTTTGTTTGTGTGTGTTAAAAAAAATTAATAAAGTTTGTTATTAAAAAAAAAAGAATAAAAAGATCTTGTGGGGGCCTGCAAACTGGGCAAAGGTTCCATTAATTAATTAGGAAGTGAGGATGGAGGATGGAAGAAGATATTTTCTCATCTGCTCTGACCACACGCTAAAGCCAGTTTGAGGTAATAATCTAAAGCAGATTATAAACTCAGGGACAGTTAATTTTCATCCTGCCTCAAGCTGTCAAAGCCAGTGGGATGACTTTGGACCACTCTCTCTTTGTCCCAAAAAGAAAGCAGTGGCAAACCACTTGCAAGAACTTTCCAAGAAAACTATAGGGACTTGTCTGAGGCAGTTCACTAGGAGTCAAGACAGACTTGGAAGCACAACAACAAAAGAGACCACACACATTTTTTTTTTTAAAAAAAGTAGTAAAATACAATCAACGCTAAGTAACTTCCCATTCCCCTTCATCCTACATTCTTTGTAGAATATTTCTATATTCCACACTTAAGGCAGAAATCTAAACAGATAAAAATGTGTGCCTATTGAAGGAAGGCTGAATACATCAGGCTGTCAGTGTTTAGTTTATAAAGGTAAATTACTTGATAAAGTGTTTTAAGAATAAGTAATTATAAGAACTGTGGCCAAATTCTCTAAAAGAATTATCAAGTAGATCATCCTAAGTGATCACATACTCCTGGCCCTAACCCACTTCTGCCAAGTAGATCCCAGCTCTTATTTTATTCCTTTTATTTCTGGTTTTGTATGTGGTGCTATTTTTTATAGTACCTCTCAGGTAATATATATTATATATTTTATAATACCTCTTCAATGTCTTCCAGAGGAACTATTAAGAGTTATTTCTGGTTTTGTATGTGGTGCTATTTTTTATAGTACCTCTCAGGTAATATATATTATATATTTTATAATACCTCTTCAATGTCTTCCAGAGGAACTATTAAGAGTTACTTCAATAAATGAAAGTTGAAGGTCCTTCAGCTGCCCAACCATTAAAACCAAGTGCAACCAATCAAAGCTCTATGCAAAGCACACTCTCTGGTTTTGCAACAATGCAGCTGCTATTGATAATTTGCTTAAAATGTGTGTGTGTGTTTTTAAAAATATACATCTATTTAAATTTTAACTAAACAAAATATATGAATAAAGAAGAAGGGTGGGGGAGAATCTCCACATAGCTACAATCATACAGTGGTTAAAATGCAGTACTGCAAGCTACTTCTGCTGACTGCCTGCTTCCAGCAGTTCGAGTCTTATGGGCTCAAGATTCAGCCTTCCATCCTTCCAAGGTGGGTTAAATAAGGACCCAGATTACTGGGGGCCATATGCTGACTCCGTAAAACCACTTAGAGAGGGCTGTAAAGCACTGTGAAGTGGTATATAAGTCTGCTATTGCTTTCTGAAAACCTTCAAAAGTCTCAGATTTTCAAGTCATATGCCATCCAGTCAAGATCAGGTCTTGCAAGTTTCCTGACCATAGCAAGGCCATGAATTCATGACACTGGGTTTTAATTAAAAATATTGGGGTTGTTGTTGTTTGTTGGGAGCTTCTGCATAAAATCTAGCACTAGGTACTCTGGAAACTGGCCACTGTGGTTTACCTCTGTTGTGGTTATTAAAGAATTCCTGAGAGCATGTAAGAGATAGGGGCGTCGTCTTGCTATGTTTTTATATGATGCTTTTATAACCATTTGCTTCAGCTAATAACAAAGTCTAAAGCCCTTTATTTATTGGTGTGCTCATTGTCTCTGGACCCCAAAAAGCCAGTTGCCTTGGCAGCTGATCACTGCCATGACATGTGGGAAAATATATAGAGTGGTACTTCAGTGCTTGGGACTTGATACATTTTGACTTAAAATGTTGTTGTGGTACTCATATGTTTGGTACTTGATGCACTTTGACAGGAAAAGGGGGACGGACATGAAAAATGGACAGGAAGTCAGCCATGCCGGGAAGTTGCTACAAAAGGAAGAAGGGGATCGCTGCAGAGAGCAGACAGGAAGTCCTCCATGCTGGGAAGATCATGGAAATATTGGAAGTCCTTCCTGGCTGAAATAAAGGGTCACCTGGCAAGTCAATGGTTCATTTGGAACTCATCATTTTTAGTACTCACTGTGCCTCCCAGAACTAATTAATGACAAGTATCAAGGTAACACTGTAGCAAAAAAACCTTCAATAATGTGTAATTGTGAGAAAGAGAGGACTACGAACAGAATGGAAAGAGGTGCATTAACAGGCATGTCACTATTTTTATATGTTGAAAGGCAAGTCAGGAAACATAATTTTCTTTTGCAACTAATTTGCTAAACCTTTTCCTTATTTTTCCCCAGAAGGATTGCAAACACATAGTTAAATCAGTTCATCTTGCATCAAGTAAATTATACCTTCCATTCAAAATGTAACTGATGCTTTTTGAATCCCACAGAAGGAATAAAATTCAATAATTGAGCTGCATCGTTTTAGGGTTTCATAGTTATGTAGCATGATGCCAGTTACATGTTTATTCTAAGTATGCCTAAAAATACTCAGCAACCAGAATTAGGATGGCAATTTAGATGATCTCAAAATGTCAGTTTCAAATTCTAGGTCTTTGCAAGCACATTTTATACTTTAAGTACTGTTTAAGCCATATGGCATCATATATATCCCACAAGAAAAAAATAAGAACTTTTTGTACCAAAATAGCATGGTCTTTGTATGTATCCTGGAATCCTAATGCTGCAGTATTTCACAAAGTTTGACTCAAAACTCAAGTTCCTAATTTAACATCAAAACTAAACAGGAAGGAGCCAATAATTAGAATTATCACTCAGCCCATGGAAAAAGTCCTTTAATGTCCTATAACTATATCCATGTCAAGCAGGAAAAGTTACAATAATGCCATGGGGGAAGAAGGGCAAAAATCCCAAAATAACGGGGCATTCATTGATCCCAAAATGTTATTCCTATGCAAATGCTGTTCAGTGCAGAAGCCAAGCTATATGTTGTTATTGCTTGAAATTTTAAAAAAAGGAAAAAGTGATACAAAGAAAAAAGAGGCTAAGTGGTTAATATGGCAGTCCAACCAATGGAGCAAAAAAAATGAGAGATGGATGATTTACCTAGTTCACTGTCCAGTTCTTCCGTGTGTACCCCTTCTTCTCCAAAGGAAGAGCAGTGAGATAGAAAAAAAATTAAAAGAAACATTCAGACACCAGCAGCAAGCAAGAAATTCCTTCCAGTAAACAGCAGAACCAACACCACGTTTCATACCAACTTTGCCCAAACCCATGCCGCCACAACACTCTAGTTACTATAAAGCATGTAGCTTTTGGCAACTGTGCTAAAGACACATTTGGCACTGCAAAAGTAAAAGCATGGATCTCCTCTTCAATCCGCCAAAGGGGAGAGAAGATTGCAGGACAATCAAAAACGTTCAAGGATTACCAATGAACTGTACTGATCGAGGGCGTTGGGCATGGCGAATTCTTGCATGTTTGGAATTTCCATTCATTTCAGGGAATGGCGGAAAGGCTTAAGTGGTTTCCTGCATGTTATTTTTATGATAATTTGTGAACATATTAAAATCAGAACTCTTCTCTGTACAAGGAACCAAAGTCTCATACCAGGTGCAATTCAGCTGTTTCCAAATCTGGTTTGATAAACTATTACAGGCTGTCCTCAACTTACAATAGTTCTTTTAAGTGACTGTTTGAAGTTACAACCTCCAGAATTCAGTATAAAAAAATGACTTATGGCCATTTTTCACACTTATGACCTTTGTAGCATCCCCATGATCATTTGATCAAAATTCAGATGCTTGGCAACTGGTTCAAATTTGTGATGCTTGCAGTATCCCTGTGGTCATGTGATCCCTTTTATGACCTTCTCACAAGCAAAGTCAATGGGGAATCCAGATTCACTTAACAACTGAGTTACTTACTTATCAACTGCAATGGTGATTCACTTAACAACTGTGGCAAGAAAGGCCTTTAGAAAAGGCAAAACTCACTCAACAAATTTCTCACTTAACAATAGAAATTTTGGGCTCAATTGTGGTGGTAAGTCAAGGACTACTTGTACTTCCATTCCACAATAATTAAAATAAAAACCCGCATGACCAATGATAACTTCCTATTAAATAAAACCATTAATGGAAATGATTAATTATAACTCCTGGGTCAACTTCATTGGAATGAGTTGACACATCAGAAATGCATGCTTGCTAGTTGGTGTCATCTTAGGACTGCATTTTTAGCCAACGTACCTAGCTTCAAAATGGGCTAATTGCATGAATTTCAAAGCAAATGTCTTTTACTCTATTCTAAGAAACGCTTTCATGTGAAAATACTTGCAAAGAATGTACTCCATTTAAAAATACCACTAAAGCGTAGAATTTTTATCTGTAAATGATGGCATGAATGAGAGTGTGTGTTGTTGTTTTTATATTAAGAAACAAAACTGTAATCAGCAAATGAGAAATGATAAAACTTGCAAGCAAATTATAGGACAGGCATGGATTCATTTGAGCACATCAGTCATGTCTTCTAAAAAGACATGACTTCTCAGCATCAAAGCACCAAAAACAAAGTAATGTTCCCAGCTAGGTTAATTTATATTTATAAATGAGTCACAATGCAAACAGTATTGATTAAGTATGGTTTTTTTTCTAATAAGTATAAAAATGTTTTCTCAATTTCAGATAGAGCATACTATGATTCAGGTAGTAGACACCACTTTTAATATAAAAGAAATCGGAATCAATAGAAGGCAATTTTATTGGTAGCCAGAACAGGAAACACTTACCAAAGCCACTGGAACCAAAGGTGCTTTTGAAAAGGCAACTGTACTGTGAGAAGCTTCTTGGATGAGAAACGAAATCTTTTCAAGGAAAAGAAAAAACAAAACAAGAAAGCCTAGTTGCCTTTTGAAAAACATCTTTGGGACAATATGACCTGGATGATTTGAGAATCTCCATAGGCATTTAAAGCCATTTGCAGTTGAAGCAACATAAAATTTAAATGCTTATGGAGATAATGGATCTGTTCAGGGTTGTGCAGTATTCAAGTCCAAATATGCCAACTAATCCCTGCTTGCATGGTCAACAGTGAGGAATACTGGACTTATCATTCAGGCACATCTGAATGGCTGAATATTGATTAGACAGGACTCAATGAGCCAACAGGTCTAAACTAAGACGTGCAAAGCTTCCCAGATTAAAGACCCCCCAATTCCTTGGACATTATGTCTCAGAACTTCAAGCACTTTGATATATTTATGCATTACGTTTATTACTGAAATTGTTATAACTGCTGATTGGGAGCCTCCAGAATTCAGTATAAGACAGGTGGCTATATAAATGGTTTCAATAAATAAGTAAATGCCATACTGACAGGGAGTTTTCCATGAATTTGGGTCTGGTAGGTAGTCCTTGACTTACAACACTTTGTTTAGTGACTGTTCAAAGTTAGAAGCACTGAAAAAAGTGACTTATGACCGTTTTTCACACCTAGAACCATTGCAGCATCCCCATGGTCATATATCAAAATTTGGATGCTTGGCAACTGATTCATATTTGTGACGGTTGTAGTGTTCTGGGGTCATGGGAACAGCATTTGCGACCTTCTGACAAGCAAGATCAATGGGGAAATCACTTTAACAACCCAGACTAGACTAGAATAACAGAGTTGAAAGGGACCTTGGAGGTCTTCTAGTCAACCCCTTGCTTAGGCAGGAAACCCTACACCACTTCACAATTTAACAACTGCAATGATTCACTTTCTTGCCAACAACTGTGGCAACCTGAATTTTGGACTCAATTGTGGCCATAAGTCTTATGACAACAATTGAGCCCAAAATTTTCATTGCTAAGCAAGGTAGTGGTTAAGCAAATTATGCCTATTTTACAACCTTTCTTGCCACAGTTGTTAAGTGAGTCACTTCAGTCGTTAAGTCAGTACCGTGATTGTTAAGTGAAACTGGCTTCCCCATTGACTTTTTTTTTTGTTGGAAGCTGGCTGTCAACCATCATAAATGCATGTCAATTGCCAAGCATCTGAATTTTGATTATGGGACCACAGGGATGCTACGACGATCGTAAGTGTGAAAAAAGGTCACAAGTCACTTTTTCCCCCCAGTGCTGTTGTTAATTTCAAATGGTTACTAAATGAATGATTGCAACTTGAGGACTTACATGTATTTGAAGAACATCAAGTCAGGGAGGGGTATCATAAAACCATCACTCTATGTGTTCATACGCAGGAGCCATGTCACGCAACCAGTATAGTTTCTTGAGTTTGAAAATAAGTGTGATAAACTCATTTTAAAAGACAGCAAGAACGTTCTCTCCAAAAAGTTAAATCGAAATGGAAGTTGGCAAGGGTTTTTCTGAATTTACTCACTTTTCAAGTGGTTGACGTGCTTTTAGTGATTGTCTGCCAAAAAGATTTTGTCCATCTCTGCAGCCTTATTCTCAAATCAAGATATATTTGAAAAACATGCTATGGAAGTACCTTCAAAGCAGAAGTTTATTATTTCTGATATGTATGTATGTATGTAAAAAATATTTGGTTTTTCATGTCAATTTAGTTTATGTTTAAAGAGGGAGGTGGCATTTAGCTTTTTAACACCATCAACGATGTTAACATCCTTCTAATTTGTTGCTTGAATATCTGTTTGCCCAATCTATCATTCCTAATTCTAGAGTTTAAGAAAATCTTTTGAACCATAGAGAATCCATCACAGTGTTACATTAAGAAAATATTTCTTTATATATGTAGAACTAGCCTATATTTGCATGCTCAAAAGAGAATTTTGAAAATGCTTTAGAACTCGGAAAATGATTTAGGCTTAGCCTTTTTTGAAATGTTTTCGAATGACATATATTCTGCCTGCAAAAAAATATTGTTTTTTAAAATACATTTTCTTTTCTTTTTCTCCTATTCTCAATGCATACCTAACAAATTAAGGTAGTTTGGTTTCTTAAAGTGGACACTAATTTCCTTCCTTCAGTGTTTCAGAAATAGTCAAAATGAAATCTTTGCCAATATTGCATTGCAAAAAATATATAGAATATATATTGAAAAATATATTTCTGCAAAAAAGAAGTACCAGTACACATTTGCCTTCAACAAAGTTAATAAAGTAACTTTGGCACCAAATGCATATGATAATAAAAATACATGATTTCATAACTCTGATGTCTAATGTTCTTTTACCCAGAGTGATTTTGAAACTATACCTACTATAATTGTGATTCTAGTAGTTTAAAAAAAATCTAAGAGGACCAATGACGATAATAACTAAAACACTACCTAGCTTGGAAATCTGGTTTTATCCTTTAATCCTAAAATAATTTGACATCTTCCTTATTTTCTTGCCAAGACCCTGTAACCATAATTAGATGTTTCAACTAATGAGATGAGACGAGGTTGATGGCCATTAAATGCATGGTTATTTTGGTACAAGGCCTTTTTCATCAAACACTCTCTCTAGAGCAGAGCTGTCAAACACATGTTCTGGCCATGCCCACGCCCGGTTTAGCAAAGGGGAGAAAAGTACCAATACGTCACATGATGCCGCCATGATGCCGAGGGTTTGACACCCCTGCTCTAGAGGGTCTTGTAGTATGTGCATTGTGCTCTTTTAAAGGTGATAATCTTGTTTTCCTTAACATTTTTACTAATCTTAAAATGTGCACTACTTATTTTGCTATTGTTTTCCTTTCATTTATGAACAGCTAGTCCTTGACTTATGACTGTAATTGAGACCAGAAGGTCATTAAGAGGGTCACCATGTGACTGTGGGAAGCTGCAAACTGCTGTAAAGATAAGTTGGTTGCCAAGCCTTCCCCCCCTCCCCAATGATGATGTGACTGTGGGGGAGAAAATGACAACATAAGTTTGAAATTGATCATAAGTAGCTTTTGGGGGAGAGGTCTGTCGTAACTTTGAATGTTCACAAAACAACTGGTCATAAATCAAGGATGATCTGTACCAATTTTTTATTACTACTATTGCTGCTGGTGGTTTTATCTTTACTTACAAAATTGTTTCCAGGGTGGGTGTTTGCTGGGTGTATGGCTTCATAATTCCTACAAAATGTGAATATTCTTCCCCCACTTCCACGCCATCAAAAAAGAATTGTTTCCTATACAGACACACCCAACCAAAGACCTTTGTGTGCAGCTGCTATGGCTGTATGTTTGTCTCACTCAACCCACATCTGAACTTCACTGTGCTAGTGGAATATTTCTTTGGATAAAGATCAAGGAGAGGCAAACAATAAGATATGTGGAGCTCCCCACACTCTTCTAAGTCTTGGAGTACCATATGATCGTACTGCTGAAACTATGTAGTAAACAAAACAAAATTAAAATGGCAGTGAGGAGAACACTAAAAAATCTCCCCTGTGCTCCTTCTCTTACATCATGTCACCAATGGTCTTCTGAAACTCTTAGAGGCCTACTAGCCATTTTTAAAAGGGGTTTTTCACTAGCTACAAAAGCATTGCTCACTCAGATTTATACACTGCAGTTGTGTTAAGACTACAGGCCATGCTGGGATATTCTGTGGACTCTCGTGACCCAAGACTTCTTGAGGGCTGCCAATTGCTGAAGATGATTACAGACCAACCTGTGATTCTTTTAGATCACTTGTCATTAATGCATGATGACTTGTTAAACAACTGAAGTTTGATTGCAGCCAGAGAATCAAGCCTGAATTGTAAACTACTGACTTTCAAAACAAGAAAAGGTTGACTTCCCAAATTATTTAAGCACTGATTGTCTTACCATCATCTTCACATTCTTCTAGAGGCTTTTGCTGTTTGTTCAGGCACCTTGGGTCTAGCCAAGACGTTGTTTTAGTATTATGACTATAAATAAAAAAATAAAAAAAATGAGTTTCATAAAAAACATAATAAAAAAAAAATAACATGTCGGCATAATTTTTATTTTCAGAAAATGGAGAGAACCAATCTAGAACTAAGGAGAAATTTCTTGACAGTTCGAACAATTTATCAGAGGAGTGGCTTGGCCCAAGAAGTTATGGGTGCTCCATTAGTGGAGTTTTTTTAATGAAGAGATTGGACTGAAATGTTAGAGAGTTTCTGCACAAGTGAGAGTTGGACTAGAAGAACTCTAAGGTCCCTTCTGTCTTTCTTATTCTGTTATTTTGAGCTGCATGATTGGATTGTGAACCACATACAATTATGTTCTTTATTCCCCATTCCACTGTTGCAGTTTCCTATGACTTTTAAAGAAGATGTCATTTTAATTCTTGGTGTGTCTACAACCCAGCTGAGCCCTATGATTTATTCACAGTTCTTCATTCAAAGAGCCACAATGCATTTGCCTGTATCCACAAATAAATAGGAAAACACAGAAATTCTATATTGTTGAAACAGAATACCATGGTTCCTTCCATAAATCTCAAAAGAATGATTTAATCATCAAAGTGATCTAATCCTCCTGTGACATTATGTGAAGGAGAATATGCATGTTCCTTTGAAGACTTACTATTAAATAACAGTTCTGCTTTCAAAGGAGAGTATTCACTTCCCTGCTATCCATTACTAGTGATGTGAAAGCTGGAGTGGAAGGTCACCATTTCACATACTACATTACCCACCCTTGCAATGCAAGAAGAATCCATCTATTCAATTCTTTTGTGCATTTCTAGGCAATTAATCACCGGCTGGTAAATTAAGCCATAGAATTCCAACAAGCAAAGCAAATTAGCAACAATGGAAAACACTGGGTTTGCCAAGGTACAAAACAATTTATACCTCAAAATCATAAAAGGAAATTGTAAAATGTTTGAATATCTTTCCAAACTGAAGGTGAGGGATATATTTATGGAGGCAGAACAATGCAAATTCTGGGCTAAGTATTGCATACATGAAAATTAGGGTTTTGGTTTTTTTAGTTTGTCATCCTATAATTTGTTTACTGTAGAAAATAAAGATGACTACTTGTGAAGACCGTAAAGCAGTTACCACTAATTGTTTTTAATAACTTACCATACGGTAAGAATTTAGCTTCTAATTTATTCTATCAGCAGCCAGAGTGATGATATCAATGAAATGTTTACTATCAGCATTACTTGAAGAAATGTCACTACATGAACAACTCTATGTGCATTTGATTGAAACAAACTCTACTGGACTCAGTACAATGTATTTATGAATTGATACATGATGATTAATTGTTGAATAAAAGATCCAAAGGCTGCCACCATGATGCCCATTCCCTGAAACTGCTAAACTGAGCAACACGTAGTCTGGATGAATCATTCAGTCATGAGACCTAGGCTACTTGGAGGCTATGCTTCCAAATAGTCAAGGAGCATCATTATCATACAAGGAAGAAATAATCTTGCCCTAGTCATTATCACAAGCTTAGTTTATTTGGCCTGTAACAGAAGGTACTTTATACCATTTGGGAGTGACCTCCAAAGTTGAAAACTAGCACACTATGGGACTTACTCAATGGAGCAAGGGCTACTAGATAGACTAATTATAATGCATATATCAATAGAAGATCTGTCAGCATGGAAGATCAGCCTGGCCCCCTTCTAAATGCCTGTGTAAATTTCTTCACTTCATGCAGGGCACTGTCAAATTGTTCCTTTTTTATTCTCTTTCCTTATATAATCTTCTCCAAAGACAAAATAAAAAAAAAAACACAGCAACTGAAGGTCAGTTGCAAGAATTGGGTAGGGCTAGTCTAGATAAAAGAAGTACTTAGGGGTAACACGATAACAGTATTCTAATATTTGCTTTTCCAAAGCACCAGAAGGCAGCATATGAAACAATGGATGGAAACTAATCAAGGAGAGAAACAACCTGGAATTAAGGAGAAACTTCCTTACAGTGAGAACAATTAACCAGTGGAAAAGCTTCCCTTCAGAGGTTGTAGGTGCTTCATCACTGGGGGTTTTAAAAGAAAAGTCTGGACAGCTACCTGCTTGAAATGGTATAGGGTCTCCTGATTAAGCAGAGGGTTGGACTAGAAGATCTCCAAGGTCCCTTCCAGCTCTATTTGGATTATTATAACTTCAAAGCTTGAGATGGAGACTAAGATTTTACAAAGTTAAGGCAGATAAAAGGTTTATACCTTCATAAATTCAATGAACTTTCAACTCTTTTCCAGAATTCTTCTCCATGTTCAGAAAACCCAGAAAATCCCAAAGGTGCTTTTTCAAGAGGTGACTGGGCTTATCTGTTTTTTTCTTTTGAGACATTTTTCTTCTCATCCAAGAAGCTTCTTCAGGTCTTCAGCAAGAAGCCAGAAAGTCCAGTTGCCTCTTGAAAAAGCACCAACTGTCTGATTTGGTTCTGCAACCCAACAAGACAGACACAGACTTCAGAGAGTAATCAGGACTGCAGAAAAAACAATTACCACCCACCTGCCTTCAATCGAGGACCTGTATACTGTACAAATCCAAAAGAGGGCTGTAAAAATACAGACCCCTCATATCCCAAACACAAACTGTTTCAACTCCTTCCCTGAAAACGATGCTATAGAGCACTGCACACCAGAACAACTAGACACAAGGACAGTTTTTTCCCCAAACGGCATCACTCTGCTAAACAAATAATTCCCTCAACACTGTCCAACTATTTACTAAGTCTGCATTACTATTACTATTAATCCTCCTATCCTTCTTTCCTTTCATCCATCTCCTCCCACTTATGACTGTATGACTGTATGTAACTTTGTTGCTTGTTTTTATTGACTGTTTCCTAATACGATTTGATTGCTTATTGTACCCTATGACTATTATTAAGTGTTGTACCTGATGATACTTGACTCTTGACAAATGTATCTTTGCTTTTATGTGCACTGAGAGCATTTGCACAAGACAAATTTTTTGTGTGTTCAATCACACTTGGTCAATAAAGAATTCTATTCTATTCTATTCTATTCTATTCTATTCTATTCTATTCTATTCTATTCTATTCTATCCTATTCTATCCTATCCTATTCTTTGGAACAACCATGACCTGGATGACTGAGAATCTCCACAGACAAAACCCAGAGAGGTTTATGGAACCTAAAGGTTAAAAAAGAAATGAAAATACACTTTACTCTATAAAGTAGACTTCTCCATTCTCTGTATAAGCCATCTCCCAGTTTTCAGGCAGAGGACCCAAGTTTTCCTCTGCACAAGGAGGTAGGTATTGAGGGAGCTTCTCAGATGGTTCCGTGGTGGAAGCAGTGGTGATGCTACTATTCAGAGATGGGAGAGCTGCATCTCTTATACTGTGTATATTGTGCTCGTCTTGTTCACCGGATTCTGCTGTAGAAGAACATAATAAATAAAAAGAGATTATTACTTGGAATATTTATAAAGCCCCCCCTTTTTTTGTTTCCATCCCTACTTGGTTTAGACCAGGGCTGTCAAACGTCATGCGCTGGCCACGCCTACAGCCGATTTAGCGAAGGGGGGGGGGGAATCCTGATACGTCATGTGATGCTGCTGTGACACTGTGAGTTTGACACCCCTAGTTTAGACTCTCCACTTACCAACTCAGAATGATACAGAGTTTTAGACCCTTTCACAATGGACTGAATGAGGGACAGATCAGTTTTCTTTTCTTTTTTTAGAAACAAATTATCACCAATGACGTGGCATTAACGAGCAAATAGCTAAGAGGGACGTACATTATTTATGGACCGTAACACACACATACATTTTAAAAAGAGCTTTCAAAATTGGAAAATGAGTCTTAAAATAACAAAGACAATTTCAATATAAAAATCCGTACTGAGATACAACCCCCTCCTCCCAAAATCCTAAACTTTAAATACATGTTTATGGACTCTAACTTAGTAGTGAATAAATAAGAACCTGATACATACTTCTAAATGGCTGAAAAAAATATATAAAAGTACAATTACTAGAAAGCAGAAAACATAACATCGTAGCCCAAAAAAGCTACAGAAAATAGAATAGAACTAAAATGATCAAGAGTTGATATAACTGTCCTAAGTACAATATTTCTGGCTGGATTTCTGAAACTTAGGAAAAACCTCAAGAGAAAGTGGAGGAGAACTATAATGCTGATCCGGACCTCAAAAAAATCCAGTTTGACACCCCTGATCTAGAGAAACTTTTTCAAAGCTATCAGAAAAATCAGAATATTGGACTCTGTTCTCTGTCTTGCTGGTTTCCACAAAGCAGCTGTTCCTTAAAAGCATGACTCATTTTACTTGTTATGAAAAGTAGGGATATGCAGTAGTTTGGAATTCTGTTGTCTCCAGCTATTGCAATGTCCACTATCCAGATTTTTTTTTTAAACTTTTCTTATCTACAGTGGTTAGGTCTGATGTGATGCTTGTCAGTGGTTAAGTCAATGCCATGGTTGTTAAGTTAAACAAAGGTTTGCTATGGGCCTGTTGAAATAAATGCCAATTTTTGAGCAAAATTATGGTGAAAATGCAGTCATGTAATCATGGGTGAGCACAAATGGTTGTACATGCAGGTCGGCTGCTGAACTCCTGACATGTGGAGGGCATGTGACTGTGAGGGAGGAGAGCTAGCAGTGGGAACTTTGGAACTGACTGGTGAGTACTTCGAGGAGGTCCGTGGTAACTTGAAACGGTTGCTAAGTGACCAGTCCGCAAGCCAAGGATTTTGTGTACTTTGTCTATTTTGTGGTCCCAACAATTCTTGCTTACAAGCAAGTGCCATCTCCTGCTGATATTCCAATGCATCACTGTTGCTACTTTGACATTCTGTTGGCATTTTTATCTATCTATTGAGTTTTTCCCAAGAAACTGTCCTCTTCAAAATAGGATGTAGACATTCCAATTATGCTCCATCAGGTGATTTTTTTTTTTTTAAAAAAGGATTGTTGTTAGCAGCAACAACCTTTTTCAATCTGTCAATGTTGTCTTATGTGTCTTACCACACATTACAGTTAATATATTACTCTGATACTTTTCTAATTGCAGTAATGCTGGCTGGGGAATTCTGGGGGTTGAAATATACATGTCTTAAAGCCACCAAAGATGACAAACAGTAATCTGACATATTAAATGATATACTATTAAGTAAGAAATACACAGGGTTATTGCTTAGGAGCCAAATTCCAACCAGTGTAATAGCCTTTGGTGACCCCCATCCGATAGCTTAAATTCAAAAATTAATAGATTGTTTCCTCAGGATTGTTCTGATTACTCTCTTAAAAGCTGCAATGCATATCTTAAATTTGAAATTAGAAAAAAAAAATCATATTGTTAACAGAATGCAGCCAATCCCAAGAAATTATCTCATGAAAAAAATACTGATTTACATGGATCATGATTCTCCTGATTTTCCAATTCATCAAGGGAGAAAGAGAGACCGAAAGAGAGGGGGGAGACAGAGAAATTAAGAGATTTACCTGTAAAGCTACTGTTCATTTCAGGGGTGTCATCCTCTTCATTCTCTGCGTGTACTAAACCAGCATTTTGCATATCATTGTAGGACTTGGTTCGTTTGGGAGTGGTCTGCTTGGAACTTGAGGGGAGATTTTGCAAAGCATCAGCATTATTCACTTTCCCACTGAGGGATTGGCTGGGAGGTTTGGGTGTTCCATAATAGTTACCTAGGAAATAGAAACACTTTTTATTTATTTATTTGATTCAATTTAGGCACCACCCAATTGCAGCTGGTGGAGGAGGCTCACAATATAAGTTTAAAAAGGGAAGGAAAAGAATCCTGCCATTCTACATAGCAATAGCATCATCATCATCATCATGCAACAACAACAACTATTATTATTATTATTATTATTATTATTATTATTATTATTATTATTATTATTAGTACATCCTTTTTTGGTAGTCTCATTTTTCCAGTTCTGCTTTGTAGTAGCATATCATTACAGTGCAGTTCTCTGACATGGTGTGTTACTGCCGTTTCTGAGGTTGTTCAGCTTCCAGTAGCCCTGCAGGCCCATGCCCTGGTTGCTCAGCTATGGGACCCGTGGCCTGTAGCCCACTTGTTGACAGGTGCCCAGGTTCCCCAACACCCGAAGTGGTCCTTGTTAACCTGGGTGACGACCAAGCCGGTATAGGCTTCGTTTGGTTGTGTTTCACCATGATTCACTGCATGGGTTGTTGGGTACACTCAGTTCTCCTCCTTGGCCAAGACCTCTTTGGCATGGTTGGACCTGCTGGTAGTTTGCATTACCGCCAGCACAGCTCTCAGCTTCATTGGAACAGTTAAGCCCCACCCATTCCCCACTATGTCAAGGCGGCACCGCTGAATACAGACTGACAAAGTTTTGGAACACAATACCTCAGATATCACGACTGTGGAGAAGAAAAAAGTATGGATCGTCAGCATTGCCATACCTAGTGACAGCAGAATCAATGAGAAACAACTTGAAAAAGTCACCAGATATCAGGACTTGAGAATCGAACTGGCAACAGACTTGAGACTCTGGCATAAACCAATGCAGATGGTTCCACACTGTGCCTAAAGACCTAAGGGTGCTGTGCCTAAAGACCTAAGCAAGCACTTAAAAACAATTGGTGCTGACAAAATTATCAAAATCAAGGCCTTGAAGAACAACCAGGTTATTAGGGAAAGCCAGTCTGAATCTCAGAGGGGATCTTATTTTAAATTTGCAAGTTTGTATGTCATCCCATTCAAAGTTTTCACTAGTTGCAACAATAGGCATTTCCCCCTCATTATTTATTTAGCGTATGATATACAATGTCAGGGATATCTGCAAAATGCTAGAAACAATGCAGTCCTGGCAGCCTAAATTCTTTTATATAGGTATGAATAGGTTGCAGACCCTGACTTCCCATCAACTGGAAGACTTTAAACAGATGTCTGCTGTTTTATTTTGCAGCAACTTAACCATTTTTATTTTAAAAGGAGAAACAAAGTCTGCATTTTTAGGAGCACCACACATATAAGATCTAAACAAAATAAAAGGCAACTGAGACTAATGGAAGAAAAAAGGGAAGAAAAAAAATTACATTTGAATTTTGATTAGTTATCTCCAAAGAAATGTGTTAGGGATAACATTGTTTTACCCTAACTGGTTTAGGTAAATAATAATATGTAATCATAGTTTGTATGTTAAAGTGTCTGCAACTTTAACTGTGGGATAGTAATTAAGGGAGTGGTTGTGAAAGCACTTTAAAAGAAGCAAGGCTGCAGCTTGCTCTCTCTCTGGCTTTGATGATCCCTGATTACTGCAAGGACTCAAGACTGCATTGCTCGAACGGGAGAGAAAACAAAGGACTGACTTGTAAGTGAACTGACATAGGATATTCTAAACGGATTTTGCTAACTGAATATCCCTGAATGGACTGACTAAATGATACACGACTATTGGACTGTTATTTTGACTATGCTATGAACTCATAATGGAATAAACTATATTTTTGATAGCACAAGCGTATCTGTTATTTTTACTGTATGTTAATAAACATACAAGCTTAGCTCACTCATTTATCTGTGTGCCTATCTGACTAACGCTGCACATTCTGTTTAGCTTGTCTCCCTAACCCTGGTTGGGGAAACCAGGCTTAACACTGGTTATGGGCCCAGAGGCTCCAAAGTCAGTTTAACTAGGATAAAACAGATTTATGTAAAAGTGAGAGTTTGTGTTGTTATACATTACAGTAAACAGACAGCTGTGTTTTTATTAATTATAGTTTTATATCCATATAAAGAAAACATGGCACAAGTCAATTTACAAAGTTTGTCCCTTATATCCAAGTTGGATGGAACAAACTATGTATCATGGTCTATGAAATGTAGTCTGCTTCTACGAAGAGAAGGTTTGTGGAACATAATTGAAAATCCACCAAACGTAGAAGAATGGGATCCAGAGGATGAGGAAGATAAACTAAAGATAGAAGAATTTATGCATAAAAATCAACAAGCTATTTGCATTATTGCTTTAACCTTAACTGATCAACAGCTTGTTTATATCCACGGAGAGAAAACGGCTGTTGGGTGTTGGCAAAAGCTGAAGAGGATTTATGTTCGAGATAATGTTGGTGCTCACATAAATCTAACACGGAAGCTTTTCAGTACACATCTCCAAACAAATGGTGATATGCTGAGTCATTTGAAAACTATGCAAAGCATTTTTCAAGAACTGCATGAGAAAGAGCTTATTTTCTCTGAACTTCACCAAGTCTACATAATTCTATCTTCCCTTGATGAAAGTTATGATAACTATGTAACTTCCCTTGAAATATTGCCAAAGGAAAGTTTAACTTTAACTGATATAACTGGCAGATTGATTGAAGAGGCCAGAAGAAGGCTTGAAAGAGATCAATTAAGGAGGCAGCAACCTCAAAAAGAAGATAATGAATCTCCTACTGCATATGCAATTAAAAGGTGCTTTAATTGTGGAGGAAGAGGACATTTGGCAAGATTTTGTAAAAAGGCAAAGTGCCAGAACGCTGGCCAGAATACTAAAAGTTATCAAAATAAAAATAAAAATTTAGAGTTAGCCATGTATACTAATGGAGCTGTAAAAAATAATTTATGGGTGGTTGACAGTGGAGCATCTCATTGTATAACAAATGATAACAAAAATTTTATTAAAATGTCCAAAAGTACACAGCAGATATCGTTAGCCAATGGCTGGAAACTGAAAGCTAAAGGTCAAGGTATAGCATATTGTTCTTTTATAAAAGAGAATGTAAAAATGTTATATGTACCACAACTTAAGTTTAATTTAATTTCAGTTAGAATTTTGGTTAAACTAGGATATGTAGTTACTTTTAAAGGATATAACTGCATAATTGAGAAAGAAGATAAGAAAATTACTGCATCTTTAAGAGGTGAATTATATGTGTTAAATGATGATGGTTTAACGGTGGCTAACACAGTTTATGAAAATAAGAAACCTCATGATGAATGTATTCACTTGTTACATCGAAGGCTAGGGCATTTAAATTTTAAAATGCTAAAGAAAACTCTTGAATTATCTAAGGGAATAAGTTTGAAACCTTGTAATAAGTATTTGCAATGTAATATTTGCAATCAAAGCAAAGCCAGGGTCACACCGGCTAATAGAGTTGATGGATTTACTACTAAAGAGCCTTTAGAAGTAGTATTTGCTGATTTAATAGGTCCGAAAAAACCAAGTATAGGAGGAGCTCGTTACATACTAAGTATAATGGACCACTATTCTAGATATGGGTTTTGCTATTTAATGAAGAGCAAAACTGAAACGTATCAAAATCTATTTAATTGGATTAAATTTGCTGAAAGGAAAACTAAAAAGAAATTAGTAACTCTTATTACAGATAATGGTACGGAATTTACAAATAATAAATTCCAGAACAGACTAAGAATGTTAGGTCTTCAACATAAAATGTCTGCACCATGTAGGCCACAACATAATGCTTTTATAGAGAGATGAGGCCAAACATTATAATCAATGGCACGAACTATGATGTCTGATTCAGGATTACCTGACAATTTGTGGGGAGAAGCAATAATGTGTGGTAATCATATATTAAATAATGTTGTTAATTCAACAACAGGTGAATTACCATTCACACTGTGGCATGGTACAAAACCTGATTTAAGTTACATGCACACATTTGGAGCACCAGCATGGGTGCATATCCCTACACAACTTAGACACAAAGGACAACATAGAGCTAAAAGATTATATTTTGTAGGATATACATCTAATCATAGATCTTATAGATTCTGGGAACCAGGTACATCTAGAGTTTACACCAGTGCTAGTGCAAAATTCCTAGAACATGTAGGATGGAATAGATTAGAGCAAGATTTAAATAATGAAGTAATTATTGAACCCTACAAAAGGCAGAAAGATCAGACTAGTTATAAGAAGAGTCCAATTAAAGAAGAAGTCCATGAAGAGCAAATAGGACCAGAACAAGAGAAAACAGATAATCAGGAAGAGTTAGATAATCAAGAAGAGTTAATAAATGAAAGTCCACCTGTAAGTCCTGTAATACCGAGACATACTACACGTGTAACTAGACCACCTGATAGGTATCAAGCAAGTATAGTTTGCCAAGTAACTAAAGTTCCAACTAGTGTAGATGAACTTAGGATGTATCCTGCTAAGGATCAGGAGAATTGGCAAAAGGCAATGGAAAAGGAACTAAATTCATTAAAGGTAATGAAAGTTTATGAAGATGCTAAATTACCTCCAGGAGAAAAATCCATTGGGTGCAAATGGATATTTAAAATAAAAACTGGAAATGATGGGACTGTTACCCATAAAGCTAGGTTAGTAGCTCAAGGATTTAATCAAACTGCATCTGATTACGATGAAGTTTTTGCACCAAGTCTTAAAGCAACATCTTTAAGAGCAGCATTAGTGTGGGCAGCTAAGAAAAACTATGTCATTAACCATTTAGATGTAGAAACTGCTTATCTACATGCACCATTGCAGCACACTATATATTTAAGAAAACCAGCAGGTATAAAAGACAATAAAATAAATAGTAATGATTGTTGGAAACTCAAAAAGAGTCTTTACGGGTTGAAACAATCTGGGTTTGAGTGGAACCAATATATTGTGAAAGAGTTAAACAATATAGGTTTTAAATCTGGTTTAGCAGATCCATGTGTGTTTAAAAGAGAAAATAATGGAACGGTGTCATTATTGTTATTATTTACAGATGATATTGCTTTGATAACTAAGACTAATAATGAAGCTAATGAAATTATATCATTATTAGCTAAAAAGATAAAATTAAAGCATTTAGGTGAAATTAAAAAGTATCTAGGATTGACAATTAACAAAACAAAAAATGGTTTTAAGATATCTCAAGAAGATAAAATTTGCCAATTAATTAAAACGTTAAAAATGGAACTTTGTAAACCGGCAAAGACTCCAATGAGTCAGGAAGTTTGCCAAACTGATGATCAAAGTCCCAAATTTGATAAGTCCATATATCAATCTTTGATTGGCAGCTTATCATATATAAGCAATTGGTCTAGGCCAGATATAGCTTATAGTGTAAATCAGCTGGCTCGTTTTAATTCAGATCCACATCAATGTCATTGGCAATCATTAAAGAGAATTTTAAGATATCTTAAAGGAACAATGAACCATGCATTGTATATAGAACCAAAGGGTGATTTGAGTCTTAGTGCCTATGCAGATGCAAGTTTTGCAACTGATATAAACACTAGAAAATCAACATCTGGGATGGCTATATTATTTGGTAAGACATTAATAGGGTGGAGGTCAATCAGACAACAGCATATTAGCTTGTCCACGATGGAAGCGGAATTTTCATGTCTGTCATTACTATGCACTGATTTGATTTTGTGCAAACAGTTATTATTAGACATGGGTATAACTGTAAATGAATCCATTATTGTGTACGAGGATAACCAAGCAGCTATAAAGTTAGCTACTAGTATTGCTGTAAAAACTAGATCAAAGCATTCTGATTTAAGATACTTAAATGTTAGAGAATCTGTAAAGAATGGGCTAATTAAATTGGAATACTGCATGACGGAAGAAAACATTGCAGACCAATTTACAAAAGCTCAAGGAGTAACTAAGTTTAAAGAGAGTTGTAACAAATATAATTTAAAGATGTAAATAGTTATATTTATTATTATTTCCTAAAAGGGGAGAATGTTAGGGATAACATTGTTTTACCCTAACTGGTTTAGGTAAATAATAATATGTAATCATAGTTTGTATGTTAAAGTGTCTGCAACTTTAACTGTGGGATAGTAATTAAGGGAGTGGTTGTGAAAGCACTTTAAAAGAAGCAAGGCTGCAGCTTGCTCTCTCTCTGGCTTTGATGATCCCTGATTACTGCAAGGACTCAAGACTGCATTGCTCGAACGGGAGAGAAAACAAAGGACTGACTTGTAAGTGAACTGACATAGGATATTCTAAACGGATTTTGCTAACTGAATATCCCTGAATGGACTGACTAAATGATACATGACTATTGGACTGTTATTTTGACTATGCTATGAACTCATAATGGAATAAACTATATTTTTGATAGCACAAGCGTATCTGTTATTTTTACTGTATGTTAATAAACATACAAGCTTAGCTCACTCATTTATCTGTGTGCCTATCTGACTAATGCTGCACATTCTGTTTAGCTTGTCTCCCTAACCCTGGTTGGGGAAACCAGGCTTAACAAAATGCACACTAAATTAACACTGAAACATACTGACAGTGAACTTCTCACAAAATTCTATCATCACCTGGAAAAATAAGGGAAGGCTGAGATCATGTTCTTTAATAAATATCCTCAGCAGATGGTAAGTTCATTTTTTAAAAGCAACATTTAAAAAAAAAGCAACCTACAGCCTAGAATATAAAACCATGTCACCTGCTTTAGAAGGATAAGCTTTTAATGGTTGGAAATAAAAAAAGAGAATCAAAAGACAGATCAGATTCTAACAGACATCTAATTCTCAACAACAGAAAATTACTCCTAGACAACTGCATGTCAAATGTGGAAGCTGTTCTTCTTAAAAACGGATGTCCAGGAAAAGCTCTTCCAACTATGTTAGAGTCATTTTATCTCCCATCTTGGTAGCATATGCTTGGAGATTTTCAGGATGCCACCAGGAAAATGTTACACATTTATCCCACTGCAATTGTTGAGCTTTGTACCTTCCAGGAACTGTTAAAATCCATGGGCTTGGCATAGCTCAGATTCTGAGGGAGAGCCGTCAGGGTGTAGATTTTTAAGAAAAAATATGTTTTAGATGTGTTAAATCTATCTGACAGTTGTTTCCTGCTCAAAATATTCAGAAAATGACTGCCAAAAAAAAAAGTGTAGGGAGCAGCATTTGAAATCTCATGAAGCTCATGGGCTGCCCACTCTTGTTTGAAATAACTGCAGACTCTTAATTAAATGCTTCCCTGGATTCAGTAAATTCAGTCATGTGATTAATTCTTCCTAAACAGGAAAACTGAATTTCCTAGGCATTGTTAACAAAGGAATGACAAATGCCATAACTGCAAACACCAGGGTATCAGTCACTCTGCAAATGTCACTTATGACAACCCCACTTAAATTAAACCTTTTTTTAATGGGCAGTTTTCTTCTTGTGGGTCCAAATCTGAGAGATTTTTGATATCACTGTGTGAGACCTTACGGATGTTGCAGTGAGAATACTGAAATCTTGGGAAATGGAGATTGATGATGGTGGTTGAGAAATGCCAAGCCACCCTTCCAGTTTCTGTAATAATGTTCAGTGCACAGAAATATGCTAGGTGCTTTATAGAACAAAATCTATCCAGGAATGATCCAGTTTCACCTAAGAGCCAAGCCTTAACACTGCAATCTAGCCCAACATCAATTTATTAGGTTTTTTAAAAAAGTCATATATTGAAATACAACCTTAAGATGAACCATATAGAATTATATGACTAGTTTATGGAAAAGGATCAAGAGTGACATGATGGCAGTCTTCCAATATCTCAGGGACTGCCACAGTCAAGCTATTCTCCAAAGGACCTGAGGGCAGGATATGAAGCAATGGATGGAAACTGATCAAGGAGAGAAACAAGAACCAAGGAGAACTTTCCTGACAGAACAGTTAATCAGTGGAATGACTTGCCTCCAGAAGTTGTGAATGCTTCAAAACTGGAAGTTTTCAAAGAAGAAATTGGACAGCTATGTCTGAAATAGTATAGAGTTTGCTGCCCGAGAATTGGGTTGGACTAAAAGACCTCTAAGGTTCCTTTCAACTCTGTTATTCTGTTATACAAATACTTCTAGAAACTAGACTAGACCATTAACAGGATGTTACTTTGTAAATCTCTCTGGATCAGAGAGATGGGAAAGCCCATTTAAGTTTTCGATGGGGTGAACTTTCTCTCACCCGTACCCTGATTTTCACCTTCTATAATTTGCTTCTGGAGGAGACTAAAGCTGAGGAAAATTACTCAATAGAGTGATTCCTTTCCAAAGGCCTTGCATAAATCAGTTCTAATGAACATAAAGGCTTTAGCTTCAGTGCAGATGCAGGACCTTTAAACTCCTTCTTCATTTTGGATTTGAAACACACATGTATACATTATTGATACAGAGGAAATGGCTTCTTCTAGTAAAAGCATTAATGGGAATAATGAGTGCTCTTACAGCACATCCTGTCTCTCTTATTTGTATGCTTTAAATAATGCCAGGGTAGCAGGATGATGAATGGGGAAGAAGATTGAAAAAGATTGGGGGGGGGGGAGAGAAATAGGAAAAGAAAGCACTTCTTTAGACCATCTTCCTGTAGCAGTTGTGTTGAAATAGTCGACAAAGGTGCCATAAACAATACAGTTTCTTCTGATAACTTCCACGATGCTGTAATGCCCTCAAATATTTTTTTTAAAAAACAAGTCCTTTTATTGGGAAGGAAGGAAGGAAGGAAGGAAGGAAGGAAGGAAGGAAGGAAGGAAGGAAGGAAGGAAGGAAGGAAGGAAGGAAGGAAGGAAGGAAGGTAGAAAGAAAGAAAGAAAGAAAGAAAGAAAGAAAGAAAGAAAGAAAGAAAGAAAGAAAGAAAGAAAGAAAGAAAGATAAAGAAACTGGGCATTTCTTTCTTTGTTTGCTAAATGTATTGGCTGCACACTTTTTTGGAAGAATAATCCTCTCTTCCATAAAAGTCTTATGTCAGCTGAGTTGGACAAAGAAAAATCAGAATGAGGTAGAAGGTACAGAGATTGGGGAAGTTTCCTCTTCAGCTTCCTTTCTGAAATAAAATCATATTTCTCTGATTATATATGCCCAGATGGAAACCATTTGGTACATTCGTTAGTGACATGTTTTCATATTTTTGAATGTACCTATCAGCCAAAAAATTGCTGATCCTTAAAAGTGGCATACCTGGCACATTTGACACCAGGGTGGCCACCTCCACTCACTGAACAGCACCCTAAGGGCTTGGAACCATGGTCTACTTCATCTCCATCCCTGTGCTGCCTAGCAAACGATTGATTAGATAAAATAACTTTTATTATCATTTTTTACTGTAAGCCCACTGGCCCAGATTAAAAATGAAATTTTGTTGCCTGCTCTGAAAAGAAAGTATGTATCTACCCATACATAACACACATATATACATGCTATACACATACACATGCTACACACACACACAAATGGAATGGAACGGAACAGAATAGAATAACAGAGTTGGAAGAGACCTTGGAAATCTTCTAGTCCAACCCCCTGATCAGGCAGGAAACCTATACCATTGCAGACAAATTATTGTCCAATCTGTCTCTGTCTCTCTCTTTCTGTGTGCCTCTCTCTCTCTCTCTCTCTCTTTCTGTGTGTGTGTGTGTCTCTCTCTCCACACACACACACACACACACACACATGTATATATTTATATAGTTTTCGTAGATTTTCACGGGTACAGGTATGCAGGTCTTGGTGTGTTTGGGTCTTTTCCCATGTAAAATTGAGAATATCTTGGCAACATTTCAACGCGGTCCCACTGGCCATCTTCAGGCTAGTGCTTTCGGCTTCATGCTTGTGTGATGTCGCAACAATAGAACTCAGAAGGTCATCACACAGCCCATGACCCAAGTCGTAACAACACACAGTCGTTACAATGACCCAAGTCGGTAGACACACAGCCAATCTCTCAGCCACACGTGTTCTTACGAAAAAACCAACTAATCTGCAAACATCAACTCCATCAACCAATCAAGAAATAACAACACAGCCAATCTCCCCACCAGTATTTATAGAGAGACGGCAGCTCCTATCACGCTTTGCTCGCACAAACATGAAGCTGAAAGCGCCAGCCTGAAGATGGCGAGTGGGACCTTGTCGAAACATCGCCAAGATACTCTCAATCTTACACGGGAAAAGAACCGAACACGCCAAGACCTGCATTTATTGATTGATATACATATATATAAATATAAACATTAGTCAATATCCATTTTGAATACATAGTGGAAAAAGGAAACTTGAGAGTTCACAAGATTGATGCTAGGTGGAACAAAACTGTGGCAGAATCTGGATGTTCTGCTTCCGATACAATGAAACCTCCTCCCAGAGGGTAACAAGGATGTATAGCGTCCCAGACAATCCTGCGGACTCTGTTCAAGCATTACTAATATGCTATGTCCTGGGTAGAAGGGAGTGAATTGCCAATAATCTTTTCTTCTATCTGTTACTCTACTCCACACATGTCATTCACCTTCCAGTCAGCCTCCTTGTCTTCAGCAGCACCTTCCTATGACCTACTCCCAACACTCTGCCCTTGGAATGCTACTTCCCTTAAAAATGGTTTTATAAAAGTCTCCAGTTTTGTAGACGAAACAACTGGGGACAATCTTGTTATGGTGTCATTCCATGAACTGGTGCCATCATTCATGTTCTGCTTCAGTTCATCTCCCACTTCAGTTTAACAAGGCTGTAGAACAACTCCTGCCAGTTTAGTATTCAAAACAGAGTATTGTCACTCTTATGTGGAAACTATTCACTGTTCTTAGGTCTCTAAATTCTTGAGCCTAGGTTGGTTGGAGAAGATTGTGTTCTGTGACCTGTAGCAGTTTTGCAGACCAAAAGTTCATCCCTGATGGATGGCTTTAAGGCTTCAGGTTTCCTTTCTTTGCCTTGGACTGGAGACAACTGGGACATAAACTGACACCAAGCACAATTATTTTTCATGGTAAAATTCAACAGCAAATGGAGTTTGGGCTGTCACTTACAATCCATAATTCCCATTCTAGGAGCACCTCCTTTACCATGACATTTATATCCTGCTTGTCTTAGGGGGAAACAAGGCAATATAACTGAATTCTGTACGATAACTTAACCTGAGAAGTTGTGAATGGCTTAAAATCACAAAGTGAATGGGAATTTGAACCTGAGTCTTCCTAATCTCAGTTCAACGATTTGGTTGATACCTTAAACTACCCCAACACACACACTGCATTTTTCTATCTCATTCAACACAGCAATTAAAAGGATATTAGGCCAGATATTAAGAAACTATGCACAACTTCTTAAACGTTTAAGTTTACAGATAATTTCCCAAGAACTATCTTTTCTTGTACAGAAAGGATTTTTTTAATGTTCTACTTTCTACCTATATCCCTTTTCTCAGAATCACAGTAAAATCACACTGTCCTTTGGAAAATGTCATTTATACCTGGTTTTAGTCGCCGATTGTAATTAAAGGTTACATTTGATTCTCCCACAATGTGGAGAAACAAATGCCAAGACAGTTGTGAGACATTTCACATGGGTACATAAGTTTTACACCACAAGTAGAAACAAATAATTCACTGATAACCTTTATAAAGGCTTCCTGTTAATTCAGTTTCCCCTGAATATTAACTAATAGAATAAAATATCCTTGTTTCTTTCTAAAAAGGTAAAGCCTGAAAGCTTTCATCTGCATATCCATAATAGATGGGTAGGTCAGTTTAAAGTTAACTATTGAAATGTGGGCATTCTCTTAACTGCAATAGCTTGCTCCATTAATATTTGGAAATATTTATAATATTTATCTGATCCAGTGGTCTTAGGTGTATGTTGATTTTCATTTTTTTTTTTAAAAAAAATCCCGATTTCCGAAGCTCTTCAATTGCACCCCATTTGTTCTTTTACCTCCTAATGATGTAAATTACTTTAGTCGTCGACTCAAGAAAGCCCTACCCTATGATTTAGCACAACACACCCACTGCAAGTAATGAGAGCAGTCAAAGCAAAGCTTATGTAGAACAAATCAACTTCTAGTCTGCAGGCTATTCATTGAAAGCAAAGGGAAGGAATGAGGGGGTGGTGGGAAAGAGAAGGAACCCTGAAGAAAGGGCATCACAATTTTACAAACTATTTGGGGAGCCACCAGAAAGGGGGCGGGGAAAGTCTACATGTAATTCCAATCAATGGTTGTCTAATCATCATAATCTTCGCCTAAGCCAGGATCGTGTTTACATAACCTTTTACATTTTGCAGTGAATTTATGCAGCCACCATAATTTAGTGATAAAAAAAACAAAACTCATTTAATTAATAATGTGGTGGCTCCCACAATGTGCGAAGAGGAAAACTTCCTTGCCTCATCAATAGTAATGAATGAATGAAACAAACAAAGAATTAGGCAAGTTTGTACTGTGGTTTCTATTTCTGTGACTTGCAAAGCGTGGTTAGAGGTTGTTGTTTTTTTAAAAAAAAAAAAAAAGACGAGAAGAAGAAGATAAACAAAATTTTAGTAGGATTGCTTCCTATTGTAAGGTCCCTGTAAAAGTCCAGAAAACCAAAGTTGCTAAAACAAAGCCCTAAGGATATCTCAATACTGCTAATTTATATTTCTAAATTATTGTACTAAACCTCAAACATTTCAGCAAATGGGTTCTCTGCCCAGTTGCTGGGTGGGCGTGGCCTAGTTGGCCTCCTGCACCACAGCGGGGAGGGGGTGTTTTCGCCTTCCCCAGGCTCCGGCGGCTTTCCTAGAGCCTCTGGGAAGGTGAAAACTGCCTCCCCCGGGTTCCGGAGGCTGGAAACGGGCCCATTTTTGGACTTTCAGGAGGCTTGTTTCTTCCCCTCCCTGAGCCTCCGTGCCGGCCCGACACTTACGTCGCATCCCAAATGGGTTGTGTGGAGACTCCTGGGAGGGGCAGGGCGGGGTGGGAGGGGCCAGCCAGGGGTAGGGTTTGGCAGTTTGCCCAACTGGCCATAACATTAGCTACATTAGCCTGAACCCAGGCGAACCAATAGAGACCCACCCCTGCCTCAAAGTAATGTTTGCTTCTGGATCCAACTCAAGGTGTTGGTCATTACCTTTTAAAGCTCTTTATGGCATGAGTATCAGAGAAACTTTCTCACTTCAGTGGGATTAATCTGTCCCATTCGCTCCACGAAAGAGGCCTATTTGGATCCCATCTGCCAAAGAAGTTCAGCTGGTCCAGGAAAAGAGCCTTCTCTGCTGTGACTCCTGCCCTCTGCAATATGGTGAAGTCTGTACCCAAACTCCTGGTTTCTGAGCAACAGAATAAGAGAGTTGGAAGGGACCTTGAAGGTCTTCTAGTCCAACCCCCCTGTGAGGCAGGAAACTTCCAAAAGAGCCTTAAAGCCTGGCTCTGATGGCTGGTCTTGAACATTATGATGGGGCCGGCTGGCAGCGTTTCTTATTTAATGCTCTTTACATGTCTACTTTAATGATTAGAACAACTAGGAAGAGCAGTTGAGGGCCTGCCACAAGGAAGGAGTCAAGTCTGTTTTCCAAAACACCTGAAGGCGGGACAAGAAGCAATCGACTGAAAATCATCAAGGAGAGATGTAACTTGGAATGAAGGAGAAATGTCTTGACAGTGAGAGGAATTTACCAGTGGAACAATTTGCCTCCTGAAGCTGTGGGTACACAAACACTGGAGATTTTTAAGAAGAGACTGGACAGCCACCTGTCTGAAATGCTATAGGGTCTCCTGCTTGATCAAGGGGTTGGGCTAGAAGACCTCCAAGCTCCCTTCCAACTGTATTATTCTGTAAAAAGACTCAATTGTTTTTAGTAGCAAGATGAGATTTCTACCTGTGTCATAGTTCTTTTCCCTATGGACCTTCCCTTTAGTGAAGATTTGCATGTAATTTATTTTTAAAAGTTCTGAGTCAGATTGAAAAGAATTTCTGTATGTAGCAAAAGAGGGGAAAATGATAAAGATCTATTATTAAACTTGCAAGAAAACAGACTTGATGAATAGTTCTTAAATTTGTAAGACGGGCCACTCCCCTTCTTTTTAATGGAACATTTCAGTCATTCTTTTTAATATACAGCCATTCATCCTCCTGATAATCTGAGAAAAGGCGTTATGATAATTGCTATAAGACACCCAGAAATATATCAATTATCACCTCTTGTGGCTGGATTAGCATAGCAACCTCTTATTTAGAAAGCCTTTGCGGAATGCCTTTGTATTTGTTATTATAAGAATTATTTCCTATTCTTTCAAAAATCTCCAACTAGCAAAATCTTTGTTAGCTTAAAAAGAAAGTTAAGTAAACTTGAGAGAGTTTAAATATTAGCAAAATGAGCAGTAGAGGAGCAGGAAAAGAGAATACAAAATTGCCCTGAACATATTTGACTCAATTCTGTAAAGCTTTCTTCTAATTAAGAATGCATAGCACTGCAGCTAAAAGGGGCTTAAATAGCCTGCAAGATCATTAACAAATCAATGAAGTTCAATGTTATTTAGGCTCATGTGTCCAGCTACCCAGACACCCAGACATTTTCAAATAAACGAATAACAGGAAGCAATAAGTAATTGTTCACCACAGCACACATTAGGATGTAGGCTGAAATAAACCTCAATATCACAGCTAGTCCTTGACTTATGACCACAACAGAACCCAAAATTTCCGCCGCAAAGCAAGGAGGTTGATAAACGAATTGTGCCCATTTCGCAAATCGTGGACCGAGGGGTGGGGGAGTGGGAACCCCTGCTCTATGGCTATTGTACTCAGATAGTCCTTGGCTTATGACCATAATTAAATCTTAATTATAATTATAATTGAGTCCCAATTTTTTGTTGCTAAGTGAATTATTTGTTCAGTGACTTTTGCCCCTTTTTTCGTGCACTGCAACTGTTAAGTTAATAACACAGATGTTCAGTGAATCTGGTTTCCCCATTGGTTCTGCTTGTAAGAAGGTCACAAAAGGTGATCAGGTGATTCCAGGGCACTGCCACCATCATAAATATGAGTCAGTTGCCAAGCATCCCAGTTTTGATCATGTGACTATGGGGATACTGCAACGGTCGAAAAACGTGTGAAAAAACCAGACATAATTTATTTACTTTATTGTCATTGCACCTCGTACAGTGAAATTAAATACCATCTTCAGTGTACAATTTATGACTATGAAAGTAAACACAAACACACCACCTTCACATTTCTATACATTGAACTGAAAACCTCCGACACCGCACCAACACTGCATTCTACAGTAGAATTCAAAAGAGCTACCGTCCTGGGATAGAAGCTGTTTTTCAGCCTATTTGTGCTTGTTTTTATTATTCTGTACCATCTACCCGATGGTAATAGCTTAAAAAAGGGTGCCCAGGATGAGATGGATAAATGACTTTTTCAGTGCTATTGTAATCTTGAATGGACACTAAGTGAACTGTTGTAAGTCGAAGATTACCTGTATACATTGGACATAAGGTTCACCAATGTTGGAAAATATACAGTCATATATTTTTGTAGGCAACTAATGTTAATACATAATGTTAAACTTTAATGGATTCTTTCTATTGCTGAATTTTTTGTGTTGTGGTAGAGGTCTACTTAGACAGATAAGATTTCCCCCCTGCCCTACAAAATATTTAAGTGGATTCCTTATAAACACTCAGAAGTGTCACAACGTCCTCTTAAAATTTTCCAAGATGTTCTCCTTTCAACATTCAAGGTGTCTCAGAACATACCTTCATAGGTTCCTACTTCAAGAAGAGTTCCGCTTTTCTCAAGTTCAAGAAACTCTTGTACGCTTAGAAAGTTATAGTCCACACCAGGCACTTCTCCTTCTCTTGGAGGACGTGTGGTGCCTAATTAAAGAAAAAAAAAAAAAAAACAGATAGAACAAGGTGAATATTGATGTTACAAGAATACTATTGGAAAGAAACAAATATTACATTTTGATAATGCTGAGAGAAACAGTGGTGGCCAGGTGGAATCTTCTGTGTTAAAAGTCAATGTAGAGAAGCCAATAGAAAGTTTAAAGCGGCACCTCTTTGCCCAAGTATGGATAACTATCACTATTTCATTTGCTCTGCTCCCTGCTTGTCAGAGGGGAGAGGAAAAGAGGGGAGGAGAAGGGAGGGGAGGAGAAGAGGAGAGGAGAGGAAAAGAGAGAAGGGAAGAATTTTCTCTCTAGAAATTATTTCTTAAGTTCTTTCTATTTGAGTGGTTATTTAGGGAATAGCACTGGCTCTCTTACTGGAATCTTTCTATAACGTGAGCTTATTTCCATAATATATTCACATTTTTAACTATGCCATCCTTCAAGGGATATTGTTTTGTGCATCATCTGTTTCTATGATAGTCTAACCGTTTTTCTTAATCTACCAAGTACATGCTGAATAGCAATATTTCTCAGTTTACTTATACTTTTACATTCCTTTCAAATACCTAGCCTATTTATATACAAGGAAATATGAATTAATTTCACAAAGCTTTCCCAAATAGGATAATACTTGCATAAAATAGAGTGGGAAGGGGTAGGGAGAGCTATTTCTCATAATCTTGATACAATCAAATAAAAATTGAACATTAAGCACTCTGAGTGATGTATATTTAACTTTTTCCGGGTAGAGGTAATTCACTGTACTTTATTCTGAGTATCTCTTCAAAACACAGTTCCTGTATCCTTGGAGACTCAATGAGGAGAAAATAAATCTATATCTTATTCATATTAGGGAAAAGATACACTCTATGAGTGAGACACAGCTGTAATGCTTTGAATTCTATACAAATGTGATTTTAGTAGTATTTTTTTTTGTTCCAAGTGCTGAGAACTAACACATCTGACCATGTCAAATGGGCTGGTTTGTATCAGCTCACTGCTCTTCCTGAGCTCTCCACACTGACTGAGCTAAAGGTCCATTGATTTACTTTCTTTCAATTTTATTCGGGCTCCAGGCATGTCTTTTTGCCAAAAAAAGCCCTCAAGAAGGCCATGGTCTAACTTTAAGATACAGGATCAGTGACACTGTGTAACTTCTCCTTCCATGGAACTAACCAAGCTACAAACATCCATATTTTGCATTCTGAAGAGCAATGGTCGCTTCTGGCTTTGTGGCTTTAAAGCAAACGTTCCCCCAACTACAATTCAGAAACAAACTAAGGGAAACAAGAGGTAAAGGAATTCCCGCCTTCTCTTTTCTTGCAGCAAAATGACAGGCTGCTGGCTGGACACACGCCTGACAGATGGCATTTGAAAAGGATTTTATGAACCATCTGGGGTGTTTATAATGAGCCTAAACCACAGTTACCACCAACCTAGGGACATTTTCCTCCACAATGTGGTTTAAGCAGAGAAATACAAACACAGGAAAATCGAAAGCAGTACGTTTTTCTAGCATTGTTGCGTTAATGGTAAGTGCCAAATTCTTAGTTGAATTCATGAGCTGAACATGCAGCAAATGGGTTGCTATCATGTCGGTAACAAATTCTGAAAAGCAACTGATTTTATGGAACCACACTCAGAAAATGTTCCTGGAGTAGAGATCCAAACATAAGTTTTCTTTTCAACATGCACAAAATAACAACCAACGTAAAAGGGTTAGTTTCGTAAGAGGAGAGCTGTGTTCGTCTATGTTTTGCCAAAAAAAAAAAAAAACCCAGGAAAAATCCGGTAGCATCTTTGCAGACAAACCAATTTTATTAAAAGGCATACGCTTTTATAAAGTGCAGCTCATTTAATTAGATGTTAGCATTAGAAATCACAACAATACATGAAGAATTTCGATATTTGGGGCAAAAAATGAAACAACCAAGAAACAGTCACAAGAAATTACTGAATTCTGCATAAATTTCATGTAAGCAAATTTTGATGTGAAAATGCTGTAATGCAAATGTAAGTTTATTGAAAATCTTATCAAATGTCTGCCAATATTTGTAAACAAAGAACTTTTAAAATTTATGTGCATTATAGTATCTTCAAAAAAAAGTCTTACTGTTCTAGCATCTTCAAAAAAAAGTCTTACTGTTCTATAAAATCTATTGCAAGAATGCCATTTATTTGGCAGAGAAATCGAACTTGCTTTCCTTGGTTTTATTTATATTGCAAAAGCCTTTAAATATGACAAGTTTCAAATCTGTCACAAAAACAGAATGACTGGTTTGAATCTCCTAGCTGTAAACTCTTTTAAAGAATCTTAAATTATATCTTAAATCAGGAAGTTAGGATGAAAAATCATGGTTCTTGTTATCTTTTTCTCCTCTTCTCCAAGGGATTTTTGGATGTGCAAGGTTTCCTCTTATACTGCTTAATAAATGTTGACACTCAGCAGCTAAATTATTCCAAACTTGCTTACCCATAGTCGTAGAATGACACTTCAGAACTTGCATTTGGTAACCTCAATTGATTTTTCATTAGATTCAAACATTTATCTAATACTACAGAGCAATTAAAACATATACTAGTCTTAAAATGAATCACATGGCTTGGGAAAACCATTACAGATTCAAAACAGTCTACTTTACATTATTGTTATTCTATATCAATCCAATATTCTCCGATTTGAATCTAGCAAGGACTCCTAGCTTAATACAAATAAGAATAATGATATAATGCTTAATTGGAGGAATATTTGGTCTAGATACTTAAGGCTGTTTTTTTTATAAGGTGCAAAAGACCAGGTCCACACATGAAGGTCCAATTAAACTGATTTATTATTAAAGTCTATGTACAGGCATTTGTTTCAACTAACCATCAACACCTGATCAGAGTTAGGCACCTGAGGGAATTTGGATTTAGTTTGCTTGTGCCTACATAATGATTCTAGGCTGATTCCCCTTTTCATTCCGCTCCCAGATTCTGCCATTCCTTCTCCTGCAGCAGGGGTGTCAAACTCACGTCATCACAGCTGCATCATATGACATATTGGGATTTTAACCCATTTGCTAAACCGGGGGTGGACCTGGCCAGCGCATGACGCATCTGTCCTGTGGGCCGGGAGTTTGACAGCCCTGTCCTACAATTTCTTGGCCTCCCAAAAACTACTGTCCATGCTTTCTTAAATATGGTAATCCCAAATTTACCTTATACCATCTAGATGATCTTGCCAATTTATACTTGCATGCAATATTATGAAAGCAGTTTTGCTTTGGTATCCTCTGACACAACCCCAGATGCACATGCACTTAGCTCAGAACAAGAAAATACACCCTGGTCTCTTGATCAAACCACATTTTAGCACTCTCTCCACTCTTCCTTCAGTCCTTATCACATTTATTTATTTAATTTATTTATTTTGTCAAGCGATTATAGGATAACAGGTATAACATAGCTATGAATACATGAAATGGATACATATAAGAAAAATAAAAAGAAACATTGTTAAGTCATGTTTCTCAGCACTATGGTGTGAAGATGGGTGAATCTGAAGAATTTTTCCAAAAGACGTGAGTTTAAAAAACCCCAATGCCACGCTTTTTTGCAGATGTTCAGTGGAATTTGCCTCAACCTATGCTTTCCACAACATTAAACTTTCACTCTATTAATCCCAGGAGCTTGGGCATTGACCTTGCAGGTTTAGAGAAAGAAAGATAGAAAGTATCACATTGCTGATGGCTTCTGTATATTCCTTTTATTCTATTTTTAAAAAATAAAAATAGGAAGGCATAATTCTATTCAGATGAAATATAAATGTGATTAGTTGATTGATTACATGTAATTAAGTCAGTGTTGATTATTAGCTAGATTTTCTCCAGAATGATCTGTCCTCAATTTGGTCTTTCAGGTCTTCTGACAAAGCACCAATCCATCCACCTCACCTTGTTGCTGGTCATCCTAATTTTTAATTCATCTACCCTTCCCAACATTATGGATTTCTTACAAAAGCTACAACAGGTCTCCACATAATGCACTCAAAATATGAAAGTTTGAGCCTAACCATTTGTACTTGAAGTGAAAACTCTAAACTGATGTGCTCTTGTATCTATTTATTTATTTTCTTGGCTACCTAATAGTATTCTCAGGAGTTGGTTCTCCAATACCAACATTCAAAGCATCTATATTCTTTCTATTCTGCTTCTTCAAATCTCGTGTGTGTGTGTGTGTGTGTGTGAGTATGTGTGTGTGTGTGTGTGAGAGAGAGAGAGAGAGAGAGGGAGGGAGGGAGGGAGGGAGGGAGACAGAGACAGGGAGACAGAGACAGGGAGACAGAATTTCTAGGGCAACTGGTTCACTACAAATAATAGTCTCTTTGTATGTCTCATACCCTTTCTAAATTGGAATGGCTCTCTTCCATTTGCTCCCAGCAAATGTTACCTCATGTACAAAGTGTGAGCTTAAAGTTAAGCAGTAACTGTGACCCTGTTCTATTCTTCTCAAATGAGGCCATTTTAAATGGATCCCTCTTTCCATTCTGAACTTTTGAACTAAATATTGAAGTCATATACTTGCCAACTTTAATATGTTCAGCAACTAAGGGAGCCTAGGTTACTTAAAGGTCATCTTCTGCTGATGACATCAGCTGATAAACGCAGAGGTCTGCTTCCTTCTGCCTCTGTCACCTAAATCACAGGGGACAGCCAGAGTTCTGCAGATCTGCTGAAGGCAACAAGGCAACTTGTTCCATCTTCAGAAGGGACAACCTGGTTATTGACTGGGCAAAAAAGTATAACCATATATGACTATAATTAGCAATTTCCCAGTCAACTGTGATTAAAAAAAAAATTGCATAAAATTTGCACCCAGTCTTTCAACACAATCAGGGCATCTAACTTTTCTACTTCTGACGTACTGCCAAAGTACTTTACCTGGCTGAATGATTTGAGAATAAAGTGCCAAACTGAATCAGAACAGCAACTAAAATATAAGATGCTTCAAGAAAGATGTGGCTTGACTAGAAAGCAGGTGGAAAATAATACCTATTATTTTATCCTTGACCTCTAGATGGCAACTCCTATACAGGCCATCTGCAAAGCTTCATTTGAGCCGATTTCTTAACAAGAAGATACATTTAATAAAACCTGCCATACTGAGCAAGACAATACTAAAAATCACCCCTTGACATCCACTGGAGGGGTGGGGAGGGCAGAGAGAAAGAAAGTAAGCATTGTGACTTCACAATGTAAACTCAGCCTCTTACATACTTACCCCGAATATCATAATGTAAGTACGAAAGGCTGCAACTTGTGACATTGTAATATCTGTTTTGTCAATTTGTCATCCCTGTAGCTAGCTGCAGACTCCAATGCTTGAGATACTAACAGAATGAAATGGAATAATGGGTATGTTTGTGTGCATATGTGTGTGTGTGCGCGCGTCTGTGTATTTTTTTTTTTTTTGGCAAGTTCTTTCCTTTCCCAGGACGGCTATATACATATGAATGCCTGCCTTTGTATTCTAAACATTTATTTCATTTAACTGCTTGCTAATGTAGCAGGCAGGAAACATTACTGGAGCAGGTTTACAGCCACAGAAGCTCTAGGAAGGGCCAAAGTCTCCCAATTCTCAGTCACTTCCTCCCTTTTCCTTGCACAGGTCTTTGCTGCAGGTGGGAAGTGGTCTCTGTGTCTGCCCCCTTCTCTCTGCAGTGTGGTGTGCTAATGAAGGGAGGGACAGCTGCTATCTGGGACAAAAGACTTTTGTTCCTTCTTGACTCCTGGCTGGGCTGCGAGTGGGGGTGGGGGGAAAGAGAAAAAGAAGAAGGGGCAACAGCTGTTGCTCTAAGCAATGTGTATTTTTCCATCTGAAGGAGGTATGCACCACATCCCTAATTACTGGCAGTGTAGTTCCTTGCAAAGCCCCATGACTGAGCTTCAGTTCCCTGAAAGTGGAGAGCATTGATGGCAAAGATGGATTTTAAAGACCAATTACTATAGCAGAATACAGCACTTGCACATCTCTGGAGAGATAGGCATGTATAGGTGAGGAGTATGTACTAAAGCCTTACTTTAGCAATAAAAGCAATTAAGCTCTGGTTGCTTTTTTTGATTTTCTTGGATCTGAACCAGAACTTCCTTTCGGGAGGAAAAAAAGCCAGATCTCCTGCTGTCAATCCTTTGAGATGAGCCAAGTGAGGAAACAAGCACCACAAGGTCTGTAGAGATTCTTAGTCATTCAGGTCATGGTTGTCCCAAAGGTGCTTTTTCCAGGAGGCAATGGACTTCCTTTTTTCTTTTGAAGACGTTTCGCTTCTCATCTAAGAAGCTTCTTCAGCTCTGACAGGATTGTGGGGATTGGAATGGAATATAAAGCCATCCATTCCCCACTATCCTATCAGAGCTGAAGAAGCTTCTTGGATGAGAACAGAAAGGTCTTCAAAACAAAAAACAAGGAAATCCATTAGTTACAATTAATCCTCAACTTACAACCATTCATTTAGTGACCACTCAAAATTACAACGGCACTGAAAAGAGGAAGTTATGTGATTGGTTCTTGTACTTACAACTGTCACATAATGAAAATCTGGCCTGGATTTAGGGATTTATGATGCTTGCAGTGTCCCAGGATGTGATTGCTATTTGCGCTCTTTCCAACCAGCTTCCAGAACAAAGACAATGGAGGAAGCCAAATTTGCTTAATAAATGTGTGCTACACTTAAAGACCAGTGATTCGCTTAATTACCATGTCAAAAAGAGATCATAAAAAATCAGGTGTGACTCACTTAATAATGGCCTTGCTTAGCTGTGGAAATGGAAATCTATACATGAATGTTACTGTATCATTCCTGGATATAAAAGCAGAAGCTTGAAAAATAGTTTTTCTCTGTTCCTCTTGTACCAAAATGAATCAAAGCAGATTATTTTGAATCTCTTTCTCATGTTCTCTCCTTTTCCGGGGCTGATTTGTGGAAGTTGGTGAGTTGCCACTTATTTTCCATTTAGTTTCTCTTAACAATTCCCCTAAGGACTTTTGCACTGCTTTCTTAAGGTTATCTCTGTGTTCCTCTGCACCTACTGATTGATACTGGGGAAAACAGCAAGCAGCTATTAATGCTTTCTTTCTTCTTTCAGCAGGACTAGGTGGACTTTGCAATCATCTCCAGGTCGATGAAGTCTATCTGAACAGGACCAATCTGGTGCAGTTTTACCATTCTTTTCTTTTGACTGTGCTAATTCAAATAATTTGGCAAAGAGCCCCGATCTAGCTTTTAACATCTTCAGATGAGCTGATCTAAGAGGTTTTACAAAAAAAATGACTAAAGACTGCAAATGATTGAGAAGAGAACAGAAAAACACAGAACAGAAGTTGGAATTGGTGGACCAGAAAATGAAAGAACGGAATAAGGAAATGGAAAACTCTTTGATCCAGCTGGAAATGGAGCGAGCTTCATTCTACCTGTGATTTCAGAATATGGAAGAGGCGAAGGAAGAAGACTTAACAGCAATCATGGCTGAAATAATAGAAGAAGCTCTCCAAAGAGATAAGAGCGAAATAATTAACGAATTGGACAAAGTTTACCGAGTTTACACGAACTATGCCAGAAGATTTAGATTGCCGAAGGAGGTCCACATGCATTTTGTGCGGAAAAAAAGTGAGGAATATAATCTACAAAATCACCAGAGTTGAGCCTATGTCCTATAGAGGAAAAGAAGTTATTACGCTAAAGCAAATCCCGAATGTATGAACAACGGAAAGAATATTGCTTCCTGGCTGCTCGACTTAATAAAAATAACATACTGTTTAGATAGATAACACCTGAATGAATGTTGGTGTCATGGAAAGGGAAGAAGATTAAGATAGATACCTTGGAAAAGGTACAAGACTTCCACACCCAACTGGTAGGAACAGAAGAAGCGGGCAGCAGCACAGAAGAATTGGAATTGAGCAGCCAAGAAGACCAACAATTAGAAACGAAAGAAAAAGAGCAGGAAGGAGAGGTAGAGAAAAGAGAAGAAAGACCACAAGAAGAGAACAGGGTAAGAACAAGGGCACAAACAGAGGCAAAGAACAACAGGAACTAGGTAGTAACAAGAAAGAAAGAAAATGGAAGATAATTGGAAAATATTGTCAGTAAACGTAAATGGACTCAATTCTCCATCTAAACAAAATCAAACCTTAAAGAAATTGGTAAAACAAAAAATGGATATAGTGTGCCTCCAGGAGGTAGCTTTTAACATCTTTATATGAGCCTTCGGACATATCTAACTGTGGTGGCAAAAGTTAATCGTTAATGTGACAAAAGAGCAAAGTCAAAACGAAACAGCATCAGTTTTGGTTCTATGCTGTCTTCATGTATTCCTGTGAACGTGATGGTTCTCTGTGAAGGAAAAGTTCTAATTTTAATTCAAGTAGATGTCTCCTGTCCGTGTTTATCATGGTTAAACGCTTCCCATTTTCTGAGTTGCCCACAACCCTAAAGTGATAAGCCAACCACATGGCCTGATTAATCAAGATAGGCTAATCATCAGGCACTATGGGCACCAAAGGTCTCTGGCACTGAACAATTAATCAGTGGAACAACTTGTCTCCAGAAGTTGTGCGTGTTCCAACACTGGAAGTTTTTAGAAAGAGATTGGACTATGATTTATCTGAAATGGTATAGGATCCAGCCTGAGCAGAGGATTGGACTAGAAGATCTCCAAGGTCTCCTCTAACTCTATTATTCTAACAGAGTCGGGGTGGCACAGTGGTTAGGGTGCAGTACTGCAGTCTGCTGACTGCCAGCTAACTGCAATTTGGGAGTTTAACTTTCGCCAGGCTCAAGGTTGACTCAGCCTTCCATCCTTCCGAGGTGGGTAAAATGAGGACCCAGATTGGGGGCAAAATGCTGACTCTGTAAACCGCTTAGAGAGGGTTGTAAAGCACTGTGAAGCGGTATATAAGTCTAAATGCTATTGCTATTGCTATAACTGTGTCCTATAAAACCAGCCATGATTTGGAAACCATGCTTTATGGCAGGGGTCTCCAACCTTGGCCCCTGGAAGCCTGGCGGACTTCAACTCCCAGAATTCCACAGCCAGCTTTGCTGGCTATGGAACTCTGGGAGTTGAAGTCCGCCAGGCTTCCAGGAGCCAAGGTTGGAGACCCCTGCTTTATGGCTTAGCATGTTGTATGTACCTGGCTTGCATTTTATTCATTCAGCCATGTTTAAAGTTATCATGCTTGAGCACAAAATCATAATGTAATGGCTTTTAAAAAAAGTTCCATTCAATAGAGATTTGAAAGTAGAAAGTTTGCTAATATCTGAAAAACTAAATGAAAAATGACTGTTCATGGGACTTAACTCTAGTGGATAGTGAAATAAGATTTTGGCTTTTTGTCACAGCAATAGGCATGTCAGATTCATTATCCATTTTTCCCCTCAGTCTAGCTGCAATAGGGTTGCTGCAAAGTGTTCCCTTGAGAGCCCTAAAAAAATTTATTTCCCATGAGATGTGGGCTTCTATTTTCTAATCTTTGTATAATCGATGTGTTCAAAGTAAAACAGTAATGATTTAATCTCTTCATATGGTCCTATTGCTACCTGCTGCAAACCAGCATTTATTTATTTATTTATTATTTTATTTATTTATTTTTATTTGTCAATTGCTTACAAGATAATAGGTATAAGTATATACATAGTTATGAATACATGAAATGGGTACATATAAGAAAAATAAAAGAAACAATAGGACAGGGATGGTAGGCACGTTGGTGCGCTTATGCATGCCCCCTACAGACCTCTTAGGAAAGGGGTGAGGTCAATTGTAGACAGTCTAAGGTTAAAGTTTTTGGAGTTTGGGGAAGAAACTACAGAGTCAGGTAGAGTATTCCAGACATTGACCACTCTGTTGCTGAAGTTGTATTTCCTGTAATCAAGTTGGTGCGATTAACCTTGAGTTTGTATCTATTGTGTGCTCTTGTGTTGTTATGGTTGAAGCTGAAGTATTCATTGACAGGTAGGACACTGCAATGTATGATTTTATATGCCATACTTAGATCAGACCAAAGACGGCGAAATCCAAGTTTTCTAGGTCTAGAATTTCAAGTCTGGTGGCATAAGGTATTCTGCAACGAGCAGAGGAGTGGAGAACTCTTCTTGTAAAATATTTCTGGACTTTCTCAACTGTGTTAATATCAGATACGTAATGTGGGTTCCAGACTGATGAGCTGTATTCAAGTATTGGTCTAGCAAATGTTTTGTATGCTCTAATTATTAGTGTAATATTACCAGAGAAAAAGCTACGTAAGATTAGATAAACAACTCTTAACGCCTTTTTGGCTATGTAGTTACAGTGGCCTCTGGCACTTAGGTCATTTGAGATGAGTACTCCAAGATCCTAGGCAGAGTTTGGATCATCAACAAGGTCTTGACTATTCAGCCTGTATTTTATTTTCTGATTTATTTATTTTTTGCCAATATGTAGGACAGAGCATTTATTTGTTGAGATTTGAAGTTGCCATTTGTTTGACCATTCTCCTGGTAAGGAAGAAAGGTTAAAGCAATCTGTGTTTGTTTCAGTAGAAAATTAGGGGCAAATATGGAGTTTCTGTTAGCATTCATATTTTAGTATACTGTATTTTAGTCTTAGTTTATTTTTAGTTGTGTTTGAAGCCAAGAGTGTTGACATATTTGCTATATACTATTTACCATAGTTACACTGGTTAGAAATCTAACCAGTGACACATATCTATTTTTTCTAAGTTTGCAGTCTGCATGTCCTTTGTAACCAAAGATTGAACAACTGGATTTTATAAATGTGATACTTTTTTGTTGTCCTTCAGTGGTAGTTATTAGTTGAAATAAAAGTGATTAAATATTACAATATCTGGCTACCCTTACTTGATAAGGCGTACTTCTAAGTAAGTATCTCTAGAATTGCATTCTTCTAACTATAGAAGTAATATACACCATTATGTTTTAATTCATTTTTTAT
This sequence comes from Hydrophis major, assembly GCA_033807585.1. NCBI lineage: Eukaryota > Metazoa > Chordata > Lepidosauria > Squamata > Elapidae > Hydrophis > Hydrophis major. Next base: position 73,578,921 of record CM066329.1, read on the forward strand.
CAGTCCTCCCCCCCCCATGAAATAAATACACACACACACACACACACACACACGTATTGAACACAGATGCAGAGTATATTTTTTCTGAACTGGTATTAGTAGTGATATGACATGTTGAAAGACCCTTGGTGGTCCCTGGATAATTTTTATTAATATTCTGTCTTTAAAGTTATTAAAAGTTGGTTTTAATAAAATTTAGCAGCCAGGGAAAATGAGTGCAAATGACAGACTCAAGAGGGCACTGAAAATCTGGTTCTCAAACTAACCATGATATTTTGGAAGTATAGGTAATCTTCAACTTAAGATGGTTGCTTAGCAACTGTTCGAAGTTATCACATATCTCCCTGGAGGTACTTATGAACCAGATTCAAAGTTATGACCCCCTCCCACATGGCCACATTTATGGCTATCTGCAGCATCTTTCCAGTTCTTGTGTATAAGAATTAGAGATAAAATTATAGGGAAGAAAACAGATTTCTAGAAAGGTCATGCAGAAAGAAAAGGAGGGGAAGAAGTTCTGGATTGCAAGACATCCAGTGGAAGAAGTAACAATAGCAATAGCACTTAGACTTATATACCGTGTCGTGCTGCTTTACATCCCTCTCTAAGCTTATAGAATCAGCATATTGCCCTCAACAATCTAAGTCCTCATTTTACTGACCTTGGAAGGCTGAGTCACTCTTGAAGCTGGTCAGGAATCGAACTTCTGGCTGTAGTCAGTGTTAGCTAGCGGTACTGCATTCTAACCACTGCACCACCATGGCTCAACAAGGTGCCATCTCCTCTCAAAATGGAGAATGGAGCCTTCAATCTTACCCTTTGTTTCCTAGGAATAAATCTCTGGTATATGATGAAGGGACATCATGATTTTCACTAGACTGTTGCCCAATTAGAAAACACACTTGTATATGTGTGTTTCCATTGGTACTGGAATGGCAGCTATCATAAAGAGAGCATTGCCCATCAGCCTTTTGTATTAGTCACATTATGAAGATTTCCATTCTTTACTTACATGTGGTCCTCAATTTATGACCAGCTGCTGAGTGATCATTCAAAGTTATAACAGACCACCCAAAAGATACTTAACAAACTGATTCAAAATTATGATAGCTATTTTCCCGTTCCTTCCCACGATCACTTGATTGCATTTTGGGCATATGGCTCCTGGCCTGCATTTTACGCCATTTGCAGCCTCTCGTGAGTTGCATTTTTTGCAAGAAACTGGCGTTTATTTCCGGTTCCTGGCAAAATAGCCTGTTGCAGACAATTGGTTCACTTGATGACCATGGTATTTGCTTAATGATCATGAATTTGCATAATTACTGCCATAAAAATGTCATAAAATCCGAGTCAGTCACATGAAGATCTGCTTAATGACTGGCACGTCATACAGGTGTAATTCCAGGTTCAATTATGGGCCAATTATGGTTATAAGTCGAGGAATACCTGCATTTAATTGTACTGATCAGATCTCAAATCTTGGGTCTAGCACTGTGCCTTCTAAATCTTCTGACTCTTAACAAGGAAAAGCAATCACTTGGAAAATATCTCTCAAACCTGATTTCAGGTCTAAAGGTGAGAACTCAGCTACACCCACCGTAATAAAACAATAAGATTACATTAATAATGAACCTATTGTTCCATACTAGCAGGCTTGTAGGCCTGCATTCCTATTGGTCCGGAAGAGCCAGGCCGTGATTGGACGATACATAGCAATCCTGATAGGTTCGCATATGCTTTGCCGCGATTGGGTAAAAGCAAGCGCGGCAAGCTCAAAAGTCTGTCATAGGCTGTTTAGCCGCGGCCAGCTCTATAAAAAGAGCTGCTGAGGCTAGGATTCTCGTCTCAGAATCCGTTTCCTTAATACACAGCTGTTGTTTCACTACTTGAGCCTTGCCTCTCAATGGGACCCACTGACCATACTAAACACCTATACTCTTTCTATTGTTTATCTTCACAGAAAGATCTGCCTTCAACTCAATGCAGTTTTTCTGGTTCACTCATGAACATGCAAGGTTTCTAGCAAGTTAATTGATGCAGCACATATATTTCCACAGAACAAATTGTAAATTACATTAGACTAGCAATCCCGTATTAGCATCAGAGAAGGAACAGGGCAGAATATTCTCCTTCCTAAATGGTAAGAAAATGCCATGATAAAAGAGAGCTTTTTCTTGATCTCCATTTACTGAAATTATAGGAATATAAGGGGATAACTACCCATATAAATCCAAAGGAAACACACACACACACACACACACACACACACGCACACCCCCTGTAAGAAAGTTATTTGATCTCATTAGGTTGGGGAAAACAAAAACAAAAAGATTTCCCCTTTTATTTCTTCCTGGAATATGATACCTCATCTTCTCAAGAACCTTGTGCTTCTTGAAGTTGAGCTGTCTAACTATGATTTAAATATCTCTGTTGTATACCAATTCTCATGTTGCATAGTAACATAGGAAGTAACAATATCCATCAACTTTTCTTTAGCATTTTGTGGAATGGAGTCACTTAACTGTTGGGGAAAAAAATGTAAATTCTCCCTTGGGGCAGTAAGCAATTCAGCAGATTTTTCCGTGAGCAATATAGAATTGCTTTTAGAGTTGGAGAGGTCATATCAGTTTATTCACTTTTAAGCAAGTATTTCAAATGTAGGCTTTGATTTTCCCGTTCCTTACTATTATTTCGATCACACTTTTGTAATCTGCACAGGATAATCAGACCAGATTCTAAGCGGTCACTTAGATGCAACATATCAGTAATTGAAGAGCAATGACTGCCTAGTGTGTCAATTAAGAAGTATATACCACCCAGATTAGGAAATACCTTTAAGTGTATACAATCCAGAGATGTCTACAAAAAAAAGAGAGAAATGATGAAAACAGCATTGCGTCATCATGATGCAAACTCTGCCCCTCGGGAATATACATGATAACATTGGTCACACATAAAAAGAGTGGAGCTTGCAATGGGATGGCTCATTTTGATGAAAGCCCTGGATTTTGTGGTGTCTCTGCATTCTGACCACGGCTTTCGACTTCTAAAAAGGTGTGAAGATATAACTTTTATGGGCTAAAGCCCTGTTACTGAAGTACATGGTCTCAAAGACAAACTGCTAGTAGATATGCGATAGATATTTTTGTGAACAGCTAAATTTTTAATCAAGAAAGAATAAGCGACTTGCTGGATTGGACCAAAAGCCAGCCACATAAAAAAACAAAGATGAACATAGACCTCTCCACTACTATTGCTCCCCACAAAGGGTAATAAAGTTCAAAAATAATAAAATAAAGTAAACTAAAGTAAGAACTAATGGAAAGGAAAGGAAGGGAAGGGAGGGGAGGGGAGGGGCAGGGAAGGGAGTTGCCCATGATTCTGGAGGCAATAAATGGCCACCAAGTCTCATAGCTGTTGAAAATTTGATGTTCAGCAAATTTGTCCATCAATGAAAATATCTCATGGTAGCAAATTTACTTCCTAATTTATTTAATGGGCAGACACAAAGTTAAAAAAAAATTAAAACAATTAAAAACAAGTACAAAAATAAATATATACAGCAGTTAACATAATATAATAATTGTCACTATAGCCAAGAAATGGACTTAACATATTCAGGGCCTCAGGCCTGGGCACATAGCCATGGTTTTAAAGCTGTGGGTCAGGGCCATTCTGAAGGAAGGATGTTTCAAAAAGCAGAGGCTACAATAGAGAAGACACTTCAGTTAGTCCCTGCCAGATTGTTTGGTGAGACACAAGCATGCCCAAACTGCTGGACAGAATTCAGTTGGTAGAAACTACTGGGAAAAGACTTAAGTAACCCGTAATCAAATTCCGGTTGATTTCATTTTCAATCCTTATTTATAAAGCTATCCACATTTAATGTTCCTTGTTCAGCAATGAAAACCACAAACATTTCTATGCATCCCCCCCCCAAAAAAAAAAAAAAAAAGTACAGGAGCCGTGAGATGCTTGAAAATTAATGGACCTCCAACTGGGATAACCTCATAGCATTCTTACAAATATATGGCTTCTGTGACGTGCCAATTTTTAGCAAGAAAAGACACTCTGCTCACTTATCTTTAGCTTAGATAATTCTTGTTCACAGGGAAATCATGATACGTCTTGGTTCAGAATGTTTTTTTCTCAGATATCCAAGACTCTGGAAGTTATTTTACTTATTCAATAAACATTTCCCTCTTAACAGGCATCAGAAATAACTGAGTTCTCAGTAGTATTCTGAGGCTAAAATGTACCTCTACTTTCCTACAGAAATGTTATTTCTGCATTTGGACCTTTGTCGTATTAAGACATAAGCTGGGTTGTATACCATATTATGCCACAAATGTGTTTAACTATGATTTACTGAATAACCAAAACTGGGTTTAATCATACCACACACTAAGCAAAAAGAAACATCAATACAGCACTCTTTGAGAACTGCTGCTTTGTTAGTATATCCAGATGAATTAATGGTTGTTGGAAATATGGGATGGGGAAAATGGATTTCCTTTTCTCTCCTTCTATTAGAAAAATCCAGTGATAGGCAGTCTCTCTGTTGTTTTTATTATGCAAACAAACAGGAAATGAAAGAAATCAACCCAGAATGGCGACTACCAAAGATTGAGACAGCGCCGTCAAAAACTGTGGTCAATATGGCACCATTTTGGGTAGTGGGGATGAAGATGGTTTATGTGGAGATAGGTGTGGTTTGTCTCAGACAGGCTGCCTGCTTCCATCCCTACCTATAACTATTTCCCCAAAGAGGTGTGGTAGCTCAATGGCTTAAAGATGCTGGAGAAGGTCTATGCTCCGGCGGCTCAAGTCCTAGCACAGGATGACAGGGTGACTTGCCTTGGCTTCTGCCAACCTAGAAGTTCAAAGCATGCTACATGCAAGTAGATAAATAGGTATCATTTAAGTGAATGACATTGACAGCCAACCTATTGTGTATTAACACTGTAGTTTCCTGGCTAATGTGCCATTGCTAAATAAACAAATAACAACTATTTCCTCAGAATTGAAAAGGACCAATAAAATAAAAAAGTCTATCCCCAATGTGCATTTTGGATCGGCTCAGAAGACTGAAAGGCTGAGTTGAAGCCGCAGACCCTTCAAATTTTGTCTACCCCATCCAGTCCATGAGGTGCGCTGGAGCACTAACAAGAGAGATATTACAGCTGCCTAATGGCAACTGGAAATACAAAGATTGAATTAATCCATTGGATGGTAAATCTGTATGCAAAAAAGTTGAAAGGACTAAATATGTAGAATTAAATTAGAATTGTGATATTTTGTCTCATCTGAAAGATGCCTCTAAAAAAAGAAATTTACTTTTCTATATTCAGTGAAAAAGAGCCATTTATTTCTATATGAGCACTGCTTTATCGTTGTTTGTTAAGTCAGTTAGAACACAACGGAAAATGAAAAGAATAATTGCTCAGTGGGTTCTCTTGGCATTACATGGAAAATAAAATGAATCAGAAACCAGATCATCAGCCCAAGCCTTTATATTCTTCCTGGAAGAACATTAAATATTCGAACAACTAAGTACTAAATTCCCTAAACACAAATAGGAGTCTGGAGTTGTGATGTTTGTTTCTAAGTGACACTTGGTATTTCGGTTGTTCTGCTAGTAAGAATTGGAGAAAACAAACATTTGTAGTAGGGCTGCATCAATATTCCAGCATTTAGCTCAAAGACCAGATTTTTTTCCAAGCATTTCCTTAAGTAAAATGTCATTTAATCCCATTGCATTTAATCTCAGGGCACTCATCATATGTAACACCCATGTTCATTTTGGAAATGGCAACTTGGACAAAGATTTGGGGCTGGAATGCAAGAAGCCTTCAGAAAGATGGGCAGTGTCCACTTTGGTTTTCACCATTCCTAATCACTCAAAAAAGGTGGGCCCAAAGCACCTTCCAGTCATTCAGAAAATACATTTCTTCGAATGCATTTATCTAGAAAAAGCAGGTCTGAGACAACATCCAAGCATTTTGAATTTATCCATTGTATTTTTGGGGGAGGAGGACTTGGGAATTTCATTCAAATATAGCCTTAATTTAGTTCAGCCATAGAACTATCATTTTCACTTTCTTAACCATCAGGGCCAATATAACAAAGGAACAACTTTTATACTTGGCTTCTGGAAGTCAAGCTTAAAATGGAAGATCCCACTTCCCACTTGCTTTGGGTCTATTTGTAACAGATGCCTCAAGACATATCCTGCATGAATACACAACATGGACAACTCTACAGTTTGTTCAGTACACTTTCCTGTTAAGATTCTACTCACCAAGACCAGGCTAAAAGATTAAAAATAAAGAGAAGCTGTCGTCACTTGTTAAGAAATGCATAACCCCCCTCCAACTTTGTCAAAGTGACATCAGTCTCCTGTGGATATTCACATGCTGAGCATCAATGTCTCATGGAGAGAAGCTTCATGTATATATGTACATATGCACGACAGATTCCATGTGAGCCAGCATGAATATTTCTAAGAGAGAGAAAAAATCCTTTCAGCAATGTTGATCAGGAGGAGGATTATAAAGAAATTTGCATAATGAGCATTCCAGATTGGAAGTTAGATGGAATGCTAAAATTAAGAATTGACTACTCCTTAGCAAATCTTTCCTGATGAACAACATATATCCATATCTATCTGCCTGTCTGCCTGCCTGTGTCTCTCTATGTCTGTCTGTCTGTCCATCCGTCCGTCCATCCATCCATCCATATGGACAAATTCATTGTGGAAAGCATGAAAAATGGATGCATGAAGTTACATCTGGGATAGAATTCTCCTTAGCTATAGTAACTTCAGTTTCTCTGTAAATAAGAATGTTCCTTACTTACAAGTAGAAGGTTAAGATAACCCTGCAAGTTCCAGAACATGGGTAACAACAGGATTGAGTAGTAGCTGGTGCTAAGCCCTAACTTCTGATTATAGCATAGGAATGATTGAAACTGTCTAGAGGCTTGTGGTAGTCAAAGCAGCATCTTTCTCTTTATATCCTTGTATCTGAACTGTCTACATATGCTTGACCATATGCTCAAGTTTTTGTTCAAGGAAAAGTTGCCAGACTTATTCTTTGTGTGTTTTGACCAGACTCTTTTGTTGTGTGTGCTTCTGAGTCAGTGTTGATTGCTGACAATGGCCTAAATAAATACCTGTGGTTTTCTTGGCAAGAATTTCGGAAGTGATTTACCCTTGCCTGCATTTTACAGCTAAGAGGGACTGGCCTAAGGCAATCCAGCTGGCTTTGTGCCTATGGCAAGACTAGAATTTACAGTGTCCCAGATTTTAGAATACAATAGAATTCTTTATTGGCCAAGTGTGATTGGACACACAAGGAATTTGTCTTTGGTGCAAATGCTCTCAGTGTACATAAAGGGAAAACATTCATCAAGAATCATAAGATACAACACAGTGATAGTCATAAGTTAATAATAAGCAATCAAATCATACTAGGAAACAAATAAAACTATATAAATTGTAAAGATAAAAGCAACACTGTTATAGTCATAAGTGGAAAGAGACAGCCAACCCGAGTTTTAATAAAAGTAGTGGAGACTTCACAAATTGTGGAAAATTGAATAACAACAGCACTTAAGAGTTATATACCACTTCAAAGTGTTTTACAGTCCTCTCTAATAGATTTACAGAGTCAGCCTATCCTATTGCCCCCAACAATCTGGGTCCTCATTTTATTGACTTTGGAAGGATGGAAGGCTGAGCCACTCAGAATAAAACTCCTGGGGTGAGCAATGAGTTAGCCTGCAATACTGCATTCTAACCATATAGAGGGATAGACCTGAATATCATTAGGTGACTAAGCAGGGAGAAGAGTTATAAGTTTTTCGTCATCAAAAGAAAAGTGCAACACAAAGAGGTCTGAAAAAAGACAAAACAAAAGTTAACATCACGTCCCACCATTATTTACCACTTACCATTCTGAATCTCCAACAGATCTCAAGAAAAGCAGAGTCATAATGCAGTTTAACTGGCTGTCATTATGCTTTAAGTTTAGTATAGGGTGCCCAATTCATTCTGATCAGTGCGCAGACCTGTGAAGTTCATTCCGAACAGCACAGAAGGTCATAAATAATGGGCAAGCTAATTTCCAGGGAGACTTGTCTATTATTATTCACCTTCACCTTAATAAACCTCTGCCAAGGAATTCCAGGCTTTCCAAGAAATCCATTTTAAAGCCTCCGCTAAAGGCAGAAGGACTATTTAAGAAGGACATATCCCTTCACTCCAGCCTTTCTACCCACAAGCGGCAATCAGAATTCATTCATTTGAAGAGTCTTACAAAAAGGATCAGATAGATGCTCAAGGAGACTTTCTTTTCCCTTTCCAGATCAGTAAAAATCCACAAAGCTTAGCTTCATTTCAATAACAACAGAATTGAATTGAATAGATCAGGCCTTCAAGACTTTGGTTCATTTTGTTTCTAATTATAGCCATCACAACTGTAAACATTAGAACAACAACAACAATAATAACAGACCAATGTGCCAAACTTCAGAAGTACTTAAAATCCCCTATTTCAGGGGTGTCGAACTCACGTCATCATGGCAGCGTCATATGACATATTGGGATTTTTCCCTCCCTTTGCTAAACCGGCCGTGGGCATGGCCAGTGTGTGACGTATCTGGCCCTTGGGTCGGGAGTTTGACAGCTCTGCCTTATATCTTCCTAGGCTTTGCTGGTAATATGAACAAAAGCCTTCCACAGGGCAGTGAAAGCAAAATAAAGGGTAAATTGGTGCCCTTAAGGAAAGTGGCTCTTATTATACATTTGATTTACATTAGCTGGGTTCCCCAGAATTACATTAGTGATGAATTACTTAATGAACTTCAATAGAATAGGAAAAGGGCAGAGAATAGGAAAACTTGAATTGAATAGGAAAAGGCTGTTATCTTACCCTTACTTCCCAGGAGATGGGCAAGTCTTTCCCTGTCTGTGTCTTCCTTCTTCATAACTCATCCTGGTACAATTTCTTTAAGATGGGGTGTCCAAGCTTGGCAATTTTAAGGCTTATGAACTTCAACTTCTAGATTTTCGTCTGTCAGCATGGCTTGCTGGAGAATTCTGGGAGTTGAAGTCAGGGGTGGGATTCTGCCAGTTCTCACCTATTCGCTAGAACCGGTTGTTAACATTCTAAGCAGTTCAGAGAACCAGTTGTTAGAAGAAATTACTGGCCTAATCCTGTAAGGAAGGCAGGAAGAAAACATTCTGGTGTTGCTTACAGAAATTGCCTCTCCGTCAACCCTTATTACATTCTTGGCAGGACTAGACTTCCTGTCTCAGGAACTTCTCTGGAGTTATTTTTCCCTCCTTTGCTGGTACTTTGCTTGTATGGAGTGACCATTCAAAGTTACAATGGCACTGAAAAAAGTGACTTATTACAATTTTTCACACTTACAACTGTTGCAGCATCCCCACAGTCATGAGAGGCCAGGTGAGGAGATGCATGCCTTGATGTGAGTGATATTGAGTTGGCCACGCCCAGCCAATAACATGACCACCAAGCCACGTCCATCCAGTTACATGACCACTAAGCCATGCCCAGTTGTTATTAAAAGCAAATTATGAATCAAATGAGTTATCAAATGAGCTAAAGAATAGATAAATGCAAGAGGGGTATTAAAAGCTTTATGAACTCTAGCAAAAAATCCAAAAATGAAAGAAACTAGAAAATACCTGGGAATACATTTCTTAGCAGTACTTGATGTAGCATAATGTTCCCATCTAAGATTTATTATGGTTTTAATTAAAATACTAGAGACCACTTCGAATGTCATATGGGCTGAGACCTGAAAACTTAAAATTTAACATCTCATTTATGTAAGTGAAAAATAGTTTGGATGAGGAATCACTCATACTTCTTTATAGCACATTCCTTGCTGAATTGCTTTATTAAAGGTCAATGATACCAAAGATGTGAACATAGAATGAAATGCTGATATAGTTCAACCACTGAAGTGAAGAACCTCCATTATTCAATGAAAGGTCAGAAAAAACTACAAAGCAGCAACGAAAGCCACAAAGTTTGGGTTCAACATGAGAGATATAGAAGGCAACACAATCCTTTATGATAGCCAGCTTAGGATATAGGACTCCTCCACTGCTATTTGATTAAAAGAAAACCCTACCAATATCAGCCCAGAGTCCCCACACAAACTTGCTTGAAAATATAGTATCTATAAACTATGCAATTAAATTGGGCATTTAAGCTATTGGCCACTAAAAAAACTTGAATATAAAATGATAATCCCGAGATATGCCACCAGTAACTATTTTAAATTGATAAGAGAAATTCTAATTGATAAAATCAAAGGTTCCTTTAGTCCAGGGTCTCCAAACCTGCCAACTTTGTGAGTTCAACTCCAAGAATTCCCCAGCCAGTGCCCTGCTCTAGTCCTGCAATGGGATAATTTGCCGCGGCTGACTCATCATAGTCGACTCACCTCAGAGTTCCCATCACAGCTAACTCACCACAGTGGGACAATTCAACTTGTATAACTCAAGAGGTGTACACTGTCTTATTTATCAGAGGGGCCAGCCAGATGTTCCCAGGAAGTTCACAATCAGACATGACTCCAATACAGTAGTACTTTTATGTTCTTTCTCATGAACTATTGATATTAAAACATATAAGGAAAAACATGGTAGGGAAAAGGAAAAACAAGAACACTTTCACTAGATATTAAATGTATCTTTTTATAGGACCTACACAAGTACTACATATGAGGCATTTACAAGAGAAGGAACTAACTAGAAGCCTTTTCTTAATGCTACTCTTGGAAATTTCTTTACTGACTTCATATTTTTTATTTATTCAATTTCTTTTGCCACTCATTTCAATCAATGACTCTGGGCAGCTTACCACTCCAAAATGATCAAATCAATTAAAAGAATAAAAACTATTTTAAACAATAAAAATACCAAAAATAAATATCCTTCTATATGTTTATAAGTAATCAACATTTAAAATGCAGACTTTTCTAGAACTTGAGCACTGAAAGACTATATTCTAAGTTACACAAATTGACGCATTTTATAGATTTTCCATACTTTATGCCGCTTTTGTTCATCTATGGTAGCTGCAAGAAGCTATATGACATAGCTGTAACAATACCTTCTTAATTATCCAGCATATTTTTAGTTTCTGAAATTAAAAAGTCTATTTGTAAAACGTTTAAAAATAATAACTCTTAAATAATGAAATGGCACAATGAGTTGTACAAAAATACCTGTCAAATTCACTCAAGTGGTAAGAAATGTTAAGTGTAGACTTCCAAAGGAACCAAAGCTCTAACAAGTTAATTTATTGTAGCAAAGATAATGAAACTATTTCAGGAACTGCTGTATATTACCTGCAAGTCCTATTTATACAGATATTCTTGTGATTCTTTCTCCTGAATGCAAAATGTGACAGGCTAAAAGTCATTCTTTTGAATGAAAGGGATATTTTGTCCTTGTATCTTGATCTGGTAGTGGTCTGACCTATTATTAGTTGTTTGTTTATTATTATTACTCTACAAGAAGATACTCTCACAACATCTTTTGTATAACACGGGCATTTTTAAATAAGATATTAAAGGTTCTTTCTTCAGAGAAACAAATTGTGACATTGGAAACAGCATGTTTATCTGAGATAAAATTACATTATCTGAACTTTATAAAAGTAATAATAGCATGGAGAATTGCTTGTACAAAATTGAAAGAAATTTGGATTATATGCTCACTTGCATGTAAATAATTTAGGATTATTTACTCCCTTATCAAATAATTATTTAGGAACAAAAACCCCTATTAATATTGTAATTCTTTTACCTCCCTCTCTGCCCCCCCCCAAAAAAAAACCCCACACCCCCGATGTAAATATATTAATGTTATTTTCCAAAGAAAAATGCTGTTATTATCTGTTATCAAACGTCGGAATAATGGCAAGGATATTCTTTGGGCTTTACTATTTTAATAAAAAGAGCTGTTTCATCTTTATCATTTCAACCCCAAGACAGACCCAAATCTCAAAAAGAAATTAGCTTTTGCAAAATTAATACACAAATAGCAGATTATGTACAACCACAAGTCAGGACCTGTGCTCCAGAGAATCTGCTAAACTCCCAATTCTTACCAGATTTAATAAGCGTCAACCATAGCTAGTTGCTCACTAGTAATTTCAACCTTGTGGTAGATGAATTAAATAGTTAAAAATGGGAGACAAGGAATAACTTGCAGGTATATGTTCTTAAATCCATCTGGCAGTATAAATAAATCTAGGCTGTACTAGAAATAGGGAGATCTAGTCTTCAATTCCAGCACTTCATATGTTCAGGTCATTTTTTAAGGATATTCACAAACAAGCCAGCAGCTGTTATTTAAAATATTTTTTAACCCAAAAATTCAGTTTCAATATTATAGCTAGAGATTTGTCTGTAATCCAGTGTTGCTACTATGGAAGGAAAAATAGGGTGGAGTGCTATCTATAGCATTTTGAGCCCCTGAACCAAAAAAGAACAATAATATACATCAAATCAATCAATCAATCGATCAATCGTTGGACTCATACTTCAAATAACTTGATATTTTTAATTATGATTTATTTTCAAATCAAACCTTTACCAATATTAAAGGACCAGCATAAGGAGGGTGGGGTGCAATAAATTAAAGAAAATAAAGACAACAAAAGTACAGGGATATAAAAAGGTAAAAAATATTAAAACAAAAGCCTAAAGAGAATCTCTAAAAAGTTTAAAAGGAGAGTAGGAGCAGTAGCTAGACATAGGGGTACATGGCAAAGTAAATTAGCATAAATCAGAGTATTCTAGGTGCTCATTAAAACTGGCTTGTGGCATAGGTCATTTTCTGACAAATGTTAAGTGCAGCTGCATAGAACCTGGCAACGTTATATATTGTGGCAGGGTCAGTATATGAGATCAGTAGGGAAGTGAAGCAGTGCCCTGTGCATTCTGCATATTTATGCCATAATGATGAGATGAAGTGAGCATGAATCTCTCTGTAATACAGGCACTGCAGAAGTACAAGTTCTGTACTTGCTATGTGTTCAGAGTCATAGGAACATTGTCTTTCTGGATAGGGGAATCTTCTTGTATCAGCCTTCAAGGACGGCTGTGCTAGAGTAAAGACCGTCCGGTGATTAGGTACTTCAAGGTTAGAAGTCAAAGAGGATCTGATGAGTTCACTGGCAATAAAATTTGGGCACTTGGCTAGGAAAAAGGATAGATTGAAACAGTGATTAAGTATGGTCATTCATCCTCTGGCCTCTACTTTCTTGAGGCCTGTCTATACTGTAGTCTCAAGGTGGCATTAGAGATATATTTAGCGGCTTGAAGGGCTCATCTTAGGAATTTGGATTGAATATGTTCTAATAGTGCAAATTTGGAGAAGGGTTCCAGCTGGGCACCATAAAGAAGTTGTGTTAATGGTTTGGCTTCAAATAATGGAGTGTTGCAGGAATGCAGTGGTCATGCTCACTTCATCTCACCATTATGGCATAAATATACAGAATGCATAGGACACTGCTTCACTTCCCCACTGATCTCATATACTGACCCTGCCCCAATATATGAGGAACTTAGAAGATGGCAGAACATTCAGCTGATGTCAAGGGAGATGGGAGGATGTAGATGTAATTTTTATAGAGGACAACCAGTACCATGAATTGAATCTAAAAGGCCACAAGAAGCTTGTGGAAAAAGGCATCACATGGGCATAACAAGACAGACCTGTAACTGCTCATTCTCCCTCATTCTAGACTGTCACAAATTCTTTTAAACTATACCCAGGTTAGTTGTCTCCAAAACCCCAAAGAGCCAACACAACCACAAAGGTCTCTCGGCTAGGGGTCTCCAACTTTGGAAGACTTGTGGACTTCAATCCCAGAATTCTTCAGCCAGCAAAGCTGGGAGTTAAAGTCCACAAGTCATAAAGTTGCCAAGCTGACCCCTTAAAGTTGACCCCTGCTCTAGGCAACAGCCACACAGGCACTCAAAGGCTAGTACTTACTGCTCAATATTCCACTCCTACTAAATTGTACTCCAGCTCCTACTATTGTTTCAAGGTTCACGTTTGGCACACCTATGCATGCAAAGTGTGTGCACACATGCAAAGCGTGCCCACCAAACCACGCCACTGAATCAGGGGTAAAAATATTGGAATCCCACCATTGAGCTACACCATGATGCAGTGCAGGTAGTCCTTGACTTACAAACATTCATTTGAAAGGTACAATGGCACTGAAAAAAGTGACTTGCAACCAGTCCTCACACTTATGTACTATCCCCATGGTCAAATGATCAAAATTGGGACATGTAGAATTGTAGCCTGCTAGGGCATTGTGACTTTCCCTGTGTGCTTCTGACAAGCAAAGTCAATGGAGGGAAGCTAGATTCACTTAACAAAAACATGATTCACTTAACATGATTTGTTTAACAGCCATGGCAGAAAAAGGTCATAAAATTGGGCACAACTCATTTAACAGCTGCCTTGCTTAACAATGGAAATTCTGCTCCCATTTGTAGTTGTAAGTCAAGTACTACTGGCACCTTGATACTCGTCGTTAATTGATTCTGGGAGGTGTGACAAATATAAAAAATAAGTACCAAATAAAATTTTCCCTGTAAGGAATAATGTAAATAAATCTATTGCAATCCCAAACCAAATAAAATGCATGTTGTAAGGCAATATATAAAGATGGAGTTGTATATCATTGCTTTGCATGAGAAATAAATCTAAAAAATCAATAAATATTTAGATTAAATAAAATAAAAATTTCACTTTAAGTGCACTGATGAGAAAAAAATGGGGAAAAAATACACAAAATGACCATAGAAGCTAAGATAAAGCTGCAAGAGATATGCACAGGGCAAGAGCTACCACATGTCTAACATGTGACCCTTTGTTTTGGTTGGAAAGGGTAGCGAGTTATGAGGCAACCAACACTGACAAGTTCTAACTTGCACGCTGAGTACCAAACAAAAAACAAATCATGGGATAAAATTTTCTAATCAAAATGTGCCAGGTACCAAATTCAATGAGTAGTTGAATACCAAGATATGACTATACTTGTAATCCAACTGGGAGATGGTGATTAAGGCACAAGTAAGGATTCATGATCTAGGAACAGGTGGCATTGGGCACATAAAATGAACCTGTATAAAAGTCCAGCTCGTGTAGCAAGAATGACTCCAAAAGGAAACCTGTGGTGTGCATCAGCTTTGTCTGAGGAGATACAAACTGCATGTAGGTGTATATACCACCCCATTTACAACACTCTTTGGGTGGTTTACAATGTAAGCACTATTTGCATATTGCCCCAAACAATCTGGGTCTTCATTTTACTGACCTTGGAAGGATGAAAGGCTAAGTCAACCTTGAGACTCGACAAGATCGAACTCCAGGCTCTGGGCAGAGTCTGCCTGCAATACTGCACACTAACCAGGGCTCTTCATTCAGGACTCTGAATTGGATGTTTCCCCATTCAGAGATAAAGATTGGAAAATCAATTAATCTGGTGCAGCCTCAAAACTCACAACCGCCCAATCTTGAGATGAGCTCATTCTTCCCCATCCAGAGCCCGACTGTTGAGGCAGAACCTCAACAGTATCACTTGGTCAGCCCAGGTTTGAACCATTGTTCAAAATAAATGTACCAGAACAGTAATTATTTTATGCAATTTCTTACATAAATATTCATTAGGCTCTTCCTTTTTAGGATAAACAATGTTATGCACAACACAGAAAAGAGTAGGCCTGAAGCACAACCATAGCCTAGTTTTATGCCAAGCTTACATATAATATTCCATGCAAGGTTGAATTTTTAAACTATAGACTAGCTTGAAAGCCAAAATATTGCTGGCCAAAGCCCACAACTAAAATGCACACAGACAGTCTCAAGATCCATTTCTTAAAAGTAATGTTGCCATATAGGCATACTGAAAACACTTATGTTTGGGGTAAGTTGGTTATCCAGCAATACATTTAACGTAGAAAAATATTTCTGACAGCATTGTGAATATAAGAAATGGGGAAAAAAATAGAAGTAGAAGCAAGGTACATAAAAATAATGTCAAAAGGAAGGATTTTTAATAATTTTTTTTAAAAAGAATAAATCTGACTATAGTAGATGCAGAAGATTCAGTGATAACATCGAAACTGACACCTTTTCTAATTTGGGGAACAAAAAATTGTGAATATCTACAGCTTTCAAAATTTGTACTTCTAGTTCTTAATTTTTCTTTTATTCTTTAGCAAAAAGAAATGGAAAAGATAAAATACAGGCTGCTAATAAGGCATGATGACAACACTTGTATGACCATGAAATTATTGCATTTTTGCAAAGAGTAACCGGGAGTATGTGGAAATATCTGCCTGAAAGTATCTCACTTTCTAATTACAGCATATAATTTGGGATATAGTATCCATAGCAACATTCTATTGCTCTACATTTTGAGGGGGAAAATCCTACAAAAATATATTTTTTAGAATATTGACTAGTGTTCTCAGTGCGGTAGATAGTATTAAGCATGTTTCAGAATTCTAAATCTGATTTAATGCAATTTAGTTGAAATATAGCTTGTGTGTATATTTTCAGTAGCTTCCTAATTGTTGTCTTCTGTTGTGTTGTCATGTGGGTGTCAACCTGTGCAGGAGTTGTGGGATTCACACCCTTCTTTAGACAATGACACTTGATGAAGAAAGAAATGGGGAATTTAAACAAAAGTCACATGACATTTGCTAAACAATCATTTCCTGAATCTTGTTATTTATGGAGATGTAGCATTAATAAGATATCACTTAGATTCAGGGGTGGGATTCTACCAGTTCGGACCAGTTCAGGCAAACTCCTAGCTCTGACGATCAGCTGGCAGTGAATAGGTTTGGTCTGGCAATTATGTGGGCCTGCCTACCTGCCCCTGCACCGTACTTACCTATAGCCTCTCAGCTGATTTGCACTGCAAAGATTGCTGCTTCTCAGCTGTGTTACTCTCCAGTAGTAACATAGCAGGTAAGTGTTTTTAGAAAGCTGTTCATGTGCGCAAAGCACATGGTCACCCTTCAAAACATCCTAAGTAAACTAGAAGCCCCAGGGGGGAGGGAGGAAACTGTAGTCATCTACAATATACAATATATAAGGACTGCAACAGCCACTATGTAGGACAAACAGGCAGAAGAGTAGCAGAACTCATCCATGAATACCAACTAGCACTCTGAAGACATGATGGAAACTCCTTAGTTTCACAACAGATGGACAGATTTTACTATAGTTATTGGGAAACTGTTAAATCATCTTACACCAAGCCAAGTCCAAAAACACTAGGCTAGAGCATATCTGGAAGCCCGGCACTCTGACTAATTGGCCATCAAATAGGCACATAAACATTAACAACATCTACATACTGTGCAAATGAAACCATCAACAAGCCAAAAAGGAAACAAAAAGACCAAAACATCTCCCCACCACCAATCATTTCCCAGATGAGCAGAGATTAACACCAAGATTAACATCAGACCAACAATCAAGAATAAACAATACTCCAATCAAGGAACTGCCAAAACATACTAATAGGAAACAGCCCAACAAAAGGACCACCAAGTCCATTCCCACCAATACTGACAGGGCAAGACACTAGAACAGGGGTCTCCAACCGTGCCAACTTTAAGATTTGTGGACTTCAACTCCCAGAATTCCCAGCTGATGAATTCTGGGAGTTGAAGTCCACAAGTCTTAAAGTTGGCAAGGTTGGAGACTCCTGCACTAGAGATGGACTTTGACAGACTAAAACACTGGGCCATATCTAACAAAATGAAATTCAATGTAGAGAAAAGTAAAGTCCTACACTTAGGCAAGAAAAACCCAAAGGACACATACAGACTGGGTGAAACCAGGCTCAATTGCAGTAACTGTGAGAGGGATCTTGGAGTCTTAGTGGACAACCGGCTAAATATGAGCCAGTAGTGTGCAGCCGCCGCCTAAAAAGCTAATGCAATCCTAAATTGTATTAACAGAGGGATACAATCAAGATCAAGGGAAGTACTAATACCACTCTCTAAAGCCTTAGTAAGACTACACCTAAAGTACTGCATCCAGTTTTGTTCACCACATTATAAAAAAGATGTTGAGACTCTAGAAAAAGTACAGAGAAGAGCAACCAAGGATGATTAGGGGACTGGAGGCTAAAACATACAACGAACAGTTGCAGGAACTGGGCTTGGCTAGTCTAGTAAAAAGAAGGACCAGGGAGACATGATAGCAGTCTTCCAATCTTTGAGGGGCTACCACAGGGAGGAAGGGGTCAAGCTATTTTCTAAAAGCATCTGTAAGCCAGACAAGGAATAATGGATGGAAACTGAACAAGGAGAGATTTAACCTGGAAATAAGGAGAAACTTTCTGACAGTGAGAACAATCAACCAATGGAACAGCTTGCCCTCGGAAGTTGTGGGAGCGCCATCACTTGAGACTTTCAAGAAGAGATTGGACTGCCATTTGTCAGAAATGGTATAGGGTCTCCCGCTTGGGCGTGGGGGTTGGATTAGATGACCTAACAAGGTCCCTTCCAACTCTGATTATCTGTTAAATCTGTTAATCTGAATACAAAAGGAGAGAAAATTCCACTCCTTACTAGCACTGATTATGTTACCTATACTGAATAATGAAACGTCTGCAAGAAAACAAGTGAACTCAGAGAGCACCAAGGATCCTTGGTGCCTTGAATTTCAGCCTTGAACTATTTATTCTTCTCTATAGATATTTACTCCAGTATTCAAAATGCAAACAAGATTTTAAGCTAAGGATAAAAAGCAGATCTCAGAGGT
Organism: Hydrophis major; assembly: GCA_033807585.1. Lineage (NCBI taxonomy): Eukaryota > Metazoa > Chordata > Lepidosauria > Squamata > Elapidae > Hydrophis > Hydrophis major. Next base: position 73,597,774 of record CM066329.1, read on the forward strand.
TGTACAGAAATAGCCAAGCAAACATTCCCCAAAGGGAAATTGATTCTAAAAGTCTAAGTTTCGGTTTCAACCTAGGAAAAGAGAGTTTGGCAATCCCTAAGTTTATCTTTCAAGGTAGTGTGAAAAGGCTGCAGCAGTGGTGAACGCTTTCCCTGTAACTTTTGACCTCCCCTTATGAGGAGACCAAAACAAATATATCAAAGACATCTAACATTACAAACCTCACAATGTTAAATGTAGCAATAGAAATAGCACTTAGACTTATATTCTGCTTCATAGTGCTTTACAGCCCTCTCTAAGCAGTTTACAGACTCAACATATGTCCCCAACAATCTGGGTCCTCATTTTATCAAGCTCGGAAGGATGGAGAGATGAGTCAACTTTGAGCCTGTCAGGGTCAAATTCCAGGCTGTGGGCAGAGTTTGCCTGCAATATTGCATTCTAACCACTGCACCACCACAGCTCTTAATGTAAATGCATCAATGATCATACAAAGCAATATATTAAGATACTCTACTACAGCTATTCCCCAACTTTCAAAATTTCCATTGCTAAGCAAGGCAGTTATTAACCTTTCTTGCAGCCATTGTTAAGTGAATCATTACATTTATTAAATGGATCATGTAATCATTAAGTAAAACTGGCTTTACTTTTTGGAAGCCAGTTAGGAAGGTTGCAAATGGCAATCACATGACCTGGAACACTACAGCCCTCGTAAATACATGTCAGGCGTCAAGGTCTTGAATTTTGATCATGCGACAATGGGGATGCTGCAACAATCATAAGTGCAAGGACTGGTCATAAGTCACTTTTTTTAGTGCTGTTGTAACACCAAATAGTGGTTAAACAAATGGGTTTCAGTTCAAGGGTTACCCGTATTTTGCTAAAATGTTTAAGTCAAGCTTGACTCTTGGGACTACATGCAAGCAACCATGGAAGAAATGATTTATTATGCTGTATTTTCTTAGGATTTCCTGATGGCCTCTCTTCCAAGTACCAGTTAGGCCTGACCTTGTTTAGCTTTCAAGCCCAAGCATGTTTTTTCATGGGGAAAAAACCCAACATTTCTGATAATTTGCCAAAAATGCCCTCAACTACTGCCTCACTTCTAAACTGAACCGAGGGATACCCTTGTCACTGCTGCTGAAGAACTAGTTGAAATTTTCCCCAAACTCTATGAGAAATTCCATTTTTTTAAAAAAAAACAGTACTAAATCCCAGACATTTTGAATACCTTTAAGTATGCCTAGTTACAAACATTTGAGCACTTGCAACACAATTAGCCTTGTTTAGTGACCACTTGAAGATACAATGATCATTTTCACACTTAACAGCTTTGCAGCATTCCCACAGTCACATGATCAAAATTAAGGTGCTTGGCAGCTAAATCCTATTTATGGCGGTTGCAGTTCCCATGGGTCATGTGATCGTCTTTTGCGACCTTCTGGAAAGCAAAGCCAGTGGGGAACCCAGATTCACTTAACAATCCTGTTACCTACTTAACAACTGCAGGGATTGCAGGAACTGCAGTTCATAAAATGGGGCAAACCTCGGTTAACAACTGTCTCAGCAACATAAATTTTGGGCCGTAAGTCACAGACTACCTGAATATATAGCTCCTGATTTATTGCCCAGAATTATGGTCATAAGTTATGCCAGTTGAAATGTGGGTCATCATGTGACTGATGCAATGTGACATTTTTATTAAAACAAATTACCATAGTCATTAAATGAATCAGCAGTAATTAAGTGAATGCTTTAATTAAGCTGTTATGTAAATGGATTGTCTGCAATGGGCATATTTTGCTGTAAGCAAATGGGCGTTGGTTCTTACCTGATATGCCCCTTCTCGGCGAGCCGCGAGGAGCATCCAGAGAGTGGGATGTGCTTCCGAGTCCTCTTCTTGCAGGCTGAGCTCTAGCTGAGGAAACGCTCCGCCCCTCACGTGACTCCAAGTAGCGTTCCCCCAGTTTTTTGCGATAATGAGAAGAAAGGTTATGAAATCCTTCTAATCAACTATTGGCTCCTTGGCTGAAACCAGAGTACCCACCAGACGGAGGAGTTAGGGTGGGGCTGGATGCTCCTCGCGGCTCACCGAGAAGGGGCGTATCAGGTAAGAACCAACACCCATTCTTCCTCGAGCCGCTCGGAGTATCCAGAGAGTGGGACATACCAAAGCTTGGCTGTCCTACAGGTGGGACTCCGTCTGGGCCGAAAGCCCCTCTGGGTCACTGATGACCCTCTGTAGGACTCGTCGGCCAAAAGAGACCTCTGCTGAGGCGTATAAGTCTATTTTGTAATGTCTGATGAATGGGGACGGAGAGGCCCAAGTGGCTGCCCGACAAATGTCAGCGATTGGGGCTTGCGTGGCCCAAGCCGCTGAAGTAGTGGGCAGAGATTGTGATAGGTAGCACCTGGCGATAGTCGCCCTGATCCAGCGACTGATGGTTGAGGGAGAGACTTTGAGCCCCAATGTCCTGGGCTGAAAGGAGAGGAAGAGGGATTCTGATCTTCTCAGGGGTTGTGTGCGCTTAATGTATATGCGCAAGGCCCTTCTAACATCCAGGGTGTGCCAAAGGGTTTCCCTGTCCCTCGAGGGTCAGGGGCAAAAGTTTGGGAGGACCAGTTCCTGAGACCTGTGGAAGGGTGAGTTAACCTTGGGTAAGAAGGTGGGGTCGGGGCGAAGGACCACTCGATCAGCGTGGAACATGCATAAATCGTTTCTGATTGACAATGCTGCTATTTCCGAGACTCTACGAGCAGAAGTAATGGCCACTAGAAAAACTACCTTAAACGTTAGAAATTGAAGGGAGGACTCCCTTAGAGGTTCAAACGGGTGCCTTGTAAGCGAAACGAGGACCTTGTTGAGGTCCCATGTGGGGAACCTGTGAACAGTCGGAGGGCACAAGTTGGTGGCGCCACGGAGGAAAGCCCGGGGGTGATGAGAGAGGGAACTGAAGTTATCACAAGAGACAACGGTTGAGAGGGCAGCGACCTGCCGTCTCAAGGTGTTGGGGGCAAGCCCTTTACGTAGGCCTTCTTGAAGGAATTCCAAGACCTGCGCAATAGAGGGAGAGAGGGGGTCAACTTGGAACCCGCTACACCACTTGGAAAAGCCCTTCCAAGTGGCATCATAAATTCGTGTGGTGGAGGGTCGCCTAGAGGCTAAAATAGTGTCGATTACTTGACTGGAGAATTTTTCTCTTGTCAAACAGATCTGTTCAACCTCCAGACGGCTAACTGGAGCCATTGGGGCTCCGGATGCAGAAGGGGCTCCTGAGAGAGGGAGATCCTGTCCGGGGGGATCCTCCATGGGGGCGCTACCGAAAGATTGCGGAGGTCCGCGAACCACGGTCTCCTGGTCCAATAAGGAGCCACCAGGAGCGGGTCTGCCTTCTCATGAATGAGTTTCTGTATGACTCTGGGAACTAGCGGCAGCGAGGGAAGGCATATAAGAGCCCTGGGGGCCATGGGCAGCATAGCGCATTGTGGTTCTCCAACCCGTGAAATGGGTACCTGGAGAAAAACCGTGGAAGCTGTGCGTTGGACGGGGAGGTGAAGAGATCCACCCTCGGGAGGCTGAATATTCTGGACGCCTCCTTGAATAGGGATGGATGGAGGCGCCATTCTGCTTGGTCCACCGTGGCCCTGCTCAGCTAATCCGCCTGGATGTTGGAGATTCCGAAGATGTGTTCGGCTTTTAGTGAGAGGAGGTTGGATTCTGCCCAACGGCAGAGGCGCTCGGCCTCCCTCATCAACTGAATAGACTGGGTGCCTCCTTGCCTGTTGATATGGGCTTTGGCCGTGACGTTGTCTGTGAGAATAAGGACGTGACGTCCGTGTACCAAGGGGAGGAATCTGCGCAGGGCCAGATGGATGGCGTGAAGCTCCAGCCAGTTGATGCTGCATCTTTGCTCGATCGGCGACCATTTGCCCTGTGCCGAGAGTGAGTTGATGTGAGCACCCCAACCAGATAGGCTGGCGTCCGTGGTGAGGGTTAGCCGCTGAGGTTCTGAGAAGAGGTGGCCCCTGTTGATGGCGGGGTTGGTCCACCAGAGGAGAGACGTGAGGACCCTTGGAGGTACCTTGACTCTGGACTTCGAGTTGCTTCTTCTGGATCTTTGGAATGGGAGCAAGAACCATTGGAGGGATCTGGTGTGTAAACGGGCCCAGGGAATAATTGAGATGCATGAAACCATCTTACCCAATAATTTAGAAAGGTCAAGTAACGCCACCCTCCTTGATCGCCTAATCTGTTTGACCAGAGCTTGAATGCTGAAGAACCTCTACGAAGAGAGGAAGACCTTTTCTGTAACCAAATCAATTATGGCTCCCAAGTGGGTGATTCGGGTGGATGGGGTCAGTTGACTCTTTTGCCAATTGATGAGGAACCTGTGTGCCAGGAGAGCGGAGAGGGTGGCTCTGGTGTCCCTGACTGCCTGGGTCTTGGACGGGGAGAGAATAAGGATATCGTGCAAATAGCAGTGAAAGCGGACGGGAACGCTCCTGAGGTGAGCCGCCAGGGCCGCGAGGACCTTGGTGAAGGTTCTGGGGGCTGAGTATTGATAGTGAAGGTTATTATAACAGAACCTAAGGAATTTGGGGTGAGAGGGCCAGATTGGAATGTGTAGGTATGCCTCCGAGAGATCTATGGAGGATAACCAGTAACCCCGCCTGGTACCCAAGAGAATCGATTGCAAGGTGTGCATTTTGAATTTGCGCTGGATAAGGTGGCGGTTTAGCCATTTTAAATCTAATATAGCTCTGCATCTCCCAGAATGCTTGAGCACCACAAAGAGGTGGGAGTAGAATCCTCGTCCTCTCTGGGCCAGTGGAACGGGTTGAATGGCCTGAATGTCAAGCAGGTGTTGGATGGCTGCATCCATTAGTGCACGTTTGGCGGGATCTCTTGAAGTGGGGGATGTCATGAAGAAATCAGCGGGGGCAGACCGGAACTCAAGGGCGAGATCAAACCTGACGGTGTCCCTAACCCATGCATCGGATGTGGATTTGTCCCATTGAGCGGCGAAGTGTCTGAGGCGGCCGCCGATGGGGAGGGAGGAAGAAAATCTATCTGAATCGGCGGTAGGGCCTCCCCCCTGATCCCCTAAAGGGCCTCTTATAGTTGCCGCCCCATCTGTTTCTGTCTCCTGAGTCCGAGCGATCCTGAGACCGGAAGGAAGGGGGTCTCGGGTATCTGGGCGGGAAGGAGGGTTGGTAGAAGGGGCGGGGGAAGCCCCTCCAAAAGGGCTGAGGGCCTCTTGTCTCTGGCCTCCGAAAAAGGGAGGGTAGGTACTTCCTCATGCTGCGGCCCTCGACCAGCAGGGGTTCCAAGGCCGGGCCGAACAGTTTGTCTCCCTTGACGGGAGCAGTGGCCAGCTTGACCTTATTTTTAACATCCGCCTGCCAGTGCTTGCGCCACAGTAGGCAGCGAGCTGTGACATGGGATGTTATCGCTCTGGAAGAGAACTTTACCAATTGGTAAGTGGCGTCAGCTGAGAACTCGGCTGCGGCCACCAGTTTCACTATGTCTTGGTGCACCCTCACATTGGACGCGGGGACGTGTTCTCTCAGCTGCCGGAGCCAGCGGATAGAGGACCTTGTGAAGAATGAAGCGGCCATAGACGATTTAATGGCCCAAGCGTCGGATAGATGGGCCAGGCGCAACACCAGTTCCATCCGCTTGTCCTCAGGTTTCAAGGCCTCTAAGGCCTCACTGGGGGTAGAGGAGGAAGCAAGGCCCACAATGGGATTGTCAACCTCCGGGATGTTTAGAAGAGTAGACATTGCCGAATCGAGATTAAAGAATCTCTTGTCTTGTTTAGAGGGTGTAGGGGGGGCTCCCGTGGAAGCAAGTTGCTTCATCACTAGGTCTACGAAGATGGGCGGGGTCGGGATGACCTCAGCATCCAGCACTGGTTGTGTGAAAATGGAGTCCTCTGGTCTCTCTGAGGTGGGGGGAAAGTCAGAGGGAGACTGGGGAAGAAGACCAGAGACATTCTTGGCTTTAAAGAGGAGGGATTTAAACAAGTGTGAACAGCCCCCCGAATACGGGTTGGTCGGGAGAAGCCCCCTCGTCCTCCGACATCTCCCCCTCCATGAGGTCCGCCTCTAAGAGGGGCTCACTATAATGGGAGGATCCCATCTGGGAGTCCTCTTCCTCTTCCCTGAAGTCACCAAAGTCCCCTTCCTCCTCCTCCTCCTGGGCCCCTTCGGGAGGAGGGCTGTCCCTCTGAGAGAGTACCTGACCAACTGGGGGATCCGGCTGTGGAAGGGATCTGATGGATAAAGAGTCGTGGTCAGGAGCCCGTGGAGAGAAGCCTGATCTGGACATGTGCTGCAGGCCTTCCGCAATGCCCTGGCGGATAGCTGATTCCATCCAAGCCTTGATGTGGGCTGGAACCTCAGATGTAGAGGGTTCTTCCTGACGCAGACCAGCGGCCGTAGGTGTAAAGGTAGCTTCAGGGGTCTGTCTGGTTGGTGGTCCCGGGGTCAAGTGACCCTGAAGTGGGCTGCACCTAGATAGGGAGGATGGGTCTGGAGGGGGAAGAGGTTGAGTAGAGGTAGAGGGGGTGGGAGAAGGAAGGGCTGGAGACCCCGAGCAGGACTCCCTTGATCGCCTATCAAACTCCTTTTCCAACGCCTTATGGCGCTTTAAGGCATCTCGTTGGGAGGCCTTGGAAGGTTCCTTGTCTTGCCTGCGCAAGTAGTGGGACTTTGCCTTAGCCTTCAAGGAAGGTCGTTTAGAGAGATTGCCGTCTGCCATTTTGATAATTATAATAACAGTAATAATAATAGTATTAATAGCAAAGGGCGGTTGGCTCGCCTGGAATTGGCCTGAGTGGGGCCGAGTGAGGTTTGAGCTGGCCCGCTCCCCCTTTTGGAATTTAATATGTACAGTGATACAGGTAGTAAGGTAGTATATGGTCTTTTTTCAATCTCTATAGATATAGAGATATAGATATAGATATAGAGATATAGATATAGATATAGATAGAGATAGAGATAGAGATAGAGATAGAGATAGAGATAGATATAGATATAGAGATATAGATATAGAGATTGAAAAAAGACCAGAAAGCATGAACAGAAGAGATGATTCCACCAGGCTGTCAATCATTTGGAAGCCTGCACTCACAAACAAAAAAATCTCCACACCACAAGCCAGGCAAACACCTGGGCACAAACAGATCCCCCCTGATACCTCCAGCTCAAACACACCCCAACCAGGCACCCAGATGAAACCCAGCTTCCTAACTAATGATAGCCGTCCATTTACCCAAAGCCAAGCTGCACTAAAGGCCTCCAATAAAGTAACACAATGTTGCCAGCCAATCAAGATACAAAAAGAGCCCCCCCCCCCCAAAAAAAAAATACCAGACAGAAGATATTAGTAGCAGAACACAGCAAACTCCAAGACCAATAAACACAGACCAAGAGTCTCAACCAATCAGGAGGAAGAAAAAACCATTCTGACACAGCAATAGGCTGCCCCAAATTTAAATCTGAAACCACTGTAAAAGTCTGACTCACAGACAAACACTGTACAGAAGCCTGATGATGGCAGATGAGATTCTGCTGAAACGTTGCTACAACTTTAAAAGCACCACTATTATGACGTGGGAAAATACCCGAACAAAGTTGAATGCCAGACATGTAAGTACCCGCGAAAACTTAAGAATATAAACGCCTGAGGCCTAGAAGGAGAGAGGCCTCTGGCAGCAGGCCTCCAGACAACAAGCCGGAGGGGGGGGTGCTGCAATTTCGCCCTGATAGAGGCTGTGGGAGGCCAACAGAAACAATGAAAGCGAGCCCGGAGGAACGCTAAAAGCAACTAACTCTTGACCCAAGGGGTCTGGGATGTTTACTTCCACCGCAGCAGCAAGAATCAGAAATAAAAATGGCGGCCGACCACGATGCGGCACCAAGATGGCGGCCACGAGCTGAGCTATGTCGGGCACCTTCGGGATGGCAAGGAGGGCTTGTCCGGTTAGCTCAGCATGCCTGGTGCTCTTAAGGAGTGACTAGCCCTTCCCGGTTAGCGTTTAGGGTGGGGGGGAATCCAGCAAAAGTTGCGCCCCACAAGGCAGCGCGGAGGCAGCGACACGATCTAATAATGAGGGGGGGTCACGCGAAGCACTGCAAACCCGCCCGCTTGGCCCCTAGGGGTGAGGGGAGACTTCCCCTAAGTCCCAACCTTTTGCGCAGGAGGAGGAAAGGAAAAACCAAACCTGAGAAATAAAGAAATTAGCCAGAATAAAGTACGAAGTTTGAATCAGCCAAGGAGCTCTTTCCAACAACAGCCTGACTCTTTGAGGCTGAGCAAAAGACTGGGGGAACGCTACTTGGAGTCACGTGAGGGGGCATTTCCTCAGCTAGAGCTCAGCCTGCAAGAAGAGGACTCGGAAGCACATCCTACTCTCTGGATGCTCTGAGCGACTCGAGGGAGAATGCTGGCTTTCCGCAAAAAAAATGTTGTAAATCAGGATCATGTGATCACGATTGCTAAGCCCACAAAATGCAATCACTTGACCATGCGGTATAAGGGTGGGGTGGCCATTGTGATTTCATATTCAGGATATAAATAAACAAGTTGTAAGTCAAGGACTATATATGCAGAGATATCATTTTGGTTCTTTTGCGCCAACTTACTTTTTTTTAACAAAAAGTGCTCATGACATGATCAATACTTTACCAACAATTCATCACTTGTGTGACCTAAATAGCTTTATTACTTGTAACTTTCTTGCACATTTTTTAAAATTAATATGACTTATAACCTAGAATCTTTTCTATGTCCATCATAATGCAAAAAAGAAATGCTTCCTATTTCTCTGCCTAATTGGTCTCAAAAACACATTTCCAGCACCAGCTTCGATTAGCATTCTCTGTGCAATGTTGTAATTAAACTACTAAGCTGTCAGGAATTCCTTATTGGTATGCAAATTATTTTCACATGTTATATATTAGCACTCATGGATGCATTAAAAAAGAAATGAATCAAAACCTTGTAATGCAATAATTGTACATATGCCACCTAACTATCCCACCTCTTCTGCTACTAAAAGACTGAAACAGAAGACATTAGATGGGGCTGGCAACTAAATAACAAAGAAATGAATGATCAGAAAAACCTTATTAATTTTAGGAGAAATTGCAGAGGTAAAACTTTTTCTGTAATATTGCACTTTCTATGAATGGATTACAATAATAGTTTGTTAACAGAGTGTTTTGAAACTTTAAATGTGTTTTGTTTTTAGTATTATTCATTGAGTATGATTTATTGCTGTATTTCATGATTTATGATCTATGATTCATCACTTTATTGTTTGTATGTACCAGAACACTAGAGACAAATTCCCTGTGTGTCCAATGACACTTGGCCAATAAAAATATTCTATTCTGTTCTGTTCTGTTCTAGTTCTATTCCATCCCATCCCATCTTATTCTTCCCATTAACTACTTTGTCACTAATATAATTGATAGAAGATGGTTCAATAATTTACAAAAAGATTTAGTAGTTTAAAATTTTTGGGAGAGCCTGTTTTGCAAGGGCTGGGAACTAATGTGGTACCAATGTATTAATCAGTATTCAACTAGTAGTAGTAAAATGTGTTTATGTGTTGGCCTTTTTTATGAACCTTTGTCTTTTTTTAATGTTTTGATTGTATTGTATTTTTGGGGGGTTTATCTTTTTTTGGAGTTTTGTATTTTAACGTTTTGAATAAAATAAAAATATATGATTAAAAAACCAGTAATATTGCACAAAATTCCATTAAAGATTACAAATTGAGCAAATATATCCATATATATGCAGGGAAAGTTAGAATTAACAATAAGATCAGCAGCTGTTTGCTCCAAGCTCTGACATCGGTCATCAGCTGTTGTTGAACCCAACATGACAAATGGAAGGAAATACATAAATGTGGCAAAGAAAGGAGAGGGTTCATTAGATCTGCAGCCCACTGCAAAAAAAAGGGGGGAGTTATGGGGCAGGAAAAATACATGGGCATGTTCCATTCACCTAAGATAGTATAGGCAATTAAAAACTGATTATCTCCTAAGCTTAAATGCTGATTGCTTTTACAAAATTGTTAGACAGAAAAGGCACTCAACTGTATCTCTACAGCTTTCTTAGATATTGTATCTCACCCAGTCATCTGGAGACAGGGTTGGAAAAGCAATATAATAAATCTTTGTGTGTGTATCCTCTCTTTCTCTTTTCTTCTGGTGATATTTTAATATCAAAGAATAAACACATTTTCCCCTTCCAAAACACACAGTAGTATTCCACAGCTTATTGGTACATTTAAAAAAAAAAATCTTTGCAACTCAAAATCTTTGAAACATAACTGACTTCAGAATAAATTATTCGGGTGTACATGCAGAGCTTATTCTCTGCATAGACTTACTCTCTTCCTTACTCTTTCTGTGCGTAATTCTGTTTTCTGGATCATTTTTGTTACATTTCTTTTTTTTTCCTTTGAAAAACACCTCAGAAAAGCATGCTGCACATTGAGATGTAAAAAAATAAAAGGTAAGTTCAACTGTGAAGTCCCCTTGAACATGGGTGAATGGAATACATTTGGAGAGCAACCAGGTGAAGTGGAAAGTTGAAAATAGATTGTCCAGAAATTTATTTAGATCCTTTAAGTTAGAGAATGTAGAAATTTATTTGGATCCTTTAAGTTAGAGAATGTAGATTCCATCCTGGAATCTAAAATATCAATACATTACTGAATAAACTTGGGATAAAATTCAATCAATGGTGTTCTTATCCATAATTTCCATTTTCCCATAATAGGAAAGGCTCATCAAGATTATTCATCCTGCTATTGAGCCACTTTAGCTGTTAGCTGAAAAAAAATGGTTTTACCTATGCAGGCTGGAATTTCCATTCTTTATGTCCTATACTGTCATGTAATACACACTGCTCTAAAATTATGAAGTCTTTTAGCCTTGGTTTACACAGTTCTTTATTATTCTCTCCAGTCAAGGCATATATACCTGCACACTTAGGGTAAAATTATAGATTATAATAATTGTGTGGGTTGTTTCTTTTTCTGGGCTGTTCCTTTTCCTCTCACATACAGTATGATAGCCCTACACAGTCTGAAACCCTGAACAATTGCTATGAAGTAATTACAAAGATTTCCGCTTCTAACCTGTGCACATGTATTTGTTAGGCTTTAAGCTTGATGCAGTGGAACGTGGACCAGAAAACCTGAGTTTAAAACCATGTTTTAGTAGATAAATATACCAAAGGTAACTAGCAAATAATATAACAAATGAGATACTCTCTGCAAGCAAATATGTGGTGGTGCAAGGCAAGGATATCCCTCTCACCTTTACTATTTGGAAGTAAAATATAAAGAGCCTTGGAAGCCCTAGCAAACCAGATGAGAACAGATAAACAAATAAGATTTAAATTTGAGGAGAGGAATGCAAGATGAAACACTATGCAGACAATAAAAGTACTGGCAATAATATAACCACAAAGTTATATATGACATTTGATGCAAGTAATCAAAGACTTTGGCTATCTTTCTAGACGTAAAATTAAGAAAAGAAAACTAATATAATAATGAGACATTTAACCTCTGAAGTAGATGACTTTATGGAAAAACAAACTGGCTAAGAGATAGCAAAAGATTTGGCAAAATACATAGAATTCTACAATATTTGAAAAGAATACACCCACACAAAATTAAATTATGGAAATAAATAAAACAAGATATTGAAAGTATTCCAAGAAAAACTTTATATTCCAAATGACATCAATTTTGATGTCAGAAAAATATCTTATGAACTGGCAAGGACAAAAAAAATATTGAGAGAAAAGACAAAAATTGAAACTTTTACACAAAACTAATATGAATTATTAGGATGTATTTACAAATTGCTACTGAGTCTATACTGCTATTACAAAGATTCAACAAATCAAATTCAGCAAAAGTTGCATGATAAATTAAATGGAAAACTTCAAACAAGCAATTACAGTAAATCAATGTGGAGGATTATGGGGGGAAGGAGTCCATTACATTCACTCCCAAATATAATTTAAGGGAGAATTGGTATACGATGTTACAGAAACATTTTTCCAGAAACATGAATGAAAATTATCACAATTTACTAAGATACATGTTGACAGCTTCAAGAAGAAACTTGGCAAAATGCTGGAAATGAGAAACCTTGCTGACAATATCAGATTATGAGACTAAAATTGAAGAATATGCTGTAGTGGAAAAATTGAATACACAGAGACACACATATACTGTTGTTTCCATTTTCTTTCAACTCCTGAGAGTGGTTTGTGTCAACAGGCCACAACAGAGTGGTGATGTATATGAGAGAGAACAGATGCCATGTGTAACACCCTTTTTTTCCACCTTTCCTCAACTAGTGCAGCCTTGAATTTTTTCACTTGGCATCTAAGCTCTCTCATCAGTGGGGCTACTTCAGAAGTATGTCTTGCTGTGCCCAGACAGCTTAACAGAAAATCAGAGTTGGAAGGGACCTTCTAGGTCCTTTAGTCCAACCCCTGCCCAAACGGGAGACCCTACACCATTTCTGACAAATGGCAGTCCAATCTCTTCTTGAAAGTCTCAAGTGTCTCCCACAACTTCCGAGGGCAAGCTGTTCCATTGGCTGATTGTTCTCACTGTCAGAAAGTTTCTCCTTATTTCCAGGTTAAATCTCTCCTTGGTTCAGTTTCCATCCATTATTCCTTGTCTGGCCTAGAGATGCTTTAGAAAACAGCCTGACCCCTTCCTCTTTGTGGCAGCCCCTCAAATATTGGAAGACCGCTATCATGTCTCCCCGGTCCTTCTTTTTACTAGACCAGCCAAGCCCAGTTTCTGCAACCGTTCGTTGTATGTTTTAGCCTTCAGTTCTCTAATCATCCTGGTTGCTCTTCTCTGTACTTTTTGTAGAGTCTCAACATCTTTTTTATAATGTGGTGAACAAAACTGGATACAGTACTCTAGGTGTGGTCTTACTAAGGCTTTATAGAGTGGTATTAGTCCTCACTTGACTTACACCTCCGCTTTACAACACAGCTGTCAGGGAAAAGTGGAACAAAATGCTTGGGACCAAAGCATTCTAAAAGGAATACAATGTACATAAATTAAAAAATATATAATCCAAATTGCCTGAGATCATCTGAGGAAATTCATCTAAAGCTCTTGTGCTCTCTTTCCATAGGATCAATCTATGTTGTTCCAGGACTCTACGACCAAAATTGGGACCAGAATTTTGATGGCTAAGGAATGTGGTCATTAAATGAATATAATATAACCAGACCCAATTTTATGACCATGCTTACTGCAGTCGTTAAGCAAATCACAGCAATTGTGAAATGAACTGTACATTCATTAAGCAAATTCATCTTTCCTCATCGACTTAGCTGAGGAGGTCACAAAACATGATCATGCAACTGTAAGATGTTGCAACCATGGTAAATATTAATTGGTTTCCAAGTGCCCATGTTACAATCACATGGTTATAGGGATGGTGTGATGGTCATAACTTCAAGGGTGGGCCCTAAGACACTTTTTCTGGGACCACTGAAACTTTGAACAATCATTAAATGAATGTCTTAAATAGAGGATTACTGCAGCGTATAATCCCCGGTGTGTTAAGGAATTAAATCTCTTTGCTGGTTTCAAGATTGACAGGCTTTACATTATTATTTTAGGATATTCTATTTTGTCTTTTTATAACTTTGGATTTTTAATAACCCTGGTTTCATGTTATTCCGAACCACTGAGAAACTTCAGTAATTTGCAATTTAATAAATGAAGCATTAAAATATGTAGCAGATAAAAAGTCAAAAGGAAACGTTGCAGAGACCTGACAAGTCAATTGGCATAGAATTGTACATAACAAACCTGATGAAAAGTAAATGAGTTTTGCTTTGTTCCATGGGAATACACACTTTTCCAAGGTGTGCATCCTTCATGCCATTGTTTAGACCCATCTTTTATAACTTATTCCCAACCTTCTATCAGTGTCAAATGAAAAAGGATTTTAAAAAAATCTTTCCTGAAGTACATTTACAGATCCCATTTATTTTAGAAAAAGCAGCTGATTCTTGCATTAAAAGGTGAAAGCTACAGGTGCAATAAAGGGACTATGCTGGAAAAATTACAAGTAGCTAGAATATAAATCTTACTCTATTCAGTTTGAAAGGAAGACATATGTTCTAATCCAGTTAAGATACCTTATTTAGTCACAAAGGTACAACAATTTCATTTACAATGCATTTGGAATCAAATGTTCAAAAGGTAGATGACATATTGGCTTAAGGAGACATTTCTTGTAAACCATGAAGGTGAATCAAAACACAATTTGCTACTTTTAGAAATATACAACAACTGTAAAGCAATATTACTAGAAAAAGACTAATTTGGTTATACTGATTTTTCCAAATATAAATCTGATTCAATTCTCTGACATTTCTACAATTCTATTTATCTGGTTATATATTTATAATCGACGAGAATAAAACAAATCTACCATGAAAAGAGAGAAGATACTTAAATAATTGATTATGCTGTTGGATTTAATCAGTTGCATATCCATTTGTGGCATTTTAGTTAAAAGTAATATCAGTATTTCTCAACTGTGGGTTTCTGAATTCGTTTTTATAGAATAAAATATTCTTTTTTATATGACCATGATCTGTTGCACTAATATTAATGGCATATTTACTAACAGTCACAAGAATTTCAGAACTATTTGTTTTTATTTTATTTATTAAATTTATTTGCTGCCCATCTCATCGTAAGGTGACTACCAATCCAGAAAGAAGAGATATACCAAAAAAAAAAAAAAAAGTCTGTTCAATTCAGCTACTGAGATAAGTTTAGGTATCTCTATCATGAACATATTAAGTTTTGGATTTTAAAATGTCTCAGGAACATCTCTTTTGTAGCCTAAGGCCAAAGATTTTAGATTTTCTTTGCATATTTAGCTAGTTTTGAACAGAGTTGAACATGCTAAATCAGGGTCTTCAGCCTTGTAAATGCTTGGGGTACCCAATTCATTCTTTAAAAACTTAGACTTCTTCTCAGAATGAGCCCTAGTTTCATCTGTTAAGTAGGGAGTGTGACCTTTCTGTAGAATATGCTGTTGAAAGGCGTACACCCTGATGTAAAAGATGCACAAATTAGAGACATTAATATTCTCTTTCTTATACATCATTTTTGGCATAAGAATTCCCAGTTTCCTAGAAGAAATTGTCAACTCAGTACAATACCAAGACTCTTATCCCATTCAAACGATTATGAAATTGGCCTCATTGTGTTGGTCGACTGGCTTAAATATTCAGAGTTGAACATGGAGCCAATCAGAACCCAGCTTTCTTGGATTCCCATGACATGGTCCAATCAGAGTTCAGCTTGCCAGGTTCAAGTACAAGAGCCGAGTCAGTTCCTGTTCAATTGCCTGAGGGACACTACAAGGTCCTCTTACCTCTGAAGATGCCAATCACATCTGCTGGCAAGATGCCAGAAAACTGGACCATTTAGTCTGAAAGATAATCTCTACTTCATTGATGCCATGAAAGCTTACACCAGTATATCAAAATAGGTTTTATCTACCCAAGAACAAGAAAGAACTGGGAGTGAATGACTGAGTCCTTATTAAATGACAAGGATTTGTTTGAGTTTTTGACTCCCTGCAGATTTACTGGAGGAAATGAAGAGACTAGGAATGCAATTTTGTGGTCACTTTAAGAATTGATTATGCATAATCTTAAAAACTGGTTTCAATGTGCCAAGTTCCTCCTCCCCCCCCCCCAACCATACATGATAAAGAAATTGGCCCAGACATGGTAGGCAGTTACTGACATTCAAAATTGTTTTCCATCACCTTCAAAACATGTGGGGTACATGTTCCCACATTAGCAGCTGACTTTTTCTCAACTTTTTCCTGTCTTTCCTTATTTTAAAAAATGAATGCAATCAAACTACCTTTGATTTAATTCTTTTGCATGGTTCAGCCATTTAGTTCATATGTTTAAAGGGGAAAAATCTGGAAATCACTTCATCTTGTAAACTTTCCTATGTAGGTTTGCTGTAAAGCAACTTTTTAAACACTGTATATAAGAGAAGAGAGCCCAGGTTCTCCAAGCTTTGGTTAACCATAATAATTTGATTGTACCGCATTACATTTCTAAAAAAGCACAGAACCTCTTGTTCATTTCTGTACAAAAATGTAGTTTGTATCAAATTATATACATTTGTGGTCGTTACATTTAAAAAAAATTAAAAATTCAATCTAACAATTTCCACATAACTCAATTACAAGTGGTTTTAAATAAGGAAAAAAATCACAGTGATCTGCTTTAATATGTTCAGGACAAGGCAGGGCCAATTTGAGAAACTATAACATCGGCTGCATATTATGCATCATGCATGAATTCTCATGAGTAAAATCATTTGCCTAAAAGCTCTCTGTTTTAATGCCTTTATATCTTTGGGTGTAAATTTGATATGGATATTTTGCTTTTGTAATGCAAAATTCTATTATACTGAGACCAACAATACAAGGACCTTTGTCTTTTAATGTTGCAATTGTTATTTAAGGAGGTAATTTATGTATTGTATATAACTCTATATTATATTGTTTTAAAAAGCACTGCATTAGTACTCCAAGTAAGTTGGCTTGGATATTGGGTCATCTTCTAATACATTATCTTTTAATGGGCGTAAGGGATGATTTTGCTGAAAACATGAAAAATTGCTTAAGTCTAATTACCATTTGAAAGACTGCTTGCAAAAACATTATTCATAAAGTTTGAATTCTTTTTTTTAAAAAAGCAATATTTGCTTATTCTCTGGCCACACCTTTCCTAATTAGTTCTAGCAGTTCTAGACTGGTAAAGTATCTGAAAAAGCAAAAATAAATCAGTAAATTATCTCATATGTCTTTACTCAGAACCAGAATCACTGAACAAGTATGAACAATAAATGGCTATAGCACCAGGCTACAAACCAGAAGATTGTGAATTAACAGATAACAGATAATCAGAGTTGGAATGGACCTCTAGTCCACCACCACCCCGTCCAAGCGGGAGACCCTACACCATTTCTGACAAATGGCAGTCCAATCTCTTCTTGAAAGTCTCAAGTGATAGCACTCCCAGAACTTCTGAGGGAAAGCTGTTCCATTGGTTGATTGTTCTCACTGTCAGAAAGTTTCTCCTTATTTCTAGGTTAAATCTCTCCTTGTTCAGTTTCCATCCATTATTCCTTGTCCGGCCTACAGGCACTTTAGAAAATAGCTTGACCCCTTCCTCTCTGTGGCAGCCCCTCAAATATTGGAAGACTGCTATCATGTTTCCCCTGGTCCTTCTCTTCACTAGACTAGCCATGCCCAGTTCCTGTAACCGTTCTTCGTATGTTTTAGTTTGCAGTCCCCTAATCATCCTGGTTGCTCTTGTTCTAGTAGTTCTGTCTTAGGCACAAAGCCAGCTGGGTGACCTTGGACCAATCCCCTTTCTCTCAATTCTAGAAAGAAAGGAATGGCAATCTTGCAAAGAAAACTGGAGGACCAATCTAGGCAGTTGCCAGAAGTCAATGGTATCTTGGAAGCACATACACACAAACACCCCTAATAGTATGCAGTTGTTACCTTCTAATCTTTGTTGCTAAATTTTTGGAATACATGTCAGAATGCATTTTGTATTGCAACAACTACAGAAGTATTCAGCCAGTAGATAGCAGTGTTTGTAACTTTGATGAGTATAATGTTATGGTTATACTCTATTGTCTTTTTGTTCTGAAGAGAGTTTCCTGTGATAGTTAAAATGGTTAAGCAAGAGCCATGGTGACTGTAGACTTTATTTGATCTGTAGGGCTATAAGGCTATGCATAAACAGAATTTCTAACAAAATTATGTTGAAAAGCTACATTGCCATCCAATATGGATCTTTTTTTATTCCATTTGTGATAGAGGAAAGCTCTAATAACATGTAGCAATTGCTATCTCCCCAGATTATTGTGTTTATCCTTTCAAGAAACTCAGATTTAGTAAACTGATTTGTGGTACCTTATTTAGCACTATTAATTTTGTCAAACCTAGTCCCTCCCTCCAAAAAATATCTTGCCACAATTAGCAAATCATTTAGCTAAAGCACAATGAAATTTCCCATTATCTACAATTTTATAAATATTGACCTTTTAAAATTATGCTTAACATTTCTGTTCAAGACCACTCCCATTTATAAAATATATGAACCGCTGATCTGTCAAAGGAATAAGCTGCTCTTTAAACGAATCATGTTTGAGCAAAATTATTCCAAGCATCCTAGGATAGCACATTTCAGAATGAAAAAGCAATTATCAGTACATTTTATTTGTAATGACTGCAGTTCTTCTCTTTCAAAATTCCCTCATAAATTCCATTTACTGCTCTGTTCAGATCTCCCATTGCCAAAAAATATGTGCTGTTAATGGAAACCACCAGTTGCCAGTAAGGTTGGCATTGTGTCTCCATTGTGAGTTCAGCTCATCACAATATTTGTTTGACAAAGTTCTGTGGAGTTATTTATAGGCATTCATTATTTTGGGAGCATTCAGTCTTGAATCCTATTCATATTCTTGGAAGCAAGATCTTCCCAAGTGTGAGTCACAGAATTGCAGAGTAATCTCTCTGGCTGTTCTAGGGCAAGATTATTATTTTGTCTGAGAAAAATATAATAGGAAGTTCTGATACCTCTGAAAATGCTAAAAGCCAAAAGCACAAATGTATATTGTTTTCTTTCCAATGGAAAAAAATATTAAAAATTAATAAACATCAGTAATAACAAAGAAGTGCTAAGCCCTCTTAGCACTTCAAAAAGATGCAAATGCAAGTAGATTAATAGATACCACTTTAGTAGAAAGTTAACTGCATTCCATGCACTTTTGGCACATAGTCATGCTGGGCACATGACCACAGAAATTGTCTTCGAACAACACTTGCTCCTTCGGCCCAGTAACAGAGACAAGCAATGAGTCCTAGAGTCAGAAATGACTGGCAAGCTAATCCCACAGCTCTCAAACCTGTTAAAGAGCACTATGCCATTCATTCCAGCAATGCTGGTTAACTAGTCACTAATAGTTACCAAACCATGTTTGCTATTCTGTAAGGAAACATATATCCAATCTGATTTTACAGAATTTACCTCAAACCAAATGGCTGTTCTCTCATTTCTTATATTGCTTTCAAGGAATCAAGTGTTGGAAGTAAGATCTATGAAGCTTTACCATGGGAGAAATGTACTTGTGCATGTTGGCAAAATAAATAAATAAAACCAAGCCCAATGCTCAAATTAAAAGAATAAAACATCTGGATCTGAAAACTGATTCCCCCCCCCCATCAACTTCAGAGATAATGAGAAATAATGGAAGGAATAATTCTATAGTATCAAAAGTTAATAGTTACTGTTGTTGCTATTACTAAACATTATTAGCTCCCAATGACTGATAAAACAGGTAACATACAGTTTTAATCAAGCATTGTCATCTTGTCTTTCTCTCTTGGTGCTCTTTTAATTTTTTGGCTCAGATTTTTTGTTGGTCTAAGTGAAGTGGCTTTTTCTTATCAGGTTAAATATTTGGAGTGTACAGATGGGCCTCCAACACTGGGTTCTCCCAGAGACAAAACGCAGACGGTTAGGTTTTGGGGTTATGTCAATGTCAGGGATTATAATATGCTTGGAGTGTACTGGTTAGAAACTGCTGTTAATTTAGTTCAGTCATATTGTTGTGTATTTTCCTCTGTTAGTACTATTTTTTTTTTCATTCAGGTTCAGCACTTAATTTTATGTCTTTATGTAATTAATTTTATATTAATTATTGAATGGATTGAATAATGTAGTTATGATCCTTATATTAGTAATCTTTTATAATGCTAATAGTTTTATTTCAGTTTAATTTTGCTATCATTTAAATTCATCATCATCATCCAATTTCTCTGGAAACTAAAACTGGCTTATGTGGGGCTCTCTCTTCATTTTAACATCACACCAACAATCCAGTGAGATATAGATTTGAGTACATATCCATGGCTCAGGGTGTCAGGATTCCAGCAGTCACTCCAATTAAATCAACATAGAATTTAACATTGGCTTTTCCTGAGCCTAAGTCTAGTTTCTTAAGCATTCTCTCTTCCCTTAACCACAAACCTCCACCTTAATTGCTTTATGAAATCTGCTAACACAGTGTCTAATTATCATTTTATTTTCTGTGAATCACTCAAAGTAGTTTGCAATCTACTTATCTCATGCCCAAGCAAAAGTATTGGGTCCCTGCTGAATTTCTCTCCCTCTTTATCACTCACAACAATTTCATGCAATATTAATCTATGATTTATGAAAGATGCAATGTATAAATAAATCAGCTATAATAAAATTACTTGATGAATATCTTATTTGACATTCCTGAATCTTACTGGCTCTATTGACTCTAATTATATTAGAATTGGTAATACTCAGTGTTGTTTATCCCTCATAATTATATATATGCTGCTCCAGTTCTACAACTAGATGCAACGTTATTTTCAAAGATCCCTGAAAAAAAACCACAGTGAGGCTGTGTTGGTGTTGGACTAGCAACAATGAAACCTGGATTCTAGTCTACCTGATGAATAGAATTCATACCTCATGAAACTGTACATCACATCATAATCAGCTGTAAGCTGAGGGCATATATTGATCCAGCATCTGTTTTTATATCTATATAAACAATGCTGTACTTCAATTGTTAGATGGCTCCTAGACATTAGTACTTGAACTAGATCATTTAACATTTACATTTTATTGGCTTCTACTAATCTAGATGAAATTGTGTGTGTGTGTGTGTGTGTGTGTGTGTGTATTGTTTCCAGGTACCAATGACAACCTCTTCAAGCTAAAAAGTGAGATTATGTGAG
Organism: Hydrophis major; assembly: GCA_033807585.1. NCBI lineage: Eukaryota > Metazoa > Chordata > Lepidosauria > Squamata > Elapidae > Hydrophis > Hydrophis major. Next base: position 73,618,693 of record CM066329.1, read on the forward strand.
ATAATTCCAGAAAAAAAGCATCTTGCTCTGTTGCCCTTCTACATGTGCAAAATAATAAAAAGTAATTAAAAGCCATAAACAAAAAATGAACGTAAATGAAGTACGTGGCTAAATGAGATCGTGTACACCTTAGTCCTATTTATAGCACCAATCCTTTTGAACGCTTTCAATATACCCAAATAATTTGGAGTCATGGGGATTAAAACCACACCACATTTGGAAAGCAACAGGCAGAAAAGGATGTTTTAGAAATAAAAAAGGGAGAAGATGGCCCTCTTACTTATTCTTAGCATTTTGTAATGAATGTTTCGGTGTATCAAGATTTAATTAATCTTCTAGTGCGTGAGAGGAATGCCCTCAATAAGTTTTTCTAATCTTCTCTGAAAAGCCTTCTAACATAATCCCTGCATTTCATGGCAGCATATGCAAACTTATGCTCCACAAGAAAACTATAAATAAGAGACAGGTTGACAGTGCAAACCCCAAGGGGGTATTGCTTAAATCACAAAATACATTTCCGAGTACTACTGCATCCTAGTATAACTTTTTGCATTCTGACAAGTCATTTGTCACAGCTGCCAAACTTGGAAGGAAAATAGCTGTTTATAACAAGCTGGCTTGCAAGTAAGAATGTCAATGGTCTTGCATTTCGAAGCTGTCAATGAAGGTTGCTTTTCTTAAAATATTGCCATGTGTAGGTGTCCTTCTGTGCAAGTATAACTGTAATCACCCAGCTGTTTCTTCCTTATTAATACTTTGGCTGCACTATACATACACTTTACAGCAAAGAGTGAAGAAGTTAGGAAAGTATATCAGGTACCTAATGGCAACACCTCAAGATGCTTGATCTTATTAACTGAGAAAACTGCAAATACAAAAGCAATATAGAGGCATCACAATGAAAATGCTTAAAAGTCACTTGAAATTATAATACTCCTTCACGTCTACCCATCTGGGTTTCATTTTCCAGTACAGCAGATAGTTCTTGACTTATGACCACATTATAAAGATCAGAATTGCCATTGCTAAGCAAGATGGTTGTTAAGTAAATCACACCCGAGTTTATCACCTTTTTTCCACAGGGTTGTTTAGCAAATCACTGAAATTGTTAAGTGAATCATATAGTCACTGGGCAAATCCACGCTCCTCCCTTGAGTATGCTTGTTGGAAGCTGACTGGGAAAGTTGCAACTGGAGATCATATGACCCTGGGACTCTATAACTGTTGTAAATACATGTCGGTTCTTAAGTGCCCACATTCTGATCATGTGACCATGGAGATGCTACAACAGTTGTAAGTGTGAGGCCCAGTGTAAGTTATTTTTTTCAGTGCTGTTGTAACTTTAATCAGTTGCTAAACAAATGGTTGTAAGTCGAGGACTCCTTGTAACCATATCTAAAATTGGGAGAAGATAATGGTACTTATAAGAGAGCATAAAAGTCTAAGCAGTTGTGTGTTTTAATCAGAAATGTAGTTATTTTACTCCCAAAATTTAAAAGCTGTCTTAGAATTCTTGATATTTATGTATCGTTGGTATGAGGAATGATGATACTCTGAACAAAAAGGTGTGAATCGCAGCATTTGGCTGAATGTATTATTTGCGCAATGCAATATTATTTTGAATTGTTACATTGCTTTCTCTTGCTGGGATCAGCACTATTCTTTGCAGTTCTTCCCTGGGGAACAAACATGAAAAATATTCTTGCCTGACCAAAACTAGTATCCATTACAAATAGAAGGATGGCAAGCATAATGATTTTTTGCTTGTTGGGGAAGAAGGTCTCCAAATATTAAGAAGTGATTGAGATGGATAGATAATATTTCAAGTAAGTAGGAGTGATTCTCTTTAATTTAAAGGCAAGCATTGGTTTGAGATTTGGTTTACATATGTGCAATGGAATGGGGTCCACGTTAAACTTTTAATTCCAACGTCTTCATCAGGAGCCCATTCAAAATATTTTTTTAAAATATTAACAGCTCAATTTAATGTCACTAATTCAGCAACACATTGTTTGCCAGAGTGGAAATGTATTATATCCCTTTCACGGGCTTAGAAGTGGACACTGGACTTTGATGAACTGAAGATTGTCATGCCACTCAAACTTTGAGCACTTCTACACCTAAAAGTGTATACAAACTAGCATCCAGGATTACAAACAAGGATCAAATCATGATTTGTAATGTTGGAACTGCAAACTATAAATCAAGACATAAAGTGAAGTTGGACAAGATGCCCCAAAAGAAGGACTGTAGGCGGAGATTGGAGAAATTTCCAATCTGACAATCTATTGTTAGCTGGAGCATGAAGTAAGACAGACTATCCATCATATCCTCCATCAAAAATGTACAATTATTGGTTTTCACTTCATTAAGCTATTCTGTATCCAAATCTGCAAACATTACAACAAATAGACCAAACTAAGTTGGAAAAAAAAGATGCAGACACTAGGTCCAATATGTATGTGTGCCCACAATGATTGCTCTGAATATAAAGGGAGTAATAAAAAATAATTTCAGTGCAAATGGTAACATAGTCCTATTATTAAAGTTCAGGAGAAGAATTCACAATTCTACAGTGATGTTTGATTTTTCTTTATCTATCTTCCATCACGCTGTGAAGCTTAGAAAATATGTAATATATATTTTTCTCTTCTGTATACCTTTAGGAAAAAAGAAATGAAAAAGGGAAACAGATAGGTTTGTGGGAATCCATAAGAGAACATTATTTAGTTTTATAACCCTCAAGAAATTTGATTTGTAAAAAAAAGCAATATTGTATCATGAACTACTTTATATTTTGGAACATAACCAGTGCTATGGCGGACCATCACTGAATATAATTCCAACTCCACTGGCAGAGTGTTTTTCAGAAAGAAGTAATGCAGTGCACTCCTAAGCAAAGAGAACAGTTTTGAATACTCCCTCAGCTAATTTTGAGTCAGAATATCTAATGTGAGAACATCACAGTGGACCCATGGTGTCTTGAAGAAAATTAAATCAAGGAAGGAATAAAGAAGGGTAAAAGCAAGGAAAATGAATCCATAAAATAAATCAAAGAATACTTCAGAAATTCTTCTCTGTAAAAATCTGATTTCAGGAAGTTATATTATTAGAGGAAATCTATTTCAGGATTGCTTATAATGATAAGACAGGACAAAATATTAGAAATAGGGCAAGAGTTATTCATCAAACCTTGTCCTAAGAGGAACACTGATCCAAGAAGTGGTCAACACTTCTTGGTATATGGGATTAAATTTTGCCTGTTTTGCCTCAAAAGGGAAAAATTTAAACCAGCAAAAAAGTTGGTTTAACGTCTTCAGTAGTCTTGTTTATTTTCTAAGGTTTCAATAACTGAAACTTAAATCATCGTTACTCTCCATTGCACCTGCTAAAATTGCATCTAAACTATTATATCCAGTTCTGATTATAACATTTTAAGAATGGCAAACAAGTGTGTGCAGAGGTCATCAACCAAGGATAAAAGGCCTTTGAACAGAGGTCTCAAACTCAATTTACCTGGGGGCCGCTGGAGGCAGAGTCTGGGTGAGGCAGGGCCGCATAAGGGATTCCACAAAAAACGTTGTTAAAAAAATATCCTCAAATGTCATCAACAGTTAATGATTTCTCCAATACATGAACTGTCCTGAACACATGAATGGAACATTGAATGAAGATCATGAACAGTTCCTCAGAACATGGCTTCTCCAGCTTACTCCTTGCTGCCAGAGACTTGACAACGCTTCCTCTCACATATCTGAGCCACATTTGGCTTGAGAGAGGAGGCACTTGAGACCCTCAGTATGGCTTGAAGATGATCATCAGTAAGTCTGGACCTGGACCTGGACTTGTTAAAGTTCAGGGTGGAGAAGAAGCCACGATGAGGAACGGTGGGCGGGACTTCCTTCAGAGGTCCATTCCCCCTGTGGGCCGCATTAATATTATACTTTCATATCACGGTGGGGGTCACAGGCTATCGTCCTGCAGGCCGCAATTGGCCCACGGGCAGTGAGTTTGAGACCCCTGCCTTTGAAGGAAAAAAAAACCAGGAATAGTTAGATACGATCGCAAAATTCTAACCAAAAGGGTATTCTTGTAAAGCCACATGTTTTGTAGTAATGCACTGTTATTATGGGGGTACCTGAATCAAGATTGTATCACTAGAGGGACTTCCGGTTTGAGCTTCTTTGCTCGTCGCTGGAGCGCCCTGGGCCAGCTGGTTTCAGGGCTAAGCCACCCCGTAGAGGTGGTAAAGAAGGGGGAGACTGCCAGCAGGGTTGAGGAGAGTTCTTCATCTCTCCTCCCCAGCTGGCCATTACTCCCTTTCCCGAAGGCGGTTGCAGAGGTGGTCAGAAATGGCCACCACAAAGAAGAACTCGACCGGAAAAGAATGTGCAGGAGGAAGATAAGAAGAGAAAGTTTTGATTGACCGGGTCAAACAGCAAAAGCAACAAATAAGGTACCCTGGAATTGAAACTATTAAAAAAAAAAATAACGTTGTTCCCTAAGAAGATTTTTAAGCTGCGAAGGAAAGAGAAAAGGGAAAAGATTTGGATTTTTTTTTTTCCATTTCCTATACTGACAGCTAAAAGACTTAAGCAAGAAATTGTAAAAAAATCCACTTTGACATTAATAGGCATTTAATGCTGAAAATAAAAAGTCAAAGGGATAATAAAGATTTCTGGATAATCAAAAGCTTTTGAAAACAGGTTTCCGGTTTCGCGTGGCTTCGGGGCAGCAGGAATTCGCGACAGCTCGCGATTCCTGCTGTGCTAGCTGCCGAGGTACCCCCGATCCAGATGGGTCAGGGGGATATGGCTGCCCTGTAGGGACAGCTGAAGAGAGAGGGGAGTCGGACAGGGGGTTGGGGGTGTCGCAGACCCCCTCCTTCTCCGGAAAAACCCCTTTTTCCCAAGGCGGTGGAGCGGCAGTCAGCAATGGCCGCCACAAAGAAGCCAGCAACCGGGTAAGATTGCGCTGGAGGAAGCAAGAAGAGTGAAAGTGCTGTCTGAGCCGGGTCAAGTAACATCTTTCAAATTGGTTGGAACTGAGCTGTTTGAATTGCTGGAGGATACATTGTATCCCTAAGAAGAGCGAAAGCGGCGGAGAAGCTGTTAAAGGGATTTTTTTTTTTCTTTACTCTCCCACCCCATGGAAACAGCAGAAATGTTTGGACATATTGGACATTGAAAGTGAATTGTTTTGAGAGTTGAAGCTAAGGGACAAAAGGATTTTTGGACATTGAAAAACTTAAGAAATTGGAAAACCCTTGTTGGAGGTATGGATTTCTGATTATTTAAAATTGATATTGCAAGTGGGAAGGGAGAGGAAAAAAAATTGGAGCAGAAACTGAAAAAGGAGGAGATTGCCTAGAATCCCAAAGACAGGTATATGGTAATTGGACCTCTTTGATTAAACATTAACCCCAGAAAGAGAAAGAGAAGAAGGAAGAAAAGTATTAATTTTTGGAACTTTTTTTTTGAATTATTTTTGATTAAAAATACTTGTGGTTGTTTTGGGAAAAGTTTCTCTTTTCATAATGGCATCGCTTGTGGATGAACTAAAGACTGAATATCAAAAATATAAAAAGGAAGATACTTTGGGCACTTTGTTTCAATTCTTAGAAATGGCGTTATGTACTTATGAAAAGTTGACTACGCAGCAGAAGGACTGGGACAAAGAAGAAGAGGAAGAAGAAGCCATCTTTGATGAACAATGGGTTCTTTCTGGGGAGGAGGAGAAAAAGGATAAGAAAAAGGGGATTTTAAGAATTATAAAAACAACCAAAGAAGAGAAAAATGAGCGGAAAGGTGGAGGCAAGGTTAGAAAGCAAAAGAAAAGGAGTAAGAAAAGGGAGGAGGAAAGACAAAGGGGTAAAAAGGGCAAGGAGAAGAATAAGCAAGAGAGAAAGGGGGGGGAGGAGCCTCAATGAGGGGAAGCAAGATCTAAAGAAAAAAAGTTTATTCAGAGACAATGGGTGAATTTAATTTAGGATAAAAGAGGGATTCTGGAGGGTACATAAGATTGTGTTTTTTATATGTGTATTTAGAGTATAAAATTCATTGTGTAATTTTAGAATCTTTTAAACAGAATCCCAAGAAAAATTGTTATATGAAGTACTTTTAAGTTAGGGTAATGAGTTATAGACGTTACTCCAATTGGTGTATAGGAGAAGTATAAGAAAAGAAAAAAGATGAATGGATAGTTGGAAATAGAACAGACAAAGAATATTATTGAAAATGGTAATAAGATATGAAAGGATATATAAAGGTTTTGTTATGTTTTTTTTTTTTTTGGATGTTGTATATTGAAAAAAGGCAAAAAAAAATTTTTTTAATTAACAAGAAATAATTTGGATGAAAAGGAGAAGTTGGGATAAGATATGAAGTTAAATAGACAAAGTATTGATACTATAATTTGGGATTGTTATGTTCTATTGGTTTTCTTCTTTTATTATTTTTTCTTAGAAAAGAACTTATAAGCTGTTATGCCTTGTGCATTGTTTATATAAAATTGATAAAAATGGTTTATATATATAATATAAAAAAGAAAATGATAATAAGATATGGAAGGATATATAAAGTGAATATGATGTTTGAATTTGTGTCTGTGCGAAGAGTTTCAACCCGGGATCAGACAACCTTCAGAAAAGATCTTTTAGTTTTGTTTGTGTTCTGTAAAATCAATAAAATTTGTTTAAAAAAAAAAAAAAAGCTTTTGAAAACAGGAAAGGAGAGAAAAAAGAATAAAAGGGCAGGATCTGGAAGGGAGGAGACTGCCTGGAAATAAAAAGAACTTACAGCAAAATCTCAACAAGATTTTCAGAAGATACATTTTAATTGAAATATTGCAACAAAAACTCCAGGAGGGGGAAAGTCGAAAAGGAAATAAGAAGAAATAATTTGGGACTATTTGGATTACTTGACGATTTCTAGATTTTTGGTTATTGTATTTGAATGACTAAAATCAATAGGGTGGTTGTTTAAAACTGTTTAAAATGGCTCCACTTTTAGAAGAACTGAAAATGGAACTTAAAAAGTACAAAGAAGATGCACAAGAAGGAAGAGGTTCTTTTGGCTTCGTATTTCAGTTTTTAAAAATGAAGATTTGGAATTATGAGAAACAACAAGAAATGCCTGCAGAACAAGAAGATTGTGACAAAGAAGAAGCCATCTTTAATGAACAAGTGATCTTAGGTGGGGGGGGAGGAAAGGGGGGAAAGAGAATGGAAAGTTTAGGATTGGGAAAAACAACTCCCCCCCAAAATAGAGTGAAAAATAAGTATAAAATCAGAAAGCAACAGAAGAGGGAAATGCAGAAGAGAGAATCAGAACTAGAGAGACAAGGGGGTAAAAAGGGGAGAAAGAAGATGAGAGGGAAGAAAGAAAGGAAAAGAAGTTATAAAGGACAGAAGCAAAATATAGAGAAACAGGACCTATTTAGAGATAATGGGTGAAAATTTAATGGAAAAAGGAATTCTCCAAAGATACATAAAATAGTATTGTTATATTAGAAACAGAAATAATTTTAGAAACTATGAAACAATGTATGATTAAAATGTTTGGTAAAATAGCTATTGTAATTCAGTGGAATGCTTGTCAATAAAAAAATGTAACAAAATGAATATTTAATGATTTACAAAACATATGTGAAGAGAAATAAGGGAAAAATTAATTATGGAGATTATATGTGTCTTTAAGGAAGTATGATATTTAATTGAAAAGAAGTGTTAAGGATGTTAAGATTTTAATTATTAATGATAGAACTGAATTGGAATGGAATGAAGGTTTATAATTACATTTATTTATGATCTTTTTAAGAATGTATCAAGCAGAATTCGATTGGAAGCTATGTATTATGTATTATATTGAAGGTCATAACCTTAAGGTATATATTGAAGTTTAAATAAGAGTTGAATTGATGTAATTAAAAGATATAAAGGTGTCATACTCCAATTAGTAACCACAGGAGAAAATTTGTTTAATGAGAAAAGATAATATGAAATTGAAACAGAACAGACAAAAGTATAAATATAATTATTTGAATTGAGATGAGATAATCAAAATAAAATTGAGAAAATTAAAAGAGGGGAAAAACTATGTAGAAAATGTAGAACAGTATAAGATATGGAATAGAATACAAAAAGGAGCATGAAATTGAGTTTTGTGTCTGTATAAAGAAGTTCAACCCGGGACCATGATATTTTCAAAAAAGATGTTTTACTTGTATTTTGTATGTGTGAAAACCCAAATAAAACTTCATTTAAAAAAAAAGATTGTATCACTGTCTTCAAAAAGAGACTGGATAGCCATAAGGCAGGGGTGTCAAACACAAGGTCTGTGGGCCAGATATGGCCCTTAAGGTGTTAAGTTCTGGCCTGCGGGGCCATCCTAGAAACAGTGAAGGCCAGCCTGCAGTGATTCTGCCAGCAAAAATGAAGCTTGGGAGGGCCGCACATCGCCCTCTTAAGCTCTGTTTTCACTGGCAGAGGGTTGCAGGAGGCCATTGCAGCCGAAAACAGAGCTCAGAAGGCTGTTTTCACTTGCAGAGCACTCAGGATACCACAGGTGCCCCTGACAGGAGTGACGTCAAGCTGGCCATTCTGGGCATGCCCCCCCCAGCCCCCCTGAGGTCAAACACAACCCTGATGAGGCCCTCAATGAAATTGAATTTGAGACCCCTGATATAAGGTCTCTTGTTTGAGCAGGGAGACCTTATGTCATTAGCAGATCTCCAAAGTTCCTTCCAATCCTATTATTCTATGTTCTATATTTTATGTCATATTTATATTCAAATAGTTTCAGCTCTAATATATATGTGTTTAAATGTGGACCCAATCCAATCATTTATGGAGCAAAACAGGATGGGATTGAGTGTAAGAAGAAATAAGACATGCTGATAAAAAGTAGCCAACTCTCTGCTTACATCTAATCCTTCAACCTTCTGTCTCAATCATTTGTCTTCCAGATGGGAACATGTCCAATTTCAAAATCAGACCAAAGAGAAAATGCACTTTTAAATATAGAAAATGTTCAATTGGAATGGGGGGTGGGGATGGGGAAGAGATCCTAAATTAAATCTGATTTGGATACTGCTGGAGCAGATTCCAGTTAAATATAGAAATATTCCACTATGATTCCATATAAAGAATATTCCACTATGGTTTCCTATAAGGAAACAAACAAAATGTACTGCGTTTACATGATGAGCTGCAGAGGAATTATTTTGCCACTAATAACATAGATATATCTAAGTGAAACTGAATAGCTCTCTGGAATAATTTCTTTTTCAAGCACATGACAACAGTACATATAATCCACTTAACAATTCACCACAAGTCTTCTGAGACTAACCAAACAGTATCCCTAACTATCCAAAAAAAGCTGTTAATAAGACATCTCGGGAAAATAAAAGAATAATGGCTTTCACAAATATTCACTTTAAAAAAATATGAATCCCAAACACAATTTTCAACAGAAAGTAGTAAAAAAAACCAGCATGTTGGATTATGATATGTTAAAGAGCCTCAAAGACTCAATAAGAAAATCTGGAAACCTGATTATTTACAGTAGCCTGATAGAATTCACAAAACACTTCTGATATCTTAGTTTAAGGAACAACCAAGTAGGCTACTGTTATGTCCAAGTAATACAAAACAGTACAAACAGCAGAAGAAATAACATGGAGGTGATTGATCCAACCTCTCTCTTCTTCTTCTCAAAGGAAGCCTATATCACAATTTAAAATGATATAAAGTCAGGAAAGAGTTCAAACTTTTCCTAAGTATGGGAAGCACAAAGGCGGCTGACTTACCAGAGAACTTTCACATCTGTTCTCAGTACAGACAGAAATCAGAAACAAAACAACAGTCCCAATCATCTGTATCATGACACAATAATCCTGGGACATTAGCTTCTGAGTTGCAGTAAATTACAACTACCACTCTATCTTTTACTGATAGTAAGCACAAGAGAAGACGGTCTCCTATTAATGTTTAATCAAGTATGTGCGTGTAAGAGACGCAGCTGGGCAGATTCGTAAGATGCTTTTTTGCTACACCATTCAGCAGAATCATGGTTATTTGTCACCCAAAGCTCAACAGTAACTACAGGCATTTTCTAATTTTAATATAGGGCTCCCATCTGTTTGAAGACAACACATATCACCATGTTTCTCTCCCTTTGCAAAGAGCAAAACAAAAGACTTAGCTTCCAATTCTGAGACACAGGCAATCAACATTAAAGTTTTCCAAAGGAAACTTAAAGCCTCATTCCTTTAAAAGGCTTTTCACAATTATGTCAAATCTTGTGTTTGTGATACAAAAGGAGGTTCCCTTACACATCAACTAAAATTAATCTAAATCATCATGCCTTTACACTTTTTTTTATCTCACCCAGTTGCTTTTCTTGCTGTATTTATTATAGGTTACAAAAAGATTATTTAGCATTTCAGGATAACAGCCAAACACTACGGAAGCCCAACAATTCAAGGATAAGCAGAATCATTCAAAACAAGAAGGTGATATGAACAGATTGTTATAGTTTTGGAACAGTTCACCAATTAAATATGGGATTCTTTCAGTCAATGTTGTCTGAGTACATCACACATATCTTAAGCATATGTGAATGTGTAAGTGTGTGTATATGTTAGGACGTCATCCTCAGCATTTCCGAATAAAGGAGAAAGTATGCCTTTTCCACCATCTACACATTATTTCCACCAGGTTTTATTAAATCCAGTCTATAAAACATGACAGCCTGCAGTTGAGAGCAATTTGAAAGGCATATCAACCACTTAAGGAGTCAAAAGTGATAGTGGGAGAATAGCTTGTCCACAAATGGGTGGAGGAAAACACAGGTTTAGCAAAACGCACAGCCTTCTCTAACAGGGAGATTCTAAAACATGTTTAGGATACATTTGTTTTGTTTTTTTGGCAAACCTATTTCTGCAGGCAAGAGACAGGGCTGCTGGGCTACTGGATTGCAAAAAAAAGGGGGGGGGTGTTAAGAGACACAGAGAAAAGCACAATGGCTCTTAATACAAAAGGCCAGCCTTTTCTTCCTCCCAGCCTCTCCATTTTACCTCAGCTGCAATACAGCCTTATTCCAACGTTTTAAAAAGACAGCATGATGGAAGAAAATGATTTTCACTAACAGAAACAATAAACAGAACGAAGAAAGCTGGGGGAAGGGAGGGGAGAGATTTTCACTGCTGCCTACAAGTATATAATTTAAATATTCCTACCTCTTCACTATTCCATTTGGATGGGGGGGGGGGGGGACCCAGTAATATCAGCCATCCAGCACCAGCTTATTCTGTTTCTTCACCTTTGCGTGAAGCTGTAGTAGCATTGCCTCTGAAAGGACTGTGAGCATCTCAGCAAGAACCAACATAGTAGAATAATCACATGAAAAACATGGCTGGCTGGTGCATCGACAGATGCAAACAAGAACTTACTGACTGAGGCTTATTTCTAGCCTTGCACAGTTCTCCCCCTCCCTTTTCTTTAATGAGAGCCAGGTCTCCCTTTATTAACCTGGCAAAGCGACTCGAGTCGGCTGAAAAGGCTTGGCCAATATAATTGGAATCTTTTTTTCTCTCTCTCTCTCTCAGCACCACTTCATTCATTCATTCATTCATTCACTCGCTTGCTCAATTCATTCCATCATTCTTCTCTCCGTCAATCAAATAAACCCAACAAAGATATTATTCGAAAGAGAACGGAAGATCCTTTTACCTGATTCAGCGCAACTTCATGTGTGAGAATCAGAGAGAGGGAGGGAGAGAAGCAGAGATTCTGGAGCTGATGTAGAGGAAAAAAGTCTTTTGAGATTCTACCCACCCCGCTTTTATTTTATTGCAGTCCACAGTCTCATCTACATGCATCAGAGCAAGCAGTTTCTAGCAGCTGCTTCTTTTTATTAAGCCCACAGGCACAGAAAATTAGTCCCCTGCCCAGTTATCCAATTCAGTTCTGTGCAAGCTTTTCAGCCACCAAAATCCTGGACGAGGCCAGTCCCTTCTGTCCCCCTGGTCAGCCCCCACCCCATCTCCACATGGCCTTTGGATAAACAAGAGTTTCGCATCGCCCACTAAGCAAATCACATGACCCTGGCACTCAGCAGCAAGAGAGAAAGAGAAAGGCTAGCTGGATGTTGGGTTGAGCACTGAAGGCCCTGCCTAAAATGATCTCCTGCCCCTTCCCTGCCTTGCAACTTATTTCATCTTCCTAAAATATCTAACTCTTGGATGTAAGAATCAGAAAGTTCAACAGAGATCAGCATTTAAAAGAAAGGAAGGTGGAACAAGGGGCATATGTTGTACTCTGAGGAGGTCTCAACAAACACAATGGTTGTTTAAGACTTTGCCATTTTTAATTGATAGGGTACTTTTACCCAGTCTCACATGTAGCCTGCAACTGCATCATCATTCTGTCTCCTCCTGCCCTCCCCTCCTCCCAATTAAAAACCTACATCTGTTCAGTCATGCAATGCATTTGATGAAGTGAGCTGTGGCACACCAAAGCCCATGCCTTTAATGAAATTTGCTAGTCTGATAAATTCTGAATTTATTTTCTAAGAATGCTAGGTAGAGATATCGGAATTGGTTAAACCCAATCTCTGATCAGCCCTTCAAGGGCATGCATGCCCAATTTAAAGTACTGAGTATAAAACATGCAGCCAGTTTTCTTTCTTGTCACCCTCTCTAGATGTAAGCAAATAACCAAAAATTCTATCTGAATTAGAAGAGCTATTAAATTAAGTGGAAACAAGATTCATTGTGAGATTTTAAAACCCATTAACCATTAAGTGTTTTGGGGGGAGGGTTAGTTACAATCAACTTACTATTAAACTTGTCTTAGAAGTCAATCCTGCTCATGCAGAATAAATAATACAAAGCAAACATCTGTTTGGAAACAAAAATATGTAGTAGGGAGATAAAGAGACAAACCAAGATAGAGTTATTTGCTGGAGAGTTGAAATATAGGAAGTTGCTTTATGCTAGCTAACTCTATTGATCTATACGGGCCAATGATGTCTATTCTGACAAATAGCTACTGTTCAGAGTTTTAGGAAGTAATCACTCAGGGCTGTTTACCTGATTTATTGACTGAATTTATATCCCATTTGCCACCAAAAATAGCATTCAAGACAAACCTTTTAATCTAATTAGTTTCACTGGGATATCACACAAGGAAAACATACTGAAGATGCTCCCTAAATAAAAATACAGAAGAGTCCCTAACTAGAAAGGCAAAGCTTAATTTTAAAAACATGATGAGGTCATCTTGAAGATCATATGCCCAACTTTCCATGAATCAGCAAGGAAAAGTGATGGCCAACAAGACAGCTTCAGGAGTGTACTCTATATACTGTTTGCAGAGAAAAAGTACCGTATATACTCGAGTATAAGTCGAGTTTTTCAGCCCATTTTTTGTGCTGAAAAAACCACCCTCGACTTATACTCGAGTCAGATTCCCCTCTGAAAAAAAAATGGTGTAGAGCTCCGAAGCTGGGCAGCCACTTCCCTGCTTCCGTGTTTCCTTTGCAACTTTTAAGCATGGGAGGGGGAGGCTTTTCTGAGCTCTAGGCTGAAAAAGCAACGCGAGCTGAGGTCGCTCCACTCAGTTTCATTTCCTCAGCTCCAGCTGCTTTCAGTCCACTCGGGAGGAGGGGGAGGGGGAGGAGGAGGGGGAGGCTTTTCTGAGCTCTAGGCTGAGAAAGCAACGCGAGCTGAGGTCGCTCCACTCAGTTTCATTTCCTCAGCTCCAGCTGCTTTCAGTCCACTCGGGAGGATGGGGAGGGGGAGGAGGAGGGGGAGGCTTTTCTGAGCTTTAGGCTGAAAAAGCAACGCGAGCGGAGGTCGCTCCACTCAGTTTCATTTCCTCAGCTCCAGCTGCTTTCAGTCCACTCGGGAGGAGGGGGAGGGGGAGGAGGAGGGGGAGGCTTTTCTGAGCTTTAGGCTGAAAAAGCAACGCGAGCGGAGGTCGCTCCACTCAGTTTCATTTCCTCAGCTCCAGCTGCTTTCAGTCCACTCGGGAGGAGGGGGAGGGGGAGGGGGAGGCTTTTCTGAGCTTTAGGCTGAAAAAGCAACGCGAGCGGAGGTCGCTCCACTCAGTTTCATTTCCTCAGCTCCAGCTGCTTTCAGTCCACTCGGGAGGAGGGGGAGGAGGAGGAGGAGGGGGAGGCTTTTCTGAGCTTTAGGCTGAGAAAGCAACGCAAGTGGAGGTCGCTCCACTCAGTTTCATTTCCTCAGCTCCAGCTGCTTTCAGTCCACTCGGGAGGAGGGGGAGGAGGGGGGGGGAGAGAGAGATATATCATAAGAACGGCTCTTGGTTTTTTCTTGCAAGGGAGAGAGTGACTCCTGCCTACCACTGTCATCATCATCATCTTTTGCGTTAGTGAATCAATCAAACCTTTCATGATAGTGAGATCGTTTCCCAAATTTCCCTTAAATCAGGGAAGAAATCAGAAACAAACCTTTGGGCTGAGAATAAGCTTGTTCCTATGATGCCATTTTTGTTCACTTCAGTGTGAAAAGTGTGAAAAAACACACTTCTTTTTCTTCATCTTCTTGTTCCCTATTTACTGGTCTCTTTCAAAGAGGAAATTGTGAACATCAAACTTATTCTCAACTGTCCTAGTGAAAGTTTTTATTGGCATCTATTTTTATTTTTGAAATTTACCAGTAGCTGCTGCATTTCCCACCCTCGACTTATACTCGAGTCAATAAGTTTTCCCAGTTTTTTGTGGTAAAATTGGGTGCCTCGACTTATATTCGGGTCGACTTATACTCGAGTATATACGGTATACCAAATTTGTTGTGATAAGATCCACTTACAGTTTTCATAATTTCAGTAAAAGTAAATGAAATCTAGAAAAAAAAAATAATCTGAGGAACTTGCAACAGAATGATAAATTTCCAGAAGTGGTAAAAAGTATTTTCAGGGAAAAATGATAAAAGCAATGAGTCTGTAATAGGCTTCCACAGATACACAGATATACTCAACTGTGATTCCCCATTAGGGAATTTTCCATTGGGAAAACTCCCACATTGCAAATTCACCAAAGCAGAGATACACTGTGAATAAATGGATAAGACAATGGTGGGTTACCATGAGAAATTTCTGAAAGAAGAATATATGGATATGGATATTATAAGATGTCAAAAACATAATAAGAAATATTTTCTGCCACCAATAAGGAGTGAAGAAAATGCATTATACTGGAAAGTGACCAAAAGTAACAATACCAAACTCCAAAAACCTACAATATTTTAAAAATAGCTTTAGAAAATGACATCCTCTGCACATGCTCTCAAGAATCATTAATATCCATCATGAACAACTAATATCCATTAACTATGAGATTAGTTCCTCTTAGCTTTCCCAAAACAACTAAAGACAATGGGATCAATAATATGCCTTTGGTAATGTGGCCCAACATTCTTATTAACAGTTTGGTCCAAGGATTAGCTTGTTCCATGAAAAATACTTTTAGTTTGACTTCTGAATAGAATATGTAAATGACTAATGCATGTAAGAAACTACAAAACATATTCATTAATTCATCAATTCACTTATAAGGTCATTTAAAACTTCTATGTTAGTCTAACCAATCAGCAGGTTACCACCTAACATACATTAACAAGATCAATAGCCAAAATAACCAAATGATAAATGACAATACATAATATATTCCAATGATAAGGAATCATAACATTTATAATCATATTCTCTTGTACCAAAGAAATCCCTTCAAATGCCAATTGAAATGACCAAGTTTTTATTGTCTTCCTAAATTCCATTAATATTAGAGCAAGTTGAATCTCTACATAGGTGTTCTTCCAGAGAAGTGGGACAATGATAAAAAGGTTCCATCTTTGAGAACTTTGTAGAAGACATTTCTGAAGACAAGGAATTTAAAGGAAGCCCACTTTTCTCAATCTAATTGGGTGGGCAGAAACTATTTAGACATTTTAGCTTTCAGGAAATCTGAGTTTACTTCATTCTGGTGAAATTCTACAATATTTATCTTCTCAACTATAAGAATGTAGTTTATTTAGATAAAAGACAGGAGAGTCAGTGTGGTTTTACAGTAAAGAAACTTCGGGTGTGATTTTGAGCCATGCTCCTACAGACCAGCTTCCCTCACTTGTTTTTTGTGGGGGGTGATAAAAAGAAGAGAAATCCCTGCCTTGAAGTGAACTTAAACTTTTAAGAATGTACAAAAGCCTCCATAATATTAATCAGTACGCAGAGAATAGCTTTTGGTGTCTAATTTAGGGGAAATAGATCATTTTTCATTGGGAAAAATCCAAATAAATGACTAAGCAGTACTGAATGACCACTCTTTAATGAACTATTATTATTAATAAAACATGTAATTCTCCATTCTAGTGCTTAGACAACAATCTTGAATTTGATGATCAGTGTCTGTTCTTCAGATTGTTATCTCTAACCAGATGACACCGAGAAAAAAATATGTTGCTATCATTAACTTTAAAACAATATCCCTTGCTTAAAAACTATACTGAAATATAGCAGCATTTATTAACACTGCTCAGTAGTTAATTAACAAATATATTGACCCCATTCAGATGCATTCATATTTGAAGTATTGTAACACTTTATGAGCATAGATAAATGGCTTCTGTAAAGGATCTTACTTAGAATCTGGAAATTTAATTTGTGACTTTTCCTTTATTTCCAATGTATTTTAGAGTCTGGTGTTGATCCAAACAAACATTCCTATGCGAAGTCTATTTCAAGCATCCAAGGAATTGATTCCATTATCCATGATCCCAAAGATGCTTTTTCAAAAGGCAACTGGATTTTGTTTTGGAAACACAAAGTTTTGAAAAAACATCTTTGGGACAATAACCACAACATGGATGACTGAGGATCTCCACAGATATTGATGGGATTCGCTTAACATTTTTTTCTGTAATATTCTACTAGAATTTGCTTTCTGTTAATTTCAGGTGCTGTATTCTGCAAGGCTAAAGGAATAGGTCATAACCCTCTTCTACCAGTGATACCAATTTTGATTATTTCAAAACAGCCCATCTTCTCTTTCTTAAGTTAAACATACCCAATTCCTACATATTCCTTCTTGCTGTACTTCATTTCTGGTCCTGTGATCATCCTGGTTTCTGGTTTCTGAATACATTTCAATTTATCTATAGTCTTCTTATACTACAGCACCAGTTGAACACCATCGGCATTAACAAAATCACCATCAGTCAATTGCAAAAGGCAGCTTTACTTGGAACACCTACATCTGCCTATCCCAGGTCCTTGGGAAAGACTAGATAGGTGGTCAAAAATGCCAAATCCAGTCTAAACATCTGCCTGTGCAATCCAAAACCGAAATGAAGTGAAATGAGCAAGTAATAAATACATTTTAAATATCTTAGATGGATTTATGGATCTCCTACATTTAGAAGCTGGATGCCACACAAGTCACTGTATTTTCTAAATGTACCCATTTAGTGACTTGTAGCCTTGTAGCATAGCTAAAATTCCTGCCCAAATATAATGCATTAAGACAAACCAGTCTTCTCATTATAACTAGGTTGTTAAATTGCTTCCATTTTTGCACTTCTGGAACCTTGTTCCTCTTCCCATGTGTAGCAATAGACATACAGTTTGCTATCCTTTTGATCTTACAGCTTGCTATCCTTTTGATAAATTCTGGGCTCCTTTTGAATTTCAGTCTTGGAGACAGGTCCCAGAAACCAGATGAAGTCTATGGTTAAAATTTTATCAGCTATTGCTTGTACAATTGTTCAATACAATTCTAAGATGAATTCTTCACCATCCTGTTGTTCTCATTGTGAATATGAAGACCAGCATTTTGAAACTATCCACTATTGATAGTTGTAAATATGACTGTTTCCCTAATTTGGTTAATCTGACATCAAATTATTTGGCTAATTATATGTATCCCTCTTTTCCTCAATATTAATTATCATTTTGACTTAATGAAACATTCATTTCCTTAGAGCAGGGGTGTCAAACTTGCCTTGTCACGTTGTCCTCATGTGATATATTGCGACTTTTCCCCTTTGCTAAAACGGGGGTGGGATGGCCAGTGCGTGATGCATCCGGCCCACAGGCTGTGAGTTTGACACTCCTGCTGTGGGCCGGATGCATCACACACTGGCCACCCCACCCCCGTTTTAGCAAAGGGGAAAAGTCGCAATATGTCACATGATGGCAACGTGATCATTAGAAATAATGATCTCAAAGATGGTACCAGAGATCTTTCTAAACACCAAAAACAAAACTATGATACGTGTTTAGAAAGATCTCTGGTATCATCTTTGAGATCATTATTTCTGGAAAGACCAAAAAAGAAAAAAATGGTCCAGACTTCATGCCCAAATCTAAACTAACCCAACTCCTTTTGAAATAGGCCAGTGGGTCAATACTCTTTTATGACTCACATGGGCCTGATTATACTTCACAATAGCTGTTATATTTGCTATAAAGCTTCCTATGACATCTCACCACAATTATATGATGTATCTCAGTGTAGAAAGTAGTCCTCAAAAGATTCCAGCCGTCCTTTTTTAAAGCAGAGTTCTTGCTGAAAATTTAGTTCTTGCCAATTTGAAATATAATAGTATTTCAATCCAAAAGATCCTTCCCTTTCAAACACCTTTGAACAGAATAAATGCTATGGTTGGCAGCAGGTTAAACCAGAAAGTGTTCATTTGGCTGTCAATGAGGAAGATGGCAGAACATGGGCTCTGAAAGTTTGGGAGGGGAGGGGAAGGGGAAGGGGAGGGAAGGATAAATTGTGTATCATGTACTCTCCTTAGAAATATTTGCTCTAGCTTTTCCATCTTTGTTTAGGAAAAAAAATGATAAACTTAAAAGAGTTGAAATTTAACTTCATAATACCCAGAATATTTTTTAAATTAATATTGAATCTTACCTTTAAAAATTATCAATGTAAACTACAGAATAAAATAAAAGGCTAGGCTCCATTGGGTCAAGTTTAACTCCTGATGGCTAATCAGATGTTCCTATGCAATCTTCTAGGGGAACAATGCAAATATCCCTTCTCTTTGATTCTTTCTGGGATTTTATTTTAAATTACTCAATACCTAAAACTGTAATATTTTCTAGTGGTTTCTATCCAAGTAGTAACTGCTTGATCCTGCTTTGTTTTTGTGGCTAGAAAAGGGCTGACTAGGTACTTCCATCTATCTGGGTCACAGAGTAATCCTGTGGTATTATTTGAGATTATAGGTTAATTTCTTGTTTCTTATCATAGATGTTGTATTGTTTATTATTATTATTATGGGTAGTTGCACAGTGAGCCAGATGTTTAGATGAATTTGACATTTTTGTCCACCCATCCAGTCCTTCCCAAAAACCTGAGATAGTTGTTTAATAAAATTAAAGCTATTGTCACAGAATGTAAGTTGTTCTAAGCAAAGCTACCTTTTGCAATTGACTGATTATGATTTTTGTCAATGCCAATGATATTCAAGTGGTGCTCCAGATGTTTTGGGATTCCACCCAAGGTGGCTATTATTTTTGATACTATCTTTGTTTTCTTTTGCTACAATCTTTCTACTACTATTTGCAGGTCTTGATATTTTATGGTTTTCTTTAGTTTGTTTAATTAATTGTTCTATTCAGTTACCCCCAGGTATTACAATGTCCACTATCTAGATTTTTGATCTGTCTTACCAACAGTTGTTAAGTCTGGGCTATTATGTAGCTGCTTGCAGGCAAGTTTTATTTATTGCAAATATTCCAGTGTACCATTGTTGCCACTTTATTTATTTATTTAGATTTGACAATACATTGGTGGTTTACAGTGATTAGAACATGTGATTAGAAAGCAGAATTAGTTTTAATTAGAATTAACTGGAAAAGATGTTCCCAACCAGAAGCCCAGAATGCTGGAAATGTAAAAACAGTCAAGGTATCTTTTTTCACATGTGGTGGACATGCCCGGAATGTTGAAGTAGAATTAAAAAATGGCTAGAGGAAATAACGACCCAACAAATTGAGTTTAGACCTGAACTTTTCTTCCTAGGGATAATAAGAGGAGACTACAGCAAAAAAGATAAATATATTATTCTGCATATAACTACTGTGGCCAGAATTGTATACACACAAACCTGGAAACACGACACTATTCCCACTGAAGGGATAGTGATAAAAATATTTTAGATTACGTGGAGATGGACAGGCTTACACTAGAATTAAAAGATAGAGGTGAATCAGAATACAATCTGGTCTGGGACACATGGTACAGTTGATAAGATTATAAAAGTAAAGATTAGTAATGTAATTATGATGTATATACGAGTATCTGTGATGCTGTAGTGTGGTAAATAGTGTATATATGTTATAAACTGTTGAGAAATGTTCAATAATTTTTTTTTTTTTTTTAAAAGAAAGTAGAATTAGAACTAGAACATGATTAGAAACAAGAACAAAAACCCAAAATACAATATAAAAATCATTATGCTGTTGGAGAGCCAGGCTGGTCTAACGGTTAAGGTGCTCAACTTCCAGGAGATGATAGGTTTTAATCTTACCTTAGGTGTTTAATCCTGGGTGACTTTGCCCAGGTATTCTCTCTCAGCCCTATAAAATTGGTCCTGCCAAGCCACTTTTGAAAACTTGGCCAGGAACTTGCCTGTGTAATCACCAGGAAACAGGGTTGAACTGATGGACTAAAAGAACATTATTGTAAGCCATTTTGAAAGATTTGGTGGCATATAAAACAAATCAGCTTGCAAGTGTCCTACTAAAATAATTATATTCTACTTTATTTCAGCTCCATCATATCCAGCAATGCCAATGCATTTGCAGTGACCTATCACATACCCCATCCCTGTGTCTCCTCCTGTTCTCTTCACTTAGCTTTGACTGTGAGCAGATTATGTTCTGGTTCATTTGATTTGGGCCCAATTTCCTCCTGTCCGCACTTGCTGAATTGATTTATGAAATCCATTTTTAACTACATATTCAAGCTGCAGGGTTTAGCATTTTGGCTCATGCTAAAGGTTTAAACCCAATCTTAGCATTATGAAACAACTAAAAGACATACTGTAGAGATACATGCTTGAGTCCACTCTATTATTGTGAATGTCTCCTCCCAATTTTCTCTCAAAGATGGTTTATCCTTGGGCTATGGCTCAGGAGTTGTTTTATTCATGATTTTGGGAAGATAGTGGCGACCAGGTGGGCAATAACAAATTATATTCCCTTGAACTGCATTATTTTGGTGACTGTAAACAGTTTTGAGATTTTGTTTAATGAAAATCATATAGCAATTTTGTAAATCTATAATATCCCCTTTTCATCATATCAATCCCCTTTCTCATCCATCTCCTCTATTATCATAGAGAGCAGGGGCAGAGGGCAAGAAAAAGTCCTCAATAGCGCAGTAGCAAAGTATTTGCTAATAGCACGGCAAATGACCATTTCCTACTCAATTTCCTGGTCTTTATAGCTAGAAGAGATGATTGCTTTACAAGGCCAAGGATTTGCAGAAAAGAGGAGGAGTGGAAGATCAAGTTATGTGTGTGATCCTAATAATCAGAAGTGTATGTATGTAAATAACATGTCTCTAAACAAAACAGGAAGGGAAAATGACAAGGACTTATTTTAAAGGTGGGTTGATGGAATATGTGAGATCCTGCTTAATGCATTTACATTACAACAATTATGTTTGTACTTTGCATTACTTTTAATTGATATAATTATATCAACTTAGATCAGTCAATTAACTTAATGCTCATTAGTGCAAGGGGTTTCTTCTTTTCTTCTTTCCATTCCACCTTTGCTTTATGGAATATAGATTTTTAGCAAGAGCCCTTATTCAGTTTTTTTCTCACATGATCAAAACCAGACTGCTACTGTGAGGCTGCTTTAATATTATAAGTTATTTCAGTAATAAATGTGGGATATTCTGCTTAGCTTTCGATTTCCTAGTTAAATAATTGGTAATGGATATAGAGGTTTAAAAATAATAATGTATATAAATATAAGGACTGGGAGGAAAAGGGAAAGAAGAACCTAGAGATCTTAAATTGATTGTTCTACTTTCTGTGTACAATTCAGTGGCTCTGTTCCCAGTTGTGTGAAAACTGTAGGAAAAATATCAAGTTGCCCACCTAGGAACTACTATAAAATGTGTGGCATTACTGCATTTTTGCAAGGCTTTCTTCTCTGCTAGTGCCTGTCTATGCATAAGCAGATAGAAGAAAGCATCATTCAAAGAACTTTGGGGTTTTCAAATATTGCTCGGAACAAGAGCTTGGATTCTCTGCTTCACAATTATGGAATAAATAACAAAAGATGGCCTTGATAAAAAAAAAAAAAGAAAATAATTAATCTTAAAGCACAAAAACCTCAAAGATTGATTAAAAACTAGACCTGCTTCGTCTATATCAAGCCTCATACAGATGTTAACAGTATTCTTTCCTTTTTGGTTTCACTTTGTTTTACTTAGTTGTCGACCATTTGAAAACTCTTATCAGTATGGAATAATAATCATGGATTTGGCAATTTTATTAGCTGTCTTGCTTTAGGACTGAGATATGAAGACTGGTTTCAGTAGGCACCCTGTGTATGGGAAAAATTCAGAGTGATGAATGACATAGCTTAGCTAAAACATTTGGTTTGCTTTACAAGCAAATATTCATCTTGTATCGTGTGTAATGCTGAAAAAAAGAAAACCAGGTTCAAATCTAGCCCGAGTATAGAGTAGTTCACACTGCTTTAGGCAAGTTATTAAATCTTATTGTTACTAAATGGTCATGAAGTCAAAATGCTATTCTGAGTTCTACAA
The DNA here is from genome assembly GCA_033807585.1 of Hydrophis major. Classification (NCBI taxonomy): domain Eukaryota; kingdom Metazoa; phylum Chordata; class Lepidosauria; order Squamata; family Elapidae; genus Hydrophis; species Hydrophis major. The sequence goes on from CM066329.1 coordinate 73,641,519, forward strand.
AGGAAGCAACCAACCAATCCATCTCTTATTCGTAAGCAGTTTAGATACTGACAATAATACAATATCCTCTATTCAGGAGTAAAATGCCCCACATTTTTATTGTGTACATGACAGATTGATATATTCCAAGTTATATTTACTGCTAAAGTTATTTATAAAGAGTATAGAATGTACATAACTCTTTCAGAAATAATTTCGGCTATAAACATTTCTTTGGCTCAAGAAATTTTTACCCGGTGTCAGGAAGAATCATCATAGATTTGGACTATGAACAAAATTTTGAATTCATTCTAATGTGGAGATTATATCAAGACTCCTGATATGTTGGAGCAATTGAGAAGGAAGTAAAAAAAAATTCTACAGACTGATGATACAAGTTTTCATGTTGAAATATTTAGGGACAAATCTATACTTCAAGCATTATGACCCAAGAATTAACCTGACTCTGTTAATCAAGACAAATTCAACTATTTATTATAAATACTGTAGAAAAAGGGCTGGGTTCATCTATGATGGCCAAAAGTTAAGAGGAAATTAGTAGCACCTTTTCCAGCTAACGAATTTAAATGTGCTTCTTTTCAACAAGAGCTAATTGATTGTAAAAGGATTTGTTGTTGCTGTTGTTCAGTTGCTATGTTGTGTCCAATTCCTCAAGACCCCATGGACCACAGCATGCCAGGCCCTCCTGTCCTCCACTGTGTCGAAAAAATGTCCCAGTTTTAATTGTTTATATTGCATGTTAGTTACCTATAAACCAAGGATGCCAACTTGGCAACTTTAAGTCTCGTGGCCTTCAACTCCCAGAATTTCTCAGCCAATCATGCTGGCTGGAGAATTCTGGGAGTTGAAGTCCACAAGTGTTAAAGTTGTCAAGGTTGGAAAGCCCTGCTATAAACCTTTGTAGGCATTTGACTGCATTCTGAAATGATCATCTTTGTTCAAAGATAAGCACAGAATCTTTCTGGGCTCAATTAACAAGAAGAGCGTAACATCTGATTCTCCTCATGCCAGACTACTATAAATTCTTGTCAGATCATTCAGAAATATAGGTTTCCCAGATGAGAACGTTCTCTCACATAAGGAGAGTAATTAGAGCAGACTCTTAGTGAAACCACTACACATTCTATACCCATCCAGGTCTTCCTTGAGGTGAAAGTCAGAGCTGGTTATTCCCAATTATGCATGAGATTCCATTTACCAAGAGATTAGCAAAATGGGCATGGAAGGTTTATTGCTCACAGACCTGACTACAAATCCTTATGGATATTCAAACTGCAAATGTGTTTTTAAAATGTGTTTTGTCATTCATAACTGAGTAATCTGAAGATTAGTTGTTGGTCTACTTATCATAATTCAATATATATTTGCCTATTTATTGTAATTCAATTTTGTATTTTGAGTTTCTGTTTCTTGCAAGTCTTTGGCAGTTTTCCTAACTTTGAGTACTATGGTGTTTTCACAAAATTAATTGAATGAGCAGGTTTTGAGGCAAATCATACCCATTATCTCCCAGGTCTTATACACCAAAACATTTACAATAAGAAAATACCAAGGCTTGTTCTGCCAGAGGCTCTCTAACTATAGCATTGTATCATATATAAATACATAGCTGAGATACAGAAGGAAAACTCTGCTACAAAACACTTTACAAATAGACAATATGATCAAAACTATCTAAAAATAATTATTCTATACTATCAGAATAAAAAGGCATTTTTCAGCTTATTTGAGCACTCTTTCGATGCAAAAATTACCAGAACTTTCTCATAAACTTTAGCAAGACGGGCTGTCCTATTGTGACTCACTGTGAAAGAAATCTGTGAGAGTGTACCCACATCAATTATCCCTATTTTGTTCCTTCTAAGAAATGATTTACTGGAAGAAATGTTAACTTTCTATTAAATTCAAAGCTATGATTCCAATGTGTTATTTTCCTGAAACAAAAGCTAGCATCCCAAGCCCACAACAAGCTATGCTTATACATTTCACTTTGTGAAAAACAAACCTACACAGTGAATGCAGAACTAACATAAATCAAATATTTTTGATTTGTTTACTCAAAGTAAAAAAATAAATAGGTGACGTACAGTGGTGTATACATAATTCATAGGAAAGAAATAACAATCATTGTTGTTTCCAAACTTGGTTTTGGTTGGTCTTGGCTGTTGGTACTGTTATTGCTTATCTTTTTCTTTTGAATGCCCTGTTTCATTTAAATCCTTTTTTTTTCTTGATGCATTTTTAACAGCATTTTGGTGTGAATAAAGACAAAAATATAGATTTCATATGTATAATGAAAACATGCCATCCACTTTGTGCCTTTTAGATGGGCTTGAACCATACATAGGATGGTTACATGGAAGTACAGAGGAAGTCCAAATTTGTAGTATTAAACAAAATAGTTTGTGAAATCATCGATCCATAATTCTAACACTAGTTACTTTCAGAGTAAGCTGAGTTATGCAAAATATAAGGGAAACATAACCAAATAATAATTAAAAGTGTGACAGAAACAAGAAAAGGCCAGTTAAATAAAATTATTTTACATCAAAACACACATCTCACCATGCTTTCTGTACTTACTATTTATTCCTTGTTCTCCAGAATGGTTTGACAGGATCCATGCATGCAAAGTATTCAGCTCTGTTCGGCTATAGACTGAATAGAAAAAACTGATGACACACCTCCATTTGGGCCACCATCTCCAGTTCTTCTCCGTAGAACTGCTGCGAGCATCCAGAGAGTGGGAGGTGCTCCAGTCTCCACTTCTCACAGGCTGAGCTGAAATTGAGGAACGCCCTCCTCCTCCATGTGACTCCTCCATGCGTTCCCCCAGTTTTAGCTCAGCCTTCGAGAAGCAGGCAGCTTTTTCTCATTCCTTGGCCGTTTCAGGTGATTGTTGAGAATTTGATCAGGTTTGATTTCATTTTTTTCCTCTCCCTGCAAGGCTAGTGCGATCCCAAAATTAGTTGTGGAGCGATTTCGCTCCCAGGAGGGAAGTAAGGGGTTTGGAGCCTTTTGCCGCCCCCACCCCTCCTCTTCTAGCCTCTGCCGTTCCAAGCGCGTTGGGCTCAGCCGCTTGGCCCTGCACTATACTTTTAAAAAGCACGATTGCGTCTTCCCCCCTAGAACGCCTCAGAGGAGGCAGCGCCTTCTCTCCCAGCTCCTTTCTTCTCCTGCTTGAAGTTGCGGTGGGCTGGTGCGCTTCTGTGCTGTGCACTCTGAGCCGGGCGGCCATTTTGGGCGCGCCTCGTGGCCGGTGCCATTTTGTTTTGCTGATCAAGTAAGGCCTTAATTTTTTTATTTTGAATTTAAGAGTGAGCTGCAAGGCTTTTGTAGGCCCTTTAGCGGGACCGTCAGGCCACGTGCAGCCTTTGATTTTACTGAGAGAGCACTGTGGCCCCGTGCCCTGTTGTCTCTCTTAGATTTGATATTGTTGGCTTTTTCCTTGGCCCGCAGCTAGTTCAGAAGCGCAGGCACGTACTCTCCATGTTGTTGGGGGGCTGCCTAGAGAGACCCCTTTTTCTTGTCTTGCCTTTTACAGATTTGCTTGGCCTCAGCGTTCATTTGGTCTATTTGGAATTAAGTTTTTTTGCTGTACCTTCTTGGGTCTATTTGGTTTTCCTTACTTGAACCTGACCCTTTTTTGTATATAATTGCCAGTGTATATATTCAGGATTTTAAATTAGCTTGCTAGAATTTTTTCTGTTTTTTATTGCATAAAGTTCAAAAAAAAAAGAGAAAGGAGATTTTTTTGAATAGATAATAGTTAGTTCTAGAATAAAATTTCTTTCAAAAAGGGGGACGTGACCCAATTTTAGGAAAACTGGTTTACATTTGTAGGCCGAACTCCTAGGCGTGCCAACCGCCATTTTCTTTTCAATTCCATGGCAGAGGCTAATCCTACTGGCTCTTCTCTGAAGGCCAAATCTAAGACGCACTACCTTCGCAAAAGGGACAAGGATTCTTCCAGTGCTTCTCAAAGAGATGCCTTACGACGTCATAAGGCCCTAGAAAGGGAGTTTAGCAAGCGGGCTAAAGAGTCACACTCTATAACACCTGCCTTTCCTTCTACCCCCCCTGCCGAGCCAACCCTCTTCCTCTAGGGGCGGTACTTCCACCCGAGGCTGCCAGCCCTCCTGTGTACCAGCAGGCCTACGCTCTGAGGATCCTGCTCCAAACATTGTACCTGAGAACATCAGAGAATGGATGCAGTCTGCCATCCATCAAGGCATAGTTGAAGGAATGCAGCAGCTGGCTAGACCGGATTCCCGAGGGAGGACTCCCGAGGCTGAATCTTTATCTGGGAGATCTCCTTCTGCACCAGCGTCACAGCATGGTCAGGTACCTCCTCACATGGATGTTCCATTTCCAGAGAGGGAGGATACCCAAGAAGAAGAGGGAGTGGGCCTTGAACCGTTCGGAGAGTGCGAAGGTTCTGATAGAGGTTCCCTACAGTATTCTGAACCCTTTATGGAGGGGGACCTAATGGAGAGAGAAATGTCAGAAGATGAGGGTCTTTCTCCTGAACAACCTGCTGTTGTGCGTCTTTTTAAGCCCCATTTATTTAAGTCCTTGTTATTTAAGGCAAAGAACATTTCAGGTCTGACCTCTCAGCCTCCTCCTGAACCCCCTCCATCGAGTCCAGAAGGTCCTGATGACCTTATGTTCAGACAGCCAACAGTGGCAGCAGACATTATTCCGCCCCCCCCCCCCCCCACCAATCTTCTCAGATCTGGTGGCAAAGCAGTTGGCCTCGGTGGGTCCTTCTCCGGCTCCTTCTAGTCAGGACAAGAGGTTGTTTACCCTGGATCCGGATTTCTCAGCTATGTTAGACACCCCGGAAGTAGATGATCCGATTGTAAGACTTGCTTCCTCTTCCAATCCTATCGATGCACTGGAGGCACTGAAGCCGGAGGATAGGCGAGCGGAGATGGCGCTCCGGTGGGCTCACACCGCTGATGCTTGGGCTATCCGGTCGGCCACGGCCGCTTCCTTCTTCACCTGGTCCTCCATCAGGTGGCTCAGACAGCTGAAGCAACACATTTCCCCAGCTGATACCAGAGCCCATCAAGATATTGCAAAGATCACGGCAGCGGCGGAATTTGCAGCCGACGCTACCTTTCATTCGGTTAAATTCTCATCCCGAGCTATATCTTCCCATGTTTCTGTCAGAAGATTGCTTTGACTTCAACACTGGCAGGCTGATATTAAAAATAAGTCCAAGTTGGCTTCAGCCCCCATAGTAAAAGGGAAATTATTCGGGCCCGCTCTGGAGCCATTGCTCCTGAAAACCTGAAATAAGAAAAAGTTTCTGCCTTCACTTTTTCGTAGTCAGGAAGCCAAGAGTTCCCAGTCCTTTCGGAGGGGCTCCTTTCGTCCCTCTTTCCAGTCATCATTCTCTCCTAGATTTCAGGGCTCCCCCTCATTCCGGCCATCCTACCAGGATCGGGGTGACTTGGGAGACAGAAGCAAGAGAGGGGGCAGCTACAGAAGGCCCTTCAGGGGTTCCGGGAGTAGGGCGGCCCGCCGGCCCAGCTAGTGTTGCAGGTTTTCTTACTATAGGCGGCCGCCTCAGGCATTTTGCCGACAAGTGGGAGGAATCCACCTCTGATACTTGGGTTACAAATTCAGTGCACTTTGGCTTGACCCTGCAGTTTCTCACTCCTCCCCCCAAACATTTCAGGGTTTCACCCATTTCTGGGAATCCTACTAAACGGGCTCTTATGACCTCCGCCATCAAACATCTTTCTGATATTAGGGCTATTCAACCTGTACCCCCATCCCAACAGGGAAGGGGTTTCGATTCACTTTTATTCTTGGTGCCTAAACATTCCGGGGGTTGGAGACCCATTTTAGATCTTAAGAGGTTAAATCGTTTTATTGTACGCCATAAATTCAAAATGCAGACTCTGCAGTCAATTTTACAGGGCATCAGAGAAAGGGACTGGCTTATGTCAATTGACCTTTCCAAGGCTTATCTCCATATTCCCATTCATTCCTCGTATTCTAAATATCTCAGATTTTGTTATAATAATCAGCATTTCCAGTATGTAGCCCTCCCCTTTGGTCTAGCCTCAGCTCCGAGATCTTTCACTAAGGTGTTGGCGGCTATTGCAGCTCACCTTAGACAAATTCCCATCCGGATCCACTGTTATCTTGACGATATCCTGGTTGTATCCCCTTCCCAACATCAAGCCAAGAGCGATACTAGCGCTACCCTCTTGGTACTTCAGTCCCACGGGTTCTTAGTGAACTGGGAGAAGAGTCAGCTTACCCCCTCCACTAGTATATCCCATCTAGGGGCTGTGATTGACTCTGTTGAAGGAAGGGTCTTTCTCTCTCAGGAGAGACTTATTAGTATCCGCACCACTATCAGGGATATCCGGCGGACCGGGAAAGCATCGTTGCTCGATTTATCCAAACTGCTAGGGAAGCTAGTTTCCTATATTTCCATTATTCCATGGGCTCGCTTGCATTCCAGATCTTTGCAATGGTTCCTCCTGCCGTATCAGCGTTCAGGAAGGAGCACGTCAAGGTTTATAGTGAAGGTCCCGCCGAGAGTTCTCGCCTCCCTCCTGTGGTGGACGCGACCATCTGTCAACAGAGGTCAGCTATTCCAGGAACCTCAAAGGGTTGTTCTCACGACAGACGCAAGTCTTTCGGGATGGGGGGCCCACCTGCAATCTCTCTCGGCACAGGGTGTTTGGACTCATGCGGAGCGAGTCGGAGCATCAACTGCTTGGAGCTTCGCACAGTGTACCTGGCTCTGCGAACATTCCTTCATCGGCTAAGGGGGCGCCATGTCCTGATCCTAACGGACAATACTACAACCAAGGCCCACATCAATCGGCAAGGGGGCACCCATTCCATCCTTCTCATGAGAGAGGCCGAGCGACTGTGTCGATGGGCAAAAGCGCATCTTTTATCCATCAGAGCGGAGTACATCTCCGGGGCCTCCAACGTCCAAGCGGACTGGTCAGCAGGACAACACCGGATCACGCAGAGTGGCATCTGCACCCACATCTGTTCAGAGAAGCAGCAGCCAGGTTCGGTCAGCCCCTAGTAGACCTTTTTGCATCTCCGTTCAACGCGCAAATACCAAGGTTCTTCTCCTGTTATCCCTCCAGCGGAGCAGAGAATCACGATGCCTTGCGTTGCCCGTGGCCTCCCGGGCTACTGTACGCCATTAATCCCCAAGGTGATTTGAAAATTGATAGCCGAGAAAGCAGAAATCCTCATGGTGGCACCTTATTGGCCCAGGAGGCCGTGGTTTGCGGACCTCCGCAATCTGTCAGTATCTCCACCATGGAGGATTCTGTTGGATCAGATTTCGCTGTCGCAAGGCCCGCTGCTTCATCCAGAGCCACAATGGCTACAGCTGGCCGTTTGGAGGTTGAGCGGGAAAGGATGATTGAGGAAGGCTTATCAGCCCAGGTCATTAACACCATTTTGGTGGCTAGAAGGCCTTCTACCACTCGCATTTATGATGCAACCTGGAAAAGTTTCTGTAACTGGTGCCACAAATCCACGCTCTCCTTCATTTGCACAGATCCTGGCCTTTTTACAAGATGGCCTAAATGGAGGTTTATCACCTAACACCTTAAGGAGGCAGGTAGCGACGCTCTCAACAGTGGTTGCTGGCGGTCCTTTCGGTCCCCTTTCCCACCATCCTCGAATCAAGGCCTTTCTTAAAGGGGCTTCTAATTTGCGCCCGTCAGTAGTGTACAGGTACCCAACATGGGACCTTAATAAAGTTCTCCTGGCTTTGACTAGATCTCCTTTTGAGCCTCTCAGAGAGGTGTCACTTCAATTTCTTACATTTAAAACAGTTTTTCTGGTGGCTATTACTTCGGCTAGAAGGGTATCTGAAATTGCAGCTCTATCCGTGAGAAAAGATCTGTGTATTTTTCATTCAGATCGGGTGGTTCTGAGACCAGATCCAGCATTTATGCCAAAGATCAATTCACCGTTCCACAGGGCACAGGAGTTGGTCCTGCCTAATTTTGCCCGAAGCCTCTGTGCGAGCAAGAGAGGCAGTGGCACACCCTTGATGTTCGAAGGGCTTTGCGTATTTACATTTCTCGTACGCAGTCCATCAGAAAGGCAGAGTCTCTATTTTTGTCATTTCAGCCAAAGACACTAGGCTGTAAGGTTTCTCCATCCACGGTAGGCAGATGGATTAGGGCTACCATATCCAAGGCCTATTTAGTTCAAGCTATTCCAGTTCCCAGTGGGGTTACCGCTCACTCCACCAGAAGTGCAGCTACCTCGGCAGCCTGGGCTACTCAGGCGTCTATTCTTGATATTTGCCAGGCGGCCACCTGGACTTCCCCTCTCCCTTTATAAGACATTATAAGATTGATGTTTACGCCTCAGCTGAAGCATCTTTTGGCAGGCGAGTTTTGCAGCAAGTGGTGAGAGATCCTGGAGAAGTTCCAATCCAGACGGACTCCCACCCGTAGGACACACTGGCTTTGGTATGTCCCACTCTCTGGATGCTCGCAGCAGTTCTACGAAGAATGGGCGTTGGTTCTTACCTGATACGTCTCTTCTCGTGGAACTGCGTAGAGCATCCAGCCCCACCCTAATTGGTCCGTCGGTAGGAGGGAAAACCTGTTTCGGCCAATGATTTCTAGTGTTGTAGTTCAAGTTGTATAATACTTAAGATTAGAGGGTTGTTGTTGTCCTCTCGTCTTCGTTAAAACTGGGGGAACGCATGGAGGAGTCACGTGGAGGAGGAGGGCGTTCCTCAATTTCAGCTCAGCCTGTGAGAAGTGGAGACTGGAGCACCTCCCACTCTCTGGATGCTCTACGCAGTTCCACGAGAAGAGGCGTATCAGGTAAGAACCAACGGCCATTCTATTCAGTCTTGGCTGATCTAGACTGCTGCTTGATAGCTCCTCTGTTATAAATAGAGAAACGCTGGTAACTTAAAATTACTTGATTTTTTATTTTGGAAATCATCCACACAACAGTCCTAAAGGGACTACAAGCACGACAGGCTTTAAATTGCCTTTGTGCTTCATTCGACTGAACAGAAAAGCTACAATCTCAGCTGGTGCTTGCCTGTTCTACAATGGAGCCTCCATCTTATGTCTGATCGCAAATTCCTCCAACTTGCTCCCAGAACCTAGATAAAGGAACTGGAAGCATTTTAAGACTCATCTGCCTGCTAGGTACCCTGCCCGCATTAAGGGAGCGCTACATAGGCAGAGCACGGGAGATCAAAGTACTGAGCCAAGAACGGTTTAGCGCCTAACAGCTGACTGGCAGAGACCCATTTGGTGCTTTATTCGATGGAGGGAGTCAACATCACAGTGGAAGGTACTGAGGGGCTCCTGAATCAACAAGCCTGCTAGGAAGCCTACCCAAATAAGGGAGCGCTGCCTAAGCAGAGCTGAGGATCAATGGGTATGCAGTTCCAGGAATGGTAATTTCGGCGCTCTAGTAATTAAATTTGGTGGGAGTGCCATTTTGAAGTAGACGGCCATTTTCCAAGCCTGGCGTTTCCTCCCGCTGATCCTTTCTGCCGTTTCAAAGCCAAACTGCCTGGTGCTCTTTTCTGCTGATCAGTCAAACAGTCTGGTGATTTTTTTTATGCTGATTTTTTGTTTTGCTGTTACCAAGTCACAGTCTGGTATTTTTTTTTTTTTTCTGCTGACTCTAACAAATGTGGGCTTCAGCCATTTATTGACATCATCTAGCTATTTAGGAAACTAATCAATCTTAGCTGGCTTATTACTGCCAATAGAATAAAGCCAGAAGTTTTCAATAACCTTCGTAGGTATGCTCACTATTAGCAGTTATCCCATTGGAGTTGAACTATTTAAATTACAGGGACTTTATTATAATCAGATAGAGTCTCACAAACACATCCAGTAAAATAATGAATGATTCTTCCAGCACACTGTCTCCACTTCAGGCTGCTGACACCCAGCAGAAAGGAAGGGGTAAACGAACCTGCAAAACCAGAGGTTCTGCTCAGGAGGCGGCAGGCAAAATCAGGGCTAAGGCCACAGCAAATAGGAAAACCAAGGCAGATGAACAGGCGGAGTGTCGGCTTCATAATGCTTTGGTAAGGCAGGTAGAAAAGAACTCCACAGAGCAAGAAAAACTAATACAACTCAGTCCTCCTAAGGAGGATCAGGCGACTCCAGCCAGTTCAATTCCAAGAAGGTTCAGACATAGAAATTCAGGGGCAGACAGTTAGAAACGATGAACAAATTCCATGTTGCTCTCATTGGAGTGGGTCACACCCATTGGTGCCTCCCTTTCCACCACAGCCAGTGCCAATGCAACAGGCTGGGGCAGCTGGAGCAAGAACATATACAATCCTTGATTTCAATCAACTGCAAAATTTAGGAGGGCACTTAATGCCCATAGAGGTACAACAATGGTTCACCCAGTTAATTAGACAGGGACTGACAGGGAGAACTCAGCAAGATAGACCACCTGTTCAGGCAGAGTCTAGCCTAGGCTTCACTCACCGCAACAAACATCACAAATCCCCAAAACAATCTGCAGTACTACAACTTTATTTTCCGGTTTCCTCAGAGGAGGAACCATCAGATTTTTCTGTTGAGGAAGGAGAAATTGAGACATTATCTGAGGAAGAGACTGAACCAGAAAAATCTGGGTTCAAAGGGCTTTTTAGGCCTCATTTATTTAAACCATTATTGGCCATGGCTAAGAGTACGACTGGGTTAGGGTTCAATACAGAGGCACCAATTTCCTCGCATAAGACAGAGGGTAATGAAGCCCTTTTTATGGACCCAAAGGAAGAAACAGAAGTAATTCCTTCCTACGAAATCTTTTTTAACATGGTCCAAAGACAATTAGATTGCCCTGGTTCATGTCCTGGTGCGACTGCTTTTGACAAACACTTTTACAATGTAGACATGCCATTAAGAAGCAGTTCTGAAGCTTCCAGAAGTCGATGATCAGGTACTAGCACTTGCCTCTTCTTCAGCCACACTTAATGATGAAGATGATGTCCTCAAAGGTGAGGACAAACAGGTGGACTTAATCTGGCGAAAGACACAACAGGCAGCAGCATGGGTGGTCAAAACCGCCACAGTGGCATCTATTTTCACCATAGCGTCGCTGATTTGGCTACGTCAAATGCAACAACAAGTGCCAACTAACAACATCAGAGCCCACCTAGATTTCAACAAGGTGATTGCTGCATCAGAATACATAGCAGATGCAACACTGAACTCCGTGAACATCCATGCCCTATCTTCGGCGGTGGCTGCTCGTCATTTACTCTGGCTCAAATATTGGCAGGCGGATACCAAAAGAAAATGGAAACTTGCATCAGCACCGTGTAAAGGAGGCAAATTGTTTGTACGCCATTAGATCCTGTTCTCATTGAGTCAAGGGACAAACGTAAGATCTTGCCGTCAGTCTTGAAGAAGGGAGAAACCGGTTCTCACCCTTTTATAGATGGGCAACTAATCAAAGGAATCAAGGAAGTTTTGGCCAGCGGCAAGACACCCAACCTGTGCAAGGGAGCTGTTACAAGGCAAGATCGCAACAAAAGGCCAAACGGCCATTTCAAGGGTCCTCCAACAGGCCCTTTCTCAAATACAAATAAGAAATCAGTGGCTCCTGTTGGCGGCAAACTTGAGTTTATTGCAGACCAATGGGATACTTGGGTTAGACGTACAACAAGGCTGGGTCTTGTCCTTGAATTCCGATCCTGTCCCCTGAGATTTTTCATCCACTGCCCGGTGTCAACAAACACCTCTAGACAAAAGCTGATGAGGAGGCGATTCAGCACCTCCTAACAATCCAAGCTGTGGAAGTGGTCCCAGAGGAAGAACAGGGCCAGATTATTATTTATGCTTCCCAAAGCTTCAGGGGGCTGGAGGGCTATTTTGAACCTTAAAAGACTAAACTGTTTTATTATTTATTGCAGGTTAAGCTGCACATGCTTCAATCTATTTTAAAGAGCGTGAGACATGGGGGCTATTTTACATCAATTGACCTTACAGAGGTGTACTTGCACATACCTATCCTACCTGGCCATTGTCAGTATCTGAGGTTTTGTTACGTGGGCAGACACCTTCAATATAGAGCCCTCCCGTTTGGTTTAGTGTCAGCTCCCAGGACAATTATCAAGATCCTGGATGCTCTAACAGCTCATCTTAGAACTGTACCAATCAGGATATTGGCCTATTTGGATGATATCTTAATTCAGTTGGTCTCTCAGGATCAAGCTACCTGTGACTTAATGACCACTCTGCAGGCTTAAGAACCCCATGGGTTCCTGGTTAACCAGGAAAAGAGCCATTTTGATCCCTCAACAAGACTATTGTACCTAGGTGCAATAGTAGACTCAAAGGCCAAAGACGTTTTTCTCTCCCAACAAAGATGGGAGAATCTTCAATTGTTAGCTGGTCTTTTCCATTCTACCGGGATGGTTTCCCTTGCCCAAATTTCTCAACTACTCGGCAAAATGATATCTTGCCTCAATATAGTATCATGGGCACATATGCACTCTTGTGAATTGCAGTGGTTCTTACTCCTGTTTCAGAAAGCAAAGAAGGTCCACCAAAAGAAGAATGTTAACACTTTGGGTGGCAATCTCACTCAGATGGGTGAGGTTCCCATCTGAGTGAGATTGCCACCCAAAGTGTTAACATTCTTCTTTTGGTGGACCTTGTCAACCTTAGATAAGGGGTGCTTGTTTAATGAGAAGGAACGTATAACCATAACTACCAATGCCAGTCTATCAGGATGGGGGGCCCACTGTCAGGACAAGGTTGAGCAGGGTATTTGGACCAATAATGACTTAAAACACAGTATCAACTGGCTAGAGTTAACAGCGGCTACCTCACTCTCAGGGAATTTGAGTCACTAATTGTAGGACAGGATGTGCTCCTTCTAACAGACAATGTGGCCACGAAGGTGCACATCAATAGTCAGGGAGGGATGCAATCTAGAGCTTTACAGAAAGAGGCCTCTTGTCTCTGAATTTGGGTGGAAAAGAACTTACTTTCAATCAAAGCTGAGCATATTTCAGGGGTGCTGAATGTTGGAGCAGATTGGTTGAGCAGATTCACAAATAGATCATGCAGAGGGGGCCTTGCACCCTCTTCTCTTCCAGGAGATCTCTAACAGATTTGGACACCTATTAGTGGATCTCATTGCATCTGAAATGAGTCATCAACTACATTTCTTCTCTAGGTTCCTGTCCCAGGGGCGGAGGGAGTCAATGTCCTTCGCTGCCAGTGGCCAGGGAGACTCCTTTCCGCCTTCCCTCCATTGCCTGTCATTTTGCAGTCATCAAGAAGACCCTGCAACAGAGGGCGGATATTCTCCTTGTGGTAGCGTACTAGCCCAGGAGGCTGTGGTTTGTGGACTTGGTCAGTCTGTCAGTATCACGCCCATGGAGGAGACTCCCTAACAGGATCTTTCTCAGCCAGGGGCCAATCCAACACCCAGAGCCTCAGTGACTCCTCTTGGCCACCTGGCACTTGGGAGACAATTGCTGAAGGGGTCTGATCTTTCATCTCAAGTTATTAACACCATACAAGCAGGCAGAAGACAATCCACTACCCGAATTTACTTGGATGGCTTTCCGTACCTGGAGCAGGGGAAGAAACTTCGACCCCACAGAGGCTTCAACCTCCCAGATGTTCGAGTTTTTGCAGCAAGGACTGGACAGGGGACTTGCTCCAGCAACGGTGTGTAGACAAGTGGTGGCACTTTCATTGGTGCTAGCATGTACAAGCCTAGACTCATTAACATGGAACTCGTTAATTCGCCAGTTCCTCAAAGGAGCATCAAATTTACGACCGTCGGTCATGCATAGATTTCCCACCTGGGATCTCTCTAAGGTGCTGCAAGCCCTTACGGTTCCACCTTTCGAGCCCTTGAGAACTGTTAACTTACAATACCTATCTTATAAAGTAATTTTCTTGGTGGCCATCACATCGGCCAGGAGGATATCAGAGCTGGCTGCCCTGTCGGTAAGAGCTGAACTCTCTATATTCCATTCCAATCACGTAGTCCTGTGACTGGATCCGACCCTTATACCTAAGGTCAATTCCTTTTTCCATAGGGTGCAATAACTTATTTTGCCAAATTTTTGCCCAAACTCATCTCACCCTAGAGAGACTTTGGCACATGCTGGGGGTGCGAGACAATATTCCAGGGGGTGCGAGAAAAGTCCAGGTAAATAATAGAATATTGGCTATATTTTGGCATTTTTATTTATTATTTATTTCAGGGGGTGCGAGGTTTGAGTGAAATTTCTTTAGGGGTGCGGGGTGAAAAAAAGGTTGGGAACCACTGGATTAGAGCAACCATTGTTAGGGCTTACACAGCACATGACTTACCTGCTCTGTCACATATTACAGCTCACTCTACATGTAGTGCAGCCACAACAGCGGCTTGGACTTCTCAGGCTACAGTGGAAGAGATATGTCCCTTTGTCATTCATTAGACACTTGTCCCTTTGCCATTCATTAGACACTATAGACTTGACTCATTTGCCTCCGTGGACGAGGCCTTTGGACGAAGAGTCTTAAAAAGAGTCCTACCAGAAGGGCAGCCTCAATAGTGGCCAGAATCCTGCCCATCGGACATTTGCTTTGGTATGTCCCATACATGGATCCTGTTGAAACCATTCTGGAGAAGGGGCACTGGTAGACTTACCTGAGAATGCACCTTCTCAGATGGTGTAGACAGGATCCAGTCCCACCAGTTTTTTCTGGCCAGTATGGTCAGGGCTGTACAAGAGATAGTAGTAACTATAATTGTTATGTAAAGATGGGACTCTTACAGCAACTACAAGAAGGCCTTGACTTCATCAAGAACTGGAGATAGTGGCCCAAAGGGAGTGTGCCTTCAGTTTTTTCTATTCAGTCTATAGCTGAACAGAATTGAATACATCCTATGCATGGATCCTGTACACCATCTGAGAAGGTACATTCTCAGGTAAGTCTACCAACGCCCCTTTTCATCTTTTCTATAAATTGCTTCATATATTGCATTTGTTCTTTTAACTTCTCACTACTTTTTTTAGGATCTCATCAACTCTATATGGCTCTGACTTTCCCATTTTTTCTTTCCTCTGGATCAACATTTTCTTCCTTCATACATTTATTTTGCAATTTGATACTCGTTCATTCTCTCTAGCTGACTTACCATCACAATTTATTTCATGGTAGTCTGTCACTTTTGTATTCCATACAACAGACTACAATCATGACCTTCTACTTTACCAGCATTTCTTAAAATCTCCCATTTTCCCAGCCTTAGTTGAGATACACAAATAACTTGCATTTTCTCAGACACTTCCTTGATCTTTGTTGCTTTAGCTATTAGATTCATGACCTCTGTTGCATCATGCAATCTATCTAGCATTCAGTGCAAATCATTCAGATTGTAAACTAGTAAAACAGTATTTGTATGCAAAAATACACATCCATTAATATTCCTAATCAACACACTTTCTTTGTTATGCATACTATATTTTGATTATACCCCAATTGTATTCAGTAACATATCTTCAATTCCATATGAACATTTCCATAATTCAAGCCTACTTAATAATAAACTTTCTCTAAACCAACAAGCATACAAAAACATTTCCTTTCTCGGTGATTTTCTGAAGAGTAAAAAATCTGGTCTGACACCAGAATGTGCCAAATTTCACTCAATGTCATCTCTTATACTATTTCAGTTGGAATTGTGCCAATGGTTTCTCAGAAACACATAACAAAATAAAAATCCCATAACTTTGTCATTTACTCTTATTATATCCTTTTTTTTTCTATTAGGGAGTGATAATGGGATTCCTCAAATCATTTGAGATAGATGCAGTCTTCAGAGACAAGTTATATAGCTGCCTCATTCATAAGTCCAATCTATGTTCTAACCCCATTCAACACTGTTCAACTATTTACAAAGTCTGCACTACTATTACTGTTAATCTTCTCATCACTTATCACCCATCCCCTCCCACTTGTGACTATATGACTGTAACTTTGTCACTTGTATCCTTACGATTTATATTGACTTGTTCCTAATATGATTTGATTGCTTTTTGTATCCTATGACTATCATTGGTGTTGTACCTGATGATTCTTGACTCTTGATGAATGTATCTTTTCTTTTATGTATACTGAGAGTATTTGTACCAAGACAAATTCCTTGTGTGTCCAACCACACTTGGCCAATAAAGAATTCTATTCTGTTCCGTTCCGTTCTGTTCCATTCCAACTTCCACCACAGATATACAGGCCCTTACCATTTTCTGACATTCTCAAAAAAATGTTGAATTCCTTTTCATTATTTTACACTAATTTTATAGCATGGATTTAACTCCAATCTTCAATATCACAAAATCATTTCCATAGAAATACCTGAAACTCCTTCTTCTGTACTTCCCCTTTTTCAGCTTTATTCCAAATCATCCTTTCACTTTTATTTTTTAATTCTGTTCCATGTGCTGAGGACTCCTTGCTTAGTTCTCTTCATCAACTTCCAAAACTATTTTTATTTCCATCAAAACCACTCCATAGGTTTTTGGGGAGGGGGAAGGGGGGAGCTCTTTTAATCTTAACTGTACTTTTTTCTCTTTGACTAGATTTCTCTTTCCCTCATTCTCATTCTTCTTAGCAAGGATATGCATTATTTCATTTCTTTTGTGGCTGATTGTTATATTATATTCAATGACTATAATAATAAAGATATGTATGTATGTATGTATGTATGTATGTATGTATGTATGTATGTATTTTCCTCATTCACAGGTTCTTTTACTTCCTCATTTACCAAGCAACCTTTTTATACATTTGGACAACCCAACACTCTTTAGTGGTGCTTTTTCCACATCTAAGCTGCAGTCATACCTTTTCTTTTCATCTATTTTCCATTTATTCTGTTGGGAGATTCATTTAATCACTTAGCACTTGGACTTTCTGGTCCTGTACTTTCCTTTCTTGTAGTAATTTTTCTAGTTTCTTCCACATCTTTTCTTTTATGTCTATTGCTCCCTGCCATGAATTCATTCTTACAAAACATATGATTTGTCCCATATTTAGAACTTTTCATCATCTTGATGCCCAAAATTCTCCCAGTCTTTCATAACAATTAGATCAAACATGATTGTTAGATTTATATTCGTTCATTTTCCTTGTGTATATGATAGATTTATGATTAACTGTGTATTCAAAACAGATATTTTTAAAGTATGAAGTATTCAAAAGTCATTACTTATCCTTCCATTTCCAAAGAGCCCAATCATATTTTCTGTACTGTCTTACTTCATCCCTACCAATCCATTTACATCACTTAGCAAAAAAATTCTACTCTCTAACTCCAGGTCACATTTATTCTGGATATTGCATTACTTTTTCTAGTATTCATAACTGCTTCTTTTATTATTACCATTCATTTTCCTTCCTGACATTGATTTTTTTGCTATGTTCATCATGATATGTACTCACATGTTTTGACCTCTGTTACCCTTGTTACCCTCAGTTTTGATCAACCAAGACCTTCAAATAAGACTAAAGCTAAAGAACAGGGATGGGCAACTATGGCCCCTTTACCACTTGTGGACTTCAAGTTGATGTCCACAGGTCATAAAGGCACCATTGTTGCCCATCCCTGGTACAGAAGGTATAGATTATGTTACCAAACCTAGTTGCAGCTAAATTAAGAATAAAGATACTATCTGGCATATTCTGGCACATTCATACACAATTCAAAATTGGATTTATCACAGACATGCTCACACAATTCAGTGCTATCTAGGATTTCTAATGCAGTTAAGATAATATAGCCAACATCCCTCTCAAGAGTACGTGTATGCAGGTCACTAACTAAAAATCAATCAATCAGTTCAAATGATCAGGTAACTAACACTGGAGGGAAAAAAATCATATTAACTTCATTTGTAGCAACTACAGTTGAAGGATATAATTTCAAAAAAGGGATTCTCATGCACGCTCACAGAGAAAGGAATATTCGTTTTTCCTATCTTATCTTTTGATTATTACTATTATTATTGCTATGCTTTCACTGATACACTTCTTTTACATATATGTACAATTGTGAGAGGATAGATAACATACAATTACTTTAGTATAATATGGGTGAAGTAAAATTTAAAGTGACTATTGCTTTCTCAAAGTGCTCTTTTAAAGGTTTACAAATTAAACATAATAGCCCTTTCTTCAGAAGTTCCTGCTGTTATCTATTGCATCTGTGAAGCCTGATAGATCCTAACATATCCAAAAGAATTCTTTCAGACATGAAATAATGTTCACAGACATACATAGAAGTATAAAACAATCCATTTTCCTGTCATAATACTGAATCAGAGAAAGACAGAATGAATTATCAATTCATTTTTCATGTTGCAAAAATGCCTACATGGAAGATAGTAATTCTTTTCAAAATTTGTTTCAGCTCTCAGAATCAAAACTAATGATGTCATTATAGAAACTGGAAGTAATCAAACTATTTTATTACGCTAAAGAAAAATCAAATAAAGTTTATCACCCAACTGTCTTTAATGGGAAAGTGAGTTATAAATTAATGTAGAATTTTATTGCAAAATAAATTGCATCAAGACAAGTTCCTTGTGTGTCCAATCGCACTTGGCCAATAAAGAATTCTATTCTATTCTATTCTATTCTATTCTATTCTATTCTATTCTATTCTATTCTATTCATATTTTGTTGAAAACTGCGAATGAATAACCTTGCTGTTAATGCTTGGGAAACAGTGCAGAAAAATGTTTTTTGAAAGCTATTCACATTCCTTCATAAGCACCCCTGCTCTTTTTCGGAAGTATATAGGATTTTCAGTTAGTGAAAATACCACTACAATGCACAGCTAAAATATATTAAGTGTACTGGACGCTTGCTGAAATGTTTTTTGTACTAAGATATAAGAAAAAGGAGCTGAATTATGAAAATTATGTTTTACTGAAGCATCATGAGATATTAATCAGCTATCAGATACTCAGAAACTGAGGAACAGGATATTGTCTGCATTTTAAGTGGATGACATTTGGGATAAATAATTCTCCATTTGAATTAAAGACAAAGCCAATAACTGATAGGATCAATTATACCCTCTGTGATAATCCAATGACAAATAAGGAAATAAGATCTTTCATGCTTCATGTTTCTATGGAGCAAAGAAATATACTCACTTTGAGTTTTTATCCTACTTTCTCTTGATTTAATGATTCCACTTCTTACTTAGCCTCACCATTTCTACAGTGCTCGTGCTACTTATTTAACAGAAGTTAGTTCTGTACCTCAGCCTTTCTCTAAGCCACAATGTTTCTCAACCTCAACAACTTTTCAGATGTGTGAACTTCAACTTCTAGGATTCCCAAGGTAGGTCTGCTGTATGTACCAAATTTTTTGGGAATGTGTTTTTCACAATATGTATTAATTTTTTACTTGTATGAATGAGGATATATCATACTATCCTAGCTCAATTTAAAGCTGCAAATATGCTCTAAAAAGTTGAAAAGACTTTTTAACACATTTATCTCACCCTCTGATACATAACTCCATTTAACAAAATGGCTAATTACTTCTTTATCACATATCTGTTCTTCACCTTCACACTCATGAAATATTAAATACTTTCTGGACAATTATGCTAGCCTATTGAGCAATGCCTACTACATGAGGAAGATGCTCTGTTGTTATCTTTAAAAGATAAAAATCTCCAAATAAGGCAGCATAGTAGGGCTAGAGCTGTACAACAAAAAGAACATGAATCTAAATTAAGCAATTGCCACTATATCTCTAAGTATTATATACAGGTAACCTAAAATTAGACCAGCTAGTCACCTGATTTCAAGCAGTTAATTCTGTCTCTAAAATACGAGCTATGTCAGAAGAAGATGCACCACTTCACAGGACAGATCAGATTTTACTCATTTTTCAATGGGACATCAGGTCACTCTTAAATTCCTGATTCAGAGAGACAAGTATATACTTAGAGGTGACCCTAATTATGTCTTCATCTGTCCCAGGATTGGATTCTACCCAAGGTTGGTTATTACTGTCCTTTTGGACTCTGTCGTCTTTGCTTTGTTTTTGGAAACAACCCAATATAAAAATTTGACAGCTATGTTTTGTTATAATTAAGGGAATCAGAGGAACTAAAAATAACTTCTTATACTTAAAGAGTCCACAAGCACAGAATTTTTCACACAGATCAAACACTCACTCATGAATTAGGTATGTTTAGTCTAATGAAGAGGTTTAGGGGAGACAGTCTTGTTACCAAAGGGCTGTCACAGGGAAGAAGACATCAATTTATTTCCTAAGCACCTGAGGGCAGGTTAAGAAGCAATGGGTGGAAGCTTGTCAGATAGAGACGCAACTTGGAAATAAAGAGGAATTTCCTGACAGCAAGAACAATTAATCAATGGAACAGCTTACCTCCCAGAGTTGTGGGTTCACCATTGCTGGAGGTTTCAAGAAAATATTGGACAATCATTTGTCCGGGATGATAAAATAATCCCTGGCTTGGTTGCATAATGGTTGGACTTGAAGTCTTGCAAGATGCCTTCCAGCCCTGTAATTCTATGTATGCCTCAGCCACCCAAACTTTGCTGCAGACACTCAGGTGATCATTAGATGGCAATTATTTTTCTCAACTGCACCCTAGTGTAGCTACCTAGTAGCTGTCCAGAATTTTGCAGTCCAAACTGATAGTCTTATGATGATAGTCCAGATGAGTAAAACTGTTCATCCTGTTCAAATCATTGTTCTTCTGTACCTTAGTTTCCACATACCATGCTTGCTTTCCAATAGAGACACTATGTATTAAAACCTGGTGTCAGGATAATCAACTATATATTTTGCTTCAGGAAATCTATTAAGTAATTAAGTAGTTAATTACTTGTTACCAGGCAAGAGAATACTCATGAGTTTGATCCAGGTATCAAAACCTAAAAATATTCAGAGCACGGACAAGGCCTCCTTCAGAGTTCATTGCTATCAAACTGTGGACAAACTATTCTGCTGTGTAGCTTTTATTACAAGTTTAAGACACTCAGGGCTGAGCATTCAACCCAATAACCTACAAATTAGCTGCTTCAGTCTCTCTCACTGTTTCTACTTGCTGTACATATTTCTCTTCCTCCTACGAGGTTTTTATATAGATGTCAGCAAAGAGAGCAGTCATGCAGAGAAAAAGGGGAAAGCTTCTTACAACTCTCAACTTGTTTCTAGCCCATTTAATTAGACAGAGTGTATAAATAAATGAATAAGCAAACAAACAAATGCCTAGGACTAAAAATATTTTGCTCAGGTGCTGTTCTACAAAAGTTGTGGATAGGAGGCAGTAAGGGAAATAAAAGGACAGGACAGTCTCTTCGTTATCTTGTATGGACCACTGATATTTGCTTTACATGGAGTTTGTTTTGAAGATCATTTGAGAATTCAGTTGATGCAAATTGTAGGTAGGCCTACTGACCAATCTCACTATTGCCACATTATATCATTGTTATGGAAGCTGTGTTGGCTGATGTGTTTCAAAATATAATTCAAGATGCTGGTTATCACCCATAAAGCCATATGTGGGTCAGCGTCTCAATATCAATAAGGACACCTTTCCCAGATGGATTCTGCCATCCAGTTCAGATGGTAGGTTGCTTCCTATCTTGAGGTACAAGAGGAGAGGACTCAATAGCAGGCTTTCTCAGAGGAGTCTCTATTCCTTCTCAGTAACAGTAACAACAAGTATCTCCTACTTTCAGTATGAAGGTACCTCCTGAGGTGAAAGTATCCCCTACCCTCAGAGCCTTACAGAGCTTATAAAGATATGGTTTTTGCAAAAAGTCCTGGAATGGTTCACAGGCTTACAACTGGTTACTTAGTGACTGATCAAAGTTACGAAGACTGCCAGGTGCAAAAGACCACACATAAAGTTGCAATTAATTTGATTTATTACTAATCAAGCCTGTACACAAGAATCTACTCGATTAAAGATCTTTAGCACTATCTTGGCATTAGATAAGGGTCAACAAAATTCAAGAGCAGTTGGACTTAAACCTGTTTTGTGACTACGTAGACTCTAGACTGCTTCCTCTTTTGACTCAGCCTTCAGGTTTTGCCACTCTGTCTCCTGAAAAATCATTCAGGTATGTTTCATCCAGTGGAGTCCCTGCATTGTAAGGGTTCCATGGGGGACTGGAGGCCATACAGGTGCTAGGAGGAAGGGGAACTGAAACCAGATTCACATGGGAAAGGGGGGGAGGGGGTCTGGGAGAGGTGAGCTGAGAGCCACGCTGGTACGCTGGAGTGTTGGAAGAGCCTGCAAAT
Organism: Hydrophis major; assembly: GCA_033807585.1. Classification (NCBI taxonomy): domain Eukaryota; kingdom Metazoa; phylum Chordata; class Lepidosauria; order Squamata; family Elapidae; genus Hydrophis; species Hydrophis major. Next base: position 73,663,841 of record CM066329.1, read on the forward strand.
TGCAGAGCCCCGAATCTGCCCCTATTGTAGAGTCTATATTCCATTCTCTATATTCTATTCACACTTACACATGCAAGTAACGCTATATAAACATTATACTTAATCACAGACACATCCCCCCCCACACACACTTTCCATTCTTCTCTCTCTCCAGAACATGCTGTCAGAAGCAAGGCTCTGGAGCCACCCAATTGGTCCGAAAGCACAGCCCCTTTAAAAAAAACTTGTGGAGCATCCGTGGAGCTTTAACAAAAAATCTTGCATTGCACGCTGCCCCTCCCACAGCCCCTGCGTTCATCCTGCCCACCGCAAATCACATGCTGTCCCTGCAGCACCATTGCTTCTGCCTGCCGTCTGATTGGATGCAGACTATTTGTCCTGTGTAGCAAAATGTCTGGGTCATAACAAAGTAATATTATTTGAATTTACATTTCATTAAAATTCAGCTCATTAAATATTGTTGATACAATGTTTGCATATATATATATTTGATGCTAAGTCAAATATTACACCGCCAAAATAAAATTAGGTATAACATTTAAAATGCTGGGAAGCAATGAGAAAGAGCTCTCTTTTTTCCTTCCAAAGCATGTTTTCACTTATCTATTTTACACTCTATAAAAATGTTAAAAACTACAGCAGAAGGAAGCTGAGCTGGCCCAAATGAGAAAAAAAAATCCAAAATCCTGTAATTAGAGGCAACTATTTGGGCCATCAAACCCAACAATTCAGGAATCTCAATTAAAGTATAATTTCTAGCCTTAACCTGAACACATCTTGTAAAAAAAATCTTCTGTTTCTTTGCCTAATTGGCTCGGCTGTCAAAGTGCTTTATTCTTCAGAAAATCAGGATCTGTGCCTTTCTGTAACTTAAAGCCATTATTTCATATCTTGCTCTTGGAAGCAACAAAGAAAATGCCTTTGCCATCTTCTCCTTTACATCCCTTCAGCTATCTGAAGAGCACTGGAATGATAAAGATGAAAACAGTACTTCGGTCTTTGGATTCTAGAACTCTCTTCCTCAAATTTCAAAACCCTTGATGCTGCAGGTCTTCCCAGTGTTATTTGCTCATACAGATTAGCAAGAGGATACAACTGCGAGGCCACATTTGAGACTTAGGAACTATTCTCTTTCAATCTGTATTTCAAATAATCAGCCCATTTTCTCAGGCAATGGATCCAGGTAACATACTTCTGTACCAGTTCCTCATAGTAGTAAGTCATCAAAGACCATGACTCTTTTCTTTTTCTTCACATAAGGAATTGCTGCATCTCTTTTCCTCCTTCAGATTCTGCTCTCATATTTTTTTATCCCTATAGTCCCTTTTATTTTAATGAAATTCAGACCCTGTGTCTTCTACAGAGACATCGACTGTCCCAGGGTTCAACAATGGACATCTGTTTTACAACTCTTGCTTGTGGTATTATTCTTATTCAAAGGCATATTCTTTTGTTTGATCCTTATAGTTTTTGTCTCTATATTTCTCTGAATAAGTATCAGACAACTACAACATACACAAGAACTTCTCTAGCAGACTGTGATACCCAAACAGTTGTGTAATATTAGTGTGTAAATCTATCAGTGAATCTTATCTTAATCTATTAAGTGTTTTTTAAAAGTCAATACTAGTATATTAAACTGTGCCTAGTAAACAGGTAACAAACATTTTAACACAGCCATCATGTGATTCTTGTATCTAAATTATGTATATTAATGATTTGCAACCTACATTTGAAGAGTACAACTTCTCAATCTTTACTAATAGTTACTAACACAGATGATACCAAAAGTTACAACTAATTGCTTTTACCTATATATAATATATAATCATATGTTAGATTCACATTATAATTAAACTGTTTTAATTTTTAATGTGAAACAATATGTATATTTGACTTCATTGTAATATGGATGGAACTTAATATATTCTAATATAGTTGTGTTTACCATTTCCTGAATTTCTTCTTCATATTTGGCTTCAAAACATATCTACAATCTTAAAATGTTTCAGGACAGTTATATAATGTGTATAACCTTATTTATACATTTTTAATCACTTATGGTTAAAAGCATTGTTAAAAAACAAAACAAATTTCAAAACAGGAAAGAACAAATTAAAAGTAATAGTTCAAAAAAGACATTCATAACATATTTGAAACCAAGATCAGGTGAAAAATTATGAAACAAGTTAACCTCTTAATAATATAGGGTAATAGAACACAATAAGCAGGTGCATCTTAACACCAAATGTTACTAGGTTCAGCACAAATTCAATCTGAATGATATAAATGTATAGCAGCAGTAGTTTTAACCATGAAAATTAGTTCATTTCAGACAATCTATTGTGAACTGTGGACCATAATCAGCCTCCAAAATCTTTTGTATTTTCTCAGTCCAAGCAACTTGCCATTAGTGAAATGGTTGGCCTCCACGGAACAATCTTTATTTTCTTCTTTTATTTAGGATATATAGTACTTTCTCAAAATTGGCAAGCAGGAGTTCAGTGTTGACAAATGCAAATACAATAATGCTAAAAGCTAATTATTTTAAGCAGGGTGTTTGATTATATCTCTGTGCGAACTATTCTTTTTTCTTGGCAACAGTATAAATGTGTTTTTATTACCTTTACTTGCTTATTTATGTACTTACTTTACGGTATACCTTCCAAATCTAATCCATATCCCTGGAATTTCTCACTGCCTCCCACACAAATGTTAACTAGATCCCATCCTACATTGGTTTTCCAAGATCATCCAAGTCATCTAAATCAGTGGTTGCCAACCAGTGGGCTGCGGCCCACTAGTGGTCCGCAAGAAAATGTTGGTGGTCTGCAGAGAAATGTCATCCCCAGAGCACCCCCCTAAGTAATTAATCCAGGCTGCGCAGGAACACAAGGATGGCAAACTTGCCTGCTAAGTTGCTATTTTTCCTTTTTCTGAGACCATCAGCTGTTCTGCTGTGCCGGGAGATTTAAATTAGCTAGATAGCAGAAATCATTGGATTTCTTGCTTTCTAGCTAATCTTTAGATCTTTGGCTCTGCTTTTAAGCAGAATCGAACCTTGCTTAGGACTGAAGCTTCTATTATTCAGTGCAGGAAGCCGATGGCAAATCATTTATCTCCAAGTGAATCTGTGATTCTGTGAGCAACTCAATCTGCCTTCCTGCTTGGCCTGATTTTGGGTAAAAGTTACTCTTTTTTAATAAAAAATTCAATATTTACATACATGGTGTGTTGTTAGTTAATTTTGTGAGTTTGCTTGCTCGCAAATTTTATGAGTTTGCTTGTAAGCAAATTTTATTTGACAGACACAGATAGCCAGTAGCAGAAAGATAGATCTCTGGATCTGTGATTCTGTGAGCAACTCAATCTGCCTGCCTGCTTTGCCTAATTTTGGATAAAACTTGCTCTTTTTTAATAAAATAAATAAATATTTACATAAATATTTATAATATTTACATACAAGCCATGCCCAGCTAGTCACACCCACAAATTAGGCCCCGCCCAAGAACCAGTTGTTAAGAAATTTGAATCCCACCCCTGCCTCTCTGTCTCTCTGTCTCTCTCTCCCACCAACGTCAGCAAGCCACCATCAGTCAAAATTCATATTAGTGGTTCCCAGGATTTAAAATTATGAGTTTGGTAGTCCCTGAGGTCCAAAAGGTTGCCGAACGCTGATCTAAATGGCAGTGCCTGATAATACCCTTGATTCAAGTTCAAATGTGGACTAGATCCATGCTAGACAGTAGAAGTTACTTGTTAGATGGTTTGTATGATTTAATTTGTTACTGTCGTCTTTGATAAATTCTTTGATAATTCAGTTTAGCTTCTGAAATCAGCCAAAGTTGAATAAGTGCAGTCATTTGCAGCACAAATAAGATTATGCAATATATTATTAAGAGACACACAACTATCTATAAAAACTGTGCTCTCAGTCCCATTATCTATATATATATATATATTTTTTTTTTTGAAAAAAAGTAGCTATCCAAACTTTTACAAATGTTACAGTTTTTATGCTGTCGGAATGAATAGCTTATTCCCTCTCCAAGTGCTTGACAAAGTAACTAGGACCTTGAATTCTTTTGTAAAACTTATAAGAGAAATAAAAGTCTTGGAATCCGCCATGTTTAGGCTACCAATGTTATAAGAAAGGTTCTTCTGTTAATGCTATGGAAAGGAGTTATAATCCAAAAAAATCTGAAGAATAAAAAGGTTGTTTACCCCAACTTATACTGTGTTAAGAGGATGCATTAAAAGAAGATGCTACTCTGCTATTAAACCTAGGACAGTTAAAGTGATTAAAAAAATCTGCTGAATAGCTACTTTGGTCATTTATTTACTGATGCATAACAACTTTAAGTAGCTGCTCTTCTGTCAAAAAGAATAGCAGTATGATTTTTGTATTAAGAAAATAAACGCAGGAGGACTGTACATTGTCCATTACCTTTCCCAAATGACAGAAAAGTTTATTTCATGCCAGACTCACAAATACATATAATTTAGCAGTAAGACAAAAATATATGAATGAATCCATGTACATAATTATCCACACATGCTGGGAATGAGAAATTCTGAAAAGCATCTAAAGCAATTGCCAATTCGCTCTCATAACTATGTGTCTGAAGAAGCAAATTGCATGTACTGGACTTCTTTTGCAAACTGTGGGTCTTTCTCACTCTTGGTCCCACACCTTTCAAAAAAATCCCCAGAAAAAAATGTGCCTCACCTTTGCAGAGGTAGGGAAAGAGAAAAGCATTCAAACTTAATGGCCATGAAAATGATGATGCCAGAAATGGAGCTGCCAAGGGCTTGCCATTACATTACCTAAACAGCTGCAAAATCCCAAGGTAGACAAGTGAATCTGACAAGCATCACTAGTTTTACTGCTTTTTTTCCTCTTTGAAGTTCCTTTATTATTACTATTACCACAATAATCCTACAAAATGAGTTAATTCTTCCCAGTCAAAATATCTTGATGAAATGAAAGAATTAACTTTGCAGCCTTTTTCAAATATAGGAAGGGTTGACCTATCTCAACAAAACAGAAGGCTTAGTATGTTATATAATGTAGTTCAGAAATAATAAACTATTTATAGATAAATCTAAACTCCAACCAATTGTTGCTTAGCATGATGCGTGAAACCCCAAGTCTCATAGATTGTTGTTGTTGTTATCACCAAAATTAAGATTCTTGCAATTCATATCAGTGATATTCCTAAAATTTCTATATGTAGTTCTCGACTTACAACCATCTGTTTAATGACTGTTCAAAGTTACAGTGAAAAAAATGACTGTTTTTCACACATATGAAACATTTCACAGATTTTCACGCAGCTTCGCCATGGTCAGCTGATCAAAATTTGGATGTTTGGCAACTGACTTGTATTTACTATGATTATAGTGTCCCAGGGTCATGTGACCTATCTTTTGTGACCTTCTGACAAGTAAACTCAATGGGTAAGCCAGATTCTCTTACAACCGTATTACTAACTTAACTGCAGTGATTCACCTAACAACTGTGGAAAGATAATTAAATGGGGCAAAACTCATTTAGTAAGAAAAATTTTGGGTTCAGTTCTAGTTGTAAGTCAAGGACTGCCTGTATTTGCTCTTTCTTGTTTTTAGCATACATGGTTTCTGTACACTTAGAGTTGAATTTCTGAGAGAAATTCAACTCCACATTCAGAAATAGCAGAAACTTCAAAGATTCAACACAACTCTTGTCTTGTTAGGGAAGAAGTACAATTAGAAACAGATACAGACACAGTAGGTTTTTCCACTTGCCCTTTCAAATGATTTTGATCCCCCCTACTCCCTTTAGCCTTCCAAGTTTACATATTAGTTCAGTCAGGATTCAGAATAGTTGTTTCCTGGTGTGCCAATTTTAATTTTTGCCTAACTTTGTTGCTACATTTGCTTTCTACTATAAGCCCCACAAGCCCTACTTCAACTTGAAAGACAGAGTATAAAATTATTAAATAAACAAAATGTTCCATCTTTATGAACTATTTTCATCAGACACCACAGTATATGATCTTTGCTATCTAAAGAACTATTACAGTGCATTGGGTTTTTTTGGCAACTTAAAATTTAGATTATAATAAAATAATAAAACAAGATTATACAAAAAAGCAGATCAGAAAAAAAATAAAGAAACAAATTAAAAGTGACAAAAATTATACATCAAATGAAATTATAACAACAATGACTGCAGACTTCCTATTAGTACAGAAATATAACAAAAACTACATCTCTAAATTTAAACAAATAACACCAATCTGTAAAATGTGTTAATAAAAATCAAAATTCATAAAAATTCTTCTCTTAATTTTATCTAAGGCATAGCAAATTATCAAATATAAATAACCTTGTATTTCAAAAACTACAATATTTCTCTATAATCCACTCTAATCTTCAGATCCAAAAATATATTCTTGTTTTCTTGTAAGTACTCTGTGTTGGTTTGTATTTCAATGTTTGTTGTTAAAATTTAACAAAGATATTATGAAAAATAATATTTCTCGTCTATAACTTTAATTCTCAAAAAATTCACAAGAATTTTCAAAGTGTTCCGAGAAAAAGGGCATAATTGCATTAAGCTAGTCAGACATTTTAAAATGTCAAAAAAGTCAACAACACACCGCTATTTAATAACAGGGAATCATATGCCATCTAAAACAGGCAATTCAACAGCAATTCATTATTTCTAGTTTACATTAAAAGAATCCCATTAAGATAAAACGTTCTCATTTTCAAACATGTCTTTCAAGATCATATAACCAATAATATATATTGTTTTAATTTCAAATGAATTTTATTTAAATAACCCCTTAAAATGATGAGAATTATATCTGTAGCCAGCAAAAAAAAGCAAGAGTATCTATAAAAGATCTTCATATTCTATAGAAGAAAAATCTGTTTCAAGTTGGATGTTTAATTAAATTAAAAGATAAAAGATAATAGAAGAACCCTTTTATGGTAACTAAAATCCCTATTAGCATATTCATGCAAATTTATTTTTTGAATGTGGATAAGATTCTGAACTCCCATATTTATTGAAAGATTCTGAAACTATTCCAAAACTCTGTTCAGGTATCCTGACCCTCTAGTGCTTCTTAGTATGGTAGGAAAGATATCAGGTCGTGTCAATCTGGACCGTGATTCCCAACATTTCCTGCCAACTTCCAACAAACAAAGTCAATGGGGAACCTGGCAGGAGTTAGTAATCACAATAGCTTCCACTACTTTTTTGCCCAGCCATGGTCTCTGTATAGCCAGGGAAAACCTCTCTGAGAAGATGACCCAGTGGGTCATAGGTCATCTAGCAATCCATAATTTCTGGATGAGTCCAATTGCTTTGTAGCCTATTCCTGTATTTAAAAAAAACAGGTATAAACCAATTAAATAAAATGTAACAAATTAACTTAAGAATCTGATAATTTTGAGCAAAAAAAGAGGTATAATTTTAGAAAATAGCACACATTCATAATTTTAGATGTTGCATCCCCAGAATATTTGTTAGAGTGATGGTTGACACCTATATTTCCCCTCAGTCCTGGAAAAACATCTACCTGTCAATCTACTTTGAACCAGCATGGAAGATTACAGTCCATAACCTTTGGTGATGAGGGCTGTATCTGGCAGTGGATTGATTGAGCTAGTAATAAGAAACCACTACACATACACAGGGAGGGGACCCTGTAATGGCACAACAGAAGACAGAATTATATCTCTGAGAAGAACCTGGGACTCTTAAAAGGAGAGGAAGGGAAGAAGCTATATTCCTCCCTCTACTCAAAAATCTAGAAGCAAAGCTGCATGTGCCTGGGATGGTAGAGAAAAAAGAAAGGTGCTAGGCAGCTCACTCAAGTAATCTAGGCAGAGCATAAGCTGGATTCATATTGTACAAGTAATCCTCAATTGACCATAATTGAGCCCAACATTTATGTTGGTAAGTGAGATATTTGTTAAGTGAGTTGTGTCCCATTTTACGACTTTTCTTGCCACAGTGGTTAAACGAATCGCTGCAATCGTTAAGTTGGTCACACAGTTGTTAAGCAAATTTGATTTTTCTGGTCAGAAGGTCACAAAAGTTGATCACATTGGATTGTCAGCTCATAAAACATTCCTATGCCTGTTTTAGTAGTTGCCATTAAAAAGAGGGGGCAAAGGAAATCTGGAAGAGCAGTGCAGCAGTTTGGAAGCATAAGTACATTGCAACTCTTATCTTTAAAAGATTGTAACTAAAATTTAGCTTAAAGAATAAACAATAACTAGACTTCACACTTCTGAAGTGAAGCTCCTTAAGAATCAACCATTCCAATACTTTTTGTGCAGCTGACTTTGAAAAGCAAAAATTTACACACAACCATGAATGTCAGATGCTCACAGGAAGAATTTGTCTGACTTGTTTTTCTCTTTATCATCAAAATATCTTGGAAACACCAGAAGGACGCATCTGAAAAGTGTGCAAACAAGAAATCAATGTAAGACCATCCAAAATGGCAGTATATCAAAAGAACCATGTGAATTTGATGCTGAGTATTCACAAGCTGTTCTCTAAGTATTCCCGTTTTTTACGAGACATATCTGTCTTTGACAACTGATGTTTAAATATTTGACTGATATTTGATAATCTTACAAATTTGAAGCTTACATAACAATATCTACTGTTTTATAATTGACAGCTTATAACATTTCATATTCAACATTACCAAAATCAAAACGACCCACAGATGCCAACAAGTGTAAAACAACTTTATTTTAAGACAAAACATCATTTGACATTTAAATTTCAAAGTCTGCATTAGGGCTCTGAATGGCAGAGTTGGAAATCTAGGTGAATGTTCTGTTCTAATCAAACATTAGAAGCTTAAATTGAAGACTTGAATCTTGGGCATGAACAGCAATTATTCCATTATGATATGGTGATGAAAGAATATTGGTCAGTTTAATAGCTCATCCATCTGTTAGCACCCACCTTTCATGTTGAAATTAAGTTAACAGTTTAGTCAAAGATACAACTAGCAGAGGTGGATTAAGATTTTCTATATAATGAATGTTAGGAAGATTTCCAGTCCCACTCACGCTATGTGGAGCTGCTGCTATCCTCTGGAACAGATCTTACTTGCAAGATCTAATCTGGGTTGCTCACCAGGACCAGAGGTTTACTCTCCCGAGCTTTCAGACTTGGGCTGGAGCCCTCTTCAGGGAACTTCTCTCAACTGGAATATGTGCTTTGTGCTATTCTGTGAGTCATATTCATGTGGTGCCATGTAAGGCTGACCCATATTCGATCTTGCAACATTATCCTAGGACATAGTACAATTGCCTTTATTCATGTGATCTTACTTGTCACCATTTGGCCTGCCACATTTTATTCTGGAGTTCAGCAGCACCAATATTGAATTAAAGTAACAATTATAATAAATGAAATTATTGGTACCTATAAAGTCTTACATGGCATATTAGGACTGCCTTACCACCATTTGTCTGCTTGTCCCACCAGAATTGGCAGGATTGGTCTACACCACATCCCAATGTCATATTGTGGGACCAAGGAGCCAGGGCCTTTTTATCCCAGCACCTGCTCTATGGAGCAGTGTCCCCCTGGAGATTTAGATGCCCCAATCTCTTGGTCTTTTCTAAGGTAATGAAGATGTGGGTATTACCTCAGGCATTTGTGCCATCAGAGTAAACCAGCTTAATCTGGGTTTTTTTCAATTGAAATGCAATGAGTTTTAGACCCCAGTGTATGTTACATTATTATTACATTACTACTACTACTACTACTACTACTACTACTACTACTACTATTACCACTACTACTGTTTTGAATTAGTGGTGTAGATGCATACGTTTATACAAAATGTGGTTTTTTTCTCTATTGTCTTAATCCTCTATATATCACCCAGAGTCACCGTAGCTGTATATTTTTTTAACAAACAAATAAACAAATTCAGAAATGCTTCTGAGAATGACATACAGGCATAAACAAATAGCTGACTACCATCTGCTCTGTCAGCTTTTTAAAGCAATCTGGGGGCTACATGTCTGCAACAGGGATACAACATAGAAATATTTGACAAATGCGAAGAAACAAGTGACTTTTTCCTATCAAAAATCAATGCTTCTTTGAATAAGCAATAGTACAATGTAATAGTATATAATGCTCTAAATTGTTAAGTCCTATCTAGCCTTGTTTTATTACCTTCCCATTTTGCAGAATAGGAACAGAAGCTCCGTTCAGAGCTCACCAGGCTTAGTGCCATGAAGTGTGGTGAGAAAAGCTACCATACATGTAGTCCTTGGTTGATAAGCATTTGCTCAATTCATGTAGTCCCTGACTTATATCCATAATTGAGCCTCAAAGTTTTGTTCCTAAGCAATGCAGTTATTCACTGATTTGTGCCTCACCTTACGACATTTTTGTCACAGTTTTTAAGCAAATCACTGCAGCTGTTAAGTCAACCATGTGGTCCTTAAGTAAATCTGGCTTTTCCCATTGACTTTGCTTGTCAGAAGCTGGCTGGGAAGGTATTGGAAATATACTCCTTTGGTAAGTTTAGTGAGGAATTTATAGAAATTCAGTGTTCCTTTTCGCCATACTCAGTAATGACATTTTCCAGTGCCTTAAAAAAAGAATAGCGGTGATGGAGGAAGGCTAATAAACTCCAGGGATCTGCAGTTACCAATGTTACCATTTTTGGAAAATACTTAATTAGAGCCTTTGACATTTGCTGTGTGGATTTGCTGGCAGAAAAAAAAAAATAACAAAAGCAACATGGAGTGGAAAATGTGGAATGCAAAATCTATTTTTTATCCCTGGTTCTTCCAACAGTAAATTCAATGCAATGGTCCACAATTCTTTAAAAAAAATGTGCAGCTGATTAGACAATGGCTTGCAAATGTGCCTCCCTTACTTCAAATACTAAAGCCACAGATTGAGTCAAAACAGTATGGGGGAAAATAATTTTGAAAAGCCACACTTGACTGGTGATACAGAAGGCTAACAGACACCAGTGTACAAACTCAAGTGAATGAATCTAAAAAATTTTGGAAATTATTATCTGAAAAAATGATGTCCCAATTGATTTAAAGGTATGAATCAGGAATGGTAGAGAAACAGTGAAAGAAAAGTCACACCAAGGATTTCTTTCACTAACATTTTCTCAAAAATCTTAATATAATTAGGCTTTAAGAGATCAAAGTTGCAGAAAGGATAAAACTGGAATAGCACCAGGTATTATTAGAGAGTTGTATGGTTGAAAATTCTGATAAAGAAAAGCTACTATCGTGCTTAAAGATAATGGAATTAAAAGTTATTTCCCAATAAAAATAATGCTTAAATATTAAAAGGATCAGACTAATTAGAATGACAATACACACTTTTTATGCTCACTTACCCTGTGAGGTTTCACCAATAACTCTTTTTTTTCTAATTGGATAACCAAATAACATGAGAATCTCATAAGGCTCATGAAATCCTTGCATAAGCACTGCTGTGGGGTTCAGTGCTTTATTTCAATTTCTCATTCAATTCACTGGTCTGCTTCAATACTAATATTAAATTTCCATCCCCTTCTACAAAATATTTGAAACAGAACTCCTGTACTTGACTTACAACTTAAAATCTATTGTGCTGTTTAATAGTATTTCAACAGTTACCTTAAGTCTGTAGAGATTCTCAGTCATCCAGGTCATGGTTATCCCAAATGTGCTTTTTCAGAAGGCAACTGGACTTTCTTGTTTTTTCTTTAAAGATGTTTTGCTTCTCTTCTAAGAAGCTTCTCTGTCTGCAAGGAATATAAATCCTTCCATTCCCCACCATCCAGTCAGAGCAGAAGAAGCTTCATAGGTGAGAAGCAAAACGTCTTCAAAGAAAAACAAGAAAGTCCTCCTGAAAAAGCACCTTTGGTACAACAGTTGCCTTCTTCGACCAAGAATGGGATTTCACTAGAATTTCCGCAATTCCATTTTGAGTCCCCAAGGTAAGTGTATTTAAAACTTTAGGACAACTTACAAACTTCAGAACAATAAAATTAGCCAAAGAAAAGTTTACAAGGAGGAGGAGACAGAAGCAGTAGCAGGATTATTCACTTGTTGTCTCTGTAAATGTAACAATGTACAACTGTTTTCTTTGCTTCTGATGCTGTGGTTTTGGCTGGAAAAAGAGCTTGAGAAAGGGCTGGACATTACATTAATTTCAAAGAACATTGTTAAAACACATCCACCAGTTGTCATCTTGAATGCAAACAGAACTTAAGAATAATTATTCCTGTAAAAAATAAGGAATTAAAAAAAAACTTATTTAAAAAGACTAGCTTCATCTTCTTTAGCAGGAAATTTATGCCAAATGCTTTCCCATAAACATTCATTCAAGAAATAGCCCTATATTTTTTTCTCCTCTTTCTCTGCAGTTATTTGCATCTACAAAAAATAAACATGAGGGGGGAAAAACTATCCAAGAGACAGATTTGAGAGTAACTGCAAATATTGGTTGGCTAGTAAACTAAGCTAGAATATAGGGGCTTAATTCAAGCTGTTCAAGTGTAAATCCTTGTTAATCCTCCAAGGTTTTCTTCCCATCCTTTCATTCCCTTTCTGCCTGAAATTCATCTAATAACTATTTAAGAATAAAGTGCTGAAAATATAAATGTTTGTGCTTCCCAGAATGGCAGTAAAGGATCAATGAATGCTAGGCATAGTCCATACTTCTGAAAAAGATAATTCTCTGTTTATTGGTTAATGAAAACCCCATGTGGTTATTTTGCATTTTTTTAAAAAAATATTTTATTTATTTATTACATTTTCCAACCATTTCCCTGTGAGGAGAATTCAAATAATGAACTTATGATTTATGGTTTTGATTATTAAGTCACGAGAGATTTTAGAAAGAAGAGGGCTGTGATATAACTTTAGAGAAATGTCTAATTATAATTGTATTTATAATTTGTAAAACAGATCAGAAGCCAGTCATTTGTTTATGTCTTTTTTTCTTTTGTTTCTATTTTTCTGCAGTTGTTTCATTCATTTTTTTCCTTTTTATTTTTGCTCTGTTTTGGTTTGTATTAGTTTTATTCTTCTGTTCAAAATTTTCAATATTTATATTCAAAATATATTTCTGAATCTAGGGCCAGGACCAATCTGTTTCTAATCTGTTTCTAAAAGGGTTTTCAATTCACAAAGTAAAGACACAGTTGATTTGAGTTTGCTTCCTTGTAACCACATCCATGCAGATTTTTTGGAAACAGGATTTATTTATTTCTTTATTTTATCCCAACTCTAGAATTTCCAGGTGGCCCTCAGACAAAAGTTACCAACCAGAAACAACTCTTCTTAGCTTCCAGGATTAGCTATGGTTGATTAGTTATTCCCACCCACTGAGGCAAGTATACTTAATTTATTGTGGCCAGAAAGTAGAATAAGCCTTCTGTGTGGCTTATTTTCCATCCATGACAATAATCTGACTTTCCAACTGCTTTCAATCAATTCAGCTAACGATTGGATGGAAAGAGGACAATATTCTGCTCTTGAGTAAATACTGAATTATTTTATCAAAATGTGAAGAAGAAACTAAACTGATCCTATAGGAACAATGTTTATCTCCTCCTTTGGAAGGGGAAAAGCATGACATAGTTAAGAACAAAAGAAAGCTAATTATGACATCGTTCCAATTACTTATCTCTTTAGGATGTCATGGAAAAAGAATATGGTCTTATTTCAATTATGAAGTCATTCTACAGCCAAAGAACAAATGAAAGACTGTATGATAAAATGGGATAAAAACTTTGATGATAATATACAACTGGAACAGTGGGAGAAGATGTGACTGAAAGGACCGAAATTTACACTGTCTTAACAATATTTTTTATAAAATGATATATTGTTTGTTCACGTAACCAAAAGGACATCTGTCTAGAATGTACAAAGAGTCTTAGACTTATGACAAAGAGTCTTCAGACTTATGATAGAAACATTACCAAAGAGAAGGAACATTTTATTATGTTAAGTAGTTATGTAAAAAAAGGCAAAATTTTGAGATCCATTACATATAAACAATACAAGATTTTAAAAATTGTAAAAATCCATATACAATTGAAACCAGAGACTTGCTTTTTGAAATTGGTGAATAGGCATCTGAAAAGAAAATCACGGAATTTTGTTTCTTCGCTTCAGAGATAGGACATTATCTAAAGTTAATAATGACTGGAAATCCGTCGTTGACTCTGTGTGAAACAATGAAAAATGAAGCTGATAATAAGAATAATAGCAATAGCACTTATATATGGCTCCATAGAGCTTTACAGCACTGTTTGAGGTTTTACAGACAGTCTGTTTACAGTCTTTTCCCAACAATCTGAATCTTCATTTTACCAACCTTGGAAAGCTAAGTCAACTTTGAACTGGTCAGAATCAAACTCCTGGCTCTGAACAGTGAATTAGTCTACAATACTGCTTTTTAACTATTGTGCCACCAGGCAGAAAATGTTAACAATTCTGTAATCATAAATGAAGAGGTTAATTTACTTATACTTATAATTCATACTTATAACTGCTATAAAAGAACATCTGGTCATTTCTTTCTTTTTTCCAGAGCCAGAGCCCTGGTGGCGCAATGATTACAATGCAATATCACAGGTAAACTCTGCCCACTACCAGGAGTTTGATCCTGACCAGCTCAAGGTTGACTCAGCCTTCTAGCCTTCCAATGTGAGTAAAATAAGAATCCAGATTGTTGGGGGCAATATGCTGACTCTGTAAACTGCCCAGAGGGTGCTGTAAACTAAAGCTTTATGGAGCGGTATACAAATGCTATTGCTATTCTTTGATCTCTTTGCTCTTTTCTTTTTTCTTATCTCTTTTTCAGTCTCAATATTAATTCTTGCTAGTTTTTATTCTAGCTTCAAAATTCTAATAGGGTTTATTTAAAAAAACAATAAAGTCATTCTATGTGCTTTTCACTAAAACTGCTGTAATCTGATTTAATCCATTTCTCTTTCCCTATTGCATAAATTGTCAGTTATATAATAATATTCCAGAACCTAATTTTCCCTTTACAGTTAAGAGTGTTTCAGATCTACACATAGGTACAACTTTAAAATCTCTACAATGAACAGTAGAGCAGAATACCCTAAAGGCACTGAAGACAGGTGTAAATGAATTTGGCGTCTGTTTTTCCTGCCTTGAAAATATTCCTGAATGCAAACATTTGGTGAAATATCAAATTATTAAAATGTTACATTTCATAATATTTTTGTCAAAAGGTTAATAACTACTTAAATGGGTAAAGTTATTACACATATAATCATATTTAACTCTCTTCAAATGTTCAACAAAGAAAAAATGATTGAAATGAGATTGTTTGTTGATGCTGCTGAAGATCAAGGAGAAAGGGGGTTGGTTGTTTGATTTCCAATTTAAAGTTACAAACCATATTAGATAATGGAAATCCACATTTGCAACCAGCTATGATTTACAATCCTTTAATATAATTGTCCATTGATTATATAGCATTATAATGTTATAATAACATTGGTCTTCACTTTCAGAGCTAAGTGTGAAAAAAAATCATCACTTATTTTCATTTCTATGGCTCACAGGGTAAATACAACTTTAGAGATCTCAAAGGATTAGCAGAATCCATTACCTAAAAGCAGAATTCAGATGCAGACTATATATAGAACTGGGAGGATAAAAAAAACAATTTAGTCTGGATTGAAATGTTGCCTGCTTTTAAATATTTGAAAGAAAGGTAAAACAAAGAAAACAGTATTTTCATTGAAGATGGTAAGGGAAAACCATTTTAAGTTAAATGAGAGATTTAAAAAAATCCATTGAAAAACTATTATTTAGAATTGCAGCTGCTGCTTTTCTCCCATTTCCAAAGGTCATTCCAAATACCGTTACATTAACTGAGTTCTTGGCTCATACCTATGAACAATTTTCAAGTTGTGATCATTAGAAACTTCAAAGCTTTTGGAAACTTTTTTTACAATTTGAGATACGTGTACAGTTTCCAATTAGTGGTCCCAATTAGTTGTTACAGATAATAGTCCATAGACATTATTTAGGCATTAAATTATGGATGGATCAGGAACCAACCATTTTGGCAGAATACAACATTCCTATCTGACTCAATTACAGCTAATAGGAAGCTTCATATTTTGATCATCTAGAACAAGAACCTATCTGATCATAAGTCATCCAGTTCATAGCTAGGTAATGCCGAACTCTGCTTTGTGGCAGTTCACCAACCCTGAAAACTTTCATTTCCATAAAAGCTCAACTGATATACTGTCTTCACAAAGACAAAGAAATCACAATTATTTTCCAAATAGAAAAACTGTTCCACCTCCAATGTTATATTCTTGAACATATAAAGTAGGCTAATGATTACTAAGCCTTGTATCAAATAGTATCGAGAATATTTGCTTCTCACAAAGCTTCATGATTGCTCTATCTTTATTTCTGGATTATTCTTTTGAAATCATTCATGTTCTCTTGCAAGTTTTACTTTTCAATACAATATTATATTGGGTGATCAATATATAGTGCAAAATTTTATTGATTTTAAAATATTAATGTTTTTATAATACAAAACTCTCTTTTCACGATCCTGTAGTTTCTTAATTTGGAGTAGAGTCAGGATCTGAGCATTTATTGGCCGGGTGCCCTTCCTGATGCCTACACAGAGTTCACAGTAAATATGTTTTCTTTGCTCCCTAAGAGCCCAGGATTGAACTCTCAATCTTCCAGGAGGGAAGCGAGCATCTTCACCATTAGGCCACCACACTGCTCAAATTATATTATTATATTATATTATATTATATTATATTATATTATATTATTATATTATATTATATTATATTATATTATATTATATTATATTATATTATATTATATTATATTATATTAATTATATTATATTATATTATATTATATTATATTATATTATATTATATTATATTATATTATATTAATTATATTATATTATATTATATTATATTATATTATATTATATTATATTATATTATATTATATCTCTGTGTGTGTGTGTGTGTGTGTGTGTGTGTTTTCTTAAGGTTTTACGGGTACTTACATGTATGGTATTTAGCTTTGTTCGGGTATTTTCCCACGTCATTATTTAAAAGCACTAAAAAAAGCACTAAAGGCATTAAAAGCACAACTATAATGACGTGGGAAAATACCCGACGTGGGAAAATACTGAATGCCAGACATGTAAGTACCCGCGAAAACTTAAGAAAACATATATATATATATGTTTTCTGAGGTTCTCGCGGGTATTTGTATGTGGATCTTTGGTTATTCGGGTTTTCTCCTGCGTAAGATTGGAAGTATCTAGGCAACGTTTCGATGAAGTCTCATTCATCATCTTCAGGCTTGGTCTTCAGCTCTGTGCTTCTCAGAGTGATGTGAGCTTGCAGCTGCTTCTTCCTTTTAACTGCTAGTGGGTGTGTGACTTGATTGGGTGGGGGCTTGGTTGTGTTCTGATTGGGTGGGGGTGTGTTCTCATTGGTTGGGGGTTTGGCTGTGTTCTGATTGGTTGGGGGGTTGGCTGTGTTCTGATTGGCTGGAGGCGTGTTCTGTTCAGGTGGGGACTTGGTTGTGCTCCGGTTAGTCTTAGTTGCTGGGGGATTTGAGCTGGTGAGCTGTGATCTTGCTGTTTGGCTTCGAGTTCATGGTCGTTCTGCATCTTCATGGTGGGGGTCAGTTCGCTTCATGTATGGCTCAGAGGGGTTTTGAAGTGGGTAGTGATGCAGCTGCAGTGCGGCTTCTGGTCCGTGGTCATGTCTCATCTTCTGTGTGGGTGTGAGTCTGCTTTCTACGTGGAAGTGTGGTGGTGGCATCTTGTGTGGCTCTCAGGGGTGTGGGTCTGGTGTCATTCTTCATGTTAGGTACTCATCTGTTCATGAGGGTTTCCAAATGGCTGGTAGGCGGGAGGTATCATCTCATTTATTCATGCTGTGTGGGCGTTTTTCTATCTCTATGGCTTCTCTGATTATTCTGCTGCTGAAGTGTTCGGTTTTGGCGATAGTTCTGATATTTTTAAAGTCAATCTCATGTCCTGTGGCTTTGAGGTGTTGGACCAGGGAAGAGGTCCGTTCTTCCTTTTTGATTGAGTTCCTATGTTCTTCAATGCGTACACTTATTCTTCTGTTAGTTTGTCCAATGTATGTGTTAGGGCAGGCAGTGCAAGGGATTTCGTATACTCCTTGATTTTCTAACTCGATTTTGTCCTGAGGGTTTCTTAGGATGGTGGATATCTTTCTGTTTGTGCAGAATGCTGTCTTAATGTTGCATTTTTGGAGGATCTCGCTGATTTTGTCTGTAGTGCCTTTTATATATGGGAGGAGGGCTTTGCCATTCTCTTGTTCTCTGTCTTGGATTTTAGTTGGGGTTTCTTTTTGGATTAGGTGGGTGATCTTCTTTCTTTGGAATCCATTGGCTGTCAGCACGCCGGTGAGAGTGTGTAGTTCGGTCTTTAGGTGTTGTTCGTTGGCTAAGCATTTTGTTCTGGAGATGAGTGTCTCGGCTACAGAATTGATCTGTGCTGGGTGGTGGTGTGAGAGTGCGTGTAGATAGCGGTTTGTATGTGTTTTCTTCTGGTAGATGGTGTGTCCTAAGGAGCCATTGGATTTTTTGTATAACAAGACATCTAGGAAGGGAAGTTGGTTGTTAGCTTCTGTTTCCATGGTGAATTGTATTTTTGGGTGTAGGCTGTTGAGGTGTGTGAGGAAGTTGTTCAGTTTTTCTTTCCCGTGTGGCCAGATTATGAAGGTGTCATCTACGTATCTGAGCCAGAGTTTGGGTTTGTGATCATATTTTTCCAGAGCTTGTGTTTCAAAGTGTTCCATGTAGAGGTTAGCGATGACAGGTGAGAGGGGTAATCCCATGGGTGCTCCTTCTATTTGTTTATATTTTTGTCCGTTGTAGGTGAAGTATGTATTGGATAGGCAGTGGTTGGTCAGATCTAGGATGTGCTTGGGAGGGTTGTATTTGTTTTGGATGGCTGTCAAGACTTCTTTTATTGGCACTTGGGTGAAGAGGGATATGACATCGAAGCTCACTAGTAGGTCACTGGGTTGTAAGTTTTGTTTCTTTATGATCTCGATGAACTGGAATGAGTTTCTTACATGTGAATTGATGGATTCTGCATAGGGCTGTAGTTGTTTGGTGAGAAATTTGGTTAGGTTTTGTAGAGGTGAGCCTATGGAGCTGACTATTGGTCTAAGTGGGGTTCCTTCTTTGTGTATCTTGGGGAGACCATAAAGTTTAGGGCATCTGGATGATTTCTCTCTGTGTATGATTCTTTGCTGGATTTCTTCACTGATGGGGGAGGCTTTTATTTTGGATCTGGTGGTTTTTTCTAGGTAGGTGGTAGGGTTTGTCTTTAGGGGTTTGTATGTGGGGTCTTGGAGTAGGTTGGTTAACTTGGATTGGTAGTCAGATGTGTTCATAACCACTGTCGCGTTGCCCTTGTCTGCTGGTAGGATTATTATGCTGGTGTCTTCTTTCAGGTTAAGTAGTGCAGTTTGTTCTTCTTTGGATAAGTTGCTTTTGGGTGGTTTGCTAGTGCAGAGGATGTTGGTGATTTCGAGTCTGATTCTATTAGCATCATCAGGGTTGGTTTTGGTCAGGCTGGTTTCAATTCCGCATATATTGGTTTCTGTGGGGATGTGTTTGGGAGCGACAGCAAAGTTGAATCCTTTGGAAAGGACCTTGGTTTCGGCTTTGGTGAGGATCTTGTCTGAGATGTTGTGCACTGTTTGTTTCATGTGTGGCTGTGAGGGGGGAGGAGTTGGTTTCTGGCATTGTTGTAGTTTTCTGAGTTTGTTGGTGTGTCTGTCTGTCTTGAGGGTGGTCTGTGTTTCGGCTCTCCAGATAGCGAGCTGTTTGGATTTGTCCCAAAGTAAGGGATGAATCTTGCTGCTGAGTCTGAGGTGAAGTGTGAGGAGATCTTTGTTGATTTGGTCTAGGAGAAATCTTTTTGTGTGAAGTTCATTTCTAATTAGGGCCAATTCTGTTCTTTTTAGGATGCGTTTGGTGGCTGCTGTGTTGGTGTGGAATTTCAATTGGAAGTTTGTGGGAATTAAATTTTGATCTTGGCAGTTGCATAGGAATGCGAGGTCACATAAAATGGAAGCTCTTTGGACTTCAAGTTTTTCATAAGTCCTGGTCAGATGGTGGGTTTCCTCCCCGTAGAGGTGCAATATTTGTTTTCTGAGGTTCTCGTGGGTATTTGTATGTGGATCTTTGGTTATTCAGGTTTTCTCCCGCGTAAGATTGGAAGTATCTAGGCAACGTTTTGATGAAGTCTCATTCATCATCTTCAGGCTTGGTCTTCAGCTCTGTGCTTCTCAGAGTGATGTGAGCTTGCAGCTGCTTCTTCCTTTTAACTGCTAGTGGGTGTGTGACTTGATTGGGTGGGGGCTTGGTTGTGTTCTGATTGGGTGGGGGTGTGTTCTCATTGGTTGGGGGTTTGGCTGTGTTCTGATTGGTTGGGGGTTTGGCTGTGTTCTGATTGGCTGGAGGCGTGTTCTGTTCAAGTGGGGACTTGGTTGTGCTCCGGTTAGTCTTAGTTGCTGGGGGATTTGAGCTGGTGAGCTGTGATCTTGCTGTTTGGCTTCGAGTTTGTGGTCGTGCTGCATCTTCATGGTGGGGGTCAGTTCGCTTCATGTATGGCTCAGAGGGGTTTGAAGTGGGTAGTGATGCAGCTGCAGTGCGACTTCTGGTCCGTGGTCGTGTCTCATCTTCTGTGTGGGTCTGAATCTGCTTTTCTAGGCTGCCCCAAATTTAAATCTGAAACCACAGACGAACACTATACAGAAGCCTGATGATGGCAGATGAGATTCTGCTGAAATGTTGCTACAACTTTAAAAGCACTACTACTATGACGTGGGAAAATACCCTAACAAAGCTGAATGCCATACATGTAAGTACCCGCGAAAACTTAAGAAAACACACACACACACACACACACGTGTGTGTGTGTGTGTGTGTATTTATATGTTTATGTATATGTAAATATATATATGTATGTGTGTGTGCATATGTATATGTATATATGTATGAATTCAACAGGAAATCCAGAAAAACTTATAGCTTATAAAATGCAAATTGTTACAATAATGAAAATATTGAAGGAGATTTTAAAGAATGGAGTAAGAAATTAGCAGCCACAGTATTAACAATGTCTTCTGCTTCTAGGGATAGACTACTATATGGCTGTAAGATATCATTAATGAAATGACATATATAGAACAAATTTTATCTGACAAGAGAGGTCTTGAAAGTAGATTTACTACTAATAGGCCAAGAGAATGGCTTACAAAAAGTCATTTCATTGGATCAACAGAAGAAATTGGCTCATATTTTGAAGTTCAAAATAGATTACAAATGACAAACCAAAGGAGTTAACTGATTTTTTTCCCCTAAAGACACTTGTTTTAGTCTTGAAGAATTCTGTGTGATAGGACAGAGAAAAGACAGAAAGAAATCAAATACTACAATAATAGTTGCATGAACAAAGATAAAGATTGTTAGAAATAAAAGGATGGAATATAAAGTGGGCTTGTTTAATCTAGGTTTGTTGTTATTTCTGGCAACCCTTTAAGGACTTTCTGCTGATTTAGGGCTGACAAGATTGATGCTTTATGACTAAGGGGATACATGGGATTAAGAGATAATTGTTTGCAACCTTTGAGAAGGTGAAGTCACCAAATATATTTCTCCTTGTTGTGAAGAAAATTATATTTCTTTTGTCTTTATTATATCCTTACTTTTCTCCCTTTCACGTTTTTCCTCTTTTCTTTAAGTTTAGTTTGTATTAGATGTTATATTATAATCAAAATTCTTAATACAATTATATATAAAAACATTTTTCTCTGTCATTTTTTAATCTGCAAAATATCCATTTTTCTTCATTCTATCAAATTTGTACAGGTATTAAAGGTGTTCTAAACCTATTCAAATACAAATATTTGAACAAGAATTAGTAACAAAATGTTGCCAGAAAGGAAACTGCAACCAAGGACAGAAGCATCAACAATTTTAATTATCATGCCTCCAAGGAATAAAAAAATGCCTTCAAAAATTCTGGGTATTGGCAGAGTTCCACAGCAACTTTCCCCTTCTGGGAACCATTCCCACTTCTTAAGTTAGCATTATAACCTAGATCAGGTTCCCTGAACTTGATTGAAGCCTTTAAAAAGTGTACTTTGGAGAGATAATGATGATATAAACCACTCAGATTTACTTAGGTGAGATGGATGAGGTAGAAATGATAGATAGATGATAGGTGGATGGATGGATGGAGTATGGATGGATAAGAGAGAGGGAGGGAGGGAGGGAGAGAGAGAGACAGACAGACAGACAGAGACAGAAGACATGGAGGGAGGAACAGACAAACACATAAAAAAGAGGAAGGAAGGAAGGAAGGAAGGAAGGAAGGAAGGAAGGAAGGAAGGAAGGAAGGAAGGAAGGAAGGAAGGAAGGAAGGAAGGAAGGAAGGATAATCTTTGACATAAATAACTCATAGGGACTATATTCTAGCAAATACGCAGGGCTGGGAAAATGTATCTGCTTTAATGTATTCTTAAATTTAACAAACACCATACAAATATGTTGCCAGTCAGACCAAACAATTATTCTCTAAATCAGGGTTATCAAACTCACAGCCCACAGACAGGGTTCGTTGTGCGCTGGCCATATCCATACTCAGTTTAGCAATGGGGGGGGGGAGTTGTGAAACACCACATGACACCACCATGACGATGCGAGTTTGACATCTCTGCTCTAGATAGTTCAAGAATATGAATTCTTTAAAAAAACATGTTTATAAGACTGTAAGTCTTCTTCCTGAATCTTATTATGTTAGCCTTCTTTAATTCAGTTGCACTTGCTGTATAGCTTGACTGTCTATAGATTATGCCACTAATTTTACAGCTGCTGTATGATGTATGCCTAACCCACTGTTAGCATGTATAATCCACAGTTAACCTTTATTCTTATTTTGAAAGAAAATAAGAATAACTTTTGAGGAAAACTAGGACACTCAAAAAGGTGCCAAGAGGCAAGATAAGAATATCTATTTCCAACAATAATTTCTATATACCCCTGAATTTGGTAATTCAATCTTCAACTTGAATGAAAATCTGAATCATTGTCATCAGGGAACTTGCTAGATAAATATATATATAATATATTAAGATTATTTTCTGTGGCAGACCTGCTCTGTGGAATGATCTTCCTGTCCCCATGGCCTTGTTAGTTTTCTGGAAAGATTAAAAAAACCTGATTTGTCATCCAGGTGTTGTGTCAGGACAACAAAAGGGCCTACCTTTTTGGAGGCTGAATTTGCATTGGGTTGACCCCAGTCATATGCTATGTTGACTATATATTTTATTTTATTTTTTATGTTCTGCTTAATCTGCAGCCATTGTTTTTCATTTAGTTTTATTTCATCTACACCACCTAGAGTTATGATTATGTGAGCTGGGTGGCAATGCAAATCTTCTAAATAAATACAAATGCTGATGAAATTCTAATGGATATTAAAAATGGACAGCAGCTCAGGATTAAGAACTAGGGAGTCTATGCAGGATTATCACGATGCCTATCAGAATATTTAAGAGCAGCATACAAGTGAGGGTTTTTAAAAATAAAATAAAGACATCTGAATGATAAAGAAATTAATGCACCATTTTTCCCCAACACAATTACATCCAATTATCTTACTCCAACAGCTCAGTTTTTTCATACATTAATTTTGCAAGCATTCATATCATAAATTATGTTGAAGTTTCCCTGGTAATGTGAATGGAAGGATAAAAAAGAATATCAATGTGAGATCTCTGAAGTATCAGCACAAACCTTAGTTCAGGTACTTGGTTTCTTTGTGGGAGCATTTTAGGGAACAGATACATGACTGAAATTCAAAGACATTTTCATTGTAAATAAAATAAAAACCCTGAGCAATTGGTCTGTGCTTCTAAATTAATGCTTTGAACAGTTGCATTTTTTTCTTTCCACTATATGATCCCACTTGTACTCAACAATGTAAGATTGAGTATGTGAATGTATGTTTATTTAAGGTTAGGCTTTTAAATCAATGTTTTTGATAGTTGGTTAATATAACAGAGCCTATTGTTATGATACAGAGTGGAACTGAGAACAGCACAGTTCTCACACTATATGTTCCACATTTAATCTTTTCAGAATTTTAGAAACATCAACATTCTGCAGTGGTGTTAGAAGTTCTGAATGAAATTGCCTATGAAACAGTTGTAGTAGAAGTGGTAAGGATTATTAAAGGTTAATTCAGCTCCAGCATAATTATAATTTAATGTTGTTTTTCTTCCAGCTGGACTCAACTAATAGAACCTAGACTCCCTTGTAATATTTTACTTTTAATAGTTAGCTCCCTTCCACTGAAGTCAACAAAAACTCTTTAGAAATCATTGAAATTTGTAATAAACCAATCTGTAGGAAGCCAATTGTTATGCATTTCATCCAAGAAGTTTTTTTTGACTCCAACAATTCCTCAAAAGGACAATTACTTAGAGTAAACGAACAATCAGGAGTCTGATAGCACCTTTTCTAACACATTTTATCAAAAAGAAAAACGGTCTTTCTAAAAAAAATATCACCATAGAATAATTCAGCTCTTCTTGTACAATATCTAAAACAAGAAGCTAAAGTAACTAATGTTACCCCAAACTGAAATATTCTCACAAATTTGATACACAACTCCATAATATGTAAGCTCTGTCCCATCTTTTCTAACACTGCTGATCCACAAAGGAGTGTTACATCTTCTAAATCATCATTACTTTTTGGAATGTTATTTTGCAGAGCCTCTTTCATGATGAAGACTAATCTAAAAATGTAAAGATGAATTACTTTAGCAAAGAAAGCTATTGTAGATATGGAAAGAAATACAGAATGGTTCAATCAAAATAAAGAAGATACTGGAGCAATTTCCATATATGAAAGGAATTATACTTTTAATGTTTTTTAAGAAGTTAAAAATGAGCATGAAGATTTACATATCAAACATTCTGAAAAATAACCCCAATGGGTTTGAAAATTCCAAATTTACTCACTCATCCATAGGGTTGAGGATGCCATTCATATCTAGTTGATGGCCACTGTCAAAATCAGTGCTACATTGCACAGGGATTGGTTTGATTATTTATGTTATAAATCTTGCAGGAAATATTTCTCTAGCAAGTTCAAACAAAGAGAAATACCACCTGATGAAATGGGGAAAACAAGCTTATCTGTTTCAAATGCAAGAAAATAGTTAAAACTTGATCGATCTGATACTGCATGGAATTGAAAAGCTGTTCTCAAGGAAAGCCCTGGAAGAATTACCAATTAGCTAGAAGACTTTCAAGAAGCCTTCTCTATTCTTCTCTAACTTGCCCAAGAAAAGTTGTAGAATTGTTTCCTCTGAGATGCAAAATAAAGGAAATAAATCAATAACTGAATGGAAGTCTTGTCCTTACTGAAAGGAGCTGGATCAGCTCAGAAGGTATCTTGCTTGAAGTACAAGATACAACAAAAGTGAAGTATTCCTCTTATCTCTGGACACTAACAGTGATGGGAACTTGACTGTGATACCTTTATTACAATTGACTTGGGAAAACAAAATTCCCCTACTTTATAAAGATTCTCAAAATGACAAAAAGTTGATGCCACAAAATCTGGCTTGACATGACTAGAAAAAACTGAATTGAGGACCATTGTAGCAATAATATCTTAGACTAACTGCATGCCTGATCTTCTACCGTTCTCTGCCACTACTACCTCTCCACCCCACAGAATGGAGGCCATCCAATTGAAAGTTGGCATTTAGTCCCCAACTTAAATAACATATTAAGTTCAAAATCTCAAACAAACCAAGCAAATGTCAAAGGCATAATTATCAGATTCATAGAAATCAGTATTAGTTGTACTATAGAATGACAGGAGATCTAATGGCTTAATAGCAATGGAAAAAAAAATCTACAGTCAAATAAATTTCCTGATGTTGTTGTAAGTAGCTAATATTAAAATATTCTACCCTACTGTATCTTTGGCTCTTCCACTGATTACTGGTCCAACTGAATGGCGAAAAGGTTGGTACCAAGAAAATCAATGAATCTCTGAGGAAAAAAACATCAAAAAACTTCTGGGGAAGAAAAGCAACAAAATCAGTAAGAGAAAACTTTTAGAAACAGAGTGGGCATTAGGCATAATCTTGATGATTTTATGACTACTGGAAGGAGGGAGTTAAAATTAAGTACCCCAGAAAATTAGAAAATAGTCTGAAGGAATATCAGTTCCATGTCACTCTATGCCTGAACAGAAGTTTGTGAGGATTAGGCAGTTCAAATTGGAGAGTCTATCAACATTGTGGAGGGAAACTCAAGGCAGCTGGACCTGGAATTGGAGAGAATAACATCGGCTTTGTCCCTTTTTTTCCATTTATTTCTGTTTGGAATTGAATGTGGTAGATTCTTTAGAAGACTTTGACCTTTAGTGAGTATTTTCCTCAGTGCTGATAATCACACAGCAGAGACATGAGAATCTGGAGAGCAGTGAAAAATAGGATCAATAAGATCTCTTCTTTGAAGAGACAAAGAAGCTATCTCTCAATTTTGGTAACATTGTAAGAGGCTTGAAGGAAAATGGAGGGAGGGGACTACAATGTCTTTGTAGTCTGCCACCCTTAAAGATTGCTCCCACGGAGAAAGAATGATGATGATGATAAGCTGTTTAGTGCTTACAAGTGTCTATACTGTGATCTAGGCAAAATACACACAATTTGTGCCCATTGAAGAGACAGAGTTTGGCCGTGTAGCATTGTTGGTTAAGCACCAAATGGTCATAAGGCTGAAGGCTAGATTCCTGCAAAAAAGAACATGATCCAACAAATAATTGTAAAGAGTTTTCAAGGGAAGGTGAAGAAAGAGTGAGTAAAATAAGAAAAAAAATAAGAGAAAAACACAAATTATAAAGAAATATGATCAGAGTTAGGGATAAGCTATACTAATGCTGTGGCAATAAAGAATGAACAAAAGGAGTTTGGTGGGAGCTAATGCATAGGAACAGAGTTCCCACCAACAGTTCTATAAGCTTTGGAAAATTATGAACAAGGTTTGCAGAGGCATATAACCTGGATTGAGGAGAATCTCAAATGGCTTGCCTGTCAACATAATCAATGTCCTTCTTCACAAATAAATCCCACATGGGCAGGTGGACTTGAATGGAATTCAAATCACTGTTACAAAAGGTATTGCTGTTCATCAAATTGGTCTACTGTAAACATCAATGAAGTTAAGATTAGCCATGGTCTTCTAGTTAAAACATCTACAAAGAATGGGTAGCATCATGCAACTTCACTTTATGAGTGAGAGATGATATCCTACATGATCCTACTGGTGAACCCATATGTGGCTGAACAGTATCTGAACTGAATATTGGACATGAAAGAGCTTAAATTTGGTCCAGCAAGACTCTTTTTGTATTCTTTGAAATACTGTATATACATATTCCCAGGGGGAAAAACAGAATGCAAAGGGATATTCTAACTTTTTAATTCATAATTACATATTCACTAATTTCACATCACACTTAAAAACATACCAGGTATAACATTAAGTCAAACTAAGTCAAACATGAATTCCTCAAAGAAACCAAAGTATATGGTTAGCTATACCAGCTCTCCGCAGTACACACTTGATGTTACAGATGTTCTGGTTTACAGCTGCCACCATCCCACCCTCTTCTATAGGTTGAAGGAGACTGCAGTCCAATGTGCCTACAGAGCATCCGCCTGGAGGGACTAAATTCCAGGCATCCTTCGCCCAGGGATCAAATGATAAGTAGGTCCCTGCAACAAGTACATTACATTTATTTGGGAAAGAAATAACTAGAGGATTTTACAAAGGAGACACAAGGCTTATGGGCCATTCCTTCCCTCCATGCCAACAGTGGGATGTAATTTGATCTCACCGTGGCTTTGTGAAATGGAAATAGGATATGTCAATAAAAGCAAGGTTAGAGAGATAGCAGCATTTTTTTTTTTTTACGACGACTGGTTAACGTCGCTCTAATGACTGGGGGAAATGTAGCAGAATCACAACCCGGCTATGGAAAGAACAACCCCACCCCCCCCCACCCCCACCCCCCCAAAAAATAGGAAATCAAATTTAACCTTTTATTTAACGCCACTGTAAACCTTCCATATTTCACACACACACACCCCACACACAAATACCTCACCGGAGATCCCAACAACGGGTTAACGGAAAAACGCTCGCCGAAGAGCCAGACTAACGCTTCAGCCAATGCAATCGCCTGACCTCCCTCCGAGAAGCATCTGCCGTCCAAGGCTCAGGAGCCAACCCGCTTTCCCTTCGCGAGGCGAATCCCCTTCGTTCTGCCGTGTCCTAGGGGCCGTTTGGAGGAGGAAAGCTCGCTTCCGCCGTCCCCTTCCTGAGGGGAAATCCTCCGGCTCCGACCTCGGCGGGCCAGCCTCGGGCGCCCCCCAAAAGTGGGCCGTTCCGGGGCGCAGCGCGCAGCTGTCGGTTTCAGGGAGCCCCGCGCTCCTTTCCGTGAGGGCGCCGCTTACTCACATGCTTCACCTCCCCCTCCCCACCCCCATTCCTAGGCTCCGGGGATGAACTGGAAATGGGGTTGACAGTTCCGCCCTCTTTCTCCCCCCCCCCCCCAATTCAAACACGCTGGAATGCCTGAGGAGCCGCTAAGCTCTCTCTCTCTCCTCCCCCCCCCCCCTTTCCGTTTTTTAAAATTCACGAGTGAATTGCTTCGGGCACAAAGATTCTCTTTTGCAAAGCCAGTACGTCGCCTCATCCTTTGGCCAGCCACCCTTCTGGCGGTCAGAGCGACCCTCCAAGGCGGGGGTGGGGGGAGGGAATACTTTGAGCAACACCTGCCGTCCCCCCATGAATATGCAAGGGGAGACCTTGAGAGATTCCCCCACCGCCTTTTCTTCCTCTTCCGCCCCCACCCCCAGCCCAAGCACTAAGACCGCCTTTTTTTCTCCCCTCAGCCAGCCATCAGCTGCTTGGCTGCCCTTCCTTCCACTCTTAGACAAGTTGCTTCCCCCTCCTCCCTCGGAAAGAGAGGGGGAGCGCCCCACCCACCCCCCGCGAACGACCCCCTTTCGTCCTCGCTTCATTAAAGCGGAGCAGCCCCTTTCCAACCTGCAATGCGGAGGCAAGACAAAAACCCCGCGCCACACGCTTCACCCTCGCCGCGCTCTCAAAAGCACCCATTGTGCTCCCGGCATCTGGTCCCGGCTTCCGGCTTATTCGCCTCCACTGACCCCGCTCTTTCACGGCGCGCCCGGGGCCAGGCACGGGCCTCCCGCAAAGTTCGTTTCTGGGGACCCCCCGAAAAGCCTCCCCAACGGCCATCTGGCCTCCCGGGCTGGCCAAGGGGCGAAGGCAGCCGGCGTGGACCCCCGCCCCTCCCGCCCGCCCGAAGCTGCGCGGGTCGGGAGGGAAAGGCGGCACCGAGTCTTCTCCAGATGAACACCCCCCCACACACACACACATACACTTCGCCCACTTGCCTGCTCCCTCCAAACGCTGCCCGGTCCGGATTAATCCTCGTTTTGTGTCGCCTTCACCTCTAGAAAGTCGGGGCACTGAACGATCCCCGCAGCTGCAGTTAAAAAAGAGAGAGAGGGGATGGGGGGTGTTCCCCCCTCCAGAAAAGAGAGCGCCAGAGGAAAGGCTGGCAAGGCTGAGGAGTGGAAGATGGGGGGCGGGGGGTGGTCGGGGCTTACCGCATCAGAGAAGTTGCCACATGACACACATACAAAAAAAGGGGGAGACGCAGAGGGGGAAAGTGATGGTGAGGCTGCAGCCGGCAGCACCGAAAGGGAAGAAGAGGCAGGAGCCAGGCTTTTTTTATGTTATTGGTGACATTTCTAACACATGACAACAACTTCCATCTGGGTGGAAAGCTAGGAGTGTGAACTAAGGCAACACAATTCCTCCAGGGACTGGAGATGTAGACCAACAGGACCCCAACGCCCCAGGGACTTGTTGCCAAGTGAAATCCCAACAGATGGGTTTGGGAATCCCTTTCCTTCCATGAAAACCTTTTCTCTGCAGCTTACTACAAAGCAAATTCCCAAAGAAGAGCCAAAATGGTACTGCCATCATTTGCAAGGCAACAGAACCAAAGGCTGATTTATCTATGGATGCACAATGTGTGCCTGTGCAAATGGAGTAGTTTGTTTGTTTTTAATGGTCCCTGCCTTTCCCTCAGAAGCCCCAGATTAATTTTAGAACAAAACCTGGAAATCACACTGTTTGAATCTTGCCTTCATCCAAGTCAGCTTCTCCCTCCAACCTAAATGCTGCATCTGAATCTCTCTTTGAAAATGCCACTTGACTTTGCCTCTACTATTAATTAAATCAGAGAATATCTAATTCCTTTCATATTGGTTGTAAAATTAGTTGTTCTTTCCTAGTGAACATTGTCATAATGCCTCTTCTCAAAGGAGGCAGGGGTACTTGGGACCCTATTTTTTAAAAAGTGTGACAAAATTTCATATTAAAAATGTATTGACCAACACTTTAAATACAGCTGAAACGTTTATAGAGATTCTTGGTCATCCAGATCACGGCTGTCCCAAAAGTGTTTTTTTAAGAGCCAACTGGACTTTCTTGTTTTTCTTTGAAGAGGTTTCGCTTCCCATTTAAAAAGTTGACCTGAAGAACTGAGAAAGTTTCTTAGATGAGAAGTAAACTGTCTTCAAAGAAAAACAAGAAAGTCCAATTGCCTCTGGAAAAAGCACCTTTGGGACTACAGCTGAAACATTTCCTGTCCTGCATAACACATTGCCTGTTATACCTCTAGGCCCAATGTCTTGGAGTTAGCAGACAGGACCTCACAAACCAGATTGCTACTTGCTACATTGCTTTCTGTGTTCTCTTCTACTACAAAATCACACCACTTTGACTAATGCTAATATGTAAGTGTCCTAATTACAACCAAGACCTGTGGCCAATTATGGGAATGTGAGTCTGGATGTGGACCTGGAAATAAGGAGAAACTTTCTGACGGTAAGAACAATTAACCAATGGAGCAGCTTGCCCTCGGAAGTTGTGGGAGCGCCACAACTTTCAAGAAGAGATTGGACTATATATATATTCAGAGCTGAAGACCAAGCCTGAAGATGATGAATGAGACTTCATCGAAACGTTGCCTAGATACTTCCAATCTTACGCGGGAGAAAACCAGAATAACCAAAGATCCATATATATATATGTCTGGCATTCAGCTTTGTTCGGGTATTTTCCCACGTCATAATAGTGGTGCTTTTAAAGTTGTAGCAACGTTTCAGCAGAATCTCATCTGCCATCATCAGGCTTCTGTATGGTGTTTGTCTGTGAGTCAGACTTTTACAGTGGTTTCAGATTTAAATTTGGGGCAGCCTATTGCTGTGTCAGAATGGTTTTTTCTTCCTCCTGATTGGTTGAGAGTCTTGGTCTGTGTTTATTGGTCTTGCGGTTTGCTGTGTTCTGCTACTAATATCTTCTGTCTGTTTTTTTTTGGGGGGGGGCTCTTTTTGTATCTTGATAATATGGGCAGGACAGCTGTTCCATATTATGCCCTACATAATTATGCATATATTATACATATTATGCCCTACATAAGAGGCACTACAGACAAAATTAGTAAGATTCTATACAGACACCACATCAAGACTGCCTTCAAAACAGACAGAAAAATAGCAGCCATCCTCAGGAACCCCAAAGACAAAATTGACCTGGAAAACCAAGGCATATATGAAGTCCCCTGTGCATCACGCCCGGCCACATACATTGGACAGACCAATAGAAGAATAAGCACCCGCCTGGATGAACACAAAAATGCAGTCAAAAAGCTGGAACACACTTCCTCACTCATCCAACGCATGGAAGCCACAGGTCATAACATCAACTTCAATGGCACCAAAACCCCAGCCACCATAGAAAATCCCAGCCACAGAATCATCAGAGAAGCCATAGAGATTGAAAAAAGACCAGAAAGCATGAACAGAAGAGATGATTCCACCAGGCTGTCAATCATTTGGAAGCCTGCATTCACAAACAAAAAAATCTCCACACCACAAGCCAGGCAAACACCTGGGCACAAACAGATCCCCCCTCATACCTCCAGCTCAAACACACCCCAACCAGGCACCCAGATGAAACCCAGCTTCCTAACTAATGATAGCCGTCCATTTACCCGAAGCCAAGCTGCACTAAAGGCCTCCAATAAAATAACACAATGTTGCCAGCCAATCAAGATACAAAAAGAGCCCCCCCCAAAAAAAAACAGACAGAAGATATTAGTAGCAGAACACAGCAAACTCCAAGACCAATAAACACAGACCAAGACTCTCAACCAATCAGGAGGAAGAAAAAACCATTCTGACACAGCAATAGGCTGTCCCAAATTTAAATCTGAAACCACTGTAAGAGTTAGACTTTTACAGTGGTTTCAGATTTAAATTTGGGGCAGCCTATTGCTGTGCCAGAATGGTTTTTTTCTTCATCCTGATTGGTTGAGAGTCTTGGTCTGTGTTTATTGGTCTTGGAGTTTGCTGTGTTCTGCTTCTAATATCTTCTGTCCCCGTAGAGGTTTGATATTTGTTTTCTTAAGTTTTCGCGGGTACTTACTTAAGAAAACAAATATCAAACCTCTACGGGGAGGGAATAAACAACCAGATCAAAACCTACCAGAAACTGGAAATTAAAAGAGCAGGAATACTATGTGACCTCCAATTCCTACGCAGCTGCAGAGACAACAATACTACACCAACCTGCTTCAAATTAACATTTCATCAAAGCACAGCAGCCACTAAACGTATCCTGAAAAGAACTGAAATGGCTCTACTAAGGAACCAGCTCCACAGTAAGAGATTCCAATTAGATCAGTTAAACAAAGATTTGCTAGCACTACACCTGGAATTGAGCAGCAAAATCCACCCTCTACTTTGGGACAAGATAAAACAACTTACAACTTGGAGAGCTGAATCTGCAAGCACTTATAAACAGGAAAAGCTCTTGAAAAAATTAAAGAAATTAGAACATGACAAGAAAACCCCCAACAACTCACAACACCTGAAACAATTAGTGTACAATGTTTCCAACAGAGAACTCACCAAAACAGAAACAGAAGTCCTAACCAAAGGATTCAATTATGCTATAGCACCCGAAAAAATCCCCACAGAATCCATCATATGTGCAGTAGAATCCAGCCTAACTAAATTAAATACAGATGAAGCTGATAAAATAAGACACCAAGTTACCAACATCCTATGCACAAGCAAACCACCCAAAAGCAACTTGCAGCAAAATGAAATTAAAGCGCTACAAACCCTGAAAAGAGACAGCAGCATAATCATCCTCCCAGCAGATAAAGGGAATGCCACTGTAGTAATGGACAGAAAAGACTATGAAACAAAATTGACAGACCTACTCCAAGACTCCATATACAAACCCATAAACACAGATCCAACCACATATCTGGAAAAATTAACCAAGAAGAAAATTATAACCAGCCACATAAGCAAAGAGATCCAACACATGATCATACCCAGAGAGAAATCTTCCAGATGCCCCAAACTATACGGCCTCCCAAAAATACACAAAGAAGGGATACCTCTCAGACCCATAGTCAGCTCCAGAGGAGCACCACTACAAAACCTAGCTAAACACCTAGCAAAAGAGCTACAGCCCCATGCTGAAACAGCAGCTTCTCATGTACAAAACTCATACCACTTCTTGGAAATGATCAAAGATCTACACGTGGAGCAAGAAGATCTGCTTGTAAGTTTTGACATGGTTTCACTATTCACTCAAGTCCCGATAAAAGAGACCCTTGAAATCATCAAAAATAAATACCAACCAGCTAAACACCTCATGGAACTAACAGAACACTGCTTAACCAACACATATTTCATATACAAAGGACAAAGATACAAACAAATTGAAGGAGCCCCCATGGGATCATCACTGTCACCTGTCATTGCAAACCTGTTCATGAAAGAATTTGAATCCAGAGCCCTGGCCAATGCCATCCTCAAAGCCAAACTATGGTTAAGATATATCGATGACACATTCCTGATTTGGCCCCATGGACAAGAAAACCTAAACAATTTCCTAACACACCTAAACAGCGCACACCCCAAAATCAAGTTCACCGTGGAAACAGAAACAAACAAACAACTACCATTCCTAGATGTACTAATCTACAAAAAAACAGATGGCACACTAGGACACACCATATACCAGAAGAAAACACACACCAACCGCTACCTCAACGCCCAATCCCACCACCACCCAGTACAGATAAACTCCGTGGCTAAAACACTAATTACTAGAACGAAACGCCTGGCAGACAAGACACACATTAAGACTGAACTATGCACCCTGACTAAAATATTGACAGCCAATAGCTTCCACAAAAGCAAAATCACCAACTTGATCCACAAAAACACACTGAGACATAATAGAGACCCAGAAGATGAACAGACCCATGGAACAGCTGTCCTGCCCTACATAAGAGGCACTACAGACAAAATTAGTAAGATTCTATACAGACACCACATCAAGACTGCCTTCAAAATAGACAGAAAAATAGCAGCCATCCTCAGGAACCCCAAAGACAAAATTGACCTGGAAAACCAAGGTATATATGAAGTCCCCTGTGCATCATGCCCGGCCACATACATTGGACAGACCAATAGAAGAATAAGCACCTGCCTGGATAAACACAAAAATGCAGTCAAAAAGCTGGAACACACTTCCTCACTAGTCCAACACATGGAAGCCACAGGTCATAGCATCAACTTCAATGGCACCAAAACCCTAGCCATTATAGAAAATCCCAGCCACAGAATCATCAGAGAAGCCATAGAGATTGAAAAAAGACCAGAAAGCATGAACAGAAGAGATGATTCCACCAGGCTGTCAATCATTTGGAAGCCTGCACTCACAAACAAAAAAAATCTCCACACCACAAGCCAGGCAAACACCTGGGCACAAACAGATCTGCCCTGATACCTCCAGCTCAAACACACCCCAACCAGGCACCCAGATGAAATCCAGCTTCCTAACTAATGACAGCTGTCGATTTACCTGAAGCCAAGCTGCACTAAAGGCCTCCAATAAAGTAACACAATGTTTCCAGCCAATCAAGATACAAAAAGAGCCAAAAAAACAGACAGAAGATAATAGAAGCAGAACACAGCAAACTCCAAGACCAATAAACACAGACCAATCAGGATGAAGAAAACCAATCAGGATGAAGAAAAAAACCATTCTGGCACAGCAATAGGCTGCCCCAAATTTAAATCTGAAACCACTGTAAAAGTCTAACTCACAGACGAACACTATACAGAAGCCTGATGATGGCAGATGAGATTCTGCTGAAACGTTGCTACAACTTTAAAAGCACCACTACTATGACGTGGGAAAATACCCGAACAAAGATGAATGCCATACATACATATATATATGTGTGTGTGTGTGTGTTTTCTTAAGTTTTCGTGGGTACTTACATGTATGGCATTCAGCTTAGTTCGGGTATTTTCCCATGTCATAGTAGTGGTGCTTTTAAAGTTGTAGCAACGTTTCAGCAGAATCTCATCTGCCATCATCAGGCTTATGTATGTATGTATGTATGTATGTATGTATGTATGTATGTATGTATGTGTGTATATATATATATATATATATATATATATATATATATATATATATATATATATATATATATATATATATTTGTTTTCTGAGGTTCTCGCGGGTATTTGTATGTGGATCTTTGGTTATTCGGGTTTTCTCCCACGTAAGATTGGAAGTATCTAGGCAACGTTTCGATGAAGTCTCATTCATCATCTTCAGGCTTGGTCTTCAGCTCTGTGCTTCTCAGAGTGATGTGAGCTTGCAGCTGCTTCTTCCTTTTAACTGCTAGTGGGGATGTGACTTGATTGGGTGGGGGCTTGGCTGTGTTCTGATTGGGTGGGGGTGTGTTCTCATTGGTTGGGGGTTTGGCTGTGTTCTGATTGGTTGGGGGGTTGGCTGTGTTCTGATTGGCTGGAGGCGTGTTCTGTTCAGGTGGGGGCTTGATTGTGCTCAGGTTAGTCTTAGTTGCTGGAGGGTTCCAGCCATTTGGAAACCCGCCCTCATGAACAGACGAGTACCTAACATGAAGAATGACATCAGACCCACATCCCTGAGAGCCACACAAGATGCCACCACCACACTTCCATGTAGAAAGCAGACTCACACCCACACAGAAGATGAAACATGACCACGGACCAGAAGCCGCACCGCAGCTGCATCACTACCCACTTCAAACCCCTCTGAGCCATACATGAAGCGAACTGACCTCCACCATAAAGATGCAGCACGACCACGAACTCGAAGCCAAACAGCAAGATCACAGCTCACCAGTTCAAACCCTCCAGCAACTAAGACTAACCTGAGCACAATCAAGCCCCCACCTGAACAGAACACGCCTCCAGCCAATCAGAACACAGCCAACCCCCCAACCAATCAGAACACAGCCAAACCCCCAACCAATGAGAACACACCCCCACCCAATCAGAACACAGCCAAGCCCCCACCCAATCAAGTCACACCCCCACTAGCAGTTAAAAGGAAGAAGCAGCTGCAAGCTCACATCACTCTGAGAAGCACAGAGCTGAAGACCAAGCCTGAAGATGATGAATGAGACTTCATCGAAACGTTGCCTAGATACTTCCAATCTTACACGGGAGAAAACCCGAATAACCAAAGATCTATATATATATATATATATATATATATATATATATATATATATATATATATATATATACACACACACACACACACACACACACACACACACACACACACACACATATATGCAACATTGCCAATTATGGCTTATTCAACAGAATATGATAATTGTCTGCCATTTGTCAGAAATGATGTAGGGTCTCCCACTTGGGCTGGTGGCTGGACTAGATGACCTATAAGGTCCCTTTCAACTCTGATTATCTGTTATCTGAATTCTCTGAATAAAGTGGGTTAAATTCTTGCTGATCAATTTACTCTTATTAGGTTGTGTCATCAACTATCAGACTCCATCTAAAGTACTTTCAGGTGTTTCTATAACTAGACTCCTGGGATGCCCTTTTTGGCTCAGCCTTCAACCTCACTAATTGTTGTCTTATCAGTGCAGCCAATTCCCTGGAAACCCTGGAAAATCAAGGCCCATTTTGCATAAGGCATCCAAGTTGCCCACACAGTGAAATTCTTGATACCAGTCTACAGATTTCATTTGTGTGTCTGGCTCTCCTGCCTTTTGCCTGGAAGGGAGCCATTTCCCTTGCCTTGCTTGAACTGCTTTCACTATCAGCTTGCCAATCCTGGATAGACTGTCTGCCCAGAAGGCCGGATTTCTGCTCTTTGCAAGAGCCAAACTATACATTCCACACCTCCATCTGCTGTGGGTTAAGGATTTCACTGGAGGAATGGATAAGGCAGCTCATGTTTGGGACAGGAACAACAATCTTGGACCTTCAAGGATTTTTTTAAAAAAATTCTATTTGGAGCCAATGGAGATTTTTTCTAAAATTATTAGTTGTGCAGGAAGAGCAACTGAGGATATTTTCATACAATGAACCTCTCATCATACCATGGGAATCTTTCACAGACTTAGAAGTAATTAATCAAAAAAGCAGACAAAGACCTAATTCATATGCTACATTCTGAGGAGGTTATTCAGTATATTAGGTTATTAAACTATGGTACAGCAAAAGTCAAATGATTCTAATATTGAGGTGCATCACAAATGCATACAAACACAAAAATGAACCTGGGGGAGAGGAGGAAACTCTACCCCTCCTATTGTATTCTGAGTGAATTTAAATAGACTTTTTACTGTGAGGTGCTCTCTGACCTTGGCTGTTTTCTTACAGTACCCAAATAGCATCATCAATGCTAGAAGGGAGTGAGGATTTTCTACTAGTTAAGGTAAGTCATTGGAGGAAAAGACTAACTTTCCTTTTAAGTAAATATGGTATTTATTGCACCACCAATAATTTGTAGAAGAATGTCTGGTGCTCCAGAAATTCATTCAAGGTCTCCTAGGATGCCGGGAGATCTTACATGCTCTTCTTGAGTGCTGGCCCATCACTTAGCATTCAAATCCAAAAAACAAATCCAGTTGATTTGTTTTCTTGTTTAACAAAGTTTATTTGGCCACCCATCTTAAATACATAAATCTAGATGGCTAGCAACCAGTTTATAAAGCAAAACAAAACTAAATTCATAACAAAGTTAAAAGTAATCCAGCACACAAAAAAGAAAAGGACAAGGTGCCATATAAGCAATTCATCAACAGATAAACTTACATTAAATATGTTGTGAGTTTTCCTATGTTTTAATCCTTGTAAGTCACCCAGAGTCACCCTATATGACTTGGGTGGATATTTATTTATTTTTATCCTGTCTTTATTGCTTTTTTAAAAAAATAAATAACTCATATATGTTCCTTCCTCTTCCTCCTCTTTTCCCCATTACAACAATCATATGAAATAGGTTGGACTGAGACAGAGTGACTGGCTTTCATGCCCTAGGGTGGGACCAGAATTCACACCCTCCCACTTCTAGGCTAGCATCTTAATTTCTACACCCAGCTGATTATATAAATCATATCCCTCCTTGGTGCTGCAAGATGACCCTGTTTAATAGAGGTGATGTGGAGCATAATCAACCTGACAGATCAGGTAGAATAGCAGAAACCCTTGGAGATGGGTGGTCCCACAATTAATCTGGCTCCTGTCATGAAGGGATTTAAAGGTACTAACCAGGACCTTGAACTGTACCCAGAAGCATATTGTAAAGTTCAACATAATTGGAGAAACTCTGAATGCTCAAACTTGCACACATTGTTGCATTCTTAGACCAGTTTAAATTTCCAAGTGTTTTTTAAGGGCAGCACCATGTAAACTCCATTGCAGTAATCGAATCAGGAAATAACTAGAGCCTCTCAGTCCAGAAAGTGAGCAGAGCCTCTCAGTCCAGACTAGGCACAACTGATACACAACACAAATCTGTGCAAAGACCTTGCTGCCAGGGGAAGACATGAGCTCAGGAAGAACCCCAGATTGTGCATTAACTCCGTTTGGAGGAATGCAACTCTACAGAGTGAAAGATGAAAAATCACTCAGGGGACCCAAAAGTCCAAACCACCCAATCTTGGTATGATTTAGCTCTGCAGCCTCTGTTCTCCACCCCCATCCAGCCTTAACAACCTCATATGAATGGCCAAGTGTGGAAATAGACAGATATTCCTTGACTTCAACCCTTTGTTTAGCAGCTGTTCAAAGTTACAATGATCCTGCAAAAAAGTAGCAACAGGTCCACTTAAAACTGCTGAAGCATCCTCATGATAACGGGATCAAAATTTGGGTGCTGGGCAACCAGTATGTGTTTACAACAACTGCAGCATTCCAGGGTCATGTGACCGCCATTTGCAACCTTTCCAACAAGCCAATAGATCGGGGTGTCAAACTCATGTCATCACAGCAGCGTCACTTGATATATTGGGACTTTTTCCATCTTTGCTAAGCCGGGTGTGGATGTGGCCAGCAAATGACACACCTGACCCGGGGCCCAGGAGTTTGACAGCCCTGCCCTAGATGATGTCACCTAGGAGTTTCATGTAGAAGGGAAATATTCCCAAGTGGGATAATTTTTCCATCCTTTACATTTTAAAAATAGTAATATTCTTCAATTCAAAAAGGAAAGCCTTAGAATAGCACCTCAGACAACAAAGGCTTTGGAATGTATCAGAAGAAATCTGGGATTAAGGATACGTTTCTTGCAATTTTTCTGTGGCTCCTTTGTATTTGGAGAAATTAATCTTAAATGATGCTGAGCTGTGCATTTGGCATACTGTATAAACATCTTAACAACATAGACAGATTTCTACTCATTCAGCAGTAGGAATCAACAATTTAATAAAAATCAGGATTTGGCACTAAATGTAACTCTCTAATAAAATAAATAAATAGTATGTGTATCCAAGTGTACTGTGCAAGACTTAGACTGGAAGCTGATAGTAATCTGGTATCTATATTAATAAGGATCCTCTGGAGCAGTGATGGGATTCAAAAAAAATAACTGGTTCTGTGGGCGAGGCAGGGGAAAAATACTGCAAAATCTCCATTCCCAACCCATTCCTGGGGGAAAGTTACTGCAAAATCCCACTCCCTCCCCACCCCACTATCCTGCTTTCCAGCTCCATTCTCCTCTGCAGGGTAACAAAAAAAGACCCAGCCAACCAGTTGGGACTTGGGTTGCAGAGAATAGATGAGGGCAGGGCCAGTCAGAGGTGGTATTCCAAACTACTCAAAATTTCCGCTACCGGTTCTGCAAACTACTCAAAATTTCCACTACTGGTTCTGCAAACTACTCAAATTTTCCATTACCTGCTTCTCCAGAACTAGTCAGAACCTGCTGAATATCACCTCTGCTTTAGAGATACCCAAGCAAAGCTGAGCAAACTGAAGAAGTTTCCAGCCGTTTAGTTTCAAACTGTGCATTAAGTCGAGATGTATGGTATAAGGGCCACTGTTAGAGAGGTAAATACCATACTGATGGAAACAATGTGCCACAGTTATATACAGTTCAGAAGAACATTCATTCCATGCTGGAAATTGTATATGTAATCTCATCTACTGTCATTTAACTGAAAGTTCTTAAACTGAAGCCACTTGTGTTTCAATGCTCATGGCACAATGAAAATGTGATGGCTTTCAGGACGAAGCCAACGTTTGCATCAGCACATATTGGAACCAATTCACTTAGCATGTGGGAGCAACAAATGAAGAATCCAACTGTGAAGTCACATTAACTGAAAACTCAGCAAGATGTGAAAATCAAACACAGATGGTTCAACTTCAGATGAAAGGGTCAGTGTTTTGCATTCTCTTTTCACTTTGCAACCTCTCTGATAATATTTAGCAATTACTTTACTTTTTTGTTCTGACAGGACTAAAATTTAGCACACAGCCACTGGAGAAGTCCCTCAACACATTTCCATTAATATAGAAATTAATTCCATTAATATAGAAATTAATTCCATTAATATATTAGATTAAGATATATGGAAGATACTTCTGGGTGCCTCAACCTCATTCAACACTAAACTACAGTTTATCATTCATCCAACATTAAACTTAGCACCATGGAGATAACACTTGGCTAGTGTTCCTTCCCTTCTGTAATCTCTATGCAGCTGTGAGGAGAACTTTAGAATGTTTCATCTCCAACTAACTGGAGCTAGTCAAGGTAGAATTTGGCTTGTTTTTCTATTCTGTAGATAAGACTAAAAATAGCCACAGTCCATCCATATGTGAAAAAACAGTAATTATTTATTTATTTTTTAAAAAAAAAAACCAAGATCTTCCAATCTCCTGTTCACAGTTGTAGTTTTAAAAAAGGAAGTTAAATCATAGTTTGTTTTAGTATTGTTTGCAAAGTTGTCTAATATCTACTAGATCCATGATGACGAACCTATGGCATGCGTGCCACAGGTGGCATGCAGAGCCATTTGTGCAGGTACGCGAGCACCAGGAAAATTTACCTCACTGTGCATGCGTATGCCTCCCAGATGATTTTCAGCCTGTTTGAGGCCTTTTTCGGCCTGCCAGAGACTTGAGGGAAGCCTCTGCAGCCTTTGCAGGCCAAAAAAATAGGTCTGTTTCATCACTTCCTGTATTTTCAGAAACACCAGAAGTGAGGAAATGGGCCCTGCAAAGGCTGCAGAGGCTTCCCTCAAGCCTCTGGCAGGCCAAAAAAAGCCTCAAATGGGCCAAAAATCAGCTGGGAGGCGCAGTGCAGGTAAGGGGACAGTGGGGGAGGGGGGAAATCGCATGTGCATGCGCAGGGGACATGGGGGAAGGTCTGCGCGCATTGTGTTCTGGGTACTGGCACTCAAGTGCATACGTGCAAGCACACACACAATTTCTGGCCCAGGAGCCCAAAAAGGTTAGCCACCACTGTACTAGATCATCTTACCATACCAGTTCTCGCTTTCAAGATGCAGTTGCCCTTCAAGGGTCATTGGTTATACATTCTCAGTTAAATAATAATAATTTTCACCATTTCGCTCTTAAAATCACAAATTAAGCTGCAGTCTCTGACACTAAAATGCCTTTTAAAAGCTGCAAAAATGAGAAGCACCTCCTGTCCACTCCTAAACAATCTGCTTTGGCAACTTGCCAGCAACCTTGATTTCATAGCTCAAAGCTGTAATTCTTCCTGGAAGACAAGCCTTTGATTATTGATACATCTAAAGTACCACTTTTGAAGCAGAGAGGGTTCCCTCCCTCCCACTTTTTTTAAACTAGAGTAGACACCAAAGATATTTCATCTATGTTATTTCACAGTACAGGCAGTCCTTGCCTTATGATTCAGCGTCTATTCAAAATTACAATGGTGCTGAATGAAGAGACCTACGACTTGTGCCTGAGGTTATGGTTATTGTAGCACCCCTACAATCAGGGGATTACAATCTGGGAACTTGGCAACCTGTTTGCACTTAACAACCAACTGCCAAATGCCCACAAACATGTGATCACCATTTGCTATCTTCCCTGATGGCTTTCCCAGAAAATCAATGGGGAAGCCAGTGGCAAAGGTTGTAAGCCTCTGCAGCCAGATGAGAGAGCTTTTTAAAAGGTCCATGCTGAAATCCAAGCAGAATTTTCAGGTCTCTCAAAACACATCCCTCCACTCAGGAGTTCAAAATCTTGCTTGGATTTTAGCAGAAATACTGAAACCAATGAGAACAGAGAGGCAACACAGTAAGGTAAAGGTATTCTGGATCCTTCACCCCACACAAAGTTTCTGAAAGATACAGCAGTATCATGTAATCTGCAGCAATGTGTAAAATATTTAAGAATCTTGATCACAGGAGCAGCCTGAAATCCGATATGTTTGATTCCACTCTGTCACAGGAGCCTAATTCTAAGAACATTTATTTGAAATGTAATCCCACACAGACCAGTGGGACTTTTTAAAAAATATGCTTAGGACTGCAGCCAAAATATCCAAGTATGCAAACACAGTTTATCAGTAGATCCAGTTATGCTGTATCCCAGAATGGGAGATGTGAATATGAAATAGATGGAGGTTAAAAAGTGTAGTAATTTTTTTTCAAAGATGGCACAAAGCTAAAAAAAAAAAAAGGGGGGGGCAGGATATTAAAAAAAATTGAGGATATTAAGACAGAAGTCAACAGTATTTTAGAGTATGCTTGGCATAACGAGGGACTCAGAAATGCTCTCACAAAATGGCTATCGGAAGTGGGCTTACTTATTCATAAAATGGCTGCAATGATGAATATGGACATTCAAAAGCCATGCAGCAGACAGGCAACATAGTGTTAGACGTTCATTCCCAATCTTCAATTAACATACCAAGGAAGGTGCCTACCAATCCTTTTATCTTTGTCTTTTTTTTTTTTTTTGAAGCAGCAAGCACATTTCCATGTCACATGATAACAGTGATTCAATATCTAAGGGGCTCCCACAAAGAAGAAGGGATCAAACTATTCTCCAAGCACCTGAGGACAAGACAAGAAGCAAGGATTCAAACTAATCAAGGATAAAACCAGCCTAGAAATAAGGAGAAATTTCCTGACAGAACAATTAATCAGTGGAACGCCTTGCCTCCAGAAATAATGGGTGGTTCAACACTGGGGGGTTTTAAGAAGAGATTGGACAATTATTTGTCCAAAATGATATAGGATCTCCTGCTTGCATCTAGTTGGACTAGAAAACCCCCAAGGTCCCTTCCAATTCTGTTATTTATTACATAGCTCCTCTTTGTCAGTGAGACCAGCTAAACAAACATGGATGGACCCAACTGGGGCTTGTTTAACACAGCAGAAGTTAAGACTAGAAGACTTCTAAGATCCCTTCCAATTCTAATTATTCTGTTATTCTAGGAGAAACATTTGAAGATTGGCTTTTGAACCCATGTGAGATCCAAGGGCATTCTTGTAAATAGAAATGAAACTAGAAGTTAGAGCCTGACTTCACACCATGTCGGCTTCCCATGAATTTATTTA
The DNA here is from genome assembly GCA_033807585.1 of Hydrophis major. Taxonomy (NCBI): domain Eukaryota; kingdom Metazoa; phylum Chordata; class Lepidosauria; order Squamata; family Elapidae; genus Hydrophis; species Hydrophis major. The sequence continues at coordinate 73,708,019 of CM066329.1, forward strand.
TTCTTACAATAAAAATAGAAGGGAAGGCCAAGTGTATGATAGTGTCACTGGTGGCATCTTCATACCCATTGATACTGTGAGTATCACATTGCTTATTCCTCAGCTATTGGAAGAAAGGCAAAAGGAATGTTAGCAATAGAAACATAATTGATAAATACAGTGGGCTGTTTTCAACTATTAAAGCTTCAGTTCAGAGAAGTCCATTTTTCCAGATTGCTATCCAGTTCTACTGAAAGGAGGATTCATAATAAGCCTTAACTCTTTTAATTTTCTCTTAATGGTGTTGCATCATTAGAATTTGGTAGAAAGAAGAAAAAATCCCATGGCCTTCTTCCACTTGAACTCATTGTTCCTCTGAGGAAGAGATATCCATTTGATTCTAAAAATATTCCAGTGACTGGGCTTTAGACTTTGAATGCCCCAAGAACAATTTAGTACACTAATAAATCTGCTAAAGGCTTCAACTTCTTCCTTGTTGGTTCCTAACTTTCTATCAAATACTTTTTGGAACTATTTAAGCCCCCTAGTGTAGACTCCTTGCCATAAAGAAACAAAACCATTTTCTGAACCTCTTTGCTCTTTAGTCAGGATGGAAGCAAACCGAAGAGTGCTAAGAATTAATAAAGAAATAAGGTCACTAAATCATTAACTCTCTTCCCACAATCTCTATTAAGAAACTTACTGGCAAAAAAACCCCATAATAGACGATGAGCTAAGCAACAGAGGGAATTTGCATTTTCCATTAGTCTTTGGCCAGTTTTAAGCAGAAGCAACTCTACTGCGTTGGCCCAAAAAAAAATGTAGAAGGAAAAAGAGTCCCTTTTCTCTCCAAACCTGGAAAATTAAACTGATTAATCTTCACCTAGTGTGGAAGATACATTGCAGTACAGGTCAACATAAGAATCAAGTATACAAAATCCTCTTGCCTTACTTCAAAAGAATATTTCAAAGACATAATAATAAGACATAACTTCAAAAGACATAATAACCTTCCTACTCCAGCACATCTCATTTTAGGGATACAGTCAGTAGATTCATTGCATCTTCTGCTCAAAACCTTCCCCACAGGAAGACCTCTCCAGAGAAACACTGTGGTCCCTTTCCTACTGCTACCCATCCAGCATCTTCAATTAAATCTTTCCCAACTGGTCCATGATGGCAGCTTTACAATGCCCAAGATGCAGCAGCAGCCATCATTACTTCCCAATTTGTATCCAAAAGCAGTGACCAATGCTGTATCCATGGTTACAGTCTTTTGCAGCATATGTGACTGCTATATTCTTATTGCATGAGTTTCCACAGATTACAGTATCCCCCGGACATTAAGGGAAAGGGATGCAATCAATAACCAACTTTCCCATCTTTTTTTTGTGGGGAGACCTATCCCCAATTCTGCATATCAGAAGGCAGAAAATCATTAGTTTGCATGAATTATGCATTGGATAATGAAGCAGACAATGAGGAACAGAAATACGGTGGCAATTTCCTCAACTTTAAAAAAGAAAAATCGAGAAGTTGTTTACACATTCTAGATCAGTGGTTCTCAACCTGTGGTCTGCGGACCCTTGGGGGGCTGTGATGTCATCACAGGAGTTCCGTGAAGGCTTGAAGAAATGTTACGATTTAAATTTTAAGTTAGTTAAGTCTTTGGGGTCCATGGCCACAACAGGTATTTGAAGTATGTCTGGTGAAAATGTCGAGATCACTAGAATATCACACACAGAGAGTCAGGTCACAACTCATAGAAATTAGAGCTCTTTAAAAAGGTCTTCGTACTTTAGTTCTTGTTTCTGGTAACTGCTAGTGTTCTCCAAAGTCCTATTTTGAGTGACCCCAGAGAAATTTTTCTGCATCATGGGATAACAGCTATGGAACAGTCTTTAGAAAGGAAGATGTAATGGAATGTAGTCTAACTTCTCAGGAGGTAGAGGGTGCATTCCAGAGGATCAACATACAACTCAGTTCAGATAGTTGTGTGAGAGAAAAAGGATGAAGATAGCTGCTCCCTAATAGTTCCTAGAGTTGATACTTTATGTGGCAAGATTATGCTTTGTGTGGCAAGACTATGCTTTAGTCTAGCAAGATTCTGTCTATAGGTAAGGAACAATAAAGAAATCTCCTTGGAAGAATCACAATGTGTCTTTCTTGGGTTTTGGAGCCTGACAGGAGGGGTACCTGAACTAACTCAGTGACTACAAATCTCTGTGTTAGCTCTGATGTTATTGTTAATGTATTCCTTTATCTCTTATTTAGAACACTGCACAACATGTTGCTGATTTATGGGCTACTTTTCTTGAGCATGATTTCTGAGAATTTTTTTTTTTAAATCCCTTCATATAATTTATATGTGGCACACACTGTAAGGACTTCCTGTGTGCTAGCAAGTTACACAATCTTCAACATCTTTAGTAACTTCCAGAGAGGGCATAGTGTAATTAAAATTATCTCTGAAAATATTAATGAATGATAAAGATGCCACAAAAAATGTTCCATTCCAATAAGCTGATTAGAAACCTAGGACAAATTGGGTTAAATAATTAACTTACTTGCCTAAGATGCAGAAGAATTGGTAGATAAACCTTTAATATTTCTCCACAGAATATGCTTTTTTTTAAGAACTGGAATTGACAGAACAGGAAAGAGCCAAAACCATCATAATAACCCCAGAACACCTGGGAGAGAGAATGCCTTTTTGAAGAAGAATCCGAAGGGAACTCTCTCTAGAAAGAATTTTTTAAAAGCATGAAATGTATGTTTCATTTCCACCTAATCTGTTTTTCATATCGACTCTCAGCCCACCTCGCATCCTTCCTAGTCGTTTTTCTTTTTATTCATATTGTACAGGGCCTCTGTGAAACTCACACAGGAGTGCAATAATGCTTATTTATTTACTGCTAGTTGTAGATTTCTCTGATTCAAGTTTTGGTGCTGCTAAATTTTAGCTTAAAGTTCATATGCTTTGGGGGGAGGGGAATTGGGTGAGGCTTCAGATTTTTGTAGACCATTTTTAAACACTTCCTCTTTGAATGGTAAAGTGGAGTAGGCTATATAAAGATGGGACTAAAATTAAGATTTTGTATTGCTTTCCTTTTGGAGTTCATTTTTGCTTGATAGACCATTTCTGAATTGCCTATATATCCACAAAAGAAGCCACCAGCCAGTGCACGAAAGGAAGCCTAGCCAGTGTAAAGAAAAACTTGGCCAGTGGTGTATATGGCCAATACACATTTGTTTGCCTATAATTTTCACTTGATGATCTATGGGATGTTTCCGTGGTCATATCCCGGACATGACTGGGCTGAGGAACCCAATGAAAAAGAGACAGGCAAAGACAATGATGAAGGTAAGCTGGGCAGATCACGGTATCCTTTTGAGTCAACTGTAGGAGTTGCAGGTAGACAATTTAGGTTTGTGCTGGTTCTTCTTCTTCCTCTGTAGCTGGTTCCGGTCAGTGATGAGCGTGTGTGTGGAGAGGTTAAGCCAGAAGCCACCTTTTCAGGTGTTGTAGGGGACTTTCTCCTCATCTATTTAACATCTACATGAAGATGAGTTCATCTGATGGCTTGGAGTGAGATATGATCAGCTTGCAGATAATATTCAACTTTATATCTACAAAGGAGAATATCTGTAGCTCAAGGTTGGTGTTGACTAGCATGCAGGGAAATCTCAGACTTGGGTGTGTGACAGAATCAGTCTTCTAGCTATGTTGATAACTGTTTGATAGTGCTTGGTTGCTATCAAACAGCTATTTTATTTATTTTTGTTTTATTTTTTATACTATGTATTTTATCTGTTTTATAGTACACTACCTAGAGCCCCTATGTGAGATGGATGGCTATATAAATCAATTTAGTAATTTAAATAAGTAAACCAGTATTATGAAAACCCACTGATACCTAAAAGACTTAAGATGAACACCCTTTCACCATCCATGACCCAACGAAGGTCTCCCACTAGTATAACTAATGCCGCCTCCTTTTCATGTTTAGCCTTGAACCCTGACAGTGGAAGGCAACATAATCTATTTTCTTTAGGTGCTGGGTAGTTGATTCCACATTGCTTCAATAAACCTTCCCAAAAAGGTTGGAGACTGGGCAATAGTTGTCTATTATTCCCAATTGAGAAAAAGCCTATTAAGTCGTAACCACACCACATCAGTGCTTACATCTCTTCAAGATCAGTACTTACATCTCTTCCCACAATGAGGTATTAACTATCTTCCAAGGAATTACCTTCCCATCTCATCATCAGCAAGCCTACTGCTTATATAATACAGAATATCTGTGACTGTCCAACTCTGACATTAGCTCTTTCTTGCAAGCAAGTTCTCCCTATTTCAGAAAACAAGAGTAATGCCTAATCACAGGTCTTCTAGATAAATTACCATGGTACCAGTGGTGCCTGCACCCAGCAAGATTTCTTGGGTAGAATCCTTTTATTAACTTGATATGTTTTTTAATGTGGCTGCACAACATGCAACTGCATTATTAGATTCAAATGCACAGATTTCTAACAAACTCACCCAGGATACTGAGGCAAGAAGCTGATCTACATATTCTGGGCCATTAATCATCAATTCCATAAGTCCCCTGGTTGCAGCCATAAACAATCAGCAGGCAGCCAAGGTCTGCTCTGTGCAAGCGACCTTGTGAGCCTTTAACATGTTTACTTCATAATCAGCGGGGAATTCCATTTTAAAAATGTTCGACCTCATAATCCACTACCAACAGAGACTGGCTCAGAGCACTGGATTTTCTGGTCACATGTATCAAAGAATTAAAACAAAAATAGTATGCAACCTCTAAGAAAAATCCCTCTCTTCCTTCTCTTGTCCCATCTAGCACCAACTCCCAGTTGCAGACAATCATATGTAGCTTAATACAAGCCTAAGCATGTTTATCATGGCTGAACCTTGTAAAGAAAAGAAAGACAGGAAAGGCAGCATAATATTTGACAAGTAGCTCAGTCAAGGTAGCATTAAATGACTATTACTTCTCCTCCCTAGAAGTGAGCTACAAATTCATGCATTCATATTCATGGGAAAAACTGAACTGTTTCTTGTTCAGCATCATTAATTCCTTTTCCTGTTTTGGGGAGAGGTGGGAATAAAATAGCACCGGGCCCTTTTCCATCTCCATCCAACATGCAAACACAAATCTATTTCTATAATCGTGGCCCTGGGTGAGATTTAAAAGCAACCAAAGGAGTTTAGCTCCTAACCATGCCCAATAAATCACAGAAAAGAATCAGATCAGAAGCATTTCAAAATGTAACCTTGGCAACGCAGGAAGAATGGAACCAACAGAAAACTTAGCTTCTTTTGCTTTATTTGTCATTTCTGAAATTGGAAAGGAAAATAAATGTTCTCAAGGAAGTCAGCAAGAGATATACATATACAAAAGATTTAAAACAGCGGACATTTCCTTGCATATGCATTTTCATGTAGCCCTTCCCAACCTACTGCCTTCCAGATGCATTAAAACTGAAGTTCCATGTGTGTGTGTGTCTGTCTGTCCGTACACACACACATACCATGCTATTCCCGCTCAGGATAAGCAATGTTATGCAGAGGATAAAATTGGAATTAAAAATTGTAAATTAGGGCATGAGGGAAGAAAATTAAAGGGGAATATAGGTAGTCCTCAATGAGAAAATTAAAGGGAAATGTAAGTAGTGCTCAACTTATAACTGAAATTAAGCCCCACAAATATAATCGTAAATCCTGATGGTCTTAAAGCAGGTTATCACATGATCGGATCTGATTTTATTATCTTTTCTGCAGTGGTTGTTAAGCAATCCCATTGTTTGCTGTGGGCTTTTTTTCCCTGCCTGGAAATCGAAGTAAATGCAGGTTTCTCAAAAAAAAAAAAATAGTATAAATCCCAGTCAAAAATGACCCAGTTGCCAAGTGCCAAAAATATAGTCCCCTTGGATAACTGTAATCATTTAGAGCAGCGGTTGCCAACTGGTGGGCTGTGGCCCACTGGTGGGCCATGAGAAAATTTTGGTGGGCCGCAGAGAAATCTCACCCTCAGAGCACCCCCACAAACCAATTAATCCAGGCTGCACAGATACACAAGGCTGCACCACCCACATGGCCCGCGGGAACCCTCCCCGTCCATTCACTCCTTACCTTGCAAACTTGTCTGCTAAGTTGCTATTTTTCCTTTTTCCGACCATCATCTGTTCTGCTGTGCTAGCAGAACAGATGATGGTTAGCTAGGAAGCAGGAAGTGGTTGGATCTCTTGCTTTCTAGCTAAACACAGCTGAACCTCCCTTAGGACTGAAGGTTTGCTTGCAAGCAAATTCAGTGCAGACTCACGGCAAGCAAATTTGAGAGACTGAGCTAGCCGATGGCAGATAGACAGATCACTGAATGATTCTGTGAGCAACTCAATCTGCCTGCCTGCTTTGCCTGATTGCCTGATTTTGGGTAAAAGTTGTTCTTTTTTAAAAATAAAAAATTCAATATTTACATGCATGGTATGTTGTGAGTTAATTTTGTGAGTTTACTTGCTAGCAAATTTTATGAGTTTGCTTGCAAGCAAATTTTGTGTGACAGACTGAGCTAGCCAATGGCAGATAGATTTCTGAATGAATCTGTGATTCTGTGAGCAACTCAATCTGCCTGCCTGCTTTGCCTGATTTTGGGTAAAAGTTGCTCTTTTTTATAAAAAATTCAATATTTATACAAATATTTATAATATTTATATACAAGCCATACCCAGCCAGTCACATGACCACCAAGCCACACCCACAAATTAGGCCATGCCCACAGAACCAATTAGTGGTCCATGGGATCTAAAAGTATGAGTTTGGTGGTCCCTGAGGTCCAAAAGGTTGGCAACCCCGATTTAGAGTCTAAGTCACCATGAGATCAGTGATTACATCTGGAATATTCTGTATACCATCCATACTTTCTTGCTTCTTAGTGTAACAAATCTACTGGAAAAGCAATCTCAATGTTTTTTTCACCAATGTGAGAATAATAATAGTAATAATAGTAATAATAATAGTAATAATGATAATAATAACTTCCAACAGCAGTTCCATTATCTGAGGTTAAAACAATACCCCTAAACAGAACTTACATTTTGTTATGCCAAATATAATAGAGATGTTCATTACTTACAAGGCACAGCATGGCGATAAAGGTTATCTCTAATAGTTTGCTGAAGCTCATGATCTGGAGATCCTTTCTGAAATCTCTGGTTGAGAAAATGTCTCAGGTCTTTGTTCAGACGACTTCCTGAAAAGAATGAAAGAATGAATGAATGGATGGATGGATGGATGGATGAATGAATGAAAGGAAGGAAAAGAAAGAAGGAAGAAGGAAGAAAGGAAAGAGAGAAGGAAGGAAGGAAGGAAGGAAGGAAGGAAGGAAGGAAGGAAGGAAGGAAGGAAGGAAGGAAGGAAGGAAGGAAGGAAGGAAAGAAAGAAAGAAAGAAAGAAAGAAAGAAAGAAAGAAAGAAAGAAAGAAAGAAAGAAAGAAAGAAAGAAAGAAAGATTAATGTCTTCTTGTTTGGTGAGTATTAGATTTGTAATTTCAATTATTATATGTCCCTTTCTTCTATAGATGGCTGATTATCAGAAATGAATTTGTTGCAGAGGTATGATGCCAGTGGCTTTGTAACCCATCTTTCTTTTTTTCTTATCATCCCCTTCATATCACAGTTCTTTTTGGTTAACACAAAAATGACATGGAAATCCTTTCATTTGGAGTAAAATCAGAGGCTGAATGGAGCTGAACTTTTATTGCCTGGATGCCCTTCCTGATGCCTATATGGAATTCACAGCAGATATTTTCTCTTTGCACCTTGAGAGAGAAACATCTGTCACTGACTAGAATTGAACTCCCAACCTTTGGAATGAGCAGCGAGCATCTTCACCACTAGGCCCCCACACCACTCTAGATAAAATGAAAATGTTGAAAATGGCTTTTTTCCCCCTTCATGTCTCTACTCACCAAGCTAAACAAAAAAAAAATGTGATAATTTTTTTAGATCATAAGGATATAAAATGAGAAGTTACTTATTAACAAGATCTTCACCACAACAGGGTCTAGCTACAATGCAAACATTAAGTGCTACCTCTATCTACATATATTAGATAATAATCTACTGTTCCTACATTACACCCATTAATCCATGCAGATTTCAACCCAAATGATGGATTTCTTACATGTAAATATAACTCAGTATCAGTGGGAACAACTGTGAATCTAGGGTTTAAAATGTTAGTTTATAAATCAACATTAAGCCTATGTGGCATAATAGAGCGTCTGGTTTAAATGAACCAGTTAAAGCCAAATGTATAAACTGAAGTAAAAAATATAATCATTCAGGGACAAGGTGAGACACATAGATTCCTATTCATTCATCCAAGCTGGAATAAGTAAACTGGAATACCAGCATTTATTGTCAGCTCTTTCTGGCTTCCCCAGTCTAATAAAAACATGTATGAATATATAGTAGCTAAAAAGAATGCATTCTCCACTTTAAATCGTCAGGTTTCTATATTAGAATGAATCTTACATCTAGTCACCAAGAAAGATACAAAGAATTAGGTCAAATTTATTATAGAGTAATGAAATGTTTATTTGGGTAAATAAAATATTATGGTAGAATATTCTGCAGCATCAGCACATAAGATCGATGTAGAATATAAATCATATATCTTCTTCTGTGTTCATAATCATATACATCAATAAATGAAGTCATTAGTCATCTGGTCACAGGCCAGTAGAGATTTAACATCCAGTAGTTAAAAATGAATTTGAACCACTTAATTAAAAATAATAAGTGAGAAACCTCAAAGTCTTTTTATAGAAGCAGTTCTCCATTTAAGACCGATCACTGCTCTAAGATAGATAAACAGGCAGAGATGGGCAGAGGGAGAGAAGGAGGGAGAGAGAGGGAGAGAGAGAAAGAGAGAGAGCATACAACTGAATTCCCACTATTAGACCCTTCCACGCAAAGGAGCAATCTTTTGTTTACTTGTTTGTCTGTTTAAAGATGGGAACCATTAAGAAATGTTTCTCTTTGCTACACAGTCGTCTATTTCTCATAATCCCTGAAGGCCAAGGAAATTTATTCTCCAGATGTGTAAAATGATTATAGACAGGAACAAGACTGTTCCAGTAGGACAAACTCCCACAGGCCTGAATACACCCTTTCAAATTCCATCATCATCATTGTGTTTCAATTTGACTGTATATCATTCAAACATTGTCATGAAACAAAAAATTCTACTGGTTTTGCATTACATGAAAGAATTATATCCTTTACATATAGCTACAGTTGCCTGGAAACAGCTTATATATTTTTGATTTTCTCTTCCCCCCTTTTTGGTTTTATAAAACCAAAAAGGGGGGAAGAGATTTTTTTTTTTTTTTAAAGGAGGGGGAAGTCCTTATTTTACCGTCCTTGGAAGAATGAGTTATCCTTGAGCCAGTAAGAATCAAACTGCTGGCTGTCAGCAGAATTAGCCTGCAATACTGCATTCTAACCACTGCACCACCATGACTGTTCACAAGAAGGGTACAAACACATTTATTTAATTTAAATTTATTATTAAAAATAAAATATTATTTTTAAACCAATTGCCATTTTATTCCCATGCCTTGTTTTAATGTTTAAATTTTTAGATACCACTATGATGGAATTTTTGAAAGCAAACCCAAATATAATACAGTAGATATTTTGTTTGGCAGCAACAATACAATTATAAAACTCCTGTTTCTGAAGACAGGGGGGTTTGTTCTGACTCAAACCCTTTTCCAATAAAACAAATAATAACCAAAGGAAACAGAAACCTTTTAATAAGTCTTACAAATCCCCAGTTAAAAGGCTGCTGCAAACTAATTAATTTTGATAAGCACAAACCTCGCCAAAACTGTGTGAGACTGCCAAGAATAACAGATAAGAAATATTTCACAACACAAGAGTCTCCAAATACCAGCTTAAGGATACTGTAATGTCCACGAGGCTGAGTTTCAAAACATCTTTGCTTCCTGCAAAGAATGTTCGCTCCACAGCTGGTTTTTATCTTCTTGAAGGAGGGACCATTACCTTGCAGCCTTACTCCCAAGTTGCCCATGCTGTTGCAGCTGCTCTTTCCTGTGAGCACGTGCACTTGGCATAGGCTCCTCAGGAACCTCCTCATTGCTGCTGCCAGCCCACACAATCTCTGAAGGCAGCAATCCATTCCCTAATGGTCCTGGCCCCTCATCTGAGTCCTTGCTCTCTTCAGCCATCCACACCTGCTGCTGGCTAACCACAACAGGGTGAGAATGTAGAACTCAATATTGTTTTGTCTTCTAAAATAAAAAATAGGCAGTGGTTATTATATAGGCTTGAATATTGATAGTAATCACTGCAACTGTTATGAAATAGCAGAATAACAGAGTTGGATTGTGGAGGTCTTCTAGTTCAACCTCCTCCTCAAGCAGGAAACTCTATTCCATTTTAGAAAAATGGTTGCCCAACCTCTTCTCAAAAATCTCTAGTGTTGAAACATCTACTATTTCTGGAGGCAAACAATTCAACTGATTAATTGTTCTAACTGTCAGTAAATTTCTTCTTTATTCTAGGTTGCTTCTCTCCTTGATTAGTTTCCACGCATTACAGGTGCTTTGGAGAATAGCTTGACTCCCTCTTCTTTGTGGCAGCCCCTCAAATATGGAAACACTGCTATCATGTCTCTCCTAGTCCTTCTTTTCATTAGACTAGACATACCCAATTGCTGCAATTGTTCCTCATGTTTTAGCTTCCAGTCTGTTTAATGATCTTCGCTGCTCTTCTCTGCACTCTTTCAAGAGTCTTAACATTTTTTTTTAAAACTGTGGTGACCAAAACAGGATGCAATATTCCAAGTGTGGCCTTACTAAGGAATTATAAAGTGGTACCAACACTTCACATGATCTTGATTCTGTCCCTCTGTTAATGCAGCCTAGAACTGCGTGGTTGTTGTTGTTTTGGCAGCTGTGGTACACTGCTGGCTCATATTTAAGTGATTGTCCACTCGGACTTCAAGATCCCTCTCGCATTTACTGCTTTTGAGCCAGGTACCACCTATTCCGTATCTGTGGATTTGGTTTTTCTTAACTAAATGTACAACCTTACTTTTCTGACAATTGAATTTCATTTTGTTAGATAGGGCCCAGTGTTCCAGTCTTTCAAAATACTTCTGTATCTTGAGACTATATTTTGGTGTGCTGGCTATTCCTGCCAGTTTGATTCATCTGAAAATTTGATAAGTTCTGATAAGTTTGATAAGATCTTCTTTCCTCTTGTCTAAATCATAGCTGACATTTTTGAAGAGTACTGGACCTAAAATAAAGCCTTGGGCTATCCCACTGCATACTTCCCTCCATGTAGATGCAGTTCCATTAAGGTCTACATGTTGTGTATAATTGGTCAGCCAGTTATAAATCCAACTAGTGGCAATGCTGTCTAACCCACATTTTTCTATCTTATCAATAGATTGTGGTCTACTTTAAAGTATTTGTAATATCTTACTGAAATCCAAGTAAATTATATCCACAGCATTTCTCTGGTCCACTAATGTTGTTACATTGTCAAAGAATATAATAAAATTTGTCTGGCATGATCTGTTTTTGACAAACCCATGTTGGCTTCTGGTTATGACTTTGTTTGCCTGTAAGTATTCACATATTCGATGCTTGATTATCTTTTCCAGATTTTTTCCTGGTATTGATGTTAGGTTGATAGTTCTGTAGTTTCCTGGATATATTTCCCCCCAGTTTTATGAAGATGGAAACTACATCAGCTTTTTTCCAGTCATCCCAGTGCTCCAGGATTGGGAACTGTCAGAAAAGGGCTGATGTAGATACCATCTATATCATGGGAAATTTCTGAAAAAGATAATCAAGCAAAAAAAAAAACTGTGAACCCCTAGAGGCAAAGTCATAATATTCCCTTTTCTTCCTATATTTAAATAATCAAGATCATTAACTATAAAGTAAGATAGAAAACTATGATCTGAGCAAGCCAAGATCAGCATACAACGATCTATGACTTACATTAGAACTCTTACAATGGGTATGCTTACTACATGATTAAGTTTCCTGGATAAAGTAACAATTCTCAAAACTTTGTGGGAAAGTGAATAACAGGGCTTCCAAGAGCTGGCATTGAAAAGTAAAAACTGTATTTTATCAATGTTTTTTTAATGAAAACAGCAGATGTCTTTTGAGTTACTTACAGTATTTCTCAAACTAATAATCAATACTCCTATTAACACTGGTATCAGAAATACATATCAACTTCCAGTGCGTCTTTACCAGAAAATCCCAGAATGAAATCTCTGAAACATTGACATTAATTTGTAACTGGCATAGAAGACAATGTTTAGAGAGCAGGCAGATCAAATACTTCTGGAAATGATAATTCCTCCTATTAAAAAAAATCTGCAGAGCTGAAAGCTCTAAACACCTATTTTATTGAATTCACTAAAAAAAAAGCTATTTTTTGTAACTGCTGACACTACATATTTGAAGTGTTGCTTAGTGCTTAGCAGAATATTTACATTCAGGGCACATGGGAAATCCAAGTTCAAATGTCTCCTCAACAATTATTCTGTTTTAATTAACACGGAAAGCCATTCTCCCTCAGTGTTTCTATAAAGGATCCCTTTACGAGGATTTTTTTTTTTGGGGGGGGGGGGGATCTTCATAAATGCAGCAACAGAAAAAGTCTTCCAGGGCACAGATCATTCAGTCTTTTTTTAATTCAACAAGCATCCTCACGTGAAAACAGTGATGGGTAGAACGCAAGATTAGCTGCATCTAGAATGCATTATAAAATGAACAAATGTGTTTCTTAGACCTTTTTTTACCTTCCTTTCTTTCTTTTAAGTACTTAAACATTTTCCAACAATTTATAACATATCAACATTTTCAACAACTTTACAGCATCGTCCACATTCATATTCATACATTAGTTACTGTGTTACTTTTGTATCTATTGTCTAACCAGGTATACCAGGCATTCCACCTTTGGGACATCTTTTCCATTTCACCTCTATCTTTTAACTCAAAGGTCAGCCTGTCCATCTCCCTGCAGTCCAAGATTTTTCCAATCACTCTCCCCTCAGATGGTATATTATCCTGTTTCCAGTTCTGTGCGTACAAACTTCTGGCCACAATTGTTATATATAAGATAATATATTTGTCTGTCTTAGTATAATCTCCCCTTATTATTCCCCTTATTATAGAAACAGTATAATCTCTCCTTATTATAGAAACAGTTTCAGTCTGAATTCAATTTTTTGTTTCATTATTTCCTCTATCCACTTTTTAATTCTTCTCCAATAACTCTTGGCTTATCAACATGTCCACCACATACGGAAAAAGGTGCCCTGTTTACTTTTACATTTCTAGGCTTCTGGTTGGGAACATCTTTGCCAGTCTTGCAGGAGTACCTACCCTTCTTTCAATCTGCTGGCAGTGAAAAGAAAGCAGTGACTTCCTACAGATACAACGAATCATTGACTGATTGATTGATTATATATAGTGGCAACTCAGTAAGTACACAAATCAGGGTTGCCCAAAATGATCACTATCAATCCCCAAGAGTTCATGGGACTATTCATTGTTGTTGTTTATAATATTATTATTATGGAAGACAAAACCTCTGGTTCTGGTAACCAACCCAAATTGGTTCCTGCATAATACTATTAGTTATTAAATTATTTTCATATAATAAATGTCTTGGGGTTCATGAACAATGTGAAATTGATCACATAGTTTTTCTCAATTATGATCTGTCTCCAAACTGGTCCTTCAGATCTTCCAATGGTGCATCAATTGCCATTGTAACTGAGTCCATTTACCGCGCTAGGGGTCATCCACTTCTCTTTTTCTTCTGCCTTTCCCAGATTAGAGCCTTCTCAAAAGACCTCGGTCTTTGCATAACGTGAATGGAAGAGGATAATTTGAGCCTGATCATTTCTGCCTGAAATGAGAACTCTGGGTTGATTTCTTTAACGATCCATCAGTTTGTTTCTTGGTCAACTGTGGTATTCTCAGGAGCCTTCCCCAAAAGCAAAAGTGTTAATACTCCATCTTGCTTTTCCAAGGTCCAACTTTCAGTTCCATAGAGTGTCACAGGGAATCCCATGGTTTGTACTATTCTGATCTTTGTAAGTCCAGATATAGTAGCATGTGAATATCCTTTCTAAAACCTGTGGAGATTTTCAGTCATCCAGGTCATGGTTGTCCCAGAAGTGCTTTTTCAATGGCAACTGGATTTCCTTTGTTTTTCCTTGGAAGGAAAAACAAAGAAAGTCCAGTTGTCTTTGAAAAAAACACCTTTGGGACATCTTTTCCAAGGCCTTCATGGCTGCTCTGCCAAGGATTTCTTGGCTGCTTGTTCCTTTACTGTTGATGGTTGAATCTAAATGGCAGAAGTTATCCACCACTTTGATACCTTCATTGCCAAGGGTAGTTGTCCTACCTATTGGCCTTAGTTTGCTCTTTTTTACATTTAGTCCTATTTTTACTGTGCTCCTTGATATATTAGTAGAGCTTGCAGATATTTTGCATTTTCAGCTATCGGGATAGCATCATAAATACAGCACAGGCTATTGATGTTTCTTCCACTAATTTTAAAACCATGCTAATCTTTTTCCAATCTGGTTTCACTCAATACAGAACAAGGATACTGCTGCTTTAACATTTCTAATGACTTCTGATACTTTTCCAAATATTATTTCAGACCGCTGAGGGGATAGAGTAATAATATCCCATGAACCCCTGGGAACCAATCATCCAGGTTATAGTAAAGTTCTTTCTTCAAGTTGTAATATATAACATCCACACCATTATAGTGTTCTAATCCAAGACATATATACAACACATATGCCTTTATGTATATTTCAGTTTCAGGTAGAGCAAATTATTTTCTCTAGAAAAGTTGGTTAAACATAAATCTGGTGTACATTTCTAGCAAAGTGAATAGCTTCAGGTTAGCACATAAAAATATGAGGGATCCTTAGTGCTCTCTGAGCTTAGTTATTTTCTTGCAAATATTTCATTACCCAAAGTAGGTAATATCACCAATGCGAGTTTGGGTAATGCAGCATCTGCAAGAAAACAACCAAGTTCAGACAGCATCCTTCATTTCAACCCTGAGCTACAAATATTCTCCTCTATTGGTAGATAAAAATAGTATAGTATATGCAGTACAGCACATACCATCAAAGTATCTAAACTATTGGGTCCAAATACAATCTATAGTTATTTTGCTATTGATTAATACACCAGAGCTGTCTAAACTATTGTTTCTGGCATATATCTAATCCCAGGAGCTGTTACTGACATGACAACATTTTGTGCTTTATTACTTTGTATTGATCCCTTCCAGTCTTCTTAGTGAAGTCCAAACTGGTAAGTTATGGAGCTGTTAAAATGGTGCAATCATCAGCAGTCTCACTGGCCAAGTGCCAAAGTGATGAAAGGGGATTTCATCCCACAGTTTGCAAAGTTTTTCCTTCTGCATTACAGATTAACTGTTCAGAGACATGTTTCCCACCAACAAGCATAGGCTAATGCAATTAATTAACATTGGTCAAGGCAGTTTGTTACAATATTGTTAAGGGTGAGTTATTATTTGAGAGTATTTTACTTCCTGAGCTCCATTCACCGCAATTAAAATCAAAAATAGATATTTTCACATATATCACTGACCATTCTTCTATCATCTTGTTTGGGCTTATTAGATACAAATCTTTTAGGATTGTTCAGATTTAGACCATGACTATTACTATTACGACTTCTGTGTCAGAAGCACTGAAGTATTTCTGTGGCAAAAGGATCTGCTGGTGACATCATTGTTGCCTGGGGGATGCCGAGTTGGGGGCTCCTTTCATGTCCCTTTAAAGTTGCCCACCAAAGTGGTACCCATTTATTTACTCATTGTTGCCTGCTTTCAAACCGCTGGGTTGGCAGGAGCTGGAGTGTGTGATGGGAGCTCACGCCACCCTGTAGCAGTAACCGGTTCTTGAAAGTAAGCTTAGCCCAGCGTCCTAACCTCGTGAGCTGCCACACTCCTTCAGACCCATGACTGAAGCCAATTTAAAAACATATTCCCCCACCTCTGAAGAGAACTGGTTCTGCTTTTATTTACTATAAGAGATAGTGCCTAAGGAGATGTGATAGATAACAGTGAATTGGCAGCATCCCAAGAAGGAGGGAACACATTCTAGAAAATGGAACCAGACAAGAGGCTGCACAACATGAAGCTAGATAGGAGACTGAGGAAGAAAGTAAAGATACCTACTCTTTAGAGCAGGGTTCTTCAAACTTGACAGCTTTTAGACTTGTGGACTTCAACTCCCAGAATTCATCCTCCAGTCATGTTAGTTCAGGAATTCTGGGAGTTGAAGTCCACAAGTCTAAAACTTGCCAAGTTGGAAGACCCTTACTCTAGAATCTCCCAAGTTACATCTGTTAGGGTAAGAGTAAAAAAGGTTTAATCTGACGAGATTCTATCTACTGTACTGTATATAAGCAAATAAAGAACTGAATTCTAGCTGATCTGTTGTGCTTGGACTTAGCTTGACATTTATTTGGAATGAGTTTCATGGCTAGGGCTACCTGCCAATTAAATGTGCAGCAGACAGTAACTTAAGCTATTAGCACTGTATCTCACATTTACAGAGGAGATGAAATGCAATGACGAAGGGAGCTGATATCTATTTAATAGTCATTGGATATTGCAAACTAACAATAAAAATACTTAGAGCTCAACTTAGCAATCAGCAGCAATATATCTATGAACCAATCTTTCACTATCCAGACTTCCTACCCTTTCCCGATTTTTATTTTATTTTATTTCATTTCATTTTTATTATATAAAAAGAAAGGAAATCTTTGGCCCTTACACAGACCTCAAATGAAGAATTTTATTGTACTTCAAAGTAAGTGACAATAGTAAAGAGCATGGCTAGAAGAAACAGAACTACTTGACCAGATTTTCTTTTCCCTCCCAACAAGTGGAAGTTTTCTAATGGACAAAAAATCAACCTTTTCATGAATAGGCGAATTCACCTGAAGCAGGGGTGGGATTCTACCAGTTTGCACCTATTCGCTAGAACTGGTTGTTAACATTCTAAGCAGTTCGGAGAACCGGTTGTTAGAAGAAATTACTGGCCTAATCCTGTAAGGAAGGCAGGAAGGAAACATTCTGGTGTTGCTTACAGAAACTGCCTCTCCATTAACCCTTATTTTACATTCTTGGCAGGACTAGACTTTCTGTCTCAGGAACTTCTCTGGAGTTTTTTCCCCCCTCCTTTGCTGGTACTTTGTTTGTGTGGAGTGACCATTCAAAGTTACAATGGCACTGAAAAAAGTGACTAATGACCATTTTTCACACTTACAACTTGCAGCATCCCTACAGTCATGAGAGGCCAGGCGTGCCTTGATGTGAGTGGTATTGAGTTGGCCACGCCCAGCCAGTAACATGATCACCAAGCCACATCCACCCAGTGACATGACCACCAAGCCACATCCACCCAGTCACATGACCACCAAACCATGCTCACCAACTAAGCCACGCCCACAGAACCATTTGTTAAAAAATTTGAATCCCACCCCTGACCTGTAGCCACCATTTTGTGGGACTGCCCAAAGCATGCTATGAAAATATCAAATAAACCCAATAGGTCAAAAATAGTTTTATATTTTGTATTGATGAATCGATGAAATGAATTAAATTAAACTGAAATACAGGTAGTTCTCAACTTATGACTGCAATTGGGACCAGAATTTCTGTTTCCAAGCAAGATGGTTCTTAAATGAGTCACATCCAAATTTAAGACCTTTTTTCGCCAAGGATGTTAACTGAAATCATGCATTCATTAAGCAAACCCAACTTTCCCCATTGTCTTAGAAACTGGCTGGGAAGGTCCCAAATGGTGATCACATGACCCAGGATTCGGGGGGGGGGAGAACTTTGAATTGGGTGTGGCAAACCCAGGGAACTTCAGAATTGGGTTTTCACCAGCTGTACCAATATGACATGTCTAATAAAGCTACACTTTGAGGAACCCTCTGGCCTTGGAGTTTTGATTTCATTTGGGCTGTTACTTAGAACCCTGACATGACCATTGTAAAGAGATGTCAGTTGCCAAGTGCCTGAATTTTGATCACATAAACATGGGATTCCATGATTATCATAAGTGCAAGTGCTAGTTATAAGTTACTTTTTCAGTACCCATTGTAACTTTGAATGGTCACTAAGAAAATTGTTGTAAGTCAAGGACTACCTTATACATCATCCATCCAGCCACAAATGAGCAAAGCAGCAAATGATTTTTTATAACCCTAGGTGTACAACTGTGGCCCTTTATGATCTGTGGACTTCAACTCCCAGAATTCCTGAGCCAGCCTAGCTCAAGAATTCTGGGATTGAAGTCCATAGGTCGTAAAAGGGCCATAATTGCTCACCCCTGCTATATTACCTTTCAATGGGACAAAAAGCTTTCTCTTAAATGATCACCATGCCTAAAAACAATAACGGGCAACTGGGTCATTTGTCCTTCTCTGTTGTCCCTGAAGAATACTCATCAAAGATTGAGGTTAGTGAAAAAGAGAGAAACATATCATCAAACCTGCCTGACCTGATGCCAAAGATTAAAGGTGAGGAATGAGCATCTAAAGGATCAAATGTAGCAGTGCATTTATCTAAGTGAAATGAAATATTAAGACCAAATTAAGAATCAGAATGATTAATATACCCATTAAAAAGAAAACATTTGTATTAGTGAGAAGCTCCTGGAGAAAGTAAGGGATAAAAAAAAAAAGGCCAATCAACCACAACCAAATTTTATGAGAAAGAAAAATTATAAATCATAAATGCATTCTTTCTCACTGTAATTGAAAATGTCAAGAAGTTAAGCAGCATATATTTCACTACTGATATTTTTGCCTGCATTATTTCAAGGGCATTTGTGAAATTTGTAAGCTTTATCTTAAAAATTATTTCCTTAGTTAATAGTCATTTTTCAAATTACATTTTTTCATTTGGTGATGTAGAACAACTTTTTCTCCCTGAAGTCTTACCAGAAATACCAAATCTAGGATATAGAACATTTTTTAGCAGTAAATGTAAGGGTACCCCATGAAAAATATTAGGAATTATTATCTTAATACATTAGAAAAAATATTTGTAGTTCAGGGTTAAACTGAGGGGTCTTTGGTGCTTTCTGAAGTTGGTGGTTTTCTTGAAGACATTTCATTACCAAACTAGGTAACATAATCAATACACTGATGCACCTAATTTGGTAATGAAACGTCTGCAAGAAACCCACCAAGCT
This sequence comes from Hydrophis major, assembly GCA_033807585.1. NCBI lineage: Eukaryota > Metazoa > Chordata > Lepidosauria > Squamata > Elapidae > Hydrophis > Hydrophis major. The sequence continues at coordinate 73,727,358 of CM066329.1, forward strand.
CAGAGAGCACCAAGGACTCACAGTCTTAACACATTAACAATGATCAAATCGTTTCTCAAACATGATCCATTGTACTTGGATGGTTATAAAGTTCTCTGCAGAAGCTCTTCCAGGAGGTAAAAAATATTTTTCCAGAAGTAAAAATAGGCTGATATGCTGGCAAAAACACAGCTGAAATTTTAAAGCCTGAGGAAAAGAAAACAATTTATGATAAACTAAATTGGATTTAGGCTATTTTGGCTGCTGAAGGCAGGTTCCAGAGTGAAATCTGGAAAGATTGTTGAAGAATTTCTGGATGAAGGGAAAAATCTTTGAAAATTCATGTCTAATTATTCACAAATGGAGAAAGTGTTCCAGAGAAGACCCAAGAAGAAAATCAACGTTCTGTTAGCCACAAAATATTATTGCCAGTCAAACTTAATTAATGCCCTTGATTGACTCTGAAGGGTAAATTTGGTAATGGCTGTATGCACAAGACGTTAAGTTAAACACACTTTTTGTAATGGTAATGAAAGTAGATTATTGGAGGCAGAGAACTAATCACTAAAAGGAAGTAAGACATAATTAATTTACTGCTTGATTGCATGTCACAATTTTTCAAAGTCAAACACTGGGAGAGGATACTGCAGTTTAGCTACCACTTACTCTATATTATATACCTTACATGGCTGATGAGACTTACAGTTGTTATTGGGTTTTTTTTAATTTAAAAAGCTAGCCCACCAGAAAGTCTTTGTGTGATGTGAGTTTTGTTTGACTGTATGCTAAAAACTCAACTCCCTGGCACAATTAGCATAAAAGAATACATAATGCAACAATTTTTTCATAATTTACCTAGAATTCTTCAACATAATCCCAATAAAACACCTAAAACCCAAGCACCTCATGAGCTCCAGTTCTTGCCTGAGCTCCTGACAAGCTAATAATCTGAAAGCATGCAAATGCAAGTAGATAAATAGATACCACTTTGGTGGGAAAGTAACAGCGTTCTGTGTGCCTCGGTATTCAGCATATAGTCATGCTGGCTACAAGACCATGGAAGTGTATTTGGATACCAGCTCCTCCAGTTAGGAAATGTAGATGAACACTGCCCCCTAAAGTCAGGCATGATTGGACAGGGGAATCCATTAATTTTTCCTTATCTTCACAGTTATGGATAGAAGTGTGATTACAGCAGAAATGTGTAGTACAGTAAACAGTTCAGTGCTTTCTTACTTTTGTTAGGCAATAACACATTTGATTTATATTATGCAAGTAACAAAAACAATATAAAAGTGAGCAAATTAAGATTATGCCTTTTTCATACGGCACATCTTCTGAGACTCTTGGATATGGCACAAAGTAAAACCAAACATTTTTACATTAAAATAAAAAAAAAAAGAATATAAATTCCAAGAAATGATACATGGGGAGAATATATATCTCTGCACTACAGTCAGAAGACAAGAGTTGTGTGATGCAGCAAGAGTTATTAATGCTATTGCTGCATGTCAGTTGTGAAATTCTCTGATGGCTTACTAATAAATCCCCGAAGTCATTTGTAAGGTCAATAGCTTAACTTTTACATTTTTAGTTTACATTGTTCTCATATTAAGCTTCCTAATTTTCCAATTCAGGCTGCATGTCAAACTGCTAAGACATGACTTCCCAAGAAAGTAAACAAATCTGAGCATAACATATTGTCAGAGATGACAATAAAGACCAGTACTAAGATTGAAAAAAATAGTACTGGCTATTAAAGCTGTAAACACAACAAGCAATCTGTAAGCAGAGCAAGATCTATTATTAAATAGAGTTTTCATTCAGTGAATATGTTGCTAGGAGTAACATATTAATCCTCTGCAACATTATAGGGAGTAAATTCCACTTATTTCAGCATGTTTTAGTTGAAATTGAAGGCTTACTAATACTACAATCTAACAGAAGCCATGATGTCTTGTTCTACTGCCAGCAACACATAAGATTAGCCACTAGATTCCTATTGTAACTACTTCATGCGTAGGACTTGGAAAACAAATGAATTTCCTTACTGTCCTTAGAAGGAAACAATGTAATTTATGAAGCCATTACATATTGAATAACAATAACCTGCATGCTTCAAATGAATAGAAACGGCCAAGTCTCAGATACACAAAGCTAAACTTGTAATAAGTCCACCAAAAAAAGTGTGCAATTTTAAGACCTGCCATTCATTCCCTAAATTCAAGCATGTGCTATTTCAATACATAATTTTTTAAAAAACAACCACATACAAATGTATATGTGGCATGGAAAATAAAGGCTTATGTTCTGCAGTGTCAAATCATAGCATATAATTAAGAGGAGTGATTTGATTGTTTTGTAAAAAAAAATGTATCAAACCCTTTTGGTAAACAATAAATGACAAAGATGCAAATTACTTTTACATTTTATTTTTAAAAGCACTCAGACTTGCACTGATGGGATTGCTATCTCTCCCTTTTCTTCATCAACCTATCTTGATATGGAATGCTAGAGAAGATTATCTACTCAAATTCAATATAGAGTTATTGGGCATTTGTAGAGGTTTGAACATATAAATAAACAAAACCTTTCTGATTTGTGGGGTTGTTTGGTCCTCTCTGAGTTTAGTAGTTTTCTTGCAGACATTTAATTACCCAACTCAGTAAGATTATCCATACTAGTTCTAAACCCCAGCACAGATAATGTTACCTAGTTGGGTGCTGAAACGTTTAAAAGAAAATAGAGTCCAAGGACCCCATAGTTCAACCCTAAGTTACAAATATTGTCTCCTGTTTGTACTTTTCTGATTTCCAGAAAATCAGAAGACACATATGGTTTATGAATGTCCATCTTTAAAAGGCCACATTGTTTGTCTTAAGGTGCCCTGTACGAAAGCCATCATGTCAGAGAAAGGGGTGCCTATTCTCACGGAGACAAAGTTGAACCTTGGACCTTCAGCTATTTAAAACCTGTTCAGCCTTTTCTCTCCAACCTATCTTCTTGGTCAAGATGCAGGAAAAGTTTGCCAGCCCTTTTGCAATCAGGAAAAGGGATGAAAGATGTTGGCTATTTACAGATTCCAAGGTACGAAGTGGTACCCAAAGACATTTTGAATGCCAATGATCTCAGTGTTAGGCAACAATAGGAAAACACAGGATAACAGGGCAGTTTTTAAAATGAGAAATGTAACAATTGAAAATACTGTAGTAGCAGGTTTCCTAATGGTGAACATATGTAAGAATAGGGGTCACATTTTATTCACCATTTTTCCACTGGAAGCAGTTAATAATTCATAATTCATTATGAACAAAGCCTTCAGCAGCTTTAGCTGCTGGCTTACAAAATGAGTTGCCTACATTGAGACATAACAGAATTGGCAAAGAAGATAAGTAAAAAAAATGTGTGTCGGGGGGGGAAACCATCTCAAAATACAAACACGAATGAGAGAAAGCCCATGCCAGTAAAATTAAATGAAGCAAAATTAAAGAGAAGCACCCCAACGTAAATTTTTACTAGTGTTAAATGACTAGACAGAGGGCTGTTCTTTTTTTTTTATTATTATCCATTGTAAACATAAAATGCATTTGGATTTAAGAGGCTGCCTTTCTCTAATGTACGCTGGCTGGGTCTGTACAACATATTAAACCTAGTTAAGGATACTTTTGCATCGGTGTTTTACGCCACTTTGCGATCGACGCTAGATCTGATTGATTTGACATTATTACTACCTGGGGATATTAAGTCCATTTATTTCTACCTTGGCTCTAGTGCTTTCCTTTGATCCTGCAGGCCTTGGGGCAGTTCGATTTTCCCACCATTTAGTCTCCTTTTAGCCTTCTATACAACATAGCTCCATTTTCATCACACAGCTATGCATCAGCATGCTCACTATTGAGGAAAAACAGCTGGCTTTAAAATTACCAAGAATTTGTCTTCAGAAAACACAGAGATCATTAATGCAACAGAAATTATAACTAGCAGAAAGAAAGGCTTGTTGAATTGCAGTATCCTTGCTTATATTTTTATTAGGGACTTTGTTGTCTTCAAAAGAGTGACCTGGGTCTTTTAGTGAAAGGTCTTCAAAGAAAAAACAAAGTCCAGTTGCCTCTTGAAAAAAGCATTTTTGGGATAACCATGATGTAGATGACCGAGAATCTCCCCAAAGACATTCCAGCAAATACTCTTTTTCCAAACAGACACCCATACTTAGGTAATTTGTAATGGAAAAATTCTTGTCCATTTAATTTCACAGAGGAGAACAGGCTTGCTTGTTTTTGTGAATAGGCTCATCTTTGTCTGTTCATTGTTTTGGCAACTGCTATTTTTATCTTAGCTAGGAGGATGAGTTTGCATTATCACAACATAGAATCACAGATGGTAGAGTGACATTTCGGAAAGCTTATCCATTTAGGAAAAAAAAATATTCACACGCACAGAAAACAAGCATGACAAGAAAGGGTTGAAGTTTAATCCGTGGCATCTACACTTTGTGGTGAAATCAGTTTATGCTTAATGTATTATATATGTGATTAGGCATTTGAACTGGATTTCAAAATCAGTAATGGACAGATACAGTACATAGTGATTGTGTGAATACACATTTTGCATATTACATGATTTAGTAATAATTTCAACAAGGCAGAAACAAACCAGAATGTGTTTTTTTTTTTGCAGATAAGCACAACGAACCTGTTTGAATTTGTTTTTCTTCTGTTTTGTTCCTCTTAGTTTATACATCTGTGAAGCTGGAAAAGGTCCATGAATAAGCCAGAAATAAACCTGAAATGTGTTTGTGTTTGTGCATCATATATATCAGTTAACCATAAACCAAGAAGCTGAAGTTTCAAACTGCAGACCATTGATTCCTAAATTAAAAAATGAGTTCTAAGAATGTAACCTTTTTGTTCAAAGTTATGCATAGTAGTAACTAAATGTTTAAAGGACTGCTTCAAACAGACAAACTGGGAAGTTTTTGATCATCCTGATCTCGACGATCACACGGCTGCGGTGTTAGGGTATATGGCACATTGTATTGATACTGTCACGGTGGATAAACGAATCCGGGTTTATCCTAATCAAAAACCTTGGATGACCGGGAAGGTTAGATGCTTGTTGTATGCAAGAAACAAGGCTTTTAAGACTGGGAATGATCTGGATTATAGTGCTGCAAGAACGAACTTGAGGAGAGGCATTAAGCAGGCTAAGGCCGAATATAAGAGGAGAATTGAAGATTGCTTTCTCAGTAATGACGTGAGGCAGGTTTGGCAGGGGGTTCAACAACTAACGAACTATAATGCAAAAAAGGTCTCTGCGGATGGTAGTGCGGCGGTAGTTGAGGAGTTGAACAACTTTTTTTCTCGATTTGAAATCCATCAAACCGAAACTGTTCCTTTGCCATCATTTACTCAGCAGAGCCTCCCCTTCATTGTGAATGAGCAGGATGTGAGGCAGACAATGAAGGCGGTTAATTCCAGAAAGTCAGCTGGGCCCGACTTAATTCCTGGTCGGGTGGTAAAAGATTGTGCTGAACAGTTAGCTGGGGTATGGACCGGAATTTTTAATCGATCCTTGACACAATGTGTGGTTCCTGTTTGTCTCAAGGCTTCCACCATCGTTCCACTGCCTAAAAAGTTGCCCACAAATGATCCGAGCGACTATAGGCCGGTGGCACTAACTTCTATCTTAATGAAGTGCTTTGAGCAGCTAGTTCGAAATTATATTATCTCCTGCCTTCCCGATTCCTCTGATGGGCTTCAGTTTGCTTACAAAGAAAATAGATCAACCGAGGATGCAATTATCACTGTGCTTCACATGGCCTTATCCCATTTGGAAACACCGGGGAATTATGTAAGAATGTTGTTCGCAGATTTTAGTTCTGCTTTTAATACCATCATGCCGCACAGATTAATAGCTAAGCTTAAAGATCTAGATTTTCCAGATTCTATTTGTTTATGGATATTGGATTTTTTAACAAATCATCCACAAAGAGTTAAATTGAATGACTATATTTCTACTGTCAAGACACTTAGCATTGGCACTCCACAAGGTTGTGTCCTTAGTCCACTTTTGTTCTCCATCTATTCATCTGATTGCACAAATAAATATCCCAACAATAGGATAATGAAATTTGCAGACGATACTACGCTTGTAGGACTTATTTCTGGGGATGATGAGTTTGCATATCGGGATGAGGTATTACAGCTATCCCGTTGGTGCAAAAATAATAATCTTCTATTTAATATTAAGAAGACCAAGGAGGTTATAGTGGACTATAGGAAAAAAAGAGCAGACATTCAGCCACTGTATATAGAGGGAGTTCATGTGGAACAGGTGGTTGAATGTAAGTTTCTCGGGACCATCATTACAAATAACCTGACCTGGAGTGCAAACACCGCTGCTTTAATTAAGAAGGCACAACAATGGTTGTATTTACTAAGGATTCTTAGGAAACAACAACTGGCTGAGAGTCTATTGACTACTTTCTATCGGAGTTCAATTGAGAGTATATTATCCTGCTGTCTCTGTGTATGGTTCTTGAGCTGCACAGTGGCAGAGAAAAAGGCAATTCAGAGGGTGATCAAGACGGCCCAAAACATCATTGGCTGCTCACTTCCCTCTTTGGAAGAACTGTATAGGAATAGATGTAGGAGGAAGATACTTAATATATTGAATGATTCCTCTCATCCGGGACATCAGCTCTTTGAACTATTACCATCGAGAAGGAGATTTAGGGTATTAAGAACAAGGACGACCAGATTTAAGAACAGTTTTTATCCAAGTGCAGTTTTGAGTTTGAATGCAGGATCATAAGATTTATGTGGAAGTGAATGGCTGAGAGTAATGGGGTTTTACATTTTTAAATTGCATAGAGATTATTGTATGGTCGGTTGTGTTTAGTTTTAATTTAATTTTTTTTTCTTTTAGTGATGTTTGTCCAGTTTTACTTGTGGAAGAGCACCTCATTTTGTTGCACCCACTTGTGAGTGTAATGACAAATAAACTCTTATGTCTTATGTCTTATGTCTTAATCTAATTGTTCATTTGTAACATTTACTTTATTTATAGATTTTCAAAAATTGAAATTAATAATCACAAAATTTTATTTTTATTTCTTTATTAAATGTATATGCTGCCTATCTCACTATCCAAAGCGACTCTGGGCATTCATAAATATATTATATATATGTCATACATATATAAGCACGTATTGATACATCCATACATCTAGACACAACCAACAAAATGTTTTTGCTTTTCATTGCAAGCCTTTTCCTTCTCATGACCCCAGATTTTCAAAATTGTATCTGAATTTAAAACCATATATTATATTGCCATTTGCACTTGCACTTACAACTCAATCAATTGTAATCAGTTCAAGGTATATATTCTGCTCAAGTGTGAAATGTTCTATCTATCAAAATACCATTCGTACTTAATTCTTGTTGAGATATCTAAGATTGGAAGTGTTATGACTAACACAGATATGTCACTCATCATAAGAGAAAATAATTACAAGATAAGAAAAGGGGCGCTGGTACTTACCTGACACGCCCTTTTTCTGTGAGCTGTGAAGGGCATCCATTGTTTGGGATGATGCTTCTGTCGCTCATTTGATAGGCTGGGCTTTAATTGAGAGGACGCTCCTCCTCTTCCACGGGACTCCTCCCTAGCAAAGTCGAAGTGATGAAATATTTCTTCTCCTTCATCCTTTCTAATACTTGGCTGGAATAGCATCCCACCAGACGAATCAGGGTGGGGATGGATGCTCTTCACAGCTCACAGAGAAAGGATGTGTCAGGTAAGTACCAACGCCCCTTTTCCAGATGAGCTGTTCAGAGCATCCATTGTTTGGGACATACCAAAGCTTGGTGTGTCCTACGGGAGGGCTTCCGTCTGGTTCGGATTCCCCTTTTTCTTGGTCCCTATGGACGCTTTGTAACACTCTTCTGTCAAAGGCAGCCTCCGTAGAGGCGAAGACATCATTCTAATAGTTTCTAAATAAAAGGCAATGGCGAGGCCTATGTTGTCGCCTTGTAAATTTTCACTATTGGGGCTTGTGGCCCATGTTGTCAACATCGCAACGCTCCAGGTCAAATGAGCAGTGATGCCCCTGGGTACAGGAAGAGATTGTGCCTCATAGGACTTGGGAATTGTGCTCTCAGCCACTTACTCGTCATTGAGGAAGGGGTCTTGCACCCAATGGTGGGTGGTTGAAAAGAAACGAAGAGAACCTTTGTTTCCTAACACACATCATGCGGTTGAAATATATGCAGAAAGCTCGCCTTACATCAAGACTGTGGCATTGTCATGCCAGATTTTATGTCACTTTCAGACAAATGTACAGGAGTATCAGTTCCTATGGTCTGTGGAAACCCAAAATTATCTATGGGTGAAAGATGGATCTGGATTAAGGACCACTTTGTCTGTATGAAAAATACAGAGCTCCTGTCTAACTGACAAGACTACTAGATCCAAGATGTAACTGGCCAATGTAATGGCAACCAAGAGAACCATCTTGTACATTAGGAATGGAGACGCATGGTCTACATGGGCTCAAAGAAAGTTTTCTTGAGTGCGGTAAGGACCTTGTTGAGGTCCCATGTGTGATATCAATGCACTACAGGAGGCTGTAAGATTGTAGCCCCATGCAAGAAAATGGCATATGCGTGGGTGATGAGAGATGGACTGCAAGTCTTTCCTAGTGATGACCAATGCTAAAGCCTCCCCTTTGCCTGTTTATATGAACAAGATAATAATGAAATGTCATATAAATAACACTGCCATCGAACAGGTGTTCCCAGAGATGAACAGCCAAAGCCATCAGAATCTTCATAAGAACCTTGGGCAGATGACAACCCAAAGGACAGTGCAATGTATTCAAAACGTTGAGTATTATAACAAAAACTAAGAGTTTTGCTATGTGAGGATCTAATTGGAATGTGGGGATGGGCCTCCATTAAGTCAATGGAGGGTAGAAAATCGCCCCTTCTGAAGCTCAGAAGTATGGAGTTCAGTATACTTATCTTAAGCCTCCTAGGAACTATGGATCAATTAACTCATTTTAAAACTAAAATTGCTCCGGCTGATCTGGTGCCACAGGTTGGTTGCCTGGATCTCCAATAAATGAAAAATAGCTGTCTCCATCATGCTCCCTTTAACAGGATCCCCAGAGAGAAGGCAAGTAATGCAAAGGTTCCGGGGAGAGGATGGAAATTCTATAGCCAGGCCTAATCTTCTGATACCTCTAACCCAGGAAACAGAGGTAGAGGCATCCCATCTGTCCGTGAAAGGCTTGAGCCTTCCACCAATAGGGGCACAGTTGTGAGGCCTATGTTGTGCCTCAGAGACCTCTATTTCATGTTCCTCAAGAGATTCTTTTGCTCTGCCCTCCTCTTCAGTATTTATCTCCAGATCGGAAACTATCTGACTGTTGGTGATTCATGCGTCCAGACAGTCCCTGGAGTCTGGAGAGAAAAAGTCTCTGGTAGAGGGAACGAAGGAATCCTCCAAAAAGCTGGGAAGGACTATTTTGGAATCTATGAAAAGAGAAGAACTTATTTTCTGCTTCTAGTCTCTATCAGTGATAGGTCAGGGGCACCACCAACCAAGTTATCTCCATATATTGGGGAAGAAGCAAGCTTCCATTAGTTGTGCGATATCTGCTTGCCAATGTCTGAGCCATAGCAGTAAGCGAGGAGTAACCTGAGATGCCATGGCTTGAGCAGATAATTTAATAGAGTTTTGCGGCGTCCTTGTGTGCCCTGATATTGGAATTTGAGATAATCTCCCTCAGATGGTGGAGCAACCTGAGAGACGATCTAGTAAAAAAAAGGGGAGGGATGAGGCCGACTCCACTCTTATGGCCCTCACATCAGATCGACATGCCCTACATGGGGACAACTCGACCCTGTATATCCTTTGACTTGAGAGCTCTTCTGCTTCTGTTGGAATTGCAGAGGAAGATGATAATTGCCATTATTGTTTTATCTACTATCGTGGTAATGAGAAATTTAGCAGAATGAGAAAACCAAATTAAAAATTTGCTATCATATCCTGTAAGAGGGGTATACGTCACTGAAGAGACCCCTTGTTTCTGGACGAGGTCCAAGAACCTCTGTGGGACAGTTATGACTTCCTCTTACATTACTGATTGGGAGAAGATTAAATCATCTGACACCCCCCCTTATAGTAACGATTGTTGGGCCGAGGGGAAATGGAATATAGGTTTTGTTTTGTTTTTTGAAACAACAGAGACTTGAAAAAAGTCTGAGGGCGAAACAGACCTGAAGGTCGGTGGTCTGGCTTAATGCCTTCAATGTTTGACATGCCCCCCCTTTTTAGGGGATCCACCTCTGACAGATTTTGGTCACTGTTGTGAGTAGACCCTTCCTCAACCTATTCCATCTTGTTTTGAGAATTTAACATTGCTCTTGAACTACTGCCACTTGCCATTGTGACCGCTTATTAAATTTTACTGTTAATGAGGCTGAAATGTTGGGTGGTTGGCACGCCCAGGGGCCTGAACCAACAATGGCCAGGGAACCCTAAAACAATGCTCCCCAGTTTTGTATAATCTTATGTAAAAATACTGAATTCTTATTCTTGTTCCTATTATTATTATCATTATTATTATTTTGTTATTAATATTATTATTTCTGAATTAGCCAAATTAGGAACACCTCATAGGCCTAGAAAGGAAGAATTGCTGAAATAAGATGTAGGCCTGTAACAGCTTCCTGCACAGGCAGACACAGGTCTTGGTGCTCGCTGTGGTACTGCTGTTTAATTCTACAGTTTCCTCCTTAATGAATAAGGGTCCAAAATAGAATAATTATATCTGAATATATTATATATTCTGACCACGGACCAGAAGCCGCACTGCAGCTGCATCACTACCCGCTTCAAACCCCTCCGAGCCATTCATGAAGCGAACTGACACCCACCATGAAGATGCGGCACGACCACGAACCCAAAGCCAAACAGTAGTATCACAGCTCACCAGCTCAAATCCCCCAACAACTAAGACTAACCTGAGCACAACCAAGCCCCCACCTGAACAGAACACACCTCCAGCCAATCAGAACATGGCCAACCCCCCAACCAATCAGAACACAGCCAAAACCCCAACCAATGAGAACACACCCCCACCCAATCAGAACACAGCCAAGCCCCCACCCAATCACACCCCCACTAGCAGTTAAAGAGAAGAAGCAGCTGCAAGCTCACATTACTCTGAGAAGCACAGAGCAGAAGACACAAGCCTGAAGATGATGAATGAGACTTCATTGAAACGTTGCCTAGATACTTCCAATCTTACGCGGGAGAAAACTCGAAAAACCAAAGACCCACATACAAATACCCGCGAGAACCTCAGAAAAGGGTACTTACATGTATGGCATTCGGCTTTGTTCGGGTATTTTCCCACGTCATAGTAGTGGTGCTTTTAAAGTTGTAGCAACGTTTCAGCAGAATCTCATCTGCCATCATCAGGCTTCTGTATAGTGTTCGTCTGTGAGTTTCAGATTTAAATTTGGGGCAGCCTATTGCTGTGCCAGAATGGTTTTTTTCTTCATCCTGATTGGTTGAGAGTCTTGGTCTGTGTTTATTGGTCTTGGAGTTTGCTGTGTTCTGCTTCTAATATCTTCTGTCTGTTTTTTTTGGCTCTTTTTGTATCTTGATTGGCTGGCAACATTGTGTTACTTTATTGGAGGCCTTTAGTGCAGCTTGGCTTTGGGTCCATATATATATATAGACACACACACACATGTATTAGGGTGATTTCTCTCGGGTTCCTGGAAGGAGATCCCTGCTTAGGGAAAGAAAAGCCTCTCACAGTTCCAGAAATAAAATGCCGATCACTACCGCATGGTTAGTGAGTCTGCAATGGCACCAGCCGTTATCTCTTTAGGCGCGTAATGAGTTAAATCGGCTCAGCAGCACTTCCATGCCTTGTGGGGAGTCGAAACTTGTGTGCAGAGTTTCCCCTTGGAAAAAGGTGTGGTGGGGCAGATGGGCGCTGATGCCCCCACCCCAGACAGTGTTCCCAGGGGAGAGAAAAAAGCCTCGGACCCTTTTAAAATGGAGCCTCTTCCATCGGGTGCGGGCGGCGGTGATCGTAGCAGCTTGGCTTGAAAAGATCGTAACATGAGTTGTTAGCCATGCAGCTGAGGTGTTATCACCTCCTATCATCCTGGGGGCAAGAGATCATCATCTGAAGCTATGGTGAGCTCCCTTGGCTCGAGTTATATATCGTAGGAAGCTGCTTGACTCATTGAAACTAAAAGCCTTAAAGGAGTTGTTTAGAGTTTAAAAGCAAACCTTTTTGTTGACTCCTTTTGAAGCCTTTGCTATTCTGGTCAAGGGAAAAGAAATTAAGCTGCCTATATCCACAAAGGCTGAGCAAAAACTGGGGACGCTAGGGAGGAGTCCCATGGAGGAGGAGGAGCGTCCTCTCAATTAAAGCCCAGCCTATCAAACGAGTGACAGAAGCATCATCCCAAAATAATGGATGCTCTTCACAGCTCATCTGGAGAAAATCATGAATACATTGCTATTAATACATGACAAAACACATACATATTTTGACAGAAGATAATGAGATACCAGCAGCTTTCTGGCATCTGAAAAAGCAAGTAGGGATACAAAGCATCCGACATTGGAACACAGCTATGTAATGGAAGGATTTAAGTTGTTGTTAGGGATAACATTGTTTTACCCTAACTGGTTTAGGTAAATAATAATATGTAATCATAGTTTGTAAGTTAAAGTGTCTGCAACTTTAACTTTGGGATAGTAATTAAGGGAGTGGTTGTGAAAGCACTTTAAAAGAAGCAAGACGGCAGCTTGCTATCTCTCTCTGGCTTTTGAAGTTCCTGATTACTGCAAGGACACAAGACTGCATTGCTCGAACGGGAGAGAAAACAAATGGACTGGCTTGTAAGTGTATTGACATAGGGTATTCAACACGGACTTTGCTAACTGAATATCCCTGAATGGACTGACTAAATGATACATGACTATTGGACTGTTATTTTGACTATGCTATGAACTCATAATGGAATAAACTATATATTTGATAGCACAAGCGTATCTGTCATTTTTACTGTATGTTAATAAACATACAAGTTTAGCTCACTCATTTATCTGTGTGCCTATCTGACTAAGCTGCACATTCTGTTTAGCTTGTCTCCCTAACCCTGGTTGGGGAAACCAGGCTTAACACTGGTTATGGGCCCAGAGGCTGCAAAGTCAGTTTAACTAGGATAAAACAGATTTATGTAAAAGTGAGAGTTTGTGTTGTTATACATTACAGTAAACAGACAGCTGTGTTTTATTAATTATATTTTTATATCCATATAAGAAAACATGGCACAAGTCAATTTACAAAGTTTGTCCCTTATATCCAAGCTGGATGGAACAAACTATGTATCATGGTCTATGAAATGTAGTATGCTTCTACGAAGAGAAGGTTTGTGGAACATAATTGAAAATCCACCAAACGTAGAAGAATGGGATCCAGAGGATAAGGAAGATAAATTAAAGATAGAAGAATTTATGCATAAAAATGAACAAGCAATTTGCATTATTGGGTTAACCTTAACTGATAACCAGCTTGTTTATATCCACGGAGAGAATACAGCTGTTGGGTGTTGGCAGAAGCTGAAGAGGATTTATGTTCGAGATAATGTTGGTGCTCACATAAATCTAACACGGAAACTTTTCAGTACACATCTCCATAAGAATGGTGATATGCTGAGTCATTTGAAAACTATGCAAAGCATTTTTCAAGAACTGCACGAGAAAGAGCTTATTTTCTCTGAACTACACCAAGTCTATATAATTCTATCTTCCCTCGATGAAACCTATGATAACTACGTCACTTCCCTTGAAATATTGCCAAAGGAAAGCCTAACTTTAACTGATATAACTGGCAGATTGATTGAAGAGGCCAGAAGAAGGCTTGAAAGAGACGAGTTAAGGAGGCAGCAACCTCAAAAAGAAGATAATGAAACTCCTACTGCATACGCAATTAAAAAGTGTTTTAATTGTGGAGGAAGAGGACATTTGGCAAGATTTTGTAAAAAGGCAAAGCGCCAGAACGCTGGCCAGAATACTAAAAGTCATCAAAAGAAAAATAAAAATTTAGAGTTAGCAATGTACACTAACGGAGCTGTAAAAAATAATTCATGGGTGATTGATAGTGGAGCATCTCATTGTATAACTAATGATAAGAAACATTTTATTAAAATGTCCAAGAGTACACAGCAGATATCGTTAGCCAATGGCTGGAAATTGAAAGCTAAAGGTCAAGGTATAGCATATTGTTCTTTTATAAGAGAGAATGTAAAAATGTTATATGTACCACAACTTAAGTTTAATTTAATTTCAGTTAGAATTTTGGTTAAACTAGGATATGTAGTTACATTTAAAGGAGATAACTGCATAATTGAGAAAGAAGATAAGAAAATTACTGCATCTTTAAGAGGTGAATTATATGTGTTAAATGATGATGGTTTAAAGGTGGCTAACACAGTTTATGAAAATAAGAAACCTCATGATGAATGTATTCACTTGTTACATCGAAGGCTAGGGCATTTAAATTTTAAAATGCTTAAGAAAACTGTTGAATTATCTAAGGGAATAAGTTTGAAACCTTGTAATAAGTATTTGCAATGTAATGCCTGTAATCATAGCAAGGCCAGGGTCACACCGGCTAATAGAGTTGATGGATTTACTACCAAAGAGCCTTTAGAGGTAGTATTTGCAGATTTAATAGGTCCTAATAAACCAAGTGTAGGAGGAGCTCGTTACATACTAAGTATAATGGACCATTATTCTAGATATGGGTTTTGCTATTTAATGAAGAGCAAAACTGAAACATATCAAAATCTCTTTAATTGGATTAAATTTGCAGAAAGGAAAACTAAAAAGAAATTAGTAACTCTTATAACAGATAATGGTACAGAATTTACAAATAATAAATTCCAGAACAGACTAAGAATCTTAGGTATTCAACATAAAAAGTCTGCACCATATAGGCCACAACATAATGCCTTTATAGAGAGAAGAGGCCAAACATTACAATCAATGGCACAAACTATGATGTCTGATTCAGGATTACCTGACAATTTGTGGGGAGAAGCAATAATGTGTGGTAATCATATATTAAATAATGTTGTTAATTCAACAACAGGTGAATTACCATTCACACTGTGGCATGGTACAAAACCTGATTTAAGTTACATGCACACATTTGGAGCACCAGCATGGGTGCATATCCCTACACAACTTAGATACAAAAGACAACATAGAGCTAAAAGATTATATTTTGTAGGATATACATCTAATCATAGATCTTATAGATTCTGGGAACCAGGTACATCTAGAGTTTACACTAGTGCTAGTGCAAAATTCCTAGAACATGTAGGATGGAATAGATTAGAGCAAGATTTAAATAATGAAGTAATTGTTAAACCCTACAAAAGGCAGAAAGATCAGATTAGTTATAAGAAGAGTCCAATTAAAGAAGAAGTCCACGAAGAACAAATAGGACCAGAACAAGAGGAAACAGATAATCAGGAAGAGTTAGATAATCAAGAAGAGTTAATAAATGAAAGTTCACCTGTAAGTCCTGTAATACCTAGACGTACTACACGTGTAACTAGACCACCTGATAGGTATCAAGCAAGTATAGTTTGCCAAGTAACTAAAGTTCCAACTAGTGTAGATGAACTTAGGATGTATCCTGCTAAGGATCAGGAGAATTGGCAAAAGGCAATGGAAAAGGAACTAAATTCATTAAAGGTAATGAAAGTTTATGAAGATGCTAAATTACCTCCAGGAGAAAAATCCATTGGGTGCAAATGGATATTTAAAGTAAAAACTGGAAATGATGGGACTGTTACCCATAAGGCTAGGTTAGTAGCTCAAGGATTTAATCAAACTGCATCTGATTATGATGAAGTTTTTGCACCAAGTCTTAAAGCAACATCTTTAAGAGCAGCATTAGTGTGGGCAGCTAAGAAAAACTATGTAATTAACCATTTAGATGTAGAAACTGCTTATCTACATGCACCATTGCAGCACACTATATATTTAAGAAAACCAGTAGGTATAAAAGACAATAAAGTAAATAGTAATGATTGTTGGAAACTCAAAAAGAGTCTTTACGGGTTGAAACAATCTGGGTTTGAGTGGAACCAATATATTGTGAAAGAGTTAAACAATATAGGTTTTAAATCTGGTTTAGCAGATCCATGTGTGTTTAAAAGAGAAAATAATGGAACGGTGTCATTATTGTTATTATTTACAGATGATATTGCTTTGATAACTAAGACTAATAATGAAGCTAATGAGATTATATCATTATTAGCCAAAAAGATAAAATTAAAGCATTTAGGTGAAATTAAAAAGTATCTAGGATTGACAATTAACAAAACAAAAAATGGTTTTAAGATATCTCAAGAAGATAAAATTTGCCAATTAATTAAAACGTTTAAAATGGAACTTTGTAAACCGGCAAAGACTCCAATGAGTCAGGAAGTTTGCCAAACTGATGATCAAAGTCCCAAATTTGATAAGTCCATATATCAATCTTTGATTGGTAGCTTATCATATATAAGCAATTGGTCTAGGCCAGATATAGCTTATAGTGTAAATCAGCTGGCACGTTTTAATTCAGATCCACAACAATGTCATTGGCAATCATTAAAGAGAATTTTAAGATATCTTAAAGGAACAATGAACCATGCATTGTGTATAGAACCAAAGGGTGATTTGAGTCTTAGTGCCTATGCAGATGCAAGTTTTGCAACTGATATAAACACAAGAAAATCAACATCTGGGATGGCTATATTATTTGGTAAGACACTAATAGGGTGGAGGTCAATCAGACAACAGCATATCAGTTTGTCCACAATGGAAGCGGAATTTTCATGTCTGTCATTACTATGTACTGATTTGATTTTGTACAAACAGTTATTATTAGACATGGGTAATAACTGTAAAAGATTCCATTATTGTGTATGAGAATAACCAAGCAGCTATAAAGTTAGCTACTAGTATTGCTGTTAAAACTAGATCAAAGCATACTGATTTAAGATACTTAAATGTTAGAGAATCTGTAAAGAATGGGCTAATTAAATTAGAATACTGCATGACGGAAGAAAACATTGCAGACCAATTTACAAAAGCTCAAGGAGTAATTAAGTTTAAAGAGAGTTGTAACAAATATGATTTAAAGATGTAAATAGTTATATTATTATTTCCTAAAAGGGGAGAATGTTAGGGATAACATTGTTTTACCCTAACTGGTTTAGGTAAATAATAATATGTAATCATAGTTTGTAAGTTAAAGTGTCTGCAACTTTAACTTTGGGATAGTAATTAAGGGAGTGGTTGTGAAAGCACTTTAAAAGAAGCAAGACGGCAGCTTGCTATCTCTCTCTGGCTTTTGAAGTTCCTGATTACTGCAAGGACACAAGACTGCATTGCTCGAACGGGAGAGAAAACAAATGGACTGGCTTGTAAGTGTATTGACATAGGGTATTCAACACGGACTTTGCTAACTGAATATCCCTGAATGGACTGACTAAATGATACATGACTATTGGACTGTTATTTTGACTATGCTATGAACTCATAATGGAATAAACTATATATTTGATAGCACAAGCGTATCTGTCATTTTTACTGTATGTTAATAAACATACAAACTTAGCTCACTCATTTATCTGTGTGCCTATCTGACTAAGCTGCACATTCTGTTTAGCTTGTCTCCCTAACCCTGGTTGGGGAAACCAGGCTTAACAGTTGTAATATCACAACACATGTGATATCATTTTGATATAATCTCAATATGCAGCCGATATTTACGAATATACAAAAGAGCTAAGCACTCAGTTAATAAATGGGCTGAGTAAAAGTAGTAGTGTACTGTTTTACTGCAAACAACTTTAAGATTGCTTTTTTAATGAGAAACAGTATAAAACTTCATTAAATACAATAAATGTTTTGAAACATATCGACACTTATTTCTTCCATTAGAACACAATGAAATGTTCACCTTTATTTAATTAAGTAACTTTTTAAAATTGAGTATTTTCTATGGAGACTGGTTGCTATCAAATTTATCACGCTCGTGTTCCTGTTAATACATTTGTTCCTGCTGATAAATTTCTTGCCAATTTAACCGATCTGAATTTAAACAGTATTAGGGATTCAATCTGGATCACCTTATCTTAACTTGCAATTAGGCATTAATAAAAAATGTAACCCTAAAGAAATCTTGCAATATGTCGATTGTTATCTACAGGTGAAACTCAAAAAATTAGAATATCGTGCAAAAGTTCATTTATTTCAGTAATGCAACTTAAAAGATAAAATTAATATATGAGATAAACTCATTGCATGCAAAGCAAGATAGTTCAAGCCATGATTTGTCATAATTGTGATGATTATGGCTTACAGCTCATGAAAACCCCAAATCCACAATTTCAGAAAATTAGAATATTACATGCAATCAATAAAACATGGATTGTACATAGAACAATATCGGACCTCTGAAAAGTATAAGCACGCATATGTACTCAGTACTTGGTTTGGGCCTCTTTTACAGCAATTACTGCCTCAATGCAGTGTGTCATGGAAGCCTGTGGCATTGCTGAGGTGTTATAGAAGACCAGAATGCTTCAATAGCGGCCTTCAGCTCTTCTGCATTGTTCGGTCTCATGTCTCTTGTCTTTTTCTTGGCAATGCCCCATAGTTCTCTATCGGGTTCAGGTCAGGAGAGTTTGCTGACCAATCAAGCACAGTAATTTCATGGTCATTGAACCAGGTTTTGGTGCTTTTGGCAGTGTGGGCAGGTGCCAAGTCCTGCTGGAGAATGAAGTCAGCATCCCCATAAAGCTCATCTGCAGAAGGAAGCATGAAGTGCTCCAAAATCTCCTGGTAGATGGCTGTGTTGATCCTGGACTTAATGAAGCACAGTGGACCAACACCAGCAGATGACATTGCACTCCAAATCAACACAGACTGTGGAAACTTCACACTGGACTTCAAGCATCTTTCAGTGTGTGCCTCTCCATTCTTCCTCCAGACTCTGGGTCCTTGGTTTCCAAATGAGATACAAAAGTTGCTCCCATCAGAAAAGAGGACATTGGACCACTGAGCAACAGACCAGTTTTGTTTTTCTTTAGCCCAGGTAAGATGCTTCTGACGTTGTTTGTGGTTCAGGAGCGGCTTGACAAGAGGAATACGACATTTGAAGCCCATGTCCAGGATCCGTCTGTGTGTGGTAGCTCTTGATGCACTGACTCCAGCCTCAGTCCACTCCTTGTGAAAGTCCCCAACACTTTTCCTGACAATCCTCTCCAGGATGCGGTCATCCCTGCTGTTTGTGCACCTTTTTCTTCCACACTATTTTCTATTAATGTGCTTTGATACAGCACTTTGGAAACATCCAACTTCGTTTGCCTCTTTTGAGGCTTTCCCTCCTTATGGGGGGTGTCAGTGATGGTTTTCTGCACAACTGTCAGGTCAGCAGTCTTTCCCATGATTGTGATTCCCACTGAACCAGACTGAGAGACCATTTAAAGGCTCAGGAACCCTTTGCAGGTGTTATGGCTTAATTAGCTGATTAGAGTGGGACACTTTGAGCCTAGAATATTGAACCTTTTCAAAATATTCTAATTTTCTGAGATTGTGGATTTGGGGTTTTTAAGAGCTGTAAGCCATAATCATCTCAATTATGACTCATCACAGCTTGAACTATCTTGCTTTGCATGTAATGAGTCCATTCCCTCCCCACTCCTGGGGGAAGGTTACTGCAAAATCTGTATTTCCTCCCCACACACTAACCTGCTTTCCAGCTCCGTTCTCCTGTGCAGGGCAACAAAAGAAGATCCAGATGGTCAGCTGGGACTCGGGAGGCAGATAGGGGTGGGGCCAGTCAGAGGTGGTATTTGCTAGTTCTCCAAACTACTCAAAATTTCTGCTACCGGTTCTCCAGAACTGATCAGGACCTGCTGAATGCCACCTCTGCCAGGAACCCTGACACTCTAGCCTTGATATAAAAGTTAAATGGTGAGTCCATATTGCAGATGGGGGTGGGGGTGGGAATACAATCAAGCTCATATTTCAACAATATACACTTATTTGTGATTATTCTGACATGAGCTGAAGGGTAGGGCTCAAACTGCTTTCATCATAATGAAGCAAAATATTTTGCCAACCAAATCACCTTTCTGGAGTGGTCACAGAAGAAAGGATGAGAGTGACTGATCATATCCAGAAGAGCCATGAACTAACAAACCCAATGCAACAAAAATTACAGATAAGGTAGCTCGATATTCTTGAAAGACTTACACACACATTATTTTGTCTGTTGTGCACTTGCCAGTCTTAAAACTGATCTCTTAACATTTCCTGCTATTATAGCATTGTTAAAATCTTTCACGACAATTGGGATAACTCAGAAAGAATCTAAAATCTTAATGTTCATTCATTTGTACAGATACTATTATTCAAAACAAAAGGGTCATGAACTGCACACCATCTACAATAAAGATGCCCTTTTGCAATCAGAATGGGTATAGTCCAATTAAACTTTCCCTGTGTTGAATTCTTACACCACGTACCCTTTCTTATTCAGAGGCTTTTCTTTGCTCAGACACTGCAGCAAATATGTGTTCTGTGTATCTATTTGCAAGTAGATGCATGCCTGGAGCAGACTTTAAAATATGGGTGGGTGAGAAAAACAAAGGACTTGCTTAGTTTTGCCCTTTTTCCATTCAAGCAGCTGCTCCTTTCAACCCGAATCCACTAGAGGAGGAGGAGGAGGAGGAAGGGGGAGAGAGAGAGGGAGAGGGAGAAGGAGAAGTCCTTCTCTACTGGGAAGTGAGAGGAACCACAAACAAATGTTGCCTGAGATTAGGAATATCTTGATTGCATTTCTGTTTATTTATTTATCAAATTTAGAAACAGCCCATCTCACCCACAGAGTTACTCCAAGTGGTATACAATTAAAAACATCAAAACTGTATAAAAACAGGTAGTCCTGGACTTACAACAGTTGAACTCAAAATTTCTGTTGCGAAGGGAGACATTTGTCAGGTGAGCTTTGCCCCATTTCAGAGATTTTCTTGCCACCCTTGTTAAGTGAATCACTGAAGTTGTGAAATTAGTAATGCGGTTGTTTCGTGAATCTAGCTTCCCCATTGACTTTGCTTGTCAAAGGGCAATCACATGACCCTGGGAAACAGCAACTAACATAAAAATCAGTCAGTCATGTTTAAATTTTGATCGCGTGACCCTAGGGATGCCACAACAGTTGTAAGTGTGAAAAATGCTCGTAAGTCCCTTTTTTCAGGGCTGTTGCAACTCTGAATGGTCATTAAACTGTTGTAAATCAAGGACTACCTGTATTATGCTTCACTAGGGATCAGGTAAAATAGAATAAGTGCAAATTTGAAAAGGAAGGAGTGTAGGGGGTCTTCAAGGCCAAACCCAACATTTACTTATTGTAAATCACCTGGAGTTGCTTCTAGGCAAGATGGACAGTACATGAATTTCATAATAAAATAAAATATAAATTCATTCAATGAATTTTCTTACTGGAGCAGGACAGTCTATTATTAATAATTGACAGAGAGCTAAAACTCTTTATTTCCCAGTATACATGTACACACAGGAAACTTCATTACACAGGAGCAAATGCAGGTATCCTTTAACTTCTGCTAAAAAGGTTGGAAAATATTCTACCCATCCCTTGCTCTGCTTGTTTCCGTATCCCTAATTTTTTTTTTTATTTGCTCACATTAAATTCAGATGCTCCCTGGGTTTCCAGTCTCTGCAAATCCAATAAGTATTCCCAGTAGCAGGAATTACCAAAACTATAAATCATTTCTTTGTTTAGGCAGAGGTGGAGAGAAAAAAAATCTGACCTTTTTCATCTCAACCACTTTCTGCACAGAAAGTGAATGTTTTGCTCCAATGCCTGTCCTGAAAATCAAATGGGGTTACTGGAGAATCCCAAGTGCATGTGAGCAAACTAGTGGTGGGATTCAACTTTTTTTTACTACCGGTTCTGTGGGCGTAGTTTGATGGGCACAGCAGGGGAAGGTTATTACAAAATCTCCATTCCCTCCCCACCCCACTAACCTGATTTCCAGCTCCGTTCTCCTGTGCAGGGCAACCAAAGAAGACCCAGCTGGGACTCAAGAGGCAGAGGATAGATGGGGGTGGGGCCAGTCAGAGGTGGTATTTGACGGTTCTCAAAATTTCTCCTACTGGTTCTCCAGAACTGGTCAGAACCTGCTGAATACCACCTCTGGAACAAACCCACGAACACCATCAGTTTGTATTCAGATTGTACTGTAGCCTGTTGACTTCAGAATCAAAGTAACAAATTCAAAATGGGAAAAAAGTGTCCCTTTCAACCTTCAAAAGGTGAATTACAGATAGCCCTCGACTTAAACATTTCGTTTAGTGACTGTTCAAAGTTACAACACCACTGAAAAAGTGACTTATGACCATTTTTTATCCTTACAATCACTGCAGCATCCTCTTGGTCACATGATCAGCGTTTAGATGCTTCGCAACTGGCTCATATTTATGATGGTCGTAGTGTGCCGGGGTCATGTGATCACCTTCTGTTGAACGTCCCACCAAGCAAAGTCAATGGAGTAGCCAGATTTACGTAACAATTGCATTACTAAGTTAACAATTGCAGTGATTTACTTAACAACTGTGGCAAAAAAAAAAAGGTTGTAAAATGGGCCAAATTCACTTAACAAATGTCTTACTTAGATATAGAAATGTTGGGTTCAATTCTAGTCATACATCAAGGGCTACCTATATAGATTTTAAAAATAATAATAATTCCAAAGTCATGTCAACCGTCTCCTTAAAATAGTACCCAGGAATGCTAGATGATCAGGCAGCAGAGAAACAAATATTACAACACAGCTATGAAAAGACATCCATTTCTGGATGCCTCAGGATGTTCTAACTACCCTGTTTCCTAAAACATAATTACAAAATCCTGTGCTAAGATTGGATCTGAAACAAGAATTGAATATCCGCATCTAATTTTGTTATCAGAAAGAAAATGCTGTTGCATAAACGTTAAAAAAAAACACCACCTGACAAGGGATAAAAACAATGAAAGCAGGTGTTTCTTATAAAGTAGGAATCTTAAATGATTATACTGAAATGGAACTTGAAAATTCATTTCCCTCTTTAAATTCTTCACTGCTTTACATTCTTTTTAAAGTAAATGTTATTTTTACAAAGAACATAATAACTAACACAAAGTGGTCAAGAGCAAAAGGAGAAGAAAAAAACACAGAAGGAAAAAAAGAGATGAGCAAAGTGCAGAAAACAAAAACAAAATTTTTTTTTAAAAAAAAAATCAGTCTAAAAGAATTCCAACTTTTACTGCTGGATCAACAGTGGTAACCTTTCTAATCTTTCATCACCTGATAACAGAAGAGCCATTGGAGAAATTAGACTCCTTGTGAACAAAAATCTGGCCAGAGTTCCATTGTGGAAAATCCTTCTCACCTTCCAAACATTTTCCTGGATGTTATGAATTAAGTTGGAAACCTGGGGGACCCCCGGTGGCACAGCACTTAAAATACAATATTGAAGATGAACTCTGCCCACAGCCGAGAGTTCGATTCTGAGAGACCCAAGGTTTGACTCAGCCTTCCATCCTGCTGAGCTTGGTAAAATGAGAGACCAGGTTATTAAGGTCAACACGCAAATAATGCTTCTATGGTGTAAACCAACCAGAGCGTGATTGAAAGCTCTGGGATGGTATATAAACCAAAAATGTTATTGCCATTGCTGGTAGCTCTGCACACAGGAAGCTTCAGGCTTCATCCGTGATATCCCCCGAGCCACCTTAAAAAGTTGAAGAAGCCAATTTCATTCAGCAGGAACCAGACCTGAGGAAGAAGGTCCAACTTGTGGCTTGAAGAAGGCCTGCTGGCATCTTTCTTCTTTTCTAGGGCCCTTCTCCAAACCCTGCTGAGCTTGGTGTTGATTAGCTCCTATACCATAGCCAGGGGCTCTCTTTTTCTCAGCAGTTTTCTCTGACCAGTTGCTGATGTGAACATTGTTTTTGAAACTATTTTCTCCACATGAAACAGGTAGAGACCAATCAGTTCCACTCTCCTACTTTATGAAGAAAAGCAATTCTAGCAAAGAAAGGCCTCATCAGATGCCTTTTCCACATCACAAAGCCTGACGGACTAATTTCACCTGCTTCTGATAAGCATGGATTTGATTGGTGGTTGGCAGTGTAATTAGTTCAATAACACATCAAAAAACCATGCATAAAAAAACCTGGGAAATGCAGATCGAAGTAATGTGAAATTAAGAAACCAGATCAAAATCTGAATGTATGAACTAAAAAGCAGGAGCTTTTTACCAGTGTGTCTAACTTTGTGGGATATTTTTTATCTGAGGGGTCCTTGGTGCTCTCTGAGCTTGGTTGCTTTCTTGCAGATGTTTCCTTAACAAAACTAAGTAATATCATCAGGACTAGCACTGATGATGTTACCTAGTTTGGGTATTGAACCAAGGACCTCTCATTTCAACCCTGAGTTACAAATATTCTCCATTATTTGTACATTTTTATCTAGATGCTTGAGGAGGCATTCAAAGGGTTTTTTAAAAAAATATTTGGACAATGACTTCAGTCACCAAATAGAAGCTTAAAAGCTTCATACAGGTAGTCCTTGACTTACAACCATTCATTTAGTGACTGTTTGAAGTTCTAATGGCACTGAAAAAAGTGACTTAAGACCACTTTTCACACTCATGACCACTGCAGCATCCCCAGGGTCATGTGATCAAACTTTGAATGCTTGGCAACCAGCAGGTATTTATAGTATATTATATTATAATACAATAAACCCAATACATAAATATTATACTATACTTTATTATATTAAACTGTATTTTATTATAGTATATTTTATTGTATTAATTTAGTTCATTCTTTTTATTAGTTTTATTGTTTTAAATGTGGTTTTTATATTCTGTATGTCACCTTGAGTCGCCATGGGAGAATAGGCAACAATATCAAATAAACAAACAAACAAACAAACAAATAAATAAATCAGTTGCAATGCTGCAGGGTCATGTCCTCACCTTTTGCAACCTTCTGACAAGCAAAGTGAATGGGGAAGCCAGATTCACTTAACAGCCAGATTACCAATTTAACAATTACAGTGTGTTGTAGTTTGCCAGCAGCAGGTGCAGACGGCTGAGGTCTCAGAGAGTGAGGACTCAGACGAAGGGCCTGCGTGTGATGCAGGGATGCGGCCAGGAGCATCAGGGAGTGGAATTCTGCCTTTGGAGATTGTCGAAGCTGGCAGCAGTGATGAAGGGGTCCCTGAGGAGCCTGTGCCCAGAGCACGTGCGTGCAGGGCTGTCGAAGGAAAAAGCAGCTGCAGCAGCATGAGCAATTTAGGAGTAAGGCTGCAAGGTAATGGCCCCTTCCTTAAGAGATAAAAGCCAGTTGAGAAACTGGAGTTCTTTGCAGGAAGCAAAGAAGTTTTTGTATTCAAGCCTTGTGGACATTCGGAGTATCAATTGGTGTTTGGAGAATCTTTGTGTTTGAAATATTTCTTAGTAACTTTAAATAGTTTTCTTGGCAGCCTTGCACAACCTTGGCAAGACTCATTCTTATCAGAGACAATTAGCTTGAAACGGCCTTTTAACCACGAAGGAACGGAATTCATAAAGAATCATTAAAAGGTGGTTTCTGGTTTCGCGTGGCTTCGGGGCAGCAGGAATTCACGACAGCTCGCGATTCCTGCTGTGCTAGCCGTCGAGGTACCCCCGATCCAGATGGGTCAGGGGGATATGGCTGCCCTGTAGGGACAGCTGAAGAGAGAGGGGAGTCGGACAGGGGGGTGGGGGTGTCGCAGACCCCCCCCTTCTCCGGAAAAACCCCTTTTTCCCAAGGCAGTGGAGCGGCGGTCAGCAATGGCCGCCACGAAGAAGCCAGCAACCGGGTAAGATTGCGCTGGAGGAAATGAGAAGAGTGAAAGTGTTGTCTGAGCTGGGTCAAGTAACATCTTTTAAATTGCTTGGAACTGAGCTGTTTGAATTGCTGGAGGATATATTGTATCCCTAAGAAGAGTGAAAGCGGCGGAGAAGCTGTTAAAGGGAACTTTTTTTTTTTTCTTCACTCTCCCACCCCATGGAAACAGCAGAAATGTTTGGATATATTGGACATTGAAAGTGAATTGTTTTGAAAGTTGAAGCTAAGGGACAAAAGGATTTTTGGACATTGAAAGATTTAAGAAATTGGAAAACCCTTGTTGGAGGTATGGATTTCTGATTATTTAAAATTGATATTGCAAGTGGGAAGGGAGACGAAAAAAAATTGGAGCAGAAGCTGAAAAAGGAGGAGATTGCCTAGAATCCCAAAGAAAGATATATGGTAATTGGACCTTTTTGATTAAACATTAACCCCAGAAAGAGAAAGAGAAGAAGGAAGAAAAGTATGAACTTTTGGAACTTTTTTTGAATTGTTTTTGATTAAAAATACTTGTGGTTGTTTTGGGAAAAGTTTCTCTTTTCATAATGGCATCGCTTGTGGATGAACTAAAGACTGAATATCAGAAATATAGAAAGGAAGATACTTTGGGCGCTTTGTTTCAATTCTTAGAAATGGCGTTATGTACTTATGAAAAGTTGATTACGCAGCAGAAGGACTGGGACAGGGAAGAAGAGGAAGAAGAGGCCATCTTTGATGAACGGTGGGTCCTTTCCGGAGAGGAGGAGAAAAAGGATAAGAAAAAGGGGATTTTAAGAATTATAAAAACAACCAAAGAAGAGGGGAATGAGCGAAGAGGTGGAGGCAAGGTTGGAAAGCGGGGGAAAGGGAGTAAGAAAAGGGAGGAGGAGGGACAGGGGGGTAAAAAGGGCAAGGAGAAGAATGGGCGGGAGAGAGAGGGGGGAGGAGAAGCCTCAATGGGGGGAAGCAAGATCTAAAGAAAAAAAGTTTATTTAGAGACAATGGGTGAATTTAATTTAGGATAAAAGAGGGATTCTGGAGGGTACATAAGATTGTGTTTTTATATGTATATTTAGAGTATAAAATTCATTATGTAATTTTAGAATCTTTTAAACAGAATCCCAAGAAAAATTGTTATACGAAGTACTTTTAAGTTAGGGTAATGAGTTATAGACGTTACTCCAATTGGTGTATAGGAGAAGTATAGTAAAAGAAAAAAGATGAATGGATAGTTGGAAATAGAACAGACAAAGAATGTTATTGAAAATGGTAATAAGATATGAAAGGATATATAAAGGTTTTGTTATGGTTTTTTTTTTTTTGGATTTTGTATATTGATAAAAGGCAATAACATTTTAATTAACAAGAAATAATTTGGATGAAAAGGAGAAGTAGGGATAAGATATGAAGTTAAATAGATAAAGTATTGATACTATAATTTGGAATTGTTATGTTCTATTGGTTTTTTATTATTATTTTTTCCTAGAAAAGAATTTATAAGCTGTTATGCCTTGATTCTTTGTGCATTGTTTTTATAAAATTGATAAAAATGGTTTATAAAAAAAGAAAATGATAATAAGATATGGAAGGATATATAAAGTGAATATGATGTTTGAATTTGTGTCTGTGTGAAGAGTTTTAACCCGGGATCAGACAACCTTCAGAAAAGATTTTTTAGTTTTGTTTATGTTTTGTGTTTTGTATGTTTGTGTATTGTGTCTTCTGTAAAATTAATAAAATTTGTTTAAAAAAAAAAAAAGAATCATTAAAAGGTTTTGCTGTTACTTCTGTTTCATGTTTGTTTCCTCGGAACAAGGTTTGGGTCAGAACACAGTGATTCACTTAACCACTGCAGCAAGAAAGGTCACAAAATGGGTCAAAGCTCACTTTAAAAAGTCTCTCGCTTAGCAAGGGAAATGTTGAACTCCATTGTGGTCGTAAAGTCGAGGACTACCTGTATCTGACTCAAGATAACCTGATCTACGCCCACGACAGTTGTTCTGCCTGTTTCCGTTCCCTTTGTTAAATGCATATTTTCACATTTCGGGTGTAAACCTGAATCTGTGCTACGAGGAGCAGCTTGATTAAGGGCGGTACAATGGTTGGGACACCCAGTATTTTAAAAAGATTTGAATCCCCCAGTGCCTGATTCTTCTCTCACTCGATCAATGTAAAAGAAAGCTCCAGGCAGCAGAGATATTGGCTTCTGTTACTGGGTAGAAGAAGGAACTCAACAAGCATTTCAGCTTTTCAATCTCTCCAAGCTTCAGGGCAATTGCACTGACCATAATTGCAGCTGGATTCTACTACCTGATTTTTTATTTTTTTGTAACTGAATTATCCAGAACGAACCTGGCAGCTAAGTGTCATAGCACTACCAAGAGAGAGGCATTATATGCCAAAGCATATTCAGCGTCATTACTTTTAGAATCAAATCTGTTCTAGCTGACACATTTGTGACTCTGAATCTTTTGAAGACAATGAAGCTCTGGCTGAAATTCTTAACTTGGCATTCTCTGTCAGTTCGCCTCCCTTCCCGCCTCCATTTCTATTGCAACATATAGGTCTTTCTTTCTCCTATGGGACAAAATGTTTAATATTAATTCCTTCTTCTGAATGTATATGCAAAGTTCATTTTCAGATATATATGCTTAAATATATGAAGTTCTCTTGTGACAGTGGAAGAAGAATGCTGAATAAATACTGAGCTAAGCTGCCATATCAAAAACTCAACTATGTGCAGGTAGTCCTCAACTTATGACCACAATTGAGCACAAAATTTCTGTTGCTAAGCTGTTAAGGGAGTTTTGCCCCATTTTAAGATCTTTCTTGCCACAACGGTGAAGTTGAATCACTGTGCTTGTTAAATTAATAGCATGGTTGTTAACTAAATCTGGCTTCCCTGTTGACTTTGCTTGTCAAAAGGTCGCAAAAGGGGATCACAAGACCCCAAGGACACTGCAACCGTTGTAAATACGAGTCAGTGCCAAGCATCCAAATTTTGATCATATGACCATGGGAATGCTGTAACGGTCATAAGTGTGAAAAATGGTCATGTCGCTTTCTTCAGAGCTGTTTTAACTTTGAAGAGTCACTAAACAAACCAATGGACAAGGTATCTATTTTAAGCACATGGTTTAAACATTTCATACATAGGAAAGAAAAAGGAATTATATATTTTAAAACATGATTGAATGGGTTGATAACGATGAAGAGTTAATCTACAAGCAGGTTTGAAAGGTGAGTCAGACTGTATTTTGGTAGTGTCAAGAATTAATCTTGGGTGAAAATGGACATGGAAGAAAAGGGAAGAAAATAGAATTATTGCAAGAAAAAGTAAAAGTAGTACTTGAAAAAATATTAAAACCTATATTAATCTTCTAACAAACAGGAGCTAAATGTGTTCTAAATATAGAAGTGAGTTGTCAGTACAAAAGAAGTGTCATTATTTGGTCATTTAGGCCAAGTGACTGAGAGTCAAAATGCAGACCAAGTATATGAAGAAAGAGACAATGGGTAGAAAGGAAGGGGAAAACTGAGGTGGCAATTTTATGGAATAAAAAGCAGTTTATGTATTTAATGGGAGAAAGTATAGAAAAATACAAAGAGATCCAATGAATGGAGTTTCTATAAACTATGTGTAGCTTTACTCCCTTTTTCTTATTTCACAGTTTTGATTTATTTGGCTTTATATTTTCCCTTTCTGAGCTTTCCACAAGCTTGTTTCATTCGAAAGACAATAGATTGTTGAGTATGTGTGTGTTTTGGTATAGATGGACACACTCTCTTCTCATCTGCAAGACAAGTTAAGACTTAACAAATGTTATTTTACTGGCCAATGCTTCACGACTTTACTTTTACTTGTTTGAAGCAATTCTTGCACACATGATGCTATCAGCACCCTTCCACTTTAAATTTCAGTGCAAAAAAAAAACTATAGGTACATCAGTTCCTCTATAGCAGTCTGTCAAGGATTTTGCCTCTCTACTTTTCAATTTTTCATTTTTTTATTACAATGGCATCAAACTGACACTGACACATTTCTAAAGGTTTGTGAATCAAGATCATTTATATTCTTGTGAACCAAGAACATTTTTATCCTTTCCTCTCCTCTCCTGTCTCCTTTTCCCTTCCCCTTTCCCCTCTCCTTCCACGTCCCCTTCCCTTTGTTAAGCTTTCTCACCTCAAAACTTGCCTTTATTTCTCAATTGCTAAGTTTAGCTCATGAACTAACACAGCAATCTCCTCCTCTGAGAAGCAAGTTTCCCTAACATTCCACTATGTGCAGTTTGGAAAGGGCAAGTTTATTTTCAAGAGTAAGTCCTCCCTGCGACAAAAACATTGAGAGAGTTGGGGGGAAAAAAGGCACATTTCATGTTTTTTATTTACACTGTTTATCCTGCATAACAGTAATTGCACTGAGACATGGACTACTATCTAACTTTTAAGTTCCTGCAGTGAATCTTCATAAATATATTGTAATGGTCCTTTAATGTGAGGAGCAGTAGAATTGGCACTAATACACATTACTTCTCAATGCTAATTGCAAACCTTGTTTCCTTCATGGACAAATAACTGATATGAAAGGAAATGTAACATTTTTCATTCAAAATCAGATGATGGGGCAATGTCAACTTTTTAAGCTTCTTGAAAACCCAAGCCTGGTTCTTCATCCATTGTTGTCAATGAAAACCTCAACATCATTATTGTTACCGCATTATGGTGTGTCCAGAGATGACTGATCGAGGCCATTTTTTTTTATTTTGGTCCGCGCATGCGCAGACGGTCATGCTTCCAGTCACAACCAAATCTGGTTGCGAACATAGTCCTGGAATGGATTATGGTCGCGACCTGAGGTTCCACTATAGTTCCATGTATGTTAGGAAATATACATTCACTAAATAAACCCATGTGAATGTCTTTCCAGTGCTCCCCCAAAAGAGGCTGTTGATTATGCACTCATGATCTGCCCCTTGGGCTCTCATCAGCAATGTATAGGGTGATGGTGGACATGCGGTAGATAAAAACTCCCTGATTGGCACACAGACCAACTTCTCCATTACTGTCCTTTCTATTGGTGAATTTTCAACACTGATTCAATGAACAAGGGCCTCCAAATCAGTGAACAATTTCATCACAACTGATGGTTATATCTCTGCTTTCCTCTCTTAAGTTAATCTGAGATGTATTTAAAAAGATTATAGTCAAAGCTATGGTTTTCCGAGTTGCAATATATGGCTGTGAAAGTTGGACCATAAGAAAGGCTGAGCACCAAAGAATAGAGGCCTTTGAACTGTGGTGATGGAAAAGATTCCTGTGAGTCCCTTGGACTTCAAGGCCAGGCAGTCCTAGAGGAGATAAACCTTGGCTGCTCTTTAGAAGGTCAGATCCTGAAATTGAAAGTCAAATACTTTGCCCACCTAATGAAAAGGAAGGACTCACTGGAGAAGAGCCTAATGCTGGAAAAGTTTGAGGGCAACAGAAGAATTGGACAGCAGAGAATGAGGTGGCTGGATGGAGCCACCGAAGCAGTCGGCATGAGCTTAAATGGACTCCAGAAGATAGTAGAGAACAGGAGGGCTGGTGCAACATTGTCCATGGGGTTGCGATGGGTCGGACATGACTTCACAACTAACAACAACAACACTTTAAAAAGATAGGTTGTTAAACAAAAATGGCAAATCAGCCATTCATAACAAGAGCCAATATTGCTACATCGATAAATAAATACATTGGTATGAAATATATAGTGGAGATAAATCACCTGTCTATCCATAAGCATGGTAACTTGAAATAAGAACTCTATTTCATTCAGTGTTTTGACATAGACAGGGAGCCTTTGAATTATTATTGAATCCTGGTAACTGCTGGACTAGATGACAAGATTTCAGAAGTGGTTTGCCATTGCCTCCTTCCTAGGACTGAAAAAGTGCATTTGGTTCAAGGTTCTAGTCCCCTTTGTATCTAAAAGGGGACTAGAACTCACATCTCCCAGTTTCTAGCCAATGACTAATCATTACATTAAACAGGTTCTCTTCATAGAACCAGTAGTCCCAAATTATTTATGCTATTTTTTTCTAACTATATCATTAATAAATCTTCTTGTTCTATGGGGCATAAGCATATAAGAATAAACACAGGTATATAAATATACATTCAGACACAGGAACACATACATACAGTGATTCTGAGTTAAACTAAAAAGTGTGCGGCATTAAAGAAAGCTAGACTGAAGAACAAATCCATTATCACAAAAATCTGTGCATATGTGGCAATAAAGAGAATAAACAACCCATCCAATTGCCCATTGTTGCACAGACACAAAATAAGTTGGGTAAGCAATCAGATGTTTTCCTGATATTCTGAACTACAATGCCCGTCAATCCCAATCTGTGAAAAGGGATTGTGGAGAGTGAAGTCTTAGACATCGGGAAGGCAAAGGTAGTGTACATGGAGTCTATGAGGCACAGAAATATTTTTCATGCAGCAACCAACTTCATGCTTCCTTTACGACAGGGTTTTAAAAAGTTACCCTGTTCTTTTGTTGGTATTTGAGTGGAATTTAAATCTGCCTTTATCCATCATGGCCAGCCACTGACAGACCGTTGCTTCATGAATATGCAAACCAATGCCCATTTCATCTCACAGAAGCCGGTCCAAGAAATTAATTAGGAACTGTATGAAAGAATAGATTCTTTTGTCTTTTGTCAGTTTTGCATCAATCATATTCCTTGGATGGTCATGGATTAAACTATAATTAGTCTAACACAAAATTATTTGTAGCCCAGAGTGCCCCTCCAGAACAGAATTAGTATTTATGGCCAAATCTCTGGAATTTGACATTCTGAAGAAAAAAAAAAACCAGGGAAGAACCATTCAAAACAGCATTTCAGCTTATGTCACAGAGATGTACCCTGTAATTTGTAAAGCTGCATTTCCTTCAAAATCACAAAAGCTCTCTGTAATAAATGCATCTCTCTGGGACATATTGCCCCCTCGTTCTCCTGGGTGGTCTGACTAGCTGTCAAACCCTCATTAGGAAACTCTGAACCATAATTACTTTTAGTCAGTGGCTGTTAGGAAAGAGGTTCATAATCCTTATTTAGAACCATTTTTTCCTGTTTTTTCCATTCCAAATGATGCAAAGATATGAATGTTTCATGCAGAGTTTATGTTATTATTCAATTAGGTGAATATTGTATGGAAAGAAATGTCAATCTCAATTTCAGTCTGCATTTCTGAATAGAAAACATTAACATCTAAGATAACCTTTGTCGGTCATTTCAATTTAAGAGGAAGTTGTGAAAAGCATCCATAACAAACAAGAAACACATTGCAGTAGAAATTACTTCTGCATTGTTGATGTGTTAACAAACACCAAGAGTTAGACCTGCTTTAATTATATCTTTACCATTATGCTCTGTAGACAGGTTCTTTCTTAGTTTTGCATTTTTGACCTCGGTGGAGCTTCTAATCACAATAACTATATATATTCCTGTTCTGATGCCTTTGGAATCACATGAAGTAAATTTAAGACCAAGCTTTTTCTGAGTGCATGTATTTTCCTGCCTACCATCCAATCTCACAAAAGACTTTTTTTTTTGTTGAAAGAGAATAGTAGAAGCCTTATTTGGCCATAGCAAAAATATCAATTGGCATCTACAGTGTTTGCTGTCAAGTGTCAAAGTTGGGTGTCCACCTCCTCCAAGTACTCTAAACATTTTCAAATTCTGGTGACTACCCTGGATTTCTGGTTTGTTTCTACCCTGGAAACAAACTTGAAAACAGGTAATCCTCAACTTACAACAGTTCATTTAGTGACCATTCAAAGCTACAAATGGCAATGGAAAATGTGACTTATAACCGTTTTTCACACAGCTCTTGTAGAATCCTCATGGACTCATGGACAAAATTCAGATGCTTGGCAACTGACTTATATTTATGATGGTTGCAGTGTCCCAGTGTTATATGATCATCTTTTGCAACTTTTATGACAAGCAAAGTCAAAAGGGAAGCCAGATTCATAAGTCATAAGTCCTACCTCATTCTGTTAACTGTCTTAATTTAAAAACTGCAGTGATTCACTTAAAAGCTGCGGCTAGAATGGTCGTAAAATGAGGAAAAACTCATTTAAGAATTGCCTCACTTTGCAACAGAAATTTTGGGCTCAATTGTGGTTGTAAGCCGAGGACTATCTGTATGTAAATGGTGGAAATATATGGATCATTACTGCTTCAAATACATGCTTATGATTGCATGCTTTGTAATTTTCCTGCGGCAGGATGATACGATAGCAACACAAATACCTTAATCTCTTTGTACCCCATGTCATTATTATTTTATTATTTTTCATTAACACTTTAGTATTGTTTTTTTGTCCTGTGCAAATAAGAGGTGGCATACCTGGGAAATTTTGCTCATTTTATCCTGACAAAAAGAACCAGGTGAAGTTATTGAATTAGCTGGGACAAAACCCAGCTAATTAAACGGTTAAATCCAAATCCTTCTACAACTTTAACACTCTACTATATTATATTCAAAACCTTCTCAATTCAATGAGCTGCTAGAGGGGGAAGTGTGTGCTGGGGGGGGGAGATGAATGGGATTTTACGAATCTTACATAATATACACAAAATGCATAAATACTGTCTACATTGAGTCATCCAATGACAAAACTGTGTTCACCAATTGGAGTGAAAGCCACCATTGCCTAAAATCTAGACTGTATCCATTACATTCAAAGGTCCCTGACAAAAGATCCATAAAATTAAGGGTTTATTGTGGCTCTAATTTACAAATCCTGGAAATGAATGAATGGGGACATCACTTATGTCACTCTCTGTTCTTGCTGTATTCTGATTCTTACAGCAGTTGTCTGAACCCTATGAGGGCTTAATCTTACCAGAAAATGTAGAACTATGCAGTCTGCATTCTTGTATTTGCTTCCACGTCCATTCAACTTATTATTTCTTTGGCCATAGTTCCCTATTGTTGCATATGTTTATTTTAAACTTAAGGACAGTAGGAGAATTGTACAGGTAGTCCTCCATTTATGACTTCAACTGAGTCCAACATTTCTGTTGTTAAGGGAGACATTTGTTCAGTGAGTTTCGCCCCATTTTGTGACCTATCTTGCCACTGCTGTTGAGTGAATCCCTGCAATCGATAACTTAGCAACCCAATTGTTAAGTGAATCTGATGTCAGCATTCCAGAAAATCTCAACTCCAACAAATAACTCCGAGACAGACATCTTCTCAAAAGTTCTTTTTATATAAACTGGCATATCTGGGAAATCCCGAATCTGAAAGTTCCGGGTTTCCCTTCAATAAGTAAAGTATTACAACTCCACCCCCTGCACCCCCTCATTGCATTTCATGCCCCAATCACCATCCATCCCAACTTGAGACGTCCCCCAATTACTCCTCCATCATGTGCAGAAATAACATGACCTTGACTTAGAAGAAGAATGCTATTATGTCTAACCACATACGCTCCAAGAAATTCCCCCCTCCCATTTTCCCAAGCTCAAGAATGTGGCAGTACGGAAGCTTCCGGTGCTAATATGGCTTCCAAAGCTGACATATGACTTCCCCATTGACATGGCCTGTCAGAAGGGTCACAAAAGGTGATCGCATGATCTTGCGACACAGCAATGGTCCTCAATATGAACCAGTTGCCAAGCATCTGAATTTTGATCACATGATCATGGGAAGGTGCAAAAGTTGTAACTGTGAAAAATAGTCGTAAGTCATATTTTCAGTGCCATTGTGACTTTGAGTGGTCACTAAATGAACTGTTGTAAGTTGAGAACTACCTGTATATAGAGATAGAAAAGATATCCTGTATTTTTGGTGTATTAATGATAAGGATCCATTACATCTTCAGAGAAGATTCCATAATAATCTTTCTTTCTTTCTTTCTTTCTTTCTTTCTTTCTTTCTTTCTTTCTTTCTTTCTTTCTTTCTTTCTTCTTCCTTCCTTCCTCCCTCTTTCCCTTCCTTCCTGTCCTTCCTTCCTTCCTCTCTTTCTTTTATTCCTTCCTTCCTTCAAAAGATACTCAAAGAAAATCAAATATATACTGTAGCATTAGGCATTGCAACTGCACCACTTCAAGGAAAGTAGCACCTTGGACAGCATCCCAAGGTCTTCTGAAGGAGTCCCAGTGCTTCAGCAGTCAATGTTCCTTCCCCAGAACATTGAATAGAAAGAAGAAATTAAGACTGTGAATGGCAGTGCAATGGAGAAGTATACACTACTTCACCTTGCTACTTTATGGTCCTGCCACTGGAGTGTGAACATTTAGTGCAGGTTCCATGGCTGTAGCTACTGCCGAAATGTCAGAAATATTGCTAGCAGATTGCTGACTTGCTCACTGGTGATAATACGGATCACTGAATTCAGGACATACCATGCAAGCCAAAGCAGCTTTTCCAATTGCAAACATTAGGAAATTAAAGGTCTTATCCATAAAGGCTTGACATTCATCAACTGATATTGAATGCTGTCACAGAGAATAGAGTAATTTGCAGGAGGGGAAAAATTACTTCAGCATTCTGTTAATATACACTGGAGTCAAAATTTATATATATTGAAACAGGTGGCTGTTTACAATACAGGAAAGAACAATCAAGCAATTTTCACCCTGTAGCTTAATAATGAAAATAAAGGCTGTTAGTGTATAGCTCAGTATTAAAATCAAATGAAAAACATATTACATATGAACCAAGAGGATAAAATCTCTTCACTTACTTCTATTTTTATTTCCATTCAAGGCTGCAAAAAAAAGAGAAGCTTATATCTATGCATGTCCAGGCATTGCTCGTTTTAATAAGTTAACTTTAAAAGTTAATAGATTGCAAAAAAAGTGCACGAATGGAAATGGCAAATAGCAGTAGACTCCCACGATTTAAACAATGCAGCCTTTTGATTTTCTTAAAAACAGGACAGTGTATATTCTCAGTCCAACAAAAACAATCTAACTTTGCTTTCCCATCCTTTATACTGGATTAGCAACAAAATATCAGATATCCATAAAGGGTTTCCAGTCTTTTATAAAAGCCCTTATTGTTTTGTCCTGATCAAATAGGTCATTTTTCCCACCTCTGCCGATTCTGACATTGCAGATTTCCAGTTAAGGACCCATTAAAGACCTATTATACTGACCTGCAGTAAAAAAAAACCTTATCTGGGATAACAGATTAGTCCAGAGAGGACTGTAAAATTGTATGTACTGTATAGATTCTGAGTGTCTCTTTGCCACTTCTATCTCCATTATATTTGGCAAGAACAATTCGAGCCAGAAAATTGGAAAGGCACAGTGTACACAGGTGTAATACAAATCAAAGACATTAATTATTATTTATGTAAGCAACATGAAACTTCAAAAACAGACACTTTTACCCTCTGCCAGATTGCTAACACAATCAAATCATCTAGGAACACCTCTTTAATTGGCAGTCTCACACTTTCCACTTGGGAGGTCCTTACAACAGGACCATTTAATCTCCCATTGACACACAGTAGCATTCTCCTCAAAGAGGAAGTAACTATTTTCACAACATACAATTTCTCTGATCAACCTTGAGTTTCACATCAAAGGTTTAAACAGGGACTGTTTCCAGGTAGAATTAAAAATACCAATCATGAGGTTCTTCAAGCTTGATCAAGGTTCCTCTTCTCTAGCAAGAGAGAAAGCATATTCTCGTGATATCCTGGAAGATTCTGGCATAAACACTTCTGTTTTCTCTGAGTTTCATATTACGTTGGTCTCAAATGTATAATAGTTTGTAATATAGGTAGTCCTTGACTTATAACAGTTCATTTAGTAACAGAATAACAGAGTTGGAAGGGACTTTGGAGGTCTTCTAGTCCAACTCTCTGCTCAGACAGGAAACTCTGTACCATTTCAGACCAACGGTTGTCCAGTCTCTTCTTAAAAATTTCCAGTGTTACAGCACCCACAATTTCTGGAGGTAAATCATTCCACTGATTAATTGTTCTGTCAGTTAATTTCTCCTTGTCTCTAGATTGCTTCTCTCCTTGATTAGGTATCCATTCATTGCTTGTTTGTCAGAGTATATTCATTAACTGGCAGAGACATGGTTAACAAAGTAAGCATGGCAACAGACCAGCCAATGGGAGATGACAGCCTGGGTGTGGTTTGGCTCTGTGTGCTTTGCTGAGAATTGAAAGTGAAACTAGACTTGCTTGCTTGCTAAAACTGATATCTGTTCTGAGCTGCTGCTGCTTGTGTTTTTGCTTATGCTACATTGAAAGAATCTACTAATAGTATTATAAACTTTACTTCAATATATTAACATGTTTATAAAGAAGTTAATGATCCTGCTGAATCAGTCATCAGTGTGTTTTCTGGACATGAATTTATGCTGCAAACTCTTAACATTGTTGCCCTGCCTTGGGATGCTTTTGGAGAATAGGTAAACTTCCTTCTTTGTGGCAGTCCCTTAGATATTGGAATGCTGCTATCCTATCACCCCTAGTCCTTCATTTCATTAAACTAGACATACCCAATTCCAGCATCCTCTTCTTGCCCATCTCTTCCTTCTCTTCTAGCCTGTCAGTATTTCCTCTCCCAAGCTCTCAAAACAACAGGACAGTCTTATGAAACCTGATTGCTTCCAGATATACTGAGCCATTAGCTTCCAGGAGTTAAGAAGGCTATACTATGAACCATAGGAAAACTGTCCATATTCTTTGGTCCTCCCATTCCTCCTCCAATGTTTTATGTGTATTTTTTGTAAATAGATAAATGCAGAGAGGAGAGGGTAGGGTAGAGTAGGACTTATGGCCATTTGTAGGGTAGGGTAAGGTAGGACTTATGACCATTTTTCACACTTTATGATCTTTGCAGCACCTACATAGCCACATGATCCAAATTCAGATGCTTGACAACTGGCTCGTATTTATGAGGGTTGCAGTATCTTGGGGTAATTTAATCACTTTTTGTGACCTTCTGACAAGCAAAGTCAATCGGGAAGCCAGACTTGCTTAACAACCTTGTTACTAACCTAACAATTGCAAAGATTCACTTAGCAACTGTAGCAAGAAAAATTGTAAAATCGGGCAAAACTCACATAACAAGTGTCTCACTTAACAACATACATTTTTAGCTCAATTGTGATCACAAGTCGAGGGCTATCTATTATACACATACACTCCTACATACATACATACATACATCACATACACACACACACACACACACACACACACACACACACACACGGTATTCAGCTTTGTTTAGGTATTTTCCCATGTCATCATAGTTTCGGCAGAATCTCATCTGCCATCATCAGGCTTCTGTATTGTGTTCGTCTGTGAGTCGGACTTTTACAGTTGTTTCAGTTTTAAATTTGGGGCTAGCCTACTGCGGTGCCAGAATGGTTTTTTCTTCATCCTGATTGGTTGGGAGTCTTGGTCTGTGTTTATTGGTTTTGGAGTTTGCTGTGTTCTGCTTGATTGGTGTTTCTAATATCTTCTGTCTGTTTTGTGGCTTTTTTTGTGTCTTGATTGGCTGGCAACATTGTGTTCCTGCATTGGAGGCTTTTAGTGCAGCTTGGCTCCAAGTAAATGGATGGCTATCATTTGTTAGGAAGCCAGGTTTCATCTGGGTGCCTGGTTGGGGTGTGTTTGAGCTGGAGGTATCAGGGGGGATCTGCCGAAACGTTGCTACAACTTTAAAAGCACAGCTATAATGACGTGGGAAAATACCCGAACAAAGCTGAATACCATATACATATGTGTGTGTGTATATGTATATGCATATATTCATGTACATATACATAAACACAATGTATGTATATATTAATCAGTCATTTTGAATACATAGCAGAAAAAATATGCTTCCATATTTGCATAACAAGCCATTTTTAAAAAATTACTGTGAGCTCTGCATGATTGTCTACTTATATTCTGTCATCTGGATCAGCTAAATTCTGCCCAGACATGGATGGCAGGAGGCAACCACCCCTTTCACATGTTGTCTGATGACTGCTATACCTGAGTATATCATAAAAGTAGAGTAACAACACAATTTGCACAGAAAAAAAATGGGTAAAGTATCTTTGAATGTGAAGTTTCAATTTCATAAAGTTTCTGGCATTTCAAAGAGAAGGACGTATAAATTTGTTCTTTTCTCCAGAATCCGTTAACTTTAAAATATTATTGTGGCGGAGGGAAAGCAGGATGACAACAGTTTACTTCAATTTTGTGATTTACAACCACAATTGAATCCAAAATTTCCATTGCTTAGCAAGACAGTTTTAAATGAGCTTTGACCCATTTTGTGACCTTTCTTGCCACAGTTGTTAAATGAATCACTACAGTTGTTAGTGTGATGGCCCAGGAAGCGGCACACACAAAATAAATTCCCAAACATAAATAAAATTCCTTTAATACCTCCAACTTGGCCTCACTGTTCAATTGTTCGCAGTTGGAGATTTAACTCTTTCCAAAATAATCTCCAAAATACAGTCCAAACTCAAAGAACAGATAAAAACCAAAACAAACCGCACTGAAGGAATTTCCACAACAGACCAGGAAAATTAATTACAAACTTCGAGACGATAACAAGGCACAGTCCATTGGAAGAACACCAACCAAGATAAACCTCAGCCACAAATAAAACACGCTTTGCTTCTAGCAACAATATGTTTTAAACGCCCCTCCTATATACTACTCCTCCCAGCTGCATCCAATGAGAGGGATCATGGCTGCTTCCTCTCCCATAAGCCATGTTGTTCCCTTTTCCATTCCTCCCTGCATGTCCTAGGATGAAGAGGGGATGGGCCTGGGTCTTCTTCTGACTGCTCAGCTGGCCTCTGCCCTTCCCCAGCCTCCTCCACAAACCTCCGGAGCTACACTTCCACTCCCTGTTGGCTGTTCTTCCTCTCCCTCAAAGTCAGTTTCCAATGGGGCATGACAGTTAGGTTAGTAATGTGGTTGTTAAAGTGAAACTGGCTTTCCCAGTGATTTTGCTTGTCTGAAGGTTACAAAAGATGATCACATGATCCTGGATCACTGGCATAAATACAAGTCAGTTGCCCAACTGTTGATCATCTGACCATGGAGATGCTGCAACAATTGTAAGTCACTTTTTTCAATGCCATTGTAACTTTGAATCGTCACTAAATGAATGGTCAGGGACTACTGTATTTTTATTTCTGATCCTCCAAAACAGAAAACCTTTACCTCAGGAATCCAAGTTTATTCTCAATAACCATGATTAAAACATGTCATGTTTCCCATGTGCAAAGGTTGCAAAGTTTTATACAAAATCGGAAACTGAACTTTCTGATTGCCTCCTCTGAGGGACAAAAGATATCGGGAGAGGAGACAAGGGTTGCTACAGTTCATTCACGCAGCAGAAAGTCAAATTTTGCCATTTCATCTACATCAGACTAGAAACAAAAAAGGTAAGCAAAGTTTTTGACCTCTTTCTTCTCACAAGAAAAAGTTACATACTTATTTAAAATAAATTTCTAGCTACTCACTCAACTACTTTGTGCCATGAAGGAACCGCTGTATGATAGTTTTTGTTATCTGGAGTAAAATTCAACTGAGAAATAATTGCCACTGAAAAGAGATCAAATGCTACAACAAAAAGGCCACAGTGTCGGACATAGCCAGAGTCTGAAGCTGGCTTTTACATTTGGATAAAAACAATTTCTTTTGCCTTAATAACTATTGCTATTATTAGAGACAGAAGATAAAGTTTTGTCTCCAATAATGGCTTTTTATTAAAAAGTGCTTCACCATAAAAAAAAGAAAAAAAGAAAAAAAAAATCCCTTGCAGCTTGTTTGATCAGTCAACTGTGCAAAACCTTGCTTTAAATTGACAGCTGCTGCTGAAGGGATGGAGAGGAAGGATGAGACAGTTTTTACACCAAGACAATCACCAGATTCACATCTGGCACTGAGGCTTCAGATGGTCTGCATCAGGGTTGTGAAACTAAATTTCATTGAGGGCCATATCAGGACTGTGGTTCATCTTAGGGGATGGGTGGGCATGGTCAGCTTGACGCCATTCTCCAAACTGCTGGCATGTTTCTTCTTTGCATTGGGTAGACTGGGCCAATGCCATGCTGGCCTGATCTTTCCTCTTCACAATGGTAGCTTGGGCCGGAGCTATGCTGGCCTAATTGTTCATCGCACTGGGTAGACCAGATCCAGCCAGTGGGCCTTGAGTTTGACACCTCTGGTCTGCATGAATTGGCTTAGGAGGTTCCATTAACCTATCCTGTACTTTGTAATACAGATGGTTCTCCATTTACAACATTTTGTGTAGTGACCGTGCAAAGTTACTGCAGCACTGAAAAAAAAGTGACTTATTACCATTTTTTCACATTTACTGCGGCATCCCCATGGTCACATGATCAAAATTCAGACTCTCGTCTTGTCCTGTCCTGTCCTATTCACCACTTAATGGTCACTATGTGATACAGTCATTCTGAAATTATATTTGTGTACAGTTTAAAAAGGTCTATCATAATCACCAAAAGAAATTTTTTGGGGGGGGGGAAATTGTCCAATGAAATCCGAAGTATTAGTTTTCAGCAAAGCCATCATAATATGTGATCGGGTAATTATGGGATGCTGCAAATGACCATAAATGCAGCTGTGTTGGCAAGTATCCAAAGTTTAATTATATGACCAGGACAGGGAACATCTTCAGAACCTTGAATCCAAGTTGTAAGCGGCTCCGAGATAGGTCTGTCATAACTCTGCATGGTCATAAGTGATGTGTTGTAAGTTGAGATTACATATACAGCCTCACCATTAAGGTTTTGGGAACATACCTCCAAAACGCTGACTTTAGAAATCAAGGCTCGCCTATTATTTCCTGCCTAGCTGGAGAGAAGGTGCTAGGATTTAAAGACATTTAATGCTAGGGGTATTGACGTGCTACAACCACTAGTCTTTTTCTTGAAGAAAACAGGGCAGGAAAAACATGACACTTTTCATGGGACCACCAGTGAAGCAGCTGTTCACATATACATTCACAAAAAAGACAACCTGGCTAAACCCTCTAAAGATACAGCTACTTTAATACTCCAGGGAAGGATGCTTCATTTAGATAAATAGATTTATGAACATCTCTCTTAAACACTTTGCCCAATCTAAGTATACTAGGTGGCTGAAAGATGCATCCCACAATTCGGTGCTACTGGATACTGAACACTTCAGGTCAGGATGTAAGTGAAAAGGGAATCTTCAAATAGCATTTAATTTCTAACATAGAATCATTGTGGAACACTATAGTACTGAAATATTTTGCATAATGAATGAAACAGCCTATATACTAATTTCTATTCCATACGCCTTTTTTCACCTCCTTATTTTCACATGGTATTTTAGTTTATAATCCGAAAAAGTATTTCACAAGAAGACATTTAGAATAATTCTGTCATTTGAATCTGATCTGGCAAATCCATCTAATATTATCCTTCTTCCCACATATACACATGGTTAAAAAATATATAGAAAATATAAAGGTATATATAGAGTATTTGGCACTTGTTCTCCACTGCATACCAGAATGAGCAGCAGATGGAGTTCCATCCCCCTCCACAAACTTTTTTTGTGCAGATTCTGTAC
Source organism: Hydrophis major (assembly GCA_033807585.1). Taxonomy (NCBI): domain Eukaryota; kingdom Metazoa; phylum Chordata; class Lepidosauria; order Squamata; family Elapidae; genus Hydrophis; species Hydrophis major. The sequence goes on from CM066329.1 coordinate 73,770,992, forward strand.
TCTGTTAAAAACAATCAATGTCAAAAGTAATGCCACACACACTTCCTTTCCATCTTTCTTTGTTTCTTATCCTGGTTAATGTGATTTCCATTGGGTCATGAAGAGTCAGAGAAGGCTGGCAACTGAGTAATAACCAAAAAAAATAATCAAGATTTCACAGGGGTGAGGTGAATCTGATCAATTTTTTCCATTGGAGATGCATGAAATGTAATTTAACCTAATAGAATTTTACTTTGAAAAGGGAAAGGCATTTTCTAGGATTTTGTAGACTTGGGCTTAAATATTCTAATCCTCCCACAAAACGGCCTCAAATGGGTCATCGCAAAGTTTCTTTTTTTACTTGTGGTTCAGTCAAAATGCAGAAGGTAAAAAAACATATGACTGGAAGACTCCAAATGGCTTTAAAAGTATTTAAATTAAATCTTTGGAGGAGGGGAATTTGTTGATTGTCAATATCTGATCAAACCTGATTCTAATTTTGACACTACGCAAGGTCACACTTTCCACAAAACATCAGGTCTGTAGTTGAGGTTCTCCTGGATTTACAATTCCAGATGAATTAGTGGTTGACTAGGAGTCAGTTCATTCAGCATTGGTTGATTGTGCTAATTATAGGTGTTTCCTGATAATCCTGACTCACATTTACATGTTTACCTTGTATGCAGTCTTCTGTAACACAATATACATGAAGTAGTACAGTTAATCCTTGAATTGCACCCACAACTAGAACCAAAATTTCCATTGCTAAGCAAGGATATTGTTGAATGAATTAGACTTGATTTTTCCACCCTTTTTTGGCATGGTTGTTAAGTAAAACACTACATTTAAGTCAATTATGTGACTGTTAGGCAAACAGTTAATACTCTCACAAGCTATGCAGCATAACTGTGGTTGTTACCTAAGAATTCCTGTTGGTAGACAGCAAAAACAACAACAGCCCAGCTAAAGACAATGACAAATCATTTCCATAGTTACCAAGAAAACTGGTTGAATATAGTCACCCAGAATCAAGGTTGCTTCAATGTTATTTTTATCTTTACTTTAGAAAAAGATTGTATTTGGGGACACTCATTTGATGAAGAAAAATCTGTCCTCCTGTCCTCAGCAAAATCTTGCTGGATGTGGCAATGTTTTAATAGCAACTCTTCCTTCTACAGATGACACAATTATACCATATGCTTTCCAGCCTTATTCTACCAGAAAAAAATTACTGGATGTTACTTCAAGGTTTCTTGGGTTTTATAAATAACCAGCAGAACCTAATTACATATCCCCTATGTTTTCTTCCAAATCAGAGAAAAATCTGAAAACTAAAATCCTTATCCATAAAACCACTCTGCTTCCCAGAATGTTCTTAACATTCATCTGAAATGGACCACAGACTGTTCTTTTCTATACAGCTTCTTGGTGAGGCCATGATAAGACTGGTGACTACTGGTTCCCTCTGGCTGAAACTCAAGTGTTCCCAAGGGCAGGAAACTTGCTACCAATCTTAGTGCAGAAAATATGCCAAGGCGCTGCTTGTAGTTTGCAGTCCTTCCACCCAATCATTTTTCTTTCTTTTACAGAGGACTGCAAACTCTATTAACTGGCAACATAGTGGTCAGCCGGCTTTATGCAAGCCAGAACCAGCTGCTGCATACACATTGTTGGAACCAGACTCCAAGAAAAGGGCTTCGGTTTTGTGTGAGAAAAGTGTTCAGCTATGGAGTGGTCTACAGGACATCTACATCATTGTCCAAAAAGGGAAGAAGTAGTGAGTTACTGTGTTTTAAAGCCATATCTGAATATTCCATTTTATGAAAGAGTGAATTTTCTCTAAAAAATGTAGGTTCCATATAAGTGAGGAGTCAGGACTTCCATAACAACAATATGAGATGCTACTTTTATTCCTGAACAGCTTGGTGTGCACCAACAATAGATTATTTGTGATATGGAGCCTCAAGTGTGATGACATGTGGTCATGTTTATATCCTAAGTGAGAACATAACCGGATCCTAGCATTATAGTCTCCCTTGCACTCAAAAACAGGACTGCAAATCATCTTCTATCTTCTGAAAGAAACTTCACTATTTCCATGCCAAAATACTTGTGCATGTCTAATTTAATAAAAACAAGGACTAGGGGTAGCAGTATCCAATATCTAAAGGGCTGCCACAAAAAAAAGGGTGTCAACCTATTCTCCGAAGCAACTGAAGGCTGGGCAACAAGCAAGGGGCAGAAAATAATCCAGGAAAAAACCAACCTAGATTCAAGGCGAAATTTTCTGGCAGTGAGAACAATAAATCAGAGGAAAAACTTTCCTTCAGAAGTTGTGGGTGCTCTGACATTGGAGGTGTTTAAGAAGAGAATTCTCTGAAATGGTATAGGGTTTGCTGCTTCAGCAGAGGGCTGGACTAGAAGACCTTCAAGATCCTTTCCAACTCTTATTCTATTTTGTTTTGTGGGTGAGGGCAGCAAGGATGGCTATGGGCTTTGAGACGGGGTTCCATGTCTTCTGTAGCATAGTCAGTGGTAGACAGCAGGTCTTCACAATAGGCAAATTATATGGATTAACAGTAAATATGTTTAGGCAGCCATTAGAAGGTTGTGTTGTAGGCCACACACGCGCCTGTGATTATCCCGTAAAAGAAATCTAACATAATTTAAGAATTGTCCAGGTATAATACAGTATATCTTTTCTTTTTGGTTATTATAAGAGTGATTACCCTGCCCACTGCTATCAGTCTCGCAATCAAACATGACAATTTGTTTTGATAAGGGTTCTCTTAACCCATAGGGTATATAACTGCCAAAATGCACATCAACAAAGGAATTAGCCTTGTTACCCTAAGTTTACTATTAAGTATAATAAATGTAGTAATTAGTTATGACAATATATTCATTTTTGTTGCTGGGCATTTAATTCATGGCAAACTACTATCTGTGCATAAAAACAAGCCATTCTGGGCAGCATTATAATGAATTCATATCTTTAAATACCATTAAATCAAAAATTAGGACATTTACTTACTGAATATGAATATCATACATATTTATGACTTTTCGTGAAGAGTAAGAAAGAAGAGCAGGTTAAAAAAACAGACATAAAAGACAAATGAAAAAGGTCAAAGCTTCAAGGAAAAATAGATTAAAATGCCAGGATCAGAAATGCAAGATGTGGAGATGAAACAAAAATTATGTAGTTTTTGTAATACTTCCCAGCACAAAAGAAAATACTTCATCTTCACCAATAATGCTTTGTAACGCAGTGGGCAACCTGTAACCTCAGGGGCAAAGGCAGCATTCAAAATCCATATTTTTATGCATCCTGACATCCTCCTACATCAATTTACAAAAATTGGTAGTGGAATTTCCTGCCATTTTGAGGCAGCCAATACACTACCCTGGTCATTGTCCATCATTCTGCTTGGAATATATAACAGATATTGCACAAATCAAGGACATTTCCTGGAAACAAGAGGTGCCCCATGGGTCAAGAAAAGCACACAGGGGAAATGTGTGGGAGAAGGAGGCTGCTTGGGGCAGAAAAGGTATGCTGAGATTCATTTCCTTCACTCCCTGCCTTCCATCATCCCTATTCCCGCCTTCATCCCTTCCCTTCCATTTCTAGCAGGCAGGTAAGTGGTTCCTGCTGAGTGGCAGAGGGACCGAGGGATTGCGAGACTGGCTTGGAAACTGTCACAGAACACTGTAAACGAAGATCATGTGATTGCAACAGTAGTGCTGCAGCAGCCAGTAGCCTGAAGCAGTCACAACTTTACCAAATTTCATCTCTTTAGGAGTCATGAGTCTGAATTTGGAACACATTCTGAAAGTAAGCCCATTTGAGGTACCTTGATTTAAAAAAATGGTTGCCCTATGATGCACCAATTTGCCTAATTAAAAATTATGACAAGTGGGGTTTTAGTATATATATATTTTAGTATATATGTTAAAATATGACTCTTTTAAGCTGTGATAGCTCAGGGGGGAAAGGGGAATCACAGAACATAAGAGCAGAATATCTCCTGTATTCTTCTCTAGTCTGCTATTTATCCCTCCTTTCTTTAAAGATAGCTTCTTTCATAAAAAGAGAGATCGTGGGAAGTGGTGGTGGTGGGGAAACTCTTGATGGAAAGCTACTCTTCAGGTACCCCCATGCTTCTTTCAACTCAGTTTTAATGAACTATCAACCTCCTCCAGACTCACAACCATCAAAGCTGCAGTGATCACCATGGAAACTAGTTTCGGAAAAATAATGAAAGAGGGAGAGAGGGAGGGAGGGACAAAGAAGAGGAATTAGATCAATGAAGGCTTCCATAGCTAATATATTGCCTGTCACCCATTGGGAATTAGTGTAAGAATGTCTTTGGGTGTAGGTGGTTAAACATACAGCTCTATACAGACACAATGCATATTTAGTTAAGTTTTTGCATTTATTTTATGATAGCCCCCGTTTTGGATGAACAGAAATGAAAGAAACTATTCATCTGCATTGATGTTGTGCAGAAAGTGATGTTGTGAAGAAAAAAATTATTTTATTTTAATCCCACTTTTATTATTTTTACAAATAACTTAAGATGGAGAACATAACTAATACACCTTCTTCCTTCTATTTGCCCTACAATAACAACCTGTGAGGGCTGAGAGAGAAGGACAGGCCAAATAAGACCCATCTGGCTTTCATGGCTCAGACATGACCTGAACTCACAATCTCCTGCTTTCTAGCCTGGTGCCACTAGACCAAACTTGCTCTATAGGAAAAAAAATCAACTTAATCTGCATTAGTTACCCTATTCTCTGCTTACCTTGGTTGTTTCAAAAAGGAACTTTGATGACATTTATCATGCAGTAAAATCCCAGAGGATGCCTGGCCTTGTTACTGCATTAAATATTACCATCACCCTCACCTGAGACAAAATAGTCATGCAATTCTTTCACTAGAACTTTTGAATTCTTTGTCACAGTCAAAATCCTAGTTGTGGAACTACTCCCCGCGCCCTTTTCTACTTTTGCTTGCTGTGTGGTTTAATTGATTTTATGGCATTTTTTTCTAATTTCCATCTGAAGGTGTTTAATTTTGTCATAAATCACAAGAGAAATCATCCCCAGATGAACAAAGTACTATAAAGAATTAATTAGCTTGAAGGGTTTCTACAACTCTCTGTCAATCTTGAGCAAAGTTGAGATGAGAAAGAGAAACTGATACAGGTAATCCTCGACTTGTGACCACAATTGAGCCCAAAATCTTGTTGTGGACATTTGTTAAGTGAGTTTTGCTCCATTTTACAACCTATCTTACCACAGTCGTTAAGTGAATCACTGCAGTGGATAGATTAGTGACCTGGTTGTTAAGTGAATCTGGCATTCCCATTGATTTTGCTTGTCAAAAGGTTGATCATATGACCTTGGGACACAGCACCAGCTATAAGTATGAACCAGTTACCAAGCATCTGAATTTTGATCACAGGTCATAACTGTGATCAAAGGTCATAACTGTGAAAAACAGTCATAAGTCACTTTTTCAGTGCCCTTGTAACTTTGAACTGTCACTAAATGAGCTGTTATAAGTCAAGGACCACCTGTACAAACTGAAGCCAAGTACAGAAGATGAGAACAGACTTTATTCTGTAGCAGCTATGAAGTTTCTGAGCAGATGAGGGCAGAACCTAGGACAGATGAACCAAAGGCATCGATGTATTGTGTAAATCCATGAAGAGGTATCAAACTACAATGACTAGATTCCCTCATTTCTGCAGGCCATAAACAATGGTTTACATTTTATAATGACTGACTGGATTCATGTAGCACACTAAGCCAAAACTAAAAACACTGAATCCAGTCAATGCTCAGTTTTAACCTTAAACAAAAATTGCAAGTATCATCTAAAATGCAGAGGAGATGTAAAAACAAGTAACTTCAATAAATCTTTCTTTATCTGCTGTGAAACTTATTTATTACTTAATAAATTTATTTGCTGCCCATCTCATTTTGAAGTGACTCTTTATTTGTTTATTTACTTGAAGTGGTAAGCAACTTTTTTCTAATGGGCAATAAAAGGAGATGCAATAAATTTTGATTTTTAAAAAAATGAAGGAAGAACAAAATAGTAATAATAATATACAAGTGCGTGTGCGTACAGATGAAAGAAACAAACAGAAACAAAATATGACTGCATACATTTTTGTTAAGTGTTTCAGAAGGTTTATCTTTAATGCATTAATTAATTTGCTGCAGATTAATTTAGGTGGCTGGTCTCCAATTTGTGCTCAGTTGCATTCCAAAAAGTCTCAATATCACATTAATGTTAAAACGTAAAAATCAGACTGTTGAAATTTCATTAATATAAGGTAAGCATTTTGTCTGTGTTTTTAATCTGTTTTTCACACAGCTTCTTGTGTGGTTCACATTTTTATTCCATTTCATGTCAATTAGTTTTATATTTATACACCTGGTTTTAGAGAGATTCTGAAAAGCTGGCTAGACATCCTTTAAATGTATATATGTCTGGCACAGAATCATTTGGAACTCACATGCAATTACATCAAGCATTTATACAGAAACTTGATACACATAAATTCTTCCCTCATTCCAGCCTTTTCTTTATAACAAACCAAAATTACCAGATTGAAACCTTTAAATAACCAGATTCAAACGGCCATAAAATCATTAGAAACACTACAAACCATTTTAGTGCAATCTCTAACTAGTTAATATAAATATCCAGCCTTTAAGTTTTCTCAGTTTGTTTAAGTTCAGCTCCAGAGAATGGTAGTTAGATCACTGCTGGGATACACAACACTGTCAGATTTTGTTTTAACAGGGGCTGCTCTCTCTTTGTGTATGAAAAGATAACAATTTTGGTTTTGGACAATCAATTTCTTTCAAGTAGGATTCCCCCCATTCCCCTTTCTGTTCGATCCTAACTGATTCTCAGAGATAGCTTGGACAAATTCTTCCAATTTTCTCACCAAGTTTTTTCAAAAGTTTTTAGCCATTGCTTCCTTTCTATGGTTTTAGACAAGAGAGAGTGGCTGCACCAAGGCAGCTCAGCTGGTTTTGTGCCTAAGGTAGAACTAGAATTCAAACTCCTGGTCCTAAACTGATGCTTTCATCACTATACATACTACCTATCTATTCTAGAAGTCTAGAGATTCTCAATCATCCAAGTCATGGTTGTCCCAAAGGTGCTTTTTTTCCCCCCAAAAATATTTTTTATTATTTTTCCACCAGTACAAATTGTATTTACCTTTTCAACAGCATTTTGCATTGACATACAATATTACCTTATATTTTCTATCATCTATTCATATACATCACCAATAATTATTGTCCTTACTTATACTTCTTATTAATATCTATCTTTATCTATTTTATATATCTACATATCTATACATCATTCCCTTAAGGATTCTTCTATATAATCTTCGCTTTTCATTCCTTATCTTGATTTTTCTAACCCTTTCACACCATCTATGCCAAATAGAGTAATAATCGGATTCTTCTTTTTCCTTCATTTTTAATGTAAATATATCCATTTCTGCGCAGTCTATTATTTTTTGTAAGACTCATTCTTCTGTTGGAACATTTGGCCCTTTCCACATTTGCACATAAGCTATTCTGGCTGCTATTAGAATATGTAAGATTATGTATTTTATCTTTTTCGGGTATCGGTCTTTAATTATTCCCAATAAATAGAGTTCTGGTTTGAGTTCAATTTGATGTCCTGTGATTCCTTGTATCCAATCTTTGATTTTGGTCCAATAGATCCTGGCCTTGGGGCACAGCCACCACATATGATAAAAGGTAGCGTCAACTTGTTCGCATTTCCAACATTTTGGGCTGGAATTTGGATATTTCTTGGCTATTCTTGCCGGGGCTAGGTGCCATCGATAAAACATTTTGTATAAATTTTCTTTATATTTTGAGGTTGATTTTAATTTATAGTTTATATTCCATAATTTTTCCCAGTCTTCTAAATCTATATTATATCTGAAATTCCACACCCATGCTATCATAGCATTCTTAACCATTTCCTCTTCCATTTTAAAGTCTAACAGGTATTTATGTGTTTTGGATATAAATTTTTGTTCTTGTCCAATTAAAATGTTGTCTAATTGATTTTGCCCCTTATCGAATCCAAATTCTTCTGAATCTGTTTTGAATTTGAAGATATGGCCACCAATTGATTGTAATTCCCTGTCCTTTAAGTTCTTGATTTGATTTTAGTTTCCCTTGGGTGTTTAATAATTCTTTATAATTTTTCATTTTTCCTAAATCCAATCTATTTGGGTATATTGTGGCCTCCATGGTTGACAACCAATGTGGTATTTTTCATATAATGTTTGTTCTTAATTTTTCTCCATGTCTGTATTAATGAATATCTTATTAAGTGTCGGTTAAAATAGGCATGTGTTTTGCCTTTTTTCTCCCACAAGTATGTGTTCCAACCTTCTTGGAGGTCATGACCTTCTATTGTTAGTATTCTTTTGTCTTATTTAACTCAGTCCTTAACCCAATTTAATATCGCTGCCTGATAATAAAGTTCCCATTCTGGTAGCCCAAAACCACTTCTGCTTTTACTATCCTGCATCAGTTTTAATTTAATGTGTGGTTTCTTGCCCAGCCAGACGAATTCGGCTGTTATTTTATTTAATTCAGTAAAAAATGGTTTTCCTAATTTTATCAGGATCATCTAAAAGAGATACATCAATTTTGGTAGGGTATTCATTTTCAATTCTGCCTAATATTGATAATTGTAGTTTCCCCCAAAATTCCAAATCTTTCCTAATTTGTTCGATTAATTTAGTATAATTGTCTTCTTAACTGACGAACACCTAGTAGATAGCCAAATATATTTTTTTCACTCTGTAGTCCCATTTTATTTTGTAATTCTATGTTCTGTTTTGCAGTGCAATTTTTAATTATCATTTTAGTTTTATTTTTATTTATTTTCAATCCTGCAACTTCTCCAAATTTTTCTATTTCTTGAAGAAGTACTTGTCCATTTTTAATTGGTTCTTCCACTATGAATACTATTCTTTTTATCTGATTTTGATCCCTTTTATTCTTGAATTTCGTCTGATTGTGGCAAGTAACACTTCTAAGGATAAAATAAACAGCAGAGGTAATAGTGGGCACCCTTGTCTCACTCCTTTGCCTTAAACTCATCTATATGATCTCCATTCGGTGCTTTGTTAGAGGCAATTCTCGATTTTCTATTCCCCACTATCCTGTCAGAGCTGAAGAAGCTTCTTGGATTAGAATTAGAATTAGAAGAACTTTATTGTCATTGTACAAGTACAACAAAACTATGAATGCACCCCAGCTGTAAAGCACTATAAAGTGGTATATAAGTCTAAGTGCTATTGCTATAAATCCTATATTTAACAGTAAGAAGAAATTCCTTTTGTCAATTATAAAGAACACATTAATAAAACCAGAAAAAGTAATATTCGTGAGCCTTTAAATTCTTTTTTCAGATTAGATTTTTAAAATATTATTATAGTATCATTCTGTATTTGCTTTGCCTAGCTTTTCTGGGCCAAAGCAAAATACGAAATATAGACAATAAGCAACTGACATTTATTAGGAACATTAATTTCAGATGCTCTGACCCACAGTTCTGGACTGGAGAAGCTGTAAAGTAATATTAGTAATATTATTTCCTTTGCATTAATACTTCCAGATTTCCTGAAGTCTTAATAATTAAAAGAGACATGCAAATAATAAACCTGACGAGTGACTTGGATAACTTTCCTATATTGGATTTCCAAAAGAGTCCCATTAAAGTTTTGAAGTACCGTATATACTCGAGTATAAGTCGACCCGAATATAAGCCGAGGCACCTAATTTAACCACAAAAAACTGGGAAAACTTATTGACTTGAGTATAAGCCGAGGGTGGGAAATGCAGCAGCTACTGGTAAATTTCAAAAATAAAAATAGATACCAATAAAAACTTTCACTAGGACAGTTGAGAATAAGTTTGGATGTTCACAATTTCCTCTTTGAAAGAGACCAGTAAATAGGGAACAAGAAGATGAAGAAAAAGAAGTGTGTTTTTTCACACTTTTCACACTGCAGTGAACAAAAATGGCATCATAGGAACAGGCTTATTCTCAGTCCAAAGGTTTGTTTCTGATTTCTTCCCTGATTTAAGGGAAATTTGGGAAACGATCTCACTATCATGAAAGGTTTGATTGATTCATTAACCCAAAAGATGATGATGATGACAGTGGTAGGCAGGAGTCACTCTCTCCCTTGCAAGAAAAAAGCAAGAGCCGTTCTTATGATCTCTCCCTCTCTCTCTCTCTCTCTCCCCGTAATACAGTCAAGCCCTTTCCAGCACGCGCGATCTGCCTTCACCACTTTGCACCTTGCAAATGCAAAATCCTGGGGTTTTTGCATTTGCAAGGTGCAAAGCGGCGGGGGCGGATCCCGCGTGCTAGAAAGGGCTTGACTGTATTACGGGGAGAGAGAGAGAGAGGGAGAGATCATAAGAACGGCTCTTGCTTTTTTCTTGCAAGGGAGAGAGTGACTACTGCCTCCCACTGTCATCAACATCTTCTTCTTTTGGGTTAGTGAATCAATTAATTTGGGAAATGATCTCACTATCAGAAAACAACGTGAGCCGCCGCCGCCACCTCCTCCTCCCCCTCCTCCCGAGTGGACTGAAAGCAGCTGGAGCTGAGGAAACGAAGCTGAGTGGAGCGAACTCGGCTCGCGTTGTTTTCTCAGCCTAGAGCTCAGAAAACAACGTGAGCTGCCACCACCACCACCTCCTCCCCCTCCTCCCGAGTGGACTGAAAGCAGCTGGAGCTGAGGAAATGAAGTGTGCTGAAAAACTCGGCTTATACTCGAGTATATACGGTACTTTGTCAGAAGGGGCAAATTAAAAAGGAAAAGAAATTGTTCTAGAACATTATTTGAAGGGCCAAGATTGTTAAAAGCAAAGGGAATTTTGAAAGTTTGAAGTTTGAAAAGTACAATAAAAGTGCATTCCCACATTTAACCTCTGAAGCCAGTCTAAAAAGATATGCCATGATTATAGAAAGCCATTGAGAAGTTAAAAAGAACAAGAATTCTATTCTGCAAATCATTTTGAATTTACACTATCACAGTGAATTTACCCAGTGAATTTACACTATCACAGAATGTCAAACTTTAAACAACTTCCCACAACCTTAATTAATATATTTTGAAATCTTTCAGTTATATTCATATAAAAAGGAACATATTAGAATAGAATCTAAACATCTAGGAATTTAGTTATCCTTTAAAACTTGGTATCTAGATATTCACACATGTTGGATTTTTTTAGTCTTCTGATCTCCCTATGTAGAATGTGTTTTCCAAATGAACACATTGGTGGTATTATTGCCACCTGGTGTCTGAAAATGGTACATATTTGGGCCATTTTGAAAGAAAAGGCAAAATTAAGTAATAATTCTGAAACTTTAAAAGCTTCATTTCCCACCAGTGTATTGGTTGACTGTACTGAAATACATGGCTACTTTCTGCAGCCCATTTAGAGAAACTCACTGAACAGATGTTTGAATCTTGAAGCGTATTGGCTGTGGAATTCTGGAGTTGAAGTTCACGAATTTTAAAGTTGCCAAGTTTGGAGTCCTTAATATAAGTAAGTAATAAGTTGCAATCTATATTATATGCATAAAGAGAGAGGCTGGTATGTAAATTTGTAACATTTACATATTACTGCTTATACCAGGAGTCCCCAAACTTGGCAACTTTAAGACTTGTGGAGCATAGCTGGCTGGAGAATTCTGGGAGTTGAAGTCCACAAGTCTTAAAGTTGCCAAGTTTGGAGACCTCTGGCTTATACTGTACAATGCCTCTGCCTGAGCCTTATAGGGTCAAGTATATCCCTCCAAAGATAAGTAAGCTGTGCTCTTCTATGATTCAAATCTTATGGTCATTAAAACTACTACCTCTAATTTGATGATAGACAATACTCTTAATGGCACTAATAAAAGATTCAAATATCTGTCCGGTGAATTTCTCTAAATTGACTGTAGAAAGAAGCCATGAGTTTCCTTCTTTCCCAGGACATAGGTAATAATGTGTAAATAATCAAGAACTATAATAGATTGAAAACATGGTAGGTATCATGATGAACCATTGTGTATCGGACCTTTCCTTATAAATACAAGTAATTAGATCTAACTATAGTCACAGTGAAATCTCTTCAAATAACTTTCGTGGTCACTCTAATTTTATTTAATTTTATTCAAGCAGCAGCTGAAACAAAACAACCATTTTAATTCACCTTTTCATTTCTTTTCCCATTTTTAAATTTATCCTCCCAAGTCTGTAATTCTGTAATTCTGTAAAATGTTCCCCAAATGTAAAACATTTTTAAAAATTTAAACATTAAATATTTTACATATACAGACACGTATGCTTGTGTAAATTAATATTCTGCATACAGGCTTCACTTCCAACATGGCTGAAGTTTGTCCATTATATGTTATATTTATGCGAAAATATTTATTAATATGCACAGAGTTTTGTGCTGCCAGATATTTTCTGACCGTCTGCTTAGATGACAGTTTGCTAAACATGCCAATATACTGGCTACCAATTGAAGAAGTATTGACTAATCCAATATCTGTGAAAGAATGGTGGCAAATGTCTCACAGAAAACAGAACCCACACCATAAGGCTGATTCTTCTGAACAAGGAACAGCTTTGAAAACATGCCAGAAAGTTAATAGTGGCAGTCATATTTCTGTGGTCTAAGCTCTCATCCCAAAGTGAATTTCTTATCTTACAATTTTACATACCATTTTGATACATGAAAAAATATGCACAGGAATAAGTTTTAGTGAGTTGTTCCTATCAGAGGAGAATTAGAATCTGGAATAATGAAAGTAGCACCATTTTTTTATTTTAGCTGGTTATATCCATCTACAAGGTACAGCTCATCTGTATAAAATTCAGGGTCTTATACATTGGATTAAGCCTTAGTTCAGCCATTCCTGGGTCCCACCAGGAGACATTATTTATCTCCTGGATAAATGTCAACTTTTGTTAAAATGTGTGGGACAAGCAGAAATTACTGAAGGTAGGGAGTCCCTCAAACAACCAGGGTCTATGCCAGGGGTCCTCAAACTTGACAGCTTTAAGACTTGTGGACTTCAACTCAAGTTGAAGTCCACAAGTCTTAAAGCTGCCTAGTTTGGAGATCTCTGGTCTAGGTCATGAAGGACATAGCAGGTGATAAAGGCACCCCTCGCTTTTCATACCCACAGGTCTTGGGTCTGCTTTCCCTGCTTTCATTCCCCTGGGTCCCACACTTTACTTCCCATGCCCCATCACAACTCATCCACTTATCTTTTTCATAAATCTTCATTGGGAAGCAACTACTCTGCCACATAGCAATAGCACTTCGATTTATATCCTGCTTTATAGTGCTTGTTGTATTATATATAGTGCTTATATAATTACTTATTGTACCCTATATTGGACCTTATGATTCTTGATGAATGTATCTTTTCTTTTATGTATACTGAGAGTATTTACACTAAGACAAATTCCTTGTGTGTCCAATCACACTTGGCCAATAAAGAATTCTATTCTATTCTTTACAACTCCCTCTAAGCGGTTTACAGAGTCAGCATATTGCCCCCAACAATCTGGGTCCTCATTTTACCCACCTCGGAAGGATGGAAGGCTGAGTCAACCTTGAGCCTGGTGGGATTTGAACTGCCAAATTGTAGGCAGCTGGCTGCAGAAGTAGGTTGCAGTACTGCACTCTAACCATTGCACCACCACAGCTCACAGCCTTCTTACACAGATTGAATTGTGAATTATAGCCACTCTTAAACGGCACCCACTTCCGGGACAGCATCATATGGCCTCTGTATTGCACAGGGAGACCAAGGCCCAAATCGGCCAGTTCTTCTTCCCAAATGCTATCTCCAAGTAATGCTATCTCCAAATTTTACCATCTCCCAAAACCCAAAACAGTTCACATGCCTTGTGATCTAGCATGTGAACTCTGCTGAATGTTAGATCCACTGTTTCCAGGAACACCTGAGCTGCTTCTGACTCCATACCCAGAAATACTCAGGTTCTTCATTTTGGGAAATTCCACTGCTGACCCAGCCAAGATCATCCCTCTACCCCAGTGATGGCTAACCTATGACACGCCGAGGCACTTTGACTGACACGCCTGTTGGTGTGGGGAAAACCTGCACATTTAGAGGCTGCCTGTGCTCCAATCCCTGCTCCCTGCTTGTTGCGTGGAGGCGTGGTGTCACCACTGCCGCAAGATCTTTGCAGCAGAGAACCAGTTTTAACCGCCGTAAACTGAGGTTTGTCAGTTTCATTACCTCAGGAACGCTACAGGAGGAAAGGAGATCCATGAGGTTCACAGCCCTGTAAGGTGGCCTTCCGATCCCCACATCCTGCACCTGCAGCCCTGAGACCAGGGAGACGAGTTTCACAGCCCTGTGTGATCACCCCAGCCCAGTCCGTCATAAACCAAATTATTGATATTTCTTGAAGTGACACACGACCCGAGGAAGGCTACACTTTTTCCCGATTTTCGACACACCAAGCTGAAAAGGTTAGCCATCACTGCTCTACCCCGTCAGTATTTATTTCAGATTTTATCACACATGGCAAGTCTTTTCTCACACCTATGGAGGAGGATGGGCTTATCACAGACCAACCTGACATTCAATAGAAGCAGCCAAAACCGAGATCCATGACCTCATCCTGGGTCAGAACACACTACCAAGTGTGTTGGTATAGATTTAAGCTCCCCATGAAGAGTTTGTTTTCTGCCCACTTTTGTAGAGATATTACTGCTTGCCCTACCTACTCCTACCCCCAATATTGGATGTCCCCCTTCTCTACCCTTTCCCCAACCAGAGAGTGCCATCCAGCCTAACTAATACAATAATCACTACTCAGAGAATGCAGCCAGTTGGCCAAGCTTCTACAAATTGCTTCTGACCTGGCATTCAGTGGTCCTAGGAACCAGATCATGAACAATCCCATAAAATATTCTACAAAATATGCCATATACATTATAGAAGTATATACTAGCATTATTTGTAGAATACAATTATCTCAGTCATAAATATATGTGCCACTTGATCTGATCGGCAATATCTGAACCAAGAGAAGAATTGGTCCATTTCCTTAGTACTAAAAGTTTCCTAGAATCTATACTTCTTGTCCCTGAAAGCAATTAAAATTGGGATATGTGTCAACAACAACATGAATCCTTCCTGGTTGTTCAAACATTTAAGGTGTTGGGGTGGAGGGAAATAACCAGAATCCTTTTCTTCTAGAAAGGAAGAAAAGTGATGAGCTGCACTAATTTCTTAGGAAAAAGTTGTAATGTACCTTCTATGTTTATTAGCCTGCTGGTTATTCCCAGAAGATGGAAATGTTTGTTTGCTTATGCACTTTTTGTCTCTTCGTTACATTTTTTAACCATGTGTTTAGCTGTATATAAAGCAGACACGGACATTAAAAAAAAGAGAAGACTGTTCTCTTCAGGAATCATAGAATGATACAGCTTTTTAACTGGAACCAAAACGATAATCTAAGCCAATCCTTTGCAACATGCAGGAAACCATTCATAGATAGCAACAGGAATTGTCCAGCAGTTTAAAAATATTTTATCAAGAGGATTTTTAAAAATACTTACAAGCGGCTCCCTAATTTCACAAGCTAGAATATTTTTGCATGATTTAGAAGCTTACAAATGACAGTAAAATGGAAACATCTGTCAGGTTCGAAAGGCATCCTGGATTCAGTGAATGTAATTCCTTACCTGAAAAACATAAAGATGAGATTCACATTTACATTCTATTCTGCAGAAGCTAATGGCATATTTCCCATTTTTAAATATATGCACAATCAGCCCCTTCTGCCAACCTTGTAAAAAATGTCTACATCAAACAGTCAAAACATGATTTAAAAACTGTGCACATCTTCCTAATTCAGAAGCATTTATAATTTTCCAAAGAAGTGACAGATGGGACAGCATAATCAATACACTGCCACTGGAGATGCCTTTCTGCATTGCCTCTAGATGTCAAATATCAAAATAACTGCACATTTTGTTTTATATATAGGATATATATATATATAACGAACACAATACAGAAGCCTGATGATGGCAGATAAGATTCTGCCAAAACGTTGCTACAACTTTAAAAGTACAACTATAATGATGTGGGAAAATACCCGAATAAAGCTGAATACCATACATGCAAGTACCTGCGAAAACTTAAGAATGAATATATATATGAACTGATATTCATATTCCCCCCACACACACACACAGCATGAATAAACGAGATGATACCTCCCGCCTACCAGCCATTTGGAAACCCGCCCTCATGAACAGACGAGTACCTAACATGAAGAATGACACCAGACCCACACCCCTGAGAGCCATACAAGATGCCACCACCACACTTCCACGTAGAAAGCAGACTCACACCCACACAGAAGATGAGACACGACCACGGACCAGAAGCCACACTGCAGCTGCATCACTACCCACTTCAAACCCCTTCTGAGCCATACATGAAGCGAACTGACCCCCACCATGAAGATGCAGCACGACCACGAACTCGAAGCCAAACAGCAAGATCACAGCTCACCAGCTCAAATCCCCTTGCAACTAAGACTAACCTGAGCACAACCAAGCCCCCACCTGAACAGAACACGCCTCCAGCCAATCAGAACACAGCCAACCCCCAAACCAATCAGAACACAGCCAAAACCCCAACCAATGAGAACACACCCCCACCCAATCAGAACACAGCCAAGCCCCCACCCAATCAAGTCACACCCCCACTAGCAGTTAAAAGGAAGAAGCAGCTGCAAGCTCACATCACTCTGAGAAGCACAGAGCTGAAGACCAAGCCTGAAGATGATGAATGAGACTTCATCGAAACGTTGCCTAGATACTTCCAATCTTACGCGGGAGAAAACCCGAATAAACAAAGATCCATATATAGATATAAGAATTTATATGCTTTGCATGAAAAGTTGACAGTCCAGGTTCCAAAGAAATTATTATTATTATTTTAATAATTTGCATTTTTTTTAAAAAAAGAATGGATTTTAAGTTCAGAGGCCAGAGTTTGGAAACTGCACATGAATATCAAAATAAAAATACACTACATGGGGTGGAAGGAGACCACAAAATCCAAGATGTTTATATGCCAGGAATGTCTTTTTCCACAAATTTCTAGCTTCTATACCTTACTAGATGGGGTGGGAATCTGTAGGTTTGGGCACCTCTGGGGAAAAAAAGGAACTAAAGGCCCATGATGAGAGCCAGTTTGGTGATGGCTAATCTTTTTGTCATCTCATGCTGAAGGTGCGTTAATACGCTTGCATGCCTGTATCCATAATCCAATGCACGTGCGACCCCCGCCCCTGCGCTTCCCCACCCCCTGCGCATGTGCACACGACCCCACTGTGCTCCCCTGCCCCTTGCACATGCATGCGTGACTTTCCCATGTTCCTGAAAGAAGTAGAAGAAGAGTGCATATGAACAGTGTTACCTATGCATCATTTGCTTGTTGCAAAGAGTCAGGCCTTGTTGTCCAAAGCATAAAGCTTCTTGAATGGTCCGCAAATCTTACAATGGCTCCTTCATATACATCAGCTTTCTTCTGCTAGTAGAGAGCTACTCTCATCAAGTCATTTGCAAAACAATCCAGAGTGTTTTATAACAGGGATCGCCAACCTTTTGGACCTCAGGGACCACCAAACTCATAATTTTAGATCCCAGGGACTACTAACCGGTTCTGTGGGTGTGGCCTAATTTGTGGGTGTGGGTTGGTGGTCATGTGACTGGCTGGGCATGGCTTGTACGTAAATATTATAAATATTTATATAAATATTGATTTTTTTATTAAAAAAAAGAGCAACTTTTACCCAAAATCAGGCAAAGCAGGCAGGCAGATTGAGTTGCTCACAGAATAACAGATTCATTCAGAGATCTATCTATCTGCCATTGGCTAGCTCAGTCTGTCACATAAAATTTGCTAGCAAGCAAGCTCACAAAATTAACTCACAACACGCCATGCATGTAAATATTGAATTTTTTATTTTAAAAAAAGAGCAACTTTTACCCAAAATCAGGCAAAGCAGGCTCACAGAATCATTCAGTGATTTATCTATCTGCCATCGGCTAGCTCAGTCTCTCAAATTTGCTTGCCATGAGTCTGCACTGAATTTGTTTGCAAGCAAACCTTCAGTCCTAAGGGAGGTTCGGCTGTGCTGAGCCGAAGTTCTAAAGACTAACTAGAAAGCAAGAAATCCAACCATTTCCCGCTTCCTAGCTAGTCTAAATCTCCCGGCACAGCAGAACAGATGATGGTCGGAAAAAGGAAAAAATAGCAATTTAGCAGGCAAGTTTACTGGGTAAGGAGTGAGTGGGCCGGGAGGGTTCCCTTGGGCCATGTGGGCGGTGCAGCCTTGTTTATCTGTGCAGGCTGGATTAATTGCTTTGTGGGGGTGAGATTTCTCTGCGGCCCACCAAAATTTTCTCACGGCCCACCAGTTGCCGACTGCTGTTTATAAGCTTGGAATGGTTCCAAGCAATAATACAACAGTCATCAGACTTTAAGTATGATGCTAAGCTAGCAATGACATGAACTGATCAACTCATTAAGTTCATAATTTTTTTATTCATCTTGTAAAATTCCTTATCATGACATAGCAAATGTATTAGGTGACTACTAAATATCACAAATGAGAAGGATCAATTTCTTGTTATTATGCATTGCCAGGAAATGGGGCACAAGGAAGAGGATGCATAATAAACTTAGTGAGGATCTGTAAAATTTGCCATTAAAAATTACACTGGGTTATATTCCACCTTTTCTTTAAAAAAACATGACTGGAAACATCTGAAGACTCCCTTTTTCCTTACAATAACCCTATGGAATAAATTTAATTGAGATATATTGACTGGTCTACGAATACAAAAGAGAGCTTTCAAAACTTGAGGTTACTGGATTTGGATGGAGTCTCTCCAAACCTAGTCCAGATAAATCACTAGAACACACTGATTCTCACTGTAACAACTGGCTTTACTAACTGCTGCATTATTTATGGAAAAGCAAGACATTGACACACAATATTAATCTAGGTAACCACTTATATCATGTTCTTCAACAGCTTTTGCAGTTGAATTCTTTAAACCGTTTAACATTGTGTTGTACTCTACAGAGGGAATTCATTTAACATGATACACCAAACATAAGTTAACTATGGACATGACCCTAACTATCAGATAGCATGGCAAATCACAAGCATTCATAGTTTACTAATTATTCTCCCTTTAAGGCCAATATCTTCACCAGGACTGGCCAACCAACCAGCCTTATACTTTTTTTTTTTTAACAGCTCCATTTTAGAAAAGAAAATGAGTATTAACCCACCTTCCTATTTTATGTCTATACTCCCCTTGTGAATACACACTGTGTGGGGGGGGTGGGGGGTGGAGGAAGAGTAGAGGACACTATAGCAGAAAAATCATTAAAGTTAAAACAATATGAAGCTAGGCCCAATCATTAAATGCATTAAAGAGGAGCTGCAAATAAAGCATGCAGGATAATTCCCTGATAACGAGAATAATCTCAGGAGCGGATTTATTTCTGTAATAATTGAGTGAGAAAGGCATTATCTTTACAAATAAAACAATCCACTAAATCCAGTTGTTCTTGCTTGTTCTTGTGGTTATGCCTAGATTAAATTAAATTAAATCCAATCAATTAAATCAAAAAAGAAAAGAAGTAAGGGTGACATGATTGCAGTGTTCCATTATCTCGGGGGCTGCCACAAAGAAAAGGGAGTCAAGCTATTCTCTGAAGGCAGAAAAAGAAGCAATGGGTGGAAACTAATCAAGGAGAAGAGCAACCTAGAACCAAGGAGAAATTTCCTGACAGGACAATTATTTAGTGGAATGACTTGCGTCCAAAAGTTGTGAATGCTCCAAGACTGGATGTTTTTAAGAAGAGATTGGTCAGCTATTTTCTGAAAAGGTGTAGGATTTCCTGCTTGAGCAGGGGGTTAGACTAGAAGACCTTCCAACTTCTATTAAATCCAATTATGCAGATAACAGATAAGAAGAGTTGGAAGGGACCTTGTAGGTCATCTAGTCCAACCCCCTGCCCAAATGGGAGACAAATGGCAGTCCAATCTCTTCTTGAAAGTCTCAAGTGATGGCGCTCCCACAACTTCTGAGGGCAAGCTGTTCCATTGGTTGATTGTTCTCACTGTCAGAAAGTTTCTCCTTATTTCCAGGTTAAATCTCTCCTTGTTCAGGTTCCATCCATTATTCCTTGTCTGGCCTATAGGAGCTTCAGAAAATAGATTGACCCCTTCCTCCCTGTGGCAGCCCCTCAAATATTAGAAGACCACTATCATGTCTCCCTGGTCCTTCTTTTTACTAGACAAGCCCAGTTCCTGCAACCGTTCGTTGTATGTTTTAGCCTCCAGTCCCCTAATCATCCTGATTGCTCTTCTATGTACTTTTTCTAGAGTCTCAACATCTTTTTTATAATGTGGTGAACAAAACTGGATGCAGTACTCCAGGTGTGGTCTTACTAAGGCTCTAGAGAGTGGTATTAGTACTTCCCTTGATCTTGATTGTATCCCTCTGTTTATACAACTTAGGATTGCATTAGCTTTTTGGGCTGCTGCTGCACACTACTGGCTCATATTTAGCTGGTTGTCCACTAAGACTCCAAGATCCCTCAGTAACTGCTATTGAGCCTGATTTCACCCAGTCTATATGTGTCCTTTTGGTTTTTCTTGCCTAAGTGTAGGACTTTACTTTTCTCTACATTGAATTTCATTTTGTTAGATATGGCCCAGTGTTCTAGTCTGTCAAGATCCATTACTTACCACCAGTCTTTGCATTTATAGCATACCCATGTTCAAGTGATCAAAATTTGAGTGCTTGCCAACCAGCATGCATTTACGAAAGCTGCAGTGTCCCAGGGTCACATGATCATCAATTGCAATCTTCCTGGCCGGCATCCAATAAGCAAAGTCAATGGGAAAAGCTGGATTCATTTAACAATCGCATTATTCATTTAACAGCTTAACAATCCTGGCCAAAATGTTGTAAAATTGGGCATGGCTCCCTTAACAAATGCCTTGCTTAGCAATGGAAATCCTGGTTCCAACTGTGCCTGTACATTGAAGACTACCTGTTTCCTGGACTACTAGTGTTTTCCCCCAAACAATCTCATCCAGTTGATTTAAAAAAAAAAAAAAAAGCCATACATATCCATTAAAATGATTGTCTTAAAATTTTTAGGGAAGGATAGAGAGGTTCCAAAGAGACAAGGTCTTTGGAGAATATACCAAATCACAATTTATTCCACTTCTCTGAAATCTGCTTTTGCAATCTGGTATGTACCATATGTCCTAGACTACATCCAAGATATTATGATTAACAACAGACAGCTGGAGGGATTTCCTTAAAAACCAGCTACACATTTTCTGTAGTTGGATACCATCACCTCACCCCACAAAAACCCAAATCATTGCAAGATTGTGGCCATTTCACACTCTTCTTCTTCAAACCTGTGTATGGTTTGCCAATTGCACAGTGGCAGTTAGGAAAGCACTCCAGAGGGTTAATGTCATCGCCCAGAAGATCATTGGTTGCTCTCTCCCCTCTTTGGAAGAGCTTTATAGCTTCCACTGCCTTAAGAAAGTTCAAAACATTCTTAAAGATCCATCTCATCCTGGCACCCTTTTTTTGAACTATTACCATCTGACAGATGGTACAGAATAATAAAAACAAGGACAAATGGGCTGAAAAACAGTTTCTATCCCAGGGCTGTAGCTCTATTAAGTTCTACTGTTTAGTGCAATATTAATGCAATATCAGGGGTTTTCAATTCAATGTATAGAATGTGAAGGATGTATGTTTGTCTTTATTTTCATAGTCATAATGAAGATGGTATTTAATTTTGTTGTACGAGGTGCAATGACAATAAAGTAAACTAAACTAAATTCACAACAAAATATTTACAAATTTAAGTTTTCGGCAAACTCTTGAGATTCCAATTATTCCTTTGAATTATTATTATTTTAATTCAAATTAAATTAATTTAGTTTTAGGATTCTGCAGTATCATATAGAGGGGATTAGGGGCGCTGGGTTGCTAAAGTATGATCTCCACCGAGAGAGAAAAAAATGTAGACATGAGTAGCTTTAAAGTGAGCCATATTCAGCAGTGTGCCTAATCATCAGATTCATGGTATTTTCATTATTTTTCTTATGAATACATTTTCTTTAAAAAAAAAAAAAAAAGATGCATACTTGTTAACAGACCAGAAATCACAACCCTAGGAACTTCCAACTGCCCTACCTTGGAAATTACACATCAGACACTTAGCCCATTTGAATAGCATTCTCAGATGTCATCCAGTCAACATCCACTAGGTTAACTAGAAAATGGGCGTTGGTTCTTACCTGATACGCCTCTTCTCGTGGAACTGCGTAGAGCATCCAGAGAGTGGGAGGTGCTTCAGTCTTCACTTCTCACAAGCTGAGCTGAAATTGAGGAACGCCCTCCTCCTCCACGTGGCTCCTCCATGCGTTCCCCCCAGTTTTATCGAAGACGAGAGGACAAAAAAACCCCCTCTATTCTTAAGTATTAAACAACATGAACTACAACATTAGAAATCATTGGCCGAAACAGGTTTTTCCCCCTTTACAGACGTACCAACAGGGTGGGGCTGGATGCTCTACGCAGTTCCACGAGAAGAGGCGTATCAGGTAAGAACCAACGCCCATTCTCCGTAGAACTGCTGCGAGCATCCAGAGAGTGGGACATACCAAAGCCAGTGTGTCCTACGGGTGGGAGTCCGTCTGGATTGGAACTTCCCCAGGATCGCTAACCACTTGCTGCAAAACTCGCCTGCCAAAAGATGCTTCAGCTGAGGCGTAAACATCAATCTTATAATGTCTTATAAAGGGAGATGGGGAAGTCCAGGTGGCCGCCCGGCAAATATCAAGAATAGACGCCTGAGTAGCCCAGGCTGCCGAGGTAGCTGCACTTCTGGTGGAGTGAGCGGTAACCCCACTAGGAACTGGAATACCTTGAACTAAATAGGTTTTGGATATGGTAGCCCTAATCCATCTGCCTACCGTGGACGGAGAAACCTTACAGCCTAGTGTCTTTGGCTGAAAGGACAAAAAGAGAGACTCTGTCTTCCTGATGGACTGCGTGCAAGAAATGTAAATACGCAAAGCCCTTCGAACATCAAGGGTGTGCCACTGCCTCTCTTGCTCGCGCAGAGGCTTCGGGCAAAAATTAGGCAGGACCAACTCCTGCGCCCTGTGGAACGGTGAATTAATCTTCGGCATAAATGCTGGGTCTGGTCTCAGAACCACCCGATCTGAATGAAAAATGCACAGATCTTTTCTTACGGATAGAGCTGCAATTTCAGATATCCTTCTAGCCGAAGTAATAGCCACCAGAAAAACTGCTTTAAATGTAAGAAATTGAAGTGACGCCTCCCTGAGAGGCTCAAAAGGAGATCTAGTCAAGGCCAGGAGAACTTTATTAAGGTCCCATGTCGGGTACCTATGCACTGCTGACGGGCGCAAATTAGAAGCCCCTTTAAGAAAAGCCTTAATTCGAGGATGGTGGGAAAGGGGACCGAAAGGACCACCAGCAACCACCGTTGAGAGCGCCGCTACCTGCCTCCTTAAGGTGTTAGGCGATAAACCTCCATCTAAGCCATCTTGTAAAAAGGCCAGGATCTGTGCAATTGAAGGAGAGCGTGGGTCGATGAATGATTTGTGGCACCAGTTACAGAAACTTTTCCAGGTTGCATCATAAATGCGAGTGGTAGAAGGTCTTCTAGCCGCCAAAATGGTGTTAATGACCTGTGCTGATAAGCCTTCCTCAATCATCCTTTCCCGCTCAACCTCCAAACGGCCAACTGTAGCCACTGTGGCTCTGGATGGAGCAGCGGGCCTTGCGACAGCGAAATCTGATCCAACGGAATCCTCCACTATAAACCTTGACGTGCTCCTTCCTGAACGCTGATATGGCAGGAGGAACCATTGCAAAGATCTGGAATGCAAGCGAGCCCATGGAATAATGGAAATACAGGAAACTAGCTTCCCTAGCAGTTTGGATAAATTGAGCAACGATGCTTTCCCGGTCCACCGGATATCTCTGATAGTGTGAAAAGGCAAGATAAGAAAAAGGAGATAGGCCTCTATAGGCAGCCCCCCAACAACATGGAGAGTACGCGCCTGCGCTTCTGAACTAGCTGCGAGTCAAGGAATAAAGCCAACAATATTAACACTAAGAGAGACAGCAGGGCACAGGACCACAGTGCTCTCACAGTAAAAATAAAGGCTCCACGCGGCCTGACGGTCCCGCTAAGGGCCTACAAAAGACCTCGCAGCTCACTCTCAAAGTAAAGGGAAAAAAGGCCTTACTTGTTAGGAAAACAAAATGGTGCCGGCCACGAGGCGTGCCCAAAATGGCCGCCCGGCTCAGAACGCACAGCTCAGAAGCGCACCAGCCCACCGCAATTTCAAAAAAAAAGAAGGAAAGAGCTGGGAGAGGAAGCGCTGCTTCCTCTGAGGCGTTCTAGGGGGGAAGACGCAATTTGCGCTTTTAAAATACAGCGCAGGGCCAAGCGGCTGAGCCCAGCACGCTTGGAACGGCAGAGGATAGACTAGAAGGGGTGGGGTGAGGGACAAAGGCTCCAACCCCTAACTTCCCTCCTGGGAGCGAAATCGCTCCACCAACTAAATTTGGGATCGCACTAGCCTTGCAGGGAGAGGAAAGAAAAATGAATCAAACCTGATCCAACTTTCATCGATCACCTGAAACGGCCAAGGAATCAGAAAAGGCTGCCTGCTTCTCGAAGGCTGAGCTAAAACTGGGAGGAACGCATGGAGGAGCCACGTGGAGGAGGAGGGCGTTCCTCAATTTCAGCTCAGCCTGTGAGAAGTGAAGACTGAAGCACCTCCCACTCTCTGGATGCTCGCAGCAGTTCTACGGAGAAATGCACAATTCAATAGCTTGTAAAATAAAACTACAGTACTATTGCCCTTGACTTTGATGAGATACAGTCGAGATGTATTTAACATGAGGCGAGATAGAAGATGTAAACTTAAGGTCATTTCTAAAAGATGCTCATAAAAATTTATAACAATGGGACACCATTGTGTACTGTGAACTATTTTATCTTTTCAGCAAAAAAACAGCATTCTGGAGAAATTGCCAATATGTTATTGCTAGCACTTTTCATTTTTATTAAGTCCCCTACATGAAACACACAGACACAAGAAAGCTTCTAAGCAAACAGTGCAGGAAAATTCTTATTATAACAGAATAGTCCCTTCCTCCTTTTAGCTGGAAGGTGAGCGATGCTTGAAATTTTTTATTGAATTATTAGCTTAACATTTATTTTATTTTATCATCCTAACTTATCGAACACCCAAAACAAACCACACCATAAAATCAGCAATAAAAACAGAATTCCTAGCTGCTCATAAAAGATTTGTCTGTCAAATGTGTAAAAGTCATCCAATCAGGAAGTTTATGTGGGACACTGCAATGATTTCAAAAAGGAAGCAAATAAACAGAAAGTTTAAAAAAAAACCATTTTCAAATATCCTGGTATTAAGCCACGTAGGGCTTTAAAGGTTATAACCAGCAATAATAAATGTTAATTTATTACATTAAATGTAATTAATTCAATCAATTTAAATTTTAACAATAGTAAAGATGGAAACAGAGGGGATTGCTTTGGAAAATCCTTTTTCCCCTTGAATTACATAAAGTAATTTAAAATTACATAAAGTAATTTTTTTCCCCCCTGAATTACATAAAGTAATCTAAAGAGATATCCATCGTGGAGCTTGGCTGGATTAAATGATAAACATTGTCCTGTTGACTCCTGAGGTATATGGGGAACATTTTAAATAATAAAGTAGTAGAATAGGGCATTTCCCTATGTAGTAATATAAATGCTGGAAGGTCTTTCCCCTAATCTCTGCTATGTTGGTGTTAAAAGTTCCTAGATAAGTAATTGCAGAAGCAGTAATTTTCAAAACCTCAAAATTCTCTATTTATGAAGAATATTTCATTTAACTTTACAGCAAATAATTTGTTAGGCTGTTGTTGTTGTTTTTTAAATCTAGCTAGAGTTCCAAATTCTAGGGCACTTCTACTTAGAATGAAAAATAACATTTAAACAGATACGGGTACAAATGGATAAAGGCTTACCCTATTTCATCCTCCTTTTAAAATGAATAAAACAAGTGCCAATTTAAATTAGGCTAGCTTGT
The DNA here is from genome assembly GCA_033807585.1 of Hydrophis major. NCBI lineage: Eukaryota > Metazoa > Chordata > Lepidosauria > Squamata > Elapidae > Hydrophis > Hydrophis major. The sequence goes on from CM066329.1 coordinate 73,797,325, forward strand.
AATCTTATACTTTTTTCAAATAACTGAGATTGGGCTCTTAATGTACAGGTTAATATTCCTCAAATGGAGCAGGCGCTATCTGGATAAGGATATCTAATGAGCTTTTTTTTCCTACTGTAATACCTAGAGTGCTCCTTTCCTCTTTATTATTGTAATTATTGCAGGTTAGCACAGCTCTCATTTTTCTCCTCTAATGGATTGAAGAATGCTATTACATTCTTTCTGGAGAGAAAATGTGGATGACTTTAATGGTACTATTACCATTTCCTAGTGTTTACCTTTCATATCAAAACTGGTTTGAGACAATGATCAGCCTTTTGAAATTACTTTGTAGCAAAAGGAGTACAATGATTTATTATGCAAATATCAACCTTTCACAGGACTTGAGAAAAGGAAACTCTTGCAAATCTAGTAGTAATGCTATTAAAATATGACTGTTCGTTTTCATCTAAAACAAATTTGTCTTTGATTTGGATCCATTGTGCAGAAAGTGTAATTCTTCGAATGATCTCACATCGTTAATCAAGTAATCAACTTTTAAGGAACATCTTTTTGGTAATGTTATACAAGCGCGTTGCTCTTCTATCAAGATTCATTTGAAAGCTGCATCTTAATATAATAACAACAAAGAGAGAAAAATCACCTGATGAGAAGATGTAACACCATCACAGATTTGAGAGATATATAGTTTGATCATACAGATTTTAGAATCTAATACCCAACTGATGGCAATTTTGTTTAATATAAATGCAACAATCCATTGAAAATTAAAGAGGTTCTTAAAATGACCTGTCAAAAAAGAGCAAATTAATAGAGGCCTTTAATTGGGTGAGTGAGGGGGAGGGGTGTTGCATAATGACACACTTTTTTTAGGGTAAGTTTCAATCCAATTTCTTAAAGTGGATTTTACCTATAACTGCAACTGCAATAATAATTGTATTGTACTCCTCAGCTGGTTGTTGCTTTTGGAAAAATCTGAGGAGGAAGAAATATTATTTATGTTCAAAATTATTTATAAAAAATAATAAAGGCAGAAAATAAAATGATTGATTTTGAATACAGTACCATTGTTTAACATTATTCTTGAATTTCAAAATATTTGACTTCAGTCATTTTGATTAAACAGATTAACAGAGTTGGAGGGGATCTTGTGGGTTATCTAGTCCAACCCCCTCACCCAAGCAGAAGACCCTACACCATTTCTGACAAATGGCAATCCAATCTCTTCTTTAAAGCCTCCAGTGATGAAGCTCCCACAACTTCTGAAGGCAAGCTGTTCCACTGGTTGATTGTTCTCACTGACAGAAAATTTCTCCTTATTTCTAGATTGAATCTCTCCTTGTTCAGTTTCCATCCATTGTTCCTTGTCTGGCCTTCGGGTGCCTTAGAAAATAGCTTGATCTCCTCTCTGTGGTAGCCCCTCAAATACGAGAACACTGTTATCATGTCTCTCCTGGTCTTTCTAGCCATGCCCAGTTCCTACAACCGTTCATTGTATGTTTTAGCCTCCAGTCCCCTAATCATCCTGGTTGCTCTTTCCTGCACTTTTTCTAGAGTCTCAACATCTTTTTTTATAGTGTGGTGACCAAAACTGGATGCTGTACTCTAGGTGTGGTCTGACTAAGGCTTTATAGAGTTGTAATAGTACGTCACTTGATCTTGATTGTATCCCTCTGATAATGCAATTTAGGATTGCATTAGCTTTTTAGCTGCTGCTGCACACCACTGGTTCATATTTAACTGATCACTGCTTTACAACTTAGGATTTAATATGGATTTTCTGATTTATTTTATCTGTTTTGTTTTTAGTACATATGATGTCTTTCAAACACAAGTTTCTCCAGGGCAGTATATTTCTGAGAGAACTCAGTAGTCAGTGGTACAGCCAGTTTTATCAAATTAAATATTTTAAATGATCTGTAAACCACAGTGAGATTTGGAGTTAACAAGTCATCTAGATCGGGGCACCCAGGTCTGCAGAACACTATCGGTCTGCTTCCCATCGACAGCCAGGCTGCACAAGCACTGGGCAAGTGTGGGAAGCTCCATTTGCACAAGCGGTGTGTGCACACACAAAACCATCCCAAACCCCCACTGCTGCCAGCCACAGAGCCAGAAAAGTTGGGAGACCATTGATCTAAATATATAATAAATCACTATCCTATAGTATCCACACAAGAATTTAGAGTGAGCTACAAGGCTTAATATTTGCCATGAATGTTGGTTTCAGCAAGCCATTTTTAAGTGATCCAAATATATTACATATATTGTCTCAATATAATTCTTTAAAACAAGATAAGAAGCTTCTAGATGTCACTGGATATCACTGGGTGTCTGGATGTTATTGAAGAGCGATACTTTATTGCCCCAATCAGTGGTGAGAAACAGAGAAGAACTAAGGTTTGCCAATGAATCCACAGAATCACTTCCTTGCCTGCCTCACAACTATTTGCAAAGCAAGGGGACTTCCGGTTTGGGCTTCTTCCGTGATAGACTGAAATTGCATTTGTGCATGGTTTTGATCCGTGCTCGCTGCGAGAGCACCCCGAGCCACCCGGATTCAGGGCTGAAGCCACCCCGTAGAGGTGGTGGAGACGGGGGAGCCATCAGCGGGGTTGAGGAGAGCCACATCTCTCCTCCTTAGCTGGCCATTATTCCCTTTCCCAAAGGTGGTTGCAGCAGTGGTCAGAAATGGCCACCTCAAAGAAGAACCCGAACGAACAAGATTGTGCAGGAGGAAGTTTAAAGGAGAAAGTTTGACTGACTGTGTTGAATGGAAAACATCTATTTAAGGTATCTGGAACCTGAATTTTAAAGACTAATACTATTCCTAAAAAAGATATTAAGCGGTGAAAGAGAAAGGGAAAGGAAACAGAATTGGGTTTTTTTCCTCTCACACTGACAGTTTTAATTGACTTGGAACATTAAGAAGAAGAGATTCGAATAAGAAATTTATACTAATCCACTTTGACATTAATAGGCTATTTCTAGCTGAAAATAAAATGTCAAAGGGATAAAGATTCTTGGATAATTTAAATTTTTTCTTGAAAAAAAGAAAGAAAGCAGCAGAGTGGAAAAAGGAAAAAGAGGGTGGAATCTGGAAAATGGAGGAGACCACCTGGAACTTAAAAAACAATCAATAGTGGAATTTTAACAATGCTTGCAAAAGATACATTGTAGCTGAAACTTTGTTACAAGATAACAAAGCCCCTGGAAAGAGAAAGTAAGAAGCAAGAAACAGTTTTGGATTATTGGATGATTCCTGAACTTTGGATGGAGGATCCTAATGAAACAAAATAAAATCAATTGGGGGTTGTTTAAATTTTTTTAAAATGGCATCACTCCTTGAAGAGTTAAAAATGAGACTGAAAGAACAAAAAGAAGAAACACAAGACGGAAGAGGATATTTTGGCTTCGTATTTCAATTTTTAGAAATGGAGATCTTGAACTATGAAAAACAACAAGAAACGCTGGCCGAACAAGAAGGGTGGGACAATGAAGAAGCCATCTTCAATGACCAAGCAATTTTAAGCGGGTAAAAAAAGGAAAGGGGGGAAAGGGAGTTAAAAACTTAAGCATTGAAGCAACAACCAAAAAAAAAGAGTAATTTGAAAAGTAATCATAATATCAGGAAGAAGCAGAAGGAGGATCACAGAAGGGAGAATCAGATAGAAAAGGGAATAAAAAGAGGGAGAAGAAGAGACGGAAGAAGGAAAGGAAAAGAAGCTACAAAGGACAGACACAAGATATAGAGGTACAGGAAAAACGTACAAGAATTAAAGGTATAAACCTATTTAAAAGACACAGAGACAATGATTAAAATTTAACTTAAGGAGAGGATTCTGCAAGGGTACATGAGATAGCATTGTTATATTAGAAATAGAAAAGGGTTAGAAAATAGGTTAGATGTTTAAAGTGATAGAAAAAATTTCTGTTGATGTGTAGTGGAATATTTGTTTGTAAAGAGAATAAGCCTCAATGATTTAAAAAGAAAGTTAAAAAAAAACTGAAAAGAAACATGGAAGATTTTTATCAGTTGACAAGATGAACTTGAATAAGAATAGTAACTTTATTGACTACTGTTAATAATTATTGTTTGGGTTTTTTATTTAAAGACAGTAATAAGTAAAATATGAAATATGATTAAAGTGAAAGACAACTGATATTACTAAGTAATGTTTGTTAAAAGAAATAGAAATGTAAAAAATTGTTATTAATATTAACGGCAGAGCTGTACTTGAATAGAATAATTATTCCATTTATTATTGTTATACATATATACACATATATATACTTTTTTATTTTAAGAATTTAGTGTGCATTTTTAAGGGACTGTACCAAGCAGAATTAGATTGAAAATAGGTATAAAATAGAGGTTCGAAAATGAATGTTATAACTGTAAAGGTGTAACTTAAATTTTTAAACAAGATTTGAAAAAAGATACAAAGGTGTTACACTCCGGTCTAGTAATTACAGGGGAAAATTTGTTTTATGAGAAAAGATAATATGAAATTGTAAACAGGACAGACGAAAGTATAAAAACATTGATTAGAAAGATTTTAAAAATTAGAAAAAGATATGTAATTTAATTAAGAAAGGAATGGGATATTTTAAAATAAGGCCATAGGAAGTAAAGAAAGGGAAAAGCTATTGAAAAAATTGCGAAAATAGTTATAAGTTATGGATTAGAATGTATAAGATAAATATGTATTGAGTTTATGTCTGTATGGAGAAGTGACAACCTGGGGCCACGCTGTTCTCAAAAAAAGATATTTTATTTGTATTTGTATGTTTTGTGAAAACTTAAATAAAACTTTTATTTTAAAAAAATCATTTGCAAAGCAAGGTACTACAGGTGTACGAAACTATGACCTATTAGCACTACTGTCACAACAACATAGAGCTGCTTGTGATTCTTTTGTTACTCATTAAATCCTAAACATTAGAAGCAGTTGAAAATGAGCACCAGAAATGTAATGATAATGAAACCTACCTTGATAATGAAACATCAACAGGAAAATAATTCAGAGAACACCCCACCCCTCCCCTCCAAAAAAACCCAGCAGTTCAGCCAGGAACTACATATCCAGGTAGTCCTCGCCCATCAACAACAATTGGGACTGCCAACTCCATTGATAAATGATATGATTTTTGTTAAACCATCAGATTGTTACAATGGATTTATGTGGCCTCACTTCCTCCATGGTCATTAAGCAAATCATCCAGTTGTTAAGTGAGATACCACAAGACCATAACTTTTTCTGCTGTTTTTTCCACTAACTCTGCTTGGCAGAAGCCAGTTATGAAGAACACAAATGCCAAATCATGAGACCATGGAGATGCTGTAAGAAAGACCAGTCATAAAATGACTTTTTCAGCACCATCATAACTTTCATTCATCGCTAATCAAGATAGCCATTAATCAAGGACTACTGTATTCTCTATTATTGACCTAGCTCTCAGAAATAGGCTTTCTGGAGAACACTGGGGAAAGTAGAAGGAAAGAGAAGGCAGTGACAAACAACAACAAGGTGGATGGACTGAGATAACAGTGCTGACGAGTGCACCATTGGGAGACCTGAAGGACTAATTATGGACAGATCATCCTGGAGAAATCCTTGGGGTTGCTAGGAGCTGAAAATGACTTGATAGCACATAATCAATCAATCAATTTAATGAAAATGCCCAAGTGGCACAGATTCAGGTGCATGATATCTTTTTCCAAGGTATAGTTGTTGAAGTTCATCAAATGACAGATTCTCAAGATCCTTAATAGGGAAAAAGAAAGCACAGTCAAAACCAGTCTCTTCCGAAGTCACCCAGCAAGGTAACTGTGTTGAAAGACAGTCAACTGTCAAATTTCTAGCAAAAGCTGTCATCTCTCTTCAAGGACAGACTCAATTATCCAATAACCTTCTGTCACGCAGGGTGAGAATGAGAAATGAGCTGACTGCTTTCACACACACAAAAAAGCCACGGTAAAAGAAAAAAAATAGATAATTTCGATACACAGACTTGTTGCCTTTACACACAATAATAATCAGTCAATTGGTTGCGGCAATTTGCAATCAACTCTATTAACCAAGAAGATCAAACACACATCTGAATCAAATCATGTAGGCAAAACCAGCATTGTTTAAATAGTTTAAAATGTTTTTATTGCTCCTTAAGATCATGTGTATATACGAAAGAAACAGAATATGTAATTACTTACTTATACACACACACAAACATTTTATTTCTTTTTTTTCTTTTTAATTCCTTTTGTCATTGGTTGATTTTCCTTTTTAAGGTTCTGTATTTTCAAAATAAATACTAAAATAGAATTTTAAAAAGCATCAAATCATTGTCAGCAGTAGTTCTTACAAGAAAAAATGTTCATTTATATATACTTTTAATCAGGCACTATTAGTTTACAGTGTCCTTAAGTCTTGTAACATACTCTTGCAAATATATTCTAAACCTGTGCCCATGTTTGCTCATAATTGTTGTCATTCAAACAAAATTGTAAGGGCCAGGGAAGGCGAAGCTTCCATTACTACCTTCTTGTTTATCATTTGCCTCCTCCCTTTTGGGGGGGGGGGGGACACAAATATTTGTCGATGATAGTCTATCACTCCAATTCGATTTATCCTTCCAGAAAGAGTTGCTAAACAAATCAATTTTTAACCAAGATCCCTGCTTCTTTCCTTTCTAACTGGACAGAAGCTCATGTGTGGTTTCTGAGTTATGATTAGGTTCAAACCTAACTGGGATTATGTGTTTTCATTAAGCACTATGTCTGAAGACGATCTTTGCCTAAGTTATCACTGAAGATGATCCTCCATTTTGATCCTTTCATATTGACCACGATCAACAGGATATATTCTCTGTTCTTTTCTAGCACTTGTAAATACAAAATGGATAAGTAGACATTCCATGCAATGCTTCACAATGGCTTGATGACGATTTCTGGACAACACAGCTATTTTTATCATACATCTGTTTCAACCAGTTTCTTGGTGATCAGTTGTACAGAGATTGACCTAGACATAAAACAATAAGTTTGGCGGAGAAAATGCAAATGTAGCAGAAACACCAGATTAATCTATATCTTAAGGTTGGTGGTCTCAAACTTCCTCTAGCAATAGACCTCTGGGGTCTTCACTCTGTTCCCACCAAAGTTAAAGAAAAGAAATACTATAGTGTGAGGTCTTCTCATCAGGGAATTTCATGAATTTCATCAGAGCCTTACTGTAATTGTGCTTTAAAAAAAAAAGACAAAACAAAGCATGAACATTAAAAGAAGAAGCCCAACTGGATACATTCCTAAATGAAGAAATACTAGAGTCACGTTGAATGTTTCATGTGGATTAGAGAAATCTGTCACTCTCTCTCTCTCTCTCTCTCTCTCCCCCCTCCCTCTCTCTTTTCTCCCACCATTGCCTCATTCATAAAGACAGCCAAGGGGTCCTTATCTTCCTTCACTATCTGCAGAGCCTTCTAAAGATTACAGGACCAAATTCTCCCACCAGCTGAAAACATTTGAGCACGGAATCTTCTTGGCTGTGATCAGACCTGTCATGGAACCAAGTTTCTTCACTCAGCAATGGGAAACCAACCAATTTAGCCAAAGACAGCTTTGTAAAGGCCATTAATCCTGGAACAAAGCACTGAGCAATGCATGACAGATGGAACACTGGGATGCTGAAACCCAAAAGATTGGCGGCCGGAGGGTGGGTGAGTGGGTGGGGGGGAAGTTGAGTGGATAGCAGAAGTAAAGCATCAAAATATTGCATTGGTTGGTAATTATTTTCCTGAATCTTCACGGCAAATATCAAAACAGCAAGCCCAATACCATATGACACTTTTGTGCATTACTTTAAATGAGTGCCATACAAACCTCTTTGGAAAAAGAACCATATGTCTAAGCAACTACTCCCAAAAAAACCCTGAGATTCTGCCATCACTTCCAGATTACATCATTTGGTCGAGATGCTAATAAAAAAAATTACACACAGCAACTAGCAGGAGTATGAATTAGCCACATGTCTAATAAAATTTGTGGGGGAATCTTTGAGTCAATATATCGTTTAAGAGAGTCTAATATGTACCTTAAAATAGGTGTTTCCTCAGGAGCATCACTTATTCCAGCCTTCTGCATGACCCTGAAAGTAAAGCTAATATAGCTCATTTATACTTGTGGCTTTTATAGGGCAGGGATCTCCAATCCCTGGGCTGTAGCCCAGCACTGGGCCACAGCCTGTTCGGAACCGGGGCATGTGAGCAATTGGCTGATGCAGATAACTTGCATAAGTGATGAGGCAACATGAACAAATGCACGCAGATATACTTGTGTGAGCAATGCATTGGTTCTCCTCTTCCCCCTCCCCCAGACACAAACCCGTTAAAGGTTGGGGACCGCTGGTATGGGGGGGGTTCAGCAGGGGGTTGGACTGGAAGACCTCCAAGGTCCCTTCCAGCTCTATTCTGATTGAAGCGAGGGAGCTGGTGCATTTACACACAATCCAAAGGACTTCTTTCTCACCATTTCCAAAGAGTGCAAACCAGAGGTGGTATTCAGCAGGTTCTGACCAGTTCTGGAGAACCAGTAGTGGAAATTTTGAGTAGTTCGGAGAGCCGGCAAATACCACCTCTGACTGGCCCCGCCTTCATCTATTCTCTGCCTCCCAAGTCTCAGGTGATCGGCTGGGTCTTCTTTTGTTGCCTGCACAGGAGAACGGAGCTGGAAGACAGGTTAGTGGGGTGGGGAGGGAATGGGATTTTGCAGTAACTTTCTCCTGCCATGCCCACCAAGCCACACCCACCAAGCCATGGCCACAGAACCGATAGTAAAAAAAATTTGATCCCACCACTGGTGCAAACTCCTCCCAAATGTGTAATTATTTCTTCTAAAAGTGGATACATCTTGTCAAGTCTTGATTTAATGAAGCCTTCAATTAAAAGTAAAAGGAAATCAGGCTGCCCAAAGTGCACGATGGCTGGACACCATCACAGGTGACACCAGCCAGAACAAAGAACAATGCAAAGAAATACTGCATGATCAGAAGATGTGGAGAGACCTGGCCCATATAATCATCAAGAGTCAGACATGACCAAATGGACAGCTCTATCATCAATATAAAAGGCCAGTTTGTGTAAAACATTGCTGTGTACCTAGGTTTCAGGCTCATGTTGCACCCATCTGCTCTGCAAGCAATGATACAAGGGCTTCATATTCACTGTCATTTATTGTCATAGTTCAATCAACCATTTTTAATTGATAAAATGTTAACAGGGCACCCTTCACTTATGATAAGTTGCTTAGTAACCATTCAAAATTACAATCTTCTTCTTTTAACAACCCCATAATCCCATAAGAGGTGGAGTCTGGACAACCGATTGGAGCTAGCAGAGTGTTTTAATGGCCGGATGCCCTTCCTGTCACCAATGTGGGGTTTTGTTCAGTAGATATATTCTCAGGGTGCCCAGAGAGAGAAATATCTGCCTCCACCTAGCATTGAACTCACAGTCTCCTGATTGTGAGGTGAGAGCTCCACCTCTAGGCCACCACACCACTCCACCATTGAAAGTTACAATACACCAACCCCCCAAAAGCTATTTAAAATCCAACTTTGAAATTTGGACATCATCCTCACTCCCCAGCAGTCACCTGAACATATTTTGCATCTTTGACAACTAGCTCACATTTATATCCACTTGTAGTGTCCCACATGGCTGTTATTTACAATATTTTTTTGTCAGAAACCAACATTTATTTCCAGTATCTGGCAAAAAAACACCCCACCCCTTAAGAAAGAATGGGGGTGCACTTAATAACCACAGTGTTTGCTTAACAACTCCCACATTTGCTTAACAACTGCTGCAAAAAAAAAAGGTTGTTGAACTGGATCCTGTCACATGGTGAGTTGTTTTACAACCATCATGACTTACAATCATAGTTGACAGAATCAATTACATTCCTAATCTGAGGACTAACTGTAAACCACGCACTAACTCTGGGCAATTTAGTGAGTATAAAAACATCCAACATTAAATCAAAGCATTTCCTAAATCACAACTCTCATGTCCCTCAATTAAAATTAAAATAACAAGAAACAAAATTTTTGATGGCTGCCCAGTCACTGAGTGACTAAACTCTCAATGAAAAGAAATATATTTGGCACCTTTCAGGAAGGCAGGAGTAAGGAAGCCAGATGTGAACAGCACAGTCATACTGGCAAGGACACTGTTCTGCCCTTTATAAATACTGGCTGAATGTATAAAGGCAGACAGATTTAAACTCCACAAAGACATCCATACAAAGTCACTTTATTGGTTCATGAGGCATCCTCAAGTATAACCCACAGTTACATCAAGATTCCTCTCAATGTCCAATTCTCTGCATAACTGACTATGGTATAAAAGGATAATGATCTTTCATCCCATAATAGTGGAGCAAAGGGGAGAGACGCCCGCACGAACCTCCCCCAACCCACCAAGGGACCAATCAGGATTACTGATGTGATCACATGAATGGACTACATTTCCCAGGATACCTTATGTACATTTACCATGATGCATTCCCTTAAGGGACAGCTCCCAATTCCTAACTAACTATCCCAGTTCCCTATTAACTATATACTGGCTGGACAGCACAGACAACCCTGAGAAATTTGTTCTTTGGCACCTTTCCTCTCACTTCTCAAGAGGACAAGATTCTAAGTAGGCCTTTTCCTGATCAACATGTCTCAACTTTGGCAATTTTAACAGAAGTTTGCAACTTCTCTGCTTTACCACAAGAGGTAAAGAGTCTTCTCAGATTGCTCCTTTTTAAAAAAAGAAAAAACAGTAACTTCTATTTATTACATAATAAAAGAAAGGAAACACATTATGTCATTGGTGAGTTTATGGTGAAATGTGCTCAGTAGGTATATATCATCTAAACCAAGTTTTTCCAATCTTGGCATCTTGAAAATGTGTGAATCCCCGATCTTTTATGATCAAGGTGATATTAGCATGCTGGCTGTGGAATTCTGGGAGTTGAAGTCCACAGATGTTCAAGGTTAGATGTAATTTCCTTCAGGCAATAGAATACCTATTGCTGATTTCTTTGGAATAAACTGCTTATCAACAATCAACAGAGAGGGTTCCTCCAGAAGTAGCAAGATCCATAAATTAATACATGAGCCAAGCTTTCCTTGAGAAAGTGAATGGGAAGCAGCCACAAGAAGCATCCAAGAACTCAAGAGGGCTTTCCAACAAGTAGATATATTGCAGACATTACTAATGAAGCCATTGTGAACAAAATCCCAGTTATTACTGCATCTCAAATTCAAAACCTATTTACAGGGAAATCAAAGCTTTAAACTCCCACATTTCTTTCCTCTTTGTACAGTGGAACTGGCTTGAATCTGCCTCTGGCTTTGTTAACTGGACTAATCTGGTTTCAGAGCATTCAGTTCAGACCTTGTGAAAGCTGTTCCTTTGAAACAACTGTCTCTGTCACTTCTAAGATGAGGTGGTTAGCAGCATGAGGCCCCCTCCTGGTACACAAACTCTCTCTGTGGAGCACTAAAGCGAAATGGAAGAAGTAGAATCAACAGAGTCAACGCCAAAGCGATAGGGCTGAGAGCTTTTGTAGGAGAGGTGGCTCTCTCTTGCCCAGGCATTAATTAATGCTGTTTCTACATGGGATGCCTGTTAAATCTCTTGACAGCTCAGAATCTGCTTACGGTGCATGAATCGTATCAAAAAAGATATGTCAGCTACCATGAAGTCAAATGCAAACTTCTTTTTACTGGTGACAGCATTTTCATTAGAGGTGTGTGGGTGGGTGCTATTACCAGATATATAATGAAGGCACTGGGATTTCTCCCTTGCTAGACAAATAAGCATTTGAGTCAAAGAATGTGACATTTTCCAAATTAATTCTAACAATTGTGTGAATAGGTGACTATGGTACATCTGCTAACCTGGATTGGCTCATTACCAAGGAAGTGACAGAAGAAAGTGAGCTGTTTCACAGATAATATTGTAGGGGATGCTGCAGGACAAAAATAGATCTCTGACTGATTTTGTTGTAGAAGGAAGGTGCTTGTCACATTTTCTCTTCCTGAACTTCCTGCACACCTACAGAATACCTGAGGTCCAAATTAAGTCTCCATTTCAAAAGGTTGTTCTGCAATAGGACAACGATTGCAATCTATACGAGGATTTAGACGTCTACAGCATCCACCCAAATTGAAACAAAATTCAAACACAGAAACAATCTTAGTGAATCCTTGCTTTGGCAGGCATCCTTTCAGGCTAATTAAAGCATATACATGCCTTATTTTGAGCATATGTTATTTAAAGCTGTTTTATACAACCGTTTCATAGTATTTCTAGCAGAATGGAAAAAGAATCGCTAATTTATTCTTATGACAGCCATGAAGCTCTATTTATATTTGAGGTTATTTGATGCATAGTACACAGTCACTTGTTTTGAGCACAGTGAAGAAAGCATTGTGCACACTGATGTGATTTAGACTCTCTGGTCTGAGAAATGAGAAAGGATCTTTTTGAATAATGTAGCTGGGATACCTGATAGATCTACCAGTTTGTCAGAGTGCCATCAAGGATTGCAACTTTGGGACTGCATTCTGGTTTCAAACTTCTCTTTTTCTTTTTACAGTAAAGAGTAGTATACCTGCAGCAAATCCTGTTGACTACAAAGATTCTATTGTTTTAAATGTAAGAATCATGGGACTTCCTTCTAGGAGGCAGTAAATATAACTGTCCAATTCCTGCAGAAAGACACAACCAGCAATCCATCAACCAGTCCATTTCCACAGATCAACCCTTGTCAGCAATCTCACAATAGATGAGCAGACACATCTTACTGAAACAGATTGGCTAGCAAATCATGAGGGAATTGAAGTGATGGTGTCTTATCCATTCTTTATAGCATGTTTTCCTTATTCCTGTCCACATATGTTCTACATGGAATACCTGGTGATTCTGTTAAAAGTTGCAGAATTCCTAACCTGAAGGAACAGAGTCAAACCACAATGTCTCTAGCTATAGTGGCTCTTCAAAGGTTCCATCTCAGATCTGTCACAACACCACTTGAACCTTGAGTTAAACCTTCCATGGAATGAAAATTTATGTTTAACTAGACTAGTCTGGTTTCAGAGCATTCAGTTCAGGTTGTTGAACTAGGTATAGCTATGAACAGATAGACAGATAGACGGACAGATAAGTTATATTTTTTTCTCAGAATTTGATTCATAGAGAGAGAACTGTGTTGATAAACATAGCTAAAATACCTCCAGAAAAGCTACTTTGATATTAAAAGACTGTTTGTTCAAAAGAACTCTTATGATGAAAATAAAATTTCATTATTTTTGCAGTTACAGATGTAAAGGTGACCACAACCAATTCTCATTAAAATCCCACAGACTATTTGACTGATGAGGCAATTGGAGCCAGCTTCTTTTAGGTATCTTTTAAAGTCTTTGATTGCTTTTTCTTTAATTCACGGTCAAGTAATTTTCCCATTTTTTCCTATGTTTTCAGTTTAATTTGCAACAAAGGGCTTTAGTGGTAAAGCCACAGATTTAATTTCAGGACAACACTGATTATTTCCATGTCTTTTCAGAACCGACAGATTTAATTAGTCTTCAAAAACAGTTGTTTACCACTATAAAAGAAAGAACTGAGAAACAGTATTTCTCAATTGCATCTTTATGCCTTCTATCAATTCTAAAGAGTAGACCATGAAAGTATATCACTCACTACATAGGTTAACACTTATATTCCATCTGCCAAGAATTTAGTCATCTTCATATCATTATCATATTCACTCATTAAGGTAAGTAATATTTGTTTAATCATGATTTATTGAATAAACTACAACAATAACATGTTGATCCAAGCGTCATGGTCCACCAACCATACTGGCCAGATTCACAGCACCCTGAGCCAAAACCAAATAAACGACATTATGGCTTATTCTGCTGTGCAAATATAGTAAAATATACCTTAGTCAACAATATTTGCAATTCTGTAATTTGGTATAATACAGGAAAACGAAGAGTAACAACTAAAAAAAGAAAGCTTTTTCATAAGTCTCCATTAACTGGAAATAATTCATACTTATTATAGGAAGCAATCTGAATTCTTCTTAAAACAATGCTGTGTCACTCTGCACTCTAGAAAGAGTATACAGAAGAGCAATAAAGATGATTAGGGGACTACAGACTAAACCATATATGATGAACAATTGTGGGAGTTGGGTATGCCTAGCTCAACAAAGAGAAGGACTAGGAGTGACATGATAGTCACAGAGAAAGGGGGTGAAACCTATTTTCCAAATCACCTGAAGGCAGAGCAAGAAATAACAGCTGGAAGCTTATGAAAAGAGAGATCCAGCCTAAAATTAAAGAAAAATTTCCTGTCAGTGAGAACAATTAATCAGTGGAATGGCTTGCTTTAGAAGTTGTGGGTGCTTCATCACTGAAGGTTTTTAAGAGATAATTGACATCACTCTGCACACATTTTCTCAGAGTAAAGTTTGCTGATCTCAGTGGGGCTTATTTGTGATTATGTAACACTGTGCTATATTTAATTAAAACATGATAGTTCCAAAATACATCAGACACTTCCTTGCCAATACTGAATCTGCTCATTTGATAAGAACATCTGCAGAATGGCTTGCTCCAGATGTCTCCACAGCTTCTTCCCTCCTGGCATTTTGAACAAGAGTCCAAACAGCTTTATACTACCAAGCTATTAAACCCAGTGCATGGCTAAGAAGTGGCCATCCTGGCAGACATGATTAGCATTCATTGCATTATTTGTGTTATTTGCATTATCTATTTTACACAAAGTTTATCTTCTGATTGGGTTAAACTATAAAAGTTATGAAAAAAGCAAGCAAACTCTGGAAAATAAGCCACAATAAATTGCTCTGGCAAAAGTTTTTTGAAAGCAGTTGTTTTTAAAGCAGTAATAAAATAAGCTTGCATATATTTATAGTTATACAGAACCATGTGATTTAGCATAAAAGGGGGTGTACATAAGTGCATCAGCGTGTCTACCTATCATCATTTGCGGCCTTCCAACAAGCAAAGTCAATAAGGAAAGCTGGATTTATTTAACATCCATGTGATTCACTTAACAACTGATTTATGTAGAATTGTTAGGGGAAAAAAAGTTGTAAAATAGGGCACAGCTCTCTTGACTACCTTGCTTAGCAACAGAAATTCTGGTCCCTATTGTGGTCGTAAGTTGAGGACTATCTGCAGGTCAGGTTGCACTTGGGCTATGCAAAACTTTCCACTTGCTCAAACAGTGAAGTCCACTTCTCACATCTTATTTTTCCAGTCTAGTGCAATCTATATATGAAAATAATGACAGTAGATATTGCCATGCAGCCGTCTTACTTGGTAAATATTGGCTGCTACAATTTAAAGGGATTTTTTTAATCCTCAGGAACACCACGCTACAACATTTATTTGCATATAAATTGCTTAAGTTCTTCCACACTCCCCAGACTCTTGAATTTTGGAATTTTCAAATTCCTCTTACCACCTCTGAGCAGCAGGGGGCGCTACTAGCTCATATTTGTAAATGGAGCTACAGTCAAATATAAGGAAGAAATCAGCTGCTCAAGTATTCAGTGGATAAGCAAGGGAAAGTGGATAAGAGTTGTTCTTGAGCCATGGATTGTATTATCTGCACACTTTTCTTTCAAAATGTTTTGCTTGTTTGCTAATTAAAGCTGAGCACAAACTCCTTTAAGTTGGTCCACGAATCAAGAACTCTCCAACAGAAACTAAACATCATGCAGCCATTTCAGCAGGTCATAATGGTCTTTTAAAAGGCTAATAAAATGGATGGGTATAAAAGCCATGGGATATCAACCCACCCGACTTGCCATGCAAAGAGATGGGAATGTTTCAAAAACCATAGGAGACTTCAAAAACATCCCCCATTTCAAATTTTAAACAACCTCCCAACATCTCTGACCCTCAAATTTTCCTTTTCACACACCCCTCCCATGATAACGCAAAACTCACTGAACAACTGTTGCTTAGCAACAGAAATGTTGGGCTCCATTATGGTCATATGTTGGGTACTACCTGTATTCTGAAGTTCAACTGAAGTACTTTCTGAACCTGGGCCAATCAAAGATTTTGCGTTTGCTGAATTAAGCAATCCAGAATTTATGCAAACTATAATTTTGACCCCACATTACAATTTGACCCCTAGGCCATGTAAGTGAGACATTCACATTGCAATCTCAACTGCCTTTTTGCTGTGAAGCCAGGGCTATGAGGAAAAAATAAGGAAAAACGAGGAAAAAGTGGAGAAGAGTACTATATCTTTCCTTTCCTTTCCACCTCACCTTTTATTATTTTTACAAATAACTCAAGACAGTGAACATTCCTAAAATTCTTTCCTCCTCCTATTTCTTCCACAACAACAACCCTGTGAGGTGGATTGGACTGAGAGAGAGAGTAACTGCCTTGGCACTCAAAGCCAATTTTACCCTAAGGCTGAATAACACTAGAATACCAAAGCTTAGGATAACACTAGGATACCAAAGCGATCTCTCCTTCCAAATTGTTCTAATCATGCAAATCTTTGCAATTGCAGGAAGTGGCACCATTGGCCAGCTTAGTTTAGGGATGCAAAATAATCTGCAACTCACATTGCTTGGACTCTTGAGGGATATGCAGGATTATACATCAAGCAAACAAAACACATTTACTCAGCTTTAATCTCATCATCCGAATCGTAACCGTATCTCTCACACGCTTATTTCCTACTGCTTCCAAACTAGAAAAGCGACTTATAGATAGTCCTCAAATTCTCACTGTAACGTAGCCTGGAATTTCCATTTTATGTCATGACAGTCATAAATAGAAAAACCCCGCATCAGAGCTGGGTTTGATCTCAGTGGGCTGGGTTTGGCATGGTCAGAGTGGGCGTAGACAGCTGACATCACCTTATTTGGGTGTTTTTTGTTTTCTGGCAAAAAAAAAAAAAAACTTCTAAATTGGGGTCATGTGACCATGGGAATACTGCAAGTGGATGTAAATGGATGCTGGATGCCACAGGGACAACAGACATAAATCAAGTATTACCTCTATTTCACTGAATTGTTGCAGGAATTTGACAGAACTATAAAGCCCTGTGCCTAACTAACTGCTTGCTAGGACAAGGATGGATATTTAGGGTCCCAAAGATTTGGGCTAAAGCAAAATTAGGAACAGTTGCCTTTATCTGTTGCCCAGGTGGAGACTCGGTTAACCTTTGTTGCTAAAACCAACAATGTTTGGCCTTAAAAAGAAAATCCCCAAACCCACCATCACAAAGCCCTGGAGAGTCTATGAATAATACAGTCCCAGTCATTTTGTATTACTGTTCTACCTGTATGGTGTTTCTCTTCCACCCACCCATTTTATACTACAACTCTTCCAACATAAAACCCTTCCTGAAGTGTTTATAAATCTCTTTCTTTAGCATTACATACACTTCGGTCCTCGTAGGTCCTGTTTTCTGGAACAAGAACAGAAGTATCCTATTAGATCAGGGTTGACAAACTCGATTTCATTAAGGGCTGTATCAGAGCTGGGTTTGATCTCAGTGGGCTGGGTTTGGCATGGTCAGAGTGGGCGTGGACAGCTGACATCACTCATGTCAGGAGCGCCTTTGGTGGCCTGAGTGTTCTGCCAGCAAAAACGGGCTCCCGAGCTCTGTTTCTGTCTGCGATTGCCTCCTGCAACCCTCTGCCAGTGAAAACGGAGCCTGGGAGGGCCGCACACAGCCCTCACGAGTGCCATTTTCAGCTGCAATGGCCTCCGTTTTTGCTGGCAGAGGCACCGTGGGCTGGTCCTTTGCTGTTTCCAGGGCGACACCGATCTAAGCACCCCACGGGCCGGATCTGGGCCCCAGGCCTTGAGTTTGACACCCCTGTACTAGATCATGGGTTGAGGCAGTGGTGCGATTCAACTGGTGTAACAACCGGTTTGGCACACACACGCCAAATGTGTGCTTTGCATGCATGCTCTACATTTAAAAAAGCCCTTTTTCAAATGAATAACTTACCTTCTACTGCAGCCCTGTGACTGAAAGAGCTCAGGCCCTCTGCGGCAAGAATCAGCTGTGCTAAAAAACCAGGAAATAAAGCATAGGAGGGAGCAGGGGCAGGTGGGAAGGGCCAAACACTCACCGGAACTACCAGTTCGCCCAAACTGGTCCAAACTGGTCGAATCCCACCCCGGGTTGAGGAAGGAAATATCTGAAATATATTAACTTCTGAAAACATAGGCTAAAATTATTTTAAGCCCTTCCATTCTTGGAGAGAAGCAGAAAAGGCCTGTCTACTGTAATCCACAGGGACTCTACTATTCAACTCCAAGCCCTTTGGAGCCTATCTCTTGAGTATCCTCCAACTGGCCCAATAAAACAAGGATGTGTAAATGAATGGATTCACAGATTGCAGAATCCAAAGACCTTTCTCTTTCATAACAGCTCAGGAAATGCTTATTATGTGCCAAATGCTAGTACAACTTCACATTTAATAAAATCAAAGAACCAGTAACGGGGTGGGAAATCATTTTCAGCCTTTTTGGAAAAGGAAACAGGCTGAACCTCTAGTTCCAATTGTGATTAAGGGATAATGGATATAACCCAAAGAGAAACGGAAAGCATGCTTAATCTTTTTCAGGAAGATTGAAAGCATAAAGAAAAGAAAAAGAAAAAAATGGGAAGTGGAAATTCCATTCAATTTGCAGCCAGTTATGATTAAGATTACCATTATTCTATTGCTTTGCATATATACTGAGAGCTTCTGCACCAGAGACAAATTCCTTGTATGTCTAATCACACTTGGCCAAATAAAGTATTCAATTCAACTTGACTTCTAAGAGATATTAAAAGATTTCAAACTTGATTAATCTCTTTCAAACTCATCTTGCTCTGAAGGTTACCTGTTCCTCATTACTTCCAAAGCACAACCTTGTCAAGCCCCAAAACACACCCATTCCTATCTTAACAAAGTTTTGCTAAGCCTCACAAACTTGCCCTCCCACTTCTAGCAATTTTACATCACAATCGCTAGCAGATGAAGAATTTTTACCCAGAGATTCAGAAATGTTTCATGTGAAAGAAGAAGAAAAGCCCTTCCTTTTCCAGAGTCCCACACATTTCTCTCTTCCTCTCCTCTATCTTCCTAAGCCAAAACCATAGCAACAATAGGCTTTGAGAATTTATATGTGCTCCTTAATCAGTGATTATTTATTTGATAACAGGCATGATAGGGAAAGGAATGATTATAGGAGGAGGATTAGACCTGTTGTTCCTGATAAAGCACTTGATGAAACTGGTACAGGTAGGTATCGACTTATGACTATAATTGATTTCTATTTCAAATTCAATGATCAGAATTATATGGAATTACAGAAAAAATATAAATTATTGTTAACTTTAGAGTAAGACTTGATGTGTTTTTTGTCTGTCTGTCTGTCCGCCCGCCCACCCGTCCGTCTATCTATATGCCAAAGAAATTTGGAAATTAGTCTTTCTATGTTTGGCCCTTTAATCCTGCTTTTCTTGACTTTTTTTCAGTTCTTCTTTTTGCTCATTTATTTTTTTATTTTGGGAGGGGTTGAAATTCAATAAAGTTAGGGGTGTGTGTGTGTGTGTGTGTGTGTGTGTGTGTGTGTGTGTTCCAGGATACTGCAACCATTGTAAACATGCCGGTTATCAAGTTGATCATGTGACAGCAGGATTGTTGCAACAACTGTGAGAACAAGGACAGGTCGTAAGTTATTTTTTTCAGGACTGTTACAACTTTGAATGATCACTAAACTAATGGTCATAAGTCAAGGACCATCCGTATTCAATGTCCAACCATTCTATAAGGATCGTTGTTCAATAGTCTGAATATTTATAAAATTAAGATTAAAGGTTAAATCATTTGATTTAAATTTGAAAGTTCTTAAAAAATGGGTTTATGTTACAGGTGAGAAGATACATCCCTTTCTGATAAACCTGCATATTGTCACTTTATCCAACGTCCATTGAGATGGATTAAATCCAATTTAAAAAGCCCTTGTGCTTGGTGAACATGACTATAAGAGTCCCTGGAGATTTCTTTAGGGATTGGGCAGGCAATCTTACTATACACTTACTCACCTTCTAGAATTCAGAAGCAACATGGGCATTGAATGAGATTGTCTCCAAGCAGTCCTTGTGATACTAATAAAGGAGAATATGGGTAGTGCAGGGTTGACATGAAGGGTCGTTACCCAAACCAGGAAACATCATCAGTACTTATGCACTTTTACCTAGTTAGTGCACATATTATCTAGTTTGGGTAATGAAACGTCTTCAAGAAAACAAGCAGGCTCAAAGAGCACTAAGGATCCCTCAAATCCTTTGGTCCTTGGTCATAGATCTCAGAAGGATCTTTAATCTTCCAAGAAACTCCAGGAAATGAAGCAGCCTTTAGCATGGATGGTGGAAAAGAAGAAATGAACATACAATTATATAGCCATGTTTGTAAGTACAGCATGGTAAAAAAAAACAATGAGGAAGCAAGAATATTTCTCAGCGCAATGTCGTGCATGCTAGATTCTTTGAAAATAATGCTACATTATGTCATACTTTTGCCTACCTCAGGTCACTGCTACTGAATACCTGCAAGTAGTCTTCCTACTTGTAACACTGAAGTGAAATATCCTAGTTTTTCAGAAACCAAAAGGTAGAGACATTGCCATAAGAAGAGGGAGTCAACCTCTTCTCCAAAGCACCTTAAAGCAATGGATGGAAACTAACCAAGGAGAGAAACTACTGAGAACTAAGGAGAAATTTCCTGACAGTTAGAACAATTAACCAGTGGAACAACTTGCCTCCAGAAGGTGTGAATTCTCCAATACTGGAAGTTTTTAAGGAGAGATTTGACAACCATTTGTCTGAAGTGGTGTAGGGTTTCCTGCTTGAGTTGGGCTGGAAGACCTACAAGGTCCCTTTTAAGCTCTTTTATTCTGTTATTCTGTTAAAGAGCCTACCAGTTGTGCAACCCACAGCTCTGTGCATCAAACAGAAATGAAAATTTTCTGGCACAGACCACATACCAGACTTCAGTTCTCTAAAGCCACAAAGCCTTAGAGGAGATTCCAGGGCCCCTGAGCCTAGAATAAGTTTTGATTTTTACATGATTCACCACAGCTGTTAAAAAAGACAAGCTAGATGGCGCTTGCCTTCAATCCCTGCCAGCTGTGTTGAGGGTCAATTACCTTTAGCCAACCAAAAAAGAGCATGTCCAATTTGCATTTTCATGGGAGATGCCTTGTCCTTAACGGTACACATTACTTGTTAAATATTCTTATGAACCGTGACTGATGTCTGCGCACACTGAGAAAATTAAATATTAAGCTGCTATTTACCGTACAGAGTAGAAAGCAATGAAGAATGAAAAGAAAATATACCGAAGGTATTCAGCAACTGGTCCTGCAGGGGTAGAGTATATTAAGTACCAGTGCAACAGAAATGATACAAAGCTATGGAATTAATGCTCAAGCCAAATCACTGGTTTATTCTTCCCACGGCTGTTATTGTGGGCCTCAGCATAGGTTTTACCCAATTCTATTAACCCATAGCTAAGCTTTCAAGAACTTAAGAAGTTTATTTTAGCAAGTGAATGCGCCACCTTTTCGACAATGTTCCAATCTAAAAAATAATACTGAAATTCATACTAACTTCAGTCGGTAGCATCAACTAATTATAATCAGAGATGGTATTCAGCCAGTCCTGACCGGTTCTGGAGAAAATTTAGAGTAGTTCAGAGAATCAGTAAATACTACTTCTGGTTGGCCCCGTCCCCGTCTATTCTCTGCCTCCCAAGTCCGAGCTGATCAACTGGGTCTTCTTTTGTTGTCCTGCACAGGAGAACAAAGCTGGAAAGCAGGTTAGTGGGGTGCGGGTAGAAATGGGGATTTTACAGTATAGCCTTCCCTTGGAGTGGGGTGGAAATGGGGATTTTGTAGTATCCTTCCCCTGCCATGCCCATCAAGCCACACCCACAGAACCGGTAGTAAAAAATGAATACCACCACTGATTATAATCATTCTAAAGATCAGACAGTTAATATTGTTACCTATGAGAAAGGTTTCCATAATTAAGGTAGGCCATTTACAGGCTTTTCATTTAGTACTTGAGGAGTTGGTTAGCTAACCTCAAATGCATTTGTTTACTTCCAACGTAATAATACAGAAAATAGCAAGTCTAACAATCCTTTGAGAGTATCAGTGGTCAAATAGTCACCGCCTCATAGCAGGGTGGTTCCTGGCCACAACACCAACAGGATACAATTCCCACTGAATAGGAAACCCAGATGTATCTACCGCCAACCCAAGCGTTTCCTTCATAATAAATCCTTATTCCTTTACTGATTCTTAGATTCATTAGTTCTGGCTATAATTCCAGTTTTCTAGATGTTATAAACAATCCAGACCACAAAACACTTTTGGCTGTACAATCCAAATATCCATCTGTTTCTGCCACAGTTGTTTCAGGACTGGCTCAGCACTTTTTCTATAATAGCAAAACTCTAAATAATATTATTTTCAAAACCAGGTGTTTAATTGCTTCCAGCTGGAAAAATGCTTATTTTGTCTACAATCCTCTTTTACATTATTCGTTCATTTGTTTAATCAATTTATTAGCTATCTCTTGACACGTAAGTATTGTCCCCATTTAGAAAAAAAAATAGGCTAACCCAGACAGTAAGTATTAGACACCTCAAATAACAATACACACAACACACAATAATACACACAACAAATACCATTGAAGTCCTGTCTTAAGGCCTGCAGAGAAAGACAGGTCTTTATGGCTTTCATAAAAGACCCAAAAGAGCCAGTTTGGTACAGTGGTTAAAGCATCAGGCTAGAAACAGAAGATGGTGACTTCTAGTCCCATCTTCAGTACAATGCCAGTTGGGTGACCTTAAGCCAGTCATTTTCTTTCTGCCCTAGGAAGGAAGCAATGGTAAGCTACTTCTGAAAAACCTGGATAAGAAAACTTCAGGAACTTGACCAATCTCCAACAATTGGATACAATTGAATGGAAGAAAATAAAAGGTCACAGAACCAGGGACTTATGGTTACCGCTGTTCCAAAAGGCAGGCACATCCACAAGCAAGGCACTGCTTTGTTAATGGGACCCAAAACATGCTACAGTATACTGGAGAAATTGAAGTCTTTACATCCATACCATCTTATCTTGTAAATCTCATCCTATTCCTCCTCAAATAGATCCCAACAGCTTCTAGAAAGGACATTCTACTGAACCACTCAATATATTAAGCCACAGATCAGTTTACAAACCACAATGCTGCATTCACATATTATGCTAAGCCAAAAGCAAACATGAATTCTGATTTAGTTTGAATTCTCAAAAATATCAGAGATTTTTCTATTTAATGGAGGAGGAGGAGGAGGAGGAGGAGTTCCTTTATCATTATTATAGAGAGTTATATTTTTTTAAATTCTCACTGTCATTGTTTAAAGTTGAGCACTACCTGTTTAACGAGAGTGAGTACAGCAGGGGAGGGTACAAACCCCCATGACCAGGTTGTGGCCAGTTCAAAACCAGGCTGCAAGAGATGAGCAAGTGCTCACGTGCGAAGCTCCACTTTGCAAGTAGAGCTTTGAGCATGAGTGCAAGCACCCTCCTCTCACATGTTAAGCACTATTTGTGCAAGTTGAGGGCACACAGGCCTGCCACTCAAACAAATGGAGCTAGGTGCGTGCGTGCGCCTACCACTTCCCGCTAGGCCAGGGCACCAATCTAGAAATGTTGTGGATTGCTGAGCTACAGAATAGGAATACCACTCTTTTCTCATAAGTGGAAGACTCTGCCTTAAGCAGTTAATTTGTAAGCGACTTCCAGTTGAGCTTCTTCGGTGACAGACTGAAATCTGCGATCGTGTGCGGTTTCAATCCATGCTCGCCGCCAGAGCGCCCCGAGCCGGCTGGATTCGGGGCTAAGCCATCCCATGGAGATGGTGAAGAGGGGGGAAACCACCAGAAGGGTCAAGGAGAGTCGCATCTCTCCTCCTCAGCTGGCTATTACTCCCTTTCCCGAAGGCGGTTGCAGTGGTGGTCAGAAAGGGCCACCTCAAAGAAGAACTCGGCCAGAAAAGAATGTGCAGGAGGAAGATAAGAAGAGAAAGTTTTGGTTGACCAGGTTAAACTGAAAAAGCAATAACGTAAGGTACCCTGGAATTTGAACTATAAAAAATAACATTGTTCCCAAAGAAGACTTTGAAGCAGCAAAGGGAAGAGGGAAGGGAAAAGATTTGCCTTTTTTTCCTCTTCCCTTTCTTAAACTGACAGCTAAGAGATTTAAGTAAGAAATTGACAAAAATCCTCAAATATCAAAGGGATAATGAAGACTCTTGGATACTCAAAAACATTTAAAAGCGGGAAAGGAGAGAAAAGGAAAGAATAAAAGGGCGGGATCTGGAAAAATGGAGGAGACTGCCTGGAACTAAAAGGAACCTACAGTGAAACTTTAACAAGATTCTTAAAATCGGCGTTGGTTCTTACCTGATACGCCCCTTCTCGGCGAGCCACAAGGAGCATCCAGAGAGTGGGATGTGCTTCCGAGTCCTCTTCTTGCAGGCTGAGCTTTAGCTGAGGAAATGCTCCGCCCCTCACGTGACTCCAAGTGGCGTTCCCCCAGTTTTTTTGCGATAACAAGAAGAAAGGTTAAGAAATCCTTCTAATCAACTATTGGCTTCTTGGCTGAAACTAGAGTACCCACCAGACGGAGGAGTTAAGGTGGGGCTGGATGCTCCTTGCGGCTCACCGAGAAGGGCCGTATCAGGTAAGAACCAAAGCCCATTCTCCCTCGAGCCGCTCGGAGCATCCAGAGAGTGGGACATACCAAAGCTTGGCTGTCCTACGGGTGGGACTCCGTCTGAGCTGGAAGCCCCTCCGGGTCACTGATGACCCTCTGTAGGACTCGTCAGCCGAAAGAGGCCTCTACTGAGGCGTATAAGTCTATTTTGTAATGTCTGATGAATGGGGACGGAAAGGCCCAAGTGTCTGCCCAACAAATGTCAGCAATTGGGGCTTGCGTGGCCCAAGCCACCGAAGTAGCTGCACTCCTGGTGGAATGAGCGGTTATTCCCCCAGGAGCGGGCAGAGATTGTGATAGGTAGCACCTGGCGATAGTTGCCCTAATCCAGCGACTGATGGTTGAGGGAGAGACTTTGAGCCCCAATGTCCTGGGCTGAAAGGAGAGGAAGAGGGATTCTGATCTTCTCAGGGGTTGCGTGCACTTAATGTATATGTGCAAGGCCCTTCTAACATCCAGGTTGTGCCAAAGGGTTTCCCTGTCCCTCGAGGGTCTGGGGCAAAAGTTTGGGAGGACCAGTTCCTGAGACCTGTGGAAGGGTGAGTTAACCTTGGGTAAGAAGGTGGGGTCAGGGCGAAGGACCACCCGATCAGCGTGGAACATACATAAATCATTTCTGATTGACAATGCTGCTATTTCCGAGACTCTACGAGCAGAAGTAATGGCCACTAGAAAACTACTTTAAACGTTAGAAATTGAAGGGAGGACTCCCTCAGAGGTTCAAACGGGTGCCTTGTAAGCGAAACGAGGACCTTGTTGAGGTGGGGAACCTATGAACAGTCGGAGGGCACAAGTTGGTGGCGCCCCTGAGGAAAGCTCTAACCCGGGGGTGATGAGAGAGAGAACTGAAGTTATCAGAAGAAACAACGGTTAAGAGGGCAGCGACCTGCCGTCTCAGGGTATTGGGGGCAAGCCCTTTATGTAGGCCTTCTTGAAGGAATTCCAAGACCTGCGCAATAGAGGGAGAGAGGGGGTCAACTTGGAACCCGCTACACCACTTGGAAAAGCCCTTCCAAGTGGCATCATAAATTCGTGTGGTGGAGGGTTGCCTAGCGGCCAAAATAGTGTCGATTACTTGACTGGAGAATTTTTCTCTTGTCAAACGAATCCATTCAACCTCCAGATGGCTAAGTGGAGCCATTGGGGCTCCGGAAGCAGAAGGGGCCCCTGAGAGAGGGAGATCCTGTCCGGGGGGATCCTCCATGGGGGCGCTACCGAAAGATTGCGGAGGTCCGCGAACCATGGTCTCCTGGTCCAATAAGGAGCCACCAGGAGCGGGTCTGCCTTCTCATGAATGAGTTTCTGTATGACTCTGGGAACTACGGCAGCGGAGGGAAGGCATATAGGAGCCCTGGGGGCCATGGGCAGCTTAGCGCGTTGTGGATCTCCGACCCGTGAGACGGGTACCTGGAGAAAAATCGTGGAAGCTGTGCGTTGGACGGGGAGGCGAAGAGATCCACCCTCGGGAGGCCGAATATTCTGGACGCCTCTTTGAATAGGGATGGATGGAGGCGCCATTCTGCTTGGTCCACCGTGGCCCTGCTCAGCCAATCCGCCTGGATGTTGGAGATTCCGAAGATGTGTTCGGCTTTTAGTGCGAGGAGGTTGGATTTTGCCCAACGGCAGAGGCGCTCGGCCTTCCTCATCAACTGAATAGACTGGGTGCCTCCTTGCCTGTTGATATGGGCTTTAGCCGTGGTGTCATCCGTGAGAATAAGGACGTGACATCCGCGTACCAAGGGGAGGAATCTGAGCAAGGCCAGGTGGATGGCGTGAAGCTCCAGCCAGTTGAGGCTGCATCTTAGCTCGATCGGCGACCACTTGCCCTATGCCGAGAGCGAGTTGACGTGAGCGCCCCAACCTGATAGGCTGGCGTCCGCAATGAGGGTTAGCCGCTGAGGTTCTGAGAAGAGGTGGCCCCTGTTGATGGCGGGGTTGGTCCACCAGAGCAGGGACATGAGGATCCTCGGAGGCACCTTGACTCTGGACTTCGAGTTGCTTCTTCCGGATCTTTGGAATGGGAGCAGGAACCATTGGAGGGATCTGCTGTGTAAACAGGCCCAGGGAATAATTGAGATGCATGAAACCATCTTACCCAATAATTTAGAAAGGTCAAGTAACGCCACCCTCCTTGATCACCTAATCTGTTTGACCAGAGCTTGAATGCTGAGGAACCTCTCCGAGGAGAGGAAGACCTTTTCTGTAACCGAATCAATTATGGCTCCCAAGTGGATGATTCGGGTGGATGGAACCAGTTGACTCTTTTGCCAATTGATGAGGAACCCGTGTGCCAGGAGAGCGGAGAGGGTGGCTCTGGTGTCCCTGACTGCCTGGGTCTTGGACGGGGAGAGAATAAGGATATCGTCCAAATAGCAATGACGGCAGACGGGAACACTCCTGAGGTGAGCCTCCAGGGCTGCGAGGACCTTGGTGAAGGTCCTGGGAGCCGAGGCCAGACCAAAATGGAGGGCCACATATTGATAGTGAAAGTTGTTTTTACAGAACCTAAGGAATTTGTGGTGAGAGGGCCGGATTGGAATGTGTAGGTATGCCTCCGAGGGATCTATGGGGGATAACCAGTCACTCCGCCTGGTACCCAAGAGAATCAATTGCAAAGTGTGCATTTTGAATTTGCGCTGGATAAGGTGACGGTTTAGCCGTTTTAAATCTAATATAGCTCTGCATCCCCCAGAATGCTTGGGCACCACAAAGAGGTGGGAGTAGAATCCTCGTCCCCTCTGGACCAGTGGAACGGGTTGAATGGCCTGAATGTCAAGCAGGTGTTGGATGGTTGCATCCATTAGTGTACGTTTGGCGGGATCTCTTGAGGTGGGGGATGTCATGAAGAAATCAGCGGGGGGCGGACCGGAACTCAAGGGCAAGACAAAACCTGACGGTGTCCCTAACCCGTGCATGGGAGTGGATTGTCCCATTGAGCGGCGAAGTGTCTAAGGCAGCCGCCGATGGGGAGGTAGGAAGAAATTCTATCTGGGTCAGCGGTAGGGCCTCCCCCCTGATCCCCTAAAGGGCCTCTTATGGTTGCCGCCCCATTTGTTTCTGTCGCCTGAGTCCGAGCGGTCCTGAGACCGGAAGGAAGGGGGTCTCGGGTATCTGGGCGGGAAGGGGAGTTGGTAGAAGGGGCAGGGGAAGCCCCTCCGAAAGGGCTGAGGGTCTCTTGTCTCTGGCCTCCGAAAAAGGGAGGGCCGGTACTTCCTCTTGCTGCGGCCCTCGACCAGCAGGGGTTCCAAGGCCAGGCCGAACAGTTTGTCTCCCTGATGGGAGCAGTGGCTAGCTTGACTTTATTTTTACATCCGCCTGCCAGTGCTTGAGCCGCAGTAGGCGGCGAGCCGTGACATGTGATGTTATCGCTCTGGAAGAGAACCTTACCGATTGGTAAGTGGCGTCAGCTGAAAACTCGGTTGCGGCCACCAGTTTCGCTATGTCTTGGTGCGCCCTCACATTGACGCGGGGACGTTCTCTCAGCTGCCGGAGCCAGCGGATAGAGGACCTTGTGAAGAATGAAGCGGCCCTAGCCGATTTAATGGCCCAAGCGTCGGATAGATGGGCCCGGTGCAACCCCAGTTCTGTCCACTTTTGCTCAGGTTTCAAGGCCTCTAAGGCCTCACTGGGGACAGAGGAAGAGGCAAGGCCCACAATGGGGTCATCAACCTCTGGGATGTTTAGAAGAGTAGACATTGCCGAATTGAGATTGAAGAATCTCTTGTCTTGGATAGAGGGTGTGGGGGGAGGGCTCCCGTGGAAGCAAGTTGCTTCGGTTGGGATGATCTCAGCTTCCACCACTGGTTGTGTTAAAATGGAGTCCTCTGGTCTCTCTGAGGTGGGAGGGAAGTCAGAGGGAGACTGGTGAAGAAGACCAGAGACATTCTTGGCTTTAAAGAGGAGGGATTTGAACAAGTGTGGCTTGAACAGCCCCCCGAATATGGGTTGGTCGGGAGAAGCCCCCTCGTCCTCCGACATCTCCCCCTCCATGAGGTTCACCTCTAAGAGGGGCTCACTATAATGGGAGGATCCCATCCGGGAGTCCTGTACCTCTTCCCTGAAGTCACCAAAGTCCCCTTCCTCCTCCTCCTCCTCCTGGGCCCCTACGGGAGGAGGGCTGTCCCTCTGAGAGAGTACCTGACCAACCGGGGGATCCGGCTGTGGAAGGGATTTGATAGATAAAGAGTCGTGGTCGGGAGCCTATGGAGAGAAGCCTGATGTGGACATGTGCTGCAGGCCTTCTGCAATGCCCTGGCGGATAGTCGATTCCATCCAAGCCTTGATGTGGGCTGGAACCTCAGATGTAGAGGGTTCTTCCTGATGCAGACCAGCGGCCGTAGGTGTAAAGGTAGCTTCAGGGGTCTGTCTGGTTGGTGGTCCCGGGGTCAAGTGACCCTGAAGTGGGCTGCGCCTAGATAGGGAGAAGGAAGGGCTGGAGGCCCCGAGCGGGACTCCCTTGATCGCCTATCAAACTCCTTTTCCAATGCCTCATGGCGCCTTCAGGAGTCTCATTGGGAGGCCTTGGAAGGCTCCTTGTCCTGCCTGCGCAAGTAGTGGGACTTTGCCTTAGCCTTCAAGGAAGGTCGTTTAGAGAGATTGCCGTCTGCCATTTTGATAATTATAATAACATAAGATTCCTTGTCCTGGTGATAATAATAGTAATAATAGTAAAGGGCGGTTGGCTCGCCTGGAATTGGCCTGAGTGGGGCCGAGTGAGGTTTGAGCTGGCCCGCTCCCCCTTTTGGAATTTAATATGTACAGTGGTAACCGGTAGTAAGGAATAAATATATGTATATATAATATGTACAGATGTGTAATCCTCTGGTTTTTATTTTTATTTTTATTTTTATTTTTATTTTTATTTTTATTTGTTTGTTTATTTATTTATTTATTTATTTATTTATTTATTATATGCTATCTGCATGTAAAGGTTATCTATGTATATACATATAAAAACGTATAATTTTGTCTGTAAATTTTTCTCTCTTTCATTTCTTTTCTCTCTCTTTTTTTTTTTATACAACAGCAGGAAAGGAACCAAAGAGGTACCACAGTACAGGCCGGATTTACCAAATAAACGCCTGAGGCCTAGAAGGAGAGAGGCCTCTGGCAGCAAGCCTCCAGCAACAAGCCGGAGGGGGTGGTGCTGCAACTTCACCCCGATAGAGGCTGCGGGAGGCCAACAGAGACAATGAAAGCGAGCTCAAAGGAATGCTAAAAGCAACTAACTCTTGACCCAGGGGATCTTGGACTTTTACTTCCACCGCAGCAGCAAGGATCAGAAATAACAATGGCGCCCGACCACGATGCGGCCCCAAGATGGCGGCTGCGAGCTGAGCTATGTTGGGCGCCTTCGGGATGGCAAGGAGGGCTTGTCTGGTTAGCTCAGCATGCCTGGTGCTCTTAAGGAGCGACTAGCCCTCCCAGTCGGCGTTTAGGGTGGGGGGGAATCCAGTAAAAGTTGCGCGCCACAAGGCAGCGCGGAGGTAGCAACGCGATCTAATAATGGGGGGAGGTCGTGCGAAGCGCTGCGAACCCGCCTGCTTGGACCCTAGGGCGAGGGGAGACTACCCCTAAGTCCTAACCTTTTGTGCAGGAGGAAGGAAAGAAATATCAGACCTGAAGGTGAGGAAATTAGCCAGAATAATATACGTAGTATAAATCAGCCAAGGAGCTGCTTCCAACAACAGCCTGACTCTTCGAGGCTGAGCAAAAGACTGGGGGAACGCCACTTGGAGTCACGTGAGTGGGTGGAGCGTTTCCTCAGCTAAAGCTCAGCCTGCAAGAAGAGGACTCGGAAGCACATCCCACTCTCTGGATGCTCTGAGCGGCTCGAAGGAGAAGATACATTTTAACTGAAACTTTGTAACAAAATAATAGAAGCCCAGGAAGAGAAAGTGGAAACAAAAAGCAAGAAGAAACAGTTTTGGATTATTTGGATTACTTGGTGATTTTTGGATTTTTGGCTATTGGATTTAAATGACTAAAGTCAATCGAGTGGTTGTTTAAAAGTGTTTAAAATGGCATCACTTTTAGAAGAACTGAAAATTGAACTTAAAAAACAGAAAGAAGATGCACAAGAAGGAAGAGGTTCTTTTGGCTTCGTATTTCAATTTTTAGACATGGAGATCTGGAACTATGAGAAACAACAAGAAATGCTTGTAGAACAAGAAGGTTAGGACAAAGAAGAAGCCATCTTTAATGATCAAGTAATTTTATGTGGGGGGGAAAAAGGAAAGGGTGGGAAAGAGTGAAAAGTTTAAGATTTGAAAAAACAACCCCCAAAAAGAATAATTTGAAAAATAATTACAATATTAGGAAGCAACAGAAGAGAAGATCACAGAAGAGAGAATTAGAAGTAGAGACAAGGGGGCAAAATGGGGAGGGAGAAGAAGAGGGGGAAGAATGAAAGGAAAAGAAGTTATAAAAGACAGAAACAAGATACAGAGAAACAGGGAAAAGGTATAAGGATTGAAAATATAAGCCTATTTAGAGATGATGGGTGAAAATTTAATTGAAAAAGGGATTCTGCAAAGATACATAAGATAGTATTGTTATATTAGAAATAGAAATAATTTTAGAAAATATGAAAAATGTATGATTAAAATGATGGATAAAATATTTATTGTAATGCAGTGAAATGTTTGTTAATAAATAAATGAAATAAAGTGAATGAGAGAATGAAATTAGGAAATGATGGGAACATTCTAATTATTATTAATGATTTGGAGAAAAAAAGAATTAATTATTGAAAGTATAAGTGTTCACAAGGAAGTATGATATTCAATTGAAAAGAAATGTTAGACATTAAGATGCTAACTAGTATTATAGAAAAGAATAGAATAGAATAGAATTGAATTGAATTGAATTGAATTGGAATGGAATGGAATGAGTGTTTATTTACTATTGTCATATATATATAATTTTTTAAGAACATAGTGTGTATTTTAAGAATGTACCAAGCAGAATTTGATTGGAAGTTATGTACTATATTGAATATTATCATTTTAAAGGCATAAATTGAAGTTTAAATAAGAGTTGAATGGATAAAATTAAAAGATATAAAGGTGTCATACTCCAATTAGTAACTATAGGGGAAAAATTGTTCAATGAGAAAAGATAGTATGAAATTGAAACAGGACAGACAAAAGTATAAATAAAATGATTGGAAAGACACTGAAACTTAAAAAAGATAGATAATTGAATTTAGATAGATAATTAAAAATAAAGTTGAGAAAACCAAGGGAGGGGGAAAATTATGGAGAAAATATTAAAACAGTAATAAGATATAGAATACAAAGATGAATATGAAATTGAGTTTGTATCTGTATGAAGAAATGATAACCCAGGATCATGCTACTTTCAAAAAAAGATGTTTTATTTGTATTATGTTTTTTGTGAAAACCCAAATAAAATTTATATTTAAAAAAAGAAGTTAATTTGTAGAAAAATTCCTCCAAGGCAAATTATTTCTCCCCACACAGTAATATTTTTACTGTTGCTCCAGCTCATCTTGCAACTAGGAGGCCCTTAAGAGAACAAGAAAGAGAAAAGGTTATTACAAACCTTTTTCTAGAATTATTATTTACTTGTTCAAGATGGTATAATAAGTGATATTATTAAACTTTACAACTTCAGGTTGTGAATCGAATAGAACAGATTGTTCTGCCACATTTTGCCAAGATCAAGAGATTTATTCCACTCATTAATGGGCAGTTTGGCACAGTGATGTTTTGATTCATATCTTCACATCTGCCTAATGTGGTACTTTGCAGAATTAAGGTATAAAATATACTATTAAGCTCTTTTAGAAAGGCTAGAAGTTATTTATGGGAATTAAACTAAAAATTAAGCATTCTGAATATGAGAAAAATTATCAAAAATTATATCAGTATTCCCATTCAATTTTATTTTAACTCTTTGAAGTCCAGATATTTCATTCTAACATACCACATGAAATATTATAACAACATTACTGTTTCCAAGTTTTAATTTTATGTATAGATTAATTTATCTTTCTTTTCTTTAATTACTCTGTTCTCAGTCTCTAGTCATGGATAGTCTATGATCAATTCCACTACCCATCAGGCTTCCTACAAGATACTAACAACCACAGTCCAAACTGAGAATAGGGTTATCAATTTAAGGTGGTATTTGCTCTGCACATTATGGATTCATATGAGAAATGAAAATCATTTGAGAAATTTCATATGAGAAATTTCTCCTCAGTGTGTTGTAGTAATCAAGATACTGGACTAAGATTGGAGAGGCCCAGGTTGTGTCACACTGTGTTAGATAAACTCATTCTCTCTCACAGGTTTGTTTGGTGGAAAACAGGAGAAGGGAGTTTTGTCTAGGCTACTCTGAGTTCCCCTAGAAAAAGTATAATACAAATCAAATTAATCAGTTACCATCTTTCAAAAGAAAGTTGTTTTTTTAACTTGGTATAGATGCTCATTTATTCCACAATGAGGACAGGGCCAATTCTACTAAGACAGCTCTCACGAAGAGGCTGCCAAAAATAGTGGTGATGTAGCCAATTATATGTGCAACATCTGCTGATCAGCATATAGTTTCCCATACTTCAATTTACCACGGATAGAGAAATGCTGGCTTTCCAAAAAATGTTAACTTAAATGTTGAGGACCTTCACCATTGTCCATGGGACTGTTGAGCACTGTGATTCAACAGAACTGCAGTACTTGAACTCAGTACAGAGAATCAGCCTGATATTACCAGAAACAAGCAATCTGCTACATATACAGTCCTAGCTATGTATGGTTGTCTGAATGCATGATACATTTCTAGTATATATAATCTTCTGTCCTGTTTGTAATCTCAAAAATGATTTCCATCCTTCTTAAGTGTTTCAGAAAGACCTGCTCTGCTACTTTATTAAAGCATTAATGATGCTTTTTTTTTTTGGCTCCTGCTGTTTTCCATTTTAGGCACAGGATTCCTGCTAATATTGTAGAAATATGATTTTTTGCCTGTCAGTTTTGCTGTTCAGAATATTAAAATAATGACTAAAAATGTCATCTTAACTACCTGG
Source organism: Hydrophis major (assembly GCA_033807585.1). Lineage (NCBI taxonomy): Eukaryota > Metazoa > Chordata > Lepidosauria > Squamata > Elapidae > Hydrophis > Hydrophis major. The sequence continues at coordinate 73,831,277 of CM066329.1, forward strand.
CTTATGACTGGAATTGGCAAGGACTGTCTGTCCCAATCTTCACCTATCTCTTGTTTTCAGATGCCTGGAGTTTCCACCTGTCAGAATTTTTAGGCTGTGTGGCCCAGCTCCAATTTGGGTACCCTGTTACTGCAGATGTACCTACTTATGAACTGAGAAGTTAAAAACTAGCTGTCCTTGGAAGTTGGAGGGTCAAAGTTAACTTGAAATTAATTAACTTGATCATGAGATGGGTGGCATATACATTAGATAGATGACAGGCAGGCAGGCAAGATAGATGATAGACAGACAGACAGACAGATGATGGATGGATGGAAGAAAGGATGGACAAATAAAACTGTCATTACATATGCTTCTTCTGTTAATATTCTCACCATGTAGACTTTATGATTACAAAAGAATAGGCTTCTCCCTTTCTCTTTATGATCTGTATTCCATAAAAACTTCAGACAGCAAAATGTTATGCATTTTGATTTAGTCCTAAATATTAATATGGAATTTCAAAATACCTAATTTTCTAAGTAAATTAGTATGAGAGTAAATGTAGATACTTTTTATTTTTACTGATCTGGGTACCTATCTGAATTTTTTAAATGTGGCATGACACTTTTTTCCTTCCTTCCTTCCTTCCTTCTTTCCTTCTTTTTTTCTTTCCTTTCTTTTTCCTTCCTTCCTCCCTCCCTCCCTTTCTTTCCTTTTTTTTCCTTTCCTTTTTGGTGAGAACTGGAACTAACCAACATTAAGGCATTTAATAATACATAAGTCAGAATGTTTTCTCCCTAAATACAGTAAAGGTTACAGTTGCAACTGCAATGATTCAGCATAAAAACAAACATAATGCAATAAAAAAAGGCATACTCAACAGAACCAATATTAGTAAAAGAGAAAGCTTTAACCTTTTTTAAACAGATCTTTCTTTAAAAAAACAATGAAATCTTTTTGTTCATTTTTTTCTCCTAGGTGGCCAATTTATATTTTATCAAGTGGCTGCAGTTGTTTATGACAATAATGCTAAAAACATTTTTTTTCCAAAATAAAATTGCAGAGTTACATGTTTTCAAACAGCCAACTAGGTACCTCTGGCGATGCATGAGAGAGAATCAACAATCACCTCCAGCTCCATTTTTATTAAAGCCAAGTACAAGTCCACCACCAAACAGAGAACAGGTGCACCCCATAACAAAAAATAAATATATCTAGATTAACCAAGAAAGAAACAGACAGAGGGCACTTCTTAACATCTTCAGGTGCATGTGTAAGGTAGATCTCCCTTTCTATACTTAGAGCAAAACAAAAACAAAAAATAAAGACAAGTATGTCATACAGGATAAATTCTATAAGCAGGTTAATCTTCTGTTTACTAAAAACTGGATGAGTTTGCAAACAAAGCCTAGGTTAGTTAAAGAAGCTGGTAGATACATTTACACAACATGGCAAGCTTAGATCCAATCTTTGCCAGGTTTCTGATCATTTACTCTTTGAATGCTGAAAATAGATTAATCCACTATAGAAATTAAGCTTGTTATAAAAAACACAGCCATTTTGTCATCCAGTGGGGACAAATATGGTTGGTATACTGAATATTTCTGTGGAAACTGATAAGGAATAAAATCCAGAGTATACATCCGATTTGCATTAAGACAAACTTCATAATGAAATGAAAATAGCTGTTACTTTTCAGCAAAGTACACTTGAATTGCCTTTTCTGGCAATATCAGAAGTAACACCGTGTGTTTGCACTCCATCTTCATGAGCTCCCCAAGAAGTTAACTACTGACTTGCACTATCTGATGGGTACCTTCTTGCAAATAAAAGTACACAATCTAGTACAGGCAACACTGTTGGAACCAGGCTTAGTATTGATATCATTTGATTAAGATCACTCAGGAAATTAATTTGCATTCAGTTATAATGGAGAAAACAAATGTAACAGATAAAATGGAGGCTGCAACCACCAGTGGTATCACCACTACCTCTTTTGGACAAGACCAGGATCAAATCCAGTCCATCTCTTTGCTGAATACAGGTGTTAGGAATATAAGTCACCTAACAGGTATTTGGGTTAGAAATATATAAACCAGAATAAACATTTTAGTACTATATCTTTAAGGGAATGCAAGAGCATGCAATTGGATGTGGTTTCTCAAACAGCCATAAGATGGAGCCAGAAACCTGGGTTGTTTAGTCTTAGTCTTCATCTCAGAAGAGAGTGTGTCTCGGTCTCTGTTTCCTTCTGTTGGAAAGTATTGCTGTTGCACCATTTCTTCTAATTGACTGATATTACTGGATTTAATGTAAGTCTAATACTGAACTGTTTTTGACACTGGACTTTGATATTTGGATTATCCCTGGATGAAAACTGACTGATTTTACCTGTGAATGACTTTTGGACTGCTTATTTTGGACTTTGCTTAACATTTCTGGAAGTAAAAACCTACATTTACTGTACAGTGTATCTGTGTGCTCTGTGTGTATTATTCCAACACTACCCTCTATACGTCTCCCTGTATGCGCTCATTCTCCTAACGGGGAATTACCTCAACAGGTAGTCCTCAACTTACAACAGTTCATTTAGTGACCATTCAAAGTTATAATGGCACTGAAAAAAAGTGATTTATGACCGTTTTTTCACAGTTACAACCTTTGCAGCATCCCCCATAGTCATGTGATCAAAATTCAGATGCTTGGCAACTGGTTCATAGTGTCAGGTAATCATCTTTTGCAACCTTCTGACTAGCAAAGTCAATGGGGAAGCCAGATTCATTTAACAATTGGGTTACTAACTTATCAACTGTAGCAAGAAAGGTAGAAAAATGGAGCAAAACTGAACAAATGCTTCACTGAACAAATGCTTCACTTAACAACATAAACTTTGGGCTCAATTGTGGTCATAAGTCAAGGACTCTCTGTACTATCAAACCTAAACTGACTGTTCCTGCCCCCCCCCCGACAAAGCCCTTCTGCAATATTTTCTAACACCCCCCCCAAAAAAAAAGAACCCAGAAGCTTCCTCACATCAAGTGAGGGATGGAGGCAACACAAGAGTGGCAGTACCACTTTACACTGCACCATTGATACCTCACTTAAACACTAATCCACCATGATGCAAAGATGTTGAGACTCTGGAAAGTGTGCAGAGAAGGGCAACAAACACAATAAAGGATCTGGAGGTTAAATCATATGATGAGCGGGAAAGAGATCTAAGTATGTCCAGGGTTGGGCTACTAACGGGTTCGCACCGGTTCAGGCAAACTGATTGTTAATTTTATGGCCAGTTCAACAAACCGTCAAATCCCATCCCTGACTGGCCTCACCCACCCCTCCCCCACTTCCAGGAGTCCCCATGAGGCCCATTTTGGATTGCAGGTAAGTGCAGGGCCTGTATGGAGGCTTGGGGAGGGAGAAAAACAGGCCTCCTGGAAGTTACAGAAGACCAGAAATGGGTCCGTTTCCAACCTCCAGGGAGCCTCTGGAGCCCAGAGAGGGCACCTCCCCATGGCCCATTTTGCAACCAGGGTGCTGCAAGAGGCCGAATGGGCCACGCCCACCATGGCCACACCCATCCCGCAATCAGGCAGAGAACCAGGTGTTAAATTATTTGAAGCCCACCCCTGGGTATATCTAGCCTAGAGAAGAATATGCGGGGGGGACGGGGACGTGAAAGCTGTTATCTCTCTTAATCTCTTGGAAGCAAAGAGTCATTTTCTGACAGTTAACAGCAGTCAATCAATGGAATAACTTGGCTCCTAGGGTTGTGCGTGCTCCATCGCTGCAGATTTTTTAAAAAATAGAATGGACAATCATTTGAGTATGATGGTATAAGACTCCTGCCTGGAGCAGGAGGTTGGACTAAAAGACTTCCAGGATTCCTTCCAGCCCTATAAATTCTATGATTTACCAGCCAATAGTAAAGCCCAAGTACAGCCCTTAAAGGAAATGGCAACCTAGAAAAACCCCAATCTTCCATCTTCTGTTATATTGACTGTTTCCTAGTATGATTTGATTGCTTATTGTATCCTATGCCTATTATCTGTTGCACCTGATGATTCTTGACTCTTGATGAATGTATTTTTCTTTTATGTACACTGAAACATTTCTACCAAGACAAATTCCTTGTGTGTCCAATCACACTTGGCCAATAAACAATTCTATTATATTCTGTTCTGTTCCTCTTCTGTTCTGTTCAGCTGATGACCTCAACATTCCATCTTCCTCACAATGGACTTTCCCAACTCTGATTCCCTCTTGAAAGGGCCATGGTGGCCATGCGCATACAAACTGTAAATCACCAAACCGGTAGTTACACTGGTCAGATCCCACCCCTGATGAGTTCCATGTGGAAGAAACAAATTCAAGGACTTTTTTTTCCCTTTAGAAACTAAAATAGAATCTCCTATCCCTTTTTAGGCCATTCGTCAGCCAGAGGCTGTAACACTGAAGTCCTCTTATACACTGATGCAAAAGTCTTCATTTAGTCAAAAATGAAGAAGATGAAAAGTGTGTGTATGCCATTAAAAATAAATGTATAGAATGGAGGGGCTCATTACTATAATACATGGGAAGCACGGTCATTTCAGTTGTCCACTTAGCTGGCAGCAGTTTTATTAATTAAGTATGAATATTTAGTTATATTGCTGGATTGATGCATAATATTTTTTTCAGGGTCATTTTTAAAATAATAAACTCTAAAAAATCTATTCCAGAACTTCCAAAATCCCACTTTTTCATTTTCTTCTATCTTCTTGCAAGGAACCATGTTCTTCTTTTTTTCAGCCCTCGTAATACGATGCCATGATAAAACCAATATGGAATATATTACAAAAATAAGATTGTGAACTTTGGTTCCAAGAGCTATCCACTTGGAATAAATGAAATAAACCATGAATTGTTTTGAGTGATACTATTTGACCTCAGGTGATAGGGAGAGAAAGGGAAATGGATCTTTCAGAATTTGGCTGAAAGGATACAGGAGAATACAGAATTACACAGAATAAGAGGAAAACTGGCAAAATACATCAATCCATTTTTCTTGGTACATTTATTCACATTTTGGAAAGAACAAAAAAGCAATAAGCAATCCTGTCAGGTTAAATAATATATTGTACCACATTAAAACAAAAGTTCATCACTCTGAATAAAAAAAGCAAGGATTTTGTTTCACCTCAAAAGATTCTTTAAAAAGAAAGAAAAAAGATGAAGTAGGACATTATCTGAGCCATTTTGTTGATTGTGTTGTCAGATCTGACAGGCAATTTTAAACTCAACCATGAGTTCCCATATTTTATTAACACGTTTTCTGGAAGATTCTGTCTTCTACTCACCCCATAATACAAAGAGCAAAGAAAAGATTAATGAAGAAGCCTTTCTGATAACAAATGGGACTGCCCAACTCTGTTTAACATACCATTAATAAGGCATCAGTTCAACAACTTAAGCGCTGTTTCCTACACCTTCAGAAATTCCCACTGGTTCAACCCAGCATGCTAAGATGTGTGAAATATCACAATCTTGAATACTTTTCCAGGAGTTGGCCAGTGGTCCTCCTCTCTATTTTACATGCAGAACCTTTTATTTTTCATGCCAGGATGATCCAGGGCTTAAAGCCAGGTATCAAAATCTGTTCATCTCTGGCTGTTAACCAGATCTCTTTTATTGCAAGCAGACCGACATTGCACAGAAATTCAGGTAGATCACATAGTTTATTCTTCCATCCTGCTAGATTCCCCGTTAATATATGAATCATTGTAATATTAATTGTAAGGTGCAAGAAATCAGGAGAAGAAATAGGATTCAAATAGGATTACAGGATTCAAAAGTATTACAAGTTCATTTCAAGGTTCCTATACACAAGAATCTGATCTACTCATGGTCAAGGCAAATTGGTGCCTGAAAACAGTCAAGGGGAATGCACTTAGGTCAAGGGGAATGCTCTTTCGGAGCGTAGGGACTCCAGACTGATTATGCATTTGATCCCACCATCAGGCTCAGTCTGGTTATGTCCTACATCAATCATCTCTGTGAGAGAACAAGAAGGGGAGCTAGCTGGGGATGGCTTGTAATGCATCCCTTTCAGTTAGTCATCTGAGACTGAAGGAACCTGATGTATTCACATATGCAAACTGATTGGTTACTTGGGTTTCCCTTGAAGATTCTGTATAGCAAAGCAGCTTGCCTGGTCTATGACATTCTTCACCACGCTGACTTCTTTCATTGCAATGTTTTTTCTGATGTCCAACACTGTTTTACAACACTGCCAAACTATTACTAAGACTGTATTACTATTATTCTCATCCTTCCTATTACCTATCTTCTCCTATTTGTAACCATAATCTTGTTGCTTGTATCTTTACAATTTTTATTATTTTATTTAGTTTCCTTGTATGATTTGATTGCTATTTAGTATCCTATGACTATCACTAAGTGTTGTATCTTATGATTCTTGATGAATGTATTTTTATGTACACTGAGAGCTTATGCAGTGAAGGCAAATTCCAATTACACTTGGCCAATAAAGAATTCTATTCAGTTCTGTCCTGTTGTATTCTATGTGCAATGCACTCGTGTTAAGGTCGCTCATCTTACATCTAGTGTTACAAGGGGTCTGAAGATCTCTAAGATTTGATTGGGTTGGCTGAGCGAGAGGTGTTGCTAGACTGTTCATGACAATAGGGATCATCCAGAGTTTTGAAACTCTTGATTTCAAAGGCAATTTCGAAGAGGACTGAATAGTTAGGTGAGATTGGGGTTAACTCAGTGGTGGTATTCTACTAGTTCGGCCCAGTTCTGCTGAGCTGGTAGCAGCGATGAGCAGCAAAGACCAAAATGGTTCTCTCCGCCACTCTGCTGTTGGGCCCACCCGCCTGGGCTCCCATACTCACCTTTATCCTCCGCTTTTGAAGTGCAGCTGCTTTGCACAACCGGGAGAATGCAGGCTTGCAAGAGGTGAGTTGGAATGCCTCTACACCTGTGCAAAGTGCACATTTGATGTGCACGCTCGCAGAGTGTGTGAACATGCACAAAGCGCATCCACCAAACCGGTGGTAAAACTTTTTGAATCCCATCACCGGGTTAACTGTAAGGGTGACAACTTACTATGAACATGTTCTATTGTTTCCTTTGTATCCACTTGTGTATTTGTATTAGCTTTATACCTTTGATATGGTCAGGTCAAATGACTAATCCAATCAAGTTTTTATCCTTATTCCACATGTAGTAGTTGATTCTACTTCTATTTTGCCAGTGGGAGAGTGTCCTTCCTTGTATCTGAAAACAGTGAACAGCTATACATGTCTCTGTCCTCCAAGAAACCAATGTGGCCATGGGTCTCAGAAGCAATGGCTCAAAGATCATAACTATAAAAGTTAAACACTGTTGGAATCTGATTTTCACAAGAGAAAACTGTTTGGTAAACTCGGGCAGAATTCTTGAACATGCCACATCACTGTTGATATGAAAGTTAGGAAGAAGAGACCCAGAAAATAATATGTATAATGGACATATGTGCATATGGATTTTGTAAGTCATTTTTAAACTTAATTCAGCATGAGGATTGTGGAGTGAGTAATTGCTATTGACAACTACTGTTATTACTACTACTCTCTAGTATCTGTTCCCTGATAGGATGATATCATTCTAACAGTTGAGAAGATGCTGCTATTCCCTTCCCTGTCCAACAGTCAATAAAGGTTGGAAATGTACAGAGCTGAAGGGCAAAGATAGGTCATGAGAAAAACAAGTGAATATGGGCACTCTGGTTTTCATTAGAAAATAAACGGAGTTTTATTAGAAAAAGGGTCTTAAGACCCTTTCTAAGCAATTTTAATATCAGAAATGGATACCCTAATATTCTGAGCTAACCAAACAATTTATTTTGGCTAAAATGAAAATCCAATTCCCACACACAAGCATTTTCTCATTAATTCATTCGACATGTCATTTTGTCTTTCTTTGCTCCTACTCATTTTCCCATTCCTTTATCGTATATACTGAAGTCCTGTTCCAATTTCTTCTGTATCATTAGCCTCTGGAAAATCTGTTTTCTATTTGAAAGGAACCACTTTGCTAATGCAAGTGCCAGCAAAGAGGACAAAGTGCCAGTTTAATACAGCTGCCTTATCTTAAATATATGAAGGAAATACACACGGCAACTGACAAAAACACAACAGAAGAAGCATCATATCTTACATGCAGCATACATGTGCCAGGGTGAACCCTTTTGGCCTTCTGAAAGGCTGAAGACTTGGTAAGTGGTCTAGGGAAGGAAGGAAGGAAGGAAGGAAGGAAGGAAGGAAGGAAGGAAGGAAGGAAGGAAGGAAGGAAGGAAGGAAGGAAGGAAGGAAGGAAGTTAACCCCTTGGTTCAAAAAAAATGTTGCTTCTTACTAAGCCTTTTAAAATAAAACCACATAACAATGGAAATGGCTGTTCCCAATTTTATAATCCACCACAGTGTAACACTGATGTAGGGCAGGAATTGAAAAACCTGTGATATTCCCAATATAGCTGGCTTGTAATTCCCAACATTGACTGTGATGGCTAAAGCTGCCAGGAGTCATTACTAACTCCCTACTCCTAAGTTTGGAAGCCCTTTCTTCACTCCCTTTTATAAAAACAAATAATAAAGCCCCACAGCTCCGCTTGGCACACTGTCCTGAACTTCTCTGCATCAAGCATTTTCCTTTCCCCTTTAAATCATCTTCTATAAACAACATTTATCCCCAGCAGAACACTATATAATTGGTGTTGACTCAGCTCTGCACACCAGAGACAGACAAACCTGAATTCATTCTTGGGAATTTGCAAACTTGTTGATGCAAGGGGAAAAAAAGTTTTTCTCAAGGAAGTATAGAAGAAAAGGTGTGGGCTTTGCAAATTTGCTTGCTATTTTGAAGAATCCCTAGCCATTGTCCTTTCAAGATCAGAGGCAGTTCATTCTTTTCAGGTTTGTTTTTCTTATCCTGATGCTATCCAGATATGTTGCATTACGATTCGCAACGGAATTCTTCTGTTTAAAGTCTCTGGAAATGTACAGCGTTTGTTTTTAGGCAGTATAAGCAATAACAAATAAGACACCAACATCCAAATGATTGCAACAGTACAACAGATTATGTTCAATTAAAAAAATAGACATTAAAAAGGCTCCCTCAGAAAATTATACAAATTATACCATAATTCATGCATTCATTACTTTTCTAAAGGCTAAAAGAAAGCAAGTTATTTATAATCCACCACAGTGTAGCACTGATGTAGGGCAGGAATTGAAAAACCTGTGACATTCCCAATATAGCTGGCTTGTAATTCCCAACATTGACTGTGATAGCTAAAGCTGCCAGGAGTCATTACTAACTCCACAGTCCTAAATTTGGAAGACCTTTCTTCACTCCCTTTTATAAAAACAAATAATAAAGCCCCACAGCTCCGCTTGGCACACTTTGCCCAGAATATAAAGGTTCTCCTTACTATATATTTCCAAAGTTATTTCTAAGAGACTGAGTCAAATGTAACTAAGAACAGTTGAATTAAAGGTGTTTGATGTTGTTTAGTTCCCAAGCAATTTCTCTCACACAATACTCATAACAGGAAGAGACAGGAATAGCATTATAAAAATCAAACAAGTTGACTTTCTGCACTTTTTTGTCAAATGCAGATATCAATTAAATCTTCTGGGCTTCTGCCGTTGCCAATTGGCATAAAAACAACTCGACATAAACAAAGGGCTATTAACTTTTATTTTGTATATCAGAATAGAGCTGGAAGGGACCTTGGAGGTCTTCCAGTCCAACCCCAGCTCAAGCAGGAAATCTTATACCATTTCAGGCAAGTAGCTAATTCACTTCTTAAAATCCTCCAGTGATGAAGTACCCACAACTTCTGAAAGTAAGTCGCTCCACTGGTTAATTGTCCTCACTGTTAGGAAATTTCTCCATAATTCCAGGTTCTTCTTCTCTTCTTGCTTAATTTCTATCCATTCCATCCATTGCTTCTTGTCCTGCCTCTGGTGCTTTGGAAAATAAGTTGACCTCCTCTTTTTTGTGGCAGCTCCACAAATACTGGAATACCGCTAGTCCTTCTTCTCTCTAGACTAGTCATAGACTAGCCATTTTAAAGCTTTAAGGAGATTCCACATTACTAAATTCTGCTAACCAGTTAACTCTCTTAATCGAATACCATATTTATTTATTTATTTATTTATTTATTTATTTGGTTTGTCAATTGCTTACAAGATAATAGGTATAAGTAAAAACATGGATACATATAATACATGGATACATATTAGAAAAATAAAAAAATAAAATAAACAATAGGACAGGGACGGTAGGCACATTGGTGCGCTTATGCACGCCCTCTATGATGAGAGGGCATATATGATATGCCCTCTCAAAACTTGGCTGAAGGACATTAATGTGATATCAAGCAAACCTAATGCAGAAACTCTTTGCATGATTGTACACAGACATGATTGTATACAGCCAAGTTTGTGAGTTAACATGTACACATCATTTAGTTTAAACGTTATGCAATGCTGTAACAAGTGCTAATTTACTGCCGTTTGTACCACTGGATCTATAAAAATCTGTCTCTTCCTTTTTATTTATACATAAATTATCCATTTAACTGAGATGTTTTGTTGCCTATCTAAGCATACCCCATAAATCATTAGTTGCTTTCTTTTTCCTGTGCTGAGTTACTGCTCCGTAATGAAAGGGAAAAAGAACAAGAAAAGAAAATTGGAGCTCAGAAAGCTATCTTTAATGAACTAATTAATAAAATCTCCTCTCAGACATTATGTAGGAACATCTACAGACTCATTTTCATTATTCAGGCTGACATTTCTTCACAAACACCCCAGTCTTCAGAATATTGAGTAAGCGAGTTTTGTTTTAACTTCCCCCTCCATCATTTGCCATGGACCCTTAAACTTTAGGCAAATTCAGTGGGGAAAGGAACAGTCCTATCAAAATAAATGTATTAGCATTAGTCTGGAACTGACCACTGGTGGGATTCAAAAAAAATTTACTACCAGTTCTGTGGGCATGGCATGGCATGACTTGGTAGGCATGGCAGGGGAAGGATACTGTAAAATCTCCATTCCCACCCCACTCCTGGGGAAAGGATACTGCAAAATCCCATTCCCTTCCCACCCCACTAACCTGCTTTCCAGCTCCGTTCTCCTGTGCAGGGCAACAAAAGAAGACCTAGCCAATCAGCTGGGACTTGGGAGGCGGGGCCAGTCAGAGGTGGTATTTGCCAGTTCTCCAAACTACTCAAAATATCCACTATCGGTTCTGCAGAACTGGTCAAAACCTGAATACCTAACATCAAAAACATCATCAAAAAAGCACAGCAAAAAATGTTCTTTCTGCACCAACTCAGAAACTCAAAACTGCCCAAGGAGCTGCTGATACAGTTCTACAGAGGAATGATTGAGTCTGTCATCTGCACCTCTATCACTGTTTGGTTTGGCTCTGCAACCCAACAGGACAGACACAGACTTCAGAGGATAATTAGGACTGCCGAAAAAACAATTACTACCCATCTGCTTTCAATCGAGGACCTGTATACTGCAGGAGTCAAAAAGAGGGCTGTGAAAATATTTACAGACCCCTCATATCCAGGACATAAACTGTTTCAACTCCTACCCTCAAAACGACGCTATAAAGCACCGCACACCAGAACAACTAGACACAAGGACAGTGTTTTCCCCGAACGCCATCACTCTGCTAAACAAATAATTCCCTCAACACTATTCAACTATTTACTAAGTCTTCATTACTATTACTATTAATCCTCCCATCCTTCTTTCCTTTCTTCCATCTCCTCCCACTTATGATTGTATGACTATAACTTTGTTGTATGTATCTTTTTTATTGACTATTATTAATATGATTTGATTGCTTATTGTACCCTATGACTATTATTAAATGTAGTACCTTATGATTCTTGACTCTTGACGAATGTATCTTTTATTTTATGTACACAGAGTATTTGCACTAAGACAAATTCATTGTGTGTCCAACCACACTTGGCCAATGAAGAATTCTATTCTATTCTATTCTATTCTATTCCTATTCTATTCCTATTCTATTCTATTCTTATACTACCTCTGGAACTGACATATAAAAAAAAGTAAAGATTTCCAGTTCTAAGGGTGGACAATTTCCCAGTTAATAGGCCTGAGTCACAAATGAAGTGTCCCAGGATAATTTATTGAAGGATCTAATCTGAGTCAGTCACCCAGATCAGTGATACTAGTCTTGCAAGTTTTCGAACTCGCGTTGGTACCCATTCTCTTTCTGATGTTTCTCTAGCAACTGTGGCTGGCATCCTCAGAAGTGAAAGTGGTGCCAAATAGTTTGCATTCTTGGACCTGGAGGTTTATTCACAGTCACTGACACCCTGGTCTGTGTACTGAATGGTGTTACCTAGTTTCATAATGAAACGTCTGTAAGAAAACCACCAAGCTAAGAAAACTCCAAGAATCCTGACCTGGTCACTGCTTTTATATCTTAGTACAGACTCAGCTAAATGACATCATAGGAAGGAGTCAACCCATCCTGGGCTCTCAATGCAGCATGGAGGAGAATCGTTAAGAATCAAGAATCATAACGTACAACACTTAATGATAGCCATAGGGTACAATCAATAATCAAATCATACTAGGAAACAGTCAGTATAAATCGTAAGGATACAAGCAACAATGTTACTGTCCTACAATCACAAGTGGGAGGGGACAGGTGTTAAGGAGTGATGAGAAGATTAACAGTAATCGTAGTGTATACTTTGTAAATAGTCGAACAGTGTTGACTGGTCTACAGGTAGTCCTGTAGACTTACAACAGTTCATTTACTGACTGTTCGAAGTTACAAAACATCCCCATGGTCACATGATCAAAATTTGGATGCTTGGCAACTGGCATGTATTTGTGATGGTTGCAGTGTCCAAGAGTTCACCTTTTGTGAACTTCTGACAAGCAAAGTCAATGGGGAAGCCAGATTGACTTAACAACCTTGTTACTAACCTAACAACTAGCAGTAACAGCTGTGGAAAGATCACAAAATGGGGCAAAATGAACTTAACTGTCTCGCTTAGCATCAGATTGTGGTTGTACGTCGAGGGCTGCCTGCAATGTAAACACATTTTACATGGAGTTGCTCTTGAAGATCATCTGGAAATTAGAACTGGTCCAAAATGCAGTGGCACTTTTAAGTACCACACAATTTGTCCAGGTCATACCGTTGTTGGGTGAGCTGCACTAGCTTCCAGATTCTTTTCTGGTGCAATTTAAGATGCTGATTATCATGTTTAAAGCCCTATATGGCTCAGGGCCAACTTATTTGTGGGACTGCCTCTCCCTGTATCTACCTGTTTTACCAGATTTTACCTTCCCTTAAATGTTGGCATCTAGCAGGATTTAGCATGGGAAAAGTGAAATTGTAAACTCATTAAACTTTATTAATATATAAGGATCTGCTGTTTTGAGGGACACTGGGAGTTTTTGTGATAATTTAATGTTTTTCCTTTTTTTTCTTGTAAACTTTCCATATTTATGTTGCACTATATATGTCTTTCAAATGATTGAATATTCTCATATTGCACTGCTTTGTTTTAAAATTCTTCTAGTGATTTTAAGACTAGACAATATATTTTGAAACTCCTTGCTTAGGAAGTTTAAGAACTTTTGAAGTTGTTCTTTACTGTTATTCATACACTTTATCTTTCTATTCTTTTCTTTTCTTTTCTTTTTCTTTTCATAGATAAAGGCTGAAAGATTAGCTTACTAAAACAGTGTTTGAGACAAACTGAAGACTGGCCTTTATAGATTCTAGACTTCTAAAACAATCACACCATCGTTATCTTTTTTCAATGACTTCACTGGAACCATTTCTATTGGGTATATAGATTGTAGCCTTTAGGATACTAAGAAACTAGAAGGAGAACAGATGTACATCATCCAGAGAGGGATGGACAGTCTAGAAAAATAAAGAAAGAGACAGAGGGAAGGAGAGAGGGAGGGAGGGAGGGAGGGAGGGAGGGAGGGAAGGAAGGAAGGAAGGAAGGAAGGAAGGAAGGAAGGAAGGAAGGAAGGAAGGAAGGAAGGAAGGAAGGAAGGAAGGAAGGAAGGAAGGAAGGAAGGAGAAAGAAAGAGAAAGAGAAAGTTGAGTTTGACAATCTTGTCCCAAGGCAGGAAGGCAGGAAACTTTGAAAAACTAATCCTTTAAAAGTTATGGACAGCTCCCAGGTTTTATAGTAATATAGGATTACCAGATCTTTGCTGCAAACAGATCACCAATAGATGGTAGCCTAGAGTGATTTGTTGTCTCTTTGCTGCCATCTAGCAAGTTCCAGATTCTTTGATACTACCAAAATCACAGCTGGAAATCACAGGATTCAGATACTGCCAAGCACTCATGATTTTTTTTTTTTTGAAAATTTTATTGATTTTTAAAAACAAACAAAAACAAACAAAACATAAAACATAAAAACATAAAACATCTTTTTTGAAAGCAGCATAATCCCAGGTTACATCTCTTTGTACAGACACAAATTTAAGTTCATGCTCATTATTATATTCCATTCCATATCTTATTACTGTTCTACATTTTCTATATAGCTTCTCCTCTCTTTTAATTTTCTTAATTGGATACAAAGTTGGAAAGCAACAGAAAAGGGGAATACAGAAGAGGGAAAAGGAGGTGGAGAGACAGGGGGGTAAAAAGGGGAGAGAGAAGAAGAAAGGGAAGAAGGAAAAGAAAAGAAGTTACAAAGGTTTGGAGCAAGATGTAAAGAAACAGGACTTATTCAGAGATAATGAGTGAAATTGTATTATTATATTTGTAATAGAAATAATATTAGAAAATTGGAAACAACGTATGATTAAAAAGTTGGATAAAATAGTCAGTGCAATTTAGTGAAACTTTTGTGAACAAAATAAATGAAATAAAATAAATGAGAGAATTGAATCAGGAAGGAACAGGAACATTTTAATTACTCAATGTTTTATAAAATATAAGTGAAGTGGGAGGGAATTAATTATGGAAAGTTTATAAGTGTTTCCATAGAAGTATGATACTTATCTGAAAAGTAATGTGTAAAACATTAAGATTTAAATGAATATTAATGTTAATGATAAAATTGAATTGGTATGGATTGCTGTTTTAATTATATTATACATTTATAATTTTTTCTTTTTTCAAAATACAGTGTGTGGTTTTAGAATGTACCAAGCAGAATCCGAACGGAAGTTATATATTATATTAAGTGTTATAATTTTAGGGGAAAGATATAAAGGCATTATACTCCAATCAGTGATTACAGGAGAAATTTTGTTTAATGAGAGAAGACGGTAGACAGTTCAAACAGGACAAACAAAGAATATAAGTACAATGATTTGAATTGAGATGAAATAAATAAAATAAAATTAACCAAGCACTCATGATTTAATACAAGTGAAACATTTATGACATCTTAACTCTCCACCATAAAGAGAGAAAAATAAATCTGCCATCATCTTTTATAATGCTCAGGCACTTATGACATCTGTCAGAAAAATTATCCTTGCAGACTGTGTCAGCCCTTCCAGCAAACCAAACAGAAAACACAACTAATTCTACTTAATGTAAGGCTACATTGATAGAATCTTGCAAGCATGAAGGCACAAACTTTCCACCTCCTCATTAAACTACTTGAGCCAATAGAGCAAGGGTCTTCAAATTTGGCAGCTTTAAGACTTGTGGACTTCAGTTCCCAGAATTCGTCTTCCAGTCATGTTAACTCAGGAATTCTGGGAGTTGAAGTTCACAAGTCTTAAACTTGCCAAGTTTGAAGACCCTTCCAATACAGCAAGCCTTCCTAAGTCCTTCTATGACCATAAGTGACTGTGGGCTCCTTCCACTGTTGTCTGATTGATTCTAGCAATAAGCGTGTGTCCTTTCTTCCCCCAAGGGAAGAATGATTACATTCCATTATTCAAACTATTATCAAAAAAGAAACAAAAAAAAAAGATGTCTGGCTAACTTTCCATTGAAATGCTAGAGTTCTAGGAACAGATGTTAGCAATAATAGAGGAGGCAAGAAGAACCTTTAGATTTCATACTTCAAACTGCTAATTATTGTTCATGGATGAATTTTGCAGTCAGAAGACATAATGAAAAATCTTTAATTTCCTAACATAGAGACAGACTTAACCATAATTTCAAGTGGGAAATCATGACTGTCCTAGACCAAGCCGAGTCCCAAAGCACTAAAGAATCCCTGAAGGCTAGCACTTTGAGAAATCAGCCATCAATAAACACATAGACATAAACAACATTAATGTGCAAAAGAGACAATTAACAAGCTAAAAAAGAAACAAAAAGATCAAAACCCCTCCCCACCAGTAATCAACATGCCGACGAACATCGATTAATACCAGGATTAATACCAGACCAACAATCAAAACATGAACAATGCCCCAATTAAGGAACTGCCAAACAAGCTAACAATAAACAGCCCAACCAAAAAACTTCCAAGATCATTCCCACCAACACCGACAGGGTCAACCACTAGAATATAAATTGAGAACAAACCCCATTCCCTACTCAGGGGTAGGACTCTACCAGTTCGGACCAGTTCTATAGAACCAGTTGTTATGATTCTGCACAGTTCGGAGAAGCAGCAAATTGTGCCCCTGACTGGCCTCACCCACCTCTCTCTGCCCACTCCTCCCCTCCCCGCCCAGTCAGTCTTTATCGCGTATGTGCGATATCGCTGACTGCATTCTTCCCCTCCCACTCACTCCTTAAAGTATTTCCTTTTTTTCTCCTCCCAACGATTAGTTGTTTTGATGATCAGCTGTGACGGGATCTCCCTCGCTGTCCTACTACTTCGCCCAGGAGGCTTCCCTGAGGCCCAGAAGGCAAAAACATTGGGGGGGGGGGGGGCGCTGCAAAAAAGAAGCCATGCCCACTTAGCCACGGTTGTTAAAAAATTTGAATCCCACCCCTGATGTTACCTAGTTTGGGTAATGAACCATCTGCAAGAAAACAACCAAACTCAGAGAGCACCAAGGACCCCTCATTCAAATTCAGCTGTTTCACGACAGAGCTGTATATGATACATTCCTGTAAACAGTAGGACCAATTGAAACTAGAAATTTAGAGGGCACCCTGTAGAGCAGGTGTGTCAAACTCTTATTGCCATGGCGGTGTCACACAACATATCGCAACTTTTTTCCCCTTCACTAAACCAGGCATGGGTGTGGCGAGTGCATGAATGCATCCGACCCAAGGGCTGGGAGATTAACAGTCCTGAAGTAGAGAGAACAACAGATGAAAAGTGATTCTAGGGGCAAGGGATGATTCACACACTCATCATCAAATTATATGCACTAACAGAAATGTGAAGACCAAAGATGCTTTTCCAAAAGGCAAAACAACTTTTCTTGGTGTTTTTTTTTCCTTGAAATTTTTTTTGCTTCTTATCCAAAAAGTTTCTTCAGTCCTGTCAGTTCTGTTCTTCAGTTCAGAACTGAAAAACCTTCTTGAATAAGAACAGAAACATTTTCAAGGGGAAAAAAAACCAAGAAAAGTTGTTTTGCCTTTCAGGAAAGTACTTTTGGAACAACCATGCCCTGAATGATTAAGAGTCTCCACAGACACAAAAAAGTGAAGGATAAACTCCAGTGTGGTAATGTGGTTGTATCAAGGAAGCTAAATTCTACTGCAGGACTAATTTTTTCCCATTTTTATTTTTTAAATTCCAGCAATCAAAAGATTGCAAAGTGATGGAGCCTCCAGCATTTTTGTTGATGAGAGATTGAGAAGAAAATTTCTGTTTTGGTTAAAACAAGAAACCAGAAAGATATTACACCACTGATTTTTTTTTCTGATCATTTTTTATCCCACCTTTATTTTGCTAACAGCAGCAAGTTTCAGGATATGCACAACATTCTTGGTTTTTCTTTTTCTTGAAGACATTTCACCTCTTACGCAAGAAGCTTCCTTAGTTCTAACTAAGTAGTGGGGAAAGGAAAGCATACCCTTTGCAGTCAGTCATTAGAATTCTGAGGATCCCAATGAATCAGGATAGAATTCAAAACTCCATCTGCACCTGACAGAAAAGGGCCACTCCTTTGAAGACAGCAAGGTTCACATTCTGGACAGCGAGAACCACTGGTTTGAAAGAGAAGTCAAAGAAGCTATCTATGCAGGGGTGCGATTCAACCTGTGTAACAACCGGTTCGGCGAGCACACCAAACGTGCACTTTGCACGTGCGCAGACCTTCTCTTTGCTACTGACCTTCTCCAGCAATCTCTGTGTGTTAAACAGCTGGCGTGCGGCAATCCACTGTGCCCACGAATCAGCTGAGTTTGAAAATCAGGATATAAAGCACAGACTAGAGCCAGGGCAGGCAGGTGGGCCCAACAGCTGATCCTTGGAGTGAACCCGTTTGCTCACAGCTGATCCTTGAAGCTAAGGTTCGCCTGAACTGGGCCAAACCAGTAGAATCCCACCCCTATATCTATGTCAAAAATGAACAGCTCTCCCTCAATAGAGGGAAGGGATAAGACTCCTTAGCAGTCCCATGATGGTTCCACTCTCTCATTCAGATGACTCTGGGGACACCAATTAGCCCGCAGGGCTAATTGAGTGTTAAAAATAAAAATCCAGTGGCCTTTCTTTTAAAGCACCTTTAGGGCAACCATGAGCTGGGTGACTGAGAACCTCCACAGACATGCCAATTTTAGTGTTTATTTATTAAAGTTATATCCCACTTTTCCTTCAGGTGCTCAATTTTTCCCCTCAGCAACAACCCCAAGAGAAGTTGACTGGCCAAAAAGTACCCAGTGAGTCACTATGGTTGCAATTGGATTCAATCCAGATTTTCCATTTTCAACATCCAACAACTTTTAAATTTGTAGTCATTATACATATGAAAGTAACTGGTATTTTCTAGGATCTGCACCAGTAGTGGGATTCAAAATTTTTTACTATCGGTTCTGTTCAGGTGTGGCTTGTTGGGCGTGGCAGGGGAAGGGTACTGTAAAATCTCCAGTTAGAAGTGGTATTTCCCAGTTCTCCGAACTATTCAAAATTTCCACTACTACCGGTTCTCCAGAACTGGTCAGAACCTGCTGAATACCACCTTTGATCTGCACCCATTATTATCATCAAGGTTATCTTTTCCTTCAGACATGTCTATCACTCAGATAAACAAAGAACAGAAGACAATATGCAGAAAGAATCACTGAGATTCAGTATCTGGCACAGACAGCAAGAGCCTTTGAAGGCTCTTGATAACTGCATATTATCAAATGCAAGAACACTTTCATCTGATGTCAGAAATGTCAGCGCTAATTATGTGGATCAATCAAGAGTCCCCATTCTCTGGACTAATTCGGATGCAAAAATCTGTTAAAATCCTTCATGTCAGCCTCTCACAATCTGGAACCCTGAAATATATTGGGACAGTACCTCCTAGCCTTCTAACTAATTGGGAGGGAAATTACTAAATGAAGCAAATTTCAGAATATGTACAGTGCCCCACAGCAGAATTTGGCAGTCCTTATTTCCCTCATATTCTCTGACAGAATACTATAGAGGATTCCCAAGTTTTACATATGCATGGATTTATCCACCTCAAAGGATTTTTGTGATAAGAATTCACACACACACACACACATACACACACACGTATAATTGTTACTATGAATGTATGCATATATATATATATATATATTTATATTTATATTTATATTTATATTTATATTTATATTTATATTTATATTTATATTTATATTTATATTTATATTTATATTTATATTTATATTTATATTTGTAGATTTACTATGAATGTATACATGTATATATTTGCAGATTTTCACGGGTACAGGTATTCAGGTCTTGGCATGTTCTGGTCTTTTCCTGTGTAAGATTGAGATATCTTAGCGACGTTTCATCGAGGTCCCACTCGCCATTTTCAGGCTGGTGCTTTCAGCTTCATGCTGCTTTCAGAGCTGCTGTCTCTCTATAAATACTGGTGGGGAGGTTTCAACTTTTTTCAAGCATGAATAGAAGAGATGACTCTACCAGACTGTCAATTATCTGGAAGCCTGCACTCACAAACAAAAAAAATCTCCACACTACAAGCCAAGCAAACACCTAGACACAAACAGACACGCACACCCCCGATACCTCCAGCCCAAACACACCCCAAACAGCCACCCAGATGAAACCTAGCTTCTTAATAAATGATAGCCGGCCATTCACCAGAAGCCAAGCCGCACTACAAGTCCCCAATATACGAAACACAATGTTGCCAGCCAATCAAGACAAAAAAACGCTACAGACAGAAGATATTAGAAACACCAATCAAGCAGAACACAGCAAACTCCAAAACCAATAAACACAGACCAAGACTCCCAACCAATCAGGATGAAGAAAAAACCATTCTAATACAGCACAAGGCTAGCACCAAATTTAAAACAGAAATGGCTGTGAAAGCCTGACACACAGACAAACCCAATACACAAGCCTGATGATAGCAGATAAGATTCTGCCAAAACGTTGCTACAACTTTAAAAGCACAACTATAATGACGTGGGAAAATACCCGAACAAAGCTGAATGCCATATATGTATGGTATTAAACACACACACACACACACACCTAGGATACACAGTCTTTAACTCTGTGTCAAATTAGCATCTCATCTTTCTTTGGGAGGTAGGGGGGTGGAGAGGGATGTCGATGCCTAGAGCAGTGTGGTGAAACTGTGGCTCTCCAACTGATGCTGACATCTCTCATTGGCCACTAGAAATGTGGCAGCTCAATTTTTAAAAATGGACAAATATGGGTGGGGGGGGAGGAAATGGCTTTTTGTATTTCTTCCCCCAAATCTTCCCCCTTTCCTGCTTTGCTGGGAAATTCTCAGGGAAAGGAGCCCAAACCAAAATAAGTATGATAAGCTTAGTGGAGGCTTAACACACCTCTTTTCAATCACTGTTTTCAAAAGAGGGAAAGCAAGAAATCGGGCTTTGATCATACCACTGGAATCATATTTCAGCGGCACCATCTGAAGACTGAAGTTGGTGTCTCTGAAACATCTTTGCTGTCATCTCAACATGGGACAAAATGATTCTGAAACAAAGGAAAATTCCCATTGTAAAGAATTGTGATCATTTGACTTGAAGAGAAAGGCAGACGTCCCACTGAGAAACCTTGATCATGAAATCTGATATGGGAGAACTACTCTGCCTAAACACGCCCTTAACTTTGCATGGTTTGAAGGGAACAGAGGAAAAATCCTTGCACCAGCAGTGGGATCCTACCTGTTCCACTACAGGTTCGGTGATTGTACGTGCATGTGTGGGCACCTAACGTGCACACACAGCTTTCCCCACATCAGCTGAGACCTGCAGCACCAATCAGCTGAGAGGATAAAGAAGAAAAAAGCGCAGGCATAGGTGGGACGGCCTATCCTGCGCTTTTCCTTCTCCTCTCAGCTGATCGTCAGAGGCTTTTGTTACTACTGGTTGGGCCAAACCGGTCCAAACCGATAGCATACCACCACTGCCTTGTACCATCCTGCTATGTGCATTCTGTAATTCTACCTTTGGATGGATGGAAAGGATTTGAAACAAAGTTAATGCAAGAGAAAAAAAAGAAAAAAAAAAGCATTTGGTTGTAATTTATGGTTTCTCTCTACAAAGTTCTTTTTTCTCATTGCTTAATCTAAATTCTATGCAGTTTTACAGGGCCAAGGCTGCAGCTTAGAACCAAAATCAAAATGGAATAAATTAGCTAGTTAATGTCTCATAAAGACTGCTGCCAAAGTTACCCTCGGAGAAAATATTAAATCATATTGACTAGCCTGTTTGCATTCCTAGATGCATAATGCTCTGCCCTCACATGTCCTGGATTTTTCTGTTTTCTCAACCCCTGAAGAGCATGTAGTTTGAAATGACATTTAGGGACAAATTTAAGGGATAGCAGCAATGGCAGAGGATAAATCTAATTTTCGGTAATATTCAGGTGTTTAAGATTACGCATCAGGCACAGAGATATGAAAATGAAACATAAATACTGAAATTTTATGGGTTATAAATCACAAGCTTATTATGGTTTAACAATCACAATGTTTATTAACAACCTTATTAGATTGTTCTTACAGAAGAGAATATTTGTACCTCAGGGTTGAACTATGGAGTCCTTGGTGCTATCTGAGTCTGGTTGTTTTCTTGGAAATCTTTCATTACCCAACTAGGTAACACCATGGGTGTTAGCATGGTACTTTACATTTGCTCTGTTGGTGTTACTTAGTTGGGTAATGAAAGCTCTACAAGAAAACAACTAAGAATATGAAGAACCCTAATGTTTTTTTACATATACACCTATTGGGTACACCTTGGAACTGGGCTTCAGAAACAGCAGCAAGTACATTCCAAAACATCTGAGCCTACAAAACTAAAAATCCAGAAATTGAAATTTGGTAGGTCTGTTTTAAACAGGGGTTAAGGTTACATTAGTGATTCGGGATATATCTGTACTTAGACTAAAAACTTGAATGCTACCTAAGATGAAGAGCAACAAAAGATGTTGCTGCAGAGCTTAGTGTATGAGGAGAAAAACTACAGGGGATGATCTGAATAAAAAGATTCTTCAATTTTGTTACAGTGATTTTTTCATCATTGAATAGTTTGGCAAAATGAAACCTCAAGCAGAAATAGTAATTTTAAGTAGAGTCCTCTTGCCAAGACACCAGAAGACTGAGAAACTTCTCTAAATAAATTATTCTTAAGAAACTAGATTCTGTCTTACACATGTACTCACTTATTAATTAATCTAGACCCAGAAGATTGCATTCTTAAGAATGTTTACAAAGTTTTGGCAAATTCAAAGTGAACCAGTGAATATATTATTCAAGTCGAATTCAAAAATTTAAGCCATGCTCTTATGGAGCATCTCAATACCTGTATTTTTATATGCCAAACCAAACATTTGAAAGGCACCTTCCCCAAAATGTGTAGCTGATGTCTGAGAATCAAATGTTCTATAACAGCATATTTTACAATACCCAGATCTTAGGACGTGCTCTGCCAAAATTCATTTTTAATCCTCTCATAAATCATTAGCCCAGTAGCTGCTTCACCATTTACCTGAAAAAGAATTCTGGTTGCAAAAATGAATAATCTAAAAATAACGCTTATTTATCCATAATTGGGTATGTATCAGAAAAGGGTGGAAAATCACACTGTAATTATACCACAAACATATCATACAAAACAGAAATGCTATAGATGCTCCATTTCATACTCAACAGACCTTCAATCTTGCCGCTTAAGAAATATTCAGCTTGGCCCCCAAAAATAAATTCACCTTAAAGTCTATCTTAGTTACCAGACATTTTCATAATTTCCTTAGCTTGATACAAAAATGGTTTACCATTTCCTATTTCCAAGATGGTTTTTCAATTACACAGTTTCTGAGCTCTGGATTTTCTAAGTAGTCCTCCATCTAAATCAGGGGTGTCAAACTCAATTTCACTGAAGGCCGCATCAGGCTTGTGCTTGATCTTGGGAGACCAGGATGGACGTGGCCAAGGTAGGCTTGGCCAACTCGATGTCACTCGTGTCGGGGGCACCTGTGGTGGCCTGAGCATCCTGCCAGTGAAAATAGGCTCTCACGGCTGTGACGGCCTCCTGCAACCCCCTGCCAGCAAAAACAGAGCATGGAGGCTATCCTTAGCCCTCCGTTTTCAGCTGCGATCGCTTCCTGCAACCCTCTGCCAGAGAATACTGAGCTTGAGAGGGCCACACGCAGCCCTCCTGAGCTCTGTTTCGGGCAGGTCCTTTGCTGTTTCCAGGGCAGCCCCGCGAGCCACATCTAAGTACCCTGCAGACCAGATCTGGCACCCGGGCCTTGAGTTTGATACCCTTGATCTAAATACAGTACTAATCAGAACTGATCCTGCTTAGTTTTCGAGACCAGCCAATGTCAGCTATGTGCTTTGCTATTGTTGAAAAACTAATTCAAATAAATATCATTCGTGAATAAGACCACATTTCCTGTTTAAAGAAAAACTTTCAATCACTAATGTCTAATGAGTCTAATGGAAGAGAATATCTGTAGCTCGGGGTTAACCTGACCTGTTTAGTCCTTGCTGTTTTCTGACATTGGTTATTTTCTTACAGATGTTTCATTGTCCAACTGAGTAATATTATCCATACTCTTACCTAGTCGGATAGTGAAACATCTGACAAACAAGCCAACAACCCAACTCAGAAAGCACCACTACATGTCAATTATCCAGGTGTGGTTGTCCTCAAGGGGTTTTCCAAAAGGAAACAGGATTTTCTTGGTTTTTCTTTGAAAAATGCTTCGCTTCTCATTAGAACTGAAGAAGTTTCTGGGATGAGAAGCAAAACTTTTTCAAATAAAAAACAAAAACAAAGATAGTCTAAGTTGATGTCTGAAAAGACCCTGTGGAATAACTCCACCACTATATTTCTCATCAGATAACAAACCAAATAAAAATTGAAATGCTGGGGGGAAAGCTTTTTGGAACAGTAAAGAGACCTTGATTCATACAATTTTAAGCATGCCTACTCAGAAATGTCTCACTGTGTTAAACAAGACTTACTCTTAGGTGTATTTGGATGCTGTCCCTAAGAAGAATATCAAGATTTTTCAGTGCTCGGTAAAACCATTTTAATACATTCACACATTTTAAACTTTCATCACATCTGGTGTTTTCCACAGTATTTTCGCAGCTGTTTTCTTTGATATATGGGCTATAGTCATGGGATAGTCATTCTTTGATATATGGGCTATAGTCATGGGATACTTCAGATATCCCTGACAGAGAGGGAAGTAAAAGGAAGACAGATACTGCCTTTCTATGCCCAAGAAAATCTTAGCAATTCTTGATGCACCAACATTTTCTAACATCAAGATTGGGAAAAGCAAAAGGACGTAAGGGAGAATCTTGAACTGATTAGTAGATGCTTTATAGTATCCAGGACTGAAAACACATCCCAAAGGGGGCAAAAAATTTTCATAGTAGCAGAAAATCATTTCAACAAAAATGGAAGAGAAAAAAATTAATCCTTCCTATCTTGACATTATGAGATCAAACTTTAAAATCTGTGGTGAGTAAAGCATTTTGAGCCAAGAAATACATTCAGCCTTGTATGGTACATTGTCAGAATGCTTTTTAAAAAATGAAATGGCCTGGATGGATGGATGTACAAAAAGAATGACAGGTTGATTGATTTAAATATGTCTCTGATCCCAGAGATGCAACAAAAGGCCATGCAGGAAAGAAAATTGCGCATTCTCCCACCTGCTTCTATCACCCACTATTTTTTAACATGCATAATAAACAAATTAAGTAAGAAATAAAATGGGGATTCTTTCACCAAGCTTTTCCTTTATTTTAATGCATCTGTTTTCTTTATTTCTTTTGATGTGCTTTGCTTCTGTAATTGTGGGTACTTTTCCATTTCAAATTCTGCAAACCACCTTGGAGACTTTTTTTGGGGGGGGGGGGGTAGATATTGGCATTTTTCCAAATAAAGCAATATTTTTTAGCTTTCCATCATTTTCGAACGACACCAATTTGCATTCTGCATTGGCCCAGCAGCATTTTTGAGAGGAAAAAAAAACAACATTAAGGGTGGAGCTTTCCCTTGAGTCAGCAAGCATTCCCCATTAGAGGGATTATTTTCTTTTTAAAAAAAATTTTTTTCATTAAAATCATCTTAAAAACATAATAATAAAATTAGACCCTGTAATTTCAAGAGAAAGCTCCACAGAGCAGCACGCCTGTCTGCTCTGGACTTGCAATTTTTAGGTTTTGGCAGTGACTTGTCTGCAAAAGTCTCCAAGTTAAAAAAACAAAATTGCTTCAGCAAGACATAATTCAGAGTCTAACTGGATTAGCAAAGGACACATCATGTCAAACTAATTGAGAGAGGCATGAAATCTATCACTATCATTCTTCTGTAAATCTATGATAAGCAGTTTAGGCATACATGTAACGAAGGCAATTATCATCTCCAGAGAGAAGGGGATGAAACCACAAGGCACTGGAAATACAGATATTTTTTTTCCCCTCTATAAGACAAAGCATTTCTGATCTATTTAACCTCACACTGCCACATCTACATTAGCTACTGTATATGAAATTATTTTACCATAATGAAATCTAAGGAATTAAGATTTCTAAAAGCTGTAATAGGTGTTCCATAGTGCTTATTATTGGCTTCTAGAGATTTAAGGCCATCCATTTTGATAATTTAGGTAGGTTTTGAAAGGATCAATCAGCATGCCATCTTTTGAAACAAAAAACAGCACAATTCTTAAATTTTCTGGAATACGGAACCTTAACATCTGAACATGCTACTTCTAAAGAAAGCTCTGACAGTATTTCTTCAATGGAAATACAGGTAATCCTCGACTTATGACCACAACTGGAATCAGAATTTCTGTTGCAAGACTGAGTTAAAGAAATTGTGCCCAATTTTATGTCTTTTTTTCTCCCACTGTTGTTAAACGAATCAATGCAGATTTGAAGTGAATTGCACAGTCATTAAACAGATCTGTCTTCCCCATGGATTTTGCTTGTCAAAAGCCATCTGAGAAGGTTGCAAGTGACTCTGGGACACTGAGATCATCATAAATACTGTACATAGTGGTTGGCAATTTGTTCACGTACACCTGTGGGGATGTTCTTACGATTGTAAGTGTAAGGAATGGTTGTAATTATCTTTTTTCTGTGCCACTGTAACTTCAAACAGTCACTAGATAGATGGTTGTAAGGTGAGGATCACCCCCGGTATACACACATTTAAAAAAAAAAAAATTGAGGACTGAGAGTAGACAGATTTCTGCTGGGATGAATAAAATTATCTAAGTCCAACAAGAGGAAAGGGTTTTTTAAGAATCCATAAATCAACATGTGGCCCACAACACTTACTGTTTTAAATGACTGTTTCCCAGGAAAAAAGAAGGGTTGTGCAGCATCAGTAGCTACTACTGATGATATACAGCTTTCATTATTGTGTTCTTATTGGTGACATTTCCACGGCAATGAAATTGGGGTTGAAACTTGTTTGTATGGGATATAATTTGATTTCTTTCTCTCTCTTTCTCTTCTCACCGTAAAATCCCCACCCACCACTCATGTCTCCTGCAAGCCATCAGGGATCAAGTAATTGAAGTTGAAGTACAATTAAAAACATTTGTTTTAGGTTTCAAATAAGAGATAAGGACACCTTTGCCTGACTGTAGTCACCCATTTCAACTAACTGTCTCTTCATAGTTGTAATACTTACCTTGGTATTAGTTATACCATTATATAGCCCACCTTCTGTGTAGCACTGAGAGGAGTTTGAAAAAAATGGTTATATTAACCAGGGTTTGATTTGGTTGCTCTTTGGAGGGTACACTAGACTGAAATCCATAAACATTTCAGAACAGAACAACCACTGCTGTTAAGAAAATTTCACATTTTAATCCAGATCAGTGTTTCTCAACCTTGGCTACTTGAAGATAGGTGGACTTCAGCTCCCAGAATTCCCAGCCAGGATGATTGGCTGGGAATTCTGGGAGTTGAATTCCACCCTTCTTCAAGTGGTTATGCTTGAGAAACATAGGTCCAGGTTATTGTCATCCTAATCAATTATATTTATATACTGCCCAACTCTCAATGATTTTGTGTGGTTTATAAATTATTCGTATAACCCCAGAATCTAAAACTGGCTTCAATTACACTCGCCAAAGGCCTGAGTGAGTAGCCATTATGTTCAAGACCCTTCAAACACCAGCAGAGAGGCAATCATCCAAATCTTGGGGAGAAGCCTTGTTCCAGAGGGCAGGTACTTTTACAGAAAGACAGTTCTAGATCCCAATAGATGGCATTATTTAATTGAAGAAATTTGAAGTGCATTGGCACTGCCAGATCACAGAGCAAATGTTATGAGAGACAAGCAGCTTCTCAGGTAACCAGGCCCTAAGACATCAATATCAACCAGCACCCAAAAGCACACTGGCAATTAATGCAGCTTACGGAGCAGAGGAGTGTGGGTGGGTGGGGATTGGTGTGTGGGCGTGGGTGTGGTGTGCGGGTGTGGGTGGGTGTGGCTCTGGACAACTGGTAATGTGGTCCCACAAGATCATAGACTTTTAACATTGTGATTTATACACGCTGATGTTGTTATATATTTTATATGCAGCCCAAAGGAAATTCTTCTTCACTTAATGGGGCCCAAGCAAGCCCAAAGGTTGGATACTCATGTTCTCTTTGATTAGAAAATATATGTCTGACATACAGAGAAGAAAAAATTGTTTTTCTTCATCTTGTAAGTTTTTGTCAATCACAATCCCTATCAGTCCTACTGTAATTTCAAGAAGGATAGGATTGTCAGTCAGCTAGACAAGGAAAAATAACTCTCAATAGATTTTATGGCACCTTAAAGGAAGAAAAATAAAAATAAAAACTAATTATCTTTATAGAAGTCTACTTTTTAAAAAACCACCAGCTATGTTAATTGTTTAATGACTACATATATGGTTCCCTTGGTTAATCATAATCTATGTCTGGGTAGAACCTGCTTCAATTACACTAGCACATGCCAAACTGGGAGGGAAGATTTAGGCCTCTAGCCAAAATAAACAAGTTGGGGAAGACTGTCCCACCGCTGATCTTCTGTATTTCCTCCAATTGCAACCTATGCCCTGAACAAATAAACCAGTGTTTCTCAACCCAGGTAACCTTGAGACATGTGGATATCAACTCATAGATGGCAGACATAACATGATCAGCTGGGGTATTCTGGGAGTTGAAGTCCACATGTCTTAGAGTTGCTCAGGTTGAGAAACATTGAAGTGGACAATCTTATTTCATTTTAATTCCAACTTACAAATTCTTTTGTTAATTCCTATCTACAAATTCTCACATCTGTAGTATATGTCTCTGTCTTTCCCCATAGAAAGACCTAAAGGAAAGAAAATTTTTATATAAAGTTTGGTAAAATTTAACTAGGTTCATTTACTGCAATTAATTCAGATTTGAGCATGGTAAAAGGATATTGCTAGAGTTAGTATAACAAAATGTATAAGACTAAAAGAGGCATTCATAATGTTTCAAATGTTCTTCAATCATAATGTGCATTAGAATATTGCTTCCAAAAGTGTAATTCTTTAAAAATATAAAAATATAAATAAATGTTATGTTTTTAAAAACTGAAACAACTATGTAATTATTATTTTGGTATATTCTTCAAACTAATGCTGTGAATATCTTACACCTATACAATATAATATAAAATACTATAAATTACTCTAAAAGGTAGAAACTGAGCTTGTAAAAGTACTTAAAATATGTACATTACATTACAAAATGTAATGTTCCAGAAATTTTAATGGTTCTTGGTTCTCTTTTGCTTGTCATTATCCTATTTATATATTTAAGAGCTTTTTAGACATGTTTATATCTACTAGAACTACAGCAAGGAAGAGGAAAATGAGATAATATGATTTTGGTTTCGATGATTAATGAAACATTATTATCAAATTAATTTCAAATTTTAATTTAATGAACTATGATTAGTGCATTAATTAATATCAATAAAACCTACGTTTACTGAAGTTGGGAGTCCAATACATTTAAATATTTTTTTTAAAGAATGAAAGCAGGTGAAAATCTAAGGATATTCTGTCTTGGGTGGTGGGAAAAAATTATTCATTTATTTTACCGAGGAAACAGATGAGATGTAAACACTTCTACTACTTCCTCCTTGAATAAAAGCTAAAATTATCACTTTACTATTTGCCTGACAAGAAAAAAAAAAGTCTCAGCAGCAACAGCAAGGTCAATAAATGTAAAAACATTCCCCTAATAAATGTTCACACAAATTCTCCGCAAGATGGCTGATAGCTCGCAGCAGAAAGAAAGAATAAAAAAAAATAGTTTAAAAAGAGCGCAGACTGCTTTCTCAGAATAGGAGTTTTGCAAAAGATTGACACAACTGCTTCCTTTCCATGTCAAGCAACAAAGAATAGTTTCTTTTAAAAAGCTTATGAAACACGAATAAGGATACCTTACCTGCATCCCTGGGTAGACACAAAGTTTGCAGCAAACCCGTCTGAAATTAGTTTAGCGGTAGAGTAATTGTATTTGCAGAAGAAAAAGAAGAAGAAAAAGATGATGATGATGATGATGATGAAGCATTATTGTCTTGCCTTTTTCAGTCCTTGGTGCTGCAAGAGCATGCCCAGAGCTGCCTTGCTTGTCAGCGTCTTCAAAGATAGATCAAAAGCGCCTCAATGCTTTTTTTTTTTTTTTTACAAGTCTGAACTATTATTCTAAGCTCCCTGATTAATGCTTAGGCTCATGCTGGAAAAGCCATGAAATTTAACTAGGTATACCAACGTGTCTGTTCCTGCCTCATTTTCAAAATTCTTGAATAACAGTGATTGCACATTTGTTTCTTCATTTGATGTAGCTCCTGGCAATCTTTCAGGACAATCCATCAGCACATCATAGGAGCTGAAACGGTTTAACAAATTTAACAATAAGCCAGTTAAAATAAGGTATAAATCATCACCATTTCTCAGGCTATGCCGTAATTTTACAGAAAGAGCCTTCCGTAAATAGATTTCCTGTCAGTAACTTATGAAGGCTTTGTCCGTAATTCTCTTTCAATATACTATAAGTTACCCTGTCTGAGATTTTATAAATTGGCCTCGTGATTAAAACACTGGGTTTGTAAACCAGAAGTTCAAAACCAAAGGACCACATGATGGGGTGAGCTCCCATTACTTGCTCCAGCTCCTGCCAACTTAGCACTTTGAAAACATGCAAATGCAAGTAGGTAAATAGGCACTTCTTTGGTGGGAAGGTAACAGCATTCTGTGTGCCTCGGCATATAGTCGTGCCAGTCACATAACCATGGAAGCGTCTTTGAGCAACGTTAGTTCCCCTGGCTAGGAAACAGAGATGAGCACTACCCCCTATAGTCAGATATGATAAGACTGGGAAAACCTTTTTTATCTTTATTTTTTGCAGTATGTGTGAAAAGCCCCATATCAGAGGAGGGTACACTACTGCAGCATTCACTAGCAATACAAAGAAAAAGCCAGATATCTTTCAAAATCATGAAAAAACTTATTCCAAATAGTCCTCAAATCACGACCACAATTGAGCCCAAAATTTCTATTGCTAAGTGAGAAAGTTGTTAAGTGAATCTTTGACCTTTTTTGACACAGTTGTTAAGCGAACTTCAAAATTATCTTCTATTTTTTTATCTAAATCTGAGGGCATTGGTTAAAATCTATGATGGATCATGCAGAACAATAGTCATGGGACCATTAACAAGGGCAAACAGATTAATTTATGTAAGTAATATTAAGGGAGTACGGTAAGGTAGATTGATCATATAGAAACAGTGAATGAGACTTAAATCACAAAATAAATATATGAAGGAGGAACGAACTGATCTAAGAGAAAAATCAAGGAAGTTGTAGGCATAGCTGATGAGATTAAAGAATGAAAGGTTTAAAAAGGTTGCAAGGTTTAAAAAGGTATAAAAATGTTTCACGAACAGGACTGGCATATACTAGATTTTATTTCTCTTCTCTCCAACTTGCTGCTTTGAATTTCTTTTGCTAACTACATATTCTTTTTCTATACTTTTTGTCTGCCAACCAGACTAGATCTAATTACCTTCTGCTACATATCAACTCAAAACATTGTGCAATTTTTTTAGCATCTAATTGGTGGTTGCCTACAGGGGAAAAAAATGCCTGGGAAAAATATTTCAAAAATTCATCGCTCTCAAACTACCTGCAGCGCTCTCTATTAGTTATTTTGCAGACAGCCCTAAAAAGCGTTGACTTTACTTATAATTCCATTTTATTTTAAAAAAGAGAGAGAGAAAAGGCAACCTTGCCAACTAAAGATTAATTAATATTTTAAAGCCAGACTTTGTAATATTAACTTTAAACTAGACATTTCTGTAGGAAATTTCTGAATTGGTTGGATAGAAAGAATATTCCAGCAAAGAAACAAATAAATTTTGGGACAGGTCTAAGAATATTAGACTAAGTCTTAATTCTAAATCAGTTTGTGAGGGAAAAAATAGAGGAATATAGATAGTATTTGACTTAGTTTAGGGTTGTCAAACTCCATTTCATTGAGGGCTGCATCAGGATTGTGCTTGACCTCAGGGAGGGAGGCAGAGGGGCGTGATCAACTTGACATCATTTGTTTGAACACTGGGAGCCAGAGTAGGTATGGCCAGCTCGATGTCATTTGTGTCAGGGACGCCTGTGGTGGCCTGAAAGCTCTGTCAGCAAAATCAGGCTCATTTTTGGCTGAAACAGCCTCCTGCAATCTCTGCCTGAAAAAATTGAGCTTGCAAGAGCCATACAGGGCCTTCCCAAGCTCGCTTTCCCTGGTAGAGATACCAGGGGGCGGTCCTTCGCTGTTTCCAAGGCAGCCCCATGGGCCAAATCTAAGCACACTGAAGGCCAGATCTGGCCTTGAGTTTGACATCCCTGACTTAGTTCATAGAAATAAAAAACTGGGGGAGGGGAAGAAAAATTGGAGAATACGTCACAATTTTCTTACGAAAAGAAATACATAAGAATTATGACTAATTGGTGGCTATAATTATCATGAACTGTCTACACTCAGGGAGCAGACAGACAAAGCTACAACTTGTCTCTTGCCACTGACATTCTAGATTCCTTGATTAAAAGCTACTCTAAATCAATCCATTATCCTTCTAAATTGGAAACTAAGCTGACTTATTGTATGTTGATAGTGCAGTTAATCCATTCCATATCATACATTGCTGGTATGATAAAGAAGGAGGAGGAGGAGGAGGAGGAGGAGGAGGAGGAGGAGGAGGAGGAGGAGGAGGAGGAGGAGGAGGAGGAGGAGGAGGAGGAGGAAGAAGAAGAAGAAGAAGAAGAAGAAGAAGAAGAAGAAGAAGAAGAAGAAGAAGAAGAAGAAGAAGAAGAAGAAGAAGAAGAAGAAGAAGAAGAAGAAGAAGAAGAAGAAGAAGAAGAAGAAGAAGAAGAAATATAATAATGCAGCTTGGATAAGTGAGGTGGAAAAGAAGAAGCTGAAATGAAAAACCTGTAAAATGGAAGAAATAGTGGAGAAAAGGGCAAGGAAGATGAAGACTTGATCAGCACAAGGGAAAGATGAACTGCTTGGTTTATGGACTGGCTTACACACGTTCATTGTCAGGTTGCTTTTACAAGGAGGTGAAATTGAAGGTTTGTTAATACCTGGTAAAACATACCTGATAATGAAAGATCTAGCAAAAGGGGCAACTACAGGCCAACTACAGGAAAACTATGGGGCAGGGATGTCAAACTCAAGGCCAGGAGCCAGATGTGGTCCACAGGGTGCTTAGATCTGGCCCCTGGGGCTGTCCTGAAAACAGCAAAGGACCAGCCCACCGTGCCTCTGCCAGCAAAAATGGAGTTCCAGAGGGGGGCTCCCAAGCTCCATTTTTCACTTGCAGAAGGTTGCAGGAGGCCATCGCAGCCATAAACAGAGCTCAGGAACCTGTTTTCTCTGGAAGAGCCCTCGGGCCTCCATAGGCGCCCCCAACACGAGTGACAGCGAGCTGGCCATATCCACTCTGGTCCCCCAAGTTCAAACACAACCCTGATGCGGCCCTCAATGAAATTGAATTTGACACCCCTGCTATAGGCCAATCATCTGCTTTCAAATTTCTAATGGGTATGGTGCACAGTCCAACATTATGTACTTGAGAACAGACCTTTCTACTTGAGCAAAAATGAAAACTGCCCAAACAGCAGAGGAACAAAAGATCAGTTACTTCTTGACAAAATGATTTTGGAAAACTGCAAGAGAAGGGAGACCAGCTTGATTGTAGCTTGGATTGATTACAAGAGGACATTTGACTGCCTGACACATTATTGAATAATCAAATGCCTAGAAATAACAGGACTCAGTAGAAACACCAGAAGCTTTGCGTAAAGATCAATGGCACAATGGTGTTGGGAGAAATATCTATCTGGTTCAGTTCCAAGTGGGAGGAAAGATACTGTTGTGTTTTTGTCTCCCTTAAGATTTCCATTTATCTTTTAGGGGAAATATAATATTCTGCCTTTTTAAATATTTCTCAAAAAATTTCATTCTTCTAAGAGGGGTGACTTCCCTCAATGGAATACATAGCTGGTCAATCTCTAGGAGATATTAATATAAAGAGGGGAATCTTTCAAGGAGTCTCACTACTGCCACTAATGTTTGTCATTGCACTGATTTCTCTGTCAGCAATGCTGAACAAACCAGGCCAAGGCTATTAAACATCAAAAACGTCAGCCAGGCTGTTCTACCTCCTTTACGTGGACAATCTGAAGCTGTTGGAAAAACACCATCTGAAATAAAAACTCTGCTCAACACTGTCTGTATATACAGCCAGGAAACCACAATGGAGTTTGGATAAATATGCCACTTTTACCATCCACAGGGGAAAAGCAATGAAAACCAACCAAAATGTCCTATGGAAATAACATCTAGATTCTGGATGAAGACAGTCACTACAAAAACACCAGACAGTTAAAAAAGAAAAAGGGGCATTGGAAGAATATCTGAAGGACAGTGAGGAAGACACACTGAAGCTAATATACTGTACCAGGAAGGCATACTGAATATCATTGAGAACAAACTGACCCTCAAGAAAAGACCAAATGAAAAATAAAAAGAGACATGGCAAGCAGTGGTAGGATTCAAAAAATTTTACTACTGGTTCTGTGGCCGTGGCTTGGTGGGCATGGCATTGCTTAATGGCATGGCAGGGGAAGGACACTGTAAAATCTCCATTCCCACCCCACCCCATTAATCTACTTTCCAGCTCCGTTCTCCTGTGCAGGGCAACAAAAGAAGACCCAGCCGATCAGCTGGGATTCAGGAGGCAGAGAATAGAGTGGGGTGGACCCAATCAGTTCTCTGAATTACTCAAAATTTCTGCTGCTGGTTCTCCAGAACTGGTCCGAACCTTGCCTCTGGTGGCAAGGCTAAGTACGGTATTACATGTTCAGTAAACACACAGACACACACACAGACACAGACACACACACACACAGAGCTTCTTGTCTGGATACCTTCTAAGGCTAATATATTGCTAATGACATTGCTCTTGATATCTAGCCTGGATCTCCTCAAGAACTTACCTCGAAAAGGTGCTTTTGCAAAAGGCAACTGGACTGACTTGAATTTTTTTTCCGGAGGGGGGGGGAACATTTCAATTCTCATCCAAGAAACTTCTTCAGATCCAATTGAATGGTGGGGAATGGAAGGATTTATATTCTTTGCATGGTTAACACAGTGAGAGTCGTTGAGGCCCCTTGGAGGTTTATCTGTGTCCTCAGCATCACCCAAATCAGAATGCAAATCGATGTGGAAAATTCTTGGGACCCATAAACAACTGACCTACCAATTTTCGTCCTCTGTTCTGGGGTAAGAGAATAAGTCTGTGCCATCTTCCATCACTTCAGGATTTCACCATTAGTGTCTTCTAAGCCAGAGGTGTCAAACTCAATTTCATGGAGGGCCACATCAGGGTTGTGTTTGACCTTGGCTGGGGTGGGCGTAGCTGGGATGGGTGTGGCCAGTTTGACATCACTCATGTCATGGGCACATTGGTGGCCTGAACGCTCTGACAGCGAAAACGGACTCCTGAGCTCTGTTTTTAGCTACGACAGCCTCCTACAGCTATCTTCCAGTGAAAACAGAGCTCATAGTAGATAAGTGCAACATAATGTATTATGATATTTAAATCAAACCCTGTATAGATACAAAGAATGTTGTTGATACCATGATGTTTTACGATGTAAAAAAAAGAAAATTAATAAAACTTATGCTATGTTTAAGAACTAAGCTGCAGTTCTCCTTCTGGTCCGCCGCCTGCACGGGAGCGTCGACCGCTCCCATTGGCTGATGCCGTTCGACAGCCGGCTATAAAAGGGAGCTGTCAAACGGCATCAGCTGTCGCCACCAGCTGGCTGTCAGATTGCCATCGGCAGCCGCGGCGACCCTTTATTCGTTGAATTGTCTGTTAGCCTTTTCCCTGGCTCTGTCTCTCTCTGTAACTGCCACTCTACAACCCTGGCGACGAGGGCGGGATACAGCAAGACGACCAGGCGAAACAACTGAGCCGAAATCACTACAAGAAAGAGCTGAAGCCGCCAAGGGCTGTTTTGAAGTCACCGCCGCCGGTGCTCTCCAAAAGAAAAAAAAAAGAGCGCGAACTTTAAAGCTCCACAGTTGAGGAGCTGAGCGCCGCTGACAAGCACAACCAGAAACGCTTTTCTAAAAGCGATACCTCTTAAATTTCCTCACCTAAGGAAACCGACTCTGCCACTCCGATGGCATCAACTCCGACGTTCCCACATTTCCAGCCGGGAGCAGAGACTTGGGAATCTTACATGAATAGATTCGAATGTTTTTTAAATGCAATTGATTTGTCTGAGGCTACAGACCTGAGAAAAAGGTCTTATTTTTTAAGCTTCTGTGGGGCTACCGTTTTTGACACAGCCTCTGCTCTAGTGTCCCCTCGATCCATCAAGGCTATCCCCTGGGATGAGTTGAGGGAGATCTTATCAAACCACTATTCCCCCAGGCCCTCTCAAATAACTAGAAGGCTAGCTTTTAGAAGGAGGGTTCAAGCTGAAGGGGAAACTGTAACTCAGTATATGACAGCATTAAGATCAGCTGCCATACACTGTGGGTTTAGGGACTACCTCGAGGACATGCTACTGGACCAAATTGTGGGAGGAGTCAGGGACCTAAAACTGCAGAGAAGGTTCTTGGCAAAAAAAGATTTGACCTTATCCCTAGCTGTTGAGGAAGCTCAGGCTGCTGAGTTATCAGAACTATCTGCAGCTGAGCTCCAGGGAAGCAGCTCAAAACAAGGTCAGGCTACAATTCATTATGATGAAACCTCCCAAGAAGAGGAAGAAGAAAAATAGAGGTAAATCGCCTCACTCGCCCCAGAGCACCTTTGGGTCCACCCAAAAAAACCAATGCCCAGACCAGCAAACAACAACTTCATTGTATGAGCTGCGGGGGTAACCACCTTAGGTCAACTTGCAGGTTCAGAAACTTTATTTGTCTGAACTGCCAGAAGAGAGGGCACATAGCCAGGGTTTGCCAAGCCGAACAGACCCATCCTCAAAGACCTCAAGTTTCTGCCCCTTCCCAAAGGCAAGTGGAAAATTGCTACACATGTTATCACGCGGGCTGTAGCACCAGTAACTCTAACAAAATAAGCATTTCTCTTTTCATAGAAGGTAAACCCTGCCGGATGGAGGTAGACACCGGGTCAGCACTCTCCATCATATCGTGGACCACCTTGAAGAAGATACTGCCTTCGCTCTCAAAGAAGAAGCTGATCAACTGTCACCTGACTCTTCAGGACTACCAGGGGAAGACCATCCCAGTCCTGGGTAAGGGAAACTTCCTCATTCAATTCCAAAACTTTAGAGGTCACTTGCCACTGGTAGTTGTAAATGGTGCCCTACCTAGTTTGCTAGGACTAGATTGGTTTCCTACCCTAGGCCTTAACATTACAGGTATTCACTCTGTGGTAAATTCTGAGGTTGATGCCCTTTTTAAGCACTACTCAGATGTTTTCAGCAGCGAGCTAGGGTGTTATACAGGCACCCCCATATCTTTCGATGTGGGTCCACAAGCCACCCCAATCCGTTTAAAACCTCGAAGGGTTCCCTTCGCCATTAGGCCCAAATTAGACACTGAATTAGACAAGCTCATCAGCCAAGGAATTTTGGAACAGGTAGATTTTGCCAAGTGGGAAACCCCCATGGTGACCCCCCTAAAAAGGATGGCAGCGTGAGAATTTGCGCTGACTATAAGACGTCCCTCAACCATTTCCTCCAAATTAGCACATACCCAGTACCTGTAATCCAACACCTGCTCCACTCGTTTGAGCCAGGTACAATTTTTGCCAAGTTGGACATGTCCCAGGCATACGAACAATTTCCTGTGGACCAGCACACTGCTGACCTACAAACCATAGTTACACACAGGGGTGCCTTCAGATGTAAACGTTTACAGTTTGGGGTCAGTGTAGCCCCTGGCATTTTCCAATCAATCATGGAAAGAATCCTCCAGGGCCTACCAGGGGTGGTCCCATACTTTGATGACATTTTAGTCTCTGCCACCAACAAAACACAATTGCTACTCAGAGTGAGGTCTGTCCTTGACAGGTTTAGGCTAAATGGGCTCAAATTGAAAAAAGATAAATGCACCATTGCTACCAGTCAAGTAGACTTCCTTGGTTATCAAATTGATTCCTCTGGGATTCACCCCATTGAAAGTAAAGTTAGAGCCATTCACGAGGCACCCACTCCCTCTAACAAAACCAAATTACAGGCCTTTTTGGGGCTCCTAAATTTTTATGCATCTTTCCTGCCTCACAAAGCCTCTGTAGCTGAACCCCTACATAGGCTCCTAGATAAGAAGGCCCCATGGCACTGGGGACAGAAAGAAGC
Source organism: Hydrophis major (assembly GCA_033807585.1). Taxonomy (NCBI): domain Eukaryota; kingdom Metazoa; phylum Chordata; class Lepidosauria; order Squamata; family Elapidae; genus Hydrophis; species Hydrophis major. Next base: position 73,869,810 of record CM066329.1, read on the forward strand.
CAACACTTTCCAGGCAGTAAAGTCTCTTTTGACTTCAGATGCTGTGTTAGTTCAATTTAACAAGGACTTGCCCCTGGTTTTGGCTTCTGATGCCTCACCTTTTGGTATAGGAGCAGTATTAAGCCACAGACTTTCAAATGGATCTGAGGCACCTATTGCCTTCTTTTCAAGGACATTCTCTGCTGCAGAGAGAAACTATAGTCAGATCGATAAGGAGGCCTTAGCAGCTGTGGCTACTGTAAAAAAATTCCACGAGTTTCTCTATGGCCATTCTTTTGAACTAGTAACAGATCATAAACCTCTCTTGGGACTGTTAGCCGGTGACAAACAAACCCCACAGGTGCTCTCCCCGAGAATGACCAGATGGACTCTGTTTCTGGCCGCTTTCTCATACACTTTGGTACATCGCCCTGGAATAAACCTGAGCCACGCAGATGCTTTCAGCAGATGCCCCCTGCCAACACCAGTCAGGGACCCAGCTCCCATCCACGCAATCTTCGACTGCAATGAACTTGACCTACCAGTCTCAGCTGGGGATATTGCTCAACACTCCAAAAAAGATTCTGTGATTTCCCAAGTCCTGGACTGGGTGGGGAGCGGGTGGCCTGATATTCAATTCGCCCTTGAATACTGGGGAAGACATTCTTGGTTGTGGTAGACTCATTTTCAAAATGGACAGAGGTGGCCTTGTTACCTTCTACCACCACACGAGCAGTCACAAGGGTTTTGACCAGACTGTTTGTTACTCATGGACTGCCTGACACCTTGGTCTCAGACAATGGCCCCCAATTCAGTTCCAACGAGTTTGCCATCTTCACAGCCAACCTGGGTATCAGACATGCCCTCACAGCCCCCTTTCACCTTGCGAGCAACGGGATGGCAGAGAGGGCTGTTAGATCAGTCAAAGAAGTTCTGGCCAAGCTGGGCCAAGCGGACTGGCATTCCAAGCTGTCCACATACCTATTAACACAGCACGCCACTCCATGCCCATCTATCAAAAAGTCACCTGCAGAACTTTTGATGGGCAGACGCCTCAGGACTACTCTGGACAGGTTGCACCCCCACTACGCTCCCAGCTCACCCCTGGCTTCTGACAGCCATGCCAGGGAATTCACCCTTCAAGACCTGGTCTATGCCAGGAACTATGCAGGGCACCCATTATGGCTGCCAGGGCAGATAGTTTCTATTACAGGGCCCAGGTCTTACAGAGTCCTCTAAAAGATGGCCGCATCTGGAGAAGACACGTGGATCAGCTGAGGAGGTGCTGGATCAAGCCTGCCACCGAAACCACGGTCAACAACTCGGCCTACCCACCGCCTGCCGCAGCCGACCCACAAAAGGACCTGGTCTACCAGCCGCTCAACGACCCAACCAACTGACCACCGTGAGAGGACTCACCAGAGCAGCAGCCAGATGGCAGATCCAGGATAGCTGACGACCCTCTGCAGACTCTTGGCACCGCCCGGGAAGAACAGGACGAGGCAGCAGCAGACAAGCCCCCGGAGCTGCGAAGATCAGGCCGCAAACGGAAACCGCCATCCTGGCTACGAGACTACGCATGCTCGTGGCCAGGGGGAAGGAGTGCTATGTTTAAGAACTAAGCTGCAGTTCACCTTCTGGTCCGCCGCCTGCACGGGAGCGTCGACTGCTCCCATTGGCTGATGCCGTTTGACAGCCGGCTATAAAAGGGAGCTGTCAAACGGCATCAGCTGTTGCCGCCAGCTGGCTGTCAGATTGCCATCGGCAGCCGCGGCAACCCTTTATTCGTTGAATAAAGTCTGTTAGCCTTTTCCCTGACTCCGTCTCTCTCTGTAACTACCGTTCTACAACAAATTATTTTAAAAAGAAAAAAGAAAACAGAGCTCAGGTGGGCCACATGTGCCCCTCCAGGACCCATTTTCAACTGCAACAGCCTACTGCAGCTGTCTGTCAGCAACAACAGACCTCCATTTTTACTGGCAGAGGGCTGTAGGAGGCTGTTATGGACAAAAACAAGGCCTGGGAAGGCTGTATGCAGCCCTCCCAAGCTCCATTTTTGCTGGCAAAGACACTGTGGATCGGTCCTTCACTGTTTCCAAGGTGGCCCCAAGGGGCCCTATCTAAGCACCCTGTGGGCTGGATTTGGCCCCTTGAGTTTGACACCCCTGTTTTAAGCCATTCTGCTGAATTCTTTTTGATGCCCATTATTAGCTAATTATTACTGCAAAAGCATTCATAAGAGAAGAATTTATTCTGCACACTGGTTCACATTGCAAACCGAGATCTGAAACTGTGGAACTCTGTTCATCATTTTGTCCTGGTCTTAGAGTAGGTGTTTCAATACCAAAAATAAACATGGAGACACAGGCTATGAAGAATAGATATAGATATAAAAAGCAGCAGCAATGAAAGATAAAACAAAACCAGAGGCACAAAATTACTCCTATTCCTGACCCCGGTCCATCAGCTAGGAACAAAGGCAGCCCAATTTTATATGTTATTGGGCTGCTTGAAAATTAAAATTAAATTAAAGAGAGGTATCCTTGGAATCCTCAGGGAAAATCTGCCTCCAGACATCACATATGTAAACATAATTCAAAGCCTAAAGTAAAACAACAACAGAAATATAAACCCTTAATTGCATTTTATAGATTGAAATTCTTCTATCAACAGACTCTTGGTTCTTAAGACTTTTCCCCCCTAAAATCTCAGAGTCCCTGCCATTTATACTCCCTGCACCCTGGATTCTTCTATCCCATCCAGATAAATCTAGAAGAAAAATAAGACCCTCCTTTATAGGTTCAGGAAACCAGAAAAGATCCTTCAGATATTCTGAAGGCCAAAATGATTTAGAAGATTCTGAATTGGCCTGTTACAACCTACTTTGACTGCTCGGACTGTGTGTTTGCTAATATTTATGTTACACTCATTTGATCCATTTTTTTTAAGGACCCTGCAATTCCTTAATTCGGGATAGAGTCAGGGCAACTGAATGGAGCTGAGCATTTACTGGCCGAATGCCCTTCCTGACACCTACACAGAGTTCACAACAGATATTTTCTGTTTGTGCCCCAAGAGAGAAACATCTGCCGCTACCTAGGATTGAACTCTTCACCTTCCAAATGGGAGGTGAGAGTATTTGCCACTAGGCCACCATACTGCTCACTCACTTGATGTAATGTTCTGTTTAAAACAATATAGCATCTTGAAAGGGGAGAATAGAAATGCAGACTTTTTTCCAGCATCTGCTCCAATTCTTTTCAGGAGATTCACTGGCACATTCTTAGAATAACTATCAATACCAAACAAAGGTATTAAATAGGCAAGAAAAAAACTCAGTAGAATGGAGAAAAATCCAACAGCTATGCAAGAGGCTTATGCACAATGTCATTAATTTTAATTCTTAGTGCTTGTTTGCATAATCAAGAGTAAAGTTCCCAACTAAGATAAAGGACACCAAGAGAAACTGGAGCTGACCTACTCAACAAATTAGTAAATTGAGATGCCATCCCACTGTAACTCCTTTAAAACTAGAGTGGGTTCAAAGAAAAAGAAGATTGGATCCCAGACAGAATTATTTTAAATTCACTGTTATATTGGACAGTACAATTTACAGTGTGAGCAGATATTTGACATGCAGTGCAGTTTTTTTTTTATAAATGTATTCTCTCTTCAATTGGATTTTCATTGTTCCTAGACCCATTGCTTTTTAATCCAACTGAAATTAACTTTCATACTGTTATGATTTTACAGTTATCTGCTAAGATTTTAAGAAAATCGCAGCATCACTCTTACAAAGCTGATATTGGCTTGGGGGGGGGGGAGGAATATTTACATGAAGACCTTGCAAAATTAAACATTTATTTTAAACTTAGACAGGTTTCTTTTCAATTCACCACTAGAGGGCGCACTTTGCTGACAATGATTTGTTCTGTGTTAACAAATACTTGTAATGTAATTAAATAAGCCATGAAGATATCAACCCATCCATTAAGCTGCCATGGAATAAAAGCTTAAGCAACCACAGATCCAAATTCCCCATGAACACATCATTCATCTTGCCTAGCACAACAGCTATATGTTGCCTTTGCTGTTTCGGGGCAAGGGAGACCATACCATAGATGACTCAATTCCAAGACTATTCTGACTGGGAATTATGAGAATTGGAATCCCACACTTCAAAGAGGTGGGGAAGGGGACTAGGTTGCAGAAGGCTGTTTTCTACAGACAGTCCTCAACTTACAATCATGATTGGGAAGATAATTTCCATTCCTAAGTATGGTGATTTTTGAGTTGTGCCCGATTTTACAACCTTTTTTGGCCACGATTGTTAAACAAATCACTGCCAGAGTTAACCAATTAATTTTAATTAAAACGTGAGTATTGAACATCCTGTCCCTTCTTAAACTCCCTTATACTATTTACAGTAAATGAACCTATTTCCTCCTAGGTGTGGCTCTGAGTAAGAAACTTCATCGAAGATTCCACAAACAGCAGCTTGTTCTGTAACTTTTCACCTATTGAAACATTAATTGAAACCCTTAATCAATGAAGAATGAAGTCAAGACAATTCTGTCTTATAAATAAACTACATATAGTAGGTAGGTGTCCATGCATAAATGCAACAGGTACAACTTTCACAATCACATTCTCCTGCAATGAAGTTCTGGTTTACAATAGTCAGTTTCGCTGGAATGGAAACATGGAGAATGAACTCTCTTTAGTTTAGAATTATTGCATCTCTTTGTAAAATGCTAAAAGGCTGATGATTTAAAAAGGGCTTCTAGATAGGGTTTGTGCAAGCTTCAATGCTTTTGAAAGTGTTTGTGAAAGATAAAGTTAAGAAAGTTATCCAATTCCTTAACAGATTGACCAAACAAAGGGATTTTTCCACTGCTATTTGCTCTTAACAACATTGTAATCCCTCGCTTCACTTTTGAAAATAATGCACTTATGATTGAAAAGCATATTACCCAGCGTCCAGATCATCACTCAATCCCCTTTGATAGTATCTGAAAATACTTGCAGCTTGCAATGCTTGCAAATATGTAGTTGCTACAGATATGCCTATAGGTTTGTGTTCTAATCTAACCTGGTTAGAAACCACCAAACATAAAAGTTCAGCTGTCTTGCAGTCTGTTGTTTGGCATTGTGGACATATGCCACTAATAGGTAACCACAGATTAACAGTATGAAGGATGTTCCAAAGGTGCTTTTTACAAGAGGCAATTGAACTTTCTGTTTTTTTCTTTTTCCTTTGAAGACGTTTTGCTTCTCATCCAAGAAGCTTCTTCAGCTCTTTTGGATAAGAAGTGAAATGTCTTCAAAGAAAAAGAAAAAAAAAAACAGAAAGTCCAGTTGCCTCTTGTAAACAGCATCTTTGGGATAACCATGATCTGGATGACTGAAAATCTCCATAGTATAAAAGAAGCTCTAATACTGAAATATAAACCAATCTAGACAAAATAAAAAGGCAAGGCCAGTGAAGAGAAGGCAGGACTGAGCTCTTTCAATCAAGAGGCATGTACTTTTCTGCCCATCAGTAAAAGGAAGCATTATTTTGGAGCTCAGGCAAAAGGCTCTTGACCAAGCAAATTTAATGCACTCTATCTCTGCCTTCAATCTTCCTTGATTGCTTCTATCTGGTAATTCTTCCGCCTCGAAACTACTATTTTCTCTCATTAAGTCATTTCCATGTCACCAGGATATAAACAAGGTCCAGCCAAAAATGTTGCTTTTGACATTTATTCTTAAGTTGTGATCCAAAAATTCCAGTTGATACAAAGACTTTCACAAAACACATCTCCCGTAAACACCTCCCAGAGGACGGTTGATATTTATTAAGGAGCCTAACCCTGGAAGACTTGAACTATAGTCCTCAAACTCCTTCAAAAGTTGAAGGGGAAATTGTTAAACACACGGAGAACAAAATTCGGATGCTTGTCAACTGGCTCATATTTATGGTGGTTGCATTGTCCCTGGGTATTGTGATCCCATTTTTGTGACCTTCTGACAAGCAAAGTCAATGGGGAAGACAGATTCATTTAACCACCGGGTTACTAACTTTAACAACTGGTGTGATTCACTTAACAACGGTGGCAAGGAAGTCATAAAAGGGGGCAAAACTCATTTAACATAGTCTCAACTAGCCACAGAAATTTTGGGCTCAATTGTGGTCTTAAGACGAGTATTACCTGTACCTCCTTTGTTGACAGCACCATCAGCTTGGTGGCCCTTTGGATACTTTAGTGCTTACAGAAAACATAGGTTTAGATGAATTTTGGTTTACCAGATGGGACCAACCATTCCAAAGGAAAAAGAAAAGAGGTGTGTGTATGTGTGTGTATAAGTAACATTGTATGTATAGATGCACACATGTGCTGGGATGTGAAGGAATACACACATTATTTAACTCAACGATCAGAAATCTTAGAGTATATCATCATTAAAAATATAGTAGGGAGATCACAATCTCATGCCAGCCTGATGTGATTTGGGGCAGATGGCTAATCTGAAATCTGAAATTGGCTCCGAAGAGAAAAATTGTTCCAGTTGGTAGAATGACATATCACATGAAAGGATCAACAACAATAAATGAATTCCCAAAAATGAAACAGCCACATAACCAACATTCAGAAAATAAACAAGAAACCTAATAATAAGGCAGAAAAATGTTTTGAAGGCTTTTTAAAAATCTAATAACATAACGGAGAAACATTTTTTAAAAAGTTTACGAAAGTGCATCTTTAATGGGAAGTTGTTTACACCAACTTTCCCTTTCCCACCAGAATGCTAATCTAAGCTGAAAGAGGCTCTTCCTTTTCTTCCTATTCCAGTTTCTTCTCACCAGACACTTAATACTCTTCACACCCTGAAGTGTTGTAGATAATTTTAGAAACTTAAAATATTTCATCTTCTCCAAATCATTTGCAGAGATATTGAGGCAGAGTAATGTATTCCTCCAAGTGAGGGATAAGTCACTATCTCGTCTTGGAGTGTTAGTGTTTTGTTGCCATCCCAAAAGGTCAATCAACTGTTTTAGGTCATTGTTAAAAGACAAAAATGAAAGTACAGGAAAATATTCCATAGTGCTATAAATGACCTCATAGGAAGGAGTCAACCCATCCTGGGCTCTCGATGCAGCACGGAGGAGAAATGACTGGTCTATGAAGTAAATTATGAATTAAAGAGCTGCAATATTTCTGATGCCTCTATTGTCTTCAAGTCCCGTTGTACATCATCCCCAGTCGTAGTTTATAAATTCAAGAGGCATGGTATAGTATGGTATGGTATGGTATGGTATGGTATCCTATCCTATCCTAACCTAACCTATTGTGAGCAATATGGTAGCCTAGTGATGAAGACGAAGGTTCAGAATTCAAGCCTAGGTAGCAGCAGATGGTTCTCTCCTAGGGCGCAAAGAAAAAGTATCTGCTGTAAACTCCACGTGGCATCAGAAAGAGCATCCGGACAGTAAATACCCAGCTATATCCAGTCCCTTGATTCTAGCCCAAATTAAGGGATTACAGGGTCATAAAAAAGGAGTGTATAGTCTAGCCTAGTCTAGTACCATCTATTATAGTATAGTATATACTGTAATAAAATATTTGACACTGAATAGTAAAAGAACTCAATCAACCTATATTGAGCTAAGAATTACTCATTAAAGTCAAGAATCAATCCAACAATTGCAAGATGAATATGCCAAGAATAAAGCTAACCCAGAGCACTTGCCAGAATATAACAGTGAATAGCAGAATATCATAAGTTGTATCATGCATATCCTGCTTTTAATATCTACAACTATTACCAAGCCCGGGGCTGGACAACTTGAAAACTCAGGACAGCATCTCACCTCTATTTATATCTTGACAACAATTATCAAAACTTGGTAGTCTGGTACACACACTCGCACATCCATGCACAAATGCATATTAATGCAGATCATCTATCATAAACTACACAACCATAGGCCTGGTTGTGTAATTTATAAATCAAAGTTTGAACATCCTGGCTTCGTCTCCTTCACACCATCTCCAGATCACACTGTAGCCCTCAGCCAACCATAAAATGTTTGCTTTCAGCTGCCAACATTGAAAGTTTAGCTATTCCTGACAGAATCAAAAAGCACATGTGAACAATATGCCAAATACCATGTCCGCTACCTTCTGACTTTACTGTATATCTTAAAATAATAATAATAATAATAATAAAACTCAACCTCATCTAATTCCTATACTGTATCCTGGACTTGAAGCTGGAGGATTCTCTTCTCTTCTGCTTCAAGTACAGTCTCATCCCTTTGCTTTCCATGGTTACAGTTACCAGAATAGAAGTATTTACATGCTGTGAGAATCTAGAGGCTATAAGTTAAAATTCGTACTGTATAGTAAAAAAAAAAACACCATAAATCAATAGCTATTCCAAGCATGAAAACAGCTCAGGGTTATGTACAGCATTACTTGAATATGGCTACACAAAATATCTCGTTTGATCAATTCTAAATAAGATGAAACATCTTTTTTTCCCCTACCAGAAACACTCCAGCCAAGGCTCTTAAGCTTTTTATTTGAGAAAGGGGATGTTTGTTTTCGTTTTATGGCCACCAAATTATCCCCAGGAAGTCTCCTCTCAATATTTTTTTTTAATATAAGAGCATTCAACCGTGTACAGCATCCTATGAAAGGCTTCCCAACGTCATACATTTTAAACGGTTTCAGTGCCAACGAAGATTTTAGTACTATCACAGCTTTCTACTACGAATGAAATACTACAAAGTGCCGTGTTCTGAGGGAGTCAAAATGGCCAGCAGCAAGACCTCTTACTGCACAGAGGAGGGCCTGTCATCCATCTTATTTAAAATGCTTTCGGTCAACGAAGCATGACCAACAGGAACCACAACATTGCTAGAGAACAGAAGTTACATAGAAACTTTTCCGTCACCAGTCAAAAGATCACGTTGGAAACGATGGCCAAGATCTAAAGTAGATATTACACCACACGAGAAAGACTAACAATTTGGAGTGGTTTAAGGCACATTACCAATTTCATAGTTTATAATTCTGAATCATGACTTGCCTGGATGTGCATCAAAAGGAGGTACCCAAAGGCCAATCATGAGAAGTATGCAGTTAAGAATATAGAGGTGGTTCTTGTATCTACCAAGATCAAGCAACTCAGTCAAAATCAGAAGAATCAGAATTAGAATGAGACCTTGCAGGTCTTCTAATCCAACCCCCAGATGAAATACAGTAAATGTCAGGGAAATCAATAATAACCAGCAGGTTTTGTGAGCTAGGTAAACAAGGTACAGTCATGACATTGTAGGAAGTTAGCACCCACCCCTCTCCTAGAAAAATGAAATATCCTGGGAAATATTAAAAAGGCAGAATATTTCCCCTAAAAAGAGTAGAATCTCAGAAGCAGAAACTCACCTCAGAAGCAAAAGCTCAGCCCCACCTTTGTTAATTGATGGGCCATTAAGACCTAGGCCAGAGTATTCTGCATAATAAAGACCTCTGCCCTGGCCTGGGAAGATTACATCAGCCAGCACTCAGGTGAAGCCATGTGATCCAGACAAAGCCTACAAAATTAGCTAAGACCGCCGCCCCTGGGAGTCTGACAGCCAATGGGATATATTTCTTACACAGGAACAGGAAACACTAAGGTGGGGTCCAACAGGGGTTATATAAGGGTCTCTCAGCATCTTGGTCTTTCTTTCTTGACTTTCTCACCTTGAAGTATGTGACCATCCTTTCTTTTTCACATTGAAGCTCCAAGCCATGTGGTCCTGCTGTCCACCCATTAAACCAAATAGCCTCCATGTTTCCAGTATCTTTTTCCCCACTTAGAACTGATCCCAGAAGGATATTTCTTTCAACAATATCTAATGTGGAGCAAGCTCTCATCTCCTTAAAAGAATGCTTCAGACCATCTGTCCAGGGCTGGGCTCCTACGGGTTCACCCAGGTTCAGGAGGAGCCGTTGCTAATGTTATGGCTGGTTCGGAGAACCACCAAATCCCACCCCTGGCTGGCCCCTCCCCTCCCCTCCCCCCCACCCTGCCCCCCCCCCGAGTCTCCACGCAGCCTGCTTTGGATGTGAGATTAAGTGCAGAGTCTGTGCGGAGGCTCAGGGAGGAGGGAAAATGGGCCTCCCATAAGTTCCGGAAGTCAGGAAACAGGCCCGTTTTCAGTCTCCGGAGGGCCTCTGGAGCCCAGGGGAGGCAGTTTTTGCTCTCCCTAGAGGCTTGAGGAAAGCCTCCAGAGCCTAGGGAAGGCAAAAAAGCCTCCCCCCACCATGGTGCAGGAGGACAACTAGGCCATGCATACCCTGGCCACATCTATCCAGCAATCGGGCAGAGAATCCATTGCTGAAATTTTTGAAGCCCCCCCCCTGTTCTACTTGAAACTTTACACTTGCAGGAATAACTGTAAGGATTGTCTTCAGTCCCAACTAATAGCGTACATTATTCCTGTGAGTCTCAAGGTTAAGGATGTCCCACATTTTTTTCCATCAACTACCTCAATGCAAGCATAAGGAACAGGAGGGGAACCCCCCCCCCAAACAAATCATAACTGACTGAATTCATACAACACAGTAAGTTAAACTCCAACATACCACATGATGAAAACAGCATTCAAATATTGTTTTAGTTATGGGCCTTGGACATATTTATGAGCCAATTCTATCACTTTCTAATTTTGCTTTGGGTCAGTCACTCTCTCTCAACCCACAATGTCAGGATTGGGGCAACAAGCTGGTCAGCCAATTGATGTCGTAACCAATGGAGCAACACTTGGTTGATCTGGGGGGAAAAGTGGACCCAGTTCTGCAGGAAAACGCTAGAAAGAAAAAAAAAATCAACTTTTACTTTCCTTTCAAGGGGCAGCAAAGAAGTATAAATTTAATTTTAAATCAGTTCTATTTTAATAAGCTATGCTAAAATTTGTACTTCCTAATTTAGCAGCAATATTCAATGTTGTACTAGGAATCAAATTAACCCCATAATGTTGCTGTTTCAGGCCATTGCATTTATGAAGAAACACCAGCAACTTTATACTTTAAAAGCATAAAGTATAATGTGAAAATGTTTCCTTTAAAAAACCTTCAGTTATAAATGCTTAGTATTTGCTTTTCACATTTATTTACTTTCTACTAGCCAGGCTTCTCTATAACCAAGAAGCTGCCACAATTAAATTTTCTGAAGATATATTTTTTTTAAAAATGAAGATAATTTTTTTTAATTGACAACATTTTGATTGCTGCTTTGTGCATCAGGCTACAAAATTAAATAAACCTGAATAAGTATTGTTAAGCCTGGTTTCCCCAACCAGGGTTAGGGAGACAAGCTAAACAGAATGTGCAGCTTAGTCAGATAGGCACACAGATAAATGAGTGAGCTAAGCTTGTATGTTTATTAAACATACAGTAAAAATGACAGATACGCTTGTGCTATCAAATATATAGTTTATTCCATTATGAGTTCATAGCATAGTCAAAATAACAGTCCAATAGTCATGTATCATTTAGTCAGTCCATTCAGGGATATTCAGTTAGCAAAGTCCGTGTTGAATACCCTATGTCAATACACTTACAAGCCAGTCCTTTGTTTTCTCTCCCGTTCGAGCAATGCAGTCTTGTGTCCTTGCAGTAATCAGGAACCATCAAAGCCAGAGAGATAGCAAGCTGCCGTCTTGCTTCTTTTAAAGTGCTATTCACAACCACTCCCTTAATTACTATCCCACAGTTAAAGTTGCAGACACTTTAACATACAAACTATGATTACATATTATTATTTACCTAAACCAGTTAGGGTAAAACAATGTTATCCCTAACATTCTCCCCTTTTAGGAAATAATAATAAATATAACTATTTACATCTTTAAATCATATTTGTTACAACTTTCTTTAAACTTAGTTACTCCTTGAGCTTTTGTAAATTGGTCTGCAATGTTTTCTTTTGTCATGCAGTATTCCAATTTAATTAGCCCATTCTTTACAGATTCTCTAACATTTAAGTATCTTAAATCAGTATGCTTTGATCTAGTTTTTACAGCAATACTAGTAGCTAATTTTATAGCTGCTTGATTATCCTCGTACACAATAATAGAATCTTTAACAGTTACACCCATGTCTAATAATAATTGTTTGTACAAAATCAAATCAGTGCATAATAATGACAGACATGAAAATTCTGCTTCCATTGTGGACAAGCTGATATGCTGTTGTCTGATTGACCTCCACCCTATTAATGTTTTACCAAATAATATAGCCATCCCAGATGTTGATTTTCTAGTGTTTATATCAGTTGCAAAACTTGCATCTGCATAGGCACTAAGACTCAAATCACCCTTTGGCTCTATATACAATGCATGGTTCATTGTTCCTTTAAGATATCTTAAAATTCTCTTTAATGACTGCCAATGACATTGATGTGGATCTGAATTAAAACGAGCCAGTTGATTTACACTATAAGCTATATCAGGCCTAGACCAATTGCTTATATATGATAAGCTACCAATCAAAGATTGATATATGGACTTATCAAATTTGGGACTTTGATCATCAGTTTGGCAAACTTCCTGACTCATTGGAGTCTTTGCCGGTTTACAAAGTTCCATTTTAAACGTTTTAATTAATTGGCAAATTTTATCTTCTTGAGATATCTTAAAACCATTTTTTGTTTTGTTAATTGTCAATCCTAGATACTTTTTAATTTCACCTAAATGCTTTAATTTTATCTTTTTGGCTAATAATGATATAATCTCATTAGCTTCATTATTAGTCTTAGTTATCAAAGCAATATCATCTGTAAATAATAATAATAATGACACCGTTCCATTATTTTCTCTTTTAAACACACATGGATCTGCTAAACCAGATTTAAAACCTATATTGTTTAACTCTTTCACAATATATTGGTTCCACTCAAACCCAGATTGTTTCAACCCGTAAAGACTCTTTTTGAGTTTCCAACAATCATTACTATTTACTTTATTGTCTTTTATACCTACTGGTTTTCTTAAATATATAGTGTGCTGCAATGGTGCATGTAGATAAGCAGTTTCTACATCTAAATGGTTAATAACATAGTTTTTCTTAGCTGCCCACACTAATGCTGCTCTTAAAGATGTTGCTTTAAGACTTGGTGCAAAAACTTCATCGTAATCAGATACAGTTTGATTAAATCCTTGAGCTACTAACCTAGCCTTATGGGTAACAGTCCCATCATTTCCAGTTTTTACTTTAAATATCCATTTGCACCCAATGGATTTTTCTCCTGGAGGTAATTTAGCATCTTCATAAACTTTCATTACCTTTAATGAATTTAGTTCCTTTTCCATTGCCTTTTGCCAATTCTCCTGATCCTTAGCAGGATACATCCTAAGTTCATCTACACTAGTTGGAACTTTAGTTACTTGGCAAACTATACTTGCTTGATACCTATCAGGTGGTCTAGTTATACGTGTAGTACGTCTAGGTATTACAGGACTTACAGGTGGACTTTCACTTATTAACTCTTCTTGATTATCTAACTCTTCTTGATCAACTGTTTCCTCTTGTTCTGGTCCTATTTGCTCTTCTTGGACTTCTTCTTTAATTGGACTCTTCTTATAACTAGTCTGATCTTTCTGCCTTTTGTAGGGTTCAACAATTACTTCATTATTTAAATCTTGCTCTAATCTATTCCATCCTACATGTTCTAGGAATTTAGCACTAGCACTGGTGTAAACTCTAGATGTACCTGGTTCCCAGAATCTATAAGATCTATGATTAGATGTATATCCTACAAAATATAATCTTTTAGCTCTATGCTGTCCTTTGTGTCTAAGTTGTGTAGGGATATGCACCCATGCTGGTGCTCCAAATGTGTGCATGTAACTTAAATCAGGTTTTGTACCATGCCACAGTGTGAATGGTAATTCACCTGTTGTTGAATTAACAACATTATTTAATATATGATTACCACACATTATTGCTTCTCCCCACAAATTGTCAGGTAATCCTGAATCAGACATCATAGTTCGTGCCATTGATTGTAATGTTTGGCCTCTTCTCTCTATAAAGGCATTATGTTGTGGCCTATATGGTGCAGACTTTTTATGTTGAATACCTAACATTCTTAGTCTGTTCTGGAATTTATTATTTGTAAATTCCGTACCATTATCTGTTATAAGAGTTACTAATTTCTTTTTAGTTTTCCTTTCTGCAAATTTTATCCAATTAAAGAGATTTTGATACGTTTCAGTTTTGCTCTTCATTAAATAGCAAAACCCATATCTAGAATAGTGGTCCATTATACTTAGTATGTAACGAGCTCCTCCTACACTTGGTTTATTAGGACCTATTAAATCTGCAAATACTACCTCTAAAGGTTCTTTGGTAGTAAATCCATTAACTCTATTAGCCGGTGTGACCCTGGCCTTACTTTGATTGCAGATATTACATTGCAAATACTTATTACAAGGTTTCAAACTTATTCCCTTAGATAATTCAACAGTTTTCTTAAGCATTTTAAAATTTAAATGCCCTAGCCTTCGATGTAACAAGTGAATACATTCATCATGAGGTTTCTTATTTTCATAAACTGTGTTAGCCACCTTTAAACCATCATCATTTAACACATATAATTCACCTCTTAAAGATGCAGTAATTCTCTTATCTTCTTTCTCAATTATGCAGTTATCTCCTTTAAATGTAACTACATATCCTAGTTTAACCAAAATTCTTACTGAAATTAAATTAAACTTAAGTTGTGGTACATATAACATTTTTACATTCTCTTTCATAAAAGAACAATATGCTATACCTTGACCTTTAGCTTTCAGTTTCCAGCCATTGGCTAACGATATCTGCTGTGTACTCTGGGACATTTTAATAAAATTTTTCTTATCATTTGTTATACAATGTGATGCTCCACTATCAACCACCCATAAATTATTTTTTACAGCTTCGTTAGTATACATGGCTAACTCTAAATTTTTATTTATCTTTTGATGACTTTTAGTATTCTGGCCAGCGTTCTGGCGTTTTGCCTTTTTACAAAATCTTGCCAAATGTCCTCTTCCTCCACAATTAAAGCACTTTTTAATTGCGTATGCAGTAGGAGTTTCATTATCTTCTTTTTGAGGTTGCTGCCTCCTTAACTCATCTCTTTCAAGCCTTCTTCTGGCCTCTTCAATCAATCTGCCAGTTATATCAGTTAAAGTTAGGCTTTCCTTTGGCAATATTTCAAGTGAAGTTATATAGTTATTGTTCTGTCCTTAATTTGCATACTTGAAATCCCCGCGCTTTGATTGGCTAAAGCGCGGGGATTTCTAATTGGCCAGGCGAGCCGCGCTGATTGGCCCGATTGAAGTCTCCCGCGATTGGCTCACTCCAAGAGCGGGAGACTTGAATTGATGCCATTGGCCGCGGCCGCCGCAGCGAAAAGGATAAAAGCCGCGGGCTTTTTCCTTTTCGCCGGTTCGGTTCACAACTGTTAAATAAAGAGCTTGAAACGTAGTCACCGACTCCTGGCATCTTTTTGCGGACACGACACTGGCGACGAGGATGGGATCCCGACCCTGAACCGAACCCCGTGTCCAACAAGAGCCAGTTTCAGCACGGAGATGGCGAAAATCGCACCGCCCGCCCCCTTCAACCCCGCCACCGAGGACTGGGAATCGTTCTCAGACCGTTTCCGCATGTACCTCGAGTGCACCGGAATGAAGGACGCCCCGGGCCCGCTAAAAAGCACCGTCTTCCTCACCCATTGCGGAACCGAGGTCTTCCAGATGGCCAAGGCATTGGCCAAGCCGGCAGACGCAACCGCCATGGACTGGGACGTCCTCAAACCTATCCTGCGGCGCCATTACGCCCTCGAGGTCCCCATCCTGATCCGGCGCAATGAATTTTACCGCCGAGATCAGAAACCAGGCGAAAAACTGAGCGATTTCGTCGCCGAGCTGCGGCGCCTAGGAGGACTCTGCGAGTTTAATGGTCTGAACAGCCTCCTAAGAGACCGATTCGTACTCGGCCTATGGGACCCTACACTCCAGAGCCGGCTTATGGCCAAGGGCGACATCAGCCTAGCAGACGCCCTCACCGCAGCCGCAGCCGCAGAAGCAACCCGCACTTCCGCTGACAGCATGCGAAAATCAGACGCGAAGAGCGGAAACAACAACCCAGCAAGGTCGGCCGACCCAAAAAACGAATCAACCGCACACTACGGAGAATTCCAGTCTACATCCAGCACGTCAGAAGACGAGGAGGACATACATCGCGTGCAGACGGGACGCGGCGACCAACGGAACCGAAGAGGTCGTAGGTCGAGGACCAACTGTGCCGGGTGCAGCGGCGACCACCCCAGATCAGAATGCCGATTTTTTGACTCTATCTGTAGGCATTGTGAAAGACGAGGACACATCGCTCGAGTTTGCCGCCAAAAGAAGACCCGCAGCCCGCCCAGATGGGAACAACACGACCGAAAGAAGGAAAGCCCCCCGCCCAGGACCAGAGATCGCCAATCGGACGGTCGGTGGGACCGAATCCAACGATCTTCAAGAGGCGGCGACAGTCGGCGCAAGGAAGATACCCACCAGACGGTAACCATCGGCCACGCCGTCTCCGACGGCGCCAGAAAGGTACACGTAGAAGTCCATATTGAAGGCCAACCATGCAAGATGGAAGTGGACTCCGGGTCCTACCTCTCCATGATTGCATGGCACGAGATAAAACGGCTAGTGCCCACCCTCCATAAGAGGAACATAAATGCCCAAAAAATCATTATAAAAGACTACCAGGGAAACCGCGTCCCGGTAGTGGGCACTAAGAACTTTAATGTAACTTACAAGGGCCGCACCGAACAACTCCCACTCACAATCGTCGATCGCGACCGCCCAAGCCTGCTGGGCCTACAATGGTTCGCCCCGCTTGACATCGCGCTGACAGGAGTCAACCACGTCGCCGACGACGGCTGGGAACAGCGGCTAGCCCAGGAGTTCCGGGAGGTCTTCGACGGAAGCCTGGGCAAGTACCAGGGGCCCCTTATCTCATTTGACCTAGACCCTAGGGTTCCCCCCAAACGACTAAAACCTAGGAGGGTACCATTCGCCCTAAAACCTAAAATTGACGAGCAGATCGACAAGCTCGTCAAACAGGGGGTGTTGCAGCCGATAGACCATGCCCGATGGGAGACCCCTATAGTGACCCCAGTCAAGCCAGACGGGTCCGTGAGAATTTGTGGGGACTATAAGGCCACCCTAAATGGCGCGTTGCAACAAAGCGCCTACCCCGTCCCAATCGTGCAACACCTACTGCACTCACTGGGAGGGGGCAAGGTCTTTGCCAAACTCGATCTCGCCCAGGCATATCAGCAGTTGCCGGTCGACGAAAAAACAGCGGAAGCCCAGACCATCGTTACCCATCGGGGGGCCTTCAAGTGTAACCGGCTCCAATTCGGAGTCAGCGTGGCACCAGGCATCTTTCAGAGCCTGATGGAACGTTTACTGCAGGGCATCAAGGGGGTGGTGCCCTATTTTGATGACGTATTAGTGGCGGCGCCAAACGAAGCCGAATTAGAAAACCGACTCAGGGAGGTCTTAACAAAATTTAAAGTAACAGGACTTAAAGTAAAACGAGAAAAATGCCAACTATGCACAGAGCGAGTGGAATTCTTGGGCTACCTTCTAGACCGGCATGGCATTCACCCTACATTTAAAAAAGTGAAAGCCATCAAAGAAGCCCCCACCCCAAGGTCTAAAACGGAACTACAGGCTTTCTTAGGGTTGCTGAATTTTTATAATGTTTTCCTACCCCAAAAGGCTACGGCGGCGGAGCCTTTGCATAGGCTCCTGGATAAGGCGGCTACCTGGACTTGGGGGAGACGAGAGCAAGCCGCCTTCCAAAAAACCAAAGACCTCCTCACCTCCGACGCCGTCCTGATCCAATTCAGCGAAACCTTGCCCTTGGTTGTCACTTGCGACGCATCACCTTTCGGCGTCGGCGCTGTCCTCAGCCATACTCTCCCCGACAAAAGAGAAGCACCCATCGCTTTCTTTTCCAGGACTCTGACTAAACCGGAGCGGAACTATAGCCAGCTGGACAAAGAAGCTTTGGCTATAGTTGCCGCCGTTAAGCGATTCCACGAATACCTTTATGGCTGCCCGTTTACCATCGTGACAGATCATAAGCCGTTGCTGGGCATCCTCGCAGGAAACCGAGCCACCCCGAACATTTTATCACCCCGGATGACAAGGTGGTCCGAGTTCCTGGCAGCCTACAGCTACGAACTGTTACACAAGCCAGGTAAGAAAATTTCGCACGCGGACGCTTTAAGCCGCTCGCCTTTACCAGACTCTGATCCTGACCCAGCACCAACGACAAACACCCTTAACATCGAGAACTTGCCCAACCTACCCATTACCGCGTCAGACATTGCCAGGGAAACTATTAAGGACAGGCGTCTGGCACGAATTTTACATTGGGTGGAAAAAGGCTGGCCTGAAAGGGACAGTGACGAATCCGTTAAGACATTCAGAAACCGCCAGACTGAACTCTCACTACTCAAGGGATGTATTTTGTGGGGTGACAGGGTGGTCATCCCGGACAGGTTGCAAGGGAGAGTCTTAGAGATGTTGCACGAGGGGCATCCTGGCATCGTAAGAACTAAAGCCCTGGCCAGGAGTTACGCTTGGTGGCCAGGGATGGACAAGCAGATAGAGGCATGGGTAGCCAAATGCCAACGATGCCAGGAGACCAGACCCAGCCCACCCGCAGCACCCATTCTGGACTGGGAAACACCAAGGGGACCCTGGTCCAGAATCCATTTAGACTTTGCCGGTCCCACGAATGGGCATACCTTTCTGATAACAGTTGACACTTACTCCAACTGGTTGGAGGTAAGCGACATGAAATCCACTACCACGGAGGCCGTTATCAAAGAACTTTGCAAACTCTTTTCCACACACGGCCTCCCAGACGTCGTCGTCTCAGACAACGGGCCCCAGTTTACTTCCCTCGACTTCGAGAGGTTCCTGGCGGAGAGGGGCATCCGCCACGCATTAACAGCACCGGCGCATCCGGCGGCGAACGGTAGGGCGGAACGGATGGTACAATTTACCAAAAAAACCATCCGGAAAATGGACCACGGGGAGATCAACGACAAAATAAATAAACTCCTCTTTATACAACACATCACCCCGAACACCACTACCAACAAAAGCCCAGCCGAGTTACTGATGGGTAGGAAGCTGAGGTCCCCGCTCGACAGGTTACACCCAACATATAACCCGGAGCGACCCCCAGACTCCAGTACAAAATACCGGACCTTTGCCCCCGGTGACTTAGTGTACGCGAAAAATCTGACGGGGGACCCCCTATGGATCCCAGCCGTCATCACTCAAATCACAGGTCCACGGTCGTACCGGCTCCAAACCACCGATGGGCGAGCCTGGAAACGACACATTGACCAGCTCAGGTCACGAACAGCAACGGACCTCAACCCCCAAAACACGAACCAAGGGGGGAGGGAATACCCGAATAAACAAACGCAAGAAAAAATAAACCAGCAGTACTTACCGGAACGCAGCCATCGCGATCCCCCACCGGAGAAGAACCACCTGGCCAGCTCAACCGACTCGGAGAAACCAAGCGGGAGCGGCGAAACCCGTAGCTCAACCAACCCGGAAGGCCCAGGTGGGAGCCACGGAGAAAGAACCGGCCCGATCATCCAGCCGGTTCGCACAGAAGAGGGAGCAGCCAAAAACATGACCGCTCCGGCCGAAATCCAGCTTGCAACTGAGTTGCGCAGGTCAAGTAGGACTAGACGGAGCCCCGCCTACCTACGTGACTACGCAACGTGATGGACTATACCAAGAGGGGAGGGGTGTTCTGTCCTTAATTTGCATACTTGAAATCCCCGCGCTTTGATTGGCTAAAGCGCGGGGATTTCTGATTGGCCAGGCGAGCCGCGCTGATTGGCCCGATTGAAGTCTCCCGCGATTGGCTCACTCCAAGAGCGGGAGACTTGAATCGCTGCCATTGGCCGCGGCCGCCGCAGCGAAAAGGATAAAAGCCGCGGGCTTTTTCCTTTTCGCCGGTTCGGTTCACAACTGTTAAATAAAGAGCTTGAAACGTAGTCACCGACTCCTGGCATCTTTTTGCGGACACGACAGTTATCATAGGTTTCATCGAGGGAAGATAGAATTATATAGACTTGATGTAGTTCAGAGAAAATAAGCTCTTTCTCGTGCAGTTCTTGAAAAATGCTTTGCATAGTTTTCAAATGACTCAGCATATCACCATTCTTATGGAGATGTGTACTGAAAAGTTTCCGTGTTAGATTTATGTGAGCACCAACATTATCTCGAACATAAATCCTCTTCAGCTTCTGCCAACACCCAACAGCTGTATTTTCTCTGTGGATATAAACAAGTTGTTTATCAGTTATGGTTAAAGCAATAATGCAAATTGCTTGTTCATTTTTATGTATAAATTCTTCTATCTTTAATTTATCTTCCTCATCCTCTGGATCCCATTCTTCTACGTTTGGTGGATTTTCAATTATGTTCCACAAACCTTCTCTTCGTAGAAGCATACTACATTTCATAGACCATGATACATAGTTTGTTCCATCCAACTTGGATATAAGGGACAAACTTTGTAGATTGACTTGTGCCATGTTTTTCTTATATGAATATAAAACTATAATTAATAAAACACAGCTGTCTGTTTACTGTAATGTATAACAACACAAACTCTCACTTTTACATAAATCTGTTTTATCCTAGTTAAACTGACTTTGCAGCCTCTGGGCCCATAACCAGTGTTAAGCCTGGTTTCCCCAACCAGGGTTAGGGAGACAAGCTAAACAGAATGTGCAGCTTAGTCAGATAGGCACACAGATAAATGAGTGAGCTAAGCTTGTATGTTTATTAAACATACAGTAAAAATGACAGATACGCTTGTGCTATCAAATATATAGTTTATTCCATTATGAGTTCATAGCATAGTCAAAATAACAGTCCAATAGTCATGTATCATTTAGTCAGTCCATTCAGGGATATTCAGTTAGCAAAGTCCGTGTTGAATACCCTATGTCAATACACTTACAAGCCAGTCCTTTGTTTTCTCTCCCGTTCGAGCAATGCAGTCTTGTGTCCTTGCAGTAATCAGGAACCATCAAAGCCAGAGAGATAGCAAGCTGCCGTCTTGCTTCTTTTAAAGTGCTATTCACAACCACTCCCTTAATTACTATCCCACAGTTAAAGTTGCAGACACTTTAACATACAAACTATGATTACATATTATTATTTACCTAAACCAGTTAGGGTAAAACAATGTTATCCCTAACAAGTATAATCAGGAATCTGTGTGTTTTAATTGACTGAAGATAACACATACATAATAGTTATCTACAACTGAATTAAACTAAAAATAGACTGGTAAGTATTGTACATATACATATGAATATGCATGTGAACATGTACACAGTGAGGATGTTTATATGGTCATGATCCAGTCTAAAATATATTTAAATCAATATCTTTATGTTGCTGGTTTTTTTTACTTTATTTTACTGTTAAGATGTAGCACCAGCACTTACCCAATATTGAATTTGCTGTTCATGAAACAGCTAATACTGACTCACAATCTAGAGAAACACTAACTCTTATTTGTATTTCAGATCAAAACAATGAGGAAAAACTGGCTCAGCAAACAAATACTTTTTTCCAGAAAGACTGAACTCTGAGAAGTATTATGGTCTGAATATATTCAGAATTTTATTTTAGATATCAAAGCAAACAAAAAAAGGAAGCAAAGGAAAGCAGCCATTTGTTTCACACATGATTAACATGTCAACTCAACAATCTCCTGCCCCTGAAAGCTTCTAGTTATGAGACGGTGATGACAGAATGAACTATAAAGGCAAACCAGCCTTCAACATCACCACGTTCTGCACAGTACACCTTTTGTGATAAAGGAGAAATTTCCATGGATTTTTAACAATCCACACCCAAATTAATGACTTTGACTATCACTGGGGAGAAAAATAGCTTCTTAACCACACATATAACCAGAATATTTTTCCAAAAAGAAAATTGTACTCAACCAGGTCACTAGGAAAGAGGCAAGGAAGAAGTGAACAAGATGCAAAATAAACTCCTTTATTGGAAGTTTGCAGGCACCATCCCTTATGTGTTTCTGTGCTCTATTTAACTCTCCTGTTGTTCAAGCTTCAGGATACATCAACTATATCAACTTCTAACTTGGACACTTTAGCTTGACTTGTATTATTCACACTGACAGGCTGAAGCTCACAGGGCAGCTTAGCTTAATATTTTATGACGTTTGCAATATTCTCATACAGCTGGAGAAGGCAACCTGCTAGCTCTCCAGATGTCTTGGTTTTCAGCCATCAGCTCCAACCAGCAAGGCTTGTGGCAAGAAATCATGAGAACTGTAGTCCAAAAATATCCCAGCTTGATGACAATACATTTTATTTGAGATTGACTTCAATTCCAATGGAGAATGTGTATCTCTAGAAATATTTCTGGAAATGTTTCTAGTAGGACTACCAGATTCTGTAACAGCTTTGTTCCCTATGTCATCCATCTGGTAAACTCACAAGATATGTTTGTTTTCCGCCCTGTACATGTATACATCTGGACTAGTCTGTGTTGTTTCTCCGTGTCATGTAATATATGTGGGTATATACATATTTTTTGTCATGTTTATGTGGTACATATTGGAGGTGGTGACCCTTTGAGAGCTATATGCAATGAAATTCATTTTAATATATGCCGACTTGTATATATTTAAAAGTGACAATAAAGTTATTCTAAGTCTATGTTCTAAGTCTATTGATTTTTTTATACGAACATATGAATACTCTTTATTGGCCAAATGTGAATGGAAACACAAGAAATTTGTCTCCGGTGCATAAGCTCTGTGTGTATACACAAACAACAAAATGGTAAGTTATAGATCATAAATCATAAGATACAAACAAGTAATAACTCATAAAATACCAATAGGAAAAAGAAGTAGGAAAGATGAAGAGATAAGAAAGATGATAAAATGAGAATAATAATAGCAATACAGTTCTACTACATGGGTAAATATCTTTAGGCATAAGACAGTGCTGTAAGAATTAGATGTTTAGCAGAGCGATGGCATGGGGGGGGGGGGAAATTGTCTTTGTGTCTAGTTGTTTTGGCATGTAGTGTCCTGAGGAGAGACTTGAAATAGTTTACAGAATAGAATAGAATAGAATTCTTTATTGGCCAAGTGTGATTGAACACACAAGGAATTTGTCTTTGGTCCATATGCTCTTAGTGTACAGAAAGAAAATACATTCATCAAGAATCATAAGATACAACACTTAGTGATAGCCATAGGATACTAAATAAACAATCAAATCATACTGGGAAACTATATAAAACAATATAAATCATAAAGATACAAGCAACAAAGTTATAATCATAAGTGGGAGGAAATAGGTAATAGGAAGGATGAGAAGAATAGTAATACAGTCTTAGGAAATAGTTTGATAGTGTTGTGGGAATTAGTTGTTTAGCAGAGTGATGGCATTCGGGGGGAAAACTGTCCTTGTGTCTAGTTGTTAGTTGTTCTGGTGTGCGATGCTCTACAACATTGCTTTGAAGGTAGAAGTTGAGAAGGGTCTGTACATATTTTCTCAGCCCTCTTTCTGGCTTGTGCAGTATGTAGGTCCTCAATAGAAGGCAAGCTGGTTGCAATTTGTTACTAGAGGGAAAAAGCTCAACATTTTCCAATATAAACATAATAAAGAAGGGCTGTAGAGTATAGAGGGCTCCAAGAATTTGCCAAGTGTTAGGGTCCCCTTAGGCAGAAGCGATGCTTTAGATTGATTCTCACAGATTGATTCTCATACCACAAATAAAAGTTTTTGACTTTTATAACTCTAGAAGTATTTTATACATTTAACCTTCATGTGACCAACCGCGTGAATGCATACTTTCTGCCCGCTGTATTTACAGCTGACCTAATAATGCTGCAACAAGGATCAATTCCATTTTATCCAGACGATGTTTAAATTAAAACAGAATGACACAAAGCAAATGGTATGTTTTCCCTTTGTGAAGCAAGATTAAGTCGCATTCCTCTGTCCAGCTCACAGCACAGTCCTAAATCTCTCTCATCTTGGCACATCCCATGGATCTACAAAGCTGCTGAGTTGAGAAGGGCAGGTGTTATGGGAAGAAACACAGCAATGAAGCCTCAATATAAGGTTTCCAAGCCTCGGTTGCAAGGAAAATCCAGCAGATCGTTCTTGCCTAGTAAACTCTTGTACTCTTAGAATGCTGAAAATTTCCTTTGATTCAGAAATGCACTAAGCAGAAAGTATAAATCTAATTTATATTAAAAAAAAATCCAAAGGCTGCAGATGAGTGCAGTAATATCAGAATGGAACAGAACGGAGTGGAGCGGAGCAGAGCAGAGCAGAACAGAATGGCTGAGCAAGACACAGATTGTATTAATTTAATTACAATAAATACACAGATCAGTCTTTGCTTTTAAGCTACCCTTACTATGTAAGTAAGACTTACTCACTATTATGAGTATTTGCCACAACTACTTTTTTGTAAGTTGCACAAAAGTAGCACAAAAGTCACAAGTGTCCTCAGCTTTAAAATAAGTGCAGCACTGAGAATCTTAAGAATCTTCCAAAAACCTTAGGGATCAGTTTAGAATATAGAATGTTGCCCTGTTCCAAATCACAGCACTGTTTCATCTTGTTCCATCTTGTAGAGGTTCCCAGACATGGATTCTACCCTTGGAAAACCTAGAAACATATCTTTGATTAGAGCCATGCAAATGGATGTCCTACCCCCTTATTTGTCCTCCCATCTCAACGGATTGTAAGCCATAATAGAACAAGCATTCCATGAAGAATGCTCCCAATACAGTTCCTTGCCTTTCCCACTAAGTAAACCTACTCACAAGTGTTGGGAGAGAAGTAATGACTTTGAAGCAGCTGCTTTATGGGAATGAATAAGAAAATTAGGGAGCAAAGAAAAAAGCAATAAATCAAATGTTTAGAGATGTAAGTTATTACCCCATCAAGCTTATTTTAAAGTATTGTGACCACAAGTGAAAAAAAATCAGAGCTCTTCTAAAACTAATACTGAATGGCATGCTACAATCCCAGCCACTCAGACCACAGGCCAGACATAAAAGCTATTTCCGTGTGTGAGGCATGCCTTTTCATCACATATACAGTCAGATTACTTCAGTGTCTCCCTCTACTGAAGAAAGATTAGTTTAAAACCAAACAACAAAATCATAACCCTAGAAGCTGGGAACAAAGGCTGGGAAAAACACAAAGCAACCTTGTCTCCATAGACTCCAATAAAAATTTGAAATTTTTCAGGGGAAAAGTAAGGTTAAAAAACAATAAGCAGGGGAAAAAACCATATAAGACCTTTTTGAAGTAATAGATAAATATATCTACCAAGGGACTTGCATTAGGATTTTGTTTTTGTTTTTTGCTGCTAAGTAAGTCTCACTGTCTCCTACAAACTACAAAATTGGGTGCTTAAACATCACCCTGAATTCTGACTCTCATTTGGGTTCAAGGTCACCTTTCTCTGTAAAAAGATATGGAATTCTCTATCCTATCTCTTTTCATGGGCATTTTAAATTTCTCTACTTTTCCAGATCAACATCATTTTATACCAATGACTGGATCTCAAAAGATCCCTCTGTTAAAGTACTCAGGTTTGCAGATACAACAGTGATTGATCTCATTCAAGACAATGACGAATCTGCATACAGAGGGGGGTAGGGGGGAGAGTTGAACAACTAGCCTTATAGTGCAACCAGAACAATCTTGAACTAAACTCACCCAGAACCAAAGAAATGGTGGTAAATTTTAGGAGAAACCCTCCTATACAACCACCTCTTACAATACTAGACAACACATTATCAACAAGAGACCTTCAAGTTTCCAGGTTCTATCATATCTCAAGACATAAAATGGACACTTAACATCATAAATGTCATCAAAAAGGCACAACAAAGAATGTTCTTTCTGCACCAACTCAGAAACTCAAACTGCCCAAGGAGCTGCTGATACAGTTCTACAGAGGAATTATTGAGTCTATCATCTGCACCTCTAAAACTGTCTGGTTTGGCTTTGCAACCAAACAAGACAGATACAGACTTCAGAGGATAATTAGAACTGCAGAAACAAACAATTGCTACCAATCTGCCTTCCATTGAGGACCTGTATACTGCACGAATCAAAAAATGGGCTGTGAAAATATCTACAGTCCCCTCACATCCTGGACATAAATTGTTTCAACTTCTACCCTCAAAATGACACTATAGGGCACTGCACACACCAGAACAACTAGACACAAGGACAGTTTTTTTTTGAATGCCATCACTCTGCTAAACAACTAATTACCACATCACTGTTAAACTATGTACTAAGACTATATTACTATTCTTCTTCTCATTCTTCCTATTACCTATCTCCTCCTACTTATGACTATAACCTTGTTGCTTGTATCTCTACGATTTTAATTGTTTCCTAGTATGATTTGACTGCTTATTTAGTAACCTATGACTATCACTAAGTGTTGCAACTTATGATTCTTAATGAATATTTTTTCTTTTTATGTACACTTAGAGTCAAAGACAAATTTCTTGTGTGTCCAATCACACTTGGCCAATAAAGAATTCTGCTCTAGACCATTATGACTTACCTGGACCTATCTATTTATAATCACCTTTTTTCCCAAACTTCTGTTTTGTCATGATCTGCCCAGCTCTGTAATTGATCTCCTTCACTACTAAATGTTTATATTTTGGAATTTTGGAATGTTTATATTTTAAAAAGGAAATTTTATATATTTTTTTCAAGAAAAGTTGATTTCCGATTTAAGAAAAGCTATGTGACTCTACATGGCCATAAGGATACACTATAGATTTTTTTCTCTAGTTGTCCCTATTCTCTACCTTTTAATCTTCTGATGACAGCATGAGTTCACGCTGGGGTTAGGAGATAAATATAGAAGGCACTCTGCTTGTATGAAGTCACTTTCCCAAAGCAAGAAACAAGACCATGGGAGCTTATGGAAAAGATGATTTGTGACTTTTCAACTTTTCTGCCGGGGTTTTTGTCCTAGTTCAAACAGTCCATGCTTCTATAAAGCCTTCTTAAAGAAAACTTAGAAAGGTACCCCCAGTCAAAATAAACAGCAAAAAAATCCTATGAATGTAACGGAACGGAACGGAACGGAACAGAACAGAATAGAATTCTTTATTGGCCAAGTGTGATTGGACACACAAGGAATTTGTCTTTGGTGCATGTGCTCTCAGTGTACATAAAAAGAAAATATACACTCGTCAAGAATCATAAGGTACAACACTTAATGACAGTCATAGGGTACAAATAAGCAATCAAATCATACTAGGAAATAGTCAATATAGATCATAAGGATACAAGCAACAAAATTACAATCATACAGTCATAAGTGGGAGGAGATGGGTGATAGGAACGATGAGAAGATTAATAGTGATAGTAATGCAGACTTAGTAAATAGTTGGACAGTGTTGAGGGAATTTGTTTAACAGAGTGATGGCATTCAGGAAAAAGCTGTCCTTGTGTCTAGTTGTTTCGGTGTGTGCAGTGCTCTACAGCATCATTTTGAGGGTAAGAGTGAAACAGTTTATGTCCAGGATCTGAGGGGTCTGTAAATATTTTCGCAGTCCTCTTTTTGACTCGTGCAGTGTACAGTCCTCAATGGAAGGCAGGTTGGTAGCAATTGCTTTTTTTGCAGTTCTAATTATCCTCTGAAGTCTGTGTCTGTCTTGTTGGGTTGCAGAACCAAACCAGACAGTTATAGAGGTGCAGATGAGAGGAAGAATCCAGTGAAATACAAAAGTTTTCTGCATTTTCTTCTTCTTAGAAAAATTACAATATCTGATGATTGTGATCAGAAACACACAAGTACTCTGCTGAATAAAAGGACTGTACCTTTACAGCTGAATTAGTTTGCTTGCAGTAAACAGCGTAGGCTACAAATTTGCCAAGAAGTGGACTTACTCCCTGGGTTTCTGCAAATACAATTGCAAAATTGAAATAAACAGAAGGAAGCAAGGTTAGACCCTAGAGCAGGGACTTCTAAAGAGGCCACTGATACCTGATGTAGAGAAATCTCAGAGCAGTCTAGAATCATAAAGTGTATTGCATAGGCTCCTTGGGAAAGGTCACCTTGGACTTTCATAAGCTTTTAAGTATGAAATGTCTATCTCAAGAACTAGCATATTTTCCACTATTTACTAGCAACCACTTTCTCTCCAGTTCCTGATAGTAGAAACTGAGGTCAGATAAGTAAGAGCAGAAAAAAGGGTTTGGTGCCTAACCCTAACACCTGCACATTCTCAATCCCCATCTTAAGAGTCAAGGAACAAAAGTAACTGGATAAAAGCAAAAGCAAAAGGCAGTCCATGTTCCTGAAATTGTGGTTTGCACCATTTTACCTTTTCTTGGGTTCAGAGGTGAGCTGCATTTATGTTACCAACCGGTTCACTAGTTGTGAGCACGCGTGCGTCCCTTTGGGACTGAAAAGGAGCTTCAAACATGCAGCTTATCAACTCGGGCAGCTCCAGTGAGGGCAGCAGGGGCATCGTGGAACTCAGCTGGGCAGTGTGGGCAGGGGGAACAAGCGAGAAAGTTAGTTATATATGGAAAGGATAGCACAGGAACGGGGCGGGCCCAGCCTAGCCAGCAATCACAACTGCAGGTTCACCCAAACCCACGCGATCAGTCAACAGCCCGCCACTGCTTGGGTTCCTCTCAAATGGAAGCCCTTGGCAAATATATTGTTGCTTTTTTATTTTATGAAATGAAGTAAACAGCCATGAGAAGATTAAAGAAAATTAACAGGTTTTCTGCATATGCTTGAACATAATTTGCAACAACAGAAGTGGTGCATTAGTATTTATTTTCTATTAATGTTTGAGGATTGCAAGTGAACATAGCATATAGAAGACTGAATTCATTTAAACACCCAACATAATATTGGCCAAGTTGTTGGTTTTGTTTTTTAAAAAAAAGACTGAACAACTTTGAAAAGTATATAAGTGATTATTTAATATTTTTTAAATAAAACGCTGCCAATTCTGATTGTTTCAACTTCTTTTGGGAAATTACTTGTTCCAGAAGGAAAGCAAAGACTGGAACGTGCTTCCTTGTAAGCAGCAAGGGACCAAATTTCTAACTATAACGACAGAAGACACCCACCTACCCATATAAACACACTAGAAGGGGGGTGGGAAATCATCTAGATCAGAAGTATTGAAAAAATACCAAGACCTAAAAACGTATCAAAGCAATTTGTTCATGTGGAATGCTATATCATAATATTCGTACTGGAAAAAGAACAACTTCAGGGGCCTTTTAATTTAGGGAAACACATGTTAACGGATACAGTTTCCATCTAATTCCCCAACTGTGTTTGGAATTTTTAACAAAGTAAAAATGAGATTTTTTTTCCCCCAGCCATATGAAAAACATCACACTCTGAAAAATTGCCAGGGTCCCAGTTATGGTGCAATATAACAAATTCAATTTCTCACAGAGGAAAGGATTGAGATCTGATTTCAGCTTTTTTTTTAGGGAGGTTGCCTTCTGGAACAAATAACATTACCTTCCCAACAGAAGTTAGAAACAATCAAAAATGACGAGTTTTATTCAAAAATGTCAAATAACCTCTGGGGTCATTGGTGTTCTCTGAGTTGGTTTTCTCACAGACATTTCATTATCCAACTAGGTAACATTATCAGTGCTGCAAGGGAACAGGGTTTGCTCTCTACTTATATACTAGTGGTTTGCCCTGTCATTGTTACTGGAGGTGTTTCTGCTTGTTTCTTGGTTGCTATACCAGTTAACCTTTTTTCAAGCAGTTCAGTATTTTAAAAGCTAACAAATGAAGCATACTTTAAATATAATGATTTGAAGCAATGACAGAATGTAAGTTGCAGTTCTGAAATTATGGGTATTATGGCTTTGTTTCTCTGGTGCAAAAATTGAAGTTGAGAAGGACTGTCCTTTTAACTAATCAAACAAATTGAGATGACAATTCGATAGCATTTGATCTCCCAAGCCAATACATTTTTTTTAAAGTTCCAAAAGTAGTGTTTTTTTTTTAAAGAAAGCTGTTTACATACTTTGAAAAAGAATAAAAGAAAAACCATCAAGATTCTTCTTAGAATGATCAACTTTCACCACGTGACAAAGGGACTACCAAAATCATAAGTCATAAATCTCATGATTTAGCTAAATTTATTTCCAATGTAGCTGTCATCTATGCATCTAATTTCCATATACCCTTTCACTGCAAAAACAGAGGTGTTTGTTTTAAAAAAGAATTCTTAAAGCCTTCCTCAAGAGATTCTTATTGCTAATATTGCATTTATTGAGGATACACAATCTTTTCCCATCCTGGTGTGCCCTCTGGAGGTGGTAATCCAGGAAGTCATGTGAGAAAGAGTGGAATAAGAGTTAATATGTTGGAATAAGTTTGCAGAGACCCTGGGGTCAAATCTACTCTCAGCCATGGAAAACCACTAAGTATCTTTGGGTCAACCATCCTCTTTCAGCTCAATCTATCTCACTGAGTTTTTGTAGAAATAAAATAAAAGGAGCTCTTCATGTAAAAACAAGTCATTGGGTTAATGAATAAATGTTCCTAATCCCCAGCCAGTTCTACTTTTCCCCCCTAGTAACTTGATGTTACAGCCTAACACATCTGGATGGTAGAGATTCTGCACTGTGACTTTGAAGTTCTAGGAGCTGGACTCAACTATGGGAGTCATCTCTTGCCTTGAATGCATGAGCTAGCCTTGGACTGTCATAAAACATTTGTTCCTTTGGGCCTTGAATGCTGGCTGGGAAAACAGCTGTTTCCTATGCTGGCAAAACTACACTGAAAGCTGGGTGGAATTTGGAAACAGGGAAGAAAAGGGAAATTCCCCTGACGTCCCTATCAGTCATACACTCATTATTACATGATTCAGCAAAGCTGAATCCGAATTTTCAAGCATGCTTCCAAATGGACAGCTCCTGGCTACAGCCCATCAAAGAGGATTGCAGATTGTCTGTTGCTGGTTTTTTTTCCCCCTTTGATCTAGCTGTGTGTGCATGTAAAGAGAAATAGTGAAAGCAACACGATGTGCTATAAGTGAACGGTGATGATTTTTGTAGATTGCAAAACAACTCTATAAATCAGGCCAGGCAACTGTGCACAATAAAAGCAGGAGAATTGCATTGTAGCCCTTGCAAAGCTGCTTTTTCTGAACTCTTCATCTGTGCATATGAAGAAACAGCACAGTGTCTCAATGTTACTGTTTGAATGATAATTTCCTTCTTTTACAGGAACCTCTGCTATTTGATGAAAGGACTACATGCATATCAAGTATGGCATCCCCATGAGATTGTTCTCGCAGAAACTGCAAATAGCCAAGCCTGGATTTTCATGGAACTACTTTGCTTGCTTGCTTGCTTGCTTGTTCAAAGAATTTGCAGCCCCAAATTACGTTGCTCCCAGAAGCACAATATGTTCCTAAGGGCTTTCCCCAGAACAACCTGTCCTTATGTCTTCATAGGAACAAGGTCTAAAAAGACAATCATCCACTGTGCTATTTTGACAGCCTGCCAATCCCACATATTTGTCCCTCAAGGACAATGCAAACAGTACCAGGAAATATAGCCAGAATGATAGTCAAGAGAGGAACAATAGGGCTCCTGCGTTCAACCCTGAACCCAGAAGGTCCAGTGTTCTTACTATGTTTGGAAGGAAAGATTCAAAGTTGCTGATGGGTTTTCTTTCTTTATGGATTACATTGTCCTTTATGGATTGTTCCCTGGGACTTTAAAAGAGCAAGGGAGCAATCTGCAGAAAGATAAAACAGAAATGCTGAAGGGCCCAGGTTGTGTGTGTTGGTGGAAGAGACAAATAAAGAGTGTATTGGAGAGCTACAGCACCTAGTTGTGTGTGGAGAAGGTGAGACCAAAACAGTTGATGTAGTGAGCATATAGTTGATGTAGTGGGATTCAACTTTTTTTTTAATCATTCGTTCTGTGGGTGTAGCTTGGTGGGCACATGCACACACGCAAAGGGTTTAATACTGACCTTCTCAGGTAATCCTGCACTCTCCCTGTGTCTTCAACAGCTAACATGCTTCAAAACCAGGAAATAAAGGTCAGTATAGAGCCAGGGCAGGTGGAAGGGCTCAGCAGCTGATCATCGGAACAAACTGGTTCACTCACAGATGATTCTCAGAGCTATTGGTTTGGCCAAACCAGGCTGAACCAGTAGAATGCCACCACTGGAGCAGAGACTTAGAAGCTACTGCATCTGAGAAAGGAGCAGCAGAGGCAGGCCAGCTATAGCCAGCAACAAGTAATTGCTTCTCTCTCTCCAATAAACTGACAAGAATTGAGAGACGGAGAAGCAACTCAGAACAAGAGGGCTACTCAAACCTTGAGTTAGACCTCCTGAAGTCTAAGGGTTAAAAGCTGGATATCATATAGGGCTAACATGTAAAGTAAAGGACAGTAGGCAGGAGTAAAAGGAACAGAATTTACGGTTCTTAAAGAAAAGAGCTAAGGAAAGAACTCTGGAAATGTTTCCTTATTGTTGGAAAAGGTTGGCATTTTAAAAAAAATTAGAAAAAGGAAACCTGTAAGTTTGTTAAGTATAGCTATTTTTCACTTTTCAAAAAAGCATTGTCATTCAAAAATGTAACTAGGCAACGATAAAAGATTAGTTGCATATAGTTGTGTAGCTCAGCAAAAGCTATATTTTATAATGAACCAGTTTAAATGTCAAAAGACATAATTCAGCCTGTTGGACTGTGGTTTCTACCATAACTTAAGCAGAACCTTTTCACAGCATGTGATAAAGGGGAAATAATTCAGCTATTAATAAATCAATTTAAAAACCAAAATCTGTATTTTCATTCAGTTTCAGCTCCCAGGGCTTTCCCAGAGACACAATTAGATTTCAAATAGAACTGGAACTTGAAAACAGAATTTTTTAAATAAATTCTGTCTTGCACCCACTTGTTTTAATCTCTCCTCATTTTTAAATCCTCAGGGATCCACAAGAAGAAAGTGCCAATTGTTATACTGCTTGAAAAGAGCAAGAAATTAACACATTTGAGTTTTCCTATTTACTTTTTCCTCCCAATGTATCTTCAATTATTTTGATGAGCCACAGAAAAATTATATCTATCAATGAAGACTCTGTTCAATTATGAAGATGTTGAATCATACAGAGATAAATAAAATAATACTTCTAAGAAATACTAAGAAGAAACGATGAATTTGTATGCTATGAAGACCTGATTCAATTGGTCATATTAAAGCTGTAGCAAATGCAATACAGAAATAAGTGAGCATAATTGAGCAAGTGTGCAGAAATGTTAACACTTCAGCAAAACAATTTCACTTAATCAAGTCTTAACAATTCTATTTTATCAGCATTTTGAATCTTATGCATAGACATTGCACCCATATCCTTTAAATTTGTGATAATATTTAAAATAAGTCATGTACGTTGTTATTCCATCAGGTGAGTTTTGAAAATGATTAAGGATGCATATGCAAGTAATTCTTAGCCAAAAATTATGCTCCACAGAGTGATTTTCACAGATCAGAATGGATTCAAACATAGATGCACCTGGATTCACACAGCTTCGGGTCAAACATCACAGTGAGCCAAGTTTCAGTTTAATTACAGCTTTTTGACTGAAGTAATATACACTGTGATCACACAACATACTAAAACATGGGCAAGCAGGCCACACTGTGGCTTGGTTTATTGCATGAACACAACGTATAGTGATTTAGTCAAACACAAACATGGTCTCCAGTATTCTAACCACCATTCCATACTAAGCCTCTGACTGTCTTAGCCCTTGGAAATTTAATCAATGAGTAATTTGATCCCCACAGTCTACATGAGTTTCAACGTTCTTGGTTTATAATATATACAAGTTATATTTCCATGGCTTCTTACAGCTCCACAACGGAAACTGGGAATATACTTAATAAATTGCAGTCTGAGAGCAACACGCAAACCATTTATTTATTCTTATTTACATAGCTGCCTGTATCACAAGATGTGGCTCTGGGTGGCATACCATGAAAAACAAACAGCAGTATGTGCTATTAACAAATCGGACAGAATTTGATGGAAAAGGTATTGCAGCCTCCTCACTAATTCCCCATTACTTTGAGATGTCCAAGCCTGTTGATACAATCATGCTTCCTAGGAATTTTGGAAGGAGGTCAAAGATGGGGCCAGTCTTAATTCAGGTGGAATGGTGAAATGGTACCTCTCCCGGGTCCAACCAGATGTAGTTCCCTCCCATACTGGACCTACAGCATGCTTCTTCTCTTGAACCTGATAGGGTGAGATATAATCAGGAAGAGGTGATCCTTCAAATGTTAAAAGATCTTTGAAGATCCACAGAACCTTGACAGCCACTAGACTGTAATTTATTAAAGTCATGCCTGAAGATTAAATGTATTAACTATATATACTAAAGTTTAGTTGCATATAAATAGAAGGCAATTAATTTTATTTTTGTTCTATTGCTTTTGGAATGCAGCCCAGGCATGATTCGATCCAGCTAGGTTCCTGACCTGGGAAAAGTTCTACCTGCTGCTCTGGAACTCATAGATCCATTTTATTCTAAACAATCTTGGTTTTAATGTAACCTCCTTGCCTCATTTAAAAACCCTTCTATGATGGAAGGACAGCATCAATTTGAGATCAGCCATGGTAGAGCATTCAAAAGCTTGGGAAGTGGAGCCCTACAGCATTTGTTTTGAGCCTGGAGACAAATGGCTTCTCATTGGTGGGAACCTGTTTTTCCTACCTCCTGGCTTCCAGACTCTTCTGCCTGAAGTCAAGATGCTTCCTTGCCTCAACTTTCACCTTGATAGTTTCCTTTTTAAACATCCTCATTGAAAATAAAACACCATCATGAAAATAAGTGCAGAAGAGAGAATGGATTGAAGCACAGATTTTCCTACTCCCGCAAATGCCAACCTTCCTTCCTCCCTTCCTCCCTTCCTTCTCTTTTCTCACCCACCAAAACCTCAAAGACGTAGTCTTGAAGATTTGGTATATTCACACAAAAGTGCAAGAGGTATGAGGTTGGTGGCTATATAGACTTGCCTTATTACCATGTTGACCAGGCTCCTCCACATATTTTGAACTACAAATCCTAGAACAGTGGTGGCTAACCTTTTTGGGCTCCTGTGCCAAAAATTGTGTGTGCACATGACAGCACTTAGGAGGCAATGTGCATGCCCCACATGCCCTGTGCATGTGCGCATGATCCCCCATGCCGCCCCCTTACCAGCACTGTGCTTCCCACCTGATTTTCAACCCATTTGAGGCCTTTTTCGGCCTCCCAGAGGATTGTAGGAAGCCTCTGCAGCCTTTGCAGGCTGAAAAATGGGTCTGTTTTGTCACTTCTGGTATTTCTGGAAATAGAGGAAATGACGAAACAAGCCTATTTTTCGGCCTCCAAAGGCTGCAGAGGCTTCCCTCTAGCCTCTGGGAGGCTGAAAAAGGGGTCAAATGGGCCGAAAATCAGCTGGAAGGCACACTCATGTGCAGTGAGATAAGTTTGCCTAGGGCTCGCATGCCCACACAAATGGCTCTGCGTGCCACCTGCCATCATGGTCCTAGAACTTCCAGCTGGGGAACACCAGTTTAAGACTTACAAATATTAAGTCTGCAGCATTTATATAATATCGTTGAGGAAAACAACTTTGTCTATGCAGTATGATATGCCCTTGCATTGCTTTGCCAAAGCCCTGTTCTTGCTTACAGAAAACAGGCTATGCTGCAGAGATGGAACAAACGTAATTACAAGGTTACAGGACAAGGATAACCTACTTTGCAGAAATGAACTTAGGACGCAGGTCCACAGAAGTGGCCTTTCATTGGCAACAGCCAGGACTGAGATCAGCTGGGGAATTAAAAGGTGGATTCAAATGACTCAGTTGCCACCAGCTTTCCTGCTGACAGTATTTTCAAATAAAATTGCTTCATTAAATTCAGATTTAGTCAGCGATAGCTGCTCTAAACAGGCATTTACGGCTTTGATTAAACAGGTGCGGCTTTGAGCCACTTTAAACTAAGCATCCAGCAATTCATTTACATAGTCCAATGTCTGGTGTATAACAAACTAGTCAACTAACCACTACACTCTAGCAACAGAAAATATAAAAATATGATTGTGGTTAAACCACATCTTTATTTTTTAAAAAAAACCTCTCCAAGTTTGGAAATTTATCCCAACCTTGAAAAGTCAGCACTTTGTGTCTTTATAAATAAAGTGATAAAGATGTACATGTACAAAATTACCCCTTGCTTCTTGAAAAGTCCTGCAGTGAAAGTTCAAGCCACAAAAAGCACCACGTTGACAAGACTTCATGGCTAAATTCAATGTCATTTGAAAGCTGCTACCTCTTGTTTTATGGCTACAATCCAATATCTTCAAATGACAAGATATAAGCATGTGAGTTATTAATCACTGCTACTTTCAGATGCCCTCCTTCTTCCTACCATAGAAATCAAGATGGTAGGCCTGACTTGGAGCTGCCCAAGCTGTGTCTCACAGAAATGCTTACCAATCCTTACCTGCTGAATTTCAGCACAATAACTTAACCTTGTCCTCAGCTTGTGCCCTGGGGAATTTACATAGTGATTATTGCCTGATTATATGCACAATTGTAGGGGTGGGGAACGATGATTCTTTTATGACTTGTGGACTTCAACTCTCAGAATTCCTGAGTCAGCCAGGCTGGCCCAGGAATTCTGGAAGTGGAAGTCCATAAGTCATAAAGGGGCCATCGCTCCCCATTCTGCTTTAGACTGATCTAAAGTAATAATTGAATGATTTAATCATGGATGTAGATACTGTTTAACAACTTTATGAAATCAGGAAGAACACGTAACAGAAGGAGGAAGACGGATAAGCTGACGATACCCTATGGCATTTCTCTGCATCAGAACAAATTCTACAGCAATGTTTTTCAACTTTGGCTTCGTTAAGATATGAGGACTTCAACTCCCAGAATTCATGCTGGTTGGGGTATTTTGAGAGTTGAAGTTTACATAACTTAAGATTGCTAAAACAATACTCTACAAAATGAAATATTGTTTCTGTTATTTCCAAAAAAACTGAGGGAGATTCTCCCTCTGTCATTTGAATTTTATTATCTATTGATCTTGATTTTTTTTGTTTGGCTTGAATATATCTTGCTATATTATATGGTTGGGAATTTGGGACCATGGCTATTTTATTATAATATTTTATTGTAACATGTTATTTTGGAAGCCACCCTGAGTCAGGTAGGAGTCAACAGAAAATAGTAAGAAGGGATACATGTTTACTGAAATAAAAATGCACACAAAGTTTTGTGCAGATAGTTTTGAGGCCAAAATTTCCACTGGTAAGCAAGACAGTTGTGAAGTGACATTTTGTCCCATTTTATGACCTTTCACTTTTTTCAGTGCTACTTAATTTTGAACCATCACAAAATAAATGGTTTTAAGTCAAGGACTTTACCTGTATTATGAAGACCCATGGATGCTTGATGCATTTTAGGATTTCAGTTTCAAACCAGAGGAGTTTCCCAGAGGGGTTTAAACCCCAAGTCTATTCTCTGGACTTCATGGTCACATCATTTTACAAATGAAGCATCTAACTTTTGCAAGACAACATTAGAGAGACTGAAGTCTTTGCAAGCATCTCTATCAGACAAAAAAAAAATGTAACTTTTTATCCATTGGCTGTTTTTTTCATCTGACTAAGGGAAAGAACTAAGAGTCAGGTATAGGTCCGGGGCAGGAGTTTGGGGGACAATTGGGGGATCTGGAAGGCTGTAGATTAGATGCCTCATCTGTGGCAAATGCAATGGACCATTGAATGCATCATTTACAAATGGGCCAATACTTTCCAGAGCTGACAGTAGCATGAAATTAAGAGGAGTTCTCTAAATGTTGGTTTGGTAACTGTTCTTCTTAAAAACCTTAGGGCCTGCTATGACTAAATTCTGAGGCCTAAAAATACTTTATCTTTACAATATCAACAGACCACCCCAATGTGACTGACTCTTCATAGTGTACATCAACAAACCAAAACAGGGTGTCTTAATGATTTAATAAACACATAGTCTAAAAACAATACACCCCCAATTATCTTGAAATCTGAAGGCCCTCTGATATCAGGTTTTATGGGCTATCCTAAATCAGAAGTGGGGTAAGAGCCAACTGTAGAGTTCTCCATGTTTTATCATGTGGGGTTACCACTGCCCCCAAGTGAAACCCCTCTTCATTTCATATGGGAGAAAGGGTTGAGATTTTTTTCAATTTTAAGGAAGAATCATACTTGAGAAATGGACCCCAATTAATCCTGGACCACCCCATTGATGGCTTCATAAGTGACAATCCACACATTGAATTAGGCCCAGAAGCCTATTACATTTTTTCAAAAAGGAGGAAGCAAGGATTTATTAAAATGTTTATTTTATTTTATAAATAAATAAATAAGCTACCTCAATTGCCTCAATTGCCTCAATTGCCAAAGGGGCTCTAAGTAACGTATAATACATCAAAAAACATTAGACCAAAGCAAGAAAAAAGAAAAACCAATAACATACAATTCTGCAAATCTCAAAACAAAAATCAGGTGCTTTGGGAACAAATCCTTTTTCCAATACCGTATTAAATAAAAGATACGATTGAAAAATAGGAAATGCTTTAAAACAATCTTGCAATCATGTTCTAACAAAAACATTTCTGGAGAACAGTAATTCTATCAGTAGACAGATACTGCTTCATGCAATGCAGATATTTTCCAGAGAAATAAAATGAGCAAATAAAGTATAACAAATTTAAAGTAAAATCTTGTGTGCCCCCTTGCCCAGTGGAATTTTTTTCCAGAGTATTGCATATATGAGTGCCCCCTTAGGTTTGGTATAATTAGGGGTTTTAAAAATACAGGCTTGCTTTCACAAGGTCTTAATATTTCTAGTACAGAGAATATATTTAATGTATGTCATCAAAATCTGAATTAACTTTATATAGCTGTTTGATGCATTGCAACTGAATCTGTACTTACTGGGGAGATGTAGTTATATTATTAATGTATTTACACTGAGTCATTTAAAAATCAATATTATTCTGAATTCATGTATGATTATCGATGCATTGCTAACAATTTTTTCATTTGCATATGTAAGATCCCAGTCAAGTATGAACAAAATTATTTCATGAACCAGAAAAATCAGAAAGGGAGATAAATAATAAGCATTTGAAAAGAAAACGTTTAAGAGAATGGCAATCGTTTCCCTTTATTTGCTGTTCATGTAGGTATAAAAATATTCAGTGAGTTCATATAGTCATTTAACCAAGTGTTTAAAAGAAAACACCAATCTATTGAACTTTGAAGTGTGATAATTATGTGTCAGCTTAATGTAGAAACTCAAGTATCTTATTTCGCAATTTAATAGGTGGGAAACACAAAAGGGGATACGTTTTTGGCTTTGGGGATTCTTGGTGCAGATTCTTGGTACAGAATCACTTACGATGGTTCATTTAGTGACCATCTGAAGTTATAACAGCACTAAAAAAGTGACTTTTTTCCTTTTGTGACCTGAAAAGCAAAGAAAATGGAAAGCCTGATTCACTTAAGAACCGTGTTACTAATTTAACTACTGCAGTGATTCATTTAACAATTGTGGCAAGAAAGGTCATAAAATGGGGCAAAACTTAACTGTTTTGCTTAGCAATAGCAATTTTGGGCTCACTTGTCATAAGTCAAGGACTACCTGTATGCTTGAAGCAACTGCTTACTAAGATAGCAAACACTTTATAGTGAGGTACTAATGCCACGCGATAAAAACTTAGTAAGACCACACCTAGAATACTACATCCAGTTTTGGTCACCGCACTATAAAAAGGATATTGAGACTCTAGAAAAAAAGTACAGAGAAGAGCAACCAGGATGATTAATTAAGGGACTGGAGACTAAAACATAGGAAGAACGGTTACAGGAACTGGGCTGGGCTAGTCTAGTAAAGTGAAGGACCAGGGGACACATGATAGCAGTCTTCCAATATTTGAGGGGCTGCCACAGAAGGGGCACAGGAAGGGGTCAACCTATTTTCTAAAGCACCTGTAGGCCAGACGAGGAATAATGGGTGGAATCTGAACAAGAAGAGATTTTACCTGGAAATAAGGAGAAACTTTCTAACTGTGAGAACAATCAACCAAGGAACAGCTTTCCCTCGGAAGTTGTGGGAGCGCAATCACTTGAGACTTTCAAGAAGAGATTGGACTCCCATCTGTCAGAAATGGTGTAGGGTTTCCTGCTTGGGCAGGGGGGTTGGACTAGATGACCTACAAGGTCCCTTCCAACTCTGATTATCTGTTATAGTTTTCACATAGCAAACTGCTCACTTGAACATATGTATTTGAAAGGAGAGGGCAGACATGCTTTCATTCTGGCTCCCTATATTCTCTTAATTTTTATCTCTGAATGTGATATTGGCATCTATAAATCTACTGGGCACATTTCAAGTTCCCAAAATTGTCTCAATGAAGTAAGACCCATCTGGTCTAGGCGGCAATCATGCAGTGATATCAAAGAAAGGGCAACCTCTGTATGTCAAGTTTCTCTAGGTGGCCTTACTCTTTGCTTCACAGGTTGTTAACAAACAGTTGCCAAGGTGGTGAGATTTCAACACTTATTTTTAAACACAGCTTGCAGGTAGATCCTTCCACAGGTGAAACTAGTCAAACCGGTCCAGCCAGGGCATCAGGTGCACATAGCTTACCAAACAGAGTTTTGGAAGCAATGTAAAAAGCACAAGAAGCCAAGCTTATTAAAGTGTCATACTTGTCACGAAAGAATTCTTGAATCAGCAAGTCTAACTTATGAGAGGTAGAATCTGCAGGCTCAAAAAATAATAATAATACGAAGGACAAGAAACCTTTTCAGTCTTTGTGTTCTAATTTTGAGGAATCTATTGGATTATGAGAAAAAACGTTGCAGGAATTGGGTATGGCCAGTCTAGAAAAAAGAGGAACTGGGGTGTCATGATAGCAGTATTCCAGTATTTGAGAGACTGCCACAAAGAAGAGGGGGTCAAATCATTCCCCAAAGCACCAGGCAAGATACAATGGATGGAAACTGATCAAGGAAAGAAGCAACCTGGAATTTAGGTGAAGCTTCCTTACAGTGAGGACAATTAACCAGTGGAACAGCTTGCTTCCAGAAGCTTCATCACTGGAGGTTTTTAAGAAAAGACTGGACAGCCACCTGTCTGAAATGGTATAGGGTCTCCTGTTTGAGCAGGGGGTTGGTCTCTTCCAGCTCTATTCTGGTTGATATGCAAAACTTCTGCTGATCAGGCAAAAAGGCTCCATTATAGGACATAGCAGCATTTCACCATTAGGAGCCAATTATATTTTGGATTTCCCAGAGGTGGCACCACATATTAAAGAGGGTTGAGAAATGTGATTCTCCTCCCCCCAACTTTTTGAAATGGCAATTCAACTCGTATGTGCTGTGCTGGTCACCAGCAAAACAGGACAGCAACTTGCCATTTGCTAAAGAATAAGCAATTTGATTTTCTTCTTTAAAACCATTAGCTGTTGAATTCAGACATTAAATGCCTTAATGAAGGAGAAAATTACCCAAAAGTACAGAAAAAATGGGATATGGCTTACTTTTTGGGACCACAAGCTAGTGAGTTGCTGGGTAGAGGCAGTGGCAGTGGCAGTTACTTCATCCTGCCTTTCACTTGAGACTTTCAAGAAGAGATTGGACTCCCATCTGTCAGAAATAGTGTAGGGTCTCCTGCTTGGGCAGGGGGTT
Source organism: Hydrophis major (assembly GCA_033807585.1). NCBI lineage: Eukaryota > Metazoa > Chordata > Lepidosauria > Squamata > Elapidae > Hydrophis > Hydrophis major. Next base: position 73,911,737 of record CM066329.1, read on the forward strand.
GAGCTAGATGACCTACAAAGTACCTTCCAACTCTGATTATCTGTTATCTGTTATGCAACTAAAAATGGATGTCCAAAGAAAGAAGAGATGGGAAGTGGCTGGTCTGCATTCAATTTATATCCCAGTTATATTGTACTGGAACACATACAAATTCTTAATTTAGAACCTCATATTTTTTCCGGGATCCACATGTGTCTACATTCATGCTTTAGATAACAAGTCATACAACAGTGCTTTGCTTGCCCAAAATTCATTGACTAAACCACAACTGGCCAGATTCACTAAATGATAAATAATGTTTGGCAGACCGACAATGGTGGGTTTAAACATCACATGAAGCCGAAACAAGAAAACACCTTATGGACTATCGGTGTTCTTAAAACTCCATGCTCTCCAGAACTGTTGAATGGAGTGGAAAAGTTTATTACAATCAAAGGACACAAGAGCAAAGTATTAAAATGGTATACATTTTGATATTTCATGACAAACAGATCATTCAAAAAATAATTTCTTCCTGTCTGATCATGACAGCAAAAAAAATTGGGCTACTACTGCCAGAATAACATTGTGCCTAAAGCTAGGTAAGAGAAAATTTGCATAAGCATGGTTTAAACAGCCTGCTTGAAATTTTTTTTTAAAAAAATAGAAATAAAGCTCTCAATTCCCTATAGAATCCACAAAAATGGAGTTAGGAATTTAGCTATCAGATGAACTTGGGCCCTCACACACACATATGCCTATCTATTCAAAGTACTGCCACAAATCAACATTATTGGTTTTACAACCTGAACAAATTAAAGAGGCCCATTAAAGACATTTTGCATTTAGTGATGCTCTCTGACAAGACAGAAAATCCATATTACACATATTCCAATAGAAAAAAAGGAAAAATCTATCCAAAGTGAACTGTAGTTGATTTCCCCACAACGGTGGCATCAGGGCCAAACTATCCCATGGACAGAAATGCAGAGTTTATATTCATTCAGTTTTTCACATTCCTTGACAGACTTCCAAGAAATAACAATGTACCCTAATCAGATCAGAAGATAAAAAGATAAAAAATGTTAGATGTCAAATTCTCAGAGAGAAAGAAAAAATATATATTTTCAAATCGATAAAAGTCCTTGTGTTTTTTACTGGTTTTGAAGTAGTGGCATCCAAAGAATGCAAAGTCTCTTCAACACCCTCATTAAAATGATTATGATCTGGCCTATGGATCTAATCCAAAGATGGAAAAAAAAATCGAAAATAGTGATTATATTTGTCTATTGGGCATTCTAACTCTGTGTAAGATAAACACAAGTTTGTTTTGAAAAACAAACACTGGTGTATTACCTGGAATACTTGGGTAAGACATTGTGTTTTTTGAAAGCATCCATTTTGCCACTGAAGTACAGCTGAGGTTACTGTTATCTGCCATTTGTCCTTCCCCTCTTCAAGAAGTTTTTTCTCATTGCATTTTTCTAGATGTTTTGAGCAAAGAGAAGGCATTGTTGGGGTGGACACAAGACAATCTAATTCTGTTTTTATTAAAATGTTTCTTCATCACAATGAAAGTCAACCATCCTTCCCCGGGCATACAATATAAGACCAACCATCAGTAAAGTGATTAATATAGTAACATTAAAGACACAAAAATTTACTAGGAGTAACATTTCAATAAAACCAATTAACAAACCAATTTTGCAGATAAGAAGGGATCTATATGGAAATTTATGAACAAAATCTAATTGAATTTATTCATGCAAACTGAAATAAATTAAACATTTTTTTCCATTCTAGATTTGCATATTCATTTATTTTTTTCAATAGTATTAGCCAAATATGCAGATTTCACAAAAGGCAATAATGAATGAACCTTTACAGTAGCTTTTGTGCATCATTTCAATGTAAGTGGGAGGGATCAATCACACATATACAAAACACTTGTTTAGGATATGTTTTTACTGGCAATAGCTAGGTTTTTGTTAAGATTTATAGATATTTTTTGTCTATAAGGATTCTGATATTACTCAGAATTTATACTGTGGGAAAATGAAGAATTACCCGTAAAAGCAATACATAGGCAATGTTTGGGTACTGCAACAATTACTCAGCTGCTGGAGACTTATTAGTATAAATGAAAATTTAATTAAATACCTGTTTGATGAAAGATACTGTTGCCCTAACTCAATGGTTACATTATTCAACCACATGAAATTGCTCATGCAATTGTTAAAATCAATTTAGTATTCAAAATAACTATCGAAACTACCTTCTAGAGCAATGGAAAATAACTTGTATGCAATTTAACATGCAAAATAAAATTTGCCAGAAGACATTTAAAACTGTTTTGTAACAAAGCAGCAAACTAAGAGCTTTTAAATCAAAAGGGAGGAGTGAGACAGTTAATTATCCAGTTAAAATATTATTTTCCCTGTTAACCACAAATCTATTTTTGATATTACTCATTTCTTCTCTGGCACATCTCACCGATTCTACAGATGATAAATTCTATTTGCTAGTATTGAATTGGGTGCACCTAATCCATTAAAACTTCAGCTTCTATAGACATTGGTTGATGGAGATATTTGAAAAGAAAATGAATTTTAAGTTTTACTTGTAGTTTCATGAAGAGAGAGCAAGGGAAATTGAGAAAGTGAACCAAAATTGTTGCTATACAAAATCCATTTTGAAATCCATTTTAACAAGAGAGTAGAAGAGCTCTTTCCTCTGTAATGGACAAAACCATCACATCTTGATAGAAGAACAAAAAGACAACATCCTAAAAAACCCCATCTACTTCATCATAACAAGTAATTTTACAGATCAAATTCCACTTCATCAGAGGTTTGAAACTGTTGTCCTAAACTGGCAAAGCAGGTTTGATCAATAGCATCCCTATTACTGGGATAGATTTGTTATTTGTTAGAGTTGGGGCCACAGAACTGAAGTAGGTTCCCTGTCATTTCGATGTAGGTTGATTATTAGAAAGAGTGGATTTTATGGCTAGAAGCCTTTTGGCAGCTGTTCATGGATCTATTCTAATCTCCTCATCAATCTCAGCCCAACTGCATCTACACCTACTTGTATGTTACAGTAAAAAGAAGGTGAGGAGAAAAAAAAGAACTATGAATTAACTGTTTAAAAAAGTCTGATCAGGAGATGTTATCTTTCTGGTGGAGAAGCGTCAGATAAGATGAATGAAGCCATTCCCAAATAGTGCAGAAGTCTGACAACTGAGAAAGTGACAAAAATAATTTCAAGATCCTCTTGAACGAAGCCTGTCCCAGGAAATCCAGAACTCTGATCACTGAGGTAAAGGTAAAGGAGTCCCGGCAAGTTTACTGTTAGTCATAGCCGACTTTAGGGGGCGCTGCTTTCTTTAAGCCATTGAGCTAGTGACTGCAGTGCCCCTGCATCATGTGATCACCTTTTGCGACCTCCTGACAAAATCGATGAGGAAGCTAGATTCACTTAACAACCATGTTACTAACTGAACAACTGCAGTGATTGTCTTAACAACTGTGACAAGAAAGGTCATACAATGGGGCAAAACTTAACAACCGCCTCATTTAGCAACATAATTTTTTGGCTCAGTTGTGGTCATCAGTCAAGGGCTACCTGCACAGTCATGAGATACAACAGGATTATAGTATTGGGAGTGGGGGAGTTTACTGTTTTAAAGAGGGCTGTTTCCCATTAATGAACTGGCCTACTGTGTTTCCCTGAAAATAAGACCCAATTGGAAAATAAGCCCTAGCATGATTTTTTGGGGTGTTCATAATATAAGCCCTACCCCAAAATATGCCCCAGCTAAGATCATTAGACAAACAGAGGCATTTAGTACTGTATTTCTCAAAAACTAAGACCTAACTGGAAAATAAGTCCTAATGCGTCTTTTGGAGCAAAAATTAATATAAGACCCAGTCTTATTTTTGTGGAGACATGAGTAGTATCTCTTTTTAGGATCCAGTACAAACCCTGGAAACACTCTATATCTATGATGCTATGATCTATGATCCATGCTTTCTGACATTGTCAATTGCCAATTATAGACTTTAAGAGTTTTCTAATCAGGATGATTGTTGTTGAAAATTCTAAGAATTAAAATCCATACATCAAGAAATTGCCAAATTGGGAAACATTGCTATAGACTGGTCTATCTACTGCTATATTTTTGATTGCCTTCAGTTACGTATGCTCTAATAAATTTACTCCTGGATAATTGCACTGCACTAGGGATACTCCAGCTAATGTAATATAGAGCTTTAAACCTGCTACATACTCAAATGATGTTGCGCTTAGCCAGCTGAGCCAGCATGCATTTTTTTTAAAGAAATGTATTTAAAAAGGGAGAGGAAAAGAAGTGTGTTGATGGAGAAGGATAACCCCTTTTCCAGACCCAGTTCAACGTTCTGGTTCTGACTTGAGCAGCTTGGAAATACAGTATCTTTAAAGCAAATAAAGGCAGTCCTTTACTTTGGATGGTTGCTTAACCAACCTGGTGAAGTCACAATGGAACTGTCTGCATGTATTTACTTATGATCTGGTTCTGGTGGCCACATCCCTATCGTGTGACTGCATGTGGGGCGCTCAGTGACGGGTCTGCATTTATGGCTGTCTATAGCAGCCCACATATTGTCAGCTTTTTTAAAAAAAAATCTAGCAATTTTATAATCTGCCCAGAGAACTTGGTTTGTTGCATTACAAACACAGTAAGTACTGAAATATATGTTCTTGCACATAAGTAAGTATCTGCACACACCAAAATAAATAAATGGGGAGGAAAATCAAAGCCAGAATTCATTAATGTGAGATCAGCCTTTAATCTATCTCCAACATCTCTGCTTATTCCCTACATAGATTTGCAGCAAAAATAAATAAATTCCACAGCTCTTTCTTTTAATGTCAATTTCCAAGAAATCCCCATGGGTTAAATCATGCAAAATTATTTTATGGCTGGTTTCCAAATACGGCAAAGATCATAGCAAGAACTCTACAAAAGAAAGCAAAATTTGTTATGTTCCTCCCCCCCTCCTTTCCCTTGTCTGGCTGTTAAAATGACTATAAGTGAACTCTGAAATGATTAACATCACTGGAAATCTCAGGGCACAAAAGCTATTTGTATTCCTTACTTATCTAACAATAAATGCTCAAACGCATTTTTCCTCTATGTTTCTCTGTTGAACCCGCCAATATGTTTTTTGTTTGTTCCTTAATTGAGAAAATAAAAGGCACCCTAACGGACAGGCAGGATACAATCAAGTTCCCTGTAATTTCAAAAACATTTTCTCAACAGGCTTTCCTCAAAGAAATCCCCAGCAGCCATTTAAAAAATAACTTTTTTAAAAAACAAAACTAGAGTGGAGGGAAGAGGGGGAGCTAAGAAAACAGCATACTTTTTTTTTTTTTTTTTTGCAAAGCTGAACCAGAAATCTGATCAAATGGAGAACTGTTCTGGCCTCCCTTTTCAAACACAAGCAAATTTAAAATTAACACTGAAATTCCAGTTACCTAGCTTTCCTAGGCTTTAGAATTTCAGCCATAAGACCACCCAATGTCTGGAAATCTTTGCAAAAGACTAAAGCACAGCAGGGTATGTTAACAATCATTGGAGACAGGATATGTGGCTGAAATTAAATATACAGAATGCATATACAACGTGTGCCACACTCTGCATTCTTTCTTAACACCAGAGATTCACATTAACCTTGGTGGAATGTATAGCCAGCTCAGATTTCATCTGCTCTCCAGAATATACATCCAAACATATTCTTCAAAAGAAAAGAAAATACAGTAACATGTATTTTCAATATCAGCCTATTGCCCCCAACAATCTGGGTCCTCATTTTACCCACCTCAGAAGGATGGAAAGCTGAGCCAAGCTTGAGCCTGGTGAAAATTGAACTGACAAAATGCATCGGCTTAATTTTTTTTTATTTGTCAATTGCTTACAAGATAATAGGTATAAGTATAAACATAAACATACATGAAATAGGTACAAATAAATGGGGACAATAGGACAGGGACAGGAGGCATGATGGTGCACTTATGCAGACCTCTTAGGAATGGGGTGAGGTCAATAGTGGATAGTTTAAGGGTAAAGGAGTAGGGGTTTGAGGATGTAACAACAGAGTCAGGTAGTGCATTCCAGGCATTGACCACTCTGTTGGTGAAGATTACTTTCTGCAATCAAGTTTGGAGCAGTTAACATTGAGTTTGTATCTGTTGTGTGCTCTTGCATTGTTGTGGTTGAAGCTGAAGTAGTCATTGACGGGTAGGACATTGTAGCAGATATTATGTACTACGCTTAAGTCCAACCGTAGGCGGCGTAGTATTGATGGAGATGAGCAATCACATTCAGAGTAAAATTTCTCTGATTTACAAATCAGTCCATGATCTGTTGAGGTGAATGCTTTTTTCCACGTTATCATATAAAATTGATATAATCATTTCATCTTGTGGAATGTTCTATCAGAATTTGATGGGGAATTGACTACACCTAGAAATCTGTCTTTTTGCATCAATAGCAACTTTGCAGATCATCACCACATGGATCTTAGGAGTATCATCATTTCAATAAACACATGTGCCTATTCAGAATCAGTTATGAGGTGGCAAAATTATTGGATTTGGCCAAGGAAAACTGGGCTCCATATTCACTCAGCCATAACAACTTTATTAATTTTAGAGCTAGGTTTGGCATAGTGGTTACAGTTCTGGCTCTAGAAACCAGGAGATGATGGGTTCTAGTCCCATCTTAGGCGCCATATAATATAACCTGCTGGGTGACCTTGGGCCAGTCACGTTCTCTCAGTTCAGGGCTTGTTGTTGTGAGGAAAATAGGAGGAGGAGGAAGGGGTGTTAGGAATGTTTGCCACCTTGAGTTACTCATAAAGTAATAAAGGTGGATAAAAATTAAATAAATAATTTATCATCTGAAGCAAGGCATCCTCTCTTGGTTGAACCAACCACTTTGGTTTGAAGTCAGAGTATCATTTACATTTGAATTCTCTTATGTGATGTCTATGGACATGGTTGGCATCTCTTGGGCTTCTTTTTTCACTTGACTCTTGGGGGGGTGTACATGTGCATTTATTTAAAATTAAAACAATAATTAAATGGATGGGAAGTTCTCCTTTACTCTCAGGTAAACAGAGGGAATCCACATCAAGGTATTCATCTCCCAAGTATGCCCACACCGTGCCTAAAAAATCTCAACCCTGATGAGGTTAATTTTGTTGGGTTTCCTTGGCTTAAGCCACTTTACCCCAATGTGAGCTAGAAAGAGGAGGCAAAAGCTATTTACACTCTCATCTTCACCAAAAAATGTGAATCTTACCCATCTGTTAGACACACTTATTCTGCAACTTGGATAATTTAGATAATGGTCTAAACTGACTCTATGCATCCCTCTCAACTTTTGGGAAGAGTCAAACTGAAGTGTAATACTATAATAATAATATAATTGGCATTTATATTATTATATATAACAAATAATAATATTGGCATTTCAAAACATTCACAAAAAAGGACTATCTGTATACACACAATAGTGCATGTGTTACAGTCCAGATTTGCCCTGGATCAGAAATAAATTGATTTTATCAGGTACCATCAGAAATGCAAAATTAAAATGAAGTTACCTCAGGAAAATGGAAGCATGATTTTCAAGAAAAAAAAATCCCACTCATATTTTCCAGATGTCACCAGCTGATGGCAATCGGCCCTCAGCAAGTCCTAAAATCACTGAAAAATGATCAGGAGATGCCTCTGAATACAAAGGTTTTGTTTTCGTCCAAGAACAGGGTACAAGTATCCAAAATATGTTAAGACACATTCATTCTGAACCATTTGTAAGATACAAAATGTTTCCTGTCTCAATCATGTGCAGCTGTTTTAGAGTCGAGCTACACTTTGGTCTTTGGGTGACAAGAAAACTAGTGAAAGCAAACTGTGCCCAGATATAAAAAGGGCCAAGCCAAGCTGTACACTTTTAAATCACATTTAAATTAATTAATACAATAAAACCATCATTAAAATATGGTTAAGACAAGAAATGTATAGCACTAACAATTAATGTTAAATTCTTAAACATTAAAATATTAAAGTCTTAAATAGATGACAAGCATGCTTTAACTTCACCTAGATTCATTAAATCGTAGCCGTAATTCCATCTCTATGGTCTCCACCAAATTAACCTTTGATGTTGCAAACATCATATGAAAATCAAACTGAGGGCCCAAAGACACAGATATACTAAACATGAATGTATTCCTTTAAGGAATTTGGGGCCTAAGGCCAATTGGAATTACACTTCACTAGCAATTTTGGGGACCAGCGGGCATCTCTTGAAGGCTCACAATTTAGGCAGTTAAGATGAAACTTGAGTCTTACAAGACTCTACAATCCTGGATGAAACCATGGAAGTGACTTTGGAGAAAGACTCAGATTGAATCCTCCTTGATCCCCCGGCTTTATAAGAAGGGGAGAAGAAAAAAAATGCAGTCAAGTATACAAAAGTCTGTTGTTATAGCCTTATAATATAGCCTTATAGTATATTTTAAAGAGTCTGTTTCCAGATCTGGTCGACCTTGAAGGTCTGACAATAGCCTTGCTCCAAAAAAAAATTAGCATAGATTGAGTCATTTTAGAGAGTCTGTTTCTCATATCTGGTCGACGCTGTCAAATCCAGAGTACTTAACTAGAATTTCACAAGATGAGGAAAAGGGATAATTTTCACTGATGAACCACTTGTGTTACAATTACCCTGTATCAGGAGTGGGATTCAAATTTTTAACAACTGGTTCTGTGGGCATTTCTCAGGTGGTGGGCGTGGCTTAGTGGTCATGTGACTGGGTGGATATGGCTTGGTGGTAATGTTATTGGCTGGACGTAGCCAACTCCATATCACTCACATCGAGGCACGCATCTCCTCCCCTAGCCTCTCATGACTGTGGGGATGCTGCAACAGTCGTGTGAAAAATGGTCATAAAACACTTTTTTCAGTGCCATTGTAACTTTGAATGGTCATTCCACACAAGCAAAGTACCAGCAAAGAAGGGGGGAAAAAACTCCAGAGACATTCCTGAGACAGAAGTCTAGTCCTGCCAAGAATGTAATAAGGGTTAACGGAGAAGCAGTTTCTGTAAGCAACACCAGAATGTTTCCTTCCTGCCTTCCTTACAGGATTAGGCCAGTAATTTCTTCCAACAACCTGTTCTCCGAACTGCTTTGAATGTTAACAACCGATTCTAGCAAATAGGTGTGAACTGGTAGAATCCCACCCCTGCCCTATATGGAAGAAATAACTATAATTTATCATTTATATTTTTTCCACAAAAAAGACTGTCACTTCCGTAAAAAAGAGAAGCTGACATGTCAGAATACTACTGTATTATAAAATTCCATTCACTATTAGGGACCCACACTAATAAATTATTCTATTTACCATTCTTCAGTCTCTTGTGCTACCTTAGGACATTATTCTGACAGAACTTGAGTATCCTTCTAAATAAGAGTAGAACGATGAGATTGAAAAAGGGTAGACCTACAAAATAAGTACCTTATTATACAGAATGTTAATCCTAAGCATATTACTATGAAAATTATGTTCTCATGGAGTCAGGAGGACTTTTTTCTAAGTAAATATACTTTCTGAAGGGAGATATTAAATTATTTATAAATAAATTACAGTATATCATATTGACTTTGCACCTTCGTTTCTACTGAACGTCTTATTCAAAGAGAAACGTACAGCCAAGCTGGATCATTTCTATTTTATAGTTCCAAGGCATAGTCTATTTGATGTTAAAATAATCTAATAAATTCCCAGTTGGATATACATGCTACAACATGAATGAAAAGAAACATATTTGAATTGGAAAATACAATACAATAGTAACAAGTCCAAAGACTTATTTATCCAATATTCTTAAAAATTGTGGTCACTTTTGTGTATACTTCTGATCTACTAGGCTTCAGGCCCATAAAATGGAATTGTTTCCGTGTAATACGGCATGGGTATAATCCAAAACATGCATGTCTCCAAACCCTGGTTATTGGGAATCACAGATATTGAAGGCTAGCAATATAAAGTATGGCAATTTGGGGAAACTGGAAAGTATGAAATATACTCTATACTCCTATATACAGTACTTTATTGGTTAGGAGCAGTATGCAGTAGGAAATCAATTCTGGATTAATCTTTCTGGTCATATTGAAATAATATTATACAGGAATTTTTGTTTGAAAACTGCAAGGAAATTGCTTGATTTGAAAACCTGACTAAACTGTGAAGTGTATACACGTAGTCCTCAACTTACAACCACAACTAACACCAGAATTTCCCCAAATTGCTAAGCAAGGCTGGTTGTGAAATGAGCCACACCTAATTTTATAACCTTTTGAGAACTTCAGTGATCATTAAGTGAATTTGATTTCCCCCACTGATTTTCCTTGTCAGACTCATCTAGGAAGGTCACAAACTGTGATCACATGACCCTCGGACTCTGCAACCATCGTAAATACATGTGGTTGCCAAGCTGCCAAATTTTGATCACGATTGTAGGGATGGTGCAACAGTTGTAGGTGCATTGTCTAGTTGTAAGTGACGTTTTTCCTGTGCCACTGTATCTTTGAATGGTCTCTAAACAAATGGTTTTACAATGAGGACTATCTGTATCTTGACTTTATTAACAAAACTAGTAATGGATTGATCTAACCAGTGACTTAAAAAGAAGACAAATTTCTGCATTTAAATTCAAATCAGAAGTCACAATTCAAAAACAAAACCTTGTTTCAGATTCTGGCTTGATAGGGAACAATAAGCCAGGAATTTTGTTTGAATACAGAATTAATATTTGTTTCTTATATTCCTTCTACTTTAAGAGCACAATGGCTCCGCATGGTTAGGATTCTGGGTTTGAGGTGAGCAACATCATGTTCAAGATCCATGTGCTGCCATGGGGTGGGGTAAGTTCCTGTCCTTCGCTCCAGCTCCTGCCGGAGACACAGGGGATGAGCTTGCATGCGCAGGGGGTGGGGGCATGCTCTGGGGACACACGCGTATTGCATTTTGGGGATGCGCATAAATGTTCTTTGGGCACTTGGTGCTGAAAAGATTAGCCGTCACTGATCTAGGCCAAATGTATTTAAAGATTGAATCATGGCAACTGAACCAAACTTCGTTAATCTGAGACGTTTCGTTGCTGATTCAAGCAACTTCAGCAGCCCCCCGTGCAAGCCCCCCACCCCCGCACATGCACATGGGGGCTCGTGCATGCACATATCTCCCATGCATGCATCCTGTTCCCCACGCATGTGCGACAGACCCAAAGACCAACTGGTTGGCAGGAGGTAGGCACACACATGCACGGTAGAGCTGAACTGGGGCGATGACTCACATACCCACAGAGAGGGCTATGCGTGCCATCTCTGGCAGACGTGCCATAGGTTTGCCATCATGGGGATATAGTGTACACTTGGTCCCCAACTTACGCTGATTTGTTTAATGATTGTATGAAGTTACAACAGCACTGAAAAAAGTGGTTTGCCAGAGGTCCTCACACTTATAATAGGCACAGTGTCCCCACAGTCAGCTGGTCTTTGGGTCTGCTGTGGATGTGTGGGGGACAGTGCGCATGGGTGGGAGATGTGTGCATATGCATAGGGCACTGGGCACATGCAGGCACAGGGAATGTACATACATGCACAGAGGACACACATGTATTGCATTGTGATTGTGATTCAGGCCCTTGGCAACTCACATGTATTTATAAAGACTGGCGGGAGAGGGGTGTCACATGATTGACGTGTGCAATCTTCCTATGGACTTTCGAGAAGCAAAGTCCATGAGAGAAGCTGGAGTCATTTAAAGCTTGTTGATTGGCTTAACAACCATGGTAACCATGGCTCACTTGATATCCACATCAATAGCAACAGAAATTCCTATCCCAATTGTGATTGTAAGTCAAGGAATGCCTGTATTTCAAAATGTTCAGTTTCTTTTTATTACTGGTAAATCTGTTTCTAGAGTAGTCCATGGCCAAACACACCATAGGACGGTGGCTCATGGCTATCAAAATATCTCTTAGCGCTTCCCAAGTTTGCTACCATACCTGGCCATAAGCCAACATATGTTGAAATGAAATACCAGTTGCAGAATCTTTTCTTTGCAAGAAAATCACTAGGCCCATATATTTTGAGGTTGGCCACAACCTCTCAAGGACAAATGAAATCTTGGTTAATAAAAAGAGAGATGAGGGCAAAGAGGGAGTTAGAGATGATGGTAAGTTTTGTAAGACTGTTTTGGCTACCTGCATTTTTTTTTTAATGATCAGCCATCCCTATCCCAGTGGTCATTTTGTGAATGAAGAGCCTCCCAGTCGTTCTATGACAGCACCCACAAAGTGCTCTAACATTCCAGAAGTCTCAGGATCCATGTCCTAACCAAATTAACACCCCCACCGCCCCGACTTCATTAATACTTTTCAACAGCCACTCTTTACATTACTTGATAAGCCATTGCAGTTTCTCTGGTCCCTATTTCCAAAATAACATATTTCAAAGCCATTTGCACATTTTTAATTACACCTATAATAATTTCCTTGGCAACTGAAAGCCAACATTCAGATTAGCAGTTTGCACCATTCCCTTTTGCAGAATAAAACTTGGAAGCATATTCACTTTCTTCGTGATGGATGGTTTTAATTAGACTGCATGCTCTTTGAAGTGCAGGATTCGTCTCAACTCAGTTCCTTCATAGCCTTTTCATCTTTTGCATGCACTTCTGTAGGAATTGTTCCTAGACAGGCAAGAATCTAAGTGATAATCCAACATGAAATGAATGGGAAAAGGAGCCTGAATTTTTAGCCATATACATCAAAATGAATGCTTTTTAGGTATACATGAAAAATGAATCACAAACTTAATGAACTTCAAACATTGTGACAGTCTAACCTATTATAGTGAAAGAAAGCAACAAAACTCATCTACGATATTTATGGGCTTTGGACCACTGACACAACAAAAAAGGAAATAGAAAGAGGTCTCAATCCCAAAACAAAGCAAGTTGGTAATATGAAACACAGGATAAATGCCAATGATAAGTCTCTCTTAACCAATAAATGGTACAAAAAGTAAAACAGCAAGCAAGGAGCAAAAATATTACACAAAAAAATAAAGATTTGAGACAAGATAAAGAAAAAGAAATATAGCTAAATTTAGTTTACAGCAATGCCATACCTGTCTATGCTGTTCTATTCTTACATGCAATCCCTACTTCTGCTACATCTAAATATAGCTTTTCGTCCTATAAACTTCTCAAACAATAATACGTCCCTGTGCATAAATGTACATGTAGAATTTATCCCTCCATGACTAACAAGCATCACTTATATTTATTCCATCAACAGAATAGCATCCTGGCTACTGCCTACTTTATATTAAAGCATTTGCTAACGTTCCATTTATTCTCACATATGCTTTTATACCCATCAAATATCTCTTTATGACTGTCAGGAACCAGTCTTCAACTCCATATTGATGTATCACTTTCCATAATTCAAGCTTACTTCACCATACACTTTCTCTCAAGCAAGAAACATACAGTAAACATTCTTCCTCATATTCATGTGTTTCTCTCTTACCCATTGAATAGAGAAAACTGGTCTATAAACCCTCCACTTGACGCCCCAAAAAAACTTCTCAAATTTTGTACGCTGCCATTTATTATGTCCTCCCTTCTGAATCCCCTGAGTCAGGCCAGGCAGACCATGAGGCTGAAGAGAAAGCAGCTTTCCCAGGAAACGGTAAGCTTGAGCAGGTGGGACCATATTTAATTATGAGGAACCAGATTCTGGTCAGGTGTCTGGAGTGGTAATTATGAAAGGCTGAGCAAAGATGCTTGGCATGTCTCCTTGAGAGGAGAGAGCAGTTGCATCCTTCTTGATGACCCTGCTAGTACCTGGGGCTACAAAATAAAAACGGTCTCCTGGACCTAGCTCCATACTTGAAAGCGACTGTTCCATGCTCCAGGCTTGCATTCCTGTCATTTTTGCTCCTTGCAGACTCTCAACATGTGTATTTTTTTCTGTTGCTAGAACTCTGGACTGTTTGGGACAATCTTTGTCATTCTTCCTGTTTCCTGTGGGTAGATTGATGAAGACCCATATTTCAAAGCAAGTCCTAGTGGTTAGGCATATACTGTCTATACCTACTGTACCTACTACTTTACCATTTTTCAGCATTTATTGTTTCCTTTTCATTGTATATGTTAGTTCTCAAGAAAATGTATCATCTGTTTCAATGCCACTTTTCATGCCTATCCAAAATCCTTAACACAACTCCTTTTAATATTCCCTCTACTTCGTTTCATCCCAAATTGTTTTATCTTCTTTTATTTTTTTTAAATTTCATTCTCTCTGCCTTGAAAAACTCCTTGATCGGCTCATTTCATTCTCTTCCAATTTTTTTTTAATTTTCATCAAATTTACTCTATTTTCTTGGCCTGCCTCAATATTAACCTCACCTTGTTCCCTTTGGTAAGTCCGCTCATCTTCTCAAACTGCTAAAGTTGAGAAAAACTGCTCTATTGATTTATTTATCAAATGATACAAGTCATGATAGCTGCATATTTCTTCCATAATCAAGAGGCATTGTGTCTCTCAACTTGCTCAGGACAGGATTATGGAAAGTTCTGTTGATTGCGACAGTATAAGGAGCCTAGCAGGCTTTTTACATTCTTAGGTCCTTAAATATTTTGGCATATGCACACAAGTCTTGAACCAAGCTAACCCTTCTCCCAATCTATTTATCCTCTCAGAAAATGAGATTACATTTCATTACACAACTTGGTAACATCATCAGTGTTAGAGGGACTGGGGTTTGCTCTCTGTGTATAATACAGTGGCTTGCCCTATCAGTGTTGGTGGGAGTGCTCTTGGTAGAACTACCAAGATAGTTCTTGGCAGTTCTACCAAGAATACACTCACCAACACTGACAGGGCAAACCATTAGGATATAAACAGAGAGCAGTCCCCTCTAACACTGATGATGCTACCTAGTTGGGTAATGAAATGTCTGTAAACAAACAACCTCAGAGAGCACCAAGGACCCCACAGTTTAACACTGAGCTACAAATGTTCTCTTCTATTAATGCAGAGATTGATTTCTGGGAAGTTCAGTATTTATGAAAAAGGACAAGGCAGAACATATTCCAGGAGGTGAAAGTCATGCATCATATCTCCACTGAAGACACTGTCCAACTGCTTTTATTTTAGATTAACTAAAGCATAGCTGTCTTTCCATCAAATAGCATTCCTCTTACTTCATTCCCAAAGTAATGATTACATTGTGCAAATATCATATCTTTTCCAGCAGTTCCAATCTTCTGACCAAGATAGACAAAACAAAAGCAGCTGAGCTATTAAAGGAGGATTGCTATGTTTTGCTCAACCACAAATCAATTCAATAATATAATGGTGGAGTTCAACCACACCCCCTTCTAACCACTATTTTAAAGAAGCAACGGGTTATCTCTTTGGGACTTGTGGCATTTTATTTATCTGCGTGTTTTTTCTGCTGTTGTTCTGATTATTCCCAGCAGCCTTGTGCATTTCTATTAAAGCAAGGTAACCCAGCAACCCAGAAGAAGTTGTGATTAACTTTTTTTATGGCAGGGATCTAGCAGAACAGGCTGGCTCTTTTCCCTGAAGACATTCCTATCTCCACTGAATTGCTTTTTCTTGCAAAGTTATCTCACATCACTATAAAATACTTGCTTTACACTCAGACAAACTTGGTTTCAAAACCTGCATGCTATGCCAAATCATAGTTTGGTTTTAGTTCAGTGTTTTGTGTGAACCCAGTTTTTTTCCATTCATAAACCTGCAAGCTTAGCCTATAGTTTGGGACGTTGCACGATCCCAGCCAATTTATGCGACAAAGAAATCATGGCTCTATGTGATATGTGAATCCAGTTTGTGTCATTCACAATTTAGGGAGGGGGGGAAATGTGAATATGAAATTCAAATTATTGAACTATTGCAACTGTTTTTAGCACACTTTAGAACAGGGCTGTCAAACTCCCAGCCCATGGGCCAGATGCGTCACGCACTGGCCAGGCCCGTGCCTGGTTTAGCAAAGGGGAGAAAAGTCCCAATGTTACATGATGCCGCTGTGACGATGTGAATTTGACACCCCTGCTTTAGAAGAAGCTTAAGGTTAATAATGCATCTTTATTTATTACATTTTATCCCATTTTAATTACTTTATAAAAAACTCAAGGTGGTGAGCATACCTAGTACTCCTTCCACCTCCTATTTTCCCCACAACAACAACCTTGTGCAGTGGATTGTGTTGAGAGAGTGACTGGAGCAAAGTCACCAAGATGGCTTCATACCTATGACAGGATTAGAACTCACAGTCTCCTGGTTTCTAGGCCAGCACCTTAAGCATTACACCAAAATGTCTTTCTGATTTAATAAACTTTCATTTTAAATAGTAACTCTAAAACATGGGTTCCTAAATGTTTTGCCATCATATCTCCCTTAGATATAATCTTATCGTGAAGGATGTGTCTATACTATTAGATATAATTGTATATACACATCCCTTAAACATCCAAACACAAATTAATATAACCGTACAGAGAATCTATATTTTTAATAAAGAGATTTTTTTTTAAAGGAAAGGTTCTTTACACTTATGCTAGACAAAAGAGGCTCATCTCACTATTTTGGAAGTCTTGTCTTAAATCACGTGTCTACAACCTCGGCAACTTTAAGACTTGTTGGCTAGAGAATTGAAGTCCACAAGTTTTAAAATTTGCAGTTTGGAGACCCCTCTCCTAAAGAATGATCAGGGAACCCTTTAATTTTCAAGTACAACACAATTAGCCATTTCAAGATTAGTAACACAAGATGATAAAAAACAGTCTCTATATTTTAAAAAATAATTCTGAACTGATACTGTTTACAGAAGGGATGAGGGAGAACCTCTTTTATTGCAGACTAAATCAATCTTTGTTTCTTGTTATGTTCTCCCTGTCTACAAGACAGTCTAGAAATTACTTTCCACATTGTTCTCTTTCATCCCTATATAATATTCTTCTCACTTAGCCAAGTACCAAAATTTACAGGAAATCTCTCCCTGGAGAATCTGAAGAAATGATTGGTAGCACCTGAGATTCAAGGTTATACTAGAGATCTAATTTTAGGTACTGCAAGAGGGACTTTGAAAAGCAACTTCTTCAAGATACTAACCACCATTTCAGAGTTTTCAGACACAAGCCATCATACCGCTTGCAAACAATTAAAAATATTAGGAACGAGAAAGTGTGTCCCAAAACTCAGAAGATATTTTTAAAAGATTCAGTGATTTACATGTAGTGGAAAACCTAGCCTTATTCATCACAGCCGTTAGTCTCATATACATCTGCTGTTGTGACAGACAAATGAATGATCATAATGAATAGTAATACAAAAGTATTAGAAAAATAAACAGGGGCTTTAACTGGTAACACCTTACGCAGCTGGATAAGTATTTGATCTCGGTGAGTCTAGATTAAAAATGTTGATAGCAGCTATGATATGAAGCCTCCCTTCATTTAGCTATGCAAATATGTTTTTATGTTTAAAAAATATATTATTAAAATATGTTTAAATATAGATACTGTAAAGGTGAGATTCTTAAAGTATTCTAGACCAGGGATGTCAAACTCGCAGCATCACAGCAGCATCATGTGACGTATCGGGATTTTTTTTTCCCCCTTTGCTAAACCGAGCATGGGCATGGGCATGGCCAGTGCATGACACATCTGTCCCGTGGCCCGTGAACAGCTCTGTTTTACTAACCTTGTCTTGCATTCATAATGGTTCACTTTCAATATTTTGAGAAGCAAAGCTTAAACAGGATTTCGAATAGAAGCTGCTCAAAATCGGTAAGAGAAGATGGATAGCTATATAAATATTTTAAATAAATAAATAAAAGCTCCCCACTTGAAGTCCCTTCCTCATATTCAGCCCAGACACTGATTTCAGAATAACAGATTTAGAAGGGAATTTGGAGGCAGAAAACTCTATACCAGTGGTGGCTAACCTTTTTGGGCTCCCGTGCCAAAAATTACGAGCGCGCCAGCACGCCTGTACTCTCATGCCAGCACCCAGAATGCAATGCACGCCCCCACTCCCCAAACCGCCTGCACATGCCCACGCAAACCCCATCCCCACCCCCTTACTTGCACTGCGCCTCACAACTGATTTTTTGGCTGGTTTGAGGCCTTTTTCAGCCTCCCAGAGGCTTGGAAAAAACCTCTGCAAGGCTTCTCAGGCAGAATTATAGGCCCATTTCGTCACTTCCGGTATTACAGGAAGTGACAAAACGGGACTATAATTTGGCCTGTGAAGCCTTGCAGAGGCTTCCTTCAAGCCTCTGGGAGGCTGAAGAAGGCCTCAAACTAACCGGGGGGGAAAAATCAGCTGTGTGGCGTGGCCATGAGCAGCGAGGTAAGTTTGCCTGCAGCTTGCGTGCCAGCACAAATGGCTCCGCGTGCCACTTGTGGCATGCATGCCATAGGTTCAGCATCACAGCTCTATACCATTTCAGACAAATGGTTGTCCAGTCTCTTCTTAAAAACCTCCAGTGTTGGAGTTAAACACTGTACTGAGACAGCAGAGATTAACTTATATTATTGGCATCAGCCCTAGCTTTTCAGAGAAAAGGAAACACATGATTAACAAGTGCTACAATCTGTACTCATTATCAAGAATCCACATAATAAAGAAATTCCAGAATATTCAAACATGAGGTGTGCAATCTCTACTCTTACCTTCTGCAGAATGTGTACAAATTCATACAGGTAGCCCTCAACTTAGGACCACAACTGAGCCCAAAATTTATGTTGCTAAATGAGGCAGCTGTTAAGTTTTGCCCCATTGTATGTCCTTTCTTGTCACAGTTGTTAAGAGAATCATTGTTGTTAAGTTAATAACCTGGTTGTTAGGTGAATCTGGTTTCCCCATTGACTTTGCTTGTTAGAAGGTTTCAAAAAATTCCATGACCCCGGGACACTGCAACCGTCATAAATGTGAACCAGTTGCCAAGCATATGAATTTTGATCACACGACCATGGGGTTATAATTATGAAAAAAATGGCCATAAATCACTTTATTCAGTGCCATTCAGTGGTGGTATTCTTCCGGTTCTGCCCAGTTTTGCCAAGCCGGTAGCGGCAATGAGCAACAGAGATCGAACTGGTTCTCTCCACCAGTGTTGTGCCCGCCCGCCCGCCCAGGCAGCAGTTGCTGAAGCGACCGGGATCATGCAGGCTTGCAGGTGAGTTAGAATGCCTCTGTGCCTGCACTAACACCTCTGTGTCTGTGCAAAGTGCACATTTGGCACGTGCACGCAAAGTGTGTGCACACACACAAAGCACACCCACCAAGTCACGCCCACGAACTGGTGGTAAAAATATTTGAATCCCATCACTGGTGCCATTGCAACTTTGAACAGTCACTAAATGAACTGTTGTAAGTCAAGGGCTACCTGTGGATAATCATAACATAGGTATAACAGTGTTCCTTGTCTGCATTCAGTAAATGCGTTGTTTCTTTGAATATTTATAATCTGCTCATTATCATAAGGTTTTCAGGCCAAGTTACAGCCCATGAAACGCACATGATGAAGGGAAGAACAAACAAATATTTGAAAAATGAAAAGAAGCAGCATCATAATGCAAGAAAAGAAATTCCTAGTTTTTATTTATTTATTTTTTAAAAAGGCAAGGGCAAGTATTGACCAGATGATACAAAGTAAATAATTTTAGTGTCGGCCTGCTGCCAATAAAAGAGCATGTCAAGGCAGGGTGCCGTTATTGGAACATGAAAACAGACAAGATGAGAATTACATTCACCATATAAATTCACATGCAATGGAAGGAAGGAAGGAAGGAAGGAAGGAAGGAAGGAAGGAAGGAAGGAAGGAAGGAAGGAAGGAGGGAGGGAGGGAGGGAGGGAGGGAGGGAGGGAGGGAGGAAGGAAGGAAGGAAGGAAGGAAGGAAGGAAGGAAGGAAGGAAGGAAGGAAGGAAGGAAGGAAGGAAGGAAGGAAGGAAGGAAGGAAGGAGCAACTCTCAAGAAGCTAAACACATAAGAGTACAGTCTTGTTCAATATGTGGCCAGGGCAACTAAATATGTTAACAGAAGGGAACCTATTTCAACACCCTTTCTAATTTCCTCTTTCCCTTACATAAGAAACTGTTGTGTTTGAACGAAACACAGCAAAAACAGAGTAACAAGGCACTATTGTTCTCCAGAAGAAGAAGAAGAAAGCTTCAACTGGGCAGAAGAAGAAACAAGGGGGGGAAAATGCCAAGAGCTTTCAGGACTTCAACATCAGATAGAAACTGGTCCCTGTATTTAGCCACGTTATTATATCTGGGATGAACATGTTATCAGCACTTAATATAAGCACTTTGGTCCTTCCAGGGTTTCAAAACACAACATGATTTAAGGTCTGGCACAGGCTTACAAATATATAAGCAAACACAAGGGAATTTCCCCCCTTTTACATTGGACTTGGTTCCTGGCAACTACATGAACAAGCCCAGGCAATTTTCCAAGGACAATGTTCAGAGTTGTCTGCCTCCTTCTTCCTAAGGTTGAGGGGGTGAATGGCCTTTGGTCACCCCTGGCTTTATGCCTAAGGAGCGATCAGAATTCAGGTTTCCTGCTCCTGGTCCAGAAAGTGAACTATGAGACCCCACTGGTTCCCATAAGGGGGCTGCAATAATTACAAACCAATTCTGTATTATGCATATATTAATTAGCATCTGTTATTGCACACTGCAAGCATTAACATTCTGCCCTTCCCACTCTAGCTCCCAATTTCAAAATACAACTCAGATAGGAACTTTTAATAGAGAAAATGCCAGAGAAATAGGAGGAAAAAATAGATAATGCAAATATTCCTTCACACTGTGATGTGACAATGATGAGATTTTTAACGTCCAGTTCAATACATCTACATTTCTTTTTCAGATCCTATAAATGACCCTGCAGGATCTTTCCTGAGGACTCTCTAATTTACCTTTTTACCTCAAGGAAGCCAACCAGATGCATCTGCAAAGCCCAGAACACTCCACATATTTGAGGCAATTAACATCCTAGCCTAAGGGCTAAAGATGAGATTGAGATTTCTTCCTGCCAAGGTTTTCAAGGAGGCATGATGCCCTTCAAGCTTTTTAGACAGCTACCAGCAGGACAATAGCAAAGTGCAAGAACAGGTTTACTCCCTGTTTACTCCACTCCTATTGTGTTCAACAATCAACCTTCATAGTCAGACAAAACATTTATAATTGAAGCCTATTCAACTAACACACAATCAAGTTTTCTTTCTCACATTCATGCATTTCATCTTTGGTCCGCTAAACAGCAAAAATCTGATCTGTATTGCTTCAGCCTGACATAAACCTATTGCACTTCCCAAATGTTTATTTATTTGATTTATATGACCCCATATCTTGGCAAAGCAACTCTGGATGGCAAAGTTCTGGTCACCTCTGAACCAGAGGTGGTATTCAGCAGGTTCTGACCAGTTCTGGAGAACCAGTAGCAGAAATTTGGAGAAGTTCAGAGAACTGGCAAATACTACCTCTGACTGGAGATTTTACAATATCCTTACCCTGCCACGCCCAACAGAACCGGTAGTAAAAATATTTGAATCCCACCACTGCTCTGAAACTTTTTCTACTGAATTCTGCAAAGCACCTTCCCAAGTACAATTAACAGATGGATTCCCCTGTAGTTTTTGCATTTAATCTTCTAATATTCCAATGAAGAACAAGAATAATATCACAGAAGGGTGTTTCTTATGCCATTAAAGATGTCTAAAATCGCTTCAGTTTCTGGTGCAAAGTGTTTAGTTTGTGTTTACAAATGCATTAAATGGGTTGCCTTTCAACAAACGACTTTAAGGTGTCATTTCCTACACAATTCAGGAAAAAACAAAAACCCTATGATGACCTGGGGCATGGCACAAAGACAACACAGTCACATAAGTAAGAAAAGTCCCTTTAATACCTCCAACTTTGCTCCCAATGTCCAGTTACCTTCGGCTGGAGAAAAAACTCTCCCAAGAACAGTCTTTAAGTGGAGGAAATTCAGTCTGAAAACAAAGGACCCATAAACTGTAAATAAAAATCAACACAAACCACGCTGCAGCAATTAACTGGAAAGGGCAGGATAAGGAATTGCAGGTTTCAAAGGCCAACAAAACACACACAGTTGGGAAGATGCCAGGAACCCAGATAAGCCTTGACAAAACAAGATAATACATGATTTGTTTCCAACAAGTTGCTGTGCGCAAACTCCCTTTTTCAATACTGTGTTCCCAGCTGCAGCTAAGGAAGGGTATCAGGGCCCTTTCCTGCCCCATAAGTCACGCAATTCACATTGCTCCCTTCTCCATTCCTCCCTGTATGCCCTAGGATGAAGAGGGGGTGGGCCTGGATCTTCCTTTGAATTCCCTCTGCCTTGCTCTACCACTCCCCTGCTCTGCCCAGGCGGACTGTGCCCTTCCCCAGTTTCTTCCACAGCCAACGGAGCCACACTCCCACTCCCTGTCAGCTGCTCGGCCTTCCCCTCAGAATCAGATTCCAACATGGTCATGACAAACACATTTGCCATATAGATTGCCATGTACAACCCTTGGGCTTCAACCTAACATCCACAAATATTGTAAGTACATAGCTTTTAATAATAACAGCATCCAATTACTGTAAAATGCAATAATGCAACAAGAAACAGGTTAGTCACAGCCTGCAATCCAGAAGTGTCTACCAGGGCTTCCTAGATTTCAGCTGACTCTTAGTTTCTGCAGTCACCTAATAAACATGAGTATATGTTTTATGTATTATGTACCCAGGTACAGAGGTAAGAAGATTGCCTCCACATCAATGAGGTGCCCCTTAGCTCTCTATGTGCAATAATTATAATTGGAAGAGGGAGAACATGAAACCCAATTGTATCCTTACTATTTTAACAGAATAATGTTTCCACATAGTTTGTGGAAATAACTTCCTAAAGCAGCATATGTCTTACATAAACACTATCCTGCCTGCCAGTCAAGCTAGGAAGAACTGTTTTTCTCAAAGGATTCTCCATTATAAACAACCCCATCGTGTTGACCATGGGTGGCTGCCAAAATGTTACTCTGTAGTTTCTATTTACTCATGTTTGGCAAAAGATTATTATTTTCCAATCATGAGTAGCAGATAGGTTTGTGTGCAACATCAAGAATATGTTCAACAGTATAACGCTTCCTTCTTTATTGGACCAATTCAACACTGGAGCTATATCCTTACGTTTCTCTATTTTTTCCATCAAGAATGTTCAATAAATGAAAAGTGTGCAAAATGATAACATCAACTGGTGAATGTTTATGGAGTTTCTCAGTCATCCAGGTCAAAGAGGCCATGTCAAAATTGAACAGGCCTCTCTCAACAGAGGGGGAGGAATATGACATCATCTATCTCCAGTCTACAACACAGTCCTTTTAGTAGTTCCAAGAAGGCTCCACATCCATTTGCATTACTCAGGTGACTCTGAGGAGGTAGACAAACCTCCAAGTGGCCTCAATGACTCTTTAAAAGAAGACAAATGACCATCTGTCTGCAAGGAATATAAATCCTTCCATTACCTATCATCCAGTCAGAAAACAAGAAAGTCCAGTTGCCTCTTGAAAACGCACCTTTGGGACATCAACTGGTGAATTTATCTGACCTCTGCATATCTATACAAGTTTTCGTCAACTTAAAACCCATCATTTACAATGGCACCAAAAAAAGTGACTTATGACCAATCCTTGCACTTATAACCATTGCAACATCTCCACAGTCATATGATGAAAATTTGAGAATTTGACAACTGGCATATATTTATGACAGTTGTGGTGTCCAGGGGTCATGTGATTGCCATTTGCTACCTTCCCAGCTGGATTCTGACAAAGTCAATGTGGGGAGAGCCAGATTCACTAAACAACTATGTGATTCACATAGCAACCATGGCAAAAATGATCATAAAATCACATGTGGCTTGCTTAACAATTTCCTTGGTTAGCAACAAAAATTCTGGTTCCAATGGTGGATTACCTGTAAAGCAAAGGGAGAGAATTCACAATGTTGTCACACTATTGACTGTTTCCAGGTAGAGAGAAAAGATGAGAAAGCAGGGCCTGCTTTGGGCAGGAGATATAAAATGTCATGCCAAGGGATGCTTCAAGAGGGTCTACAGAAAGAAACATCTGTGATTTGTGTTACTGTTGGCACAACTTCCAATTTTAGAAGTAAAAATTTTGAAATCCATAACCCAATTTCTATTTCTTAAAATATGTGATTAAGGAAAGTTACACCTTTCTGAGAGCTGTATCAAAGAAGACTACAAGGTCATTCTTAGTCATTGTAGATTATTAGGAATATCATTCTGCCATCTTGGAAACCTTCATCGATTACTTTACCCAGTTTGGAAAAGTAGAATTATTTCTCCTTGGTAACCTATCAGGTACAGAAAAGGCATTTAATTAGACCCAGAGCTTTCTAGGAAGAAAAAAAACAGATAATGGTTTTGATCTCTGTTTTTGACATATGAACAATTTTCCATATTTTTTTCAGTTAAAAATAGGACCAAGGGTTTATTAAGCTAACTTCTTCAAAGAATAACAATTTTACATCTCTAATTAGTCTTAAACTTCATAAGCAATAGTTTTGAATTATAATTCAGTTGCGGCTTAGAGCTCACAATAATTATCAGTTTCATTGATTATTGTCAGAAAGCTAACGTATTTTAAAAATTACTCTTCAAACATCTAACCATACATTGTTTCATTAGCACAATGTAACAATAAGTTAAAGGAATGACATGGGGCATATCTACAGATAGGAAGCCAAGAGAACGCAAGGGAAGAGATTGCCTAAAGGCACCAGCATTAGAGATTAAAATCAACTATTGGCCAAATGAACAAAATGCTCTCACCACTATTCCAACTTTTTCTTATCTGTTACACAGCATTTTCTCAAACAACAAACATTGCTTCTTGTTAAGCCACTGTGAATACTCACCAGAAGAATGTGCAGGAATATATGCCTGATAATTACTTTTTCCCAAAACAAGAAACTTTTTTCTTCAGGTTAGATAATTTTGGTAATGTTCAATTCCCAATCATTGTTTATGCTGCTGGTGACATAAAATTTGCTTTTGTCGTTTTTTTAGTCAGATTTTAAATATGTTTAAAAGCTCATATAATATGTTTTTTTAAGTTAGTTTTAAAAAACTAAATGTTATATACAAAATTATTCTGGAGAGGGAAGATTTGCAGAGGAGAAGAGAGTTAAATCTATTTTGAACTGCAAGCACTTTTTTAGCATTCAAATGGTCTCATTAAATATTATCTTAAATGTAATATAATTTTTGTTATTTTGTTAAGAAGTTACCTTGCAATTGTTTTCTCCTGTGTATATAGCATTAGCCTGGGGAGGGGGGGAAGGGGGGAAAATTAATCCAGTTTGTTAGAAAAAAACCTACAAAGCTTAAGATTCTTTTACTTTCTAGTAATTCTAATGGTAGTTGTACATTACATTTATCTGGAGTATTTGAATTATTACATTATAGGCATATTTATTAGTACTTGTGCCTGAAAAAAATAAGTTCAACCAATACCTACTTTGTAGACCAAACTAGAAATTGGTTGGTAAGTGAGGACTGCCTTTATATCCAGGCAAAGTAAGTTAGAAATATGTTAATAATTAACATAGATCTGAAATCAAGATTTAAGATTCTGACTTGGAATCTCCCAATGTGGAATAATTTAACAATGTGGATACCACATAACATTTTCCATTAGTAATGTGATATCAAATTAAGGAATGTAATTCCTGAGTTCATTTGTCCATTTTTTTCGAAACAGATTCTTTTAGGTGATGTTTCATTTTTTAAGACATCCAACTCAAGAGACTTTTTAAAATAACAATTCATTTTATATAGTGCAAAAAGCTTGGGAAGCACATAAAACTGTATTAGTAAACTCTTAAAGATGTATTATTGGGTTACCACCACTCCATTATCCAACACAAGAAATGGATTTCTTATAGTTCACTTATATGCTATATAGTTACAGGCATTTTGTTCCTGAATACAGAAACATGAGCCAAACGAATGCATTCATCATAAATTCTGTATATACCTTTCAGTTTAGAAGAACAGCCTGTGATGGCCTAAATAAAGATAGCTTGTTATTTTAACAAAGTGAGATGCATATAAATTTTATTTGATCACAGTTTCTCCCTGAAAGTCCCCTTTCACCATAGAATATAACAGAGATGGGGGGAAGTAGGGCCCTCCAAATACTGTGAACTACAATTCATATCATCCCCAGCCATCATAGTCAACGGCAAGGAATGCCAGGAGTTGTAACATGACAACACTTACTTGGAAATTTTAGTACTAAAATCTATGGATATCACGATTTTAGGCACAAAGAAGTAGGACCAATTAACCTAACGTATTGCTCATGTCTATTCTCAAGAATCTAGTCAACTAACACTCAGCACAAAATTGGTGCTAGATCAGAGTTAATGGAATTCAGGAGGCTGGACTTGGACTGCTAGTGGGAATGTCACAATTCTAGGCTGATTCTTCGCTTGACTTCACCTTCAAGGTTCTATTCCTTTTTTCTCCTACATTCAGATATAATCATTTCCCCACTTTGGTCAAAAGATTTATGCATTTAGTATTATAGCACCAGGATCTCCATGAAGCCATGAAGCCCACCATGAAATCCATGGTGAGGTGGCACCATACCTCTGTGTCTCTATCACCATTGTTGAGATGAACAACTACAGTATATAAATCTATGTAATAATCAATTGACAATAGCACCCTAGGGCTTCTGAGTAGGGTGTGTGTGTGCTAATATCGGTGACCAAAATTGTTGACCCAGAGGAAGCACTGAAAAGGTAGTTTGAGGGTGAGACCTCAGTTTTCAATTAGGTCAGTTGAATCCCATTGAGTGCCATCACTAGCATTCTACTTTTATTCCAATCCTTGAAAAGACCTTGTTGACTTCACTCTGAATGGACAGGCGTCAGATAAGTAAAACGATTCCATCCCTTCAGGTGAGCTCAGAAAAAAATACAAACCATATGTCCTATGCTCAGCTTTCAGGAAAAACACTCACTTTTTTTCCTATATGAGAGAAGACTTTATTAGTGTTTGTAATGTGAGCATTAATGACATTTTCCCTCAGGAAAAGAGCCCTGATACTGACCTGGGAATGCAATTAAGAGCACTTATTTCTCCCTCCTCCCTAAAGTAAATACTATTGTGAACACACATCTCTCTGTGCATTATACAAGGAAGTATAAAAAGCAGGCTAGATTGTATGTTATTGAAAAAGAGAGCTATGGAAAATAAGAGATGCTGACTGAAATGAATGCAGTCTCTCTGCTGTTCTCTAAGGAGGGGAACATTTCATAGTTATGAACATCAGAGTATATTATTCTAATAGCTACATATTAACAACCAAACTGACAGCTTTATGCCCACAAATATTTCTATAAACTAATGTATAAAAACTTTTTCTTTGGCTTAATGCTATTTGCAAAAGGATTAGGGTGGCTGATAAATGAAAAGTACCCAACACAAGAATATGTAGAGAACTGGCATGGCATTTAACAAGGGGGAAATGTAATTCCTTGTACATTTGTAGCAATAATGAAATATTTACTTAGGTTTCTCACACTATAAGTTGGGCAGACGAAGACTAACTTGTTCACTCTGACTTGGCAATAAGTGCTTCCTAGACTCAAATGGATCATTTGAGAGATCTTTCCTTTTACATGAATATCAATTAAAATATGAAGCTGAGGTCAAATGATTTATTTTTTTTACTTATTTTGATTTGTCAATCGCTTACAAGATAATAGTTATAAGTATATACATAGTTATGAATACATGAAATGGATACATATAAGAAAAATAAAAGAAACAATAGGACAGGGATGGTAGGCACGTTGGTGCGCTTATGCACGCCCCCTACAGACCTCTTAGGAAAGGGGTAAAGTCAATAATAGACAGTCTAAGGTTAAAGTGTTTGGGGAAGAAACTAGTCAGGTAGAGTATTCCAGACATTGACCACTCTGTTGCTGAAGTTGTATTTCCTGCAATCAAGTTTGGTGCGGTTAACCTTGAGTTTGTATCTATTGTGTGTTCTTGTGTTGTTATGGTTGAAGCTGAAGTATTCATTGACAGGTAAGTCATTGCAATGTATGATTTTATACACCATACTTAGATCAGACCGAATACAGCGTAATTCAAGGCTTTCTAGGTCTAGAATTTCAAGTCTGGTGGCATAAGGTATTCTACAATGAATAGAGGAGTGGAGAACTCTTCTTGTGAAATATTTCTGGACTTTCTCAACTGTGCTAATATCAGATACGTAATGTGGGTTCCAGACTGATGAGCTGTATTCGAGTATTGGTCTAGCAAATGTTTTGTATGCTCTAGTTAGTAGTGTGATATTACCAGAGAAAAAGCTATGTAGGATTAGGTTAACAACTCTTAATGCCTTTTTGGCTATGTAGTTACAGTGGGCTCTAGCACTTAGATCATTAGAGACGAGTATTCCAAGGTCCTTTACAGAGCTTGGATCATCAACAAAGTCCTGACTATTCAGCTTTTATTTTATTTTCTGATTTATTTTTTTTTGCCAATATGTAAGACAGAGCATTTATTTGTTGAGATTTAAATTGCCATTTGTTTGAGCATTCTGATACATAGTCAAGATCTTTTTGAAGGGTAGCAGTATTATCTGTCGTATCAAACAGCTTTACATCATCAGCGAAGGGAAAGCAGTTGCTTTTAATGTGATCACAGAGGTCATTTATGTAGAGTATGAAGAGAATTGGTCCTAGAACACTGCCTTGGGGGATACCACTGTTGACAGGTACAGAATTTGATAGGACACTCCCAATTTTGACCATCTGTTGTCTGTTTGACAGGAATGCTTCTATCCACTTATGCAGTTGTCCAAAGATACCATAAGATTTTAGTTTTAGGAGTAGTTTGCTGTGTACCACTGAATCAAAGACTTTACTATGTAGATTGCATCCATTGCTTTGCCCTGATCAAGTTGTGTAGTCCATATGTTTTTGCAGTGTAAGAGTTGCAGATTACAGGATAATTTTTTTTCTGAAACCAAATTGTTTATTAGAGAGTAGGTTGTTTGTGGAGGATAATGGATTGGTTAATAATTGATTCCATGACTTGACAGGTGACGCAGCATAAGGAGATTGATCTGTAATTTTCAACTAGGCTGGGGTCTCCCTTTTTGAAGATGGGGATGATCGTGGCTTGTGACCATAGGTTAGGCAAGGAGCTGGTCCTGAAAGATTTTTCAAAGATTATGCTTAGAGGTTCGGCGATGGCGGTGGATAGCTTTTTTAAGAAGTAGGCGGTGGATAGCTTTTTTAAGAAGTAGGCACATATTCCGTCCAGTCCAATAGATAGGAATGGTTTCAGATTGCATAGTGCTTTTTCAACATTGTCTTCTGTAAAATTGATATGTATTAGATCATTGTATTTTTCCTTGGTTCTGCTAGGAAATATTGGGCATGATCCATTGCTGTTTACAAATACTGAGCCAAAGAATGAGTTAAAGATGTTGGCTTTAATGGTATCATCGTTCCAGTCTTTGCCATTAGGTCCTTTCAGGGGTGGGATGGACCTTGAGTCTTTTAGTTTGTTGTTTACAAAATTGTAAAAAGCACGGGTGGAATTGGTGCGTAGGTTTTCCTCTTGTTTAATGTGATAATTGGTACATTCAGTCTTTATAAATTTTTGTATTGGCTTTTGAAGTTGGCATAAATTTTTGTATTGGCTTTTGAAGTTGGCAACATGACCAGATTTGTTTTTTTGCTAGAGTGATCTCTTTTTGGATTGAAGTTTCCTTATTGTTGTCGGTAATCTGTTTGTTGTTGTTGTTGTTGTTGTTTGTTTGTTTTGGGAGTTGTTATTGATACATATAGTTTGATGATAAGTGGCAGATTGCTGACAGAGTATTCCATACCTTAATGTTCCTCTCCAAAGCTTACTTAATTTATTTAGAGTCTTCTTACCATTATAAGCTAACTTTGAAACCTCAAGTTAACACACATAGGAATTGACACATATAACCTTGTGAAATAGTTCTATCTCACTAAGATTGACTGATCCATGTCCACTGAGTCCATGATCAAGCACGGACTTGAATTTGGGTCTTTGTTATCTAATCTCCAATATGACCTAGGTTAGGCCTAGGACAAAGAAGTTGTTATGAAAAATATAAATATACTGACCAGTTGAGATTAAGCAATGCTGGAGAGGGCAAAGGAAATGGACACATTTGATAGGGGGTTTTATGTGACTTCACACAGCGGCTTCTATTAGAGATTACACAAAATGGTCACAAAATGACCATCATAATACCACAATCAATGATTTACTGGGAATAACAAATACAGGTAGTCCTCAATTTAAGGTGACAATTGGGACTGGATTTCTGGTTGCAAATCATTATGGTCTTAAGTTTAGGGACCTATGTGACCAGATTTGATTTTATGACATGTTTTAAAATGATCATTAAGTGAATCTTCAATTGTTAAGCAAAGGCTGCAGCCATAAGTGCAAACCTATTCTTCTGAATGGAAGTTTTTTTGCTGGAAACTGATAAAACATCACAAATTGTGGTCACCAGACCACAACATTTTGAAGAAAATGTTGCAATCAATGCCTGAAATGTAAATACGTGACTGTTAGTGGGGATGGATTCTAAAACCTTTTAGGACCTCTTCCTCGGTATTTTAATTCATTTTTCAGATTTTTCACTACTAAGTCACTTGCTGAGATGGTCAACAATCAAATGAATCAATGAATGAATAGTTTAGCTTATTATCCACCTGTGACAATGGCTGTATCCCCAACTTATTTTTATCTTCTTTCTGGAAAGTCAAGCATTTCTCAATCTCTTTAAAAAAAAAACATACACAAACATACAGACACAGACACAAAACAGATTTGGAGAAGTTTAATTACATTGTGCCATCTGGATAGTCTCTGGAAAACTGAGGAGAAGAAGAAAAAAACACGAAGAACACAATATGTTAGTGCTGAAACAACAGCAAACTAAATGCAGCAAACACCCCTATACCTGAGAATACCCTATCAGGATTCCGATTCTACTGTTCTCCAAATATGCTAGCAGTACAACTCCTAGAATACCCAGACAACAATTCACCAGGCTAACTGGAAATTAATCAAATGTAATTAGAGGGCATCAGTTTGGGAAAAACTGTCCTAAATATTATATTATATATTTTAAAAAATGTGCACGCATTTCAAAGATTAGCCAAAAATACCCAAGCAAGAAAAAATATACTGCATAACTGTTGCCCATGGAAGGAGGAATCAGTGCCTCTGGTGAATGAGGGAGATAAGTTGGTAAAAATAGAAATACCAGCTTACAACAGGCAGATGTGTCTGGAATGCCCTCAGATCATCCAACTATAGCAGTTCTTATTAAGCAGCAATGCTTCCTCAAGCAGAGGAGCTGTAATATGTATTTCTATAAGAATTGTTTTCTTACCTGCTGCTCAAGAGGGTCTACATATCTACTTATTCAGACATCAAACACTGGTATTTTGAGCTGCAGCGTCAAAGACAATATCAGCATGATGCTGTTGAATAGACAACCTTAAAAATGCAGGAAGTAACAAGGAGGCAGCTTCAGTTCTGTGTCATCGTAATTAAAGAAGAGCAAAACAGTGGTGGGATTCGATTTTTTTTACTACCGGTTCTGTAGGTGTGGCTTGGTGGTAGGGGAAGGATACTGTAAAATCTCCATTCCCTCCCCACTACTCCTGGGGAAAGGTTATTGCAAAATCCCATTCCCTCCCCACCCCACTAACCTGCTTTCCAGCTCCGTTCTCCTGTGCAGGGCAACAAAAGAAGACCCAGCCAATCAGGTGGACTCAGGAGGCAGAGAACAGATGAGAACAGGGCCAGTCAGAGGTGGTATTTGCCGGTTCTACTAACAACTCAAAATCTCCACTACCGGTTCTCCAGAACTGGTCAGAACCTGCTGAATACCACTTCTGGTGCAAAGACTAGTCTTACCCATCACATATAGGTTTGTTCAGTGAAATGTGATTAAACTGAAGCTCTCTTACCAGTTGTTGTTAATTGAAGGCTAAAGGAAGACTCATATTCATGAGCATATAGGAGAATATCATCAGCATTTTCTTTTCTATGAATGGAAAAGATCTGGTCTTTCCCTATGGTTGGGAACTATGGAAAATAAGTCTGTATGTGCCCAATATTTGTTTGAAGCCTACTAAAATGTTAAAAAATAAGCTCCAGAATCAGCATATGATACGACAGGGCTAAAAACTTTTTTTTATTTTTTATTTTTTAAAAACCTGGTAGAAATCAAGTTTATTTACTCAACTCTTTATGTTTTCTTTTAAAAATAACCTGCAGACTATTTTTAAATTAATATATTGTAGAATAGAAAGGTTAATATAAAATCTGGTTAAATGTTTGACCCAGCTCTTTTGTATGAGGTAGCATGAAAGATTAAATAAGACATTGAACTTACTAGTTAATATTAAACCTACCAATTCTGTGCAGTACGTTGATGCTTGTTTGACCTTTCATTCTAATGACATAATATCACACTTTTGCAACACTACTACGCATGTGTCTCTTTATTATTTATTAGAAAACCCATTTATCTAGAAAAAAAGTTGCCTACTTTTGTTTTGCTATGTGTGGAAACATTAATGCACTTTGGAATAGATCCTACGCTTGGTTGGATTTTGTCCTCTTTTACTCTGCTTTATGAACAGAAATGTTGGCTACTTACAAACTTCCTTCCTGTTTGGTGATGCTTGTCTTTTTCTATATCAGTTAGTTCGTTTTCTCTTTCTCCTCCTCTTATTTTTATGTTACTGCAAATTCTCCTGCCGGTTCTGTGCTTGGGAGATAACAGCTTTAAGACAGATTTTAGACCTCTTTCTCTCTTTTTTTTTTTTTGGGGGGGGGGGGTTCATGCATGCTGCTTTCTTGAGATTAGCGGTACCATACTTTAAGCAAAGCTACTATAAAAGAAACAGATTTGTAGGAGCTTGTGAATTGACCTCTGAGTGACTTCACTAGGAAACAAAATGCTTACAGAAAATACATATTAAATCTCTTTTAAGATGGCTCATGGAAGGCACCTGCACTTTACATATTGTAGATGTAAGACATATCCTTTTGGACTCTTTATCTGATATAATGCCTATCTGATGTTCCCAAACATTTTGTGAACTACAAGTAAATTAAGATTGAATTGGATTTTTGAGACTACAGGAAAGAGTAAATGCTTTAGAGGAGTTTTTTTTTTTTTTTACACTGATGATCTTTAAGGTTTTATTTTGCTGCTGGTAAGAGCTTTAAAATGACTAATCCCTTAATAAGCTATCTACTATTTCCTCATTTCAGTAGTGCCTACTGATACTGGAAATGATTCTTTCTTTAAGCATTTAAATACTTTCTACTGAAACCAGGAGAGAAAGAAAGAATAGATCTTTCTTCCTCTAACTGGAACTTTCTAGAAGGGTTAGACATGCATCTCCTAGAATTCCCACGCAAAAGGGAATTATGAGAATTTCCAGGTCAACAAAGAGTATAACAGGAGCATCACACATTAGGAGATGGGCAAGTGTATTTTCTCCTAGCCAGGTTGACCAAAAGACGTCTTCTCATGTATTCACCTGTGAATATTCTATTCTAACCAGGAATGGGGGGGATGAAATAAGTTCACTCTGTAGATAGTGAACAGAATAACAGAATAACAAAGTTGGAAGGGATCTTGAAGGTTTTCTAGTCCAATCAACTGTTCGAGCAGGAGGCCCTACACTGTACTATTCCAGTGCACTCTCTTCTTAAAAGCCTCCAGTGGAAGCACCCATGACTTCTAAAGACAAGCCACTCCACTGGCTGATTGTTCTCACTGAAATTTCTTTCAATAAATAAGAAATTTCTTCTTAGTTCTAGTCTGCTTCTTGCTTTGACTAGTTTCCATCCATTGTTTTTTGTCCTGCCTTCCGGTGTTTGGAAAATAGATTGATTCTCTCTTCTTTGTGGCAGCCCCTCAAATACATGTGGTGGAACAACATTGCTATCATTTATTTATTTATTTTTATTTATTTGATTTGTCAATCCCTTACAAAATAATAGATATAAGTATATACATAGTTATGAATACATGAAATGGATACATATAAGAAAAATAAAAGAAACAATAGGATAGGGACGGTAGGCACGTTGGTGCGCTTATGCACGACCACTACAGACCTCTTAGGAAAGGGGTGAGGTCAATAGTAGACAGTCTATTATGAGATAATATCATATTTCATTTTTTAAAAAGTTATATGTGCTGCTCCCAAGGTCTTCTAAATTACCCCAAATTGAATCTGAGTATTTTGTCCATTTACAAACAGCAATAAATGTGTTTGCTGGTCTAGAAAGGATGACTTATGATATCTCTCACAACTGAGGCCATCTCACGTTTTTTTTAAAATTCACGGGAAGAAAGCAGGGGGTCAGGAAGAAGAGAAATCAGAAACGCATGATTTGTATCTCGGCCATCGCCATCTCCCATATGCTTCCAAACACCAAAGGTAAACTTATTTCTTAACATAATTTTTTGTAAAGATCTCAAAGATAATTTCAGATAATCTGATTTATGAGAACAGCCCCTGTGAGGGGCTGGAGGGTGATGGTGGTGAAACATTCAATGGTGGCACTTTTTCTGCAAATGCCTAGGCTGTTGATCCTATTCTAAAAGCATGCGGAAACTACCAACTTTCAAAAAAAAAATGACAGTAACGGTGATGCCAAGTTAAGATTGTTTTTCCATTATACAGAAGGATTTTTTAAGAGTTCTTTAAAAAGAGTCCTTTTTCCCCCCAAAAAACTTAGTTCTGAAATGGAGAAGAATGAGAAATTCATCCAGGGAGAAAAATACTTTTCTTTAACTGAACCAAGATTTTGCTAGAATCTGTTTAGCACCAAGTATCTTTTAGGTTCATATGATTAAAGTTAAACAAGAAATATTATTACTTCTGATACCCTGTATGGACTTTCTGTTGTCACTAGGTCTGAAAAGATTATGCTTTCTGGATTTGTTTATAAATAAGAGATAGTATATGGGATTCAGAGATAATGGTTTGTAATCTTAAAGAGGGTGAAGAGTCACTAAATTTCTTTTTTACTTCTTGTGAAAGACACTTCTTTATATGTTTTTTTCTCTTTGTTTACTGTATTCTTTTTGCATTCTTTTTCTCCTTTCTATTCTTTTTTCTTTCAGAAGAAAAGAAGTTTGCATTAGATTTTACAATTATACTCACAATTCTTAATAAAAGTTATATAGCTAGTAGTATATTTTAATCCTGATCACTATTTAATGGCTTCAGTTTATTTCAGTGGTATGTATTATTTTTCTTTTGTATTTTTCATGATTTTATTTTCTGCCCGGGTTCACATAGTTTGAGTTGGGCAGCCATGCGCCTCTCCTAAATAAATAACTGGAAGCATGAGGTGATGAAATGCAGATACAAAACCTAACAAAAGACTTCTTGACTAGCAGCACAACATCTTGTCCATATTCTGTGCCACAACAATGACATGATGATGTGAGTTTGACACCCCTGTGCTACAGCATTGTGAAGCTCAGGCGTGAGTTGTGTTTTTATTTGCATGGTCTGATGCCTCATTCAATTTCCTGATATCTGGTTTAAAAGATCCCCAACAGATTTCACAAGAAACCTTCATAATTCCTATACAAATCTGTTCATCTTCATATTCCCTATCTCCAATTTTAAGCTCAAGGAAACATATGGACTCCTCTAGAAGACACATGTACACACTCCCCATGTGCACAGGTTCAACACATATTACAGCTGCTGACAAAAGCTTCAGGCTATGAAGCTACAGTGTTCTGGTCTCTTCAGAACATGCAATGGGAATTATTTATATGAAAGAAGATTGACATTTAATGGAGACAGCCAATCAGCTCTCCTCTCATACTCCAGCACAGGGCATTTTGGACAACAGCCAAATACACAAAACATGCAAAGCTGAGCGGAAGCAATAAGAATCTATTCTTTTCCTTGTCTGTTTACAGAGGGACAGAGCTACAGGAATTGCTATGATTCAGCTTCAAAATTATCAAGCTTGTTAAATACTGTGGTGGGACTGAAGAATGAAAATGGAACAAGGTGTCCTAAAAAACATGATCCCCAGGCAACGATCAAAGCAGTCAAGAAGAAATGTAGAACAAATCTACTAGAAATTGCTGCAGATGTCCACAAATTGCAGATAATATGTATACTGAATAAACAATAATCAACGGGTTGCCTCTTCAAATCTTGCCTGTATAAGAAACTTGACAGACATCTTAGAAAGTTTTTTATACCTCTTTGTGTGGATAGTGTTGTAATTGCTCCTTAGTGTTAGTTACAGGTAGTTCTTGATTTACAATTGAGCCCAAAATTTCCATCTCTAAGCAAGGCAGTTGTTAAGTTAAGGAGCCACGGTGGTGCAGTGGTTAGAATGCAGTACTGCAGGCTACTTCTGCTGACTGCCAGATGCCGGCAGTTTGGCAGTTCAATTCCCACTGGCTCAAGGTTGACTCAGCCTTCCATCCTTCCAGGGTGGGTAAAATGAGGACCCAAATTGTTGAGGACCCAATAGGCTGACTCTGTAAACCGCTTAGAGAGGGCTGTAAAAGCACTGTGAAGCGGTATATCATTCTAAGTATTATTGCTGAGTGAGTTTTGTCCATTTTACCATTTTTTTGCCACCATTGTTGCTAAGTGAATCATTGCAGTTGTTAAGTTAGTAACAGGGTTGTTAAGCAAAAATGGCTTTCCCACTGACTTTGCTTGTCAGAAGGTCGCAAAAGGTGATCACATGACCCCAGGGACACTGCAAAAGCCATAATTTCATACCAGTTGCTCAGCATCCGAATGTGGATCATGTGATCATAAGGATGTGGCAACTGTCATAAGTGTGAAAAACTGTCATAAGTCACTTTTTAAAATACTGCTGTAACTCTGAATGGTCACTAACTAATGTCTGTAAGTCATGGACTACCTGTATTGCATTATTTATGACACTGTTATTTCGTGGTATATCTGGTATATCTATAATTTATGCTTCAGTTTTAATCTTATTATTGTCTGGGGAGGTCTGTAAGCCACTCAGTCAGGCATTCTTGGATGTGCAAGCTGCCCTTAACAAAATAAAGCCAATAAATTATAGGGATGTCAACTGACCATATCAAGCTTGTTAAAGGTAGCAGTTGAATATTTAACAGCATAGCATTCAGTAGAAGCAGTAATGCCAGAATATCCAGATGCTACTGAAAACAACAGCAGCAGAGAAAACATATAATCTCTAGCTGCAATATGGAGATAATACTGTCATACTTTACAAGGCTGTTCCAGGAATTATGTGACTTGATGCCTGAATGAATATTTGCTGAAGAAATGTAAAAAAATCCATTGCCGTCTGGATTAGGGTCTACAGTTTTAAGAATAGCTTGCATCAAAATGTTCATTGCATAATCATTGCAATAATTTATAATTATTCTTAGTGTTCCTTTGCTTAGTGCCTCAAGATATCACCATCACCTCTGCCCTATGGGCTAGGGATATATGAGCAGCACAGATAATCCTCAACTTGCAAAAATTGATTTAGTGACTGTTGGAAGTTACAATGGAATTCAAAAAAAGTGACTTACGACCATTTTTCACACTTATGACCATCCCCACAGTCATGGGATCAAATTTCGGACACTTGGCAACTGGCTCATATTTATGACGGTTGCCATGCCCAGGGTCCATGATCATCTTTTGCGACTTTCTGACAAGCAAAGTCAATGGAGGAAGCTAGATTCATTTAACAACTGTGCTACGAACCTAACAACTCCAGTGATTTGCTTAACAATGGTGGCAAGAAAGGCCGTAAAATGGGGCAAAATCCATTTAACAAATGTCTTGCTTATTGACAAAAACTTCAGGTTCCATTGTGACCGAGGACTAACTATAATTTAAAGCAGTAGGCCAAAGCACTCATCCCATCTCTCAAGTAAAACAATATCAACAGGTCTTTTCTTTAAAAGCAAGCTTTTATTAGAGAAAGATAATTTCCACTTCTTCTATCTTTAACCCATATACAAAATGAGTTATAATACACTATTACTTGTAGGTAGACAGAGAGACTGTCACATATAGCTGTACAACTTCACTTGTCTGCTTTTGACCATAATCTTAGAAGTATTTATGCAGAAAGCTGGCCAGTTGGGGGAGGCTGATTAAAGCTGTTGTCATCACTTCATCTACTTTAAGGTGTGAGCTTTGTCACATATACCATAATTACATTACTTTGTTCTCTATGCTCTCCTGATGTGGAAAGAGAATAAATAAGTCAAGATAATTTCTAAGATGGGCTTCAGAAGCCCTTCTGTAGTAACCCGTCCAAAATTATTCTGATATTATTGCAGTTTTTTCAACAATTATCTATAACTCCACATTAAACAGGGAACTTACACAGAAAAGTGAGATCCTTGTCATACCATAAAGAACAATTGAAGGTTTTTTCAATTGCCACTTGGAATTTTGCTTCTAAAAATGTACAGATCCATACACTCAATCCATCTTTTCTCTCCCCAAATATGGAGCTTAAATAACAGATAATCAGAGTTGGAAGGGACCTTATAGGTCATCTAGTCCAACCCCCTACCCAAGCACCATTTCTGACAAATGGCAGTCCAATCTCTTCTTGAAAGTCTCAAGTGATGGCGCTCCTGCAACTTCTGAGGACAAGCTGTTCCATTGGTTGTTCTCACTGTTTCTCCTTATTTCCAGGTTAAATTTCCCCTTGTTCAATTTCCATCCATTATTCCTTGTTTTCCTGGAGGTTTTCTTGAAAATATAAAGCACTGTTTTCCCACAGTCCCAATGCAATTCTTAAATAATGAAAAATACCCTTAACTCCTACTATGAAGCATCATATACCTAAGTCATACAGAAAAAAAAAAAAGTACCCATGCAGAGATATTAGTTCTTAAATTCTTAAAGGACCTAAAAGACATGCTTATATTTTTCCCCCTGCTATTATCTCTCCCTATAGCCCTAAGCCAATTTCTGTGTTTGACTTGACATTTGGAAGAATGAAAATTTAAAGGTCAAAATATAGCCTATAATCAACAATGAACTATTGATAAATACCTGGGAAAGAATATTCTTCAAGATAGTCCTTCACTTATAACCACAATTGAGTCCAAAATTTCTGTCGTTAAGTGAGACATTTGTTAAGGGAGTTTTGCCCTAAACAAACATTTTTCGACCTTACTTGCCACAATGGTTAAGTTCTTAATAACACAGTTGTTAAATGAGTCTGACTTTCCCATTGATTACAAAAGGTGATCACATGATTCCAGGACACTGGGACCATCACAAATATGAGTCAGTGACCAAGCACCTGAATTTTGATCACATGACCATAGGGCTGTTGCAAAGGTCATAAGAGTGAAAAATAGCATTTAGCAATAGCACTTAGATTTATATACTGCTTCATAGTGCCTTTACAACCCTCTCTAAGCGATTTACAGAGTCAGCAAGTTGCCCCCAACAATCTGGGTCCTCATTTTACTCACCTTGGAAGGATAGAAGGCTAAGTCAACTTTTTCCAATGCCATTGTAACTTTGAACAGTCACTAAATGAATTGTTATAAATTGAGAACTGCCTGTACTTCTAGCTTAGGCAGACTGTTATCTGAGGAAAACTTAATTAGCATGCCTTTCTTTGCTTTATTCCAAAGGTTTAGGACACATTTGAATAAACGGTTATCTCTTTTTCATATCCTCACAATATGCGATGGATACTGTGATGTCAAACTCAACAAATCCAGTTTTTCAAAGCACTGTGTAACATCATCTTTTCCAGCCAGAACTAGGGTGTCTACTAACAACCATATGCCACTAAACGTCCCTGCTGATGATCATCCGGCTTTCTATTCCAGTTGAGGTTTTACAAGGATTGGTGAATATTTTCATTTATGGAAAAACAAAAAGATAACAGAACATCCTCTTTCCATAAAACAAAGCACTTGTTTTTAATCTCAGGGGCTGCCGCAAAGAAGAGGGAGTCAAGCTATTCTCCAAAGCACCTAAGGGCAGGACAAGAAGCAATGGGTGGAAACTAATTAAGGAGAGAAGCAACTTAGAACTAAGGAGAAATTTCCTGAGAGTTAGAACAATTAATCAGTGGAACAACTTGCCTCCAGAAATTGTGAATGTGCCATCACTGGAAGTTTTTAAGAAGAGATTGGACAACCATTTGTCTGAAATGGTATAGTTTCCTGACTAAGCAGGGGGTTGGACTAGAAGACCTCCAAGGTCCCTTCCAACTCTGTTTATTCTATTCTATTCCATTCCATTCTAATATGTTTATTTCAAAAGATTATTTGAGCTCATATAAGTATATATGCCACCACATATATTTAGTCTCTTTCAGGATAAGCGACCTTGGTTGGCTCATTGACTTGAGTGATTGATTTAGTTTCTGGCTACTCTGGTTGCAAATGACTCTCAACTGCCTATAAAACCAGTTAATGAAGGTAGGGGGGGGCGGGAAGTGAAAAAGTTGTAAGCCAAAGAAATTTAAAGGAGGAGAGATTAAAAAAAGAGAAGACTTCTCTGATCTGACATTTAAAATTAGTTCCTTAAAGCTTGATTCCTGAACAACTGAAATCTCTCTGCTAGGTGATTACCTAGCAAATACAAGTAAGTCCCTGGACTTACTACCACAATTGAGCCAAAAATTTCCATTGCAAGGCAGTTTTTAAATGAGTTGTGCTCCATTTTACAACCTCCCCCCACATAGCTATTAAAGAAATCATTGCAGTTGTTAAGTGGATCATGAAATAATTAAGGAATATGGCTTCCCTCAATGACTTTGTCAGAAGCCAGCTGAGAAAGTTACATATGATGATTACAAGACCCCAGGATGCTGCAACTGTTATGAATACTTGCCTGTTGCCAACTGTCCAAATATTGATCACGTTTTGAAATGCTACAAATAACAGGTAGATCTTGACTTACAATGGTTCACTTAGTGACCATGTGAAGTTACAACAGCACTGAAAAAAGTAACTTACAGCAATAGCATTTAAGACTTATATACTGCTTTGCAGTGCTTTAAAGCCCTCTCTAAGCAGTTTACAGAGCCAGCCTATTGCCCACAACAATCTGGGTCCTCATTTTACCCACCTTGGAATGATGGAAGGCTGAGTCAACCGTGAGCCTGGTGAGATTTGAACTGCCAAATTGCAGACTTATGACCATTATTCACACTTATGACCCATTGCAGCATCCCAATGGTCACATGATTTACATTTGGATGCTTGACAACTGACTCATATTTATGCTGACTGCAGTATGTGGGAGTCCTTTTGCGACCTTCTGACAAGCAATAGAGAACACAGATTCACTTAACAACCAGGTTACTAATTTCATTTAACAAATGGGCCAAGAAAAATCATAAAATGGGATAAATTCACTTAACAGATTTTTCTTTCTTTTTTAAAAAAATAAATTTTATTAAGTTTCCAAATTTTAAAAACATAAAATAAAACTTTATACATTGTTATCAACATCAAGACATCTTTTGCTTCTCCTCACATTTTTCAGTATATGTATTTACTTATTCCTTTATCATTACATCTTACTCTTACTATAGATCAATATCTTTTATCCTTACATCTCAATCTTCTCCATGCTATATTTACATATTCCCTTATTCTTTTCCTAATTGCCATTTTATTTTCTCTTTATTTCTAAACCACTTATACCAGGCATACCAGGCCCTATAATAAATTGAATCTTCTCTGGCTTTTATTTTCATTGTTAGCCTATCCATCTCTATATAATTTATTATGTTTTTATAACCATGCCTTCCAGTGAAACCCTTTTTTCCTTCCAGAGTTGTGCATACGACATCCTTACAACTGTTAATATATATGTAACATAACATATGTTTTATTGCATTTTTGTGTTATTATAGCAAATAAAAAAGTTTCTGGATTAAATTCAGTTTTCTGATTCGTGATTTCTTCTATCCATTGTCTAATTCTATTCTAATATTTTTTCACTTTCTGGCATGTCCACCAGGTATGAAAATAAGTGCCTTTTTATTTTCCACATTTCCAACAATTTGGGTCTGAGTTAAAACATTTTTGCCAATCTAGAGGGAGGAAGGTGCCATCTGTAGAATATTTTGTATTCATTTTCCTTGTATGCTGTGGATGTAATTAGTTTATAATTTGATCCCCACATTCTCTCCCAATTTTCCAAGTCTATATTGTGGCCAAAATTTTTCGCTCATACCACCATTGTCTCTTTGACCATCTCCTCCTCCATTTTAAAATCTAGTAGAAAGTTATATATTCTTGAAATCATTTTGTTTTCCATTTCTAATAGAATTTTATCTAATCGATGCTTTGCCATGCAGAAACCAAATTGTTCTTTGTCCTTCTGATATCTTGCCTGAATTTGCATGTATGGCCACCAATCTATCATTATATTTTGTTGCTCTAATTCTTGTCTCATTTTTAATCTTCCTTGTGTGTCTAATAGGTCTTTGTAACTCCTCTTTTTTCCCAGATCCATTGCATTTGGGTAGATCTGTGCTTCCACAGTTGACAGCCAGTTCGGTATTTTAGTATAGTGATTCTTTTTAATCTTGTTCCATGTCTGAATTAATGAATCTCTAATCACGTGTCTCTGAAAATATGCATGCTGTTTACATTTCCCATCCCATAGGAAACTATGTCACCCTCTCTGCAAGTTGTGACCCTCTATCGACAATAATCTTCTATTTTCCAGGTTGATCCAATCTTTCATCCATATCATAGCCGCAGCCTGATAATACATTTCCCAGTCAGGGAATCCAAAGCCACCCCTTTCTCTTTTGTCCTTTAACAATTTCATTTTTATTCTAGCCTTTTCCCCATCCCAAACGAATTTACTTATTAGTCAATCTAATTCTCTAAAAAAGGTTTTATCCAATCTTATTGGTAGTTTGAAAAAGATATAGCATTTTTGGTAGGGTAGACATTTTAATTACCGCAATTTTCCCCAGTAGTGATAGCTGTAATTTCCCCCACATTTCCAATTCTTTTTTGATTTGTATTATTAATTTGTCATAGTTATTTTTTTTGATTGAAGAACATTTTGCTGTTAACCAAATGCCTAAATACTGTATTTTACCTTTTTTCACACTCTGCATTCCCAATTTTCCTTCTAATTCTTCTTTTTTTTTTTTTTTGCTTATCTTTTAAATTTTTAGTCAATAATTTTGTTTTGTTTTTATTAATCTTAAGGCCTGCGACCTTGCCAAATTCCTCTATTTCCTTTATTAATTTTACTCCTGTATCCTCTGGATCTTCCAAAAAAAATACTATACCATCGGCAAATGCCTGTACCTTACAATGCTCCTTTTTAATTAAAGCCCCTTTGATTCCTACATTTTTCCTAACATTTTCCAATAAGTTTTCTAAGGTAAGAATAAAGAGAAGGGGTGACAGTAGGCATCCCTGCCTTACTCCCTTGTTGATCTTGAATGTTTCTGTTCTATCACCGTTCATTATTACACTGGCCATCTGTGTCATATAAGTTGTCAAAATTAATTTAATAAATTTATTGCCAAATTGCATGCTTTTTAATTGTTGTCTTTTGAACTGCCAATTAACATTGTCAAATGCCATTTGCGCATCGAGGAAGACCATTGCCAATTGTATTCCTGGGTTTGCTTCATAATATTCTATTATATTCAATACCATTCTGCTGTTATTTTTAATTTGTCTATTCGGTAAGAATCTGTTTTGGTCACTATGAATGATCTGATTA
Source organism: Hydrophis major (assembly GCA_033807585.1). Taxonomy (NCBI): domain Eukaryota; kingdom Metazoa; phylum Chordata; class Lepidosauria; order Squamata; family Elapidae; genus Hydrophis; species Hydrophis major. Next base: position 73,955,761 of record CM066329.1, read on the forward strand.
AGGGGTTTTTTCAATCTTTCTGCCATTATAGAGATAAATATTTTATAATCAACATTTAAAGGGGATATGGGCCTATAATTTTGAATTAATTGATGGTCCGAATCTTCTTTTGGGATCAAAGTTATGTATGTCTCCCCCCATGACTTAGGTAATTTTACTGTCATCAGTTTCTCATTATAGAGTTCTAATAATTGCATTTCTAATTTTTTTGGAGCATTTTATACAGTTCCCCTGGGAGACCATCCTGTCCTGGTGTCTTATTGTTTTTCTGTTTCAGGACTGCCTCTTGCAGTTCTCTTAATATTATTTCCCTGTTTATCTCTTCTTTATCCACTTCTGGGATCACAGGTAGCTCTTTTCCTTCTTAGTAATTTCCCTCTTCCCTACTATATAATTCCTCAAAAAAACGTTTAACAATACTTTTTTCTTTTCAGTTTGATGTTGTAGAGTACCATTAGCGTCTTTCAATTGTTGAATTACTCTTTTTTTTCTTTTTCTTTCTTAAGTCTATAGGCTTCCCGGCTTATTCGCGTGTTCAAAATAATTCTGTTTTATCTTTTTCATGTCCTGTAACCATTCATCATGTGCTAAAATATTCAATTTATGTCTAATCATCATCCTTTCTGTATTTGCTGTCTTATTATGTGGTGTTTTTTCTAGTGTTTTTTCTAACTCTTTAAGAGTATCTAGTAGTTTAGATTGTTCTCCTTTTTTTCCTTATATCTACATGTATTATATGAAATTGCTAGGCCCCTGATGTATGCTTTAGTCGTGTCCCATAGGTTTGGAATTGATATTTGTTGTTTTTTGTTTTCTTTCAGAAAGAACTCCAATTCTTTTTCCATCAGCTTAACACATTCTTTTTCTTTTAGGATCTCCTTGTTTAGCATCCATCTTCTGTTTTTTTTTTAATCCTTTCCAAATTATTTTAATGGGATTATGGTCCGCCTATGTGTTAAGATTCAATTTCTATTTCTTTTATATTATGTTCCATTTCCCCATTTGTCCATAACATATCCAATCTTGGCCATGGTGTGTGTGGTGCTGAATAGTAACTATATTGTTTTTTGACAGGATTTTTTTCTCTCCATATATCTGTTAATCCTAATTCTTCCACCATTTGATAGAATACTTTTGGTAATGTTTTACTTTTACTTTTTTTCCCTGGATTTCCATTGTTGTAATATTTTCCTAAATTTACTATTGCACTGAAATCACCTAGCAAGCATATGTTCTCATATTCCTGTTCTACTAATTTTCTGTATAGTTTGGTATAAAATTTTTCTTGTTTCTCATTTGGCGTATATATCACTGTCATTACTATTTTCTTATAATTTATATAAATTTCTAACATCAAAATCCTAACCTCCTTGTCTGCATATACCTGTTTTGCTTGTAAATGTTTTCTAATGTATATTGCTATCCCCCTCTTTTTTTGTTGGGCTAGAGATACGTATAAATCTCCTAACTTTGGTATTTCTAACAGTTTACTTTGATGTTTCTAGATATGTGTTTCTTGAAGGCATATAATATCTAAGTTCAGTTTCTGTAGTTTAGTTATCATTTTTTTTCCTCTTAATTTGTGAATTTAAACCGTTCATGTTAATGGAAATCAATTTATTTCTTCTGCCATCTTACTCTGTAGTTGTTTCTTGTTGAAGCTTATTTGCTCTCATTTGGTGTCTTTCGTTCTTACGCCTTCTCTTTCCACTTCTTCCTGCTCTCTTTCCTCTTCTTCTGTTTCTCTTTCCTCCACCTGATCTTCTTCTTGGATCCTACTTTCCACTTCCTCTTTGCTGTTCTGGTCTTCTCCTGATACCACATACAGTTCAAAGAATTTCCTCGCTTTTTCTATACTGTCTATTTTAAACTTTTTATCCTGCCATATTAACATTCCCTCTGGGATGAGCCATTTGAACAGGATGTTATTCTTATTCAGTTGGGCAGCCAGGAATCTGTATTTCTTTCTATGTTCCCTTATTCTTCTTGGAATTTGTTTCAACGTAACATGTTCTTATAACATTGTTTTACCCTAACTGGTTTAGGTATAACAAATGATAACAAAAAAATTTATTAAAATATCCAAGAGTACACAGCAGATATTGTTAGCCAATGGCTGGAAACTGAAAGCTAAAGGTCAAGGTATAGCATATTGTTCTTTTATAAAAGAGAATGTAAAAATGTTATACGTACCATAACTTAAGTTTAATTTAATTTCAGTTAGAATTTTGGTTAAACTAGGATATGTAGTTACATTTAGGGGAGATAACTGCATAATTGAAAAAGAAGATAAGAAAATTACTGCATCTTTAAGAGGTGAATTATATGTGTTAAATGATAATGGTTTAAAGGTGGCTAACATGGTTTATGAAAATAAGAAACCTCACGATGAATGTATTCACTTGTTACACCGAAGGCTAGGGCATTTAAATTTTAAAATGCTTAAGAAAACTGTTGAATTATCTAAGAGAATAAGTTTGAAACCTTGTAATAAGTATTTGCAATGTAATGCCTGTAATCAAAGTAAGAGCAGGATCATACCGGCTAATAGAGTTGATGGATTTACTACCAAAGAGCCTTTAGAAGTAGTATTTGCAGATTTAATAGGTCCGAAAAAACCAAGTGTAGGAGGAGCTCGATACATATTAAGTATAATGGACCACTATTCTAGATATGGGTTTTGCTATTTAATGAAGAGCAAAACTGAAACGTATCTAAATCTCTTTAATTGGATAAAATTTGCAGAAAGGGAAACTAAAAAGAAATTAGTAACTCTTATAACAGATAATGGTGCGGAATTTACAAATAATAAATTCCAGAATAGACTTCGAATGTTAGGTATTCAACATAAAAAGTCTGCACCATATAGGCCACAACATAATGCCTTTATAGAGAGACAAGGCCAAACACTGCAGTCAATGGCACGTACTATGTTGTCTGATTCAGGATTACCTGACAATTTGTGGGGAGAAGCAATAATGTGTGGTAATCATATATTAAATAATGTTAATTCAACAACAGGTGAATTACCATTCACATTGTGGCATGGTACAAAACCTGATTTAAGTTACATGCACACATTTGGAGCACCAGCATGGGTGCATATCCCTACACAACTCAGACACAAAGGACAGCATAGAGCTAAAAGATTATTTTTTGTTGGATATGAATCTAATCACAGATCTTATAGATTCTGGGAACCAGGTACATCTAGAGTTTACACCGTGCTAGTGCTAAATTCCTAGAACATGTAGGATGGAATAGATTAGAGCAAGATTTAAATAACGAAGTAATTATTGAACCCTACAAAAGCCAAAAAGATCAGACTAGTTATAAGAAGAGTCCAATAAAAGAAGAAGTCCACGAAGAGCAAATAGGACCAGAACAAGAGGAAACAGTTGATCAGGAAGAGTTAGATAATCAAGAACAGTTAATAAAGGAAAGTCCACTTGTAAGTCCTATAATACCTAGACATACTACACGTGTAACTAGACCACCTGATAGGTATCAAGCAAGTATAGTTTGCCAAGTAACTAAAGTTCCAACTAGTGTAGATGAACTTAGGATGTATCCTGCTAAGGATCAGGAGAATTGGCAAAAGGCAATGGAAAAAGAACTAAATTCATTAAAGGTAATGAAAGTATATGAAGATGCTAAATTACCTCCAGGAGAAAAATCCATTGGGTGCAAATGGATATTTAAAGTAAAAACTGGAAATGATGGGACTGTTACCCATAAAGCTAGGTTGGTAGCTCAAGGATTTAATCAAACTGCATCTGATTACGATGAAGTTTTCGCACCAAGTCTTAAAGCAACTTCTTTGAGAGCAGCTTTAGTGTGAGCAGCTAAGAAAAACTATGTCATTAACCATTTAGATGTAGAAACTGCTTATTTGCATGTACCATTGCAGCACACTATATATTTGAAAAAGCCAGTTATTATAAAAGACAATAAAGTAAATAGTAATGATTGTTGGAAACTCAAAAAGAGTCTTTACGGGTTGAAACAATCTGGCTTTGAGTGGAACCAATATATTGTGAAAGAATTAAACAATATAGGATTTAAATCTGGTTTAGCAGATCCATGTGTGTTTAAAAGAGGAAATAATGGAACGGTGTCATTATTGTTATTATTTACAGATGATATTGCTTTGATAACTAAGAATAATAATGAAGTTAATGAGATTATATCATTATTAGCTAAAAAGATAAAATTAAAGCATTTAGGTGAAATTAAAAAGTATCTAGGATTGACAATTAACAAAACAAAAAAATGGATTTAAGATATCTCAAGAAGATAAAATTTGCCAATTAATTAAAACGTATAAAATGGAATTTTGTAAACCGGCAAAGACTCCAATGAGTCAGGAAGTTTGCCAAACTGATGATCAAAGTCCCAAATTTGATAAGTCTATATATCAATCTTTGATTGGTAGCTTGTCATATATAAGCAATTGGTCTAGGCCAGATACAGCTTATAGTGTTAATCAGCTGGCACGTTTTAATTCAGATCCACATCAATGTCATTGGCAATCATTAAAGAGAATTTTAAGATATCTTAAAGGAACAATGAACCATGCATTGTATATAGAACCAAAGGGTGATTTGAGTCTTAGTGCCTATGCAGATGCAAGTTTTGCAACTGACATAAACACTAGAAAATCAACATCTGGGATGGCTATATTATTTGGTAAGACACTAATAGGGTGGAGGTCAATCAGAGAACAGCATATAAGCTTGTCCACGATGGAAGCGGAATTTTCATGTCTGTCATTACTATGCACTGACTTAATTTTGTACAAACAGTTATTATTAGACATGGGTATAACTGTTAAAGATTCTATTGTTGTGTACAAGGACAACCAAGCAGCCATAAAGTTAGCTACTAATATTGCTGTAAAAACTAGATCAAAGCAAACTGATTTAAGATACTTAAATGTTAGAGAATCTGTAAAGAATGGGCTAATTAAATTGGAATACTGCATGACAGAAGAAAACATTGCAGACCAATTTACAAAAGCTCAAGGAGTAATTAAGTTTAAAGAGAGTTGTAACAAATATGATTTAAAGATGTAAATAGTTATAGTATTATTATTACCTAAAAGGGGAGAATGTTAGGGATAACATTGTTTACCCTAACTGGTTTAGGTAAAATAATAAATATGTTATCATGGTTTATTAGTTAAAGTGTCTGCAACTTTAACTGTAGGAATGTAATTAAGGGAGTGGTTGTAAAAGCACCATAAAAGAAGCAAGACAACTGCAGCTTGCTCTCTCTGTCATCTCATCTGCCATCATCAGGCTCCTGTATAGTGTTCATCTGTGAGTCAGATTTTTACAGTGGTTTCAGATTTAAATTTGGGGCAGCCTATTGCTGTGCCAGAATGGTTTCTTCTTCATCCTGATTGGTTGGGAGTCTTGGTCGGTGTTTATTGGTCTTGGAGTTTGCTGTGTTCTGCTTGATTGGTGTTTCCAATATCTTCTGTCGGTTTTTTGGTTCTTTTTGTATCTTGATTGGCTGGCAACATTGTGTTACTTTATTGGAGGCCTTTAGTGCAGCTTGGCTTCGGGTAAATGGACGGCTATCATTAATTAGGAAGCTGGGTTTCATCTGGGTGCCTGGTTGGGGTGTGTTTGAGCTGGAGGTATCAGGGGGGATCTGTTTGTGCCCAGGTGCTTGCCTTGCTTGTGGTGTGGAGATTTTTTTGTTTGTGAGTGCAGGCTTCCAAATAATTGACAGCCTGGTGGAATCATCTCTTCTATTCATGCTTTCTGGTCTTTTTTCAATCTCTATGGCTTCTCTGATGATCCTGTGGCTGGGGTTTTCTATAGTGGCTAGAGTTTTGGTGCCATTGAAGTTGATGCTATGACCTGTGGCTCCCATGTTTTGGACTAGTGAGGAAGTGTGTTCCAGCTTTTTGACTGCATTTTTGTGTTCATCCAGGCGGGTACTTATTTTTCTATTGGTCTGTCCAATGTATGTGGCCGGGCATGATTCCTATATGCCTTGGTTTTCCAGGTCAATTTTATCTTTGGGGTTTCTAAGGATGGCTGCTATTTTTCTGTCTGTTTTGAAGGCAGTCTTGATGTGATGTCTGTGTAGTACCTTACTAATTTTGTCTGTAGTACCTCTTATGTAAGGCAGGACAGCTGTTCCATAGGTCTGTTCATCTTCTGGGTGTCTATTATGTCTCGGTGTGTTTTTGTGGATCAAGCCAGTAATTTTGCTTTTGTGGAAGCCGTTGGCTGTCAGTACTTTAGTCAGGGTGCATAGTTCAGTCTTAATGTGTGTCTTGTCTGCCAGGCGTTTGGTTCTAGTAATTAGTGTTTTAGCCAGGAAGTTTATCTGAGCTGGGTGGTGGTGGGATTGGGCATTGAGGTAGTGGTTAGTGTGTGTTTTCTTCTGGTATACGGTGTGTCCTAGTGTGCCATTTGTTTTTTTGTAGATTAGTACATCTAGGAATAGTAGTTGTTCGTTTGTTTCCGTTTCCATGGTGAACTACTCAAAATTTCCGCTACCGGTTCTTCAGAACTGGTCAGAACCTGTTGAATACACTCTGGTACATATCAACTGTCTTAACAGTGGTTAGCTCAAAGCTTACAGCTAGAACAGCTAAATGTTAATATTTGTGTGGAAGGATAAAAGCATATATAGGGTGACACAGACCATCCTCATTTTAAAAATAAGAACACAACAACCACCAAAATCTAGCTAAATTATTTAAGATTATGGTTTTAAATAATTTAGGGGGGGGTGTTTTGGTCATTAATTTTGTAGTGCTTGTACTTAATGTTACTTATAATGGAAGGGTAATTGCTCAGTGGTCACTGAACTTCAAAAATTTACATTTGGAGATATTAGTTCATAAGAATGACTTAATCATGTTGAAGAAAATACAACCCAAATTGATTCCATTATGAGCGTGATACTATAAAAATTATAAAAATCTACATTATGAGTTATCCTTAAACTAGTAATTATGGCACATGAAAAGGTAATAGGAATCTTATGAGAGAAAAAAAGCAATAATTTTAAGGACTAGACAAGAATTAGCCTGTTCCAAGAGGTTGTCCTACAGATGTGCAAACATCTGTCTTAATTTCCAGCAATGACCAGGTTTTCTACTTAGCAATAGCACTTAGGCTTATATACCACTTCACAATGTTTTACAGCCCTTTCGAAGCGATTTACAGAATCTACATATTGTCCTCAACAATTTGGGTCATCATGTTACCAACCTCAGAAGGATGGAAGGCTAAGTCAACCTTGAGCCAGTCAGGATCAAACTCCTAGTAGTGAGGACAGTTAACAAATCTTCCCATTGGTCAAGCAAAAATAAGAACTTCAGGTGAAAAGCACTCAACAAAGTAAATAATCTTAAACTATAAAATAGAAAACTAAAAAACTGAACAACAATAAGAAAGATTCAGCAGTCCAAAAAAATGAATACCCTGAAACACTAAATCTGCAGGATTGATTTCCAAAACTTCTATTTAATTGGTTGAAAGAAAAAAAAGAACTGTTGGTAGGCTAAAAAAAAATGCTAATCAGCAAGTTAATAGGTACATCTAGTTACAGTCCTAAAATATGCAGCATAGCCTTTTCCATTAGATACACCTATTCAAACTTCCAGGTTTTGCGCATTATGCTTGTCTGAAGTACCGCACTGTATATACATATTACAATAATGCAAAACAGAAAAGCAGGTTTAAAGAGGACCTGACAATTTCAAGAAAGAGCATCTCGTAAAATTTTGGATGTATCGTGTCATGCTTAGTTTTATAAATAATAATAATGTGCTCATGACCAGAGAGACTTCCATATTTCATGCTCAGAACAAATAAAACTGAGAAAAAAACCTTATTGACATTCAATTAAAATGGGTTTCTCAAAATATAGGATATAGTGCTTCCACCCTATGATGTCTTATATCATTATTCAGTTACCTTTTCCACCCTAGCCCGGCCTATAACTATTTACTGAAGTTATCTATTAACAAAGTTAACATATCGCTTCTCTGTATACCTAAGGCTGTTAAAAAAGGGTGTTGGCATTTACCTGACACGCCCGTTCTCTTTGAGCTGTGAAGAGCATCCAGCAGTGGGAGGTGCTTCAGTCTCTGCATGTGTAGGTTGGGCTTAATTTGTGGAACGCTCCTCCTCCTCCACGGGACTCCTCCCCAGTGCTCCCCAGTTTTGGCGAAGACAAGAGAAATAAACGCCCTCGTCCTCAATGCCCTAACAATTTGTTGGCCGAAAAAGGACCCCACCAGACGGAAAAAGGGTGGGGCTGGATGCTCTTCACAGCTCAAAGAGAACGGGAGTGTCAGGTAAGTACCAATGCCCTTTCTCCCATGAGCTGTTCAGAGCATCCAATAGTGGGACATACCAAAGCTTGGCCTGTCCTACGGGAGGGACTCCGTCTGGCCTGGAATCTCCTCCTGGTCCCTGTGGACCCGTTGCAGAACTCTTCTGCCAAAGGAAGCCTCAGCGGATGCAAACACATCTATTTTATAATATCTAATGAATGGCGATAGGGAAGCCCAAGTTGCGGCTCGACAAATTTTAGTTATTGGTGTCTATGTGGCCCACGCTGCTGATGTTGCAGCACTCCTTGTTGAATGAGCTGTTATGCCCCTGGGCACCTGCAGGGATTGAGTCTGATACATTTTCGCTATTGCGGCCCGTAGCCAACGGCCTATCATAGAAGATGAGACCTTGCATCCCTGAGCGTTGGGCTGAAAGGACATGAATAAGGCCTCTGTTTTTCTGAAAGCCGCTGTGTGGTTGATATATATTCGCAATGCTCACCTCACATCAAGCCTATGCCATTGCAGTTCCATCCCTTGGGATGGTCTGGGGCAAAAATTAGGAAGTATCAGCTCTTGTGTCCTATGAAAAGCCGAGTTAATTTTGGGTATAAATGTAGGATCAGGGCGAAGGACCACCCAGTCAGCAGGGAAAACACAAAGATCTTGTCTGATAGACAAGGCTGCAATCTCCAAAATACAACGAGCAGAAGTGATCGCTACAAGGAAAACTACTTTATACATCAGAAATTGTAGACTTGATGATTTTAAGAGTTCAAAAGGGCCCTTAGTGAGTGCGACAAGGACCTTGTTAAGGTCCCAGGTGGGATAGCGGTGTACCACTGGAAGGCGTAAATTTGTAGCTCCTTGAAGGAAAGACCGGATGATGGGAAAGAGAAAATAGGCCTTTACAAGTGACAACTGGCGCCAAGGCCGCCACCTGTCTTTTCAACGTATTAGGTGACAACCCCTTGTCAAGTCCCTCTTGCAAGAACTCAAGAAGTTGAGCCACAGAAGGAAAGGTGGGATCAATTCGAGACTCGGTACACCATTTGCAGAAGTTGGACCATGTGGCATTGTAAATGCAAGTTGTTGAGGGGCGTCTGGCGGCTAGGATAATGGTGATAACTCTGTTGGAAAGCTTTTTGCTCTTCAGACAACTCCGCTCAACCTCCAGATGGTCAGGTGCAACCATTTAGGGTCCGAATGTTGAAGGGGCCCCTGAGTTAACGAAACCCTGCTGGCGGGATTCTCCATGGAGCTGATATGGAGAGACTGTGGAGGTCTGCAAACCATGGCCGTCTGGGCCAGTAAGGGGCTACTAGAAGTAGTTCCGCCCTCTCGTCTAGCAATTTCTGGATGACCTTGGAAATCAGTGGAAGGGGCGGAATGCATATAGGAGTCCCGGGGGCCAATGACAGCAGAGCGAGTTGAAGTTCTCCACTCCTTGCGAGGAGTACCTGGAAAAAAATCTTGGGAGCTGAAGTGTTGAGGGGAGAAGCGAACAGGTCCACCACCAGCTGTCCAAATGTCCTGACCACTTCTTGAAACAGGGAGGAATGGAGGCGCCACTACAATTGATCGATGGTGGCCCTGCTCAGCCAGTCTGCCTGTGTATTCGACAGACCCGAAATGTGCTCTGCTCTGATGGAAAGTAGGTTGGTCTCCACCCAACGACACAAGCGCTCCGCTTCCCGTGTGAGATATTTTGACTGTGAGCCCCCGTTTGTTTATGTGAGCTTTGGCTGTTACGTTGTCGGTCAATATTCACGTACCTGAGGAAGGAAGCTGCGGAGAGCCAGGTGTACTGCTCAAAGCTCCAGCCAGTTTATGGTGTTCTATGGTGGACCAGCGGCCTTGGGTTGTAAGCGATTGAACGTGAGCTCCCCATCCAAACAGGCTGGCATCGGTGGTGATGGTAAGTCTGTGTGGCTCCTTGAAGAGGCAGCCTCTGTAAATGACTGGTCTGGTCCACCAGAGGAGAAATATGAGGACCTTTGGTGGTACCCTGACCTTGTGTTTGGAGTTGCTTCGGTCGGAGTGCTGGTATGGAAGCAGGAACCACTGGAGGGATCTCGTGTGGAGCCAGGCCCAAGGGATGATAGATATACATGAGATCATCTTACCTAACAATTTTGATAGTTCAGCTAGGGACACCCTCTTAAGACCCCTGATCTCCTTAACTAATTGCTGAATGCTATTTAGTCTATCTGGTGACAGGTAAACCTTGCCTTCAACTGTATCTATGACAGCCCCCAGATGGGTTAACCGAGTCGATGGTGTTAATTGACTCTTTTTCCAATTATTGAGAAGCCATGTTTTTGAATGGATTGTAATGTGTTCTGAGTGTCTTTGACTGCTTGATGGGCGGAAGATGACAAAATCAAGATGTCATTGAGATAACACTGGAGTCGTATGGGGATGTCCCGGAGATGAGCAGCTAGCGCTGCGAGGACCTTCGTGAAGGTCCTAGGGGCAGAAGCTAGTCCGAAAGGAAGGGTCACATATTCAAAATGGCGGTTATTATAACAGAATCTCAGAAATTTATAGTGGGAAGGCCGAATAGCAATATACAGTTATGCCTCCGTCAAGTCTATGGACATGAGGTCGTCCTCCTTTCTGATGCCAAGTAAGATAGATTGCAGGGTATGCATTTTAAACTTGCGATATACTAAGAAACGGTTGAGACGTTTCAGGTCTAATATTGCTCTCCACCCCCCCGAACTTTTGGGCACAACAAAGAGATGTGAATAGAAAACTAGCCCTTGTTGAGCGGTAGCGACTGATTGGATGGCTCGTATATCCAGTAAGTGTTGGATAGCTGATTCCATGAGATTACATTTAACCGGATCTCTGGAGAGAGGGCATGACATGAAAAAATCTGGGGGAGTGGATTGAAACTCCAGCGCAAGTCCAAATCTGATTGTGTCTCTGACCCAGGAAAGAGGTTGAGGAGTCCCATTGGTCAGCGAATAATTTAAGGCATCCGCCAATGGGGGTCAGGTCCAGGGAGTTATCTTGGATGCTGAAAAGGCCTGTTTCCTGCTCCCCGAAAGGATCTTTTGGATTGGCCACCCCTTCTGCTCCTATCCCCGAAGTCAGACCTATCTGCTGCCTGGTCTGAATGATGGGGGTCTCTGGTATCTGGGTGAACAGGATCCCTGGTAAAAGGGTCGAAAGGATCCCCTCCGAAAGGACTGGGGGTTTCTAGCTCGGTCCGTTTTTCCTCCGGCTTTAATGCCTCCAGTGCATCACTGGGAATGGAGGAGGACACTAATCCCACGATAGGTTGATCTACCTCGGGAGTATTCAATAATTTTGAGAAATCAGGAGCCAAATTGAAATATTTCCTGTCAGATCCAGTGGGGGCTGTGTACGTCGCTGCAGAGGCCCATTGCTTCTGTACCAGGTCCGAAATCATGGGAGGAACTGGGATCACCTCTGCTTCAACTACTGGTTGGTTGAAAATCAGATCCTCTGGTCCCTCTTCCGAAGGAGTTGATGTGATGGAAGGGGTCGACTTGTTTAGGCGTGCAATATTTTTTGTCTTAAACAAGAGAGATCTGAAAAGCTGTGGGCAGAATAAGCCTGTGAAAACAGGTTGGTCAGGAATAAGGCCCTCATCCTCAGATATTCCCCTTTCTAAGGGGTCTGCTTCTGACAGGGACTCGCTATCATGTATTGATCCTGATTCAGTCTCATCCATTTGATCAATTTAATCCACTTCTTCCTCTTCCTCCTCCTGCTCCATCGGCCCTTGGAGAGGGAACCTCCCCCTGTAAATGTACCTGGGTATGGTGCTGCTCCGACCTGATCAATGACCTCAGCGATTGGGAATCATGATCGGTAATCACAGGATATTCCCTGGTCATAACTGCGTGTTGAAGCCCCGCTGTGATTCCCTGGCGGATTGCCAGCTCCATCCAGGCTTTCATCCTCTCTGGAACCTCCTCAGTAAGACTATCGCCCTGACGAAGACCAGCAGCCGTCGGAGTGAATGTGGCTTCGGGAGCCCTTCGCGTGGTCGGTATCCCAGGCACTTGGGCCTGTTGGCCTTGAGGAGCCAAGCTGCGCCTGTATGAGAGGGAGAGATCTAGGGGAGGAGGAGGGTGGAAAGAGGTAGACGGACCTGGGCTGGAGGAAGGGAATTCCTGTGAGACATTGTGTACCTCCCGAATGCGCTTATCTATCTGCTTTTGTCAAGCTTTATGGCGCCTGATAGCGTCCCTTTCTCAGGCTTTAGAATTCCCCTTAGCCTGCTTAGGTTTGTATTGAGATTTGGCTTTTGCCTTCAAGGATGAGGTCTGAGAGCTGCTACCATCTGCCATTTCGATTAAAATTGCAATTGCAGTATGCTTTTTATACAATGCAATACTGTGAAGGCAGTTGGCACGCCCAGGGGCCTGATCTGAGGATAGACCGGTTGCCCTAATGATGATTTTATTGCTCCCTTTTCTCTCTCTTTTTTTTTGAATAATACTTATCTAAAATGAGTTGTATCTCAGTAATAATATTTTATTGAAATTAAAATATTATACTGAAGAGAAATTGATTATTATTATTATTACTACTACTATTGCTATTACTATTATTATAAGCACTAATATATATATATCTATTATAATAAGTATAAGAATGTTAATTAAGTGGCACGATGTTACATGCAGAGCAAAGCCAAACAGCCAAATTGCGAACACCTAAAGGCCCAGATTGATTAGGGTACAGGCCTTCAACATCTTCCCTACACAGGCGGACACAGGCCTGGGTGCTCGCTGTTGTGCCACTGGGTTAATTGGGCTGTGAGGGTTAAGCCAACAATTTGAATGTAAGAATAGCCTCGAATGAAAACAAATCAAGATGAGGGTATAATGGTTTCCAGAATACCTGAAGGGAACCTCTGCTCCAAGCAGAGCTACCTCACACAGCACGAGAATGAATACTGGCACGCGGCCATGAGGTCTTGACAGAAAAGATGGCCTCCGGCCATTAATCTTTTGGCATGCTCCTCAGCATCAAACTTCCACCTTGTAAATGAATAGCCTCCGATGGCTTTTTCTATGAAGCTAAGCAGTGGGGAAGGGTAGAAGGTACCAAGTATTTAAATCCTCTACTCCAAATGGCGTTCAGAGGGGGGGGAGCGATACGACTCAGTTTGGAGCGAAAAGTCATGCCACTGATTAAAAGAAAACGCTGCGGCAATCAGTCGAAATGACAGGGGTAGAAATACCAGCTGTGGGGAGAGGGCACAGAGCAGCGCCGAAAAAACCTCCCGCCGCTTTGGGGTGCGAATTGGCGATTCCCTAAGTTGGACCTGTCTGGCTGCGATCTCTACAATGCGAGCCAACTTTAGAAATCGGAATAGAATAGAAGGCTAAAGACAAGCTGATTGACTGTCAAACCTGCTGGCAACGAAAGGATTTTTTTTTCCTGTTTCGCCCAAGGAAGAATCACAAGCACTGCCTATCTCTCCTGAAGCTGAGCAAAAACTGGGGAACGCTGGGGAGGAGTCCTGTGGAGGAGGAGGAGCATTCCACAAATTAAGCCCAGCCTACACATGCAGAGACTGAAGCACCTCCCACAACTGGATGCTCTGAACAGCTCATTGGGAGAATTACATAAAAATTCACCAAGGCACTGATAAATATGTCTCTCTCTCTCCTCCTGCTCTTACTTATCCAACCCCTCGAGTGTTTTCCAGGGAGGAGATGCAAACAAGGGGAAAAAATACAGACTACTGAAGCCACCACATCCCTTTCAGACACCCTCAGGGGAAAAGATGTCAGAATTAAAGAAGCTGTTTCATTCACACTGGTAAATGTAATTGAGCCTAACATTCCACAGCTGACTTGGATTAATTCATGCCAGCCCTGCAAAGAAATCCACCATCCTCTTTCTCTGTTTTGAAAAGTCAGGTCAGACTCAAATTAATGTTGTCAGATCAATATATATGATGGCAAGCAGAAAAACAGGACCACTGTCTCTCTTCATTAACTCACTGCATTTGTTCCTTTCCTTTTAGTGATCCTCAAAATATTTTAATACATCACTCGGATAAACAAATCTGTATGGGTAGTAACTTTATACTGATTAATTCACAGAGAGGAATAGAAAATGCAACAGCTGAAACAAAAAGCTAATACAAGAGGTGAAGCCAGATTTTTAAAGTACAAGCATGTTCTAATGATAGATGGTTTCCCGCCACACTCCATCCTCCACTCCACCTCAGCCCACCCTCACATTCAAATCAGGCCAATTCTAAAGAGAACATTCTGGAATTCCAAAGTGTTTAGCTATCAAGATCTTTATACAGTTAGTTGTCTTTGTACATTACAGCAGTAATTACACAGCAATTCTGCTCTGTAGGCATTAATGTATCTGTTTAACAGAACCAGAAAAGGCTTTAGAGAAAGAGTAGTTTGCTTAGATCCTGGTAATTGCATTATTAAATAATTAAAATTAAATAATTTTAATTAATAATAATTAAAAAATATTAATTCCATATTATTCTCCAGCTCCAGTGCAATTAATATTGGAAGCAAAGAGAAGACATACAAGTGGACAACCCTAAACCAAAGTGCAGAAAGTCTACTCTTAATGTCCAGCCAGTTCAGAATATGCTGCTGCACAATTTGATTGAAAAGGATCTTGAACCGTGAAAATAAATTCAAATATCTAAGAATCACTTACAGTTTTATTAGAACATTTTTTCCCTCTAACTGCAATGGAAGCAAACAATAGCATGAAAATGGGAATTAATTTAACCACTGTTTTAACCAGTAGTGGGCTGCTGCCGGTTCGGACCGGTTCTAGCAAACTGGTAGTTCCAACCATCAGCTGGCCCCGCCCATCCACCCCTGTCCTATCCTGTCCTATATTTCCTTCTTTCTGGCTCAGTAGATTCGTGCATCACAGCTGATTTCCATACCTTAGCTGTTCTACTTACCAGGGCTGCCCTAGAAGGTAAGCAGTTGAGCTTCAAATGCCTGTACTTTGAACGCTGTGCACGCGCTCACAGAACCAATTGTTAAACCGGTTGTAGCCCACCACTGTTTTTAATTTTCCACCTTTGACCTTCATGGTAGAACTTAACCCCCTGGCCCTAAAATCTCAGGCTTGAACTTTTTGGATGAAGCAGGTCAGTTATCTGGGATGCAAAATAGAGAGAAGTAACTGCAAGGCAAATGATAACAACATAATAATAGTTTGTTCTCAAACCAGCTTAATGAAATTTATTCTTGGAAACCCAAACTTTTTTTTAAATGATGCAACCCGAGAGCTTGCAAAAGATTAAATTAAACATGCTCAGCTATGCAACCAGAGATACTTACAGGTTAAAAAAAAGTCTAAGCATGAAAACTGACTAAAGTTTTTGAATACTGCGGCTACACTACTTGGAGAATTAATTCACTTAAAACATGGCATTGGAATATAGACTACAGTGTCCCCACTGGAATAAAACAGGAATCGCGTATGGGAAGATTTGCACTGTTTTTTTATCCTCAGGCTGGAATGTAAGAGTAGATGAATTTTATAAAAACCAGATCCTCTTTCACTGAAAAACTGACAGAGACCCTCCTTAATTTCATAATATTCAGCCACCACCAACCTACCATTCAAGACTGATTTTAAAATTCAGATATAAATTGAAGGATAACAAGTCAAATCTGAACAAACAAGTTTGCATTTTAATGTCATCTGCAGGTTTTGACTTTTTGAAGATTTTTTTTTTTTTTTTTTGGCCTCGTGTCAGTTTCAGGGCAGATTTTGGAAAGTTTCAGATCAACTTCCCTGTTGCAAATAAAGGAAAAGAATGAGGTTATTGACTATTATTCTGTCTAGTGGAATTCAAAGCATTCCACCAATTTGTAGAAATCTATTCTTACACGGAAACACCAATTTAAGTGAGAGCCAATGCAATCATCAAACTAGCCTTTCAAAAATTATGGAGATGGGCATTTACTTCAGTGAAAATTCATTATGCTTAATAAGTGAAACAGAATTCCAGCATGTTTTAGAAGACTAGTGCAAAATTGGAAAAGTTACTGGAAAATTAGGTTTCCCTGGCAATAAGCTACCGTCAGAGGAATGGTAAACCACCAAATAGTTGAAGTATAACCACATATCAACTGACAAATCAATACAGGCCTTGGACAAATAATTGCATTTTACTTCCACAATGAGTTGATGGTACAGAATCATCCATTCCGTTAAAAGATAGCAATATAACTTGGAAGGTATAAGATAGGTGATGGTGACATGAAGTATCTTATCTTCCAATCATTTATTGCTGCTCCATACTGCTCAGTATCAGGCAATTAACCTTATAGCTATACTCTGCCTTAAGATATCAAAACAGGAAGTCAAGGCAAAAAGCACTCAATGGTTTACTGTACTTCTTGATGAATTTAATTTTTGATCTATTATTTCTCTCCATGTCTTTAGTGAGTATGATTGTAGCATCATTCACCCAACCTCATGTCCTTCAAGTCCCATAATGCCTCCCTCTTTGATAAACAGGTAGTTCAAAAATGTGAAAAGGAAGGAAGGAAGGAAGGAAGGAAGGAAGGAAGGAAAGAAGGAAGGAAGGAAGGAAGGAAGGAAGGAAGGAAGGAAGGAAGGAAGGAAGGAAGGAAGGAAGGAAGGAAGGAAGGAAGGAAGGAAGGAAGGAAAATTCTACCAGACATGGCTAGAAACAGTTATCAGAGTAATTTGGAAGAGAAAATCACTGCTCAATGATATGGAAATTCTTCCCATGTTTGCCACTGCTTAAGCAAGTTTTACAAGTTTTTGCATTTAATCATAAATCCATAAAAACCAATTGGACTAGTGGATGGGGGGGGGAATAAAGTGTGCCTATGCACTATGGGAAAGGTTACTGCTCTTAAAAATCTGTTTTCTTCTACAGCCTTGGGTTAGAACAAAATGATGCTTGAATGGATCTCTTGCTGATCAACTTGGACTGAGCAATGGCTCCTCTCACATAAAATGGACACCAAGTTCCTAATCAAACTCAAAGATACCGCTGTTGATTTCAAACAAGTTCAGATTTAGACATGTCCAATGCCAGGTCCTGATAACTCATTAATGTTACATATTGCATTGCATGTTGGGTATGAACTAGAATTAAAGATCTTTTTAGTGGCCTTCAATGGCTTTTTCTCTTTGCCCCTGCCATTGTAATCTCCTTCAGCTTTTCTAGGAAAACTACTCAAAACAAATAAAAGATCCCATAACACCATGTAAAGTGGGCTATATGAAGTTACAATGGGCAAAAAGAGTAAATTATTTGTAATGGTTGCTTTTGCAAGCCCTATCTAGCTTTAAACTAATACTAACTCAATTTCACATTTTTAAAATGCTTCTTTGTTTAATAAGATTCCTACGAAAGAAAAATTTAACATTTCTCAAAAGTCTTAGCCTGACTTTTCAGTGCATTTTGGCAGTTCAGTACATTGGCACACTAAGAGCCAGAACTGGCACGAACAGTGGTACATTACAGCATGTCACCTTGTGGTTTCCCTTCATTTTGGTGATATCTCAAACATCTTTCCTATGAGCAACAAAATGAGACTTCCTTGTATAGTTTTGCTTCTGAATACTTCATTTAAATTTTTTTAAAAAGCCTTAACCTGATCAGCCAGTCTATCTCAATCTCCACCCACCAAGGATAAATTAAAAAGTTAGGAGCACTGAAAGAACTAATGCTAGTGTGGCCTCTTTGGGTCCCCTCCTACTTCCTGTCTCTATCTTGAAAACAAATATAGGTGGTGAGCCTTTAGGTTCAACCACCACCATTTCCAACATAATAACAGTAGGAATGATAATTAGTAATAATTTGTTAAATTTATATTCCTAACTCCCAGCAATTCATACATGATATCACAATTAAAGGCTGAGTATGGATTGTGGCATTTCACTCTGCCCTAATTACAATTAAACCATGGTCTCTCAAGGAAATCAGTTCTGCCTCTCATTTCAGTACCTTGACTTAAGATAATCAACAGAAAAGTGCTTTCAAAATAAGCCTCTACATTTTCTAATCACTTTAGCTGCTGCCATAATTTATAAATAGTTTTGCGCTGCCATACATAAATCATTTACATCAGCCGAAGCAGATTCCAGAGCTGCCACCAGACTAAACCTTTACAAATTCCAGGATAATGTTGAAACAAGACAGAGATTTTCAATCAAATCACAAGTATATGAACTGGACCTTCAAGTTCTAGCAACGCCTGCCCAATCTGAGCTGCAAAAGTCCAGATGACTACCAGACAGCAGCAAG
Source organism: Hydrophis major (assembly GCA_033807585.1). Classification (NCBI taxonomy): domain Eukaryota; kingdom Metazoa; phylum Chordata; class Lepidosauria; order Squamata; family Elapidae; genus Hydrophis; species Hydrophis major. Next base: position 73,974,351 of record CM066329.1, read on the forward strand.
AAGATTTTCCTAGGTCTCTTTGCTTCCACTTATGATTGATTCTTTTGGTTTTTGCAATCCAAATTTGGGATAGTAACTATAGCCATGACGGCGAACCTATTCCATGTGTGCCGGAAGTGGCACACAGAACCATCTCTCCGGGCATGCCAGCTGTCGCCCATTGCTCTTCCAGGTTCCGTCACACACATGAGCACTGGCCAGCTGGTCTTCGTGCATGTGGGAGTACCAGAAACTGGAAGAGCATCTCCCGGCATGTATGTGCGCACCGGCCAGATGGTCTTTGTGCGTGCATGCATGCTGGCCAGCTGGTCTTCGCATGTGCATGTGGATGTGCGTTAGAAACTGGAAGACAGGTGGCTGGCGTGCATGCACATGCCGGGAAGCTAAGCTTTCGATTTCCAGCACTCCCACACGCGTGCATCGGAGAGCTGCTCTTCTGGTGCACGCGCTTCCATTTCGTTACTCAGTGCCGAAAAGGTTAGCCACCACTGCACTACAGCATTCTTCTGAACTTCTGTTCAAATTCTGGCACTATGTTACATTGAACTGGCTGAAATGAAACACAAAATAACAGAGTTGGAAAAAAAACCCTGAAGATCTTCTAATCCTAGTCCAAGCGGGACACCCTGTACCATTTCAGACAAATGTCTGTCCCATCTCTTCTTAAAAGCCTCCAGTCATGGAGCATCCACAACTTAGAAGGCAAGCCATTATATTGGTTGATTGTTCTCACTGTTAGAACAGCGAATACTGATGGGAAAAGTAACATCCACACTTTGCTAAGTCCTTATTGGTATAACTAAGGTTTACTGAACTACAATCAAGTAGATTCACACATAAAGTCATAAAGCATGTAGTACAAATATGTGAAGTGATTTAAAAAATTCCAATAGACAGAAAATCACCAAACCAAATAAACCATAAAGACACTTTTCAATTTATCCAAACCATGCTAAAATGTTCTAGGAGTTTTGAAGAAGCCTGCTGCTTTTCTAGCACTAACACTACTAAGTGTGATTTATTAACTTGTGTCTCATTACATTTGGGTGAACCCCACCAAAAGATGTTAGAAAGTTAGAAAAACATTGCATTTGCATTAACCTCTAAGCCATAATGAACAACAAGTAATTATAGAAAATGTAGCAAAATGTGTGCAGATGTAGACTGCAACTACTATAATGCAGTTCTCATATTCTTCAATGCATATGCCGTGTTTCTCCAACAATACGACCTCCCCCAATAAGGAAGACCCAGCATGTTTTCTAGGCATAAAATCAAATTAAGCCCCTCCCCCCAAATTTAGGCCTATTTTAAAACATGCAAAATGGGGGGAAGGGCAGGGGGACTTGACATTAGGAGCGCCCCGTGGGCAGCAATTCCTCACCACCAGCTGCTCCTAATGGGTGATCATGGCAGAGCGCGGAGAGCTCCCTACTCCTGCCAAGCACCTTTGTGGCAGACCCAAGACCTTCAGCGTCCGCCGCTGCTGATTTCCTTCTGCCCATGCCGCCGCCACGTTTAGAGCTGACATTTCCATGTTTGGAGCACCACTGCTGTTTGGAGCACCACTGCCATTTGGAGCTGCCGCTTCTGCATTTGGAGCTGCCACTGCATTTGGAGCTGCCGCTTCCACGTTTGGAGCACTGCCGCTGTTTGGAGCACTGCTGCTGTTTGGAACTGCCACTTCCGCGTTTGGAATCCCACTGCTGTTTGGAGCACTGCCACTGTTTGGAGTTGCCATGTCTGCATTTGGAGCTGCTGCCGCGTTTGTAGCTGCCGCTTCCGAGTTTGGAGCACTGCCGCTGTTTGGAACACCACCGCCATTTGGAGCGCTGCCACTACTCCAAACACGGCAGCAGCTCCAAATGTGGAAGTGGAAACTCCAAACATGATGGCAGTGCTCCAAATGGCGGTGGCACTCCAAATGGCAGTGGCACTCCAAACATGGAAGCGGCAGCTCCAAACGGTGGTGGCACTCCAAACATGGAAGCGGCAACTCCAAACGTAGCGGCGGTGCTCCAAATGGCAGCGGCACTCCAAACACGGAAGCGGCAGCTCCAAATGTGGTGGCGGTGCTCCAAATGGCAGTGGCACTCCAAACATGGAAGCGGCAACTCCAAACATAGCGGTGGTGCTCCAAATGGCGGCGGCACTCCAAATGGTAGCGGCACTCCAAACACAGAAGCGGCAGCTCCAAACGTGGCAGCAGAATGGGCAGAATGGAAAGCAACAGCAGCGGGTGCAAAAGGTCTTGGGTCTGCAGCAAAGGTGTTTGGTGGGAGTAGGGAGTTCTCTGCGCTTTGCCATGATCACCCGTTAGGAGTGGCTGGTGGTGAAGCTGCCCGCAGGGCACTCTAGATGAGGATGTAAGGGGGGGGATTAAGTCACCTCTGAAAAGACAGCCTAGCCGTTTTTTCGGGGCTCAAAAAATATAAGATCCGGCCTTATTTTATGAGAAACACGGTATTAATTCTCTAGATACAAATTCCATCAAAAAACTATTTGGGGAAAAACAAAACCCAGACATTCTTTTAAACTGCAAGGATTTAATCAAGAGTGAGTCTCTAAGTGGCGGCTCAGTGGCTAAGACGCTGAGCTTGTCAATCAGAAAGGTTGGCAGTTCAGCGGTTCTAATCCCTAGCGCCGCATAACAGAGTGAGTTTCCATTACTTGTCCCAGCTTCTGCCAACTTAGCAGTTCGAAAGCATCTAAAACTGCAAGTAGAAAAATAGGGACCAGTTTGGTAGGAAGGTAACAGCGTTCTGTGCACCTTCGGTGTTTCATTCATGCCAGCCACATGATCATGGAGACGTCTTCAGACAGCGCTGGCTCTTCGGCTTTGTAATGGAGATGAGCACCGCTCCCTAGAACTGGAAACGACCAGCACGTATGTGCAAGAGGAATCTTTTTATTTAAGTTACTATTAAAACTGCTCAACCCTTCCAAAAGTACACTTTGCATAATTTAAAAAAAAATTCCAGACAAAATTTATTCACATTCATAAAAAAAAAAAGCCTGTCACTAATGACAGAACTTAACCATCATGAACTTTCCCCAACCTCACATCCTCCAGCTGAACTTAAACTTTTCAGTACTCACCTACTGTGATAAAGAAGCAAACAAACAAAACCACACACTGGCTAGAAATTTGAGGGTTCCATCTAATCCCGGTTAATAGTCTAGGTCATCAGAATTAAGAAAACTATGCCAAGGATTGATTGGATTTATTCTCTAAAACTTAAAGACCATTAAAGTTCAGTCCTATAGACTCACTTTTTAATTAATATAGTTAACAGCAGCTTACAACATACTATCCAGATGACTGTAAGTGCAAGTCAAACCATGCTCCTTATATCCATATGGATAAAATTGCTGTTCCAGGAGAAGTATTTCAAATACAAGCTAGCTCTCCAAAAGCCAACAACCATAGTAAAGGCCAAGGAACGAATGAATAGATTGGCTACTTGGAACCTCCCAGGATAATGAGAGGACAGGAGATTTGCCCACAAATGGTCATCAATTACTTCTAAACTATGAGAGACCTTCAGAACACCTTGTTTGAAAATGTTAATCCTGAATGAGAAAAAATATACATGTGCTTAACAAATTAAGGAATCTGGAATAAACAGGTGAATAAAATTTTGATCGTAGAAAGTTATAAATGGACTAAAGATCCACATAAAATTGAAATACTGAAACTTTGATAATAAGGTTTTAGAATTAATTATAAAAAAACAAATAGCTTCTCTTGGGAAATCTATTCTGTTTTGGTTTCTACAAGACAAAACAAAAATAAGCAATTTAACTATTTCAAAAACTGTTCATTAATGGAGACTAAACTTTTTAGGTAGAGGAAAAATTCAAAGTTTATTAAATGTTGGAAAAACATGACATTGAAAATATTGAAAATCTGAAGAACAGAATCAGAAAATATCTGTGTCTGCTTCTATGGTCAGGCTATGTCCAAAAGACTTTATTGAAGAAATGACAGATGTAGAAAAGAATAGTTGATAAGATAGTATTGAAAGTGGATGTAGAGCTGACAGTCCAAAAGAATGATTTAGAAAAGCGTGTTTCATTTGGATTTACAAAATAAATCCAGTGTTTTTAAAATGTAAAAGGGAAATACAAATGACAAACCAAGGAAGTGACTTGGCTAATTTTTTCCCATTGTATTTACAGAACATGCTTGTTAAGGCCTGTGCATTGAAACAAAAAAAAAAAGCAAAGAAAAATAAAGTCTTGTGACAATATTTGAATGAACTAAAGATTAATATTGTTAGAAGTAAAAGGAAGAAATAGAAAGTGGTTCCTTTGATCATGGTTAAAACAAGATATGTTGGTTTTTTTGGTTACCCTTTATGGACTTTCTGTTGACATCAGGATTGAAAAGATAATGTATTATGGAATTGTTTATAGTTACAAGATGGGATATGGGATGAAGAGATAAATGTTTATAATCTTGAGAGGAGGGCAAAGTCACTACATTTGTTTTTACTTGTGGAGTTGGAAGCACCTCTCTATATATTCGTTTTTTACTATTCTTTTTTTTCACGAATGAAGGCAAATATACGTGTCCCAGGACAATGTTGCAGGATCCAATCTGGATTGGTCATCAGGACCAGAGTTTAGTTTTCTGGGCTTTCGGACTTGTGCTGGAGCCCCTCCTCAGGGACTTTCTCTCTCACCAGAATGTGTCTTTTCTTTTCCCTCTCTTTTTTCCTTTTTTGCGCATTTTACTCCTTTCTATTCTTCTTTTCTTTAAGTTTAGTTTGGATTAGATTTTACTATTACAATCAAAATGCTTAATACAAATTATATAAATTTATACTTTAAAAATGGATAAAATACACATGGCAGATAAGTAACTTGCTAGATGCTCAGGTAAGGTCGCCAACAGCTTAAGCATCCCTTCAGGAACAACAATTCTCTTTTATCAAGGTTGCTAAGTCTCTTGTTAATGTCCTGGTGGACAGCCAAGACTCAATCGGCTTCAAGGGTAAAAACTCAAAAGCCCTGCTGCTCCTGAGGGAGGATTATCTCCCAACCATCCCAATCAAGATGGCCGACAGTAAGAGACATTAGTTGGTATAATTCAGTTGAAGAGCCACAGGTTGCCCATCTTCAACTTCCTTAATCAAGAGATCCTACTTACTGTTGAGGGTGCCCACCGGGATCTGAACAGCCCAAGGCAGAAAACATGAAAATGTATTTTTGTACAGACTAAAAGCGATCCAGTGGCATCCTGTTGCTAGGGGAGTTTCTTATTTGAAGGAATGTTTGGGATTTCAGTAAAGCTGAAAATAACCCATTCCTGGCAAGCAGCAGTCCGGGTGGGGTGGGGAGAAGGGGAAGGAAAATAATCCATTCTCCATGCAAAGTCTATGCCATCCTTTTGACGTAAAGGAAGGAGGCAGCTGGCAATCACATGCTTCCATTGGGGAGGGGGGAAACCTCACGTACACAGACCTTAGTCATCCTCAAGCAGAGAAATGAAAATGTTCCAATTCAAAGGGATACTTCGCCATAGGAGAAGCCTTCCCCTTTCTCTCCAGAAATTCCTCCAAGTCCAGTCAAGTGAAATATTTCTTTGGCTCTTTGACAGAAGTTGCCACCCGGCCTGGAAATTCCCCATTCAGTGAACTGAAGAAAACTTTGCCAAGATCATAAATATTTTTGAATTCTGGACAAGAACATCGGACTTTCCGTGTCACTTATAGACCAAGGGGATGTGGAAGTACAGGTAGTCCTCGACTTACAAGTTTGTTTAGTGACCAAAGTTACAACAGCACTGGAAAAAAGTGACTTATGATCATTTTTCACAGTTACACTGCAGCCTCCCCATGGTCATGTAATCAAAATGCAGATGCTTGGCAATTGGTTCATATTTATGATAGTTGCAGAATCCCAAGGTCACATGATCACCTTTTGTGACCTTCTGACAAGTGAAGTCAGATTCACTTAACAACCAGATTTCTAACTTATCATCTACAGTGATGCCCTTAACAACTGTCGGAAGAAATGTGGTAAAATTCCCTTAACAGAAAATTGGGCTCAATTATGGTCATAAGTCGAGGACTACCCGTAAAACTTTAAGTTAGGCCCAAGAGTAGAAACATAAGGATGTAGGAGAGAGAAATATAAGATCCATAAGAAGAAGAAGAGGAAGAAGAAAAGACAGAAATAGTGACTCAGTTTCTCAGGTGAATGCATTTCTCCCAATTGATGTCCTGCATCCAAACAAAACATATTGCTTCTGGCCCTTTCTCCTTCTCTTCTGTAGGTTTATTCAGCTCCTTTAATAATGCCAAGATAAGGGGAGAGGAGAAGAAACTAGACTGACTGCTGGCTGCAATAAAAACAAAACAATAAATGTTATTTGAAGGTGGCTCTGCCTGGTGCAACTTTGCAGTCCAGGAGGAAAGAAGACAAACTAATTCATTCACCTTCAAATCCTCAGAAACAGGATGTACAGAAATTTCTGGAAAAAGAAAAAGGTAGAAAAGCTGCATTATTTTGGAACCTTAAAAAAAAAACCTAAATGACTCAGAAGTCACTCAAACAAATTAAACTTTCCTATTCCTTGCCTGGCTGCCTGTGAAGTTTAAAAGATAAAGTCCTAACTGGAATCTGATAAGCACCTGAAGCTTATGCACACCCAACATTACCTAAAAATTTTCTTCTTCGAGAAGTTACCCTTCCTTTTTTTTTAAAGCCCAATATTTCACCACATCCTTCATCTGCCAGGTCCAGCTATACCAGGGATGTCAAACTGGATTTCTTTGAGGGCCAGAGGACTGGTCCTTTGCTATTTCCAGGATGGCCCTGTGGACCAGATTTAAGCACCCTGCAGGCCAGATTCAGCCCGCGGGCCTTGAGTTTAACATCCCTGGGCTATACTGTAAAGTGGACCTGGGAGAAAGCCCATCTTTCAAACTACACAGAAAAAAAGAGAGAGTTTCTTTGCTTTGCCAAAGTGACAGATGGAAGACCAAGAACTTTTTGCATCCAAGCCAAGGGACAAAAATTGCCCAGTAAGAGAAAATTCAGCCTTTTCTAAGACAGACACTGCAAATTTTCCAAGAATTAGACAAGGATAAAAAAACCTACTGACTAATCCTTAACATGCATTCCATGACATGCATTCCACGAAAGCTATGCAATAGTACATTTATATAATTTCAAGGGTACCAAAGAACCTTGTTAGTCTTTCAAAAGATATAAGAAAGCTACCCAAGTTGGAGCCAAGTAGGAATTAACTTGTCTGACTCTTGGCAGGTTTTTTTTTTTAAAAAAGACTTGCCACCATTCTTTATGAACCCAATAGGGATCTACAGCTCCACGCTGCAGAAAAGATGTCAATCTTGGGAGAGCTAAGCTAGTTTTTAGATTACTGCTTTGGCAGGTCTGGGATTTCAGCCATGTACATTACAGGAGGGACTGCTAAAGTGAAACCATAGCTCATACTTCAAAGTACAAAGGATAAAAATTAAAACACATGCAAATTATCCCAATCAAACTAGTTCAGGAGTCAACCCTAACAATCTGTCAGAACCGTACAATAAAAGCCAATAACTTTAGGATCTCATCAGGTCTGGACAGTCAGAACCCACCCACCCGAGGCAACTTAAGATCCCTGCAGATCCAGCAAACCAATGAAAGTCCTTCGCTTGGTTGATGCCTTGGCAGAATGCCATTTTACCTAAAGATCCAGGGTTTAAAATTCTAGGAAGAGCGGCTTCCTAAGTCCCAGGCACCCTTAGGAGCTAGAAGTCCCACGGGATGGATGGCTGAGGAAAACACGACCGGAATGCTTCCATTTTAATAACAAACAACCACCGATCAGATATTTCACAGAAGATGAATCCACGAAAGGGAGGAAAGATCGTCTAAACTCTAAAGCGTCGCTGTCGCGCGTGTTCACCAGAAAAACAAGCCATTCAGGCAGGTCTCCTCAGCTACCCCACCTTGTGAAAAAGGTTGGAGGGGGGAACTTCACAACTTCGCCCCCAAAAGGCATCAGGACCGGCAACCCTTCCTCATAGGCCCCCTTCGCTGAGGGCAGCAAACAATGAAGGCAAAGGCTCCTGGAGCGCAGCGCCCCCCCCCCCCGCCCCGTCTGGAAGTCCGCACCAAAGTCCTGCCAAGCGGCCCGCCTCTCTCCCGCTTTCTCTCACCTTGTCTGACGGCTTTAAAAACAATGGGCTCCTTGCAGCTCCGGATAACTTCCAGCACGTCGTAGAGGGGCAAGCCCGATACCCGGACACCCTGCACCTCCAAGAGTAGCTCCCCTTCGCCAAGTTTGCTCTCGCCGTTGTCTCCGGGCAGCGCCGCCTCCCCTTCGACCTCGGCCGCCCCGACGTAAGGAAACTCTCCGTACTCCGCTCCTCCGAGGACGGTGACCCCGAGTTGGCCCTGAGCATTGCGGCTCACCGTGGCTTGGTGCACTTTGGCCGTCCAGTGGTTTTTCTTCTGGATCACTTTCGACATGGCGATCGAGTCGCCAAGTTGCGCGCAAAAGGAAGGGAAGGGGGATTTACACCGGGAGAGGGGCCGGTGGGGGGAAAGGATCGAGCCGACGTCCACCGCGGGGCTGCTCAGGGCAAAGGATCCCGACCGGCCGGGCATAGAGCAAAAAACTCTCCGGCAACTTTCCAGCCGCTTCGCTCAAGCCATCACCGAAGCGACTATGCGCGGTTCATGCCCGCAGCCTCTTCCACCGGCGCCTCCGACCAGGTTCCCATCGTAACCACCGGGTCGTCGTCCTGCTCCGCTTCTCCTCCTAGGGTTTTTTTTCCAACCTGCGCGGATCTCGGCCGGTTCTCTTCCTCTTAGCTAATTCTCTTTCCCCGCCAAGAGGTTTCCCCTCGGGGCAGCGCCCGGTCCCGGAGCCTTCGCCCCTCACCTGGCGCCGCCGCTTTTTGCCCCCTTCTTTTGCTACTTTGCTCTCCTCCGAGGGGCTCCGACCGACCGCGGCTCCTTTAAGCCAATACAAAAGACGCCGCTTGTTTTGTTACCTTTCGCCCGGGCTCGATTCCACCAAGACCGAGCAAGAGCTCCAGAGTAGCTATAGGAATGGCTTGGCGCAGGCGCCCGGCCGACTCTCCGCCCTCTCCTGCCCTCGGTCCCGCCCAGCCGAGGAAAACTGGGATCCTCGCTGCCGGGGAGGGGGGAATAAACGGGACCGGGTCGCGCGCTGCGGGGCCACGTGCGTTTGGTGGTGCTTCTCTTTATGAACTCTCCCCCCCCCCCCCCCGCACCAAGGGAATAGCGTTCAGAAAGCGGGTCCGACTAATGCCCTGCTGGTTGCTGCTGTTGTTGTTTCTTCTTCTTCTTCTTCTTTTTTTTTTTTTTGGTAAAGGGGGCGTCTCCTTTGTTTTCCAAACCTGCCCTTCGTTCCTGAGCCTATCACAATGCGTAAAAGTTGGCTTCTCCTTTCCAGCAGACGCCGCCTCTCAGCGTGTGTAATTTACCGTAGTTGTAGAGTTAACTGTACTTATTGCACGTGATAAAAGGATCTCTACAACAACGGCTGGGCAAAAAAATTCAAACCTTTATTGTCAGAAGACAACATATTGTATACAATGAGATTGGCTGATGCGTCCTTCATGCAAACCCCCCCCTCCCCTCCAACTCAATACAACTCACACTGAAGAGAGAAAAATCCCAAATCCAGTGAATCCTACTAACAAACATACAATCCTATTGCACCATGTGAACTTACTGCACGTCGTCCTGGCCCAGCAAGTCACCCATATTATGTTGTAAGGTTATTTTCCATTCAGGAGTCTGACAAACCCTAACCCTATACTTGGGTTCTGCTTCGGCAGACTTCTGTGGAAGTCTTTTGCTGCTTGTTACAGGGTGCCCATGTTTCATAAAATAAGTAGTGTAATAGTTATAACAATAGCAACAGCAATAGCACTTAAGACTTATCGACCATTTCACAGTGCTTTACAGCCCCCTCTAAGCAATTTACGCAGCCTATTGCCCCCAACAATCTGGGCCCTCATTTTACCGACCTCGGAAAGATGGAAGGCTGAGTCAACCTTGAGCCTGGTCAGATTCGAACTGCCAAATTGCAGACTGCCAGCAGTCAGCAGAAGTACCCTGCAGTACTGCACGCTAACCATCACGCCACCACAGTTAAACTGAATTCTATGCAAATTTCACAAAAAATGTATCCTAATTAAGTTGTAATGTGATATATAGAGTATAATGTAATGTAATAGCATGATGTATAGAGTGTAACAATGTAATTGTTAACTTATCCTGTCCTGCAAACCTAACTTTGGGAAACTCAAAAGATTGAGACAACCATGACCTGGATGAGTGAGAATCTCCATAGATGTTTGGGAAACATAACAGTTGACACACAATGATATACATGGTCGTGTTCAATGAATTCTGCAGAGATGGATAAGTAATTATTTCACAAAGATCTGGACAACTTCAATCATGTATTTATTTTTTAAATGCATATAGCACATAGACTTATATACCGTTCCACAGTGCTTTACAGCCCTTTCTAAGCTGTTCACAGAGTCAGCCTATTGCCCTCAACAATCTGGGTCCTAATTTTACCAACCTCGGAAGGATGAAAGGCTGAGTCAACCTTAAGCCTGGTCGGATTTGAACTGCCAAACTGTAGGCAGCTGACTGCAGAAGTAGCTTGCAGCATTGCACCACAGAGACTCTTATATGCTGCCCATCTCACAGGCACACGACTTGGGGCTTACAACATACTGTAATAAAACAATAAAGATAGTCCTCGACTTATAATAGCTCTTTTTGGCATCCAAAAAATGTGATTTATGACCATTTTTCACACTTCGGACTGTTGCAGCATCCCCAGAGTCACACATGATCAAAGTGCAGATGCTTGGCAATTGGTTCATATTTATGATGGGTTGCAGAGTCCCAAGGTCACCTTTTGTGACCTTCTGACAAGCGGAGTCAATGGGGAAGCCAGATTCACTTAACAACCAGGTTAGCAACTTATCAACTTCAGTGATTCACTTAACTGTGGCAAGAAAGATGGTAAAATGGGGCAAAACTCACTTAACAAGAGAAACTTTGGGCTCAGTTGTGATCATCAGTTGAGGACTACCTTCTAAAATTTTAAGTTAGGCCCAAGAATAGAAACTTCTGGGTATATGAGAGAAAAATATGGATCCCCAAGAAGAGGCATTACTAACGTGTCCTGGGGTCACGTGAACACTTTTTGTGACCTTCTGACAAGCAAAATCAATGGGGAAGCCAGATTCACTCAACCACTGTATTTATCTGTATTTATGAGCCACAATGGTGGTTAGAGTGCAGTACTGCAGGCTATTTCTGCTGACTGCCAGCTGCCTGCAATTTGGCAGTTCAAATCTCACCAGGTTCAAGGATGACTCAGCCTTCCATCCTTCCGAGATGGATAAAATGAGGACCCAGATTGTTGAGGGCAATATGCTGACTTTGTAAACCGCTTAGAGAGGGCTGTAAAGGCACTATGAAGCAGTTTATAAGTCTAAGTGCTATTGCTATTGCTAACTTAACAACTACAATGATTCACTTAACAACTGGGGCAAGAAAGGCCATAAAATGGGGTAAAACTCACTTAACAAATGCCTCATATAGCAACACAAATTTTGGTGTCAATTGTGGTCATAAGTCAAGGACTACCTAAGAATTCAGTGCCACTATCATAGGGGAAGTAAGAAAGTTGGGAATAAAAATTGGAGGTAGAAAAAAAATGGAGATATGCAGGCAAATTGCTCTTCTTTAGTCCAAAGGAAATGTATTGTGAAAATAAAAATGGAAAAATCGAGTTTTATTATATTGGCCCCAAGAAATGAATGCAGATGGACAGTGAACTGGAAGTGTCAGGGGATTAATTCTATAGAACTAAGCAATGCAAAACTCAGACAAGATCAAGAAGGATAAAGCCATTTCCATGACAACACAGATTATAGTAGTTAAAGCAATGGTCTTTCTTGTGGGCATATACAATATGGCTGTGAAAGCTGGACTCTGAAAAAAAAAAGTGAGGTAAAAAAGACAACTATGGAGATGGTTACCTTGTACTAGGACTCAAATAAAGGCTAGCAGTTCCGCTGAAGTGATGATCAACAAGAAGCCCACTGGAACCGGACATGTGATGTAAGCAAGACAGGTGGTATTCAGCAGGTTCTAACCAATTCTGGAGAACCGGTAGTGGAAATTTTGAGTAGTTTGGAAAACTGGCAAATACCACCTCTGACTGGCTCCACCCCCATCTATTCTCTGCCTCCTGAGTCCCAGCTGATTGCCTGGGTCTTCTTTGATTGCCCTGCACCGGAGAACAGAGCTGGAAATCAGGTTACTGGGGGTGGGGAAGGATTAGGATTTTGCAGTAACCTTCCCCCAGGATTGGGGTAGGAATGGAGATTTTACAGTATCCTTCCCCCGCCATGCCCATCAAGCTTTGCCCACCAAGCCACACCACGCTCACCAAACCATGCCCACAGAACAAGTAGTAAAAATTTTTTGAATCCCACCACTGAATCAAGACTAGAAGAAGCAATTACAGGTACAGTGGAACCTCAGGTTCCTTAATCCTTAATTAATATAATTAAACCTTAATCCGTTCCGAGAATTCAGTCATCACCCGATTTTGACATTCCCAGAAGTGCATGCATGGGGAAAAAATGGTGTGGCGTGGAAGGGGAAATTGGGGCAGAACAGAAAATCGCTGCGCCTGTGTTTGGTCACCACCCAAGCACCCAAGCACCTGTTCGCAACCAGAGGTAAAACCCAAATTGGTCACAAACGGAAGCTTTCATGGCCAGAAGTTCCACCTGTACTCCTCAACTTATAATCACAACTGATCCCAGCATTTCTGTTACTAAGCGAGACAGTGATTAAGTGTATTTTTTTCCCCATTTTAAGACTTTTCTTGCCACAATTATTAAGCGAACTGTTGCGGTTGTTAAAATTGGCGACACATTTGTTAAGTAAATCTGGCTTCCCCATTGATTTAGCTTGTCAGAAGGTGATCACGTGACCCCAGAATGCCATAATTATAAATTATAAATATGAACTAGTTGACAAGCATCTCAGTTTTGATCACGTGCTGCAATGGTTGTAAGTGTGAAAAACGGTCATTGGTTACTTTTTCAGCGCCATTGTAACTTCGGTCACTAAATGAACTGCTGTAAGCCGAGGACTACCTGCAATTCATTAGTAGGAGTAAGAAATATTTTATTTGGAACAATATTAGGAATGGATTGGGCAAGTATAGCATTGTTTGGATGTTGATGCAAAAGTACAAAATGCTTGTTTACCTAAAAATGATAAATAATTGGGCACGTAGCTTCTCATCAGTCTGGTGTCTTAGGAACCTCAGCTCTATTTTATTTTCTGGTGATGGGGGAAATAAAGTTCTTACTTGTTAAAATTAGAAGAACAGAGGTGGGTACCAGTTAACTAATTTGTTTGATTGATTCACACTTTTAAATCATTTCTGACTCCTTCTAGCCACATAGAATTGATGGCATTCAATATTATTTTTCAATGTTTTTATTTTTTTATTATTTTTATTATTTACTTTGAGATGAATTTGTATGGGAAGCAGCATAGACATGTGTTAAACACACTTATATAAATAAAATATTTATAATTATCATTGTGCTTGAATTGCCAAATTAGATGGGTGGCCATATACATTTAATTTAAATAAATACATATTAAACTGTTCCCGCTCATTAAAAAAAATCATTATTCCTAAATCTACTTTAGTATAGAATGATAGTATCATGTTATCCAATTACAGGTAGTCTTCAAATGAACTTACAACAGTTCATTTAGTGATCGTTCAAAGTTACGACAACACTGGAAAAAAGGGACTTATGACCGTTTTTTCACAGTTACGAACTTTGCAGCATACCCAAGGTCATGTGATCACCTTTTGTGACCTTCTGGTCAGCAAACTCAATGGGGAAGCCAGAGTCACTTAACAGCTGTCACTAACTTGTTAACAGCTGAGGCAAGAAAGGTCGTAAAAGTCACTGAACAAACGTCTCATTTAAGAACAGAAATTTGGGAGCTCAATTGTGGTCGTAAGTCAAGGATTACCTGCAATGAATGGTGTGGCATTAAGTGCTTTCTGTAGTTCTTTGTCTCCATTTTACATGGACTCTTTTAAAAAACAGAGAGGTGCTCTGTAATCAAAGCGATGCATCAGAGAAACAGCTGGATGCAATTATGTCAGTATTTCCAGCTATTCTGAGGTTTCATTGCCGGACTTGTCCAGTTGTCATCTTTTTCGTACAAAAAAAAAAAAAAATAGAAAGCACTGGGATATTTGAAGTTTTACCCAAAACCATTTTCCAGACCATGAAGAGAAGATATGAGGGGCTTTGAAGCTGTTGCCCCTCCCTCTATCTCAAAAATACTGGGGGGAGAGGTTTAAAAGAAAAATGGGTTGTTTTTGTATAAAATGTTTAATAGATGGCACTTTTCACCAACAAGATTGGCAAAGATGTTTATGGACATGTCCAGTAAGAGTTGGAAATGTAATCAGAAACCTGGTTCACATTATCGTATGTGGTGGAACTGCCCAAAGACAAAAAAATATTGGACAATAATACATACATGGTTGGAAAAAAATTACAAAACAGTACATAGATCTTGAAACCTGAAATGTTTTTGCTGGGCATCCTACTGGAAAAATATGATAGAGTGAAAATATATTTGATTTTACATGTATTAACTGCCGCTAGAATTGTATTTGCACAACAATGGAAAAGTAAAGAAATCCTGACAGATGAAAACTTAATTAAAAAAATATTAGAATATGCAGAGATGGATAGACTAACACTGACAATTAAGGAAAAGAAGGAAGTTAAATATTTTTTTCACATGGGACCTGTTTTATCAATGGTTGGCTAATAGAAGCAGAAGTTGAAAACGTGGAACTGTAATGTTATAAGAGAGATTTGTTAAAATGGATAAGCAAACATTATATAGAATTAATATCAATGAAATGACTATTGCTGTAAATGTTTTGATCATTCTTTTCTAAAATGGCATGTACTTAGGCAACACACTGTTCAATTGAAATTGAAATTTTTATCGGTTACAACATAAAAATAAAAAACTTTAATGAGAAAAAGACTAGAAAAATGGACAGGATCCCACTGCTGAACCTCACTTTTGGCTTCTGTCCACATCCTGCCTAACTCCTTCTCTTTTAAACCTGCATCTGAGCTATAATTGGCATGGATTTGCCAGTTCATTATTTATTGATTTATTGTTCAGGGGCCAAGTGGCAGTTAATAACATTACAAAAAAATAGTCCTCGGAGACAAGATCTAACAAACGGTTCTTGAACAGAGAGAACTAGTGGAGTAGCGACCCTCCCTGCCTTTGTTCACCACCAGATTTTTAATTGATGGTCTCTAAGTCCATGTGGGTACACAGCTGATACTCTGTCACCCTTCTGCTTTTTGAGCATAGAATTTATGACATATGAAAGATGCCCTCTTCTAGGTCCCTAGAAACAACTTCTCAAAAGAAAGCTTTCTCCCATCCCAATTTGCTGGTTGTTTCTGCATTCAACAGTAAATCTTGCTTAGAAGAAACTACGGATAAAAGACTCATCTAAGGCAAGAAACAGGGCAAGCAGCAGTTTGCCGGTAGTTATTTCTGTCAGTAGATATCCCAGTAATTTGTAGCAGCTGGCTGACGCTTCCTTGGTTTGGATATTAAAGAAATCCTAGCAGCTTAATGAAGATGGGAGCTCCCATGCCTGTGAGAAAATGCAATGCTTGCTCACATTCCTCCGTGCTCTCGTTTCATGCTGGGGCCAGCCGCGGACACAATGTGGTTGGCGGTGGCCACATTTCTCTGCATGCCTGAAAGCTGGAAGCGAAGGTCATCCTTAATTAGCCTCCCTCCCTAAGATTGGGGCCAAATAAAGCACAATGGTAAAAGTAACAAAGTAAAAGCAAACCAAGGTGATGATGGTGCTCCATCTTAGTTAGAATTATAATCTGGGTTTAGACTTCACGCTAAGCCTAATAACCCTATGACTTTGCATGCTGTGTGAAGCAAACCACTTGTGTGGATATAGTACATGCATAAAAAGCCTGTAGTGTTATGAGAAAAAGTACAGTAATCCTTGACGTACAACCATAATTGGGACTTAGAATTTCCATTGCTAAGCAATAGCAATAGCACTTACATATGGCTCCATAGTGCTTTACAGCAGTGGCCCCCAACCTTTTTTGTGCCACGGCCCGGTACTGGCATCACAAAATGATCTGCGGCCCAATACCGGCATCAGCACGCATGACAAGGCAAGGCAAGCCGAGCGACCAGCCAGCCAGCCATCCCCCGCTTCTCCCCGCCACCTTCAACTCCTCCTTTGTACCTTTGTCGATGGGCTTCGGGACGGCTTTGGGACAGTCGCTCGGCTCGCCTTGCCTTGGGTGCTGAAAGAATCCTCACACTTTAGTTTCTGTTATGTTTTGTGCATGGGCGCTAAGGAAGGAGACGAGCCGGTGAAACAGTGAACTTCAAACTCTTTATTTACATGTGTAACAGCTCAGCTCTATGGCCGCAACGGCCCCCTTTATATAGGCAAGCTCTTGAGTATTTAACCAATGAAACACAGGGAGCGCTAGCTCCGTTAACCAATGGGAGAGGCTCGTTAATAGCCAATCAGATTCTCTTGGACCAATCCGATGTCGCTATTATCGGCCAATCAGAAGTGCAGGGCCAGAACCCTGCACTTTACTTCAAGCTCTTAATAATCTTTATTTAAGTACTTTAATTAATTCACAACAGTTTCGTTCGAAGCCGCCCCGCCCTTCGATGAAACTAAGGCGCGAGGATTCCTTCAGGACCCAAACACCGCTTTCCAATCAGAAAAGCTCACTCAGAAGCACTTTCTCATTGAAACAAGATGGCGGCGCCCAGCAAACCAGCGGCCCGGTAGAAAATGTTCCACGGACTGGTACCAGTACGGGGCCCAGTGGTTGGGGACCCCTGCTTTACAGCACTCCCTGAGCAGTTTACCAATATCAGCATATTGCCCCCAACAGTCTGGGTCCTCATTTTACCCGCCTCAGAAGGATGGAAGTCTGAGTCAACCTTGAGCTGGTCAGGATCGAACTGCTGGCAATGAGCAATGAGTTAGCCTGCAATACTGCATTCTCATCACTGCGCCACCACGGCTGAAGCAAAGGTGGCTATTAAGTGACTTGCACCCAATTTTACAACCATTTTTGCCATGGTTGTTAAATGAATCTGGCTTCCCCCATCAACTTTGCCTGTCTGAAGCCAGCTGGGAAGATTGCACATGGCAATCATAGGAACCCAGGACGACGCAACCATCATAAATATATGCCAGTTGCCAAACTCCCAAATTTTAATCTGGTTACCATGAGAATGCTGAAAAGATCCTAAGTGTGAGGACCAGTTGTCATTTTTTTTAATGCCGTTGTAACTCTAATGATCGCTAAACAAATGGTTGTAAGTTGAGGATGAGGAAATATGTAAATAAGTATGTAACGAGTAAGGGTGTAAATTGGAGTTGAGCAAGTATGAAGCTAGTTACCAGGAGAGTTCAAAAATAAGCTACAAGTTGCCCAGAAATCTGCTGTAGAAACACCCTCAAGATAAATTGTCACTTGCAAATGAGATGAGTAGCATATAAATTTAAGAAGCAAACAAACAAAATACATATTTTAGCACTCAGAGGGGAACAACCACAATAAAGAGAATCATCTCAAGGATCCAGGCTTATAACTAGGGTAGATTTTCATGCACACGTTTGGATCACCCGCCCCTGCCCCCAATCTTTATAGGGCTG
Organism: Hydrophis major; assembly: GCA_033807585.1. Lineage (NCBI taxonomy): Eukaryota > Metazoa > Chordata > Lepidosauria > Squamata > Elapidae > Hydrophis > Hydrophis major. The sequence goes on from CM066329.1 coordinate 73,992,193, forward strand.
TCTTCTGTATCTTTCTCAAAAAGTCAGCCCCATGATGACTGGGAGAAAGAAACAATCAAAGGGCGTGTGGCTCCAAGAGAGAGCCTCAGTAATTCTGGCCACTGTACCTCCAAATTGTTTTCCATCATTCCTCCCAGAGGGCCACCTTTCAAAGAGGCAAGCTTCTTTGACCTTGTCCCTTAAGGCAGAATTGGGGGACTGGTGTGGGAATCAAATAGGGTCCTCTTTCACATGGCAATAGCTTTCAAATTGCTGACAGATTGCGGGCACAAATCTGACAGCTAATTAGGGTTTCAAAAACAAAAAAAGAAATTGCCACTTTGGCCTAATGTCCAAAGGTGCTTTTTCAAGAGGCAACTGGACTTCCTAGTTCTCAGAGCTGGAGAAGCTTCTTGGATGAGAAGTGAAAAGTCTTCAAAGAAAAACCAGAAAGTCCAGTTGCCTCTTGGAAAAAAGCACGTTTGGGACAACTATGACCTGGATGACTGAGAATCTCCATAAACAGTTTGGTCTAATGGTTAAGGCACCAGGCTACAAATCAGGTGTCTGTGAGTTCTAGTGCCACCATAAGCATGAAAGCCAGCTGGTTGACTTTGACCAATCACTCTCTCTCAGACCAACTCAGCTCACATGATTGTTGTGAACAAAGGAGTATGTACCTTAAATTATTTATTTTTAAAAAGTGGGATTAAAAAAAGTTAAGATTTCAAAAAAAAAAATACTCTGAACATGTGCAGTTTTGCTTTTAAATTCAACTTAGCAACAATGGCATCAGGTACATTTTTCTTACAAAAATTAATATAACAAAATCATCTTAATCTTGTACATGTCCTGCAGCTGCTATTTGACCAATTGTCCTTGCTGCACTCATTTGGGGAATGCTATGGTTAATTGCAGATGAACACATTTTGTTTCATTTGCTTGTTACTGTGTACTCAGGAATAAGGCTACTATACTTAACCAGACCTATTTCTGAATAGGCATGTACAAATTAGTGCTATGAAATAAAGATCAGATTGTGTAGATTTTTTTTCCATAAAGGCATCATGGAGTATGGGAACATTGTTGTTATACTTAAAATAGTAGCAGTTAGAAAAAAAGCTAGGCAATAAACACATAACAACTGAGCTCATAAATGACTTACCTGCTTATGCTACTGATATAAATAGGAATTATTTTAGAATGTGATTTAATCTGTTTCAATGGTTCATGGAACAGAACCATTTCCTTACCGCATTTGTCTGGTGTTTTACCAACAAGCAGTTTGTTGAATTTTCAAACAAAAGAGGTTGGAGTGTTGTTAAACAAAATATTCAATCTTTGTGAACTGTTGCCTTCTAGTAGAAGATACAGAACAATTAAAACTCGGAGCACACATTTTCTGAACAGTTTTTATCCCAGAGCTATAATTGCACTTAACAATGGACTTAAGGACCACCATGGGTGAGCTGTTTGGACGGTATTACCTGGTCTGTTGTGTGGATGCTCGTGTGTTTTTAGGGGGTTGGGAGTTTGGCAGGTAGGGGTGAGTTTTGGGATTGTCCAGTGTGTGTGTGTGTGTGTTGGGTCTGGTCTCTGGGTGTTTTGTGAATTTTGTTGTATGTGTATACTGTGTATATACGTACAATGACAACAAAGTATTATTATTATCATTATTATTATTATTATTATTATTATTATTATTATTATTATTATTATTATTACTATTATACAACTTGAGATACAGATAAGGGTAACAACTTTGGCGTATACAGAAAAATCTAGGAATGTAAATGAGTTTGTGAAGCCATCCCTGATCTGTAGACAACCCTGCCCAACACACAATTCAAATTAGGCTTTACTTTGCTTCGTCCTTGGCTACTGACCCTGCTGGTCAGGGCTCTTTAGAGGTCAATCACCTAGAAGGCCATGGGTTTCTACCCTTTCTAGAAATCTTGGGTTTCCTGACAAGAAGGAAAGTATAATCATACAACCGCTTCTCCTTGGCTGAACTTGAAAAATTAAACTAAGTTGGAGAAGCCAATATTTGGATAAGCAGAGTCCAGTGGTGGGATTTTAAAAAAAATTACTACAGGTTCTGTGGGCATGATGTAGCTTGGTGGGTGTGGCTTGTGGGCGTGGCAGGGGAAGGATGCTGCAAAATCTCCATTCCCACCCACTCCAGGTGAAGGATACTGTAAAATCCCCATTTTCTCCCCACCCCACTAACCTGCTTTCCAGCTCTGTTCTCCTGGTGCAGGGCAACAAAAGAAGACCCAGCCAATCAGCTGGAACTTGGGAGGTAGAGAATACCAGTCAGAGGTAGTATTCCAAGCTACTCAAAATTTCTGCTACCAGTTCTCCAGAACTAGTCAGAACCTGCTGAATACCACCTCTGGAGCAGACACCACAACATGCCAAGATTGCAAATGTGTAAAAAAAAATGGGGGGGGGGAATCTTAGAAAAAGGATATGGTTTGTGATGTGTCACCAGAGACTTTGTGGGAGACATCTTTTAAATTATCTAGAGTTGAACGTTTAGAGATTAAAACAATCTCAGCTCCAAGCTATGTCTTCTCCAAGCAGGTCTTTGGAATCATCTACTACCCCAAATTCTCCAGCAAAAAACAAATGCAACAATAAACAAGTTTGTAAATGTGCCGCAAATGAAGATAATAAAGATGCAATGACAACATAGCTCCATGCTGGGTGGATGTTTGAAGAAAGACTTAATAGTTCCTCCTAAGCGCAGCAGGTCAGTCTTATTTATGTCTCTCTGGCTTTCTCCCCTTGAGGTCTTGTCCAAGACACCCCACCCACCCGCTCTAGTGGGTTTTGTTTTGCTTTGTTTTTCATCTTTAATTCCAAAGCACCCTGCTGCCCTGGATTTGATCTCAGCACAAGGGATCCTAGAACTGGTTGGTTTCATCAGAGTTCCTGCCAGTTTCACACAGAGTCTTCCTTCCCTGCCTGGAGCTGCAAGAGACTCTTTATGAAAGCAGCTAAACTAGTTGGCTGCCTCCTTTTTTCTAAAGAACTACAATCAGGAAGCAGGATGGCAGCAGTTTGATGGAGGGAGGAACTGGTTTCCAAGTTCCCAGAACCAGAAGTGAAAATCCCAACTGCTGGCAGACCAGCAATGGCAGAAAATTGCTGCTTCAATTGCCCTATATGGGCACTATATGGCACCCAGCTGACCTTTTCTGGGTTCCACAGCTAAGTGAAGTTAAATTTGGGTAGGAGCTGGAGGGAATTTTGCCAGGAAATTCCAGCATTGTGGGATATTTGGGGAAGTAAAAAACAACAACACTGGAATACCGTGGGAACTATCTTCCTCCTGCTGTATGCTGTTAGTCAAACAAAGTACAGAGGAGACTTTGTCTGGGTTGAAAATAACCTATTCCCCACAAGGTAGCAGCAAAGAGTTTTCTACTGCCATCTTTACTGCCATCCAGTGGTTGTCTGGGATTTTTCAGTAATCTGAATTTCTCACAGCACGCTAAGGAGTAGCTGTTTATTGTGTTTAGTAAGTTGCATCAACTCAGCTAATTGTTATTTATTCAACAAACTATGATTCAAGAGACTGGGTGAGCCCAGTCAGCACATTCATTTATTCTATGTTTATATTACAAGAGCACTCTGTCTAATCTGCTTGCTTACAACTGAGGGCTAGTTCACTGTATAACCCACACTAATTATCTCAATAATTTACTGGAGATGCAAACTTGTGGCCTTGTGAAGTAATAACCCAGCAGTAAAACAAAAGGCTGTTGTAATTCTTCTGAGCATGACCATTAGGGAGGAGAGCAAGGAATCAAAAAAGCCAGGATCAGTAGTGGGATTCATTTTTTGTTACTACAGGTTCTGTGGGCGTGGCTTGGTGGGCATGGCAGGGGAAGGATACTGTAAAATCTCCAGTCAGTGGTGGTATCTGCTGGTTCTCCAACTACTCAAAATTTCCACTACCAGTTCTCCAGAACTGGTCAGAAGCTGCTGAATACCACCTCTGGCCAGGATGCACTCATGACAAGGTCTGTGTGCTGTCTCATCTATTACCTCACTCCCTTGCTGGTCCTATTTCACATTGCAAAGAAATGAACACAGCACAGGACCCCTGTGAGAAGTCTGGGATGGACACCTGTCTTTCCCTTACATTTGCTATGGCTGTGTTTTCATAAGACAATACACTGAACTACAAACTACATAATCCCAGTGGAGTCCAGAGGTGGGATTCAAATTTCTTAACAACGGGTTCTGTGGGCATGACCTAATTTGTGGGTGATCATGTGACAGGGTGGGTGTGGCTTGTATGTAAATATTGTAAATATTTATATAAATATTATGTATGTATGTATGCATGTATGTTTGTTTGTATGTAGCAACTTTTGCCCAAAATCAGGCAAATCAGATTGAGTTGCTTGCAGAATCACAGATTCACTCACAGATCTACCATCTGCAATCTGCTGCCTGAGTCTGCACTGAAAAATAGATGCTTCTGTCCTAAGGAAGGTTCAGCTCTGCTCTCAGGCCACTTCTCACCCACCCCCCAAACCCCTGAATACCACCCCTGTCTGGGCCTCAGTGAAGCCTCCTGGGCGAAGGCAAAGCAGTACAACAGCGATTTAGTTTAGCTAGAAAGCAGAAATTGGACAGGAGGGGAGGGGAGGGGAGGAGCCAGCCAGTGGCGTGATTTGCTTTTTCTCCAAACTGCACAGAATCGTAACAACCGGTTCTATGGAACTGGTCCGAACTGGTAGAATTCCACCCCTGGTGGAGTCTGAAGTGTTGTACAAATCCACACCAGAGAATAAGTTTATGATTTACTCTGTCATATGATGGGTAAAATATAGTACATTGTTTGGCAAAGAACTGCCTTTGTCCTCTTTATCCTCTATGTAACTAAGGGTGATATAAATATATTTTATTTTTATTTTTTTTATTTTTCCTTTACAAGATGACCATCTTTCAGGACTTCCAATTTGCAAGGCTTCAGCAGCAGCAGGGATTCATAATACTGCGCGATCCCTGCTGCACTCACTGCCAAGGTGCCCCCAATCTGCTTGGATTTGGGGGATATAGCTGCCCCGTAGAGGCAGCTGAAGACAGGGGGGATCCGGATAGGGTTTGGGGGTGTCGCAGACCCCCTCCCCAGCTGGCAAAACCCCCTTTTCCCAAGGCGGAGGAGCGGCAGTCAGCAAGGGCCACCACAAAGAAACCTGCAGCCGGACAAGATTGTGCAGGAGGAAAAAAGTCGGAAGAGTTGTGAAGGTGATTTTTGACTGGGATAAAGTAAGAGAAAGTACCCTGGAATTTGAAAGTTGCTAAAGATAAATTGTTTCCAGAGAGAGTTATAAGCGGCGAATGGAATTTTAAAAGGGAAAGGGTTTTTTTTTTGCTTTTCACTCTGCATCCTAACGTGACAGCGGATGGAACAATAAAAGAAATCGGAAAACCTGCATTGGAGGTAATTAAATGCTGAAGGGATAAGGATTTCTGAACATTTTTTTTAAAAAACTTTTTTGCTGCGAGTGGGAAGGGAGAGGAAAAAAAAATGGAGCAGAATTTGAAAATAAGGAGAAGATTGCCTCGAATTCTAAAGAGTTATTAAACATTAATAAGACTTCTAAAAGATATATTTTAAATGGAACTTTGTGACTAAACACTAACCCCAGAAAGAGAAAGTGAAGAAGGAGAAAGTACTTTAAAGAAACGGTTTATTTGGATTGCTTGGTGATTTTGGAACTTCTGAGAACTATCTTTGATTAAAAGCACTTGGGTGGTTGTTTGGAAAACCTTTTTCTTTCTACAATGGCATCACTTGTGGATGGATTAAAACTTGAATACCAAAAATATAAAAAAGAAGAGCAAGATGGGAAGGATTCTCTTGGCACCCTTTTTCAATTTTTAGAAATGGCGGTTTGTACTTATGAAAAGCTGACTGCGCAACAGGATGACTGGGATAAAGAAGAAGCCATTTTTGATGAACAAGTGACTTTAGTTGGGGAAAGAAAGGACAAAGAGAAAAAGGGGACTTTAAGACCTGGAAAAACAACCAAAAAAGAGAAGAATGAGGTGAAAAGTGGATACCATGTTAGAAAACAACAGAAAGGAGAAAAGCAGAATAAAAGGGAGGTGGAGAGACAAAGGGGTAAAGAGGGCAAGGAGAAGAAGAAGCAAGGGAGAAAGGAAGGGATGAGAAGGCTTAATGGTGGGGAGCAAGATGCAAAGAAACAAAAGTCTTTTAGAGATAATGGGTAAATTTTATTGAAAAGGGGATTCTAGAAAGGTACATAAGATTTTATTTTTATATTTGTACTTAGAAATAATCTTGGAAAATTGGGAACAATACGTAATGTGTAATATGTAATTTAAAATGTGATAAAATATTTAGTATAATTTAGTGAAATTTTTGTCAAGAAAAGGGGAACATTTTAAAGAAACAATGATTTAAAATATGTGATGGGGGGGGGGAATAATTATGGAAAGCATAAGTGTTCCCATAAAGGCATGATATTTAATTGAAATGGGCAAAATGTTTAATATTAATATTAAAGATTAGATTGTGTTATCCCAGTGAAATTTTTTGTGAAATGAGAGATTTGAAGCAGGAGAAGGGGGAACATTCTAATGAAATAATGATTTAAAATATGTGATGTGGGGGGGAAATAACTATGGAAAGTAGGTGTTCCCGTAAAAGTATGATATTTAATTGAAAAGTAATGTGTCAAGTGTTTAAGATATAAATGAATATTAATATTACTGAATAGATTTGTATTGACATTGATAATATTGTATAATTTTAGAATGTACCAAACAGAATCCCAATGTAAGCTATGTATTTTATATTAAGTATTATAAATGTAGGGGAAAGAGATAAAGGCGTCATACTCCAATTAGTGTACAGGAGAAGTTTTCTTTAAAGAAGAAAGATAAATGGATAGCTGGAAATAGAACAGACAAAGAATAATAAATATTATGATTTGAATTGAGATGAGATAAATAAAATAAAATTTAAATTTAAAAGAGATGAGAAGCTATATAGAAAATTGAAAATGGTAATAAGATATGGAATAGTATACAAAATGAATATGAATTTGAATTTGTGTCTGTACGAAGAGTTGTAACCCGGGACTGAGCAACTTTCAGAAAAGATGTTTTTTTATGTTTCTATGTTTTGTGTTTTTGTGTGTTTATGCTTGATTGAGCTAATAAAACCTTGGAGGAATGTTAGAAGAGGACAATTGAGAATAAAACATAGAAGAGAATAAAGTAAGTCAGAAGGAAAAATAAGTATACTGAATAAAAACATATAATATAGATAAATATAGAAAAGAAATATAATTGAATAAAAGCAAAGGAGGAAATAATGAGGAACTTGAAAGGATATGTATGTGTTTATAAGGAGATGTGTTAATGATGTATAAAATGTTTTACTTGTTTAAAATTTACAAATAATTTTCAGAAAAGAGGTTTTATATTCTTATGTTTCATGCTTTGTATGTCTTCAAAAATTAATAAAATTTGTTCAAAAAAAAAAAGATGACCATCTTTCAATTCAATGGTGTGTTAACTGGGTATATATATCTTGTGCACATATTCATGTTTAATATTCATTCCATGCTGTAATATATATCATTAAAGTTACATTCATATTGAAAATTTCATCCTCTTTTTTCTTATAATTATAATATTCTCATTACCTCTTATCTTATATTCATTCCATTTCTTTATTTTCTAACCATATATAAAATATATCCCATATCAAATAATATTCTGTATCTTCTTGTTCTTTAATTTCTAATGTTAATCTATTCATTTCTGCACATTCAAATATTTTCATAATCATAAGGGTGATATAAGTATGATATGTGGATATTTAGATGCCAAAGATTGATGTGTGTGTGTGAGAGAGAGAGAGAGAGAGAGAGACAAAGAGAGACAGACAGACAGACAAATGTGAACATACAAAATACTTTTTTTTTTGCAGATTCCAAAAGAGGCCAAGGACTACTTTTGAAAGAAAAACTTTCCAGGCAGAGGATAGAAGGTTCAGCCTCTCACATCTGCACGAAGGCCTTGTGAGAAGGATCTTGGAGGCAGGGGTGGGATACGAAAGGGTTAACTACCGGTTAACTACAGTTTGAGATTTACGAGCTGTGAGCCTTACGCCTGTCGTCATAAATCATCATTAGCACGTCATTAGCACACTGCCTGCTGAGAAGCAGCCTTTGAAACAGCCCTCTTTTCTTGTTTTTTTAACTGCAGCTGTGGCTCGTTCAATAAAGATCAGGTAAGGGTGGGCAGGTGGGCAAAAACATCAGCAGACATAGAACCGGTTCTATGTTTGGTGCTCTTCAGAGCTACCGGTTCTACAGAGATGGACAGAACCGGTAGAAACCCACCCCTGCTTGGAGGTTTCCTAGAATTTCTTGTTGATCTTAACGTCAACTGTAGGATTCACTTAGCTTCTTAACTACAGAGCTTCAACTACAGTAGGAGTACATTGCCAGAATTTAAAGCATGTGGAAGTTGCAGTTTCAGCAAATGTTGAGGTTTAGAAAGAGAAAAACAGACCTCATTTAGACAAATACATTCATACAGATAACAGATAATCAGAGTTGGAAGGGACCTTGTAGATCATCTAGTCCAACTCCCTACCCAATCGGGAAACGCTACACCATTTCTGACAAATGGCAGACAATGATCATATTCTGTTGAATAAGCCACAATTGGCAATGTTGTCATATAAATTTACTCATGAACTCTAAAGGGCAATCTCAACCATTTTATTTATATTTATTGATTAGATTTTTTAAATCCTGTCTTTATTACTTTATAAGTAACGCAAGCCAGCAAACATACAAAATATTCCTTTCTCCTCCAATTTTCTCTACAACAACTTTGTGAGGTGGATTGGACTGACAAAAAAAATGACTGGTCCAAGGTCACCCAGACAGCTTTCATGCCTAAGGCAGGACTAGATCTCACAATCTCCTGGCTTCTGTGTTAACCATTAGACCAAAGTGATTCTCAAATTGTTTGACAATTGCTGTATTCGGCCTCCAAAAATCACAGAAAGCTTGGTCTGTGAGGTAATAAAGTTACATTTCTGGTTGTCACTATTTTCCTCAGCTTTGGAATGTTGAGGGGCAGTATTAAATTGTAAAAAAGAACTTTTTATCCTTAAAACAGTACTGTAAAATATTACAAGTGTGTTATGAGGAAAAAAACATACCTCCATCACTGCAACAGCATAAACAATGAGCCTTGGGGAGTAAGGTTACGTGACAGGAGAAATACCCTGATCACAGAAACTGGCTTCCAGACGGAATGGAGAAAAGACAAAATATGTGCAGGCAAACTGTTTCACTTATACACTCATATACAACATTGCAGTTTTATGACAGAATACAACATAAACTGTTGTTTTTATTTTTGGTAATCATGCTGCTGGGAGACCTTTGTGAGGTCTAGCAGCCAGAATGTGTAGACTATTTAGCCGTGAAAAAGTCACTTTGCCCGGGGCACACCATGAGGATACTAGTCTGGCTTGGACCCAAACATTGCAGTGCAAATCTAAAGTGCAAGTCTAAAACAGAACTGGCACCATGATTAGTACATTGCAACTATTGCCATTTTGGTAGCATTAATGGCACAGTAGTTTGAGCGTAGTATTGCAGGAAAACTCTGCCCACATTCTGGGGTTTGATCCTGATGGGGCTCAAAGTTGACTCAGCCTTCCATACTTCCAAGATTGGTAAAATGAGGACCCATTGTTCGTAGCAATATGCTGACATGGTAAACTGCTCAGAGACTGCTGTAAAGAGCTATGGTGTAATATGTCATGCCCCTGTTGGAGTCTGACTCTGAGGGAGAGATGTAATAGCTGACAGGGAGTGGGAGTGTGGCTCTGGTGTTGTGGAGGAAACTGGGGAAGGGCACAGGCTGGATGGGCATTCAGAGGAAGACCCAGGCCTATCACCTCTTCATCCTAGGGCACGCAGGGAGGAGCGGATAAAGGAGAAATGTGAGTGGTGTGGTCTATGGGGGAGGAAGGGGCCCTGATCCCCTTCATGGGCTGCAGCTGGGAGGACTGGTTAAAAAGACAACTGCGCATGGCAAAGTTGCTGGAAGCAAAGCATGCATTCTTGTCAGAGCTTATCTGTTTTTTGGCTTCCTCCCAACTGGTAGAAGTCTGCAATTAATCATTCTTGCCTACCGTAGTAATTCCTTCAGTGTGGTGTATTGGGTTTTTTATTTCAAATTAATGTTACCTTGGGTGTGGACTGCATTTACTCCCTCCATAAACTGTTTTCTTTGCGAGTTTGATATCCAGCTGAGGCTAATTGGACATTGGGGCCAAGTTGGAAGCATTAAAAGGACTTTCTTCTATTGTTGTGACTTGGTTATTTTTGTGTCACACCCTGGATCATCACATAATATATAAATCTAAGTGCTAATCAGTGGTGGGATTCAATTTTTTTTACTACTGGTTCTGTGGGCGTGGCTTAGTAGGCGTGGCAGGGGAAGGATGCTGTAAAATCTCCAGTCAGAGGTGGTATTTGCTAGTTCTCCAAACTACTCAACATTTCCGTTACTGATTCTCCAAAATTGATCAGAACCTGCTGAATACCACCTCTAGTACTAATGCTGTTGCTATCATTGTTGCTAAATGCAGATGCATAAATTCAGGGCCACAAAAATGGAATGGAGTGGATAGCTGCCTATCTGCCACTCTCCCAATAAGCTAGTGGTACTTAAACATTTTTTATCTTCCCACTTTTAAAAATTATAGAGGACTCCCTCAAAAGAGTTGTTTCTATGGGGACTATTTATTAATATTTGCCATATTAAAAATTAAAATTGATGCATTTGCTGCGTCTACCTCTTCTCGTGGTTGTTAGATGAGATTTGAATATTGCATTATTTGTCAACATTGGCTGGCAAATAATTTTGATTTTGCAAACCACTGATAGGGTATTGGGAAGAGAGGGGGAGGAGTTCTAGGACCACACTTTAGCACTGCCATAAACTGGCAGAGAAACCGCAATGGGAAAGCTTCTCAGGGAGGAAGAATATGAGGGACTGTCATGCCCCTGTCAGAGTCTGAATCCGAGGAGGAAGATGAACAGCTGGCAGGGAATGGGAGTGTGGCTCCGTTGGCTTTGGAGGAAACTGGAGAAGGGCAAAGTCCGGCTGGGCAAAGGAGGGAATATGTAGAACAAGGGAGAGGAAGACCCAGGCCCACCCCTTCTTCATCCTAGGGCACGCAGGAAGGAATGGAGAAGAGAACAACATGGGTTGCATGGCTTACAGAGGAGGAAAGGGCCCTGATTCCCTTCATTAGCTACACCTGAGAAGGGAGTTTAAAAGAGATGCATGCTGAGCGTGGCGTCTGCTGGGAACAAAAGTGAGTTTATCTTGTGTTGACTTTGGCTATCTGCATTCCTGGCATCCTCCCAATTGAATTGGATTACTATCGTTCCCTCACATCTGGAATTCCTTCTCTTGCCCTGCTGGACTAATTTCTTCATCTTGCCTTGACTGGACTTATAGTTACAGTTTTTGTTGACCACATTTTGACTTGATTCTCTGTAGCCAAAGGCTGTTCCTGGGAGAGTTTTTCTCCAACCAGAAACAGGACACTGGGGGAAAAGTTGGAGCTAAAAAGGGAACTCCTGCTGATTATCTGACTGTGTTGCCTTTGTGCCATACCCCAGGTCATCACAGGGACATGGCTATAATTTAAACGGGGAATTGCATACATCAATTCAGCACCATGCATACCTTGTTGCTTAACACATTATTTGATGACAGAAAACACAATCAGTCATTTTTTGACCCTTGGTTTGTAAAAGAAAGAACTGCATTAGAAATACTACAAATTTCTACTCTTGCTCCTACTTTTAATTTTCCCAGAAATGCACCAAAACCCAGCCTGAATTTCTGAATTATTTACCATGTGGTAGCAATTAATTTTTACCAGCTTTTTTGGAAAAAAAAAGTTTCTTTCCAAACAGCGCATATATTAATCATTGCAAAAGATATTTCCCACCATGGGCTAAAATACCGAAAAATAGGGACAAAATGGGAAGAAATAATGATTGCACCATATCTCAGTTTCCACCATGGTACCCAATGCCACCAATTGCTCCTTACAACTGACCAGAAATTGTCACCCTATCACAGACACCAATTTTGCCCTCACCCTCTCTTACCCAGAGAAGGTTATCACCAGTCCCTACCAGGAAGGGGGGAAATTTTGGTCTGCCAAATATTCAGAGATTGGTTTAGTTTCTTTGTCTTAATAAAAGAACCTTCCACATCTGTATAGATCAGCATTTCTCACCCCAAGCAGCTTGCAGGTGTGTGGACTTCAACTTCCAGAATTCCTGTGGTGGCTGAGAAATTCTGGGAGTTGAAGTCCATTCATTTTCAAGTTTCCCAGGTTGAATAATACTGGTTATAGACTAGGGTGTGCCAGGAGGCTTTGCCTGATTCATGGGAGCTCTAATAAATGTCTTTTTACTGGCAAGCCCTTGGAAAACAGGATCTTTGAGTGAAGTTTTATGTGATCCTCCCTTCCAGTTCATGTTATGCTGGCAGGCAATGCTGACAGATGCAACGGCATAGTTTCTGGATTACCTTCAGCAGGATTGTTGTAGAGCCAATAGGTCAACATCACACACACACACACACACACACACACACTCCTCACTGAACAGTCATGTTCATTTTCTCCCTGTGCAGCACACTTGTAACAGGCAACAGTCAACCTGGCCTTGGTCTGTTTCCTATATGGCTAGAACAGCCATAACTAAAAAGCTACTCTTCTCAACAGGTTTGAGGCATTTTTTTTTTATGTCTGGAACAAAATGCTCTCAGCAACCATTACATTTCAAAACTTTCTCGGGAGGCTGCTGTAAACTTGAAGGTAGGCACTATGGAAAAACTATCACATAGGTCACTTGCACAGCAAGCCAGAAAGAAGCTAATAATAGCATTTTCTATTTACAAGCGGACTGTGTAGCACTTTGCAGACATTCATTAGTGATGTTCCCTCACACCATAGCTTTGGATAAATTTGATTATTGCAACAACAAAAAAAAGTTCAGTGCATTCTCTTTTGAGAATACAACAAAAAAGAAGTTTCTTTTCTTTTTTAAAAAAAATAGTTCTTATTTTATTTATTTATTTGATTTGGCAATTGCTTACAAGATAACAGGTATAAGTATAAACATAGTTATGAATACATGAAATGGATACATATAAGAAAAATAAAAAGAAACAATAGGACAGGGACAGTAGGCACAATTGGTGCGCTTATGCACGCCCCCTATGTTCTTGTATCAGTAACAGGTCTTCCTTAGTTGCATGAAAATAAAAAGTTGCATCAATTACATCAACATCAAAAAGAATGTTTATTTTTATTTTGCTTTTGAATAGATGTCACATTTATGTACTTCTATTACTTTGTTGGACATAAGACAGATGAATGTAAAAAGGCAACATAGAAAGCTTGTAGTTCTCTTGATTGAATGCCATCCTCATGATCTGAAGACCTGCTTTCGAAGATAACAATTCTGATTTATATTTGAATTTGTTGCATTGCACTTCCTTTTCTACAGGTCTTCCTCAATTTACAACCATTTGTTTAGAGACTAGTTACAAGTTACAATAGGATTGAAAAAAGTGATTACAACTTTGCACTTACAACCATCACAGAATCCTCACAATCACATGATCAAAATACAACCGGCTTATATTTACAATGCTTGTAAAGTGTCCAGGGGTCAAGTGATTGCTATTTGTGACTTCCCAGCTGGCTTCTGACAAGCATAGGCAATAGCAATAGCACTTAGACTTATATACCACTTTACAGCCCTCTCTAAGCGGTTTATAGAGTCAGCATTTGGGTCCTCATTTTACTGACCTCGGAAAGATGGAAGGCTGAGTCAACCTTGACTCTGGTGGGATTTGAACTGCCAAATTGCAGTCAATTGGCAGTCAGTAGAAGTAGCCTGCGGTACGGCACTCTAACCACTGTGCCACCATGGCTTATACAGCACATGGGTGTCAAATTTGATCACGTCACATGACATATCATGATGTTTTTTTGGCTTTGCAGAGCCAGGGTGGGCATGGCTGTGCATGATGCATCCAGCTCACAGGCTGCCAGTTTGACAACCCTGCAATAGTGGAAGCTGGATTTGCTTAACTTCAAGATTCACTTAACGATTATAGTAAATCGCTCAACAATCATGGCAAAAAAAGGTTGCAAAATTGGGCATAACTCACTTAACAACAGAAATTCTGATCCCACTTGTGGTTATCGGTTCTAGTTGTATGTTCTTTAGTTCAGTCTGCATCCTGACACCAATACTTCAATAACTGCATATGGAATTGTATTATTTTTTTATTCCAAAGCAAGATAAATGGATATAATTGTCCCTATTTAATTATTGGGGCAGGAATTTAAAAGGAAACAAAACCTGTAAGACCTGAGAGGTGCAAAGTCTCTGCAGTGATTAGCTGTAGCAAGACAAAGAAATGAAACTGGATGAGATAACCCTGTGTCAACCAGCTAGGAGACTCCTAAAGCAACTGAAAGGGTTGACTTTGAGCTCTCCGACTGAAATAACTTGCCGTGATGTTTGAACTGATGGCAAAACGCTTCTATAATTAAGCCCAGTCATGAAATATAAAGCTTAAGATCAGTCACATGATCATGTTGATACTCCAGGGTGTGTTTTATGAAGTCATTAATAAACTTCTTGGGTGGTAGAAACTCTATCATGGTGTGAGTTAATGGTTCCATAAATATACTCTGTAAATAATCTTTCTTGACTTACGTAATATACAATCAACAGCATGCTGGGAAGCCAGCATCAAGTGCCTTAGGAGAAATTGCATTTCAGTTAAAAGCTTCAGTAAAGTCTTATTCAAGTCAACCTCAATTCCTGGTGACTTCAGGGACAAGTCCATACAGCTATTTTCCCTTCCCATCTTCCTGGTAATCTCTTATCAAAGTATAGGCTCTCCCTTTGTTCTGAGATCAGCTGAGTTGATCATATTAAGGGAAATATATCATAACATATTGAATGTCAGTGACTAGATTCAGCATCATAGACTCAGTTAGCTGAACAATTTCAGATGTGCATGTTCTGAACTTGGTATCAAATACAGAAGAACACCCGAGCCATGAAATATTCATCCAAGCTGCCCGTTTTTCATTTCACAAGACCTTTTTGTGCTGAAGCCTACCTTTACTGATTACCTGCTAGGATGTCTTTGACAGAAATCTCCGCCTACATTAGTCTAGACATCTGAATTAAAGTTAGCAACTAAAATGCTAACCTTATGAAATAGTACAACAATGAATCACATTTGAAAGGACTTAGCAAGACAAAGGATAGTGGCAGCTGAATTTCAAAACTTGGAGTGATTGATATTGTGGATGCTTTCTGGATGCCTTACATATAGTATGTTCAGCCTTATTTAGGGAACCTGATACTCAATAATATAAACTTTGGTTCTAGAATTAAATTTCCTTTCCAGTCAGCTAAATCATAGATTTTGTGCAACAATATTTTTAATGGATTTCAAAGCAAGGATTGCCTATAAGAGCTTGGTAGTAGAATTCTCAAATGATCAGAAAAAGAACTGCAGTGGCTTTAAATAACAGCAAATATTATTAGAAATATATTTGGTCCACCACAATTATTTTTCATACAGCTGTGTTCACACATTGCACTAAGTTTATTTAAGTTTGCTTCTTTGACCAAGCCATAGTTTAGATGAGGGGTGTCCAACCTTGGCAACTTTAAGACTTATGGACTTCAACTCCCAGAATTCCTCAGCCAGCAAAGGAGTTGAAGTCCACAAGTCTTAAAGTTGCCAAGGTTGGACACCCCTGGTTTAGATGTTGTATGTAAGAACAAGCTTGGGAGACAGGAAGAAGATCCAAAGCCTAGACAACAATCTGATTAAATCTGAGTCCAATGGAAAAGGAGGAGCAAAGCATTTCAGAAAGGACCTTCCCTAGTTTTTGGGAGAGTAAAATTGAGGGACAGGAGGGTATTTTCAGACTTGCAAAATTCTATTAAGGTAACTATTCCTGATTTGGACTATGTCACAAGGTTAACATACGTATTCCCAGGTCAAACTAATGTATGCATTACAGGTTGCAAATCACCAAGCCTGGGTTTGCCCAATCCTTAAAACTAAGTCAAACAAATTATGTAAAGGCTTAGCAAGATATGTGAGTCTGGTCAATGAGTCAGCTGGTGAGCATCAGAAATGAAGAACAATCAAAATTTATTATCCAATCAGAAAACAAGACAAGAGTCAATATCAGAAAGCAAAACCAAAAATAACAATGGGGCTAAAGATCAAAGCCAATATGTGGCTTGTTTGTTTACAGCTTAGTATGTGGTAGAGGCCCACCTATTGCAGTTTCCCCACATGTGTTGTGAAACCCAACCAAAAACAGTTGAGCAAACCATATCTTAGTGATTTGTGTGAAGACAGATTTATATTCCTTCCTGATTAGAGGCAGCCTAAACAATCTAGGAGCTTTTATTTTATATTTTAAAAAATTGTTGCTCTTTACAAAGGTTATTCTTCATAACAACAGCAGAAGGAACACATCTTCCTCTTTCAGAAAAAAAAAAAAAGGATAATGTCTAGGAGAAGATTATGCTAAGCTGCTAACTTTCTTCTAGAGGCAAAAGCAGCCATGTGGATGGAGAGAAAATAATCCATTAATAAAGTTAGGTCAACATGGAGTTCTGACATAAGAATCATGCAAATGCTTGCCTGCATTTTAAAGTCCCAGCTAGATCATACATTGCAGCTGTTTTGTCAGTTTAGAAAGCTCTAGGTAAAGGATGAAATTTACTCTGCTATTACTGGCATCATTCTGTCCATTTATAGCTAGAGATTGTCTCCAATATTACATGGAGTTGTCTTGCATTGCTAAAGGAAGCAACTTAGGAAATTCAATTATTAGTTATTTCTTACCTTCCTATCTAATAGTCCTCCAAAGCAGTGGTTGCCAACCAGTGGGCCAGGGACCACTGATGGTCCATGAGAAAATGTTGGTGGTCCACAGAGAAATATCACCCCCAAAGCACCCCCCAAAGCAATTAATCCAGACTGCTCTGGAACACAAGGCTGCGCTGCCCACATGGCCTGTGGGAACAGAAGGCTTGTGTCGCTTGCATTGCGAACAACAGGAGGTAGTGATGGGAGGGGGGAAGGGGGGAGTGGGGAACCACCTGGCCACCGGGCTGCTTCTTTCCACTTCTTTCTTCTTCTGCTTTCGGCTGCACGCAAGAAAAGCAGCAAAAGTCTTTCTTTCTCTCCTCCAAACTATGCCAGAAATGAGTCTTTGGGACCCTGCAAGGCATCCTGCTCCAAGAGGCTGTGCCAGCAAAGATTCATTTCTGGTGGAGTTTGGAGGAGAGAAAGAAAGACTTCTGCTGCTTCTGCTGCTTTCCTTGCATGAAGCTAAAAGTCTCTCTCTCTCTCTTTTGCCTTGAGAACAGAGCTGGAGACAGTATCCTGTAATCCTAAATAAAGAATGATCGATCAGTAGGAAAACAAGGTGGGGAATTTTCCTGCAGGCTTTTTGGGGGATTTTCCCAAGGTCTCTAGTCCAAGGGATTTAAAGTTATGAGTTTGGTGGTCCCTGAGGTCCAAAAGGCTCCAGAAGGACCAAAGACAACATAACATCCCTCTGCACTGATCTACTGCATCTTCACAATGAACCTATGAAGGAAATTAAGCTGAGCTGTTTGTACAATGTACTTATTCATAGTCAACCCAATGACTTTTCTGGACTAATTTGCTTGAGGTATTAAACATTTGGTTGAGAAATTTAGGCTTCAGTATGTCATGTGATTACAGTTTCTGCAACTTGTCTGCAGAAATCTAGAATTTCTTGTTTTATGTTTGATACCTAAACCAACAAATCATACAATGAAGGGCTCTGTTGGGTTGCATCAAACACCATCTAGTCCAACAGCCAGATGTAGATACAGGTAGATATCTTGATAGCAACCTTGTCCTACTTTTTGTCATGACACAGATAGTTCTTTTTTTTTTCCAAAAATTTTATTAATTTTTGAAAACAAACATACAAACCAAACACAAAACATGAAAACATAAAACATCTTTTTTGAAAGCAGCTTGATCCTGGGTTACATCTCTTCGTACAGAAATAAATTCAAGTTCATGCTCACTTTTATATACCATTCCATATCTTATTACCATTCTAGATTTTCTATATAGCTTCTCCCCTCTTTTCACTCTCTTAATTCTATTTTATTTATTTCATCTCAATTTAAATCATTATACTTATATCCTTTGTCTGTCCTGTTTCAACTGTCAATAGACAGTTTTTTCTGACAGTTTTTTCTTTTCTCATTAACACAAAATTTCTCCTGTAATCACTGATTGGAGTATGACGCCTTTATATCTCTCCCCTAAATTTAACACTTAATATAACACATAACTTTCATTCGGATTCTGCTTAGTACATTCTAAAGCTACACACTATATTTAAAAAAAAGAAAAAAATTATAAATATATAATATAATTAAAACAACAATCCATGCCAGTTGAACTCTATCGTTAAAATTAATATTCATTTAAATCTTAAACA
Organism: Hydrophis major; assembly: GCA_033807585.1. Lineage (NCBI taxonomy): Eukaryota > Metazoa > Chordata > Lepidosauria > Squamata > Elapidae > Hydrophis > Hydrophis major. The sequence continues at coordinate 74,010,839 of CM066329.1, forward strand.
TTTTACACATTCCTTTTCAAATAAGTATCATGCTTCTATGGGAACCTGCGGTATCTGCCATCCCGCATCTGATGGGTGGCTCATGATAGGGAGCGAAGGGAAGAGAAACGACAGGAAGCGAGGTTTCCTCTTGATGAGTGCGCCTCGAATGTCTTGGCACACGCTCTTTTATTGTGCTTTTTTACAAGAAAATGATTTAATCAAAGCTCAAGTCAAACATGGTAATCTCATCAGGATGTGCATGTTTACAAAGCTGCATACCGGACAGATTACTTACAATGTGGATAAGCTTATTAACAACCGTCTAGCTCCTTGTCCCTTGTACGTGCCTTGCAAAGGTCACTGAAGAGACAGAAGTTAATGATTACACGTGAATGATACAATGTTGCAAACACATGAATGATACATAGTTGCAATGATACATAGTTGCAATGATACATAGTTACAACATCTCCTCTGTTTTTATTATTTATGACGAGTCTTCTTCCTCGTCCGAGAAGACAGGAATCATTTTTCTGAAATGTTCGCCGTCCCCGTCATCTAGGCAAGAGTGCGACCCGTCAGCGTAAGGGTTGTCCAAGGAGCGGTAACTCAGCAATGACATTTTTTCATCCGGTGTTGAGGATATAACATGAGCTTGCAATAGCACATTAACATCAGCAGTTATGGAGGATAATTGATTTTTTAAAAATTGCAATATTCTATAAAAACAATAAGGTCCTATAATACATATCAATATAATGATTATTAATGATCCTGCCAATGCAGTTAAAAAGGTTGTAAACCATGGCGAAATAGAAAACAAGCCCCCCCCCCGCTATCAGCATAAAGCTTCTTTAAGCATAGCATACAATCCCCCTTGTTTTAAAAAATAACAGATCTAAATCTTTACGATTTTGCAAAAGGGGGTATTCCATGGGTGATTTGGTAGGGATATAAAATCATCAGAGTTATACATACAAGCCATACTTGAATGGAAAATGATTTGGTTTTAACACTTTCATCCCCGTGGACACATGCCATGAAACCGGTGGAACAAGTCCAAACAAAATTATTGCCAGGGATAAAATACATTCCTTTCAGGCGTGATGTTAAAGTTCCTCCTGAAGTGGTGTAGATTGCAGGATATCCCCTGGTTGTGTGGGTGCGTCTGCCAAATCGAATTGAAGTGGTGGGTAGAAATCTTCTATGCAAGAAAAATTGGTTGTAGAACTTAAACGAACGCCTTGAAAGTCAGTTATAGTCCAAGCAATATTATATCTTCTATGAGGCTTCTGCGGATCGTCATGGACAGTTCTTTTGAAGCGTCGTTTGTTGACAGGATCAGAGTTCGGGGATATAAAAACATCACAAGCAGGAGAGAGGGCTATGGACAAGTTAGTTGTAGAACATTTGCGAAATGAGGAGGGAATGCAATTAGTAGAAAAAGGATAATAATTACAACAATTACAATAAAGATTAATTTGGTAATTCATCAAGGATGTTAGTTGGGGTGGGGAAACCAATAATACAATAGAAGGACATTTAGGTCCCCCTATGTTTTAGATTGAATAGAGGAAAAGATTTTAAGGTTCCTTTCCATAGGAAGAGTAAAGAAGGAACAAAAGAGCGAGTGGTAGAGTGTTCTTTAAATAAAACAGAAGTGACAGAGTGAAAACTACGGGTAGCATTTTCATGACGTACCCACATGGAGCAAGTATAATAGCCTTCTGTTAATGAAATGGTTTTAACACGAATAGTCTTTTGACAGGAAGCATAGGTTTTGTTGAAGTAAGGTAGAAATTGCAAAGAAGATATAGGCAAGAATATCAGGAAGAGTTTTAAGATACAGATGTAGCGGAGGAATTCCCATGATAGGGTCTAACCGCCCTACCAGGGATCCAGCAAGTGGTTTTGTCTGGTAGTAAAATCGCAGCGTAGCCTCGTCCCCAAGTGAGAAGCTCAGCGGGACCCTGCCAGGCAGGATCTGGCAATCTGCGATAATATACCAGAGGTCTGTTAGGCGGGGGTGAGGGGGAGGAAAAATGACACGAAGCAGCAGAAGTGGGAGGAATGCCAGTCAGATTAAGAAAGTTTAAAGTGTAAAGACAAATGTTAAGAGAATTTTGCAATGCTGGGAGGTTTGGGGGTTTTTCCCACAACGAATATCGATCAAGAGCACGTTTCAGAGATAAGTTTGCTCGTTCCACAATAGCCTGCCCCTGGCTGTTGTAGGGAATCCCAAACTTGTGGGTTACATCCCATCTGTTACAGAAGTCCTGGAAAGCAGAACTTGTATAGGCAGGTCCATTGTCAGTTTTGATTTCTTTTGGACGTCCCAGCGAGGCAAAGGTACGAATTGAATGATTGATGACATGTTTTACAGTTTCTCCCCTTTGAGGAGTAGCCAGAATAAACCCTGAATATGTATCTATTGAAACGTGCAAATATTTCCAAGGGGCAAAAGGTTGATACTGAGTTACATCCATTTGCCAAATTTCACAAGCTTTTAATCTTCTAGGATTTACTCCTATGGGAATGGAATGTCCTTGCTTACTACATGTGGGGCATTGTTGAATAATGGCAGCAGCTTCTGCCTAAGTTAGGGAAAATTGAAAAGTTATCATAACTTGGCGGGGGAGATTCAAACACACTCCCTGCTTCTATTTTATAATGGACTTTTAAAGCCTCCATAATTTTCCTCCAAGTGACCAAAATGCCAATAGGTGCACGAGGAGGACTATGGAGATGTTCACCAATTTTTTGCTAAGTGGAAATTTTTAAGGACCCTTCCTCTGAATAATTAGGACAATGTTGCCACACATAAGCCAATAATGTAGCAATAGGTTTCTTTTTTACAGGCGAGCCCTTTAAATTAGCAGAATATTTAGAAGAAGAAGCGACTAACTCCCTCAATTCCTTCAGATGCTGCGTCTGTTGTTGAGAAAAGTTTCCACCCATACTTACGAAAGTCGAGACCGTGTTTCAGATCCGATGATGTGCAATTTGCTTCAGGCCTGGCGATGCACAGCTCCCATCGAGCTGATAAGATATGGGCGCGTCGCAACATATTCCCCTTAGGGAATCACGTCGGGGTCACCAGAATGCGGTATCTGCCATCCCGCATCTGATGGGCGGCTCATGATAGGGAGCGAAGGGAAGAGAAACGACAGGAAGCGAGGTTTCCTCTTGATGAGCGCGCCTCGAATGTCTTGGCACAAGCTCTTTTATTGTGCTTTTTAACAAGAAAATGATTTAATCAAAGCTCAAGTCAAACATGGTAATCTCATCAGGTTGTGCATGTTTACAAAGCTGCATACCGGACAGATTATTTATAAGGAACTTGGGCGTGGCTTAGCTCAACTGTTCTGTACTAAAGTTGCTTGGTGCTGTGAAACTGAAACTCCTCTCCTCTGCTTGTGTTTTGCATTTGGAACATATTTCTTTTCAGTCAGGGAGGGGGAGTAGAATGCCTTGGCATCAGAGCATGTTAATAATAATATACAAAATACTAATGCTCTGATGGCCATTTAAAAAAAAATCTTTTCTTAGTGAGCACCTAGAAGCCAAAAGGAATGTGAGGGGAGAAAATGAACAAATCCATTGTGTATTGTATAGCTGTGACTCAAATCTCAAAACTATCAGTTGATACATTTCTACTGCAAAGGGAGAATTTGAAACGTTGAACAATCACACGTTGTGTTCTGGGAAAACCTGGGAGAATGTGTACATGTTAAGGAGGCATTTAACTTCCTGATGTCCCATATTAGGTAATGAATTGTATCCTGAAATTCAATAGGTAGATTGTAAACCAAGCCATCCTAGGATGGGGCGGTAGGTCAGGGTATAAAATAGAATGCAAAATTTTGCTCTGGGTTCCTCCCACCTGCCAGGGCAGGAACCCGTTTCTGCAGAAATGCTACAATAAAGCTGTTTTCCTTGGATTAATATCGAATCTTTGGTGGTTTTTCAAGCCTCCACCTCACAGGAACATGCGTGCCAAATTTCAAGTTTGTAGGTTTTAAGGTTCTGGAGATTTTGTGATGATGCATGAGTGGTATTTCGTTTTTGTATGTATTTATTGGACTGTCAAAAAGATTCTATGTGGTGCACAATATTTAAAAGAAAATTGTGCTTTTAAAGAAACATGGGCAAAACCACATTACTAATATCCAGGAAAAAAATAATTGATACAGATTCCAAAAATACACTAAACCCAGGCCTTATGATTGTTGCAGTATTCCCATTATCATATAACCAAAATTCAGCATGTTTCTAGGATGGTTGCAGCATCCCATGGTCATGTGAAATCCATCTGTGACCTTCCCAACAGGCTTCCCACAGTGGGGGAAACCCAATTTACTTAAAGTCTGCATGATTCATTTAACAACTTCAATTAAATACTTAGCAACCATTTTTTAAAAAGTTGTAAAATTGGGTGTGACTCACTTAAGAACTGCCCTTCTTAGCAATGGAAATTCTTGTCCCAATTGGGGTTGTAATTAGAGGACTACCTATAATAACATGGCTGTCAAACTCGCGGCCTGCAGGTCAGACGTATCATGTGCTAGCCATGCCCAGTTTAGCAAAGGGGGGAGAAAGTTGCGATATGCCACGTAACGGCACCATGACAACATGGATTTGGCACCCCTGACCTATATAGGTATTTTAAATCTCCTTTGATTTGAACTTGTGAATTCCCCTATCAAAGTGCAAATTTCATGTTTCCCTAGGCTACATTCAAAAGCTGCAACATTCGGCTGATGCTTTCACATTTTATACTAAATCATGCTGTATTTAGTTTGTTTGCTTTTTGCTTTGTTTTTAATAATCCACCACTGGATCGCAAGCTTTTGGATTGCAATCAAATAATGTTATGTAATGAAATCATTTAATCACATAGTGCAAGGCGAACATCCTGTCAACATGTCTTAGATAATTAATACCATCTTTACACATTTTCATGACTTTCCAAAGTTTGCCACAAGTAAAGCAAAAATGCAGATGACATATTACAGACATGAAAACATGCATATTTATCTTCCTCTGTAAAAGTCTTTCCTGTGAAGTGACCTGAGAGTAAGGAGAACACGAGTTTGAGGGGGTGGTGGAATGGCTATGAATACCTTTAAAAGAAAAAGAAAAAGGCAACTTTTTCCCCCAGCCATTTCAAAAATACAGTTTACTTAGATCTTAAAAAGTGTAGCTCTTTTGAAATATTGAAAGTTGATGTCTTTCATGAGACAGTGTGTGTGTTAGCTCCCTCACTACCTCCTGGATGTGATTTTAATATCTTTCCTTTGTTGTACTCCACATTGTTTCTCTGTGTGTATTTCTTCCTAAGCAACTGCAGTTCTTTACTGTATCTTTAAATTCCAGCCACTTGACAGACACTGGATGTTCTGAAGAGGAATCAAGTGCTAAGAATTCAGAAATCTAGCCTCAGGAGAAAAATGCTTTCCAAGCATTTATTATCTTTAACTTTTTGTTTGTTTTCATAACCAAAAATTAGCTCTATCATAAAGCCTGCCAAAGAAGGGGGGAGGGAGGAAGGATCACTGAAGATTTGTATAGTACGTATAAATGTACTCAGAAATCAGAAGGACTTGCTGAGTGGGTTAAATGCTTGCACAAATAGATTAATAGGAGGTTATTTGTCTGTACAAGGAATTCATAGCACTTATAGACAGTAACCTTAGGTAGGTAATATTCTTATATTTTGTAACTTGAAGTAAAAAACTAAGGACCGATCAGATGCTTATTCTTCAGAAGTTTGTAAGTTCAGCCCCAAACTTTCTTTTCTAACTTCTCTCTTTTTTCTTCATTTCTCTCCTCTCTTTTCTCCTCTCTTCTCTTTTTTTCTCTTTTCTTTTCTTTTCTTTTCTCTCCTCTTTGCCCTTTTCACATGGCAGAGACATTACCAGAGAGCTGATGCTGTAACAATGTAAGTTGGAATGTGCTGGAAAAACAATTTTTAATCTACTGTGCAAGTCCATATTAGGGATCAGCTGCATGTCAGAATGTATCAGTATCTGAGTTATGGTTAAATATACAAATGCAACTCTTTGCACATCTGTTCTTCGCTTACAAAAGTGGTTAAACTCATTGCAGACTCTCTTAGATCAAGTTTAACCACTGATCCAAGTAGCTCAGTATTGCTTGTTCATTCATGGCAACATGTGCTAAGCCATTACATGGTTTGTTTGGAGTTGCCATAAGGTGATTGTAAACTTGGCCTTTTGTAAGCCATGTTTTTATGATTATGTGTGAAACCAACCACAATAGTTAAATAACTTGAAATTATTAATTAGGCTCAATCAATCAATCAATTAGAAAGAGCAGAAGTTAATATGATGTGTAAACCCAGCCTTTGATTGACAGCAATTTAGGGGGAGCTATTTCCCAATTCTACATGACAGTGACAATGGGTTGAGCAAACTAAGACCTTGTGTGCATGCAAAGCATGTGCCTGATCAGTGAGCTACAACCTTATTCAAAGAGAGAGAAACAATACAATTTGCCCATTGTTTAGAGCTTTGCAAACGTTCAACAAACAAGACAAACCTTCCCTGGAGAAATACTGTAAGTCGAACATCAGTTTGTCCCTTGCTGGATCTAAAAATGTAAGCCTGAAGAATGCTTGGAATGTTGCCTGCAAAGGGAGCAAAGGTCCCCAAGCTTTCATGAAGTTAGTTTTTAAATCTGCTGTTTCTGAAACTTCTATGAACGCACAAGGCAGATTGGCAGAACCTGCTGAGCCAGTCACCAATACGGTCCACAAAGTAGGAATGGGCAACACTGGGCTCATTGCAAGGCCTGTTCTTGCCCATTGTGTTCCAGCTGTGACTCAAAAGCAGCATTTTTTCTGCCAAGCTACCTTAAGCCCCTCCAATTTAGTTAACCATCATTGATTAGCTGTGATTGGCTCCTTGACTTGTCTGGCATCTGCTGTGTGAAGCAATTTCTTCCTGGATTGCTGAGATCTCTGCTTTTTTGTCTCTGTCTGTCTCACTCTGTGTCAAGGAAGTGGGAGGAGGGAGGGAGAGAAAGGAGAGAGGGGGAGAGAGAGAGAGAGAGTGTCTCTCTCTCTCTCTCTTTCTGTGTCTCTCTCTCCAGATAGTCCTTGACATAATGACCACAAATGAGCCCAAAAGTTACATTGCTAAGTGAGTCATTTATTAATTTTATGACCTTTCTTGCCCCAGTTGTTAAGTGAATCATTGCAGTTGTTAAGTTAATGACACAGTTGTTAAGTGAATCTGGCTTACCCATTGACTTTGCTTGTCAGAAGGTCGCAAAAGGTGATCATATGACCCTGGGATATTGCAATCGTCATGAATATGAATCAGTTGCCAAGCGTCAGAATTTTGATCACATGACCATGGGAAATGCTGCAATGGTTGCAAGTGAAAAACGATCATAAGTCACTTTTTTCACTGCCATTGTAACTTTGAATGGTCACTAAACACACAGTTGTAAGTTGAGGACTAATTACATTGTAAAACAAAGACTTGATAAAAATCTAGCAGTTGATCCAAGGCTGACCTGACAGTGATTTCCTAGGGCATATAAAAGCTCCCACTGCTTTGAGCCTTTATTATTCCCAGAAAACACTTTTTCGGTTTTCCCCAGATTTCATGAAGCTTCCTGTCCTTTATCTCCTAACCACTCTCTGCCACATGCATGCAATCTTTCCCTTTTGTTCTATGGCTTATAATGGTCAAGGATTATCACACTACACTCCTAGAGACACATCAGCTTGTTGCAAGAGGATTGAAAAATGGAGACGGGCCAAGAAGCATAACTGAGGTTTAAAAAAAAAGGGTAAGTCCACAGCTTCAGTTCACTGATACAAGATTAAAAAAGGGGGGAAAGGGAAGGAAAAGCTAAAAGAAAAGGACGATTATGTAAAATTAAAATGGCAGAAAGCAAGAAAACAGGGTCAGGGTACCCACGAGAAAGAGACAAAACGGGGCACCCCCTGTCCTCAGAAGGAAATGTCCAATATAGTGACAGCCATTCACACATATGGGCCATCCTATAATGCTAGGCCTCCCTGCAAAAAAGGAGAAGACGAGAAGTACAAAGATGACTCGGATCCTACATTGGCCTACTTTGGCTGAGTATTAGCCTAATCCCACTGGCAACCCATTCAGTCCAGATTTTCCAGAGAAGCTCCAAAGCTCCTTTTTAAAACAGGATGTTTTGACCCAGCTCCCCAAATACCACAAACCCTCTGAACTCAAAAGATTCTTTTATTAGGAATGCCGGCAGCCCCAGCAAAAAGTTTCTCTCACAGGCTCACAAGTCCATACAGCCAGAAGATGAACACTTCTCTACCACACCTATTCATCTCCCCCTCCCACCTTTTATCTCCAAAGCCTCCCTAGCAGTGTTGGCTCTTCCGTCCCAAGGATTGGCCCATGACTTTCCATTGCACTCCCCTCCTCTGCCTTCTGCGCAGCCACGCATTAGGCACTGGACTCAGCAGGTTTTGGACCAGTTCTGAGGAACCAGTAGAGGAAATTTTGTGTAGTTCAGAGAACTGGCACCTCTGACTGGAGATCTTACAGTATCCACACCTATAGAACCAGTAGTAAAAAAAATTGAATCCCACCATTGATGAACCATCTCCAGACCTGGGGGCTATTGACTTTCCATCTGAGGGCTGATGGATGGCCCAGCCTCCGCCTCTGTCTCTCTGCCAGGTCTATTTCCTCTTCCCCCTCAGAGCTCCCAAGTTGCCCTTATGCTGACCCTGACTCCTATGCTTCCTCCTCTGATTCGGCTGCCGGAGGGGCCGGTGGCTGATAGGCCACAACACAGGGCTGTCAAACTCAAAGCCCGTGGGCCAGATGCGTCACTTGAGTTGACACCCCAGCTTTAATATAAAAAGCCCAGAGCAGCATAGATGACAAGCAGGTTAGGTTGTTGTGCAGAAATGTCCTGAGAATCAGGAACTGATACTTAATGATTAATCCAGAATATTGATTGTGCTGAAAAGAAGGAAATGAGAGGTAAGGAATTCAGGGAAGGTAACTAAAGGAAAACATTAGAGAAAAAATTAGGAAAGTGCAAAAATTATTGGATCCATTAACACGCTAAGCCATAATTTACTGTCTTTATGTATGGGGAACAATGAACCAGGATTTGTTTAAAGGCAATATACTACTTTAGAAGTTTAGTTTATTGTTGCCTCACTAATTGCAATGCTGATCTAATATACTGTGCAAAGAAGAATTTATGGTTTATGTGAGTTTTCTTTGAGTATTCCTTTCTGGTTTTGTGCCTTCCCCATGCCTCGATTCCATCTACAGAAATTCAAAGCAAGAGCTGTTTCTTGCTTTGAAGAAATAAATCATTGCTTTTTTTTTTTTTTTTTAACTCATCTGCTTGTTTCTGGCTTGTTTAAAATCAAGGCTCAGATAAACCTCGGCTTAGTATAGTTGTAAGTGTACTCACTGACCCTGAGAATTGAGAAAGGGCTGTTAGTCAAGCTTTGTACGGTAGACAATATGATATAGATCGGGGGCTCAAACTTGTGGTCCGTGGCTCGGATGCATCCCGTGCTGGCCCCACCCTTCCCAGTTTAGCAAAGGGGAAAAAAATCCCAATACATCATGTGACACCGCCATGACAATGCAAGTTCGAACACCCCTGATATAAATGGACATCTTTTCTGGTAAACCACACATATCAACCACACAAGATTGGTGGCCCATGAAGCTGCTACATCAAATGGTTGAAATGAATCATCTCATCTCACCAGGCCATTTTTCAAGAATAATTTAACAACTAGGCAGTACAAATAAGAAAGGAAAAGAGCCAACACTAGCCCTGGGATATGATTGCAGGGTATAGCTGTTTTAGGCAGTCCCATAATGTTTGAAGCTGGTTCAACAGTCAAATTGAAGCCTGAATGTTGCAACCAGATTTTGAAGAAAGTTGATCCTGCAAGCTGTAGGATGGGATGGGGACAGAGGTGGTATTCAGCAGGTTCTGACCAGTTCTGGAGAACCAGTAGAGGAAATTTTGAGTATTTCAGAGAACTGGCAAATACCACCTCTGACTGGCCCCGCCCCCATCTATTCTCTGCCTCTTCCTGATCAGCTGGGTCTTCTTTTGTTGCCCTGCACAGGAGAATGGAGCTGGAAAGCAGGTTAGTGGGATGGAGTGGGAATGGAGTGGGGAGGGAATGGAGATTTTGCAGTAACCTTCCCCTGCCATTCCCACCAAGCTATGCCCACCAAGCCACACCATGCCCATGAAGCCACGCCCACAGAACTGGGAGTAATTTTTTTTGAATTCCACCACTGGATAGGGAGTTGATGTCATGGCCCACAGTATGATGAAGGAGATGGGCATTTTGAAGAAATATATTTTGAATATCAAACTATATTTACCGATGAAAAAAGTGATAACTTTTAGCTCCAAACTCTGTAAAGCTTGCCTTATCCTGCTGTTGGAATTACTGCTTAGCCCTTAGAGCGTGGGTATCTAGCCTCGGCAACTTTTAAGACCTGTGGACTTCAACTCCTAGAATTCTCCAGCCAACCAGGGGAAGTTGCCAAGGCTGGACACCTCTGCTTTAGAAGATTTTGGGGAAGAGGATTTGAGGGAATCACTGTTATGTGCAGAAAAGTCAATTACTAAAGCAATTGGTTCTTGGTTAATTTCCACACTCTTAGAAATCTTCCGTTATTAGTTTTTTTTTCCTGTTGACCTCGGCTACTAAACCTGTCTATCCTGTTTGAGAAAAAGCTGGTTTAAGTTTGATTTATACTGACTGGCTCCTCCTCACTGCACTAAGAAATATTGTGATTGTTTTGGATTTGGTTTAGTATGATATTTGTATGAAATCATTTTTTTTGGGTAAATTATAATTTATGGATTAGCATTATAGGAGAAATCAGAATACTATTGCCCATTTATAACTCCTAATCTGATTGATTGATGATCCGTTGATTATGTTCTTTCTAGTGGGTGTCAATTCTTAAGTGTCCAAGCAGACAGACCCTTCTCCAAGATTATCTGGCCTTTTAATAGTGGACCCTAGTAAAATAAAGCAAAACAAAAAACAAAACAAAAAAAAAAGTGAAAAAAGATAATGTAAAATGTTAGGATATCTTACTAGACCAGTAGTGTTAACAAAATAGTGGATCCTGAACACAACCACACCAGGCAAAACTCTAAAAACATTACCTGAACATTTGGGATTCCATTTAATTAGTTAATTAAATTTAATCATCATAACAGCAAGGAATTAAGGAGCTATTTAGAACACACATTATATCTTGTCTTCTTCTGGAAAAACTCCCAATTAACATATTTGAATCTGCAGAAAAAAACTGTAGCTGTGTAGCAGAAAGTGGGAGGGAAATTGCATTAAGGCTGTTGCTTTTCCTCTAATGTTTGCCTAGCTGAAAGTTGCCCAGGGCATTACTTGGCAGAAGCAGTGAATAAGAAGCTGGTGCCCCTGTTTTCAGAGCCCAAAGCAGACTCTGTGTGCGCTCTTGTGTGCATGCATACATATGTACGTATGCACGGTATGAATAAATTCCTCCCCCACTGTTACTTGTGTATTTCTTTGGAAAGCTCCTGGAGTAGCTTTCATCCCCATCTAGGAGAAACACAATATATAAGCAACACTTTTCTGTTTAGGTACATAAATCTCAGTGCATCTGGATGAGCCATATGCCCTGCGGTCTTTATGTTACTGCATCTGATTCTCATTTGCACCAGCAATTCCCTCCTGAGGTCATATTTTCTATGCTATTTCAGTGGCACAGGAATGGAATTGTACTGCAGTCAGTTTATTTTGTTAGACCCACACCTCTTTAGCTGGTCAGCTTGCTGTTTTGTTCTGATAGATTCTGCTCCTGAAGGAATTCCTGTCCATGTTCTATCATGAAAACTCACCAGGCAGAAGACCAGTGTAAATACATAATGCTTCAGTCTCCCAGATACATTAGGACTTTGTTCCAGGGAAGCAGAAGCAAGACGGCGCATTGTCCCACAGGTTAAAAAAAAAGAAGAAGGGTTTTCATTGCATGGTTGTGATGCCCCCGAGTGGAAGTGGAGACACAAACAGACAAGCAGAGCTTCTCTGCCTGCAACTCAGGATCAAATTTTATTATTATTGAAAAACGGAAGTACTGCTACTGATTTTTGTAAACTTACACCTTTTGTAAACAACTCTCAAGTGACAACCCAGAGCAAATCAGTTGCGTACAATGTATGGGTTTTAACTTTCCTGATTCCTTTCTCTGCTGTTAAATCTTGCTGACACAAGAGTGACAAACTGTTTTTAACATGACTATTCTGCTTTGATTGCTCTGGATATCTTGTCTATCTACCGTATGACAAAGTTCAATTTCTGTCTGTGGTTTTATCCTCCCTGAAGGGAGTAGCTTAGGCAATGGGTAATAATCATTTGCATATGCAGATGGGCAAGTGAAAGACATTTCTTAAAATGTGCAGACAAAATTATTTTTGTTGATTCTCTACACTTCATTATTATTATCTAATTTTCTTCATTTACATAGTCCAGGAGTTATCCACCCACCTTCCCTGTGTACTCAAATAGAGATGCAAACAACAAGGCTTTGTAGTGTATTTAAAAACCATATGTGGAGCCTTTGCATGAAATACTTACAAAGATGTGTGGCTAAATACATGGCTGACAGATCCTCATGTAACATCTCATTTTCTGCCTCTTTAAGTAAGTCTTCAGAAAGATAACCTCCATTTTAATGCATTATCTCATTTATGGTGTTTCCTTTAGCAAAGAAGTGCAAAATTGCATTCCGATCTATATTAAAAGATTGAAATGATCTGCTCCTCACCAATGTTTTGAGTCTATAAGGAAGCCAGATCTGTATTACAAAGAATACACTTCTATGCCTGCACAGAGACAGTGAAGACAATATAATAGAAACTCAGACTTTTACCAATTAATGTTTTACAAATGATGTTGAGAGCTGGGAGGAACAACTCATTGTTCATATAAACTCAGAACCTATGGTTATTTTTTGTTATATTTATTTTTATCCCACCTTTATTATTTTTATAAATGACTGGTTGCAGTGAACATACCTAATACTTTCTTCCTCCTATTTCCCCACAACAAGCCTGTGAGGTGAATTGAACTCAGAGAGAGTGAATGACCCAAAATCACCCAGCAGGCTGTCATGTATAAGATAGGACAAGAACTTATGATATCCTGGTTTGTAGACTGCTGCTTGACCAATCTTATAGCTGCCATAGGTGAGTTGCTGCAGTTCAGACTAACACTTATAAGCAAAGGTAAAAGTAAAGATTTCCCTTGTGGTGCTCATCTCCATTTCTTGCCAAAGAAGACATTTTCCGTGGTCACGTAGCCAGCATGGCTATAAGCCAAAGGTGCACGGAATGCTGTTACCTTGCCACCAAAGTGGTATCTATTAATCTACTCGCATTTGCATGCTTTTGAACTGCTAGATGAACAGGAGCTCAACCTGTTGTGTGATGCTCAGGTCTCAAACGCGGGCTGGACAGATGGATGGATGGATGGATGGACAGACAGGGAGAGGGAGGGAGATAGAGGGGGGTGGGTGGGTGGGATTCTACTGGTTTGGACCAGTTCGGGAAAACCAGTAGTTCCGGTGATCATTTCACCACCATCCCATCCCTGTTTTTTCCTATACTTTATTTCCTTGTTTTGGAGCACAGCTGATTCATGCAGCAGAGCAGTTTTGCTGCACCTCAGCTATTTTACTCACCGGGACTGCAGTAGAATGTAAATATTATAGTTGAAAATGGTTTTTTTTTAAAGTGCGTGTTCGGTGTGTGCATGATCAAAGTGCGCGATCACCAAACAGGTTGTTACATCAGTTGAATCGCAACACTGGATGGATAGATTGATAGATAGATCACTGGGTGCCAATATACTATAATTAATATCATAGGATGCCAATATACTATAATTAATGTGATCTAGCAGCACAGGTCATGTTCTACAAAGTTCAATGAGTTGGATGTATTGTGTGAAATCAGTGGTTATAGGAATGCAACATGAATTTCTTATATATCAGCATTTCAGAATGAACAGTGAAAAAGGAATCTACACCATCAAAATTCAAAGTTCCAGTTCTTCAAATTCAGCTCAGTTCTTATGAACTTCACAGAGAAATATGTTTAGTTTATTTGCAAAAATCCTAAAGGTTTTACCAGTTCCTTTTTCCAGGATGTTCCCATCTAACCTACAGTTCAAGGATTTCCAGTTGATCTCCTATGTCAGTACTAACCAGAATAAAGTCCTGCTTGACTTTTGAAGGCCAGCCAAGGTCAGGTTAGAGTTGGTACTTGCTGAGGCTGTTAAAGTATTTAATGCAAGTTTTAGTCTTTAAACAAAAATCAGCTGTACAATAGTAAAATGGTATCCCAGGAAACTATTTTCCTGTATTTCCTTATCCTAATAATCTCCAGATTTCTTCAGAAGGCCCAAGGAACCTCTTAAAATGAGATGAAAGAATATCTTTGCAAATCCATGGACTATTGTGTAAATTTGAGTTGTGGTTAAACAAGCAATTGTTTAGCATATGTGAATCTAACTTTTCTGTTTAATATAGTATAAATAAGAACATGGTTATATGTAACAGTTACCCTAGCATTGTGATTTGCCTGGCCTATAACTTAGTGTGTGAAGATAATGATACTATATTCACAAATGAGTCCTTTGAAGTGTAATTCCCCCAGAGTTTACTGTCCTTTTTCTATAACCGCACAATCTGATTTCACAGAGTGCATCTTGATAAAGGTGATTAGCAATGGCTGATGGTTGCTTTGTCTGTGGCAAAACCATTTAGTCTTTCAAAAGTTGACTCATTTGTAACTTATTGCAGAGCATGTTGTGAATTATTGTTACAGAGCACATGCATCAAATTAGGAGAAGAAAGAATGTCTTAATTGTTGTCAAGATTTTCTTGCAGCTTTCTCTCAATGAAGTTAAAATAGAAGTAGATAGGAAATAAGGACAAAGGGGAAAAAATTCAAAGCCCAGTCATTCGCATCTTACACAACAGCACTTGCTTAGGAATTACTTAGGAACTTGTATCAACCATAAGTTAGTAGTTTATGTATAGGAGATGAGCAGGCTGAGCTGGAGGATAGAGTTAAATGTATCATCAGTTTGGAGTCATTGCACAGCCACAAGAGACCCAAGTCCAGCCCCAATGAATTCTGTTGACCAGTGGTAGGATTCAAATTTTTTTACTACCAGTTCTGTGGGTGTGGTTTGGTGGGTTGGTGTGGCTTGGTGAGCGTGGTTTGGTAGGTGTGTCTTGGTGGGTGTGGCAGGGGAAAGATATACTGCAAAATCCCCATTCCCTCCCCACGCAACTAACCTGCTTTCCAGTTCCAGTTCCAGTTTCTCCTGTGCAGGGTACCACAAGAAGACCCAGCTGATTAGCTGGGACTTGAGAGGCAGAGAATAGGCAGGGCCAGTCAGAGGTGGTATTTGCTGGTTCTCCAAAGTACTCAGAATTTCCGCTACTGGTTCTCCAGAACTGGTCAGAACCTGCTGAATAGCACCTCTTACCTAGTGCCAATTTAGCATGACTCATAATAGACCAGATTCTTGTGCATAGGTAGCAATAATAAACTCTTAGTGCATTCCACTCCTTTTCCTGGTTATTTGCGCCTACTTTTAAAACTGGGGAAAGGCTTATTTTTCAAAAATATGTTCTAGGATCAACAATATTCATGATAAAGGATTAGTTTTAAGGATTTCCTCTGCATGAGTAGTCTCCCTTTGTCTAATAGAGATTTCTAATGCAAAAAAAGTAGCCGTTATGTCTTTTTCATTACCCTCCAATGCAATAATGTAAATATGGCAAAAACAGTAAATAAAAAAAATACAAACCATGACTGTGTATGCTAAATCTATAAATACAGTAAACAAGTAAAATAAACAATTCTATTATAGAGGTTTACCAATTACAAGGTAACTTAAATTGCTCTAGAGCATAAGGGAACAATTTCTTAACCAAAACTTAATTTCCTGTCTATAAAACTAAAGGGCACATTTTCAATAAACTACTGAGAGTTAAATAGCATTTCAAAATGTTATCTTTTAAAGATATTGGTTTGATTTTTAAAAAGGTATTCATTTTTAGACAATGATACTTTTGTTTTGCCTTTATATTTTTGGTGCATTCAAAAATACACCACAGATGCCATGGCATTTCGTAAAGTAGCAATGAAGGCCTTGCAAAACAACCTCAGATGTCTATATCTACAGAGATCAGGACTATGCAGGCAAGCATGTTTCCTCTACAAAAGCAAAAATTGGACTGTGAGGAAGCAGGATAGAAAGAGTTTTGCAAACTTTGTTGATGGAATAAATTCCTGAGAATACTGTGAACAGCCAAGAAAAACGAAAAGAAATGGCTCTTAGGGAAAAAAATCAATCCAGAACTTTCACTTGAGATACAGGTGACCAGCCTCAAATGAGTATACTTTGGACCTATTCAAAAAGTTATCTCCCTAGAGAAGTCTGTAAGGCTGGGATAGCAATAGCACTTAGACTAATATACCACTCCTTAGTGCCTTACAGCACTCACTGAGCAGTTTACAAATGTCAGCATATTGCCCCTAACAATCTGGGTCTTCATTTTACCGACCACAGATGGATGGAAGGTTCAGTCAACCTTGAGCCGGTCAGGATCAAACTCCTGGCTGTAGGCAGAGTTAGCCTGCAATATTGCATTCTAACCACTGCACCACCGTGGCTCTTAAAGATAGATGGAAGGAACGAGAAAAAGAGCATGACCACTTGACCAGCAACAAGCTGGATAAACTCAATTATAGCAACAAAAGGTACTCTGCTGGAAGACCTGAAGAATCTGGAATCAGATTCTCCTGGGGGAAAAATATCTACTTGTGTGGTTGACACCAGCTTGATGGCACACAAATCAGTTGTATATTTTTCCCCACAGGTTAATTAATTGATAGATGCACAAGCTAATAACATTTTCTTTTAGGTTAGATGTTTGAAAGACATTCTTAATTTAAAGCTTTAAGGCCTTCAAGACAAAAGGAGAAAAACATTAACATCCTAGCTATCACTGACCTGGTTTAAGCATAATGTTTATAGTCACATAATGTAGTTTGTTTATTCTCAACGCAGCTTGTGTGAACTGAGTAATGATTCCTTGTAAACCATGATTTATGGATTTTTCCCATGACTTAATATAATATGAATTTTAGATGCAGCCAATCTTTTAGAATCTACAGACCAATAATGGAAGACAGAAATACTGTATATCCCAGGTTTTAAACTGAAACAATAGAACAGGCAACTAATTGCAAAAAGACTCACTTGTGAGATAGAATCCTCCCACTTCAACAAAATACAAAAGATCAGTATAAGATAGGATTATCTGGGAGCTTAAACAAATAGAACATGTTACTAAGTAAAGATATATAGGCTAGTATTGATAAAAAATATTCAATCATATTTTTCATTTACTCTAGCTGATATACAACTTCTGTGTGCAATTCCCATCTGTCTTCTGTGAAAATAAGCTGGTAGCAGCATAATTCTTTCATTGCTCATATAGATTAAAAATGCTTCTTTACCCTGACATTGTCTGGTTGGGCTGGAAGTTCTGGACTGAAATGTTACAGAATTTAAGGCAGATTGCAAGATTTATTAATGAGCATTAAATAACCACAATCACATAACAAGTAAATATGCATGATAACGTATATTAGATGTTTTACTCTTTTGCTTTTCAAGATACTACATAAAAATTACAGAAAATTAGATTGAAAAGTAAGGATTGACCCAAGTCATCTAGTGAGCTATCATGACTAAGAGTGGAGCCTGAGTTCTTAACTTAGTCCCCTAATCCTAGTGGCCCATAAGTTGCCTTAGCTTCAAAATACTATCTACTTACAATAAAGGTGAATACTTGCAGCTCAAGGTTGAAAAGAAGGGTTCTTGGTCCTCTCTGCGCTTGGATGTTTCATTACATTTCATTCAACAACAGCAAAGCCTCCTACAACTAGCCCCAACCCATTAGGCTCACAACCTCTGGTGATCACAGAAAAAGAAGTGCAAGATCTATTTCACAGACAAAAGCCAGGAAAAGCACCAGGGTCAGACAAGAACCTTCTTGCTTAAAAACTTAAAAGTTTGAAGCAAGACCATCTTGCTTAAATTGGCCCCCATCTTCACCCAAATCTTCAATATATCACTAGAGATGTGCTATGTTCCTTTGTTGCTTCAAACACTTTACTGTCATCCCAGTGCCAAAGAAGCCCTCTGTCAAGGAACTGAATGACTACAGACCAGTTGCTCTAATATCTGTAGTTATGAAAATCTTTGAAAGGCTTGTGCTGTCCCGCTTGAAAACCATCATGAATCTGCTGTTAGATCCCATGCAGTTTGCATACTGAGCAAATAGATCAACAGATGGTGCTGTTAACATGGCTCTGCACTATATTCTACAACACCTTGAATCTCCAAATACCTACGCAAGGGTCCTCTTTGTAGACTTCAGTTCAGCATTCAATACCATCATTCCAGACATTCTCCTAAGTAAATTAAACCAACTAGCGGTACCTGAACACACTTGTAAGTGGATCATAAGCTTCCTAACAGACAGGAAGCAGCAGATAAAGCTAGGCAGAATCACATCTGATACCTGTAAAATTAGCACAGACCACCCCCCCCCAAGGCTGTGTGCTTTCTCCACTTCTCTTTTTCCTATATACCAATGACTGCATCTCAAATGATCCATCTATTAAAATACTGAAGTTTTCTGATGACACAACAGTGATTGGTCTTGTTCAAGACAACAGTGAATCTGCATACAGACAGGAGGTTATACAACTTGCCTCGTGGTGTAATTGGAACAATCTGGAACTGAACACACTCAAAACCGTAGAAATGGTGGTAGACTTTAGAAGAAACCCTCCCATACTACCACCTCTTACAATACGAGACAACACAGTATCAACAGTAGAGACCTTCAAATTTCTAGGTTCTATTATATCACATGACCTAAAATGTCATAAAAAAAGCACAACAAAGAATGTTCTTTCTGCGCCAACTCAGAAAGCTCAGGAGCTGCTGATACAGTTCTACAGAGGAATTATTGAGTCTATCATCTGCACCTCTATAAGTGTCTGGTTTGGTTCTGCAACCCAACAGGACAGACACAGATTTCAGAGGATAATTAGGACTGCAGAAAAAACAATTACTACCAACTGCCTTCCATCGAAGACCTGTATGCTGTACAAGTCAAAAAGAGGGCTGTGAAAATATTTACAAACCTCTCACAACCCGGACATAAACTGTTTCAACTGCTTCGCTCAAAACGACACTATAGAGCATTGCACTCCAGAACAACTAGACACAAAAACAGTTTTTTTCCCGAACGTCATCACTCTGCTAAACAAATAATTCCCTCAACACTGTTCAACTATTTTCAAAGTCTGCACTACTATTACTGTTAATCTTCTCATCACTCCTTATCACCCATCCCCTCCCACTTGTGACTGTATGACTGTAACTTTGTCGCTTGTTTCCTTACGATTTATATTGACTGTTTCCTAGTATGATTTGTGTTAAGTTCTGCGCATGGGTGCAAGGAGCGGAGACGAGGCAGTGAACAGTTAACTTCAACTCTTTATTAAGCATACTGAACAGAGCAATCACCTAGGGCAGCAGCAGTCCTTTTATAGGATTGGCTGCTGTCCTATTAGCCAATGAAAAACATGGAAGTGTTAAACCCTTGAACCAATGAGAGTTGGCCCGTTAACAGCCAATCAGATTTCCCAGAAAGGACCAATCCAATGTCGCTATTATCGGCCAATCAGAAAAGCAGGATTAGAACCCTGCTTTTTACTTAAGGTTGTTAAAACTTTATTAAACGCCTTTATTAGTTCATAACACCCCTTCCCCCTAGGTTCTGTTTGAGGGGTGCGGTGACGTAATCCCATAGATATGCAGGTTGTTTCAACTGTCTAATAGATTTGCGCTGTCCCACCGGTTCCTGTCTGTAGTCCGGTTTCGGTGGAACGTTTTTTGATTTATCTGGTACAGGCGGTTCCGCATCCTCACAGGACGACTTGGCGCCGCTGATTCTATCGTTGTTGTCCTCCGGTCTCTGCGGGCTCGCCTCCATTGAGGAATTTCTCTGTGGCGAGGCAACCCCCATTCCTGATTCTTCTTCAGGTAACGCGCCGGGCTGCTGACTTCCTTCGATTTCACCTTCCACCATCTCGAATTCAGTTCCCTCGACATCCCCTCCCCGCTCAGTTTGAGAGTCACAGGAGTCGCGGGAACTGGGTTGCAACCTAGAGCGAAGCTGATCTATATGGCGTTTCCATATCTTTCCGTCCAATGTTTGCACGTGGTAGGATCTGGGCCCAGTGGTTTGGGTTACGGTTGCTTTGACCCATAATGGTTTGCCGGAAAGGTTTATAGTAAAGACTAAGTCGCCTACCTTGAACTCACAGCATTTTCCGCTAGATCCACAGGGTTTCTCTGGCGCATAGGCTGGGTGGAGACGGTCGAGGTGGGAGTGGAGCTTGCATCCCATCAACAGTTCAGCTGGAGTCTTGTTGGTGACGCTGTGCGGGGTGATGTGTTGGAGTAGGGGTATTCTGTTTAGTTTGTCAATAATGTCCCCATAGTCCATCTTGTGGAGAGTTTTTTTAACAAATTGGACCATGCGCTCAGCCCTGCCATTGGCCGCAGGGTGCGCTGGCGAGGTTAGCACATGGCGGATACCCCGGTCCGCTAAGTATTGTTCAAACGCCAGGGCAGTGACTGGGGTTCGTTGTCGGAGACTAGAACGTCTGGCAGGCCATGTGTTGCGAATAATTTATTTAATTTGCGGATGACTGAATCGGTTGTAGTATTCTTCATCTTGTGGATTTCGAACCAGTTGGAATAGGCATCCACTCTTAGGAGGAATGTATGTCCCTTAGTAGGTCCCGCAAAGTCAATGTGGATGCAGGACTATGGCCCCCGGGGGGTTTCCCACTCTGTTGGAGTTGCTCTAGGTGGGGCACTGCTGACTTCTTGGCACTTTAGACAAGTCTTCACCCAGGCTTCGATCTGCTTATTGATGCCCGGCCACCACGCGTAGCTTCATGCGAGCGCTTTCATATACACGACGCCAGGGTGACCGTCATGCAATGCTTTCAAAACTGCTCATTGTAACCGCTCTGACTCTGTCTCCCCATAGGATGCAGCCTTTCTGTGAGAAAAGTTCTGTTTGCCGGTTTCTGAAAGGGGCGAAGTCGTCAGGGGTTTGTTCTACTGGCCATCCTCATTCGACCCAGCTGAGAACTCGCGCCAGGACAGGATCTCGTTTCGTTTCGATAACAATGTCTCTGGCTGTTAGCGGTGGTGAATGTAGTGTTTCAATCTGGAGTGTCGTGAGGGTTGGAGCTGGGTCGTCAACGGTTTCTGGAAGTGGGGCACAGCTCAAAGCATCAGCGTGGGGAATGGCTTTCCCCGGGCGGTGTTGCAATTTATAATTGTACGCAGCTAAGAACTCCGACCAACGAGTCATTCTAGGTGACAATATATAGGAGGTTGGCTTGTCTCCCGCTATAATCCCCAGCAAAGGCTTGTGATTGGTAATAATAGTAAAAGCTCGTCCATACACATATTCATGAAACTGTTTCACAGCAGATACAACAGCAAGAGCCTCTTTGTCAATTTGGCTATAGTTGCATTCAGCCCTCGATAAGGTCCTTGAAAAATAGGCAATAGGGGCCTCACTACCATTAGGTAACACATGACTTAAAATGGCTCCTACTCCAAACGGTGACGCATCACATGTAATGGTTAAAGGCAAAGTTTCGTTATACTGCATTAAAACAGCATCGGAAGTTAGTAAGTTTTTCACTTGTCAGAATTCGTGCTCTTCTCGTTGTTCCCAGACCCAGGTGGCTTTTTTGTCGAGAAGTCTATGTAGGGGCTCAGCTACAGTCG